>CM044397.1:21105000-22402500 GCA_024322285.1 Musa beccarii
TGAGATTTCTTTTCATTCCTAACGTTAGATCGATTCCAATATCATTTGTCGTGACTCATGTTGACGAAATAATTAAACTCATTAATTTCGTGAGCTTATATCACTGGCTCAACTAACTTAACAATGATACATCCATCAAATCTTTATAATTGAAATTAAAATATCAAATTTTATATAAATTATGATAAACACCTGATTAGGAGAACATTATTATTCTAAGAAATCATGAAGTACAAAGGGATCAAATATGTCGGGAGAGCTCAATCTTTAGATGTTAGCTTCGTTGTTTGCCACAATAAGCCGTTGTTGTTGCGACTCTCTATATGATTCCCCCAATAGATTGGAGGCTTCAGAGTTCATGTAGATCATGTACAAGATTAGCTGAGATGTTCCTAGGATGAATCCAATGCCATTTGGTATCTGCATGTTTAAACAAATTGTCAAATTTCAGCAAAATTCAAAATCCATTTATCTTTTTATTAATGTATCACCACGGAGTAATGGTACTAATCAACATAAAACCATTGGCCTAGTGCTTTATAGATGGAAACAAACAACAATTTATTACGAGTTTCTATCAATGGAGTCGCTTTTAGAAACAAAAACTAAAAATATAAAGCATGTATATATTTTATGTGTTATGAGAGGTAAGGAAAACTAATATAATTCTAGCAAAAGAACAAAAAGATAATTTAAATGCTCGTAAGGGATATTGTTCTTTGTGTTGGAAATAGATTCAGTGGCCGACATGAACTAGTGGAAACATTGACTCGAGGTTAGTCTCATGCATAATTTTATACCAATTTGGATTTGATTCTTTCTGTTTCCACTCGTGGATTACAGGCCTTGCACATATCCTGTATGCATACTTGTACCACCAAAATAAGCTTGTAATAAGAGAATTTATACAAGGATAAGATGATCAAACACAGCAAAGAGGAACATACCCCAATAAAGATATCTTTATCAAGTATTGCATAGAGTGTCCAAATTCCACCATTTAGGAAGAGAAAGAATGAAAGAAGGAATGGCATATACTCCACACTCCTCCTTGTGATCACACTTCTCTGCTTGTATTTGGAAAATAGAAGTTCATAGAAAGTTAGTGCTTTAATGTAATCAAGACAAATGCAATATACCACTGCCAACGTAAGTTTAGTTATTGTTTAATCCGAGATCTTAATTGACTATGTCTAAAATAATTGTCAAGGAAACATGAAGCTATTTCCATTTTCTTGGTATTGTTGTCACTAAAAAAATATCTATAAGCAAATTAGAGTGCACAATTGCAGGAAAAACTTGGATTCTAAATTTTAAAAAAAACCTACATAATAAAGAAGGTTTCCTAGTGAAGATTTCAATCAATCCATAAATTTTAAAAGCTTAATTTATTAGAATAAATTCATATATTTATGTATATCGAATTAGTTCACAAGTGAAACGATAATGCAAACTAAAAAGACGAAATTATCTTTACACTTTGAGGATGTTTTGCATGGACTAGTAAATTCATGTTATCCATCATATTTAACCCCAGAAATTGATATAAGAACGGGAAAAGAAAAAAAAAACAAATGATAGAGACCAACTCTAAACTAATAATAGTGGCCGCAAAGAGGGAAATAAATTAAAAAGACACCAACTTAGATGAATAATTAACAAATTGCAATGAGTTCCATGCTCATATTTCACTAATGATGCATGCATTCTTCATTTAATCTTAATCTTTATTGTTCGACTAATCTGTCTCCTCTTTCACGTGCTGTATGCGATCGGTTGTTTCATGTCAAACCCTACGGCACAACAAGACGACACGCAACATCGTGCTGTGCCTTCAAGGAACCATGCAACGACCTCATCAGCAACCCCCCCTCCCCTCTTCCACAGCTTCTATAAAAGCTTGGAAACCATTAAAGAAGGACGATAGCAAACGATGATCACGTAACGTGCCTTGGTTCCAGGAAAAGAGTTGGTGCAACTTGCAAGCCAGTCACAAACAAAAGGAAAAGCTGTTTGTACTGGTCACAAGCAAACGACCAATCCAAGTTAAGATGAGCTTTCTCGCCACCTTCGTTTGATTCTATTCACCTCAGCATAAGGGATGCAATCTTGAGCAGAGCACGAAGAAGCGACCTTTGAATCTTGATCATCCACATTTAGATTATAGTCAATAATTTATTCTCATTTTAGCATGTGCAACATCTGAGACATGTCATGTCCATTGATATGCAAAGTCAACTATCCAGCAGATGGGGAATATTATATGCTTATATAAAGATATTCTAATCTTCAACTTGAATCTAATGAATACCTCAGTTGATCTGTAGACCCTCTAATCCAAGTATTCAAGAAGAGTTCAAGGAACATTGGAAGAAGTAATCTTACCATTGCACAGAGCGGCGATCCATACATGAGCACATTGAGAAAGGCGCATACGAGTCCTATCACCACCACCCTCGAGCTCCCATGGACGGCCAACCTCGTCACCAGAGCCACAGCTCCAAAGAATCCAACGTCCAGCGCGGCAACCAAAACAGCCGTCTTAGCCTTCGATCACACCCAAGAGTTCATGATCATAAGGTTACAAAAGCTAGCATGTCGATCCGAGCAAGTACAAGCACTTGCGTACCTTCAGCGGTGGAGCAGCATATAGCAGGAAAAGGGCGACGTAAACTGCTTCCATGACGACGCCGACGCCGTTGACGGTGACGATGAGGAGTCCCCCGGGCTTGGTGATGCCGTAGTAGACCCATAAGGAGGAGTTGAGGAGGGTGATGACGTAGGGAGACGGCTCGAAGTCTTCGGTTGATCGATTCCTCACTATCCTCCGAAATGTATTGCTGTTTGTATGAGAATGCGGCGTCCGTTCACGAATGCAATCATATGGAGATATAATATGGAGTTGCATCCAAGCGAAGAGATCAGCCTGACTTACATGGGAGAAGCAAAGACCAGAACTGAGATAACATTGCCTACCAACGATACAGACCAGCAATTAATCACAAGAAGAAAGCTGAAACAGAAGTGAGAATAGATCGAACAGCTACAGCTCACCAACTACTCCTACGAACAGCAGCGAGGCCTCCATTGCTGATGAAGGATGTGCGAGGAGACGGGTGAGAGATAGGAAGAAGATGGAGAGAAGCGTGGACAAAATGGAGAACGTATATAAATAAGCATGTTGTACAAAACCCAAGTTTCTCCACGTTTGAGCCAATAGGGGCTCTCCACACTGTCTGAAATCACTGTTCATGTCATGCGCTAATTTAGTTCTTGTTGCGGCATTGTTTCATCTATGATAGCATAAAAATGTTAATCATATTATTGTTATATAAAAAATTTAATACTAAAATATGAAGTCAAATAGTAATAGATCAAAGATTATGATACTAATCTTTTGATATTATTTAAAAAATATTTTCTGATCCGAGAATGTATTCCGTAATATGATCCATAGAGCATGATAACATAGATATGTCAGATAATTAGTTTCTTTTTTTTTCTTTTTTTCTATCTTTTATAGAACTATCATGAGCATTGAAAAAGAAAATAAAGAGAGATGAGAACTGATTTGTAATATTGTGTTGTTATTGTATATTAACATATTGAGTCCCTTGAAGGTCTTATTTATTTATCGATGAGAGCCTATAGTAGAAATCAAGAGAATCCCTCCCATCATCGTCTCGTAAGGAATGATAAGATATATAATATATCTTATCAATAATCATATTCAATAATCATAATCAGATTATTTATCAATAATCATAATCAGATTCTAATTAGATCTATAATATATTTTACTCAATCGAATAAGATCATATAATATAATATTTTCTCAATCAGCCCATTAATTAGTAAGATAAAAAATTAAAATTAAAATAAATAAAATAAAATTTATTTTAAGATAATTTTTCTTAATCGAATCCTAAAATTTTTGAAAAGTATTTGATATGTAACCATGAAATTTTTTTAAATAAGCTAATAAATCTAATAAAAATAATAATATTTCATTAAATCTAACTACTAATGCGAGTCATAGAATTTTGTATGTGTTCAATGTTATACTTCATTATACGACCACAACATAGTATTTCTTAATATAGCCTATAATAATCCTCATAGTTTATATTGTCAATACAATTATGTTACCATATTCAACTATAATATGCATATATATAAATATAAATAAGGTGACAAAATAAATAATTTTAATTAAGTAAATTAATAATTAATAATAATATCTATTTAAACATGTATCATTATATATTTTATGGATTTCCCATAAGCTTTAAGTTGTAAAATTTTAGTAAATAGATCAACAATTATTAAAATAATATTAGATTGTCAATTGACACTCATTGTTTCTAGATTTTTTTCTCTAACCACTAGGTTTTTTATCTTAATATATTTGGAAGTACTTGTCATTTTTAGAGAAGAAAACTATCATTGTGTTATTACAAAATATTTTCAATTGTCTGATAATTGAGTCAACCACATCAGGTTCTGAGATAAGATTTTACAATCATAAAACTTGATTTATAGTATATCATAAATTCAAATTTCATTATTGATGATGCAATAAGCAATTGCTTTACACTTTTTAAATAAATTACCCCTCTAGCTAACATAAATATAAATCTTGAAGTAGATTTCCTACTATCAAAGTAATTTATAAAATCAACATCTGAATATCTCATCACTTAAAACTAATCTAATCTCCTATATGTGAGCATGCAGTCTTTTGTCTCTTATAGGTGTCTTTTTTTTTTATAGTTTTTCAATATTTCATTCCTAGGTTATTTTGATATCTACTTACTAATTCAATTGCAAAATTGATGTATAGTCTTATATAGATTTGAATATATAATAGACTTTCAATTACGCCTACATAAGAAATATTATTCATTTGATTTTTTTCTAATTCATTCTTAGGACATTAGTTTTACTGAATTTTTCATCTCTGATAATAGATATATTATTAGTTGAATAATGCTATATACTAAATCCCAAAAAATCTGATCAATATATTCTTTCTGAGATAGTCCTAGTAATATTTGAAATCTATCCTTAAATATATTAATACCAATAACGTAAACTGCCTCATTCATATCAACTATTTTAAAATTCTTAATGAGAAATATTTTAATTTTAAGTAATAAACTAAAATTGTTACTAACAAATAAAATATCATCTATATAGAAGACTAATATAATAAACTTGCTCCACCGACCTTCATATTATATATATTGATCAAAGGATTACGTTGCCGACATGTATCACCTAGTACGAGTGGTACATATTAGTCTAAGAGGATGTTGATACGTGGATTGTCCTTTACCAAGCGATACTAATGTTTTGACTATGTATCAAGTGATACGAGGTCTGTACCGAGTGGTAATGGTCAAAATCTAATGTTTACCAACTTGTATCATGCGGTAACAATCGATTTCAATCGTTATCGTCTATATCGAGCAGTAACGATAAAAAATCCGTTCGTTACTGATTAAGGGCTAAGATTGCTCTATTTCAAAAGGTCAATTTGACCATTCGAGGCAATCTAAAGAGTTTTAAAACTCTTTTTCTCTCATCTCTTTCGATTTATTTGACTCTCTCAATCTTTTAAGTTCTCTCAAACTCTTTTTCACTTGTATATCTTTCTTATTCTTACATTGTCACTCTCCTAAATTTAATAAAGTAATGATTTATAGATTAGATCAAATATAGGAAGTTAATTTGGGAGGATTAAGAGGAAAAACACTTTGATCAAGAGATATATTCTTTTTTTAGATTTTTATTGATTTATAAGATGATTAAGCCTAGTTTATATTATGTATGACTAATGTCTAATATGTTGTTTGATATATTTTTTTATTGTAGAATAGTATTAATTATAAAGTAATTAAGGTCTTTAATATTATGATTAGTGTGTTTAATATTAATTTTTTAAAATTAAATACTTAATAAATTAAATACTTATATTTCATACATATTAAGTATTGGATCATATACCTGACACACATTAGGAGCATGGTAATGATAGTGGATTTGCGTCATAAGGAATTCAAAGATCAGCCAGCATGAGGTAACTAATTGCCCCTCATAAGTTAAGCCGAACTAATAGCATAAGGTAGGGTAAACTCTATAGTTTTATGAGAAGACTTAGTAGGAATTCCACACCAGTTATTATTGATATTGATCCATAAATCTATCATCCACAAATAGTAAAAGTCAAGCACAGGGATCTAACCTCCAACACAAAGGAAAATCTATGATATGTATTTAGATGAGGGGGTGGTATAACCGAATGATTAGATCAAATTATTCAAGAGATAATGAGATGAATATAGGATGATACTGATATGTGACAGTTGAACAGGATCAATAAGAATGAGTATCATCAATTTTCTTATTTATTATAATGGATGTTTAGTGTTTCATAAATTAGTTAATACTTTTGATAAGATTCAAGATGCAAACTATATTAAAAAAACTTAATTAATATTGTGATATAAGAGGTCATACCATAGTATATTGTCCAGATTATTACTAACAATAGAGTTAATTTCAAGAAAATCAATTTATAATTGATAAAAAAATATATTATTTTAGACTTTATATGTAGCTCATTGCATGGATCAAATACTGAAGGATATTGGTAAGCTACCATCAGTCAGCAAGTGTATAGCTCTATCATAGTTGATTCTAAAGTTTATATATAATCATTATTGAGCCACTCTTTAATGTAAAAATATATAAATTGTGAGATACTCAAACCTAGAGTCACTTAGTTTACTATAAATTTCATTGCCTTAAAGTCAATATAACAAAAGAGGCAATGCCTCAAGGTAATAGTTACCTCACAAGAATGTTTCAAATCCAATTGTTCGAGATCAAGCAATACAAAAGAAAATGGAAAAGATTATTCTTTATTCTAGATTTCGAAAGACTAAGAATAAAATCATAAAAGGTTAGAACTACTTTACTTTGTCCTCTGTAAGATCGATATGTACAAGCATCTACAAATACCTTATCTTAAACATATACTAATTATAGTAAGAGAAAAAAATTAAGAAAGCATTCAAAGATGATCTTAAGATAGACCAATACTTATAGATCATCGATTGTAAGATTAAAATTCATATGGACCAAAATATCTATAATGAAGGTAAATTTATATTTAATTTAATTTAATTTATAATTTTTAATGAATAAAAAAATTTTACTAATAAAATTATATCTTATAATGTATTATCTAAACCTGACAACTCAATTTCGATATAATCTTGGAACTTAATCATATTTATTATTGACACTAAAAATATTATATACTAACTCTTATTAAATACTACTGATGCAGTCGATGCTGTTATAGAGGGCTGATTATTCTGAGAAATAATTAGTTCATTCTTCGACGTTGTAGCTATATTGTATTATTATAATATGGATTCTAGTAAGAAAAAGTTATACATATATTGATTATAAATTATATTTGATTATTTATTATACTTAGTATATTGGATAAACTTAACAAAGTCTGAGGGGTCAATAAGTGGTGTCTCAGGTTAGGCTTTCTTCGATAGGGAGATTACCATCAAGTAATACTTATGTAACTCCCTTGGGTTATATCCCAACTCTCTGATGACAATCTTTATCGGGAACTTTATTGTCATGTGGTAAATTGATATAACTGCTCTTCGGGAGTATCCATCATTAGGAACTTAGTATTATTTTATAACAATATTCACCTTTGAATGTGGCATGTAGGTTCACAATTTCGAGAGGCAAGATGAAGTCGCCGGTGAAACCTATTAATAAAGAAGTCATTGGGGGTAAGATGATTAATTGACAGCCCAAGCTTTTATAAAGCATCAAAGTAGAGAATATCAACAAAACTATTTGTATCGATCATTACCCTCTTCACCGAGATGTTGATCATCCTTATAAAGACTACTAAGGCATTGTCGTGATTTAGGTTAAGGTACTTTACCATTTCTTCTTTAAAGGTTATTTATGGGTCACCCTCTATCCTCGAGTGCCTTTTCATGGTAACTTAGGCATAAGCCTTACAACTCAAGGAGCTATTCCTCCGGAGGTATGTTTACCAATGATAACATCAATCTGTCTATCCATTAGATTCTAAGGTTAGTGAGAGGGTTCTTGATGCTTTAAGATGAAATTTCCTATGTGTCCCCATCATGTGAACTCTTCAATCTACTTATTCATATCATGATAATCTTTAATGTTGTGGTCATAATTTTAATGGAACCAACAATACTTGCACCTATCTCTTTTCGATAACATTATCTTCGTTGTGTGAGGGACTCTTAAGACCCTCTTTTCTTTTATCTGTAAAAGAACTTCAATTCTAGTTATCTTTAGAAGGGTCAACTTAGACCTTTAGTAAGGTAACTTGGGTTATTCATTTCTCCTTCATTACGATGGCATCAAGGTTGAGGTTGTTGTGTCTGCTCTTACTTCGACCTCTTACGTGACTCCTTATATTTGTCGAGATCATTATCTTGATAATAATGTATTGATTGACCTTTTGAAGTACCTTAGGCACAATCGTTGATGATCTTTCTATCAATGATAAAAAGAGATAAGAGGGCCCGAGCCTCATCATAAAGATTTGTATTATGAGTAATGGGTGAGCATCTATTACATATCGGATCTCATTAGTGAATCATGTGACAAAGTCAAGTATTTCTTCCTCCCCCTACATAAGTTTGAGGAGTGTTGTTGTTCAAGGGCTGAAGGCATATATTCTCAAGGAAATGAAGTTTGAACTCCCTTGCTAGCTAAGCGAAAGAATAGATAAACAATGGCTTCAAGCGAGCATACCATTCATGTGTTGAGTCTTTTAACATGGTCAAAAATTTATGACATATTAAGACATTTGAAGTGTCATATAATGATATATGGGCACAAAAAACTATAATATACTCCATCAAATTGTCACTACCATTGAACATTTTCAAGGATGGGAGATGAAAGTTCACTAAAGTTGATTCCTCTTGGATTTTTTGGGTGAACAACGATCGACTGAGATGGGATCGACTAACATTTACCCTTTTATACCGTTGGAGCTCTCACTGCATCTCCTTCAAATGCTGGTCCATTTGCTAAAGTTGGATTCATAGGGAATCCTTCGTTGAATCTATTGATTAGGCCTTAGATTCAGGTAAGGTAAACTAAGGGTGGTGCGGTTCTTTGAATTCCATGGAATGCCTCCATGATTGATTAGAGCCTTGGATGATCAAGTCAAGGAATCTTAAAGGTAAGGACTATGACTAAGTTGGTGGCATTATCTATTGGTGCGATTCACTCAATTCCATGGTTGAAAAATAGGTGGCTTGGGGCATCCTTAGGGGTTAGAATAGGCATTAGTATTACATCGATGTTTACACCGAGATAGATGTACTAATGTGTGAAAAGGGTGGCTATTAGCCCCCTAGGTTGAGAGTACTTCGAGCTGGGGGCAAGGCCTCTTCACTCAAGCATTCACTGAAGGGATCAATAGGTGAGTACTCCTATGACATCAGACCCTCTTTCTAACACCAAAAATGTTACAGCAAAATATCGTTGATGTCCTGACTATCCCGATGTGGTCCAAACCATGTTTGTTAGGTTGTCTAAGGTGCGATCAAGTTAGAAACATGTTACAATTCTTTTATTTTTTTAAGCTTTCAATAATATTTATTGAGTTATTTAGTTTAGTAGGGAGTCAGGTAGTGATTTATTTAATATTTATTTATTATTAAGAGTCCAAGGCCTGTTGGACTCTAGGTGGAACTCTATAAATAGGGATGTATTTATTTATTTTCATCAAGTAATAAAAAAGTTATCTCAGCCATTTGGCAAACCCTAGGAGGCCAATCTTCTCAAAGTGATCAAAGGAGACTGATCCTCTTGAAGCGATCAAAGGAGGTCGATCCTCTCGAAGTGATCAAAGGAGGTTGATCCCCTCGAAGCAATCATCCCCTTTTCTTCCACTTCTTTCGCTTCATCTCCACTTCTTCCACGATAAAACCCTAAGGGATCTTATCATTTGGTATCAGAGTAGTGATCCTCGGCCTTCTTGCTGTAACTTCATCACAATTATCATTAAAAAAAAGATAGGGAGAGAGAACGTAGAACTTTGAAGTCGGCAGCCCTCGTCGACCATCACACGTTGCTTCTTCGCTGCGACCATCATGTCGTTGTGCGCCCCCGCCCCACCCCCCGAGCCAGCGACCACTGCCCCCTCTCCACCACCACCACTGCTTCTCAGTCGTGACCATTGCCGTTGCTGCCCTCTCGACCTATAATTGTCATTTGCTTCAATCGGCGGCCACCCAAAACCGCTCCCCCACCACCATCGTTTGCTAGTCGCCGTAAGCTATTTGCAGTGCTAGTGTTCCCTTCTGTGGTGCAACAGAAGCAAAGCACTCTCTACTATGGTCATTGCATGGAGAGATTGTTACAGCGATACTTCAACCAACCACAAGCGAGCCCTCGATAGCATTGGCCTCAACCGTTGCTTCAATCACCGGCCACGCACCCCATCACCGTCACTGCCCTCCCGACCAGCAACCATCATTGCTTCCCGACCTCGGCATCCATTACTACTATTGCTCTCCCCATCCCCCCCCTCCCCCCCCCCTAACACACACACACAACCCCGCCATCGTAGCTCTCTGGCCCGCGACCATCGTCATCATAACCTCTGGTCGTGCGATCATTCTATCGACTGTTATAGCACGAGAAGGGTCGCTGTTGCTTCTTAACCCACGCACCCCCATCGCCCTTGTTCTGCGGTGAAATAGAGTTCTTCATATATCCACAGAATGCTGCTTTCCCACCCTTTCCAGCTGCCCATGCCCCTTGTCGACCCCACAATGCCATTGCTTTCGCCCCACAATGCTGCTGCCTTTTAACAGCCCCTATTCTACTACGAGAGATAGATCTTCGCTACCACCATAAATCATCCACTATCACCATGACCTCCTCGTTTCCTCCCTATTTTCGATGGCATCGTCGGCATTGATAGAAGAACCTTCGCAGCCACATCCACCATAGTCGCTATCCTTGTCGGCATTGATAGCAAGCCGAGCCTTGTAGCCGCATCCCATCGCTACCTCCTCCTTGCTCTGCATCTTATCGCAGTTGTCGGTTGCCACCAAATTACATCGACGTCGTCACCTTCCATCCCCCGATGCTCTCACCCCACGCAATAATAGAAATAAGGTAGTAACTTTTCCTCCTTGCAGTGACTGCATCAAGCTTTTACGCTGCCCTCGACATCCGCTTCCTCAACAGCTTCGTGTCAATAATACTGAATTACAAATCTACAGTCTTACACAATGACTACTGACAACTTAGTAAAGACCCAAATTAAAGTATTAGAAACCAAAATTGAGAACCGACTACAGAAGACCCTTAATGAATTCAAAAGAAGCATGCTGGAGAACTTTAATAAGTTTCAACAAGATGAACAGCTTGCTAAAATTCGTCAGACTTTTACAGTATTAGAATATAAGAGCAGATTGTTAAATCAAGCCAGAGATTGGTTTGAATGACAATTAATGGGTACCTTTACAAATGACTTAATTTAGATATCAAATGTGAAGTTAAGGCTCGACAGCCCCACACTATGATAGCTGTAATTTTGTTTGCACATCTACATGAGGAAAAAATCAGCTGAGAAAATCGTTGAAATAGAAGTGACCACAAACAAATGATTAGCAAGCCACCAACCCCATCTATTTTCAGTCGAAACCCTGACACCCAAAGACTAACCCGAGAAGAGCTCAAGAAAAGTTCAACAAAGGATTAATGCTGACATTGTGATGAAAAGTGGAGTAAGGAGCATCGATCTAAACAAGGGCAACTTCTGGTGATTGAATCAATTAGGGAGGAATCAGAAGCTGACAACGTTGACTCCGATCATGAAGCTGAAGGAATTTTGGAATGTCAACCTGTTACAGTCCTGATTGATACCGGTAGCACTAACAATTTCATGGATAGTAAGGTTGCTGACCGATTAGCTTACCATATTGAAGACTATGACAAATTCGAAGTAAAGAACGCTGATGGATGAACTTTAACTTATGACAACAAATGTTCAAAGATAAAGCTAATTATACAGGGCCAAAAACTATTGGTGGATTTCTTTTTGTTACCCTTGAGAGGCTTCGAAGTGGTGATCCTAAAGGGATGACGAAGAAGTAAGATCACAACTACTACTTGCCATCAAATGGAGAGGGTTCTCTAGAAGATTACAACGACTACTACACTAAAAGGTTGACCTGTTGCTCACACCATCAAAAAGTGGAGGCCGTACTTACTTGAACAATGAGTTGTGATGCGCCGTAGATACCTTGTGCTGAAAGAGAAGCTTTCCGAATTTGATGCCACTTAGCTTTGAGGACAAAGCTGATTTGAAGGAGGTGAAATTATTATGATCCTGTTTTTAAGCTTTGAATAATGTTTATAGAGTTATTTAGTTCAGTATGGAGTTGGATAGTGATTTATTTAATATTTATTTATTATTAAAAGGGATGTATTTATTTATTTTCATCAAGTAATGAAAAAGTTATTTTAGCCGTTTGGAAAACCCTAGGAGGTCAATCCCCTTGATGTGATCAAAGGAGGCTGATCCCCTCGAAGCGATCAAGGAGGCCGATCCCCTCGAAGCGATCATCCACTTCTTCCGCTTCATCTCCGTTTCTTCCGCTTCTTCCACGATAAAACTCTAAGGGGTCTTATCAAAACACTAAGCCCCTGAGGTGCCACATGTATAAAGACCGAGATCGATAAATGTTTCCAAACCTGATCTTTCTGATGCTTAAATTAGTAACCTGAGTTAGGCGAGTATAGTTATGAGTGATAAAAAAAATCTTTCTCATAACATTGAAAATTAGCTTATACACATGATAGTGAAGAGATAGAATATTCTATGAAATATTCTATGAGAGCAATATTTAACCACCTCTAACAATCTTAATTTGACTTTTTATCTACTAGGTGATATGGTATATTTTGGCACCATCCACATGGCAGTGGTCAGCAACCATGTCAATACCAACAAAAGAGCCCCATGTTGACACGACGTGACACCTCAGACTTGAATAGGATAGTCACCTCTCTCATACTACTCGACGCCGTACAAGTCAATGCCGCACACCGCAGAGCCACTTCGGAAAGCTCAGATTGGCGTCGCTCGACATAGGGCCGTACAGCTCGGTCTATGCTCGTGCAAGCTAACCACCCAAGGATTCGACAACCATTAATGGACCATGTACGATCAACCCTCATCCACAGGTATAAAAGTCGATCACCTGACCAACACCGAGGGGAGGCACTTTGAACTCCCAACTCCTAACTCCACTCAACACTGACTTGGGCTTCAAAGGGGTCGAGTCGAGAAATCCCCCTCCTGACCCTGACTTTTGTGTAGGAACCGACAACGAAGTAGTAGCAACCCGCCGAGGGAGAATCACACTCAGGAGACGACGCCTGGACCCAACCCGACCCGAAGCTCGCCTCCACCCGAGCGATCACGTGGGTAACCTTGCGCATCCGGGACTGGACCGAGCCGTGCTGACACCTTGGCCACGACGTAAGGGTTCACTGACATTTTGGTGCTAGAAGGAAGGCTCGATGTCGCAAGAGTGTCCACCACTAATCAACCCTAGCAAATGCCCTGGCAAAGAGGCACCTGCCACCATCTCCACCTTCGGCCTATAAGGGCAACTCCCCACTCTCCCACAATAGGAAGGAAGCACCTCGGCTCAGACTCAAGGGCACTATTGGCGTTTGTTCAATGACCCCCGGCTCTCATCTCCTAGGGTTGGCACGGGATAGCTGATTATCTTCGCCGAGGCATTCCTCATCCTCGCCCCAATGGTGCATCTCGGCCAAACAATTGGGCACCTTGGCCAAATAGTACCCCAAAGGTACACCTCGGCCAAATAGTTCCTGAGTTGTGCACCTCGGTCAAATAATGCCCCAATGGTGTACCTCGGTCAAATAGTGCCCCTAATGGTGCACCTTGATCAAACAGTACCGAGTTGGGCACCTCGGCCAAACAGTGCTCGAGTTGCACACCTCGACCAAATAATGCCCCAATGGTGCACCTCGGCCAAACAAGTGCTCGAGTTGTACACCTCGGCCAAATAGTGCCCTAATGGTGCACCTCGGCCAAACAGTGCCCGAGTTGTACACTTCGACCAAATAGTACCCCAATGGTGCATCTCGGTCAAACAGTGCCCCAATGGTACACCTCGGTCAAATAGTGCACCTCGGCCAAATAGTGCCCACATGGTGCACATCGGCTAATGGTGTACCTCGCCAAATAGTGCACCTTGGCCAAATAGTGCCCCAATGGTGCACATTGGCCAAACAGTACTCGAATTGGGCACCTCGACCAACCCAATGGTGCACCTCGGCTAAACAGTGCTCGAGTTGCGCACCTCGACCAAACAGTGTCCCAATGGTGCACCTTGGTCAAACAGTGTCTGAGTTGTGCACCTCGGCCAAATAGTGCCCCAATAGTGCACCTTGGCCAAACAGTGCTCGAGTTGGGCACCTTGGCCAAATAGTGCCCCAATGGTGCACCTCGGCCAAATAGTGCCCAGGTTAGGCACCTCGGTCAAATAGTGCCCCAATGGTAACCTCGGCCAAACAGTGCCCCCATGGTGCACCTCGGTCAAACAGTGCCCGAGTTGGGCACCTCGGCCAAATAATGCCCGAGCCATGGGCGACCAATGTTAGCGCATCTCGAACAACGCCGAGCCACGTCTCGCGACCAGTACAATGTCCGAGTCGCATCTCGGCCAATCCAACACCCGAGCCACGCCTCACGGCCAGTATAATATTCGAGTCACATCTCGGCCAGTCCAACGCCCGAGCTATGCCTCACGGCCAGTACAACATCCGAGTCGCATCTCAACTAGTCCAATGCCCGAGCCATGCCTCGCGACCAGTCCAATGCCCGAGCTACACCTCGCGGCCAGTCCAATGCCCGATGCATGCCTCGTGGCCAGTACAACATCTGAGTCGCATCTTGGCCAATCCAACCCCCGAGGCACGCCTTGCGGCCAGTACAACATCTGAGTTGCATCTCGGCCAGTCCAACGCCCGAGGCACGCCTCATGGCCAGTACAATATCCGAGTCGCATCTCGACCAGTCCAACGCCCGAGCCATGCCTCGCGACCAATCCAACGCCCGAGTCACATCTCTTGGCCAATCGAACATCCGAGTTGCATCCCAACTAGTCCTACACTCAAGTAGTGTTGCTCAACCAATCCAGCTCTCGAATAGAAGCTCTCGATTAACCAATGACCAAGCCAATAATCCCAGCACAACAACTAACCCAGCCAGAGAAAAGCACCAAGCCATGCCCCAAGCCCCTCCATGAGGAACCGGGGGCACACCTCTTTGAGGGGGAGAGAATGATATGGCATATTTTGGCACCATCCACATGACAGCAATCAGCGACTACGTCAATGCCAACAAAAGAGGCCCATGCTGACACGACATGACACCTCATACTCGAACATGATAGCTACCTCTCTCATACTATTCGGCGTCGTACAAGTCAACGTCACACATCGCAGAGCCACTTCGGAAAGCTCGGATCGACATCGCTCGACGTAGGGCCGTACAGCTCGGTCGACGCTCGTGCAAGTCGACCGTTCGAGGATTCGGCAACCATTAATGGACCATGTATGATCGACCCTCGTCCACAGGTATAAAAGTTGACCCCCTGACCAACGCCGAGGGGAGGCACTCTAAACTCCTAACTCCTAACATTACTCAACACTAACTTAGGCTTCGGAGGGGTCGAGTTGGGAAATCCCCCTCCCGACCCCGACCTTGGTGCAGGAACCGACAACAAAGTAGTAGTAACTCGCCGAGGGAGAACCTCACTCAGAAGACGACGCTTGGACCCAACTCAACCTAAAGCTCGCCTTCACCTGAGTGACCGTGTAGGCAACCTTGCACATCTAGGATTGGACCGAGCCGTACTGACACCTTAGCCACGGTGTAAGGGTTCACCAACACTAGGCAACAAAGGTGAAGATAACATGTATCTGCTTGCTTTGGGTTTATGTCCACATGAACAATAAATCGATAAAGGATAGTTTTTGTTTCTTTCTTTTAGCCTCTGTGAAAGATAATTATTTGATAAAGAATGACTGATAATGTTAATAATTTATTATAAATAATTATCTAAATTATAATTATATATAAAATTTCAATTAAGAAATTTACAATGTCCTTCTTTTCTTCAGTTTGTGACACAAAATGGATAGTGATATTTTTGTTTAAGATCTTTAAGTTTACATGGAAATTATTAAACATCCTAAAACTGAGAAATAATAGAACATAATAATAGAAATAAAAAAAAAATAAGTCATTATATTAATTATTTAGAGTAGACTATATGAACTTTTCTATATTGATTTTTTTTTTCTCACACCAACTTGTTTTATGTTTTCCCCTGCATTGTGCAAAACTCAAATCTACACAAATCGTAATGCTTGATATTTCGCTTACCTAGTATCACCTTACGTCCTTTTAACCGATAACACCGTACGTAAGAGTAGGCTCCTCTTCCACCAACACGAGTGTTTACCAGTTTGTTCATCGGTCTAATCTTAGCCTAATGCCGGTCTTCCTTGCATTTTATAACGGCCGCTATCGTCCTTGCCGATTTTTATGGAGATTCTTAACGTTACATGTACATTATGACGCCCGTTATCTTCTATATTTCAGCTTCATTATGGCTGACGTTCCGTCCCGCTTCATCTGCACGCGACACCGCACCGCTGACCGCCCTCACTCTCTCTCTCTCTCTCTCTCTCTCTCTCTCTCTCTCCAATCTAGCCTTCGTCGTCTTTCACCGCGTTCCGTTGCTTGTCGTTCGATCTTTCTCCCCTTCACATCATGTTCAAAAAGTGAGCTTCCCCATTATACCCAAAATTTCGTGAATGGTGTCTATAAATTTCTTTTTCTTTTCAAGAATCTGTTCTTTCTTTTTGAGTGGGATCAGGCATCGCTAATCCCGGTGTTACATGTTTCGATCGATCTGCTATGGGTTTTGTTTCTCTTGGTGCCATGAATGCTTGTGATTTTAGGGTTTCCTCCGCCGACTTTTAGGCTCAATTACTTATCTTGCTGCAGCCGTTGCATTCCTTTTCAAGGCCTCTTTTGCTTGTTGTAAGGTGTTGAGATGTCTGCCAATTTGATTTCTTGGTTGGTATTGGTTGGTAAGCCTTTCATCTGTATATATGGGACGGAGGATCAATTTGCTTGGCTGATGATCACAAGATGTCTTCTTTCAGTGTGTTGATAGATTTAAGGCATCACGACGCAATGATGAATTTTTTTGTGATATTTGTTGTTAGTAACAAGTTTTTGCCAGTACGATTCTTCAGTTATTCATTTAAAGGAGACCAAGAAGGATCAATTGGCTAAAAATGCATCAAAAGAGTGACAATGTAGCTATATGATGTCAATGTAGGCTTTGTTGATGGGGAGAAAATTGTTTTGTTAGTGGCCTAGAATCAATAATTATTAACGCAGCTGATGAGTTCTGTGAGGTAGGAAAGTAATACTGTAACAAAGAGGAGTAGGCCAAACCATCTCTGGGGTCAGGGATCTTTTGAAACGTTCTTAGGAGAAACGATATTAAGGGGGATTGGTTTCTCCACATCATAACTGTGGTATTGCTGGGCCCTTCCTCAAATTTAGAATGCAGAACATCCAAGGAATCTGTGGCTTGGTCGATTGTTTTATTGGATTTGTTAACTGAGAATGCTGAGCATCCATGGAATTTGATGATTGGTCAATGATTTTAGTAGGTCTGCTTGTTAAGTGAATTTAATCATGGATTTGTACGCATTACTTCTTTTTGGAGACTTTTATTAAGTTGCAAACAATTTTGCTATCTGTGAAAGAACTAAGAAATTCAGGTTTATGTATCGATATTCATGTAGATCAAGGGAAGGAGAGATTCTTAGAGTTATTAAGTGACTGAAAGCTTATAGCTTTTAAAAAGTTTGATTCAACATCATGAACTTGGACTAGCTTGTCGCTGATTGAGGTATATACTTTAAGAGTTAAAAGTAGGTGCTAGGTTAAAATTCTACAATAATCTGCAATGTGGAGACAAGTTCTTTGCTCTTCATAATTTGTACAATCATGTATTGGTTCATGGTCTAATTTGGATGAAATAATTTTAGGGCACCTTCAAGAACGTAATGTTGACTATGTTCCCAAGTTTAGGCCTTTTTTAAAACCGATAGTAGATAAACCAGTCATAACAGCAGAGACTGAAGTGAAGTGTTAGCATGAAGTCTTATGGTATTGAAAGCTTGACAATAATCAAGGCTTTAACAATGCTAGATGATTGTGGATAGAGAATTTTAATATTGTCACAAGGCTAGATATCTAGCTTGACCACATTAATAAACAAGTATCCTGATAAATAATAACCATGCTAGAGGGAGACTAAAGCATGGGTTTCTTACTTCAAGTAAATTTGCCATCTGGGAGTAAGTACTATTATTAAGGGAGTCTCATGACCCATGAGATATGGTTGCTTGTTCCATGGTCCAATGTGTTATCATTTTTGTTATCCTGCTTCCACCGTCCCTTTTTGACTTTATTGGAGGTTAGAATCCGCAATATCTGAATTGGGAGTAGAACAGGCCTACTGTAGACCATCTATATTATAGTAGGGGTGTAAATGGACCAGAAATGGATAAGAACAATTGTGATATCCACCTTTAATCAGTGCAAACAAATGCAGATACAGATAGTCAATGGGGTGGATGAAGACCATCTATGGATTATATGATGGGTACTGATGCATGTTGATCATTGCATGAGTGCAAACACAAACTATATATTGGATATGAATTTAAATGTTCCAAAATGGATACTGATTTTGATGGATGCTGAAGGAAATTAGATATACTCAACATGCATATGAAGTCAAGTTACTGGACTATTACTAAAACACATTCTGATTTTCACGTACATATAAAATAAATTTTAATAAACTGAAAAAACTATGCAATCAAGTGATTGGAATATTACTGAATGACATTCTGTGAATTGCATACATATTAAGTAAATTCAAATAAACTGAAAGAAAAGCAACAATCAGCATATAACAAAGAAAAAGATTTGGTAGTTGGATTGGCTTAAAAAGTCAAATGAAGCATGAACAAGTAGGTTGCTTATACACTTTTTATTTTTTCTTATTACTAGGTGTCACACTAGTATAATAGATTGATTAATTTAGTTCATATATATTTGGACATCCAAATCTGAATCCAAATGTTATCCAGATATATAAATCCTGATCCAAATTTCAATCTGAGCCGATAGCCATGTAGTATCCAGGTGATCCAGGTATTTTTGGATACAATTGAACATTATGTCATCAGTTTTCAAATGAATTGTGCATTGAAGTTTTGTTAAGGCTACAGTTCTTTCAAATATAATTTCCTTTTTTCTTGGTGAGGACTAATGGAGCGTTACTGCTATAGGCTTGAACCTGTTTAGCACTCTTTGTGAGGGTTCTTTGGGGTTTAATAGAGGTATAATAGTTGGATAATATTTAGGAGAGATACTAGAGGATTTAGAAGCTAAATTTGGCTATGGAATCATTTTAATGAATAGATTCTTGATATGTCATGCTCTACATTTCAACCGTCCTTGACCTTTCCTCCGATCTTTAAAACTGGGAATCTTGCTTGAGATGTACTATTATATATGGAATACTTAGCCATACATTTCCATATAGAGCTATCATATTGAATACAATCTATGAGATAATCTTGATGACTTTTTGAGAAAATTAATAACCTATAATGATATCTCTATATCCATACAGGGATAATATTTTTATTAAGTTAAGATGGTCTGGGGTACGTTCATTCAGAACATGAACATTCTGTCATGGTATGGACTTAGGTACATGGTACACCACTATGATTGATTTTTTTATTTATAAAAAAGTTGATTATTTTTTAATTATGAATCACTTTTGTAACTTGCTATATCAGGTAAGATATTTCAATCTTACTAAGTGTCAATCATGCATTTAATAGGTGGTTGAAGAGCTGAAAGCTATAAACTCATTGTTCTTTTAAGGGTGCTCTTGTTTTTCGCTTGTCTTGAATGGATTTCATAGTATGTATGCCATTTCATTTTATTTATCTTTTGCTTATAATCTCTATAAAACTATATTTATGTTTATTTTTAGTTAAGAAATTCATGTTTATTGAATCATATATTGCTGACTGAAATAGCATGTTTACTCCAATCTCCAAATGTTTTGAAGATTCTCCTTTGAGGATATATCTGCACAAAACCAAGTGAAGGCATCTGTACAAAGGAAGATTCGTCAAAGCATTGCTGATGAGGTTTGCAGTTTTCTGTTGTGTTGAAGCTTCTCCAATATGTTTCCTTTTTCTGCAGTGCAACTATTATATACCATGTACTTTGGTGGTATTATATACCTCCTTGTTCTTTGTTATAATTTTATCTGATATTCTTACTCCATTAACAGTACCCAGGTTTTGAACCTTTATTAGATGACATACTACCAAAAAAGGCACCACTGATTGTTGCAAAATGGTTAGTATAATTTTTTTGCTTATACATTATTTTAATGCTTGATGATGTCAAGAGAAAGGATCTTGTATAATTCTACTTGTTGCTATACTATTGCATCTATATCATGTCTTGCAACTTAAGCTGACTTAGATAATTATACTTATCATTGATTTCCATTTACTTGTAATATCATTTTAGCTTATTGCTTCACATTAACATATGCCTTGTTTTGGTTTGACTAACATTGAAACATCTTTAAGGTTGTTCTATCCAAGGTTTGGCATTTCAGGTATGGGATCCATCTCGGAGATTTGTTAAGTTGGTATGTACCAATCTGTACCGATGTACCAACATGTGGTACACCAATAAGTACCGGTGTTTAGGATAGAGAAAAAGATGGAGAACAGGAAGGGATGGTGGAGGAAGGAGGAAGAAAGAGGAAGAGGAAAAGGAGAAGAGACATACCAAAGAAGTGATTAGGGCAAATATCTTGTGTGGTGGTCTGCAATGAGGTTGCAGCGAGTGGAGGTTGTCGATAGCTTCCTGTGTGAGAAGCGTCGATCGTTAGCATCAATCGTGTGCTAGTGTGCAGTGTCGATTGTGGCAAGTGGAGGTAGTAGTGGTGAGAAGTTGCGGGCTTGCAACATCAATCATGTGATAAATGGAGGCGATGCGGAAGTGTGATTTAGGGTTTCCCACCTTCCCTTTTATATGGACCGGACTGGGGTGGGTCTGCATATCGGTCAGTGCTCGGACTGATTTGTGCCGCCCATTTTGTATCAATCTGGGCGAAACGGAAGACTCTGGTTCTATCTTTATGCAATCCCTAAAAGATTATGGCTGCAAAGAAGGTTTTACCAGCTAGACAAAGCGAAAGACTTAACTATGAAAATCTGTAGGAATCTTTTGTAGTGCAGAATGAATATCTAAATTTCAATTTTTTCCAGTGATTCAGGCAATTTGGCAAACACTTGTTGTTTAAGAATTACAACAAGCACTGGGAATTTAAAATACAGGAAGAAAAAGCAGTTTCAAGCAACCAAGCATGAAAAAGGAAAAAGAAGATTCATGAACTATATAAAATAGGACATAATCTAGTCTGTTTATGTGTATCTTAATATGGCCGCTTTACCAAGTCCCACTGGACTTCTAATCCATATCTCAAAAATTCAATACAAAATAATAAAGAAAATTTGTTAGAGAATAATATTTCGAAGCAAACATAAATCAGAGTTTCTTGTTGGAATAGCTCATGCCAAAGTCAATGCATTGGTTGCCACTTTATCCTTTTACAATGGATCTTGTTCTTAATAGTGGCTCTCTCTGCCTTGAATATTTGTGTTGTCTGTATATTGGATTTTACATGGATTGAGTCTTTTGACTTTGATATTTTTCTAATTTAGTTTGCATTTCAGAAAACTTCTGTGTTCACTGTTAGAAGTAAAAGAGTTCCCCTTTTTAATTCTGTTCTCTCGCTTTTCAACTTCGTTATATTATCATTTTGAAACATTGACTGTGTCGATTATTAAAATGAATTTCTTTCTTTGATGTAAGTGATGACTATTTTTGTCTAAATATGCATGCTGCCTTATTGCTGACCACCAATCATTTGGAGTTCTAAACTAAATTCAAGTGCACTAGTGCATTCCCTTATCATTCTTTTCCTTTTCTTCATCTAGTCAGAATCATCTCAATCTTGTGCTGGTGAATAGTGTACCACTTTTTTTCAACATCCGTGATGGACCTTATATGCCAACATTGAGGCTTCTTCATCAATGTAATGTATCACTTGTACCATTTTACTTTTAAGTTTTGCAGCTTAGTTTTTGGTCCCTGGGTATATTAAGTAAAGAACGTTCCTGTTGCATGAATGTTTTAGCTAATTATAAAATCATCTAACTTGGATCCATTTATCCTTTTTCTTGTTAAATATGGCTAGTCAAATACCAATCTTCTAATTGGTCTTTATTATGGAATCAACAATGTTCCATTATGAACCATAGACACTTCAAAGTACTTGTTTGTATGTCCGTGTTGGACCATCATTTTTATTGAATAATTGAAAAATATAAAAGAACAGGTCTATCTTTTGTCACAGATATATTTCCATGTATAGCAAATTTGTAAAACTTAATATCATCTGCTGTTTGGTATGTCAAAATTTTGACATATTGTTCATGTGGCTCCAACTTTTTGATATCAGCTCCATGGATCTTTTCTTGCCATCTAACTTTGTCTAGGAGTTAGGACAACAATACTAGTCAAACTAGGAGTCATCAAATCTCTTTTTATCATTTCTTAGGAAGTTTCTCTTGCACCACTATTCTGATTGACACACCTTTCTTTACTGATACATCTATAGATATCTATGAACATGTTTGTACAATCCTAAGCAGGTTTCTCTCATTTGAACTTAGAACTATCCTTGATTCTTCTCAAATGTGGTCATTCCATATTCTATCTTTTCTGGTAGCCTTATACATCTATTTCAATATCCTCATCTTAGTGACACTAACTTTTCATATGCATTGTTTCAGGGCTACCCAATATTATGATTATGAATTTATTTACTTTATTTATGTGCATTTAATTATTTTGCAATGATTTTCTATTTATGTAAAGAATTATTCTTCTTCTTTGAAGTTACATGTATGACAATTATAAAATTGTATAAATTGTTATAATTGCATCTTCATGTATAAAACTGAGCAATATGTAAAAGATACATATCTATAAATGTCATGTCCTATTCTACAAATTTATTTCATGTTAGCATGTTTATTTCTGCCCTTATCCTGTGCCCAAGGGTGTTATTGGGTTAGATCCATTCATGATCAGAATCTATCAAGGAATGCAGAATCCACATCCAGATTCAAGCCTAATAATTATCTAAGTGGGTTCAGAGTTTGGATTGGTTATCGGATATAAGCTTACTACCAGTATGGATTGAGAAATCATACCTGATCCGATTCCTCAATGCCTCCAGTTCTAGGACCCAAACCCACTTTACTGGGTTAAACTTAAGCTAGATAAGCGGGTAATTGTGGTCCACTGATGCTCTACCATGTTCATGTCCATGTCCATGGTTCATAGATGCCACACCATCCCTTATGTGATCCTGCAGAAGTTGAAAAAGAGTGCTTCTCATGTATCCATTTCTATCTAAACATGGTATTATAACTGCATATTTATTTATTTTTCTTTCTTTGCTCTTGAAATTTTACTCTTTTCAGACCCAGACATAATGAAGAAGTTTCAAGTAGATAGAGGTGCTATCAAATTCGTCCTGTCAGGTGCAAACATAATGTGTCCCGGTCTCACATCCCCTGGTGGTGCATTGGATGAGGAAGTATTGGAGGAAACCCCTGTGGTACACTCTCATCTAGCATGGTCATATTTATCTCAGTATAAATAAATACGAAATAAAACTTATTCAGTAGGACCAGCATTGAGATGACTGGTGGTCCTACGATTTGTCTAATTGGAAATCTTGAGCAAGTTCTACTATTTGTCTAATTGGAAATTCTGTTATTACCATTGACTTTAGTGCTTGAAGTCATATCTTATGTACCATCGAACTCTTGGCTTGGTATAGAGGCATGTGATGTCACTGTTCTTTATCATGTCTGTGCATGCTGGTGTGGACCATTCTGTGCCTGTGAACAGTAGACAACTTGCCTCAAAATTGCATTCATAGGTCCACACATATGACCATGGCATATAAATGCATAATGTTGAACAATATGGCTGTCATCCCTTGCCAGCCTGTGACTGGCATTGGATCAGCATTGGAGTACTTACTGTCCTTAATTATGTGGGTACCAGCTTTACTAATTCTGCACATTAGTGAGTACTCTTGTACAAATGGAAAATTGGAAGTGATTGTGCAGAAAACTAGACAGCAGTATTTGAGAATACATCTTAGATTAAATGCACTTTCTATGGACCAATCTTCACTGCAAAGTATGATCTGATATAGTATCTGGTTTTTTTAGTTTGATATTCAGTTGTTTAAGTTTTCTTTTCAGGCAATAATGGCTGAAGGAAAGCAACATGCATTGGCTATTGGGTATACAAAATTGTCAGCAAAAGACATGTGTGTTTTCTTGTGTTTTTTCTATTGCTTTCAGTAGTAGAAGCTATATGGTAGGAAATTTAACACCTTTGAGAACTGCTACATTCTCATCTCAATAGTGTGTCTGTCTCTCTTGAACCTTTTATTTGTAACACCAAATCTCCATTGGAAGTTGTAAAATCCATGCAGATTGATTGTTAGTCATACTAAGGGGTAAAATTGGAAATTGAAATATCTGTTTCACATGGTAAAGATGGTTTTAGTTGCTATTATGGCATCTATATTTATGGTTGAAACAAATCACCTTAGATTTGTGTCCCCAGAACATTAAAATGTTCCTAGTAGACAAGAAATTAAGTGATTGGTTTCTTCAGAGTGCAAATGTCTTGTTTTCTTATAGATCACAGAGCAGTATTAATTGGTAGAAACTGATCACTTTGGAGTTGTGTTCAAGGCCTTTTTTTGAAAGGAAAATATTATTAAAGACTAACCTGGGGTTATAAACTGAGCTACACAAGGGTCAGTAGAAGACAAAAAAAATGGAGAGCATATAGTTCTCCCAAAATTGGCAAGTCGATGCGTAAGTTCAGAAAAAGTGCAGTAGCGGCAATAGTCAATAGTTGTTAAAAGGCTGAAACGATTCAATCTAGATTTGCCATCAATGCCATTGAAAGGTGTTGCCAATATTTTCTGGCTTAATGGCATGTGTAATTAGACTTTCCACATTAATTCAGTCTGTCGGCAAGTGAGCATTAATGCCACTGTGCTAAAGCAGTCAAAACCTAATTTTCAAAATCTGTGGTCTTTGCTTGTTCTATTTTGTAGTATGTAATGTTAGGATATGATTATTTGCTGTTGGTGCAGAAAGACTATCAACAAGGGTATTGCAGTTGATAATATGCACTATCTGAATGATGGCCTTTGGAAGGTGTGCTTTCTTCTTTTCTTTTCTTTTGTTGTAAAAAAAAAACATTTAAAAAGTTTCATGCTTTGTCTTCCTAGACAAGATCTTATTCTTTTTCATGTTATGTTGTTCCTTCACGTGGATATATGAGATGCTTATTCTTCCATCATAGTCTGTTAGTGAAATTTAGGGAATGTAGCTCTTCTTTATGAAATTTGGCTGTCTTTGATGCACTGGACTTGCACCTTTGCTTCTGTCTAAGAGACACCATTATCTACAAGTTCACCTCGATCAAGCCTGTCAACCAAAAAACTAGTTGCTTCTTCTGTATAATAATACCTTCACACATTCTTGTTTGTAGAGCTGATGGGTCTGCATCAGCTGTTATCAAATGCTGATTAATAAAACATGCAGAATGATGCTTGTGATAATTAATCTATATTGTTGTGCATTTGATTTGAGAAAAGATTATATATAACATTAGATGTTCAGTTTTATTTCAATCATTGACAAGAATCTGCTTGTTTTTTTGAGTTTTAAGATTCTCTTATGTGCCCTAATTTTCCTTCTTGTTACAGATAGAACGTTTGGAATGAAGGAAATGACTTGAATTATGTTTCCAGTCACAAAAATCCACGCCAACTTTTTATTCTAGCTTGTAACTTTCTCCCCCAATAGCCAAAGTAATCAATCATTTCATCAAATCTAATTAGTGTACATGTAGAAGCAACGTGCAGCTCTAAAGTGAGGGTGTTGGAAGCTACTTGTAGCAGCTTTGTTCTAGAGAGTGTTTTGAATACATTAGTCAATCATTAGCATGTTACTTTTTATAAGACCATACTGTAGACTTATTGTCACTTTTATTTCTACTATTTGGAGACATGCACCTAAAATAATTTTCTTTGTAGCCTTTGGAATCGTTGATCTTGGCCAACAGAGAGTGGGGACAGAGCTTTTCTTTATTTATACTTCATAGAGTTGAATGTAATAATAATCCATGCTGGCTCTTTTAATCTTATAGCAATCACATCTAACATCGCTACCAAATTTGTCCTTGGCGTTGCAAATTTTCAAAGTAACAAAAAGAAATTTATGAAATTAATTTTCATATTTTCACTAATTTACAAATGAAAAATCATGAATTATAACAATATTTTGTACAGTACCCAAATCATCGAGTCAAAATTAACATCGGATAGCAAATGATGGAATTGTTAAAATATTAAACTAAATTTTATGTTAAATAAATATTCAGATTTGAGAAGATTGGTGAAGAGTACCCATCGTCCTATCCAACGGATTGAATCTCACCATCGTAATGTAATACCCAATCTCTGCTAATAAGCCGAGACACTGGGCGATACAAACACGCCGTCGAAGAAACGCGATACTTTGGGAGCCGGAGCGCTAAAACCCTACGCGCTGGGAGGAGGGAGGAGGGTGGAGGGAGAAGCAGCGAGCGAGCGGTCGTGGTGATCAAGTTCGATACCCTCATGTCGACTCAATTGCCTGAAATTCTTCCCTCTTCTTTCATTCGAGATCCCTCCACGTCCTTGGTTCGATTCAGGGAATCGATCTCGTCGCCGGCGGCCGGGGCAAGAAGGCGAGGCGCACGGCCCCGATGTCCGACGATGTCTACCTCAACCTCCTCGTCAAGGTCATATCGCTCTTATTGTTCGTCTTTTGTTGATCTGAGCCCCGCCACACAATCCCTCTCTCCTCCCCTCTCTCTCTCTCTCTCTCTCTCTCTCTCTCTCTCTCTCTCTCTCTCGCACACGTAGATAGAGATATTCTCACGTCAGATCTGAAATTGAACTAGTGGATTGGTTTGTGTTCTTTGTTGGATCAGCTCTACAGGTTCTTAGTGCGGAGGACGGGAAGCAAGTTCAATGCGGTGATACTGAAGAGGCTTTTCATGAGCGAGACCAGTTGGCCTCCAATCTCCCTCGAGAGGCTCATCACCTTCATGAATGGAAAGGTCGGGCCTTTTCTGTCTGTTGCTCTTTAGATTTTCTGGCATTCAGGTGGATGTTCTGATTGGAACCCTCCTGATTGATTTGATTTGGATCAGGACGATAAGATTGCTGTGATTGTTGGGACGGTGACCGACGATAAGAGGGTCTATGAGGTTCCGGCGATTAAGGTGACGGCTTTGAGGTTCACGGAGACTGCAAGGGGCTAGGATTCTGAAGGCTGGCGGGGAATGCTTGACTTTTGATCAGTTTGCTCTTCGAGCTCCAATTGGGCAAAACACGGTATATACATCGCGCTTACCTCCTTTTATTGCCTTCATTTATCGAATCATTCTATTGGCTTCACTAAAATCCGAGTGGTTTTGATGATTTTTTATTTGCATATGTGTAACTGAACTAGTATCTACTGAATTATAAGAGAAATTGTTTTCTGCTTATGGTCACTGTGTTAGAGACCAAGATGACCAATCTATAAATGGATGGGAGGACAACTCTGTGGGGTAGCTGTTGGATGATCATGGTATTATTGCAAATCAGTTTATTCATGTCAAAATGTAGCATGACCAGACAAGTGTTTACAAAGTTGATATGCTATATATTACCAAAATATAACATCATTATTCACGAATAATGTGGTATCAATATATGGCATGGTCATCAACATTACATTGAGCGTATCCTCCACATGGACTAAAGCAAGAAACGATTGATTCTGAGACAGGAGCGTGAAATTGAGATATATATGCAAGGGGGCCAGGGAGGTACACTGAGCATGAGAAAATGAGATAGAGAGAGAGATCACAGAGGTACAGTGTTGGTCACTGAGACAGTGTCAGTGATGAGTTTGTGGACAATCATCATTTGCTAGGTACAAAGAAGGATTGAGGTACAGAGTCCAAAATTCCTTTTATCTGGGCACTAATTATTGCTTAAAAGTCCAAAAACAGGTTAACTTGTTTACTCAAGTTTTCAACATATTTGTATGGCCTGATAATTTTAAATTATAGGTTTATTTCTTTAACTGAAACATATGGATCCGTCGATTAAAAGGATCATTAGGTTTGAATATCTGCTATGTGCATAGCGTAGAGTCTGCTAAAAACTGCATAAGTGAACCCAAATCTTTGACACTGTTCTACATTCAATATATACCATTATCGAGGCTGCTTTTGTTGGGAAATTTTAGATCGGCATCTCATGCGCAGCAAAAAATAAAAAATAAAATCAGATTTTCCAAAGTCAAGTACTTGGTCATTGTGCGACGATTGGCGCGTGAGAAAAGCGCAAAACCGAAAACCACACGTATCATATGAGAAATGTTACTTAATGAGATCATATATTCTTGAAAATTTCAGATTCAATAGAGGATGAAAGAGAACTCACGTACTTCTCTCTATCGGTGATCCACACGGTAGACGCGACGATGACGCTTCTCAGATCGCTACGGGATCTCCCTCTTCACGCACACCATAAGGCTACTGGAGCCAATTAGGAGAGTAGGCTGAGGAGAATAGGAGGGGCGATCACCAGAAGCTCTAACTTATCATCCTTGAGGTTCCTCCTATTTAGAGAGGTGCATGCAGCTTAACTCTTAATGGATCATGCCCTTATTGGGTATTGGATCTCTATCCAATTATCCAATCTTATTAGATATCATTCATAGGATCCAAAATAGGGGCTCTGTGGATATCTCCTATTTGTACCTCTACTCGTCGCATCATTCACCATATGTGTGTGACCCTTTAGGCCCGATATCAAGCTGGCCGTGAGTCACTCCTATCAGAACTCTTTCTGATACAGTGAATTATTATCCCCATAATAATTCACTCGACTCATCGACTGTGGATGTACTAGGCCACTACATTATAATCCCCAGACGGTACAGGGGTTCTAATCCATCAGACCTATTTGTCCTCAATTACCGTGTATTTATAATCTCTCATCCATCTAATATCCTAAAGATCGTATATTGGACATGGTAATGCGAGGCCTATATGGAATCCTGTTTGAGTCTCGCTCTAATCGGATTTTCTCGGAGAACTCTCTCAATTCAAACGATCTTTGCTAGGGATTTTGTCTAAGCGAGCACACTCAGGATATTCTTCTTATGATATTGAGAATGAATGATCCTCTATTGATACTTATTGCCTTCGTAAGGTTGGCTACCACTCCTGACAACCGGCTGTATCAGATCTAGAACTTCCAAACTTGTAAGTCTGATATCAAAGAATGGAGTACTCATATAAGAGATCCTTAGTGTCTCAAGTCTAAGAACCATACACACAATTGAGATTATGGAATCATTGTCTGACGTCAGGTATCATTAACCATCTAGCATTCTGTAAGTGGATCAATCAGTGAACTCATTCTCCAATGAGCACCTGCATTGTACCTCTAGTATCCGCACAGGAGTGGCTATGAGACCAACCGCCTCTATTATATGGACGAGTATACAGCATACTAGTCTATTCGATTATCTCGATGTCCCTCTCGAGTAACTTATGACCAGAATGATTTAGGATCTGTGTTTAAAGGTGAATCGATCTAATTATCGTGATCTCATCATAATTCGATTCTCATTGCACAGATCCAAGGACATCATAATATACATCCAGAGAATATATAATGTAATAAAATGTCAATAATAATAAGTAAAGAGATTATCGCAACGTGTCACAAGTGCAATCACTCATGTGATTGGCTTGTAGGGCACTTATAATTAACAGCTTTGACCATTACTTAGAGCAATGATAAAAGTAGACACTTCCATCATGCTCATTTTAATAAAATCAATCTTGAATCCCCTTGTTTTATGCTCCACTTGGCATGGTTTTGGACTTTTGATATTCTTTAAAAGGAAACTCTCTGTTTTGGTTCCTTGAAAACAAAACATTGCAACAGGAAAGGAGTTTTGTTTGCTGAAGGAACAATATCTGGAACTAGAACTACACAGGTTGCAAAATCCAGATCTCACACCCTGTTTTCAGTGTTTTGTTTTAATTTTTAAAATCATGAAAACTATAATGTTTTTGTTGATAAGTTGTAAATGCTTTTGACAGAATACAAAAAAATCTTAAATGAACATGTTTAATTCTTGGTTTTGGAGATTTGTTCAGAAAATAAAAATGATGCTAGGGATTGCTTTAGTTTCTGATAACTTCTGGAAAAGGAAGATTAAAAATGGTTATTAAATGGTATAGAAGTGATACATAAAGTTCTTCTAAAAATCCTCTCTTGTATATCCTTTTAGTTTGGTGGCTTTAATTTGTTATTCAAAGTCATAGATTAAATATTTTCTCCTAGAGACATTATATCCTGATCATGTTCTTTTCACACTTGATGCCAAAATGTTTAAGCTGAAGTTGATAATAGTATACTCATTAAGCTGAATGTTTAATCTCATGTTCTTCCATTTAAAGGCTTGATGCTCTCGTCGGCCTAGCATAACCCAAATTAAATTCTAGCATGGTGCATATGAGTCGCAACCCAATGATGGCTCCACGTTGTGATGAGTCCTCTGATTCCATCCACTGATAATCCTTTTCTACTCAAGCCCATCACAATGCTTAATTGCTAAGTCGGTTCTAATACCAAATATCACAACCTAGGCCTGATAGGCTAACTAACCTATCAACTTTGTTACACCCAAATCACTAGTCAAAATACTTAAACTAAAATTTATAATAGTACATTCATTAGACCCTTGTAAGCCAATCTTAAGCTTGCTTACTTTCAATGTGGGATTAATTGTGGTGTTACACTTGAGGTTGAACATCGGGCTTATAATCGCATTTAGTTAGATGTTTCTTGTGAATATAGCATCTTATTTTTCATCATATATGAACATAATGGAATAGCTTGACTATTAACTACCTATTCATGAAGCTAGTTTTAGACTGTGCATTCTTATCGACCTGTTATTAGGTGCAAAACTTGATGCTTTGTCATATTCATGGCTGTTCAGACAGTTTCTTATTTGTGCTAAAGTCAAATGTCTATTGTGTGCGAATGTGTTTATTAAAATTATCTGTAGCTATGATGTTCCGATGAATTGTTGCTTACCTCATCGTTGGAATTTGTTTACTGTACCTTAGCATTATGCAAATTACTTCTCTTTCCTCATTGTTCGACCAGTATATGTACCTGACATGTAAAGTTATATAAAGCAAATATGGAAAAGAATAGCTTGATTGCGTTACCTGGAACTTAGTTTAATGTAATATACAGGTACTCCTTCGGGGTCCAAAGAATGCTAGGGCAGCTGTGAATCACTTTGGTAAGTCACCTGGAGTTCCACATAGCCACACCAATCCTTATGTTAGATCCAAGGGAAGAAAATTTGAAGGGGCTAGAGGAAGGAGGAACAGCAGAGGATTTAGGGTTTAAGGTAGGTAATCTCGTTCATGTTACTTCTTTGTCATTACTAAATGCTGCTGTTGTAGCATTAAGGGTTTACTATTATCATCAGAGTAGACATTTTGTTTGAACAAGCACCTTTTTAAGAAGCCTGATGTTTTTAGCTGTTAACTAATTTTGGTCCAAGGCATCACATTTATTTTATCTGCCATTTGAATCCTGATGGTTCTGCAGTGAGTTTTCTAACAACGCTGAACAAGGATGAAGATGAACATCACCGTGCTGAACCTTAATCAATGTGCCTTGGTAAGCCAGCAGACTACGTGATTCTTTATATAGCTGCATCTATTCAACGGTGATGAACAAATATTTCTTTATATAGCTGCCATCTTCACATGCTACTCCTTTTCTTTTCTGTTGTTGGAGTAAAGCTGCCATTTTAGAATTTTTATTGATGGCCAAAATGGCTGTAGAGCATAGAGCAAGCAGGAAGAAAAGGAGTTGCATTTTTATTGATGGTCAAGATAGCTTGCATTTAAACCTTGATAGCTTATGTATCTTAGCAATCAGACTACTGAACAATTTACCTGCTTTTATAATAATAGAATTTGTAAATACAAGCAGCAAAACAACGTGATTGAAATTGCAAATATATGATATATGATATAGGATGAGTGATAGATTTTTGATTTTCTCTTGATGATAGAGAGGTTGAGAGAGAAAAAAAAGATAATAATAGAAAGCTAATTGAAAAAAGGATAACTTTCATATTTTGATTTTGGAATCATATCGTCAAAAATATAATTATAGTTTTACGCTACTCACGTAGAAAAGAAATATATGATTTATTAATTCATCTCTAATTCATGCATTATAATGTTCTACCCTTTTTATATGCTTAAGTACAAGAATAGAAAAAAGTTATACAAATAAAAAAAATATAATTTTGTCAAATCAAATATATGATCTATTCCTAAGATAATATTCTTGACTTGATTTGAAGGATAATCTTCCCTTGTTTAATGGCATTATTGATTGATAGACTTTGTAGAGATGAATCTTTAAAATTTTTAATCAATAACGAATTTGGTTTCTTCATTATTTTTTTTCATCTTGAATAGATGTTGTCATTTGATGGCATATGACATACAAGATACTCTAACTAATAAAATTTATCTAAATAATATATAAACTAAATTGCTCCTCCATTAGAACTCATCCCGTGTTCATAGCTAAACCAAAAGAAAACATAAAGATAATAAAAAACATAAATCTAATGTAGCACTTTGATGATAGAGAGAGAAAAAAAGCTAATAACATAAAAATAACAAAAAAAAGATAACTATTAGACTAGTTTTGGCTATGATCCATACGTGGATGATGGAATCATATAATCGAAAATATGGTTATGGTTTTGCATCACTCACGCTAAATGTAAGAAAAGAATATGATTCATTGATTCATCTCTAATTCATGCATTAAAATATTGTAAATCATTTTTATAGACTTAAGTATAAGAATAAAAATATTAAAACAATATATAATCACATAAAATCAAAGGTACAATTTGTTCCTTACTTTGAAGAAAACAATACTCTCGATTTTATTTGAAGAATAGGTTTTCTTTATTTGATGATAATATTTAATCGATAGACTTCAATATTTGTAGAGATGAATCCTTATAATCTTCCATCAAGATTTACAATTTTCAGTCAATAATGAATTTAAATTTTTTTAATCTTTTCTACATTTGTTTTTCTTCATTTTGACTAAATATTATCATTTGATAACTTATAACATATGCAAAATATCTCTAACTAATAAAATTTATTCAAATAACATATAAACCAAATCACTCGTGCCTTGATACAGCTAAGTTCCTCTCCCATTGTGGTTCTTTTTTTTGCTTTTTTGTGGGAATGCTCTTAGGAAGGTTGCTATGATACAGCTCAGTTCCTCTCCCATTCGTGTTTTCTCCTTTTTGGTTTGTGGGATTGCTCTTAGGAAGGCTCCTATGATACAGCTAAGTCCCTCTCCCATCGTAGCATTTGGCATCGTTCTTTTGGCAAACAGGAGCTGCCCACTGATTTGAGCTACACCTACCTCCCACTTCGATCCGTACATTACTTGCGGAGGCACCTAACAAGCGACGACAGTGCGGGCAGTCTTTGGTCGGTGAAATGATGTGCTTCCAGTTTCTGGCAGCACAGGAATGGTTAACATCTCCACTAGACTATGTTCTTGTGTAATAAGGTGTGAAATCTCAATTTAGAGACGAGCATGGAATGAAAACGACGGCAACATTACCAGTCCAAATGCTAAAAGCATTCAGATCAATCTACCGTATGATAAATACATAGAGAATGATGCCACAATACCTTATTTTAAAGACAGAAAAGGAATTCTGATCAATTTTGATTGTGACCGTATTACCAGCTTCTGACATTGTTCTACTTTATTTACCTACCTTTCTCCCTGCTTCTCATGCAGATACATTGAACGCTAATTAGGCTTTTGATGCAGGAAGCAGTTCAACCTTCTATCAGAATGATGGTGAGTTTTTGGTGTTCTTTCGAACTGCATGTATCTATAGAGGTAGAACGAAACAGAATGCAGCAATTCCTTGACTTGGGAAAAATGAAAGATCACAACGAAGAGTCCCAACACAAAAGCAACAACAGGTCAACCAAAAGAGCAGGAACAATATCCTGAAGTCCTACTCGTACTGACTCGGAAGAACCACGAGATGAAGAAATGTATAACACAGCGCTTGAACAGATGGCAGCAATCATATATTACAGACCATACGATGTTGGCAGAATGTCCTCAAAGCTCCAAAGCATCTCCATGCCCGAGGAGACTGGCGGGTTACACACCTCCGTTGCACTCCCTGTGACCCCCACCTGCGCCGCCTCCGGCTCCTTGTCCGGCGGTAACGATGCTTCGGCGGCAGATCCGCCCTCCATGTACGGGATCCCGAAGAAGTTCATGTAGCACTCGTAAGCCATGAGCTCCTCCGACAGCCTACTCACCTCGGCGTCGCCGCCGTCCGCCAAGGCGGGGGCTTTTTCCAGCTTGGGTTCCATGGAAGTGCGGGCGGGGTTACAGGGGACGGACTGGTCGACCTCGCCGGGCTGCACCTCGTTGGGGAAGTTGACCTTGGCTTTCTTGCCGCGGATGCGGCGGGCCTCGCGGTCGTAGGCGCGGGCGGCCTCCTCGGCTGTGGCGAAGGTGCCAAGCCAGACGCGGACGCCCTTCATGGGGTCGCGGATCTCCGCTGCCCACTTCCCCCAGGGTCGCTGCCGTATCCCCCTGTACAGGTTCTTCCTCTCCCGCTTCCGAGGCACTGCGTTAGCAAAAGACACCATCAAGGCGCCTCCTTTCACACGAGAGAGAGAGAGAGAGAGAGAGAGAGAGAGAGAGAGAGAGAGAGAGAGAGAGAGAGAGAACCTTTGTCCTGAGCAGGGACATGGAGGGGTGCGTCGGAGTTGGGCCAGAGGTCGGAAGCGGAGAGGAGGTTGTCAGGGTTAGGTCGGGGGCGGTGCTGTTGGTTGCGGGAAGGGATGAAGTCGGAGATTATGGCACCGCCACACATCTTTGCTGTTCAGCTGGCTGCTATGCTTTGCTTGGAAGATGGAATTTTATGAGAAGGGAATGACTCCGCTGCTTTCGTGAACGATAGGAAAGGAGAATCGATGAATGCAGAGTAAAGCAATAGACCGAGGAGAAGAGGCCGTGGTTGGGGGTCTCCTTATATACGAGACATGGAGGCGGTGATGGCGGCGCTATGGCGAACCGAAGGATTGCAGTGAATGGTTAGATTGCGGGTGGACCAGTTTAAGTGGCGATCTGGGCTTTTGGCCAGTCTACAGAGCACGACTTTGACCGATCTTTCCCCCCCAAGCGTGCCATTTTATAAGAAGCTATCCATCTTCCTTCCTCAGTTGATGACAACCTCAACAAACATATCCATCTGTTCATCTCCACTTGGATCCCGAGCGCGACACCGACGGCGCCGAACCAACAGCACACAGAGTCTTCCGCCACGGTTTCTAGGACTTCTTTAGATCTTTTCCTAGATTTTGAACACTTCTTTTAGACCAAAGACGCTGAGAAAAGTCGTACATCGCATGTGACTTTGCTCGTACATCCAACGTGATTTTGCTCACTGGACACTGTCGCAGTAATTTTCTTATATAAATATCCTAAGTAATTTTCGTTCACTCTCCACTTTCATCCTACCCTAAAATCCTGCACGTAACCTCGTCACCTCCACCCCACTGCCTTCACTCTGCCCCCATCGTAAGAGCATTCATCCCCTTCGCAAGGCCCCATCACTTCTTTGTTGCTTCCACCCGTCATGGCCACCTCTGTTTTATCGTGAAGTCACATCCTTTGTGTGGTTGAGGATAAAAAATTAAAAAAAAAGATTAAAAAAAAACGAGATGATAGTGGAGTTTGATAATGGGATAAAAACGATCACGAAGGTAGTCATACGAAAGCAAAAGACGAATGAGATAATGATAGGATGAAGGTGGCCACACGTATATGACAGGATGACGAGTGACGATAAAAGATATTTAAGATATTATAAGAAATAAGAGCATCCAATGGAAAAAAAATGAAAATTAAAAACATCTTTCTTTTGAGAAAAGTCTAAAAAAAAAATAGATTTTTTTCTGAGAAATCATCCAAACAATAATAACCGAACAAATAATATGGACAATATGTTTCTCATCTAAAAGTTTGTGAAGAAGATCTACGAACAGGAAATCAAAATTTTCCCTTGCAATTAGATTCTTGGCGGACCGTAAGACAACATATTAGTGTGGGAAACAGGTTGTGATTTATTATAGGAAATCGAATGTCTCATGTTCGTAAATCTAAAACATAAAATTTTGGATATGTATAGTGCGGAATTATGCATTTCGCGTAAGGAAGGGCATGACTTAATGGTCCCACGTGTGACTGATCGACGTCCTATTTAATATAATAAGATGTATGTGCCGCTCTTTAATATCATGAGTTCGAGCAAATGATCAAACTTTCCTACGCCCATCACCGGTCATGAATAAGGTACATGAAAAAGATCTATCATATACGTATATTATGTATGGAATTTATTTCCGTTGATGCAAATCCAATCGTCTAGCTTTGAGATGGCAAACATATCCATTTAACAGAGAAAATAGTATTATAACAGCGGCCTGAGAGGTTCAGCTGCCTCACCAACTTTCGTAGTTAAATGTTATTACTATATAAATAATTATTTTACAAAAAGAGCTACTGCCCTATAATTGATGGATAAAGCAAAAGAGTGTGAACTGTACAAATCCACAAGTATTACCATGAATTGTTTGCTTTGCTTGGATTACAAGTCGATTTTGATTGTTGATGAAGCATTTGACTATGATGCATATAACAATAATTAATGTGGCAATGACACTAAGAATATACTAAGTTGAAGCTGAATGAAGCGCTTAGATAGGCACACACCACAGTCGACAAATGAGAATGTTTTTTTTTAAAGGATGAAAGCGAGATTCGAGTTGAGTTATATGACAAATCAGGATATTATGATAAATTATCAATGTCCTTGTTAGTTGAGTTATATGACACATTTACAAATGAGAGTGTTGGCACGTAAGTTTTATCATCGAATAAATTAAGAAATGTTTCTCACTAATTGCATGATGACATTTAGATGCAAAGTCGTTTAAGGTTAACTAATGTAATCATCACATAATATTTTATAGTAGTCCTCTCCTATTATACCAAAATTTTTTTGACTAGGTTAGGTTAGTTCTAATCGGGCATTGAAGTACCTTCACTTCATACACTTGGGTAAACCTCATAAACTCGTACATGAGCTTGATGAACAATCTTGACACATCTCTACCTCACATACCTTAATCAAATGCTAACACCCCACGCTCTTCTCTCACTTCATCATGGACCCTAACTCTGAATTTAATCATGGGATATTTGCCTGTTACCAAATGCAATCGAGTAGCATGCCATCATTTGTAGAGAATGACTTGAATAAATCCAAGCCATCGTTGATCTCCCTCCCAAGAGATTGTCTATCTTAGCCATCATCATGGTAGTAATAGACGAGGAGCAATTGTAGTGAGGTAAGGGGCATGACAAACAAGGATAAGGATGACGACAAACGAGTGACGATCTAGGATTGAGGTGACAAATGAGTACAATGAAGGCTACAAACAAGAGTGCAATGACAACGATGAACTAGGTTGGAGGTGGTGAACGAGTACAAGGATGAAGTTTACGGACAAAGGCACGATAATAGTGCTAGACAAGGGATGAAGGTGACTGTCGATGAGGTAGAGACTATGAGTAATCTTGTCTTTTAAAAAATGAGTATTATGCAAGAATAAACCAACCAAAACGGGATTATTATGCAAGAAAAAGTAAAAACTTGAGGCTTTTGAAAGAAATTTATCTTTTTATTTTTTGGATGACATAATTTTTTGGGTACGCAATCAAGTGTAATTTTACAAATTATCATAATCGAACGTCCTCCTGCCAAAGTGGTAGCATAATTTCGTGCACGAATATTCTTTCACCGTTTCGTTCCCGTTTTGCTTAATAAACGTACAAAAAAGGTTTTCAAATGAGAGGATCTTTTCATGTTAAATGTAATCTAGATATTATAAAGCATATGGGACAGAACCGAATTTTTCCATCTCCCTCTATTTCACATGTTGAACTTTTTCTCATTTCCTGTTAATCGGGAAAGATCTGAACAGGGATGAATCAAAATTAATTGCGCTCGTGCTTGTGATCGCATATGCGACGGGTATTAGTTTTGCTGTTAAAAGGGCTGATGCTTCTTATGCTCTTCTTCCTTGTAAGTTTCTTAACGATCGATCGTGACAGACTTGAAAGCTTATGCAATCTTTGAAGGACTGAAACGTAAACTAATTCTAAGTTGTTGATTGGCATCCTTCGTACAAGGTCTCCCATCTCCTTGAAAGATTTTGACATTATACATATATATATATATATATATATATATATATATATATATATATATATATAATGATCTTAAGATAAAACATATATTTCATGACGAAAATCGTGTCGTTAAATACTTCGCTACCTACGTTAGAATCAATAAAAATTTCTTATATTTGATTCGTTCTGATGTGAATCATCATCTTATATCTTTTTGGTAATGATTAGGAATGATTGATTTTTAATAAACAATAGCGTGTGCCAATAATTTGTTAGCTACTAATAAGTTTTACTGATGAATTATGATACGGATGAGAACCCATTTTGCTAAATGTACAATAAAATGGGCGTCTCTTATTCTGTCAATTTATCTAATTAATTAGCAACAAAAGAAAAGAAAAATGACAAAACGTTAGCCGTGTCTTTAAAGATACGTTGACCATATAAAGCAGAGGAGCCTAAAATCTCCAAATGCAAAGCTTCTCTCAGCAAAACACTGCGTGGGAATCGGAGCGGTCGGCCACTGTTTGGCCCAACGACGAAAGCATAGAGTTAAAACAGGATAAGTTTGAGAAGCTAAGGTGGTGTACAAATGACAGCGTTCTCAATACGAGCTCATGTTTGCTTAGAAATAAAATATTAAATATTTTAAAATATTTGGTTTTTTATATTGTATTTATATATTAGACTTAAAAGAAGTAAGTTTGATACTAATAACAAGAAATATAAATTTATTGACTATCATAAAAAGAAGAAAGATTAAAAATACATTAATTCATAAATATATAAGTGTGGTATATTGAGATGTTATGTTTGATAAAGTTTCTTCTTTTATCCTTCACAAATAGTTTTCTTGGAAAATATCAATCATAATACTGAAAATGGCATGCATTCAAAATTTATGATTGAGTTTCATTTATCATCTAATACTCTTATAGATTTTAGCTCATCTTCTTTTTCCCTTATCTATTATCGTTATTTCTTTGTCACTAATGATGGAGTAAAGTGATATAGAGAATAATAATATTCATTAAGAGAAAATTTTAATATTGAGAAGATAAAAAAGAATAATCGTTAAACTAGTATGTTATAGAAATAGAGACAATATAAGCATATGTTACTGTTTATTTTCTGAACCAATTGATGTTCTTAAACCTATTTGTTTTCATGGATATTAAGGAGTAGGAGGATGCTATGAATGAAGAAACAAAGGCTCTTCATAAAAATGAAACTTGTGATCTTGTGCCAAAGTTTACAAATGTAGATCTAATTATTTACAAATAGGTCTATAAGATGAAATGTAACTTAAATGAAAATATAGATCTCTATAAAATAAGACTTTTTGTAATGAGGTTTTCTCAAAAACATAAAGAAGATTATGATAAAACCTTTCGTCATATGATTAAGATGGCATCTTGTCACGGACAAAATTGTAAACGGCTTGTTCGGTGTAATGCTTGTGCTTGTCCGTGTTCCTTTTCGTTGGTTATAATTTATAAAGCTTGTAAAGGGCTTGTCAAAGGCAAAATGCCCCATTTGAGCGAGTTTGGTAGCCATTGTAGGCTTGTACATAATGTTTGCGTCGAGTGCATACTTGTACTAGAATTCGGTCTGTAGTGGACCAATTTTATACCTTTGTTGTGCAACTGTTCTGAGCTTGTGATATCCATTGTTGGAATGTGCATTGGCTATAAAGTATTTACTAAAAGAGTGGCTTGTGGATCCCGTGTGAAGCGCTTTCTCTGTCCCGTCTTCTCTTTCGTTAGTCCTAAGGGATTGTAGGAGATTTCGGGGAGGCTGACCTTTGCGGTGATACGCATTGGTGCCGCACGGCTTAAGTAAAACCAGCTAAGTCCGTGATGATGGTATCGAGCGGGACAAGCCTTCTTACAAACACTTAGCATGCAAACGTGGGGACCTAGCGAGGCACCACGAGTACAACAAGCTAAGAAGAATTACGGAGCGCACAAAGGTCGGGATGGCCGAGTTCGAGCGATGGCTCGACGCGTTAACACCCAACCTTGATGGTGTACGAGGCAAGCGGAGTGTTTGGCAAAGGATGAGACCGTGCAAGGTGGAGTGGGTTGTTCAACGATCGAAAGAGTTGTAAACTCAAGGAATTTGATACTCATGCATGGCCTTGCATGCGGACGATGGATTGTTCGCGGTCATCCCAAGGTGACCGAAGGTCGACGCCATGGAGCATTAAAACTTTCTCTTCGGCATATGCAGGATACTTTCGTAAGAGGTTGAAGTGTGCAGCAGGTTCAGCATTTTGCTAGACCCAGAGGGGTGCAGTGCAAGCTGTATTGGTGAAGTATCACAATCTAGCAAATGCATTTGCAAAGGCAGAATTGGGCACAGTTTGTTCAGCAGAGGCGAAGTAGTCCAAGAGGATGGTGGTCTCCTAAACTTCCAAAAGGGAAGGATGCGAAGAGCGAAGTTGCTCCAACGGGACAGATATCCAGGAGGGATAAATCCCGGTTCTACAGAGGCAGAGTTATGCGTAATGAACCGCACTAGTCGAGGAGTACCTCAAGATGAAGCTCGATGGATCGAGTGAGCGGTAAAGAGTCATTGCATGATCTCGCAAGTGGTGATGCGTTGGTGGACGCATAGCGAGATCAAGTGGGGGAGCAACCCAAGCAACATAAAGTGAAGGCACACTTGGAGCCGATAGCAAGATCGGACTCAACAGAGGGCTAACCCGTGGAATGGTTGGCGTGAGGGCCACCATTAACACAATGCAAATCGAGAAGCAAAGCAACTTGGGGGTAACTTGGTGAAGTACCCAAGCCGCATGAAGGGAGTTGGTTTAGAAGATGGAATGTGGAGCGGAGGCTTGGAGCTTTCCTTAGACAGAGGTCAAGGACATGGACTCTTGCAGAGACAGGAATCGGATCATGTCGTTCCATGGGTTTCATATTCAGATGGAGCCGACTCATCTTGCATGGTGCCAAAGACAAAGGAGCTTTGAGGCACATGCACTTTATCTCGATGAAGCATTTGGTGGAGATTTAAGGCGACCTTGATTTCTTTGAGGCAAAGTTGGTGTCAAAAGGCCTTAGCAGGGCAAGAGGATGCGAGAGATAGCTACTCTTGAAGAATATGCCACAGTTGTTGCTATTCGAGTTGCCATGATGAAAGCGGTGCGCGTGAGATTGTCTTTGGTAGGGGCGAGTCCCGGATCCGAGCAATGGTGCACCTATTTCAGCGAAGTCGAGGGACTTCAGAGGAGCTGCTAGGCGATGGATCGCCCTAGAGCTAGGCTTCATCCGAGTGTGACCCGAGAGTGGGTGGACGAAGGTTGATTGCCAAACGAGCGAACAGAATCGAAGCTGGCGAAGGCCATGCGATGTGTTGGCGGAGTCTACACATAGAGATATCACAGTTCGAGTTCATACCACAGGGATCAGAATGCAAGGAGATGTCACCAGGCGATGACATGATGCAGCGGATCGTAGTGGAATGGTTCGTGGCAAGTCGACACACACAGTGAGTCCCATGGGGGGGACTAGATCATGCAGAGGTATGATCGGGAGCGCGACTGGGAGTTCCATTTCGATGAACAACACGACGGCAAGAAGAGATATGGATTCAAGCAGTGAATGCCATGGTACCACAGAGGTGGGTCTTCCGTGCGTGCATTGAATGTTGCATTGAATGGAGGCCTTGGACATCAGCTTATGGGGGCTGTGCACTATCGAGGAAGAAGTTCAGATGCAAGTACCATGGAGTCCCACAGGGGGACTGGATTATACAGAGGTATGATCGGAGCTGCTGAAGAGTGGAACTACTTCAGAGCTCACATTTGCTTAAGGGAGCCTGGCAAGTCCGAGGACAAGGTCGAGTAAGCGAACATTGCAGCCAATGAAGCTAAGGAGAACAGAAATGGTGCAAGTCCTGCAACATGAGTGGCGGTGGCCATACATGAGAGTTGTAGTTTGTCTTTCCAGCGACCAAGTGGAACTGCCCAGAGAACACATAGGTGTTGAAGCAGGTGGTCGAAATATGGCGATGAAGCAATGACGAGTCCAAGAGGGACTCAGCTACCCAAGATCAATCATCGGTTAGATTGAAGGTGAACTCAGAGGAGTGTCACAATGCCGCAGAGGCGGATCTACCGATCATGAAGAAGGGATGTAGATGCGAGACAACGGATAGTAGTGCCATGGGCGTCGCAGTGCCATGGTACCGCTGAGGTGGGACTTCCGGGGAGTCATCAATCCCTTGCTCTCTTAGAGGGAGAGCACTTGGTCGTGATATGGGCCGTGGAGGAGGAGAATGCTTTGGCAAACTCCATGTACCAAGACAAGGCTGAAGGGCGATATCCAGAGAACTTCATAAGACCAATGTCAACAGACTTTCCATCAAGATAGCCGTGAGTGAAGGACTTCGGGTCGATGCAAGAGTGCATGACCAAGGATCGAAGCAGACAGTACGCGGTGCTGTACCTTTGCTACTCAAAGGAGTCGGTGACAGAAATGATGGAGAAGGCGGTACAACCCCAAAGGCGACCAAATCTATCGGAGACTTACTCCAAGTTGGAGTGATAACTTCTTGCATTCCAGAAGTTCAATGGCAATGAGAAGGTGAATCATAGTAGCTGACTCAGTGCAAGGATTGCAAACACTTTAAGTGCTTCGGAAGTGTGAGCTAAGAGCAGGCGAAGTCTAGTAACCAGCTTGATGCACGAAGTACAACCTCGAGGAGGCGGGCGAAGTCAAGTAACCTTTGCCTTCTCAACTCCCAAGAGAATGGGTGAAACCGAGTACCCCAGCTCTCTTAGTTATCCAGCAGAGGAGCTCTGCACAGATTTGAAGACCCTTCGAAGACAACTAAGTGGAAGAAGATTCGATGGGCAAATTTTACGGAGGAAGGACACGAAAATTTCAAAGGTTGAGGCGATGCTCGTTAAAGCTCCAACAAGCATCTATCAGTTCAAGAGACAAGAAGAATTTGAAAGATCGGCGTATATCAATGATGGTCTTTTACCTTCATCAGATGAATCTACAAGAGCCAGCAAGGATCAGCACAACTCTGCCAACCCCACACCAAAGTCAGAGTCATTGGCGAGTTGAAGCAGCATGGCGGATTAAAGTTCGATGACTCAACAACAACAACCGGAGAACAAATGGGAGTCAAGGGGTGCATCGCAGCAGAAGCAGCAGATCGAAGATCCAACCAAGAAAAGAAGTTGCAGCGTCAGCAAAGGCTTCAACGAGGATGTCGAAGGAATAAGTGGGGGAGAATGTCACGGACAAAATTGTAAACGGCTTGTTCGGTGTAATGCTTGTGCTTGTCCGTGTTCCTTTTCGTTGGTTATAATTTATAAAGCTTGTAAAGGGCTTGTCAAAGGCAAAATGCCCCATTTGAGCGAGTTTGGTAGCCATTGTAGGCTTGTACATAATGTTTGCGTCGAGTGCATACTTGTACTAGAATTCGGTCTGTAGTGGACAAATTTTATACCTTTGTTGTGCAACTGTTCTGAGCTTGTGATATCCATTGTTGGAATATGCATTGGCTATAAAGTGTTTACTAAAAGAGTGGCTTGTGGATCCCGTGTGAAGCGCTTTCTCTGTCCCGTCTTCTCTTTCGTTGGTCCTAAGGGATTGTAGGAGATTTCGGGGAGGCTGACCTTTGCGGTGATACGCATTGGTGCCGCACGGCTTAGGCAAAACCAGTTAAGTCCGTGACAATCTGTCAAGATAATAATTGCTCTAGCAGCAAATTTTAGATTGAAGTTTTAGCAACTTGATGTGAAGAATACAATCCTATATTGTGAAATTGACAAGAACATTCATATGAAATAACCACCAATGTATATTTTTATTTTCAAACCAAATCTCTCTCTAAAAGATTATTTGAAGATCTTCGGAGTATATTATAACTTATCTCTAAAAGTATATTTTAAGGGAGATCGTTAAAAAAGTTAAAGTATATCTTCTAGAAGATCTTAAATTGTTATTTTATCTTTTAAATAAGCTAATTAAATAGAATTATAAGGATAAGGGACTCTTGGTATTCAAGCTTATAAGATGGAAGTCCAAGAATAATTCAAGATCTCTTAAGTTTATTTTGAAAAGTTTAATTTATTTTTTCACTTTGATTTCTTCTCCTTCTATTTGGTTTAATCTTACACTAGTCATACCATATTGCTATTATTTACGAAATATATATATATATATATATATATATATATATATATATATATATATATATATATATATATATATATATACATATATATATATATATATATATATATATATATATATATATATGTATATATATATATACATATATATACATATATATATATATATATATATATATATATATATATATATATATATATATATATATATATATATATATGTATATATATATATATATATATATATATATATATATATATATATATATATATATATATATATATATATATATATATATATATATATATATATATATATATATATAAATAAACTCTCTCTTTTCTCACAGTATTGTCCTTCTTAGCAGCCATAGTGACGACGGTTTTCGGGAGGAAGTGGTTCATGTTCCTTGCAGGAGCAGCCATTAATGGTGCAGCTGACAACATTTTGATGCTCATCCTCGGTTGCTTCGGCCATGGTGTGGGCGTCGGATTTGCAAACCAAGGAAGCTCGCTCTACACATTCTAATATAAAATCTCCTATCATTGTCGTCGTTGACGAGAGATTATATAGCCTCAAACTATAATAATATAATATAATTTAGGCATAGTCGTTGCTTGTTTATCTCTATTAGTTTGCACCCACCAAGCTCCATGTAATGCTTAATATCTTTCGACTCATGATCACCGTCGGCATCGTCACCCCAAGAGAAAGTGAGAGATTACATGTTAGTATAGTTAATTTAAGTAGTAGTAATAAAGTACTGTAAGCCAAGACTAAACTAAATAAAAGAAGTAGAAACCATGATAGAAAAAAAAGAAAAAAAAACCCATACTGAACTTTTCAAAAATTTTTTTTTTTTACAGAGATCTTGAATTATTATTAGACCTCAATCTTATAGGCCTGAATACTTGAGACTTGCATAGATTTACACATGTAAATATCATCTATTTATAGATATAAAATATGATTTAAACTAAGAGTCTCTTATCCCTATAATTTCATTTAATCAACTTATTTAAATAATAAAATAACAATTTAAGATCTTTCAAAAGATATATTTTAATTTTTTTATATTTTTCCTTAATGTATACTTTTGGAGATAAATCTTAGCTTACTTTGAAGAATTTGGAATGATCCTTTGAGAGAGATTTGATTTGGAAATAGAAGTATATCCTGGTAGTTTTTCTATGTGAATATCTTGTCAATTTCACAATATAGGAAAAGCAATCACTATCCACATGATAAAAGGTTTTATCATATTCTTCTCTATATTTTTTAGAAAACCCCATTGCAAAACAATCTATACTTTCTTTTGACTTACGTTTCACCTTTTAGACTCATTTGTAAGTAATTAGATCTACATTTGTAGGCTTTGGAATAAAATCCTAATTTTCATTTTTATGAAAAATCTTTATTTCTTCATTCATGGTATCCTCCCACTTAAGATCATCAATTGATTCAGAAAAAGAATAGTGACATGTTTACATTGTCTCTATCTCTGCAATTTACTAGTTTGATAATTATTTATATCATCTCAATATTAAAATTTTCTCTTAATAAATATTATTACTTTCTCTGTCACTTTACTCCGTCATTGGTGATTGGTGATGAAGAAATCATAAGAGTAGATATAAACGCGAAAGAAGATGAGCCAAAATCTAGAGGAGCATTAGATGATAAATGAAACTATCTAACTATTCTCAAAGTTGATAGATGTCATGGCCCTAGTAGTTTTAGTTATAATATTTGTCTCAATCTTTATTAATAGCATTGAAACAATTTCTTTATTTATAATATTTTCTCCTTTAATCTTAACATGATATTTTTTTTTTGATATGGCCTAATCTGCCACACCTATAACATTTGATCTTTTTTTGATTTGCACCATTGTTCAAAAAAAAAAAAAACTTTGGCTTATTATTTGTATCATTCTTTTTATCTTTATCTTTATCTTTATCGTTATCATTTTTCTTATTTGTAAAAAGGACATCTTCATCTCCAAGTAAAAGCTCTTATCATTTGATGAGCTAGGGATTCCAAAAAAGAAATAATTTTTTTTAATTCTACTAAGAATGATCGTTGAACCTATCCTTGAATAAATGTAATATAAGGAATATATACTTTTTAAAGATCATGAATAATATAATATTTCATTCGTGCATTAGAAATATGATCATATGGATCTAAAAGTAATATATCTAAACATAAATTTTTAATCTTCAAAAAATACTAAGAAATTAAGAAATTACCTTGGATAGTATTTGTTAAATCATTCTTCAAATATTGAAGATAAGTCATATTTATTTTATTGAGCAATATATCAAGAGTAATCCAAATCTCTAAAACTAATTTACAACCAATAACATATTTAATTATCTCATAAGAAATATATCTCTTTAATACAAATTTAACTTTTGCATTTAATGTCATTTATCTCTTTGTAGCATCTCCATCTACGATATCTAGTGTTATTGTTGCATTACCATCAACCACATTATATGGATCTTTCCCTATGAGATATGACTCTAAATAAGTTTCTCACTTATAGTTAGATTGATTGAGAAGTTCAATCAATTATTATATTATAATAATCTATAATAAAAAAATATTATATTATTCACCAAAGAGATCTACAGATATAGATTACCACTCTGGTGACTTGATACCATATGAAGAAATGAAGATATTATATATAAATAAATAAATAAATATATATATATATATTTCAAATAATAATAATAAGGTACCATTAGCCTAAAATCAAATCAGATAGAAGAATAAGAAACGAAAAAACACTATATTAAACCATTTTTTTAAAAAAACCCTTAAACTATTATTGGAGCTCGGTCCTACCTACCTGAATAATTAGACCTGGATGGATCTATTAATATAGATATTATCTATTTATAGGTATAAAATATAATTTAAATTAAGAGTGCCTTATCCTTATAATTTTATTTAATCGATGTAATTAAAAAATAAGATAATAATTTAAGATCTTTCCAAAGATATATTTCAACTTTTAACACGACCAACCTCAACTTTGCTACTGCTAAGATCGAGGAAGTCTTGGGGTGGCGTGTCAGCTTTGCCCTGGCCGCCGTGCCGACCGCCATCACCGCCGTAGGCTCGTTGCTCCTCCCTGACACTCCAACTCCCTCGTCGAGCGTGGTCACAAACAGAAGGCCAAGGCGATGCTCCGAAGGATCCGTGACACCGATGACAGCGACGAGGAGTACGAGGACATGGTTGCGGGCAGCGAGGAGTCGAAGACGATCGAGCACCCTTGGAGCAACATAATGCAGATGAAGTATAGGCCTCAGCTCACCATGGCCGTCCTCATCCCCTTCTTCCAGCAACTCTCTGGCATTAACGCCATCATGTTCAATGCCCCGGTGTCGTTCGAGACCATCGGCTTCGGCGATGATGCCTCCCTCCCTCATGTCCGCTCTCATCAGTGGTCTCGTCAACGTCTTCGGAACCTTTTTGTCTCCATCGCGACCGTGGATAAGTCGGGAAGGCGCCGACTCTTTCTGTAAGGCGGTGCACGAATGTTCATTAGTCGGCTATCACAGCTAATGACCACACGAATATTGCTGAGTGCACAGTAGTAACATATAGAAGAAGATCCATAAATCTTTTTAACTGCCATTGCACTGTTCTAATCTGCTGCGCTTAACTGAGCCATCTTTGTTCTTGTGTTTGATTGTAGGCACCCTGATTGCACTCAAATTCAGGCAAGCAACCTGTCGAAGACACATGCGAGCCTCATCGTCCTCTTCATGTGCATCTATATCGCTGCTTTCGCACGGTCATGGGGTCCTCTTAACTAGCTGGTGCCCAGTGAGATCTTTCCCTTGGAGATCCGATCGGCAGGTCAGAGCATCACAGTCCGGTGCAACATGCTCTTCACATTTATCATCGCTCAAGTGTTCCTTACGGCACTCTACCACTTGAAGTTCGGCCTCTTCTACTTTATCGGGGGATGGGTTTTGGTCATGACGCTATTCATTGCTTTCTTCTTGCCGAGACGAAGAACGTGTCGATCGAAGAGACGATGGTACTGTGGGAGAAGCATTGTTTCTGGAACAAGTTTATCGCCGATGAGGATGTCCATGTTGGAAACGTGGATATAGGCAAAAGCGAAGTGTAGGTCACCATTGTGCCATGGATTGGCAAAGGAAGGAAGAAAAGATGGATGACCAATTCACAATGGGACATATGCCAGTGCTTTAATTGGAGATTCAAGAATTGATCTGTTGCACTCGCCCTCACCACATTTATGTACATATGATTTGTTTTCATCATATCTTGTTCATAGCAAAGTTTCATCAAAATGAAATGTAAATAAAAACATCGAAAAAGTTTGTATCTTGTATGATATGCATGTCTTATTATGATGTAGTTGCTTGCTGTTAAGATTGGTAAATATTTTCAGAAATTTTAATTATATTTAAATTCATTGATAGAGTTTTAATTAAATTAAAACTCCTTGATAAATTAGGATTTATTCCTATAAATATACATCTTGTGTCCCATGAGAGAAAGAGTTAAGACACTTTAATTGTTGATTTTCAAAAAAGATTAAGAAAAAAATTCTTTTGTTTGTATACTTAAATTTAAGATGCAAAAGTCAGACCTCGATAACTCAAGGACCTTATAAATTATCTTATATATTAAAAAATATAATTTTCTCAATAAATAAATATAGAGAGAGATTTGCTAAACTTCGTTAAATGTTAAATCTTATGTCGACTACATTTTTCACTTATGAATCTCTAAATTTTTTCTTTTGATTTTTAGTCTTTCTTCTCCCTATCTCTAACACTTGAAGCCTAAAAAAGACAACAAGAACATGAATATAAATTGTGTTAAGATTGAAATGTAATGAAAAAATAATATATTACAACTAGTAGAGTCAATGTTTATTTATATAAGGAGAGGGAGGATTTTCCTCAACAAAACAGTGAGATTTCCTCATGTAATTGAGGAAATCTTATCTGCTATCATGCCCCCGCAAGATGGTGCTCCTATCAAGGATGCTAATCTTGGACTGATGTAATGAAAATAATTTACAAGCAAGAGGTTTCGTAAATGAGTCTGTTAGTTGATCAGCCGTGTATACATGAGAGACACGCAGTTAATGTCAGAGAACTTGATCTCGCACAAAGTGGAAGTCGATGGTAATATATTTCATGCGAGAGTGGAACACTAGATTGGCGCATAGGTAGGTAGCTCCGATATTATCACAATAGATTGTAAGAGTAAGAGTAGGGTTGATGTTAAGTTCCTTGAGTAGATTTATGACCCAATTGAGTTCTGTAGTAGTGGTGGCGATGACACGGTATTCAACTTCAGTTGTTGACCGTGCAATTGTCTTTTACTTCTTAGAGCTCCAACTAATTGGATTAGCTCCAAGAAAGATAATATACCCTGACGTGGATGTTTTGTCATCAAAGTTTCCTACCCAATCAACATCGGCAAAAGCATGGAGATGAAGTGGGGAATGTTTACGGAGAAAGAGACTATATGATTGAGGGTCCCTTTAAGATATCACAAGATTCGTTTGACTATAAACCAATGCATAATAGATGGTCGATGCATAAATTGTGACTTGTTGACTGCAAATGAGATGTCGGGACGGGTGAGAGCTAAGTACTGTAAGAAGGCAATTGCTTGTTGATATTGAGTAGGTTTTGTAGCAGGACTTCCATCACATAATTTGAGTGATACAGTAGAGAGAGGAGTTGTAACCTCTTTTGCATCCTGTATATTTGTTTTTGGATAATAAATCTTGAATGTACTTTCTTTGTGATAGGAAGAGACTTGAAGGTGTGCATGCTGCTTCTACTCCCAAAAAGTAGCTCAGGGAGCCTAGATCTTTAAGGGAGAATCGATATGCTAATTGCTTAATGAACGCTTGAATCTCTATAGAATTATTACCCATAACAATAATATCATCTACATACATCAAAAGATATATTGTGCCTCTATTTTATTATCGTAGAAATAACGATGTATCAGACTTGGAGTTTATAAAGCCAGTTGAAGTAAAAAACAAGCCAAGTTCATTGTACTAGGCTCTTGGAGCCTGACGAAGGCCATAGATAGCTTTTTGTAGTTTGCAAATATGTCTTGGATACTAAGGATAGAGGAAACTAGAATGTTGCTGCATAAATATGTCTTAAGTTAGAGTCTCCTATAAAAAAACATTATTAATATCAAATTATTGTAATTGCCAACCTTTAGTGGTAGCCAAACTTAAGATAAGTCGGATTGTTATGGGTTTCACAACGGGACTGAATGTCTTATTGAAATCAATACCAGGTCGTTGATGAAATCCTTTGGCGACTAGTCGTGCTTTATATCTGGCAATAAATCCATCGATGTTTCGCTTAATTCGAAAGACCCATTTATACCCAATGATGTTTTGTGTATAATGAAAGGATACAAGATTCCATATTGAGTTATGGAGTAGGGCATCATATTCTTCACACATGGCTTTACGCTAGTGTGGAGATTTTTAGGCTTGAGTGAATATGGTGGGCTCAATGGTTTTAAGTGAGGATTCTATGATAGTATGTAAGTCACAGATTTGATGTGGTTTAAAAATAACACTCTTAGAGCGTGTTGTCATTGGATGTTCGGATGCTATGGGATTGTGAGATTGTATTATTGATAGAGGTGGTGGAGAGTTATTGACACGAGCTAAGTCAGGCTGAGGTATTTCAATGTCACTAGGTCTAGAAGGACGTAAAGAAAATGATTAAGATTCTGAATGTGTGGCCTCATTAAGGGGCAAAACTTAAGAAAGAGGGATTGGAGGAGTAAAGGAAGGAATACACAACTGTTGAATTAGAGTAGTAGAGTGTGGATCCTGATGGGAAGAATTGGATGGTGTCATAGGGGTCTCATCTGACAGGGTTGGAGGTATACTCCAGTGATGAATGTTTGCCGGAGTGACTTGCACGGTAGGAGATGCATAGTTGTGGAAAGGAAATGTAGATTCTACAAAAATAATGTGACGTGATATAAAGACTTATTGGGTTTGAGGGTTGTAGCATTGGAAAGCGTTATGTTCAAGAGAGTATCCTATGAAGATGCAAGGCTTAGATCGTGAAGTTAACTTATGGGAGGCATAGGGACGTAACCATGGATAGCATAAACAGTCAAATACTTTGAGTTTTTAAAATTTTGGAGATTTATGAAATAGTATTTCAAATGGAGACTAATATTGTAAGACTAAGTAAACATATTATTGATAAGATAGACTATAGTTTGAAAGGCTACTGACAAAAAAGTTAGAGGCATTGAGGCCTAATGTAGCAGTGTGAGACCGGTTTCAACTATATGTCTATGTTTACGTCCAGCAAAGCCAACTAGTTGAGGAGTATATGGGGATGACTTGAGGTATTGTATACCATGAGCTGAGAGATAGGATGTCAAGGCTTGATATTCAACTCCACCATCGGAGTAGACTATTTTTATGGTAGATTGAAAGTAGTTCTCAACTAATTTTTTAAAGTTAGTAAAGACCATGAAAACTTCAGATTTATGATGAAGAGAGTATAACCATATGTTCTTACTAAAATAATCTATAAAAATGATATAAAATTTAAATTTATCAAAATAAATGGTGGAAGTAAGGCCCCAAACATCCATTTAAATAATTTCAAACGGTTTAGAGTAAGATATTGAGGATGTACCAAAGAGCTATCTATGATTTTTATTACTAAGATAGGCATCACAATGAGTTATAAAATTACTTAATTTAAAACTGGGAAGAGAGTAATGAAAAAGTAAATTTTGTTAGATAAGGGAAGTGACCAAGATGACGATGCTACACATCAATTAAAACTACAATCGAAGAGTGAATAGTGGGCTGGGTTACTTGTAGGGTTGACGGTCATTCATAAATGTTGCCTCTATTCTGGCCTTGGACCAAGGATGCCCCCATGTTCAAATTTTTAACAAGAAAAGAATCAGGAAAGAATTCAATAGAAGTATTATTGTGTTTGCAGAATTGAGAAACAGAAATGAGATTTTGCTTAATGTGAGGTACATACAAAATATCATCGAGTGTAAAACTTATGGTATGCGAATTAAGTATTATGGAATTAGTATGAGAAATAGAAATTACTTTAGCATCACCGATCATGATATCTTAAGTACCGTCATAGTTATTATGGATAGACAAGTTTTGCAGATCAGAAGTGATGTGATGAGAGGCGCCAGAGTCCACAATCCAATTGGGTTGATTTGTAGTTGGTGTAGTCATGAGATTTATCTGAGGCCACCGTGATGAAGCAGGGAGTTTAGGTCAAGACCAATAGACTTTTGTAAAGTATCCAACTTTATCACAGAGTTGGTAAACAACTCTTTATTATGTTGTGAATTCAGGACACCAGGGCTGATAGTTATTGGAGTTGCCACCTTGATAGAAATGTTGATGAGGCGGAATAAAGGAGGTCTGTTTGGGACCCATAGGGTCAAGAATCATTTTGGCTAAACCTTTGTTGATATGCTTTTGATACTAGTTGCTCTTTCTCTTAGACTTTTGACTGACTTGAGCTGTAATGATTGGTCTGAGTGACTTTTCCCCGTACTTCAAGTATATCCCATAGTCAGTCAACTTGTCATAGAGTTATTCGAATAACATTGGTGAGTCGCATGCCTAAATTACAGCTACCAATTCTTTATACTCATCTCTTAGGCCATTGAGGGTATGGATTATGACTTCTTCATTATAAATGGAATGACCTATCAAAGCCAAGTCATCGATGATAACTTTAATATATTATAGATAATCAGCAATGGTACTTCCCTCTTATTTTGTTTTCATTAGACTGGATAGTGCTAGTCATATGTGCCCTACAAGCCAATCATATGAGTGATGACACTTGTGACTTGATATGCACTTTTTTTCTTTGCATATTATTAGGCATTTTATCAATTTATCTTGCATGTTGTATATATTGTGATGTCCTTGGATCTGTATAATGGGAATCAGATCGTGATGAGATCATGATAACAAGACCGATTCACCTTTAAACACAAACCCTAAATTATCTTAGTCATAGGTGTTGAATCTCGGATTTTGATGATGAAACTAATTGAGTGTGATTGTGTTTTGTTGTCTAACTGCGTTTTGAGTTACGCAGGTCTACTATCGATCAGGAATAGACAGTTGATATTTGGAGGAATTGGCGTTGCGCCGAGGTGATCACGTCAGATATTGGATGTCGAGCCGGAGGTTTGATCGACTATCGCCGAGGAGGCTTCGTGACGTCGGGCATCGGGCCAAGAGGTGCGGAGTTGCGCCATGGATATCGAGGTTGCGGAGGTCAACCGTCGATTGGGCAACAAGCCGCTAGAGAGGCGATGTCAAGAAGATCGGACGAAGCGTCGACCAATGATGTGCCTTGCAACCGAATGTCAATTCGCGTTGTAATAACTATCTAGATCGAAGTAGAGTTTTTGGTGTTTGTTTATGCAGGAGTGACTACGATAGGAATGAAGACGTAAAAGCGAAACAAAGGGCCGAAGACAAGTGTGATGAATCGTTGGGAGTTCGAGTGTTCAACGGAAGTCCAGAAGATTCGTTGGGAGCATTGCCGTAACCGGCCGAGAACGCAGTAGGGAGCTTGAAGGGTTTTCGGAAGTTCGCCAGGGAGGTTTATCGGAAGTTCGCGGAGCTTGCCAAGAAAGATCGGAGCTTGCCGAAGAAGCTCGGGGAACTCACCAAGATCATCGTGAAGTCAGAGAGCTTGCTTTGTGAGTCCGCGGAATGGTTTAGAAGGTTCGTCGGAAGACCGTCGGAAGTTGACCGGAAGCTCGCGGAAGAAGTTGTCATGTGGACTTTGTAATAGCTTAGGAAACGTCTTTAAAAAAGTAGTTAGCACGTATTTTGGGTTAGGATTAGATAACCCAAAGTGGGGCCCATTGGGCCTTGATTAGGATGAGTTTGGGCCAAAATTTTGGTCCAAACCGAACCATTGCATGCATCTTTGGGTTACGTGCATGCTCTTGTATCAGAGTCTGGCCATCGAAGCGTCCGATTCATGTAGCACGCCCGGCTATGTAGCGAGCGGTAACCGCTTGGTCAGGCGGTAGTACCGCTGGTGCGTGGAAAGCCAGCGGTAGCACCGCTGGTGAAGCGGTAGAACCGCTGGGTGTGTCGATCTGCCGGGATCGACAACAAAAAAACTCAAAAGATTCAAATCTTTGGCTCCAAGTTTTGGAGCCCAAATTTGAATCCTCTTGAGCTCTATAAATTTCCCTCTCTTGCAGGTTTAAAGTGCAGCAAGAAGAGTGAAAATCTTGAGGGAAAACTCTGCTCAAATAGTGTCAAAAACTTCCCTCTTACTCTTAAGTGTTTTCTTGTTCAAGAGAGGGGTGAGAGCTTTGTAAGGGTTATCTTCTAAGCCCATCAAAAGAAGAGGTGTTACAAGGAGTTCTTCCTCGCCCATTGGAAGGAGGAAAGCTAGTGGAAAGCCGGTGTCCTCAAGCGAAGAGGAATCGGAAGTGGATGTAGGTCGGATGACCGAACCACTATAAAAATCTGGTTTGCATTTACGTTCTTGCTATTTACTTTGCTGCAAACCATTTTTACTTGCTGCCTTATTTACACAATATCATCTTCATCTTATTACACATGCTTTCATGTTAAAGCGCAATCTTTCAGGGTTCAAACGAAACATTGCATTCATTCGTACGAAGTTCCGAACTTGCTTTAAATCGCTGAAAAGTTATCGTTTTATCCGCTGCACTAATTCACCCCCCCCTCTTAGTGCCGCTCGATCCCTAACAATTGGTATCAGAGCCACGTTCTTTCTCTTCGGATTTACACCGTGAGAAATGGCTCTAAATGGTTTTCAAGAGGGCTTTTGGTTTTCGTCCACCGTTCTTTAACAGTTCGGACTACACATATTGGAAAACTCGAATGAGAGTTTTCATGCTTTCAATGGATTTGGATTTATGGAACATCATCGAAAATGGTTTTCAACTTCCTCTAAACCGACGAACGAATGGTCGGACTTAGAGAGAAAATCTTTTCTTTAAATGCAAAGGCTATGAATGCCTTATTTTGTGCTTTGAACAAGAACGAGTTCAATCGATTTCTATGTGCGAAAGCGGCTTTTGACATTTGGCGAACTCTTAAAATCACGCATGAGGAACTAGTAGAGTTAAAGACTCAAAAGTAAACCTCTTGTTGCATGATTTTGAGCTCTTCCAAATGACACCAAGCGAATCTATCGATGACATGTACACCCGCTTCATGGATGTCGTCAATAGCTTGAAAAGTCTTGGTAAAAGTTTTTCGGATTTTGAACTCACTAACAAGATCTTAAGATCCCTTTCAAAATGGTGGGATCCTAAAATAACGGCGATTCAAGAATCAAAGGATCTAAATAATTACTCTATTGATGAACTCATTGGGTCCTTAAAGACCTATGAAATGGAACATGATGAATATGATAAACATGATGAGCATATGAACAACCTTCTAAAGAACAAGAAGGTTTTTGAACTCCGAACTATGAAATGCCACTTGAGTAATGACTCAAGTGATGAGGACAATGAGGACATTGAACACATAACAATGAATGTTAACAAGTTCATTAAACAAAAATTAAAAAATATAAATGAACTTGAACGGAGAAAGAGGCCAAAGAAGAAGAAGAAGGCTTGGAAAGAAGAATCAAAGAAAGAAGAAGCAAACTACGCTTTCATGGGCTTCGACAATGAGGTAAGTAACTTAACTTCCTTGAATTATTTTGAAATTACATGATGATTTCCATGAATGCTTATCTTAGTTAGTAGGAATTTTTTTTATGTTTTTCTTGTGTTTTTAGAAATAAAAAAAATTCGAAATTATACTATGCTTTTCTTTATAGTAGTTTTGAAAAGTAAAAATATGAATGATGCAAGATTTGTGATAATGCTTAGGATTAATCCATGCATGTGTATCTTGATGGTTTACATTGTCTCCAAATATGATGCTTGATGATTTTATATCATGCATGAGCTTTTGAAGTAATAAAGTGTCATATTGTGATGATGAAAAATATTTTTCGAATTTATAAATAGATGCATGATTTTGGTAAAAATTTGAACATGGCCTTTTAACATAAAAATTGAAAGTGTGCTATCATTTTTACATATTTGGTCTTGACGATTTTATGACTAAGCTTGTGTTTTATTTTGATACATGTTTTCATAAAAATTTTGAATATGCTCACATCAAATTGCTTAAAATGAAAATGTATTTTTCTCATTCTATTGAGATGAATGAATTCATGTTATGAGTCTTGTGAATCTCATAAAAATAAACATGATGAATATTTTAAAAATGTGCCTCATGTTTTCGGTCTTAATGATTTCTCTTGAAACATGCTCTTTGGACCTATATGAAAAACATGAGTATACTCATATGAACGTCAAATCACTTGAAATGGAACACAAAAAATGAGAAATTACACTATCATGATGCTTTACGTGTAATGCTTTTGATCTTAATGGGCTAAATGACAACTTGTATTTCAAATTTATACAATGATGACTTCCACATAAATATTTGAACATACATTATGAAATCATCATTGAAATGAAAATATTAAAAGTTTGTTATCATGCTTAATGACCTTGTGATATCATATCTTGATGACAAACTCATGTTTTGGTCTTAAATTTGATACTCATTTTAGAAACATGAGCACACTTGTATGAAACAAACAACTTAAAAAGAACATATTTTTCCTATCTTATCGAGATTAATGATTTCATGATATTTTGTGAATCTCGAAATTGATTTTGATGATTCGATTATGAGTTACAAGTTAATAATTTGATTTGAATGAGCTTAAACTACATTGTGATCTTGATAACTTGAGTCTTTCAAGATCTCTCACTTCATACCATGATTCTCCCATGTTGTTGAAGAAAAATCCAAATGAATCATAAGTTATTTTCTCTTGACTTGTTGATACTCAACTTGAGAAAATGTGTTTTGAATGTTGAAACATTACATGTGTAATTTGAACATTTCTCCTATGTTTCAATACACATGACTTGATGATTGAAATATAAATGCAAATGTTTGATATATCACTTGGTGACAGCTGTCATGGTTTGAATATCAATGTACAAGAAATGTTGCTCTTCTTGATATCTTTTATGAATTTGAATAAGACTTGTTAAAGATTCTTGATTTATCTCTTAATCTCTTGGAATCGTAACTTGACTTGTGTGAATCAAGATGCATGAAACAAATTGTTCTCTTTGCAATTTGCTATCCAATGAATCATGATTGATATTATTGCTATTTTACCTCCTATGATTCACGTTGTAAAATTTTATAAATCATGATGCAATAAAATTATTTATGCAACAATCAAGTGCTCATGTGATTCTTTGCTAATGAAAATACTTTAGTGGAATTATGATCTTGACAACTATGACTTGAAACTCTTTATAAATCAAGATCTTTTACCATGCTCTTTTCATTTTATCAAAAGAAAATTCTTTAAATGAAATGTAACTTGTCTTTTGATTTCTCGGAATTCAATCCTTGAATTTTTATGAATTTGTGATCTTGATATCTTGATTCTTATGAAATGTGATCTTGATGAAAAATCTTATACTTGAATCAAGTTACTCTTTATGCTATACCTTTTTAAATGAATCATGAGTCTTATTATCATATATTTCATAATATAGAAATGACAAAAATTCTTTGGCTTGTATGTATTATGTGGCAATTGAAAAATAGATAATTGAAAAGAAATTTGCCTTACGATGAATCAATGAATCATGACTTGATCTATGAGAATGATATGTTTTTATGCATCATGATTCAAGATAGTATACCCTTTATCATGAATTGATATTTGCCATGTAAGCCTTATACGATTGAAAATTTGATGAAAAGAATTGTGCTTAATACTTGAATCATTGATTTATTCTTTTATCATGGTTTAAAAATGAATGAAAAGAAAATATGTTAGCACTTGTAATCATGATTTGATCCTTAATATTGATATGCTTTCATGATTCTTGGTTGTATGACATTTATCTTGAATTAAAAAAATGATAAATATGAATTTTGATCTTGCTAAAAAGAAAATTATGAATCATGAATGATATCTTTTAGTTGTGATCCTTGTTGAATTTATATATTGATATCCGTCATGACATGATTTCTTTGCATTGTTGTCTTATTTGCATCATGTAATGATTGAACAATTGATGTATATTTTTATTGATGCAAATTTATAATTGATATGAAAAATGGCTTGTATAATGATTGAAATTCTTAGCCATTTAGTCCTCCCTTCTTTTTGACAAAGACAAAGGGGGAGAAAAATTACTACCTTGCAATTTCACAAGAAGAAGAAGGATTGCTATTTCAAAGGATGCAAATATTGCTATCTTGACTATATCAAAAGAAGCAAAATGCAAAACTTCAAAAATTTGAAATGTTACATGCCTTTATGTTTGTATGTTTAAATGAAAAGTTAGCATATATGTTTAAAGTGATCATACATAATTGCTAGCTCATTGCAAACAAAAGTTGATAGCTTGCAAAGGTGAAACTTAGTTACAAAAGAGAAGAATTGAAAGGAAGCTAACTGCGTATGTCGCAAAGTATGTTAGCTTGCTTATCATTATTGATTGCTTGCTTATCATCTTTTTATCTCATATCTTGATTTTTGACTCCTTGAATTCATGACTTAATATGCTAAAAATTCATATTGTAAATTTGTTATTTTGTCATGATCAAAGCATTGGCTATTTGTACTCTACTTTTGACAAAACAAAGAGGAGAAGAATTATTGCTAGCTTATGTATTGCAAAGAAAAATTTTGCTAACTAGAATATGCAAAGGAAGCAAAGAAAGTGCAACTTGCACATCTCAACAAGCAAGTGAAAATTACCATCATTGCCCATCTTTGAAACTTGCTATGATTGAATGGTATTATTTGATGTTGTATTGTATGATGTGATAAATAGCTAGTATGTTGTAAAGATTTGCATATCCTTGAAAACTAGCTATAATGTTACTTCTCCTTTTTGTTGATGACATAGGGGGAGAAGTAGATTGATGACTTCATGCAATGTAATGATGTTTGGATATTTTATATATTTGCATGATGGTTTGATTTATTCTCTTAATTATGATGAATGTTGCTTGGATTTGGGATAATCCAAGTGTTCTATCAATGTCATATTGATAGGGGGAGTTTGTGTTAAACTCCGGGGAGTTGTGGTTAACTCCGTCAGTCATCAATTAGTTGTCATCATCAAAAAGGGGGAGATTGTTGAATCTCGGATTTTGATGATGAAACTAATTGAGTGTGATTGTGTTTTGTTGTCTAAGCTGCGTTTTGAGTTACGCAGTCTACTATCGATCGAGGAATAGATAGTTGTATTTGGAGGAATTGACGCGTTTGGCGGAGGTGATCACGTCAGGATATTGGATGTCGGAGGAGGTTCGATCGACTATCGGCAGGAGGCCGTGCACGTCGGGCATCGGGCCAAGAGGTGTGGAGTTGCGCCATGGATATCGAGGTTGCGGAGGTCACCGTCGATTGGGCAACAAGCCGCTAGAGAGGCGATGTCTCGAAGGATCGGACGAAGCGTCGACCAATGATGTCCGAACAGCGAATGTCAATTCGCGTTGTAATAAGCTGTCTAGATCGAAGTAGAGTTTTTGGTGTTTGTTTGTGCAGGAGTGACTACGATAGGAATGAAGACGTAAAGCGAAACAAAGGGCCGAAGACAAGTGTGATGAATCGTTGGGAGTTCGAGTGTTCAACGGAAGTCCGAAGATTCGTTGGGAGCATTGCCAGAACCGGCCGAGAACGAGTAGGGAGCTTGCCGAAGGGTTTTCGGAAGTTCGTCGGGAGGTTTATCGGAAGTTCGCGGAGCTTGCCAAGAAAGATCGAAGCTTGCCGAAGAAGCTTGGGGGAACTCGCCAAGATCATCGTGAAGTCAGAGAGCTTCTTTGTGAGTCCGCGGAATGGTTTCCGAAGGTTCGTCGGAAGACCGTCGGAAGTTGACCGGAAGCTCGCCGGAAGAAGTTGTCATGTGGACTTTGTAATAGCTTAGGAAACGTCTTTAAAATTCGTAGTTAGCACGTATTTTGGGTTAGGATTAGATAACCCAAAGTGGGGGCCCATTGGGCCTTGATTAGGATGAGTTTGGGCCAAAATTTTGGCCCAAACCAACCAATTGCATGCATCTTTGGGTTACGTGCATGCTCATGTGAGCCCGGCTCATTGAAGCGCGTCCATCGTAGCACGCCGCTTATGCAGCAAAGCGGTAGTCGCTGGCTTTGGTGGGCGGTAGTATCTGCTGGTGCGTGGAAAGCCAGCGGTAGTAGCCGCTTTGGTGAAGCGATAGAACGCTTTGGGTGTGTCATCTGCCGGGGATCGACAACATAAAAAAACTCAAAAGATTCAAATCTTTGGCTCCAAGTTTTGGAGCCCAAATTTGAATCCTCTTGAGCTCTATAAATTCCCCTCTCTTGCAGGTTTAAAGTGCAGCAAGAAGAGTGAAAATCTTGAGGGAAAACTCTGCTCAAATAGTGTCAAAAACTTCCCTCTTACTCTTAAGTGTTTTCTTGTTCAAGAGAGGGGTGAGAGCTTTGTAAGGGTTATCTTCTAAGCCCATCAAAAGAAGAGGTGTTACAAGGGAGTTCTTCCTCGCCCATTGGAAGGAGGAAAGCTAGTAGAAAGCCGGTGTCCTCAAGCGAAGAGGAATTGGAAGTGGATGTAGGTCGGATGACCGAACCACTATAAAAATCTGGTTTGCATTTACGTTCTTGCTATTTACTTTGCTGCAAACCATTTTTACTTGCTGCCTTATTTACACAATATCATCTTCATCTTATTACACATGCTTTCATGTTAAAACGCAATCTTTCCGGGTTCAAACGAAACATTGCATTCATTCGTACGAAGTTTCCGAACTTGCTTTAAATCGCTGAAAAGTTATCGTTTTATCCGCTGCACTAATTCACCCCCCCCTCTTAGTGCCGCTCGATCCCTAACAATAGGTTACTCAAGAAGGGCATCGAGATAACCGGATAGACTGGTGTGCTATATACCTATTCATATGATGGAGGTGGTTGGTCTTATAGCTACTCGTATGGGAACACTAAGGGTACAGTGCATGTGCTCATTGGGGAATGACTTCACTGATTAATCCGCTTACGGAATGCTGGATGGTTATTGATACCTCGTGTCAGACAATGTTTCCGTAGTCCCAGTAGTATATCTGGTCCTTAGACTTGAGACACCAAGGATGTCCTGTATGAGTACTCCACTCTTTGATACCGGACTTATAGGTTTAGAAAGTTTCAGATCTAGTACAATCGATTATTAGGAGTGGTAGCCAATCTTACGATGGCTATTGAGTGTCAATAGAGGATCATCCACTCTCGGTATCATAAGAGGAATATCCCATATATTCTTGCTCGAACAAATCCTTAGTCAAGATTATTCGGATTGAGAGAGAAAGAGTTTTCCGGGAGAATCCGACAATAGCAAGACTCGATGAGAGACCATATGTGCCTGACAGCACCATGCCTGATATAGGGTCTCTGGGATATTAGATGGATGAGGGACTTAGATACATAGTAACTTAGGATAAATATGTCCAAAGGATTGGATTTCCTTATATCGTCTGGGGGCTGCGGCGTAGTGGCCTAGTATATCCGTAGTCGATGAGTTGGGTGAATTATTAGAGATAATAATAAACTAAGTCAGGAGTTCTGACAAGTATGACTCATGGTCAGCTCGGTATTAGGCCTAGAGGGTCACACACATATGATAGGTGTTGCGACGAGTAGAGAGTTCGGATATGAGATATCCGTTGGAGCCCCTAACTTATTAGATATCTATTAAGCTCATGAATTATTAGATCCCAAATGAGATCCAATAATTGCTAATAAAAGATTATTGGGTAGAGACCCACTAATCCAAGAGGCTTGGGTAATTGGATGGAGATCCAATACCCAATAGGGCAAGATTCATTAGGGTTTACAGGGGGCCTCTATAAATAGGAGAGAACTAAAACTCTATAGGCTGAGGGTTTCTTTTGATAGCCACCTTATGTTCTCCTCTCTCCAGATAGGTGCATCATCATAGTCTCTATCGTGTGGATACCGCTAGAGAGAAGGACGCTTGACCTCTTTCATCCTTCCTACAGATCTGTAGGGATTTAGGGATATACGATCTCCCTAGATACTTTCTTTTACACATATAGTTTTTCATGATTTTATTTTTGACACACCGATCTTCGCACAATGACGGAACCTTTCTACGAGAAATTTGTGGTTTTATTTTTTTGTTCTTCCGATGTGCATGAGATGTCGCCCCATAGGATTTCCCAACAGATAGTAGGCTAAGCATGCGAGTACGTGAATGATTTGCCAAGGTTATTTGTAACTTATACCATGCTTTTGCAGTAGTCATACATGAAGATATCAATGGTGCGACGGATCCAACAATTGAAGCTTGAATAGCTTGGAGGATGAGACGGTCTTGACGTAACCATAGTTTATGAGCTGGATTTGGTATTGCACTAGGTTCTCCGGGGATGTTCACCATTGTTGGTGGACAACTGAGCGAACCATTGACGTAGCCTAGTAAGTCGTATCCAAATAGGAGGTTGGTAAACTAAGCTCGTCAAGATGTGTAGTTGTTGTCTTTTGATAACTTGAAAGGGATTAGTATGACAACATTGATGAAGATAAGTCCTGTATGTGGAGATGCACTATAATTCCCAGTAGAAACAGTGATTGAAACATCAAAAGTAGATGATGAAGACATTCTGACGGGGCAGATATCCAGAAAGAGGAGATGGAAGTTGCAAATCTTCTCCTTGTGTGGCCTTGGCTTCCTCTCCGTCACTTGTTAATTGTTTCCTATGTTGTTTGCCTCCGTCACAGTGAATAGTTGTTCACCTTTCAATTTGTCTTATGTTGTTTTCCTTCATCAAAATGACTTGTTGAGATTGATTTGGTAGATCAATGTTGCAATAGCAATGGTGAGAGCATTGTCAGAGATGTGAAAGAAAGAAGTGAAGCAGGAAAAAGTTACAACTGTCAATTTTCGGAGCAGAACGACGAACAAGGTAGGCCTCGATCGCCTCCTAGAGCGCATTCAGAGATCAGCGATAGAGGGCTGCGACTATGCTCTCTCATCTCTGGCGAGGCAGATCAGAAGAGGAAGAAGTCTACCGCTATGTCTTTCACACGAGAGGCTTCGATTGTTTGGTGCAAATTAGACGACGACGGCTACGATTGGTGCAGATCACAATGTTTAGCCTGGTTCGATGGTTGAAGGGGCAGCGGAGAGGAGCCCTCGGTAGAGGAGGCAGTCAGCTCCGATGGGTTGTAGGGAGGAGAGTCAGTGGAAGATCGTCCTCAATCGTTGGAGATGAGCAAAAGTAGCGAGATTTGAAGTATATCTATGTCGCCGAGGAGATCAGAGTAATCACTGTCGCTGGACAGCGAGGAAGGAGGAAATCGCTATCACCTTGCCAGTCCTTTCTGACTGGTCTGGCCACATCTGGGCTTGCACGGGGTGCTCGTTCGATGCAATCGGACGTGACTCCTGTGCCACCGACGACTGTGGGTCCGGCCAGGTGGAGTGCAACGGTGCCAGAGCTGCTTCACCTATAATGCTTACGAAAATTGGTGCCCACTGCTCGAACGGGTTCTAGAAGCAGGAATAGGAGGTAACGAGAAGGGGAGGAAATGGCTACTAGGAGGGGAAGAAACTGTCATTGCGACCCAAGAGGAGGTAACGAAGAGCGCCGGGGCTAAGATTTGCGGTCACTGGGAGGCGATCGCCGGTTCAGTGAACAGTAGTGGCGACCAGCGCATTACAGCTGCTGCAGTAACAAAGCGCAATCGAGGGCTAGATGGCAGTGAAGCCGTGGCGAGTTACCACGAGGAGGGGAAGCAAGGGTTCTTTCTCGATCCAGGAAGAGCTCTGTTTCGTCATAGAACAGGGGCGACTGCGACTGCCATGTTTCTGTCGCACCACTGAAGCAACAACTCGAGCGGAGCGGGGGGAGGGGGGGGAAGATTAGGCACAAGGGATGACCTAGATTCCTTGGCCGAAAAGAGGAGGGAGACCTGTGAGCTCTACTATGGCGCCGCAGCATTAGCAACAATGCAGGTGAGAAGAACACAACGAGAAGAGGACTTGCTCTTAGGCAAAGTGCTCTGATACCATGTTAAGATTAAAACGTAATGGAAAAATGATATATTACAATTAGTAGAATCAATATTTATTTATACAATGAGAGGGAGGATTTCCCTCGACAAAGCAGCAAGATTTCCTTATGCAGTTGAGGAAATCTTATCTGCTATCAAATTGAATATCTCATCTTCTCTTTATCTGTTATAATGTAGGAGAGATATTTAAGGTTATGAAATCTTACTTCTACCTACTAAAAAATGAATATAAATTGAACAAAGAAATTTAAAATTCATAAAAAATTAAAAGTTCATTTTCATCACATCTTTCTCAATCCCAAAGTCTCTTGTTACTTTCATTACAACTCACAACGCTAATTAAACTTCTAACTCTATGTTAAATTGACAACCTAGCCAAGAAAACATTGGTGACAATTGGTCCATGAACTAAAATTTCAGTCCCAGCAATTCCATAAACTCTACCAACATATATCACATATATATTTATATTAAAGAAAGGCATACATAAGGAAAATAATTATATTTTCATAAGTGTTATCAACAAACTTAAAAGCTTAAGTGCGAATACTATGTTGTTAGGTTTGGTAAGTCTTTTAGTTCCACATCAGGAAAATCAGTTTTGCTATCCTCTATTGATGCTATAAAAAGGGATCTAAGCTTCGAAGACAGATGCACCAGATACACCACAGGCACCACAAGAAAAGTCGCTTTGAATTTATTTTCATTAAGTCCATATTAAACTTTTGGGCTTTTCTTGTTTAGTCGTTTCAGGTGTTTTTGGCCTAGGAACAATTTCCTAAGGCATTTGTAATTGTCTCATTGTTAGTAGAGATTTGCTCCTCCTTTTGTCCATGGACGTAGGTCAATTGACCGAACCACGTAAATTCTGGTGTCCTTGTCTCCTCTTTTATTTTTCTGTTTATTGTCTTATTAGGTTGCCAAATTACCCTGTGGTAATTTCCTGGGGCCAGCTCTAACAAACTGGTATCAGAGCCTGGTTTTGGGATCTTTTGGCAACAATGACAATAACAAAGATTGTTGTTGAGAAATTCGATAGAAATGTCAACTTCGGCATGTGGCAACTCAAGATGGAGGCCATTCTGGTTCAAGACGGAGTTGATTTAGCACTACAGGAAGCTGAGAAAATTCCAGATGGCATGTCAGAGGAAGATTTTGCAGGTATAGATAAGAAGGCTCGATCTAGCATTATTCTAAATCTTTCTGACGAGGTTTTACGGGAGGTAGCTACGGAGACTACGGCTAAGAGCATGTGGGACAAGCTTAAAGCCTTGTATATGAAGAGGGCAGTGAGAAGCGTCTCTACTTAAAGCGAGCTTGTATATGCTTGGATGGTGAAGGTACATCTATAATCTCACATCTTGATAGATTTGATTCCTTAGTTATGGATTTGGAGAATATAGATGCAAAGATTGATGATGAGGATAAGGCCCTATTACTTTTGTGTTCTCTCCCCCAATCTTTTAAGTATTTCCGTGATACAATGATTTATGGAAAAGAAACAATTTCGTATCAGGAAATTAAATCTGCATTAAAATCTAAGGAGCGATTGATAGGTATATCTTTGGGAGAATAGAGGAAATCGGTAGGTGCAGTTGTCGTGGGTAGAAGCGATAAAGAGAATTTAATGATAGTAGATCTAAATTTAGATCTAAATCGGATATAAAAATTTGGAGTCTGAGATATTGTCATAAAATGGGGCATATTAAGGTGATTACTTTAAATTGAAAAATAAATTAAAGCAAAAGGAAAAATTATCGAGAAAACTACTAAGTCATTTGAAGCTAGTGTTGCGGTGATGAGAATTTTGGAAATATTTTCTTTACTCTTGATGACAGACAAGGTCTAAAAATGAATGGATTTTAGATTCGGGTTGTTCTTATCACATGTGTCCCAATAGGGATTTGTTTTCCACATATGAATCTTGTAATGGTGGAATTGTTTTGATGCAGCAATAATCTTTGCGTGTGATGTAATTGGTAAAGGCACAATCCGAATTAAAATGCATGATGGTATTGTGAGGGCGCTCACCGATGTTAGACATGTTCTGATTTGAAAAAGAATCTCATCTCTTTAGGCACCCTAGAGGCTCTTGGGTGCAAATACACTGTTGAAGGTGGAGTTATGAAAGAGAAATGCCCTTATTGTTATGAAAGCTTGTAAGTCTGGTAGCTTGTATATTTTGCAGGAAACTACTGTCACAGGCTCAGTTGCAGTCTTGTCATCATCATTGTCTGATTCTGACATCACCAAATTATGGCATATGCATTTGGGTCATATGAGCGAAAAAGGTTTGAATATATTGAGCAAAAAAGGTCTTCTTTTTTGCAGAGAGTCTGAGGGCCACTAGATTTTTGTGAACATTGCATTTTGGAAGCGAGAGAAAAGAGTTAGCTTCTATTCTCTGGAGATCACAAAACAAAGGTACTCTTGACTATATTCATTCGAGACCTTTGGGGTCGGCTTCGTCTTCGATCTAAGGGTGGTGCCAGGTATATGTTGACTTTCATTGACGATTATTCCAGGAAAGTTTGGGTTTATTTTTGAAGCATAAAAATGATATTTTTCTAACCTTTAAACAATGGAAGACTTTGATTGAGAAGCAAGCAAAAAGCAGATTAAGCGGCTTGAGCGGATAATGGTATGGAATTTTGTGAAGGTGACTTTGATGAATTCTGCAAAAATGAAGGAATTGTTCGGCATCGCGACCTTGTTAGGATGACACCTCGGCAAAATGGTGTGGCGAGCGTATGAATAGAACACTCTTAGAAAAGCAAGGTGTATGATCTCAAATGCGGGGTTGACAAAAGACTTTTGGGCGGAGGCGATTAATATGGCACATTCGTTGTCAATCGTGCTCTTCGCGACACTTAATTTTAAAATTCAGAGGAAGTTTGGTCGAGTACTCTACTTGATTATTCGATTTTAAAATCTTTGGGTGTCCAAAGATACATGCATGTAAATGAAGAAAAATTAGAACCTCGAGCTAAAAGTGTATTTTCCTTGGGTATGCTTAGGGGTGAAAGGATCTGATTATGGTGTCTAATCCCAAATCCCCAAAATTTATAATCGGCGAGAGATGTTACTTTTGATGAATTATCTATGTTATCTTCTAAAGAGGAATCTACTAGTTGTACAAATGATCGCGAAGCGGTAGAGCTTGAGATTGGTAGTTCGAATCTCTTGATCAAACTCTTCTACTCAAAGAATGCCGATGAGCGATCCGAGTTTACTAACGAAGATAATCGAGAGGAAGAGCAATATTCCATAGCCAAGGATAGACCACGGGAAGTTATTCGACCACCATAAAGATATCACAAATATGGTTGCATATGCTTTGTCTATTGCGAGAAAAAGCAGTGGAGTTCTTGAGCCTACTACCTACTCGGATGCAATTTCTTGTGATGATTCCGCTAAGTGGTTGATTATGATGCTTACTGAAGCCTCTTCCGATTCACAAGAATTGCTTGGACTTGGTTGGTATTTATTGTTGATGATTGCCGTTGGGGCTTTTGTGAAAAAGGTGGAGCAAGTTTTGTTGGGACATGCCAAGGTGGATATTTGTTAGGTTTGGCAAGTCCTTTAGTCTCACATCAGGAAAATCGGTTTGCTATCCCCTATTGATGCTATAAAAGGGGTCTAAGCTTGAAGACAGATGCATACCACAGGCACCACAATGCTTTGGATTTATTTTCATTAAGTCCATATTAAACTTTTGGGCTTTTCTTGTTTAGTCGTTTGAGATGTTTTGGCCTAGGAACAATTTCCTAAGGCATTTGTAATTATCTCATTGTTAGTAGAGATTTGCTCATCCATAAGTGGGCGTGGAGGTCAATTGACCGAACCACGTAAATTCTGGTGTCCTTGTCTCCTCTTTTATTTTTCTGTTTATTGTCTTATTAGGTTACCAAATTACCCTGTGGTAATTTCCTGGGCAGCTCTAACATATGTGTATATATGTATACTAACTAATCATAATTTGGCAACCATTTTTAAAATATTTTTTCTTTTGAAAATATTATTTGTTGTCTCTCTCTTTCACTAATATATTTGTCTTGCTGGTACCATAAGCTCCACAGCTAAGGACGAATGCTATGGTAAAGTGAGATCTGATGTCAGTGTTTCTGTAGCTGTTGGATATGAGGGAAGGCCAAGATGAACTGTATCTCTACTGTTCCTTTTGTTCTCTCAATTTGCTATGAGCACTCTGATGTTGACTGCTCCATCGATGTTCTGTTCATAAAATGCAGATGGTCATGCTTGCATTGTGATTCAGTAATGGCTGACATGGTGGATCAATGGGTGCTATCTATCCGTGAATGCTATTACTTCACTTCCCATCCTGCATCTGCCCACTTGTAGAAGTGGGATTCTTGTCTCACTTGCTTTCTTCTTCAAGAGATGGATTTCCAGCCATTACTTACTGCTTTGTATCCTCACACACCGAGATCAAAAGACATTAATGAGTGGCTCCTTGTACTGCGAAAAAAGAACTGTCTTCATCCCATGCTCTGTCCGACTTTTCTGCTGCCTGTTACCCCAAAGCTGCATTAACTAAATGAAAAGATAAAGGTGTCAAAGCAAACACTGCCCTGCGTCCCTCCACGCTGCTCTCAGCAACTACTCCGTGTGGTGGATCAGGAATCTCTCGTGTCCTCGGCTCTCTCTACTTGTCAATTATGTGTGTGCAGCTTTCTATGTATTTGGTTCTTTTTCTTTAGTATGTGGGATAGTTGCCAAGATGGAGTGGATTTGCCTCAGCTGAGTTGCGGTGGAATGTTTTGTGGTCTGCCATTGGAGAGAGAGAGAGAGAGAGAGAGAGAGAGAGAGAGAGAGAGAGAGAGAGGGCTCAAAAGACTGGAGGGTGCTGCTCCCATGTTGTAAGAGCCACTGCACCCATGTTCTTGGCTCGGTTCCACAGGGAGACATGCATATGGTCTGGTGAGTGATGACAGGAAGAAGAAGAGAGGACCACATCACATGCTTGGGTCTTGCATATTGGTTCGGTCTCTTTCCTATCTTGCAATCAGTGGGGCAAAATCTGTGTGCAGTTCACATGTTGCTCAACTAATCAAAACCCTGCATCTGCTTCCTCACTACTTTTTGATTCAGATGTGAGTATCCATCTTCAATGGAACGTCGCAGAGAGCTTTGCCATGAAACTGGTAATTAAGCAGCATTTGACAGTGCTATCATTTCAGATGTCAAATCAAATCTACAAGATTTGATGGAATAGCTTTTCATTTTTCATATTATGGCAAGCACAGATTGTTTAAACACTGACATCTTGCAGTAAAGGTTTATTTGGATACTCAACCTACACCGTTATGTTGGTCAATGACTTCTGGATGCTTACTGATAGTTCAGCTTTTTCTCCCCTGTAATTGAGAGGCTTGATGGTCGACTGACGTCCATAGAGAGAGAGAGAGAGAGAGAGAGAGAGAGAGGATACTATTCCATCTTATGTTCCCGTTCTGGAGTTGATGTCATTTGCCAAGCTGCACTGTGGACAGGAGATTCAACATGCTACTTGGTAAGTATTGCTCATTGGCTGTGGCAAGAGACCGGTTGTGAAGAATTAACTTGGCCTCATCGTGATAATTAGAAACATCAACTCATGGTTAACACAGACAAACTCCAAGCCATGTTAACGCAGACGAAGTAGAAGCCCCAAAAAGTACTATAGGGGTCAAAGGCTGCCCTGTGTAGTACAGGCCGCGCACAACATTGAACACCGAGTCTAAGCCATAGATCGATGAAAGCAGTCTCCCTAATCGTCTACTGATCCAAATAAGACCTAGAAACAAACCCTCGGATGGCCTCCTTAGCTGCACCGGGGTCCTTCATCACACACTACGAAGCTCTTAAGCTCGACTTAGAGGCTATGCTACTTAGTTGTTACGTAGCACCGGAATCAGAGTTGGCCGGAGGAGTGGGCAAGGTAGGCGAGGGCGCCGACGAGGGGGGCGTTGATGTAGGTGGCCGGTTCGGACCGCTCGTAGTCTGACCGTTGGTCCGGGAACCGGTCCATGGCGTCCGGCCCGCCGACGACGGCGCCCGAGAGCGGGTTCGGGTTAGGGGCGGAGGAGTACAGCGCCGTGAAGCCCGCGGAGCACGGGATCTTCGCCGGGTGGGCCGCCACGGACGGCAGGGACGACCCCCGGTGGTGCACCTGCTGCGGGTACCTTGCGCCATAGCCCACCATGTAGGACATCTTCTGCGGGTTGTCGCCGAGGATGTAGTCCACCTGGGCCGCGCCGCCACCGGCCACACAAAACGGAGTCAGCGCCGGTACGGGTTAATCCGGCAGGACACCGATACAAGAACATCATTCCCCATGGTTCAAGTGTACGGAGGACTCACCTGTCGCTTGGCGATGGAGCGGAGCTTGCGGGGGGTGACGGTGGTGCCGCCGCAAGAGACCACCTTGGAAGAGTAGGTGAGGAACTTGGCGTAGGCGACCAACAAGAAGGAAGTCGAGGTAACGTACTGCATGTTGCTGTCACCCATCTTAAACAGCAGCCCTCCTGTGTTCCATGATTCATTCAAATCACTTCGCTGAAGCTTAAAACATGCTGACGTATCTCTACAGGGAGGGGTAAGGAGGCAACCTGGAGTGTATTGGGTCTGGGAGAATGGTGTCCCCGGGATGAGGGAGCAGATGAAGTTGTCAGCATGGCCCTTGTAGTCATGCAGAGACTTCAGGTTTTGGACCAGAAAGGCCTGTAACAAGGCCACCGGAAGAAGAACAGCTATAAGCACAGCCCATCACTCAAAACAACAGTGGAAGGTTGATGGGAGTCATATTAACCTTGGAGAGGAGGATTCTGGCTCCCACATGCTTGTTGTCCCACCCAAAGGTGTTGTCAGACTCGTCAGCGCCGAGGGTTTGACCGTTGGCCTCGATGTAGTTGAGGTACGTCGGATTCTTGGTGGCCTTGTGAAGCCATGCTGCTCCCCAAAGTAGCTCATCCTTTTGATCAGTGGAAGAAACAGAGGATCATGGTCTATAACAGAAAACAGAGGTGGGGAAGCGGAGTTTTCTATGCTCTTTGCATCCAATGGAAGAGAAGAAAGGAACCTGATAGCCGGAGTAAGAGCAGTAGAAGGGGCAGACAACATTCTTCAGCCCATTGCTGTAGGAACCTCTGTACTTGTCAGCAAACTCAAACACCTGAAACCCAATATAAGAGTGTTTGGAAGGGAATATTTTGGTGGGCAGCAATAGGCTTTTGAAAGGCTCTTTCGAGCTATATTACACTGATAGCTCTGTTCCGAAGAAGCTTGGAGTAGGCTGGGTCAGATTTCCTGAAGACCAGAGAAGCAGCGGCGAGGGCGGCGGCGGTCTCGGCGGCGACATCGGAGCCTGGGTTGCTGCTGTCCACCTTGTAGACTGATCGTGGGGTGTCCATGTCTTCTGGCCTCTCCCAGCAAGCGTGATCCTTGTTTGGATCTCCCACCTACAGATCGACAACACAATGGCTACGTGACACAAAGTATCGGACTTCCATTCTTAAAACCATCACAAGTTTGGGTTTTTTCCATTACAGAACCGCTTTGTCTTCACCGAGCGAAAGGAACAGAGAGTACCGGAAGAAGAGGAGGCAAAGGAACAGGGAATCATGAAGGAGAACTGAACCTGAACATATATGGTGTTCGGATGGGCAGTGGCTTTGAGGAGGTAGTCGGTGGCCCAACGAACCGCCGCTCTGGCGTTCTCCAGCTCGCCCTTCATCATCCCGCCGAACTCTATCACACTCCAAGACAGCATGGTGGTGGTGAAAGCCATGGGGAAGCCAAACTTCACGTTGTCCCCTGCATCATAGTACCCACCAACCAAGTCCACCTACATTTTGTCTCCCCCAAACGAAGTTAGATTCCTACAAGCAACACCAAAACCAGAAGGAGAGCGAAGTCCAGAGCACTTACATTCATGGCGGAGCCATCCGACAGGCCAGAGTTCCTCCTCCATGTCATTCTCTGGTTCGCAGGCAGCCTCCCCGACCTCTGCCCCTCGAAGAAGAGTATGGCCTTGGAGAGTGCGTCTCGGTAGTTGTGGTTCGCAGGCCCATGATGGCCTGGAGAGCCAATGGCACTGGAAGCAAACAGAGAGAGAAGGAAATGTGAGAGGAGGAGAAAAGAAGGACGGGAGTGAGCCATTGGCCTCCAAAACCAACGTCAACTGAAGCCAACGAAACTGAGCCGACGACCACAGCCGAAGAGCTCTGAGAAGAGAGCCCCATTTATAGAGCCAAAAGCAACTACTCTGCTACTCCTCTGCTCTGCCATTATTATTAGCACTAGTTTAACACTTTAAAGCTTCGCACCTTAAAATCCACCATATCATTTCACTGCACCAACAGGTCAAATGAAAGAACATGCCCGAGCTTCTATTCCCTCTTGTTGTTGCAGTTTGCAGATTTAACAACATTAGCTTAGACATTTAATAATGCCACCAAATCTAGATGTGTTCATGTGGATTAATGGCGTAGTAGGTTAAATTGTTCTGAAGTTGTGTGTTCTTTTTACTGAAGAATGAGCAAAAATCCATACATCTCCCTTTGATAAACGGTCATTTAATCTCAGTTTTCTCATGTATCCCGAGGCACTGGTTCACATGTGATGCCTTGCGCCCTTGTTCAACTCAGAACTCAGTTGTCAGTCAGTCCTCAGTCACTTTTCCACAGAAGCTTACATTTGCCTGCTGGCTACTTGGAGCAAGCAGTAGGTGACAGACATGAATCCTACCAAATCCTGTGAGACCCAATGGGAGAGACCACACAGGGATATGCAAGGCTTGAATAACGCATGACCAGAGCTTATTATACATGATTAGACATCTCTAAGACTCTTAACTGCGCCTAAGATAAGAATCCTAGGAGCGTTCCCCAAGAACACCCATCTAATGCTGCTCCATATGCTTCTTAGGGAGGACGACAGTGGCATTTGGATGAGGGCAAACGAGGCTAGCTTTGAAGGAGAAGCTCTGATCGATGCCGAGTTAGGAAAAGGAAAGTGACTAGGGATTGGTTGGTCTCCTTCCACCACTGCGAGGGAGAGAGATGGCTGCATTGTGCTGCGTTGCAGCAGCCGAGAGCGCATCCTATGCCGTGAGCTGACAGTGTTGCCAAAGGGTCAAAAGCGCAACATCGCGTGTCGAAACCCCAACCACCTTTCTACTCGATTACATGCATTCCTTTAGCTGTTGCTACAGTAAGGGATAGAACAGAGCACCGAAATGGAAAGAAAATATTGTCTACTTGTTCGTAATTCTCCTCTCAGAAGAAGGCAACATACAACACGAGCTTTCTGAATATTTATCTTTGTAGAGAACTTTCTTTGTAGCAGTGGAAGCTCGACACCAATCTCTCATAAAATGACAGTGTTGTATACATGTTGACAAAATCATTGTGGGATAGAAACATAGAAAGGGAGGAAAAAAATACAAAAGGAAAAGGAGAATAAAGATAGAGGACAGATTTGACTGGAGAGACATTAGGCTGGGCTGCTCTTTTTGCATGAGGCTACAGGGTTTGGGTCATGTGCTATCTCATGTGTCCAATATGCCGTGACCCCGCTAACTCTCTGTCTCTCTCTCTCTCTCTCTCTCTCTCTCTCTCTCTCTCTGTGAAGCCTTTGAGTTTCATGGCGTATATCTCCGATGCGCCTCCCAAAGATCAATTCGTTTGACCACCTCGGGCGCCGCAATTTGAAGGAATATAAGGCTTTTATTTGCTCGTCTCCGCCGTGGATGGCGGATTTAGTCGCTTGTTCTACTCCTTTCCTCTTGGGGTGTGGTGCTCTCTCTCTCCTCGAGCAGATCTCGGCAGGATTAGGGGAAAGAAAGGTGAAGGGAGAGAAGGAAAGAGAAAGGTGAAGACCAAAACAAATGGAAAGATAGAAAGTAAATGATTGTGTGATTCCAATGGGCCCCACTTCAATGGCAGCAGGCTTAGTTTCCGCCTTTTTTTTTCTTTTTTCTTCTTTCTTTCTAAGTAATAGAAGGCAGATTCCATACCTTAAATCATGACCATATAAAAAGGAACGACGACGACGACGACGACAATAATAATAATAATAATAGTTTTAATTTGATGATCAGTTTTGATTTGGCTTAAATAACGACATTATTCTTATAAATTAAAATGGGAGAGATGTTGAACGAAAACAACACTTGAAATTAATAGTGGAGTTGACAAAATCGCAAAAGGAAAAATTACATTTTGCAAAAAGAAAAATTAAATTAAGAATTATATCTATTAAATAATAATAATAACAATTAAAAAATCAAGAGAGAGATATGACTAAATTTCAGGATTTCACGACTTTTTGATTTTTTTAAAATAACAGCGTGAATACAATTAATCTGATCAGCATTTGCAATTGGTAGCGAACGAACTAATTGGTCTGACTCGATTCAATCCGTCGTTCTTATTTCCTTGACATTTCTGATCTAAAAGCCAAACTGGAACGTCGAGAGTCCAAGTATTGACCCTTTCCTATCAGATCAGCCAAACCCGCGGGTTGACATTTGAATCGAAACATTCAAATCTGATCAACGGGCGGAGGCCCAACGGCCGGGCCGGCTTGGACAAATAGGCGGTTTATACCGATCCCAATATGGACCGAAGCCTCACACGACTCCACATGCGATATGGTTCGGTCTGGCCTTACAGCCGGGCCAATTGAGGGGCTTTGTCATTTGCTGAGATAACGACTGTTACCTACGACGGTCGTGTTATTTGCCGTTATAGCACATCATACCCCACAACGCACCATGTAAAGACTCGTAGCTGTTAATCATACAACGGAGAAACAGATTGCGGTACAAAGATGTCACCATTACAAGCTGAATGCTTCAACGCTTCCAAAGAAACGTTTTATTCCACATCCGGTGTACATCACACTCAATCGGAGGAAAACGACGATGAGGCAGACTCGGTCAAGAAAAGATGCAAACGCCGTTGACTTAGTTCAACCCTGCGGTAAAAGGGACGGAGGTCGATCCCAGCCATTGGTCGCCTTCGATGAAGGACGCCACCGTGAACATGCTGGCTTCGGCGGAGCTGTTGATCACCCTGTAGCCCGGCCATTTCACCCTGTTGGCGGTGCTCGATCCCGGCCCGCGGTTCATGTACTCCGCGTAGTACAGCGTGCTCAGCGCGAAGTCGCCGTCCCACTCTAGCCACCCCGCCGGATCGATCAGGCTGTCCAGGAGCGACTGCATGTACACCGTCCTCGAGTACGCCTTCCACGGCCTGCCGAGATAGGTGGAGAAGTTGGACTGCACCGACGCCAGGTCGGAGGCCGCCGTGACCTTGCAGTTCTGAATCGAGATGCCGGTGTTCTGGTTCGGATCCTCGCGGCCCTGCGCCGTGAAGATGTTCTTCTGGTTGGATAAGGGCTTCCGGGCGTACAAGTTGCAGTTCTGGAACACGACTCCGGCGTTTCCGAAGATGAAGTCGATGGTGCCGTAGACGTCGCACTCCCTGTAGAACTGACGCAGGGAGTGGGCGTAGAGGGTGTCTTGGTAGCCCACGAAGCTGCATCTGTAGAAGGCGGAGAGGTCAGCACCCACCCTGAGCGCTACAGCCTGGTGCTTGCTGGGGCCTGCTGAGTTCTCTATGGTCATGTCCCGCATGAGGAAGCCATTGCCGACGATAGCTGCCAAGGATGCAGCAACAAAGCTTACAAAAGCATAGCAACAGTAGAAGAAACTCCATCTACCATTTTATTGCCCTCTTCACCACCCTCATAAATCCTTAAACTCGATCTGCTTAATCATTAGATTGCATATGAATCGTCAATCATGCATGAGCCAATTAAAACATCACTACTAGATGCTAATTAAGCAGCGTGTTTCTCGCAAACCAAGCCGACTTGCGACAGCTTCTCTTGGCTTGAGAAAACGATCACGTTCTTCTTCTCGGGTCCCGTGATATATGGGTTTATTATAATTATTATTATAATGCAACCACATCTTTTGAGGATCTAAATCTATATTCTCTTTTGGATCTGGATGCAGAGAACACGGCCATAGATTTCTGTCCCTCGTCTTAAAGGTAGTTTGGTGACCGACATGCCTTTTGGTTACCATGAAATGAATGGAAACTTGCTTTTCTGTCCGTTTCTGCTATGTGTACTTTGGACACGCCATGCGTCTATGGACGGACCACGATGAGAATTGACTAAGTATGAGGCCGTGTGCCACGACGAATGGTAATGCTTACTGGATCGTGTGGGACTCGTTTACATGATCTAAACCGCGTCCAATAATTTCTAGATTCCGCGTCAGAGGACAAAGGTGTGGCTAGCTGTTCACTCTCTTCAATAATACAACAAAGTGCAGTGAATCGCAAGCATTCGACTGCAGAAATGAATGCAGAAACAAGATTAAAGAATTAATATTCAGTTACAAGATGTTAAGTACCTACAGCCTGATGACCTTATCTAGTCTGAACCACTCACTGTCGGTCAACTTAATGTTGGCACTTAAATGATCGAAGGGTTACGAGTGTTCTCCTCCTTCGTCCCAAAATGCCGCATGGTAGAATTTGACTGCGCAAGTTCTCTTCTGATAGTGTACTTAATCTCCTACATATCTCAGTGTACAACGGCTCGGTTAATGTTTCAGGTTCACAAAGAATTATAGCTGCACTACCATAAAGGCTGTAGTAACCGCCAGCGATTTCCGAATTAAAGGCTCACTGTTAGATCTCCTATCCCGACATGGTTATAGATATGCTAGTTGGAAAGTTGATAGATCTTTATGGACCTAATTTAGTGTTATAGTGAGAAGTACAGTTAAGTAAAAGAATAATCGAATAAGAATTTTTGGGGAGAGAATAAGGAGAGAAGTTTCTTACCGACGGTGGCAGACCTGAAGGTAGTCCATCCATCGACCACATTTCTGCTCGCCTTCACCACCGTCTTCCCGATGCCGTCGCCCATGAACATCAGGTTCGTCTTGCTCTTCCCCACCTCCACATTCTCGAAGTATGCCCCCGCCTTTATATATATCACGAACCTCGTCTCGCTTTTGCTCGGCGCCGCGGCCACCGCGTCGCTTATTGTCGTGAAGTTGCCGCTCCCGTCCTGGGCCACGATCAAGTTCGGAGTCGTGGTGTTCGCCGCTGCCTGCAGCAGCCTCCGGTCCTTGGCCGACACCCACAACGGGAACCCCTCCGCCACCTCCCCATACCCCTCCAAAGCCTCCCTTCGCGGCTGCGGCGACTTCTGCCGCTGGATCTTCTTCATCATGGCGAGGGAGTTGCTGACGAGGTGGGACACGTGGTAGAGCGGCCGTTCAATGACCGAACGGTACCCTCCATCTTTGCCGACGTAGGCGAAGCCGTCAAGACAGGTATACTGGTTGGTGATGGCGGCAGAGAGCAGTGTCTGGACATGGTCGACGTGGGAGCCGGGGTTGGCGGTGAGGTCGGACGTGGCGTCGAGCAGCTCGTCGAGAGTTTGCGAAAAGAGATCGAGACAGTCGGTAAGGGCGTAGCGTTGGCGGGTGTCGAGGGTGTAGTAGCTGTGGTGGAGGTACTTGGTACAGTTCTTGGCGGACTTGCGAACGGCGGCTTCGCTGGCATTGATGGTGGCGCAGATGACCTCAGGGAGGGATTTGGAATGCAAATCCGGTATGGTGGACAGGGTGGAGGCGCACAGATCGGGGTACAGGGTGCCGTCACAGTGGTCTGTGGCGTCTTGGAGGTGGGAATGTACATGGAGTCGGCGGTGGTAAGGCACTGGCTTTGACGCATTGGACAACGTTAGCAGCAGGAGAAACAGAGAAGAGAAGATGACGCACGAAAGGAGGAGTTTGCTCCTGGTGCTGCTACTCGTACTGAGTGTCGGCACGGTGTTCATCTTGATGATGGAAAGTGGAAGTTCAGGGTTGAGAAAGAGAGGCGAAGGCAGGCAGCTTAAGTAGGACTGCGAGCGCTACGATCCATCTCTCTACAGACCTGTCGGCGCGTCCTACTACGGTGTATTATTATTGCTGGAAAGGATTGGACATCTCATCTCATCTGCAGTCGGTGGGGAAGGGCTTTTTGTGTTGGGAGTGAAAGAGGGGGAGAAGGGGCCATTCACGTGTTCTCATTGATTCCTCTCGCAGACAAACATCAACGAAGAAGGGACGCGTACAACAATAGATTGGGCTGAGTCACCCGGAGATGAAGGAGATCCCTGTAGACGGTAGAAGTTCATTTATAGCCACTTCTTAATTAGGAGGAGTGGTTTAATTGTGAAATAGAATCCATATTTCTCAAAAATTCTCTCATATTTGTCATAAACCTTTAAATTCTCTCTCAAAAGGAAATTAGAAAAGCAACTATTCTTAATTAGGGACTCTGAATCATACTTACCGAGGCTTTAACTGCAAATATACATTTTAAGAAGCTTGTTCGATTTGGGATATTGAATAAGTAAGTTATCCCATTAAATTAATTAGAGAGACAATCAATCAAATGAGAAAAAAAGTAATAAAAGTTTAATAGGTATCAATTATAAGTTCTGAATATTCCAAAAAGAAAACTCTTGAATTCCTTGGGTCTACACTTAATCTATACAGTGATGTTGGCACTCGAAGAACAAGCTACTAAATCCATCTCTCTAAGAGTGTCCCTCCTCAACTCTACTCAGATCACAGAGGATTCTCCACACAGATGTACATATGTGCAGCCAAATTAACATGGAGGTGGAATACTTGTCGTAGCAGCTTTGCGAGAAGACCAATGCGAGCCCTTTATTTTTATGCAATGGAGGTGGAATACTTGTCGTAGCAGCTTTGCGAGAATACTTGTCTGGTCATATATCCCAGAGAGTTGTCAAGTCGAAGAGGCCACATTTTCATTTCCCATTGCATGTTTTGTAGCTCAAGACAAAGTTGAGAGAGAGAGAGGATAACACGACTGCCAATGGCATGACGTCTCTATTACATAAAATAATCACTTTTTGTCGGATAAACTCCAATTTAAACCTCTACAAGTTTAATAATAATGGTACGAGTAAAAAGAAATCAAAACATAGAATCACCTATTATCTATTTATTATTTATTTAGTGGAACACTGGCCGAGCACCCAGGCACTTCCAAGACTAGTAAAATGCATCACAACGATTATTATAATAGTTACAGCATTTTGATGACTTAAAAATTGAATAGTCATTGATACACAATAAAATTAGATTTAATCCTATGAATGCAGGAGTAATTAATTATATATATAAATGACTATTCAATTATTTGTATAAGAAACCAAAGGGTTGTCTCGTTGTTGTCTCACATGGTCGTGTTGTCTTTTTGGCTCATCGTCGTCGTCCTATATGAATGATGTGATGCATCATATTAAGATAATATTTATTTTTCGTGTGTTTATATATATGTATTTGCTCATTCGTTGGACAGATATGAGATATGTTGTAGCATAATCACTCATCAAGAGATTATTAGCAAGATGAGCCCAAAAAACAAATATTACTCGAGTCATCCTCTCATCCTAATAAAATGGAGAAATGAAATTTTTACTTGTCCATTGCAACATATAAAATTAATAGATTAATTCAGTGGGTAAAACTCAACAAAATAAATTATCTCATCAGATCAAAACATAGCACATGGAATTACTATATAATAAAACTGATTATTTTAATAAGTTTTACACGACTTGTTGCAAGAAATCTCCGCATCTTGTTTACTGTGTGATCTCATTAATTTGCAGCTCATGCGATGAATCAGCACTCGGATTTCTGAGGTCAAATCTGCAGATGGGATGGCACAGTAAGATTACGGATATCCGATCCCTATGCTGCCGAACAATGCCATGCTTGATCCTTTGTTGACAAGGTAGCATTTCCCAGTATCAGCCCCGAACAACATCTCATGTGGACGTGAATGACCAAAAACCTCCTCTAAGCAACTTATATATTCCTCATGGAAGCTCTCACCATCTCCATCATCGAAGAAGATCCAGAAGCTCTACACCTTTGTCTTCTTCCTCGTGTTCTCCTCCTCGCACCTTTTTATTCATCCCACTTGATAGGACACGATCTGGCGTCGACTATGTAGGGGTGATGCTCCCTTGACCACAATCACCTGAGGAGGTTGTCCATCTCAGTTCGGTTCGACAGCGTCCGACCACGATAGATCAAATGCCAATTGAGGCACATCGTTATTCCAAAAAACCGGATCCTTTCCATAGTTCCATTCAGGTTCAGACGCTATCAGAAATACGATCCTGCGGATAGGCACATTAGGAAATAGTAGCTTTTCCAATATAAAGCTCCCACGTTTGGGAGAAAGGAGGGTGATCGATTCTTCTCACAGACAAACCCTCTCAAGCTATTTGCTAATTTAAGCATCAGAGGGGTCGGGTCGAGTCTTCCCGACCCGACCCGTGTGCAAGAATGAAGAGACGTGAGGCAACGAGCGCTCGGGTGAGAAGTCTTCTCCTGGAACGAACCAAGGACCCATCGTGATTGGATCAACGCCTTTGGCTGACTCGAGGATCAATTTACGAGATCTTTGGGCATTCGGACCCGAACCCAGCCGTGTCGGCTTAAAGGCCATGGCGTAAAGATATAAACTGTTTGGCGCTAGAAGGAGGGCTTGATGTCGAAAGATCAACAGACCAACCCGAGTGAGCCCGTGGCTGCGGGGTCTCGCTCGACCGGGGCTCCCTAGGAATGCCTTCCCTCTCATGGTGGGTCTTGAGTTGAAGACTCCATCATGATTTTAGAGCGCTACCGGTGACTATTCACAAACCCAGGCTTGTCGCCACCCGAGGGCGTTGCGGTCGACTAGTCGCCCATTTCGCGCGAGGCCTTTTGGGGCCTCGCCCATCAAGTCCAAACCCTGACGGGGATAATGCAGACCATTATCCCGCTCATCCCCCAACCGACGCACCCATCCACAGCACAACGTCTGTAGTAGCCAGAATCGACTGTTCTGGCCCCCCCAATTACCAACGGTGCCCCCAGCCACACCTCAGACGTGACAGGCTCTGCTCGCGACTGGGGCGTTAGGGAACCCGAGTGGGCAATAGGAGCCCGAGGTACTGTCTTCGGATTCAATGGACTCCCTCCGAGCCTAGCTACGTTTCATCAGCCAGCGGCTCAACGAGGTACAACGGGAGGTCCGTAAGTCGAAGGAGGAGCTCGGGGAGGATGCACACTCGAGGTCCCCATTTGCACCTGAAATACAAGAGAAACCGGTCCCCCCGAACTTCCGCCTCCCCTCTCTTGATGCATACAATGATGACATGGACCCAGTGGAGTATGTGGCTACCTTCCGAGCCCAAATGGCGTTGTACGGGACTTCCGACGCCCTGATGTGCAGAGCATTTCCTACAACCCTGAGAGGGCCGGCCCATGCATGATACAATAGCCTGAAAGCCAGGACGATCGCATCCTTTGATTAGCTCACCAAGGATTTTGAACTCAACTTTCTAGCCTACGCCCGGTCGAAGCCGTCTGTCGCTTTGCTCCTCGGACTCAACCAAAAGGAGGATGAACCCCTCTCCTGTTTTGTGAACAATTTCGTAATAAAGATCCGGGGGTTGCCCGCTACTCACCCCTCGTTAATAATGCAAGCGTTTATGATGGGGCTATGACCCTATAGGTTTTTTTGGTCCCTCTTGGAGAGACCTCCTGCGGGGGTGCCAGAGATGCTCTAGCGAGCCAACCAGTACGTTGCGGCAGAGTCTTAGATGGTTGGGAGATGGGAAGAGCATAAAAGAGCTAGGCCGAAGCCAACCCGAGGGCAACTGTCAGCCCCCTTGAAGCACAAGTTGGATCGACCCGACATGCCGCTATCGAGATCCCCCCTCCCCACCTTGGGCACATTCAGGATAAAGATATTCCTCCAAATAAAGGAGAAGGGATTGCTCAAGGCCCCTAACCCGATGAAGAGCCCCGGGGAGCTGTAGGACTAGACCAAATATTATCGCTTTCATGTGCAAAACGGTCACGACACCGAGGAATGCCGTGACCTGAAGCGGCAGATCAAGGAGCTCATACATTAAGGATACCTTGGTTGATACCTCAGGCGGGATCGGGACCTCTTGCCGCACCCTGAGGGTCCCGTTGAGCAGCAGATTGACATAATAACTGGCAGCCTAGCGTCTAGGGGAAACAGCATGTTAGGACGGAAAGCCTACGTCCGCGCGGTCGCGGTCGAACTTCCCGGGCGATGGCTCGAGCCCAAGGTTATGTTCCTGACCAAGGCGGCTGAGCAGTCCGAGCACGACGATGAGTTGGTCATAGCTACCCAAGTCGCCAATGCACAGGTAAGGAGAATCATGATCGATATAGGGAGATACAGGGAGCTCGATGGATGTTCTCTACTTTGATGCCTTCCAAAAACTCAGGCTGACGAAAGACATCATGGAGCCAATGCGCTCGGCGCTCATCGGGTTCACCGGCGACTCGGTCTCTCCACTGGGCACGATCACTTTACCCCTAACCCTGGGAGACCCGTCGAGATCAAGACAGTAATGTTGACCTTCATGGTGGTTGACCTTCCCTCTGCATACAACGCGATCATGGGTCGTCCGACCCTCAACAAATTTTGGGCTGTCGTTTCCACCTATCACCAAACAGTGAAATTCCCAACCCGCGCCAGAGTCAGGGATGTCAGGGGAAGTTCTCCCGAATCTAGGTGGTGCTACTTGACGGCGGTCTCATTGCCCAAACGGGTGAGGGCTGAGCTATTGGGAAATCCACAAGGGGAGCGACATCATATGCGCAGCGAAAGAATAGAAAATAAAACCCAGATTTCCTGTAGAAAGTTTCCGTTATCGTGCGAAGATCGGTGCATCAAAAATAAATCCGCAAAATTGCACATGTAAAAGAAGATACCTAGGGAGATCGTATATCCCTGAATTCCTGTAGATCTGTGGGAGAGTCAGGGGAAGTTCCCGCGAATCTAGGTGGTGCTACTTGACGGTGGTCCCATTGCCCAAACGGGTGAGGGCTGAGCTATTGGGAAATCCACAAGGGGAGCGACATCATATGCGTAGCGAAAGAACAGAAAACAAAACCCAGATTTCCTGTAGAAAGTTTCCGTTGTCATGCGAAGATCGGTGCATCAAAAATAAATCTGCAAAACTGCACATGTAAAAGAAGATACCTAGGGAGATCGTATATCCCTGAATTCCTATAGATTTGTGGGAGAGGATGAAGGAAGTCAAGTGTCCTCCTCTCTAGCGGTATCCACACAGCAGGGATTGCGATGATGCATCTCTCTCTCTCTGGGAAGAGGAGAACAGGAGGTAGCTACCAAAAACCCTTAGCCTATAGAACTTTGGTTCCCTCCTATTTATAGAGACCCCCCCTGAAAAACCCTAATGGATCTTTTGCCCTATTGGGTATTGGATCTCCATCCAATTACCCAAGTCTCTTGGATTAGTGGGTTTCTACCCAATAATCTCTTATTAGCAATTATTGGATCTCATATCAGGATCCAATAATTTAGGGGCTTAATGGATATCCAATAAGATAGGGGGTTCAGCGGATATCTTATATCCGAACCTCTACTCATCGCAACACCTACCATATGTGTGTGACCCTCTAGGCCCAATATCGAGCTGGCCGTGAGTTATACTTATCAGAACTCCTTCTGACTTAGTGAATTATTATCTCTATAATAATTCACCCAACTCATCGACTGTAGACGTACCAGGCTACTATGCTGCAGCCCCCAGATGATACAAGGGAATCTAATCCTTTGGACCTATCTGTTCTCAGTTACCATATATCTATAGTCACTCATCCATCTAATATCCCAGAGACCCTATACCGAGCATGGTGTTGTTAGGCCCATACGGTCTCTCCTTGAGTCTTGCTTTTGTCAAATTCTCCCGGAGAACTCTCTCTCAATCCGAATAACCTTAGCCAAGGATTTATTCAAGCAAGAACACATGAGATATTCCTCTCATGATACCGAGAGCGGATGATCCTCTATTGACACTCAATAGCCCTCATAAGGTTGGCTACCACTCCCAATGACCGGCTGTACTAGATATGGAACTTTCCAAATCTATAAGTTCGGTATCAAAGAGTGGAGTACTCATACAGGACATCCTTTGTGTCTCAAGTCTAAGGACCAGATACACTACTGAGACTACGGAATCACTGTTTGACGTGAGGTATCAATAACCATCTAACATTCCGTAGGCGGATCAATCAGTGAACTCATTCTCCAATGAGCACCTGCACTGTACCCTTAGTGTCCCCCACATAAGTAGCTATGAGACCAGCTACCTCCATCATATGGACTGGTATACAGCACACCAGTCTATCCGGTTATCTCAATGTCCTTCTCGAGTAACCTATGACCAGGACGATTTAGGGTCTGTGTTTAAAGGTGAATCGATCCCATTATCGTAATCTCATCACGATCCAATTCTCATTACACAGATCTAAGGACATCACTATATATATATATAAATAATATGAGATAATACCAATAATCATAAGCAAAGAGATTGATGCAGCATGTTACAAGTGCAATCACTCATGTGATTGGCTTGTAGAGCACTTATAACTAGCATGAGCAACCCCTGGAGGATCCCTGTGAAGCGAAGAGGCCAACCCAGCATCTTGGGCCAACGAAGCCCACCATAGGTGTACCACTATGTGAAGGGGGGCCGGACCGGACGGTGAAGATCGGGTCAGAACTCTCGGAGCAAGGACATGTGCAACTCATCAGTTTCCTGCAGGAGAACATCGACGTCTTCGCATGGTCGCTGGCGGACATGCCAGGCGTCGACTACAGGGTGGCACAGCACCTCCTGAACATTTCACCCGAGGCTCGCCCAGTAAAGCAAAAGTCCCGATGGCTTGCTCCGAACCGACAACAGGCCGTCTGCCAGGAGGTGGAGCATCTCTTGGCGACGAGCTTCATTTATGAGGTCAAGTACCCGCGGTGGTTGTCTAATATAGTCCTCGTCAAGAAACCTAATGGGAGCTGGAGGATGTGTGTTGACTACACTGATCTCAATTGTGCGTGCCCGAAAGATTACTACTCTCTTCCGAGGATCGACCAGCTGGTCGACGTGACCTCTGGGTATGCTCGCCTCTCGTTCATGGATGCCTACTCTGGCTACAACTAGATCAGGATGGCGCCCGAGGACCAAGAGCATACGACCTTCGTCATGGATCAGGGAGTATACTTCTATTGGGTCATGTCGTTCGGGTTAAAGAATGTCGGAGCCAAGTATCAGAGAACCGTAAACAAAATGTTCGCCCAACAGATTGGAGGTCTACGTCGACGACATGATCGTAAAAAGCCAGATGACCACAACCCATCTATCCGACTTGGCCGAAGCGTTCGTCATGCTCTAGAGATACGATACGCGACTCAACCTGCCAAATGCGCCTTCAGTGTCAGCTCAAGAAAATTCCTCGAAATCATCGTACACGAAAGGGGAATCGATGCCAACCCAGAAAAGGTCCAAGCCATCATTGACATGAAAGCGCCTCAAATAGTCAGGGAGTTGTAGCGGCTAAACGGAAGGTTCACCGCCCTATCTCGGTTTCTCTCCTGATCGGGCGACCGATGTCTCCCCTTCTTCCTGGCCTTGAAGAACCTAAGGGGATTCAACTGGACGGCTGAGTGTAAGGGAGCCCTCAGATGGATAAAACAACACCTGGCCGAACTCCCATGCCTCGCTACGGTCTCCCTAGGGGAGAAGCTCAGCCTCTATCTAGCCACCTCCTAACACGCGGTTAGCTTCGTCCTGGTCAAGGAAGCATCCGGGGAATAGCTACCGGTCTACTACACCAGTCACATCCTGAACGAGACCGAGGAGCGATACCAGCCAATTGAGAGACTGGCACTGGCGCTGGTATTAGTGGCCTGAAAGCTACACCTCTACTTTCAAGCACACCCTATCGAGGTAATCATTGACCAACCGCTCTGACAAGTTTTGTCTAAGTTCGATGTTTCAGGTCGTCTTCTCAAGTGGTCGGTGGAGCTCGACGAGTTCAACATACAGAATGCACCGAGGACCGTCATTAAGGCACAATCGGTCGTCAACTTCATCTCAGAACTAACTCAACCCAAGGATGAGGGGGTTGAGCGAGTTAAAGTGACGTGGGTCCTGCGCGTGGATAGGTCGGCCAACTCGATGGGCGTAGGCGTGGGATTAGTGCTGGAAGCTCCCGATGGGCATTTGTTTGAGCGCTCCATCCGCTTCGGCTTGAAGGCCACAAACAATGAGATGGAATACGAGGCACTCCCGGTAGGGCTTAGGCTGGCCGCTGAGATGCAAGTGGAAGATGTACACATCCACACCGACTCGCAGCTGGTAGCCGAGCATGTCAGCGAAGGATACGAAGCTCGGGATCCGATCATGTCCAAATACCTGGCTGAGGTAAAGAGGCTGATCGCTAACTTCTCTCGCTTTACACTATCCAGGGTGTCGAGGGATCAAAATGAGCGGGCAGATGCATTGGCAAAACTAGCCTCAAAACCGAGTCCCGAGGTCACACCCGAGGTGGAGGAGCTCCCATCCAGCGCAGTCGCAATCGGGGTAATAACCTCAGTCGACGCGCTAGTGACATAGGTACAGGAGATGTTACGATTCAAGTGTAACGGGACCATGCTCGCCGACAAGGTGGCGGCTCGGTGCCTCCTCCGCACATAGGCCTGGTACTATGAGATGAACGGACGGCTCTATAAGAGGTCATTCTCTCGTCCCCTCCTATGGTGCTTGGACCTTGAAGAGGCTCAGTTCGTCCTAGCTGAAGTTCACGAAGGGATCTACGATGAGCACATTGGCGGGCGAACCTTAGCGTTTAAGATCCTTCGCCAAGGGTACTACTGGCCCACCATGTGCCAGGATGTGAGAGCTTATGTACGATGATACGGTTCGTGCCAGAGGCACGCTCAGACCCCCCGGAGGCCCGCGGTGCTGCTTGCTCCCATGGACTGCGCGTGGCCTTTCGCGCAGTGGGGGATGGATCTTCTCGGACCGTTACCACTGACCTCGGGGCAACGAAAATACATCATCGTCGGAGTAGATTATTTCACAAAATGGGTTGAAGTTGAGCCACTGACAACAATTACGAAGCGCCAGGTGGAGAAATTCGTATGGAAGAAGATAGTGACTCGGTTTGGCCTGCCTAGGGTCATCATTACTGATAACGGGGCTCAGTTTATCAACGCCCGATTCAAAGAATTTTGTGCGAGCTACAGGATACAATTAAGATTTAGCTCGATGACGCATCCCTAGATGAACAGCCTGGCGGATGTAACTAATCGATCCATTTTGGATGGACTTAAGAGAAGAGTATCTGTGGCTCGATCGGCTTGGGTAGACAAGCTCCCGAGCATTCTGTGGTCCTTACGGACCACCCTCAAGACCGCAATTGGAGAATTCTCTTACAGCCTCGCATTTGGCACCGAGGTCGTCTTACCGCCCGAGGTGGTTATCCCCACTCCTCGGACGGAGAACTATGGGGAAGTGGCATCGTCGGAAGGACTCCGAGCCGGTCTCGACTTGCTTGAGGAGTGGTGGGCCGATGCACATTTAAAGACCCTCTCCTGTAAGAGAGCTGTCGCCATAATCTACAACCAATGGGTGCGACCCCGGCCGATCAGGTTGGGCGACTTGGTTCTGCGCAAAGCCGAAGTAAGCGACCCGACCCGATCGCGCAGCAAGCTCACCCCTAATTGGGAAGGACCTTATCGGGTGATCGAGGTCATCCGAGATGGCACGTACCGTCTCACAATGATGGGGGGCCACCCTGTACCGAGGACATGGAACATACTGAGTTTGAAGAAATTTTTCATGTAGATAGAATGAGTGGAACAGTACTGAGTTTGAAGAAAAGATTTTCATTTGATCAAAACTTAGTTACAAAACCGGGTCGATCGTGGCTTACAATGCCTATCTACGCCCAACCGACCCCTTGAAGAGTTACAATATGATGACCCTACTTCTCAAGGACATCCATGCTATCATGAAAAGGGACTTCCTCGGGTATGTTCATGCCTTCGTCCTCAGGTAAGGAAGCGAAGGGGTCCTCCTCAACCTCGAGATCGGGATGCCGCGCCCGAAAATGAGACAACGCAATCTAGTACCCGTACTCATAGGTAACCTGCCCCAATCGAGTCAGCCCGAGTTGGAAGCCCAGGGACCCTTTGTAGGCTTCAATTAGTCGCCTATCCTTCTTGGGCCTCTGGCGAATCTCCTCAGCCAAGGCCTCGGAAGACGTGCGCTCCTCGACGTTCGTCACCTCCAACTTCTTGGTGAGCTCGAGTGACTCCCCTTTTGCCAAGCGGACTTGGGCCCGAGCTCTCTTCAGCTGTGCCTGAAGCTCTCCTTTTTGCTGCTCGGCCTCCTCGAGCTCAGACTTGAGGTGCGCCGCTTCCGCCTCCAGGTTAGATGCACGCTGCTTGGCAGCAACCACGGCTTCGGGAGTCGTTCCAGCCCAGAGCTCCTCATTTTGTTTGCGCAGCTCAACGTTGCGGTCGCTCATGTTGCTAATGATTTGGTCGACATCGTGCACGCGATCCATTGGCGCCATAGTGTAATGCTGGCCCTACAAGAAGGAGAGTTAGAACAATTGCACCCCCGTAGCATCGAAAAGTCAGAGGTAAGATGCCTACCCATAGCAGCGACTTGGCAAACTTGCCTAGGACCTTGAGGTGGAGGTATACAGCTCCCGAGCCAAGTCGGGATAGAGCCCTCCGTGGATGAACGAGGCCGCGGAATCACTGTCGGCCCACACCCGATCTTCACAGGAGAAGTTTCCCCAGCGGGTCGGATGCCTCTCCCTTTGGGAAGTCGCCCATCACTTGAGCCTGGTAGGGCTCATCCTTAGCGCACATGGGGAGGCGACAGAGGTCGCACACGGAAGGCACCCGCGGTGCCTTCCCCGCCTCCCCCTAGCTGGGGCCGGCCTCGCGCCGCTTGAGGCTCACTCCTGCACGGGAGGTGGGCTCTACGGGAGCCCAGCCTGCCCGGGCTATTCTCGCCTCGGGCTTCTTAGCAATGCAGACCTTAGTCTTCTTTCGAGGCCGTTCAGCCTCCACCTCCACAGGCACCTCTTTGGAGTCAACCGTCGGCTCTATCGTTGGGTGTGCAGATGTAACCGATAAAGCTCGTCCCCCGCGCATGGACCTAAGGTTCACCATCTTTGCAAGAAAAGTAAGAGTCTAGTCAGCACCCCAAGGACTCGTAAGGACCTGAAGCTGATTACCTCAAGTATACCTCGAGGCATCGGGCTAAGGCCCGCCTCGACGAGCCACTACTCAGTCATATCCCGTATGACTCGAGAGGTGGGAAGGATCTCCTTCAGCCTCTCGAGGTCCTTATACTCCTCATCAGTTAGCCCCGGAGTGGTGTTGTCGATCATGCGTGCCGACCATCGGAGCCCGAAGCTCCAACCCCACGCGCAACAGACGTAAAAGAACCGTCCCTTCCATCTCTTGTTGCTGGAAGGGGCCCCGCTAACCCTGAAGCCCGATCGTGCTGACAGATAGTATCCCCCTAACCCCTTTGAGAGATGAAAACAGGACAAGAAGAGGGATCGGGTCGGTATGATATCGGCATTGTAGCACTCCCCTAGGAACGCCACCAGATAATGCCAAGAGTTTGGGGCCATCTACAATGGGGAGATACGCCACAGGGATAGGCATGAGCTGATGATGGGATACAGAAGAAAGCGCAATCCCGCCTCTAGGGCATCCAAGGTCAAGGCAAACCCCCGAGGAATTAGGTTGTACGCCCGTTGCCTTGGCTCAAGAGCGCATAGCTCATAGTCTTCCAGGATACTATAGTGCTCCCGAATGCCACTGAGCGAATTCTTGCTCACTGTTGAGTCGAGGTCGTGCCACCACATCATGGCCTCAAGGGCCTGCACCGCCTTCTCATCGAACGACGAGTCGTGGCCCGACAGTAAGGGGTTTCCCCCGATGCTACTGGAAGAAGAAGACGAGGAGGAAGAGGAGGAAGTCATCCTCGCTGACCTATGAAAGGAGGAGAAGGTGGTTCGACATGATCGGAGGAGATGACGGAGATTGAAGGGGACGACTGAAAGAAAGCGGCGAAGATCGGGGAGGGATGACCTGACAGATCACCAGGAGAAAGCATGCGAGGAAGCAACTGTGCGCAATTTGTAGGAAAAATCTCGCCAACACCAAGCGGCCCTTCATCTCCACTGAAGTGGACGACAGCCCGTTCTGCCATTATGCTCCTCTACAGGACACGTCGCGTCGGGCAGCCCAAACACCGTTGCGCAATAAATAAGGCATGACATGGTAGCCAGGGGGTGCGCGGAGTAAATATCAAAGCGCGGACTCCTCGACCTCAACACTTGCGAATCCGCGACTCAACACAGGGATCGTTTTATGAAACCCCACGCAAACAAGGATTCGCTCAGATCCTGACGCCTCACCCGAGTCATATACCTTGACCGCAGACTGCCCAAGTTCTACACCTCGGCGTGCCCTGCCTAAGTCATGTACCTCGGCCACAGACTGCCCGAGTCCTACACCTCGGCGCACCCTACCCGAGCTGTGTACCTCGGCCGTAGACCGCCCGAGTCTTACACCTCGGCGCGCCCCGCCCGAGCCATGTACCTCGACCGTAGACCGCCCAAGTCCTACACCTCGGCGTGCCCCGCCTGAGCCGTGTACCTCTACCGCAGACCGCCCAAGTCCTACACCTCGGCGCGCCCCGCCCGAGCTATGTACCTCGACCGCAGACCACCTGAGTCCTACACCTCGGCGCGCCCTGCCCTAGCCATGTACCTCAGCCGCAGACCACCCGAGTCCTACACCTCGATGCGCCCCTCCCGAGCCATGTACCTCGGCCATAGACCGCCAGAGTCTTGCACCTCGGTGCGTCCCGTCCGAGTCGTGTACCTTGGTCGTAGACTGCTCGAGCCCTACACCTCGGTGCGCCCCACCCGAGCCGTGTACCTCGGCCATAGACTACCCGAGTCTTACACCTTGGTACGCCTCGCCCGAGCCATGTACCTCGGTTGCAGACTGCCCGAGTCCTACACCTCGGCGCGCCCTGCCCGAACCGTGTACCTCGGCCATAGGCTGCCCGAGTCATACACCTCGACCGCAGACTGCCCGAGTCCTACACCTCGACCGCAGAGTGCTTAAGTCATGTATCTTAGCCCCATGTCGCCCAGGTCACCGAGTCAATACCCAACTATCAAAACCGCTCGACTAATTACTCGCTCGAAAACCTTCTCAGCACCAACTGGAGGGCAAACCCACAACCTCAACTGCTAGAGACAAAAGCCACGCCTCGAATCCTCCCTAGCAAGAGCCGATGCATGGCTTTCTTCGCGGGGATGATGGGACACGATCTAACATCGACTACATAGGGGTGACGCCCCCTGGACCACAACCACCTTTAGGCTAAGGAGGTTGTCCATCTCAGCCCGGTTTGACAGTGTCCAGTCGCGACAGACCGGACGCCAACCGAGGCACGTCGCCATCCCAAAAAAATCGGGTCCTTTCCACAGTTTCATCCAGGTTCAGACGCTATCAGAAATATGACTCTACCAACGGGCATATTAGGAAATAGTAGCTTTTCTAATATAAAGCACCCGTGTTCGGGAGAAAGGAGGGTGGTTGATTCTTCTCATAGACAAACCCTCTCAAGTTATTTGCTAATTTAAGCATTGGAGGGGTCTGGTCGAGTCTTCCCGACCCGACCTGTGTGCAGGAACGAATAGGCGTGAGGCGACGAGCGCCTGGGTGAGAAGTCTTCTCCCGGAACGAACCAAGGACCCATTGCGATTGGATCAACGCCTTCGGCCGACTCGAGTATCAGTCTACAAGATCTCTGTGCATTCGGATCTGAACCCAACCGTGTCGGCTCAGACGCCACAGCGTAAAGGTACAAACACCACTCTCTCCAATATCCTCCCGTCTGTTCTTATCGACCGTTCCACCGCATGCAACTTGACGCTCGACCCCGACTTCTGCAACACCGTCTTCCCCCATCGAGGCTTCCACAACCTCTGCGACTACGGCCGCTTATCCCTCGCGAAGTCCCTCTCCAATGCCAGAGAGATGCTCGACTCGGTCAACAGCTTCCTCGCTCGCCCCTCGGTCTTGCCGCCGAACGCCATCTTGGCCCTCCAAGACTGCCTGCTGCTGTCGGGCCTTAACGTCGACTTCCTGACGGCGGTCGTAAATACATTGAACGACACCGACTGCCTCCTCGACCACCAAGCCCAGAAGGTGCACGCCATCCTCTCAGCTATCCTTACCAACCACCAGACCTGCTATGATGGCCTGCAAGTGGCGGCGTCCGCGCGGTTCGTCAGGAACCTCAGCACAGTTCCTCTGTCCGTCTGCAGCAAGAACTATGGTCTTTCCCTTTCGCTCTTCAATTACCGGATCCCTAAACAAACGTGTAGTAGCCACAAAGGCCACGCTCACTCAAGATCCCCCCACAGGAGGGCACTGTTGTTCCACGAAGTCTGGGTTGGTCGGCACGGCGAGCTGCCGTTGAGGATGTCGGCCCCGAAGAGAGAGTTGTTCGAGAGGTGGAGCGGCTGGCGGCTCCTTCAGGCCACCGACTCCGTTCTTGTGCACGACGTGGTGGTTGTTAGCCCAGATGGCAGTGGGAACTTCACGACGATCGGAGACGCCGTGAACTCGGCCCCTAATAATCTCAGCAGCAGCAATGGCTTCCACTTGATATACGTCGCCGCCGGAGTCTACCAGGAGTACGTCGTCATCCCAAACCATACTACGTACTTGATGATGATTGGCGAAGGGATCAACCAGACGGTGATCACCGGAAACCATAGCGTTGCTGATGGCTGGACCACCTTCAACTCTTCCACCTTTGGTGTGCGGCCGCTCGTTTAAGATTCCTAATTGCTTTGGTTCTCATGAACTTGTGTCCATGGAATATTCTCGCTCTGGAGCTGTCATGGGAGAAGGATTCGTGACGATGAACATAACCTTCCGAAACACCGCCGTTCCAATCAAGTATCAGGCGGTCGCGGTCCTCAACGGCGCAGATCTGTCCACCTTCTACGGCTGCAGCATCGAAGGCTTCCAAGACACGCTGTACGTCATCACCATGAGGCAATTCTACAGGGACTGCGACATCTACGGCACCGTGGACTACTTATTTGGCAACGCGGCGGTGGTGTTCCAGAGCTGCAACGTCTACTCCAGGCTGCCCCTGCACCGGCAGAACAACGCCATCACGGCGCAAGGCCAGACCGACCCCAACCAGAACACCGGCACGTCGATGCAATTCTGCAGGTTACTCGCCGCAGGTGACCTGGCCTCCAGCGACGGGACGACGAAGACGTACCTCGGCCGGCCGTGGAAGCAGTACTCGAGGACGGTGAGCATGGAGTCATTCATGGATTCGTTGATCGATCCTGCGGGCTGGCTACCATGGCACGGCAAATTCGCGTTTGATACGTTGTACTTTGCAGAGTACAACAATACCGGCGAGGATTCCGACACGGACAACCGTGTTACCTGGCCAGGCTACCAAGTTATTAGCAGCGACGACGCCATGAATTTTACTGTCAGCAACTTCATTCAGGGGGATAATTGGCTGCCTCAGACGGGGGTAGCTTATGACAGTGGATTGTTCTTATTGTAACTCAATACTTCAGCGTATTTTGTTCTTTTGAGAAGAAGCTTTGAGTCTCAATATATGTAACTCACTACAAACGGAGAAAACAGAGGAAGGAATTCTCTTCTTTTGAGAAGAAGGTTTGAGTCTCAATATATGTAACTCACTTGAGAGAGAGAGAGAGAGAGAGAGAGAGAGAGAGAGAGAGAGAGAGAGAACAAAGCAATGAATGAAACAAATGGCTAAAAAATTTATTATGAAAGGGATGATTTTGTTTATTGAAATAATACATATTTATAGAGGAAGAGATTTTTCTAAATTATGTACTCAAATCATACACTCAAATATATAATTAATCTTAAAATCATAAATTGATTGTGGATTAGAATATGTAAAAGAATGCAAAGTTATCATTCCATATATACCTATATGATGATCTTCTATCATATCCTCACAAAATTTAGTTTTCATTAAGGATGTTAATTTTGAACCGATGTAACTGAAATATCCTATGGACGAAAGTTTGTAAAAGAGTTAGTTAGTTGGTTAAAAGTATGAATATGAGAAATACATAGTCGATATCTGACAATTTGATCTTTAATAAAGTGAAAGTTAATAATAATGTATTTCATGAGTGAAACAATAGGTTTACACACAAGTAGATGGCATTGACATTATCATAGTATATTATAGAAGTGGATTAGGAGATGATGCCATATTTATGTAGCATATTAGTGATTTAGATGACTTGGTAGTCAGCATTAGTGGTTGATTTTGTGATTATATTTTATTTCTTAGAACTTTAACTAATTAGATTTGCTCTAAGGAAGATAATGTAAGTTCAATATAAATATTCTATCATGAGTATGCCTATGCAATCAATATTAGTGAAAGCATGAAGATGAAGTGATAAATGTTTACAAAGGACAAGTTCATGATTGAGAGTCCCTTTAAGATATCACATAATATATTTTAGTGTAAATCAATGCATAGTTGAGGGCTGATACATGAATTGTTATAATTTATTAATCATAAATAATATCTAAATATATAAGAGATAAATACTATAAGGAATCAAATTCTTATCAGTATTATGTGAGATTTATATTAGCACTATCATTATTAATTTGAGTAACTCAATGGTGAAGAATGGAATGACAACTTCTTTAGAATTCTACATATTCATCTTTGATAATAGATCTCAAATGTACTTCTTTTGAGATAGAAAAAATCCAAAAGATATCAATATTGCTTCCACTCCCAAAAAGTAACTTAAGATTCCTAGGTATGGATAATGGATTTATCAATTGCTTAAGAAATTATTTAATCTATAGAATTATTATGATAATAATTTCATCCATATAGATTTATATAATATATCCTTTTTATTGTCACAAGAATATAAAGGTATTAGACTTAAGTTGACGAAACTAACTAACATAAAAATTAAGCCAAATTGGGTATACCAAGCTCTTGGAGCTTACCAAAGTTCATAAATAACTTTCTGTAATATACAAATATAACTTGGATACTAAGAGTGGATGAAGCTAAGAGGTTGTTACATAAAAATATCTTCAGTTAAGATCCTTTAAAAAAATATTATTAATATCTAGTTGTATATGTCAGCCTTGAGTAATAGCCAAACTTAAGATGAGTCAAATTATCATTGATTTAATAATTAGATTAAAATCAACACTTGACCATTGGTGAAACCCTTTGGCCACTAGATGTGTTTTGTATCTAGTAATAGATTTATCTAGATTTCATGTAAATCGAAAGATTCACTTATACCCAATGATATTTTGTATGAGATAATATTGTACAAGGGCCATGTAACATTATATAATAGGGCATCATATTCCTCACATATAGTTTTATGCTAATGTAAATTTTGGGCTTGGGTGATGATTGTGAGTTCAGTAGGCTTAGGTAAAGAGTTTGTGATAGTGTGAAAATAAAAAATTTGACATGGTTTGAAGATAACATTTTTGGAGCATATTGTCATGTGATGCCCAAGCTTGGAAGTGTTATCGGGTTATATTGAAGGTATGAGAATTGATGAAGAGTCAATGACATATACCTGATCAAGCTAATGCACTTCATTGTCACTTAGTCGAGGAGAAGACAAAGATATCATTGTGGTGCCAAGGGCATTGCTTAATCGGATATTACAAAGTGAGTTGATAGAGAGATAGGTAAAGAAGCTGTAAAAGTGGTGAGGTGCTGCTGAGTTGGAATGATAATATAGTACAAGTCTAAAGGAGAATTACTAATTAATGTAGTTAGAGGTGTGCTTAGAGGGTTTGAGGTATAGTCATATAAACTTAGTGTTGGATGGTTGTTGCAGTGGCTCACATTACTGAAGGAGCAAGACTTTAGAAGGAAAAGGCAGACTCAACAAAAATAACATGACATGATACAAAAAAATTTTGAGTTCGAAGATTATAACACTAAAAAATATTATATTCAAGGGACTGCCCAATGAAAATTTAAGACTTTGGATCTTAGTGTTAACTTGTATGAAGCGCAAAGATGTAACTAGGGATAACATAAACAACTAAATAGTTTGAGTTTTTCAAGGTTTGAGATTTTATAAAATAGTTTTCAAATAATGACTAGTGTTATAGGATTGGGGTAAGTATACAGTTCATAAGATAGACTACAATTTAAAATGCTACTGACTTAAAGGTTAGCGGTATAGAGGTTTGGTGTAAGAGGATAAGACTAGTCTCAACTGTTTCGATGCTTTCGTTGTACAAAACCAAATAATTGATATATGTATAGTAGTTATTTGAGATATTATATATCACATGATAATATATAAGTTTTTAAAACTTGGTATTCACCTTAGTAAACTATTTTAATAGTAGACTGAAAGAAGTTATCAATCAGATTTCTAAAATGAGTAAAGAATATGGTGACTTCAAATTTATGTTTGAGAGGATATAATCATGTATATATAGTAAATAATTTATAAAAATAACATAAATTTTAAAATTATTAAAGAAAATGATTGAGATAGGGCCCCAGACATCAGTGTAAATAATTTTAAGTAGTTTGGAGGAGGATATTATAGACATTCCAAAAGTAGTATGTGACTCTTATTCTAAGGTAAGTATCACAATGAATTACAATTTGACTTGATTTAAAAATTGGAATGGAGTAATATGAAATTAATTATTATTGAATAAAGGATGTCGGGTGATCAAGACATTAATACCATATATTATTAGTGCACTAACAGAAGTAAGAGTAATTGACTAGATGTTTTGTGAAGCTGACGATCACTCATAAATATTATTTTTATTCAAGTCTCGGACCAAGAATGCCCTCATGTTCAAATCCTTTGAAAGAAGTGAGTTAGCAAGAAATTTAATAGAAGTGTTATTTTATTTACAAAATTGAGAGACAAAAATAAAATTTCTTTTAATGTGAGGTACACACAAAACATTATTGAGTGTAAAAGTACTTGTATCTAAATTAAGTATTGTGGAACTAGTATGAGTGATAAAGATTATATTGCTAACATTAATGATGATGTCTTTATTATCTCCATAGTCGATGTAGATAAATAAATTCTAAAAATAAAAAAATAATATGATAAGAAGTATCAGAGTTAATAATCGAATTACTTGGATAAATAATCAGAATAGTCATGATGTTTACTTAAAGCCAATTGGGTATAACAGTAGGCTTTAGTCGAGATAGAGAAACTTTTGTTCTATGTCCAATTTTATCATAGAGCTGATAAATATTTTTTTTACTAATTTTTATTATTGGGATGCTAGAATTGTTGATAGTTATAGTTAAAGTTATTTTCCGAGTTGTTTGGCTCTGTGTATTGTACATATGCAGAAGAGGCATCTTGTTTGGTTCTTTATTGAAGTTTTATTACTTTAATTATCTTTTTCTTTGAATTTTTTATTTTGATTTGTGATAGTTGATATTGTCTTCCTCTCTTTTCATTTCAAATACGTTTTATGATCAATCAACTTATCATATAGTTTTTCAAATAACATTGGAAAGTCTTATGCTCAAATTATTGTCAATAGTTCCTTAAATTCATCACTCGAGCAATTAAGAGTATGAATAATAATTTCTTCATTAGAAGATAACTTATTAAAACTAAATCATCTATAATAATTTTTAGATTTTATATATAATCAGTGATAGTACTTTTCTCTTATGTTATTTTTATTAGAGTAGATAAAAGACTTAGTATACGAGTATAAGAGTGATTGGTGAGGATGGTTTGTAACTTGAGCTATGATTTTATTGTAGTACTGCATCAAAAGATTAGTAGTGTTATGGAGCTAGCTAATGTGATGTAAGTGACTTATAAAATAAGACGATCTTCTTATAGCCATAACTAATGATCAAGATTTTTCATTGGAACGAGTTCTTTTGTTATTTAGATTTTTTTTTTAATAGACAACTAAGAGAGCCATCGATGTAGCCTAATAAATCATATCCAAAGAGAAGATTAATGAATTATGTTCGCCAAAATACATAATTGTCGTCTTTGGAGAGTTTGAAGACAATTAGAGTTATTGCATTGATAGATATGATTCCAATAGGTTGAGATAAATTATTGTTTCTTGAGGAAATAATAATTGGAGCATCATATATAGAGAAGGAAAACAAGTTAAGAAGATGTAGTGATCTAATAAAAGAAATCCAAAGCTAACTGATAATTTAGTTTGGATACACAGATGATAGAGATTAGATATGTTAGAGGAGATCAAATGTGAGAAGTGTATAATAGAGGATTTGATCTAATGGAGGAGATCATATATGAAAAGTGCACAAGGGAGGATCTGATCTGAGATGTGCAGAGGAGGGTAATATCTTCCTTCCTCTCCCGAGTCCTCTTGATTGTAGGTGCTGATGGAGCAGTTAAGAGAATGGTGGTAGGCAATGAACTATCATCAAAAGCTCGATTGTGGATCCAAGGTACCAGTGAGTTTGGCGATTGATGAAAAGGGGATGAGAATATGGGTGAAGATGCTAAGTAGTAGGTAAAAGTAGAGGGAACGCCCACTAAGCAAAACTACATAGTGATAAAGGATCATCGGAGAAGCTAGTCGATCATTAGATACGGATGATTAGTTCAGTAAAGTAAAGTAAACCAACTATAAAGGAGTTACACTAGGAGATCGATAAGGAGGAGTCATGCATCTTCATATTTCATGCAATGTTAGAATCCGAAATCGGGAAGCAGAAACCAAGAGTAATAAAGAAGGTGAGGAAGAGGAAGCTTTGATTAAAGCAAGAAGGCTATGATGCTATAAAGAATTTATTGTGAAATGGATGATTTTATTCATTAAAGTAATACATATTTATATAGGTTGTGAGAGAGAAATTTCCCTCAATCATTTGCCCAAATCATGCATTTAAATCATGTACTCAAATTTATGATTGATCCTCAAATTATAGATTGATTAAAGATTAGAACATGTAAGCAATGCAAAATTGTCATTACAGATTTATATATATTATGATCTTCTATCAATAATAAAGGGAGAGCAATTTACAAGGTGTGCGGGCCGCCCCCTCCCCCTTCTTACCCACAGTCGATAGTGAGGAGGCTTATGATGGCGTGAGAGGGCTTATGAGCAATAGAGGGTGAGACTTGGGGTCTAATGAGAATGAGGCCTCCATGCACAACAGCACCTATGCCACAAGCAACGGGCAACTGTTCAGGGTGGAGGGGGAGGTGAGAGGCATCGGTGGGACGAAAGCGCAACCAAGAGTTAGGCAAATGTTAGTGGTCGATAAAGGTAGAATAGTTATTTTTAAAAATGGGACACTCTACAAGAAATTTTCAAAGTTAGAGAATTATTTAAAAATTTTAATATATATATCGAATTTAAAAAAAAACCTCAAACTTTAAAAATTTCACATAGAGCGCTCCTTGCTACATGAAAAATATCATTTTTCTCCTACCTCCATTGGACCCATTGTTGCCTCCACTAGCCTCAACCCTTGCATGCCTCATTTGCAACCCTTAGGTGAAGAAAGAGAGGGTGTGGGAGCCACCATCACCATTCTGTCATGAACGATCATTGAGCACCTTCAACACCTTCATTCAACAAAACATTCATCATTTTTGCATGCTTTGTACATATCATTGATAGCCTATTTTGCTATAGTTTTAGTATGTTTTGCTTGTAAAAATATAAGAAATGATAGTTTATAGCGCTACAGTATGACCGCTCATTGCACTGGGTAAAATTGCCTCCAAAAAGTCTTCGTTTTCGCATGCCATGATCTATTTACTGTAGACCACATCCGCTTGCAAAACATCAACCATCTCAGCACACTATAACCCCCCAAGTGGCACTAGGCTGGATGGGGCTTTGGGATAGTGTCGGGCATTAAACATCTTCACAAGTTTGCACATCAACTTGACAGAAACTTACCTTCGTGCTCGACACTCTGGGAATAGTTATTTATGGACTTACAATTACTCGTTTACCCTTCTAAAGTTCTTATTTTCCTTCTCTCTCTCTCTTCTTTCCTGCACTCTAAGTGCTCACTGAATTGCTTGTAAAACTTTTCTCTTCGCGAGATATCGAGACTTGTCCGTCGCTCATTTCAAAACTAATCAATTTTCTATTTTACAGGTCCTACAGGACCTATAAGAGGTTGCAAATTGGCTGACCTTTAATGGATGCGTATGTCGTAAGGGCACCTCAAGACTTAAGCAATCCCAGCTAAGTCTGATCGAAGTGAGTGCAAGGGTGCTTCACAACTTAGGCAACTCCAACTAAGTCTGTGACTTGCCGCAATGGTGCTTCACTACTTAAGCAATTCCAACTAAGTGCGTGATATTGTGGTATCAGAGCGGGCAAGCAATTCGAGCAAGTAGTGAAGAAACTTTGTAATCTCACCATGGTGAAACATCACGGTGAATTGAGCAAAATGAGGAAAGTCGGACTATTGCCCCAAGCAGCTGTAAGTGGGCTACAAGTGCAAACTCGTTCCCTTACTGCTGGAGCTACTCATGAGGAGCGCAACAACGAACATGATGAGTAAGAAGTTGCCTACTCATCGTGAGTAGAGGGAGTGCAATCGGAAGCACCAACCGAGAAAAAGAGCCATAAAGAGAGACTCACAGTGACAAAAACTTGCTTGAATGTTCTTGAATCGAGCTTGGAGGAACTCTACCAAGGCCAACGAAAGCTTCTTGGAGTAGAGAGCTCATAAGAAGAAACTGAATCTCGGATCGATAAGGTTAAGGCCCTAATCGACCAACTAATAGATGACAAATATTGCATGGAGATGTAATATTTGCAGGAAGTTATGGCGGAACTTACTTCCAGAGTGACTTTGCTCACAAGGGTGCTAAATATGGGAGGGAGCAACACTCGAGTTGCACTAACACAAAGCTTCAAAGCACCCAAGCCATATTGTTATGGGGGTGCTAGAGATGCTAAGGAGCTCGAGAATTTTCTGTTTGACATGGAGCAATACTCATCTATCTGAACGGAGATGCAAAACTTTGGTAGAGCAGCTATTGGAAGGAGATTCAATAAGGTCAGTGCCGAGTGGACACATGGGAAGACTTGAAGTAAGAGTTGAGAACTCAATTCCTACTCGAGAATACTGAGTTCATCACAAGGAGAAAGTTGAGACAACTTCGCCAAACATCTTCTATTTGGGCCTATGTGAAGTAATTTTCTGCACTGATGTTGGACATCCAAGATATGTCTGAAAAAGATAAGTTGTTCAACTTTCTCGATGGCCTAAAGCCATGGGCTCAACAAAAACTACATCGATAGAATGTCACCAATGTGATCAGAGCAATTACAGCTATAAAAAGGCTTACCGATTTCGTTTCTTCAAAGGACTCGGGGAAGAAGAAGCAGTCTTCAAGAAATCGTCCTCCAAAATATTCTTATGGGAAGGAACCCGAGGGCGAGCAAAGAAAGAAGAGTTCCCATAAAGGGCCAAGCTCAAAAGGTAAGGCCTCAAAACCTAGCAGATGCTTCTTATGCAGAGGGCCGTACATGATAAGGGAGTGCCCACAAAAATAGGCACTCAATACTTTGATAGCTTCTATCCATCCTCCCAAATCGGATAGGGGCAAGGTCGTTACTCTTAGTTCAAGTAGCTCAGAATCCAGTAGTGACGACGATGAGTTGCAAGGACCCCGGATGGGAATAATGTGTTTATTGAATGCATTTCGAGGTCAAGTGGGGAAGAACATGAAGGTAAAGCAATAAAAAATAGGAAGCAACGAGCTAATGTATGTGGGCATCAAGCTTAATGGCCAAACCACCCGTATGATGATGGACACGGTCACTACCCATAATTTTATTGTCAATCAAGAAGCAAAGCGACTTGGGCTGAGCTCGAAAGTCGATGGGACTTTTAGAGGCGTTACCCATACCATAAAGGCCGTGGGAGAGCACTTCTCTAGATTTCGTATCAAGCTTGCCGACAATAGGGGGACTTGGATCGATACTCATGGTAGTTGATCGATTTTTGAAATATGCAATCTTCATTGCTGCACCCCTACACTGTTCAGCAAAGGAAGCAACCAAGCTGATGATGAAGAATGTGGTGAAGTATTGGGGAGTCCCGCACAATATCATTAGTGATCGAGATGCTCGATTTCTAGGATGATTCTGGACCGAGCTATTTAAATTATTAGGGTCTAAGCTATACTTCTTCATGAGCCTCTAACCCCAAACAGATGGCCAGACTGAGAGAATAAACTTACTCCTGGAGTAATATCTTCAGCACTACGTGAGTGCCAACCAACGAGATTGGATGAAGCAATTGGACATAGCCTAATTCTCCTATAACCTGTAGCGAAGTTCTGCGTCCAACAAGAGCCCCTTTAAGATCATCACAAGATAACAGTCGTCGACTCTTCACACTTTGACTATTAGTTATACTGGGAGTAGTCCATCCACATATCACTTTGCAAAAGAATAGCAATGAAATACAAATATTACGTGGGCTTACTTGGAGAAGGCGATCAAAAATATGAAGAAGTGAGTAGACTTGAGAAGGCAACCACAAGAATTTAAAGTCGGTGATTTGGCATTGGTAAGCTCCAACCAGCATCACTCTAATTTTTTAGGAACAAGGTGTACAAAGGATTGGTGCACAAGTATGAAGGACCCTTTCCAATTATCAGTAGGGTGGGCAACATCTCTTATAAGTTACAACTATCAGCGTGGCTCAAAATTCATAATGTTTTTCACATCAGCAACTTGAAAGCCTACTACTCAGAACTACAAGATGCTTCTCGAAGTGTTCCAACTCAGCTACCCCCCACTAGAGCCTTCTACGAGAAGTGAGTTGAAACCATTTTGTGGATCGCAAGACAAAGCTACCCAACAGAGATGAGCTGATCGAGAACTTAGTGAATTGGCAAAAGGTTTCTAGAACTGAAGCCAGTTGGAAACCAAAAGATGCCCTCTGTCATGAAGAAATAGTCATCAAAGCCTACTAGCAAGGGTCGATGAGAGCGTTTGATAGTTTAAGTGGGGGAGAATGTCATGAACGGTCTTCGTGCACCCGCAACACCTTCATTCAACAAATTGTTTGTCACTTTTGTATGCTTGTACATATCCTTGGCAGCCTATTTTGTCATAGTTTTGATGTGTTTTGCTTGTAAAAATATAAGAAATGACAGTTTGTAGCGCTGTAGTACGACCACTCGTCGCACAGAGCAAAACTATCCCAAAAAGGCTCTATTTTCACGTATCACGACTTGTTTTCTACAGACCATAGCTACTTACGAAACATTAGTCATCTCAACACCCTAGAACTCCCCATATGGCACTAGACTAGATGGGGCTTTGGGATAGTGTTGGGCGTTGAACATCTTCATAAGTTTGCATGTCAACTTGACAGAAACTTACCTTCGCGCCTGACACCTAGGGAGTAATTGTTTGCAGACTTGCAGTTGCTCGTTCACCCTTCTAAAGTCCTTATTTTCCTTCTCTCTCTCTCTCTTCTTTCCTGCACTCCAAGTGCTCGCTGAATTACTTGTAAAGCTTCCCTCTTCGCAAGACGTCGGGACTTGTCTGTCGTTCATTTTAAAACTAATCAATTTTCTATTTTACAGGTCCTACGGGACTTGTACAAGGTTGCAAATTGACTGACCCTTAGCAGACACGTATATCGCAAGGGTACCTCAAGACTTAGGCAATCCCAACTAAGTCTAATCGAAGTGGGCGTAAGGGTGCTTCGTGACTTAGGCAACTCTAGCTAAGTCCGTGACTTGCTGCAAGGGTGCTACACCACTTAGGCAATTCCAACTAAGTACATGACAGTTCGTATCCCTTGTGTGAGGGCCTATTGCATGTAGCCCTTATCATTGTCACATGTAGCCCTCACATGAGGGCCTATAACCCTAAACTCAAGCCTAGCCACTCTCCTCCAATCCGTTTGAGGTCGCTCTCTCCTGTCCACCCATTAGCCCTCACCATGACTACCTCTACGAATCCTGTGGAGTCCATTATCGCCTCCGCATGCATAAGAGTGTGTCAAACGTTATTCTGTAGGGTCCGTGAAAGTTATGATGATTCTCACATCCCCTTCTTCCTCGTATGAAAATCATAGAAAAGCACGACAAGAGTATTACAAGACGAAAGCAACAACGAGGCCAAGGGCAAATAGTCATTTATACAAAAGGGGCGTTCTATAAATTTATTTTTAAGTTGGTGAGAAATTCTCAAATTTAGAAATCTATTTCAAGAATTATATATATATATATATATATATCAATTTTTAGAAAAAAAAACCTTTTTATATTTTTTTTCGAATGATATCTGCCATTTCAAAATTTTCATTTGGTACCTATTTTTTTCTAATACACTAAATGGCTCTCTCATCTTTCAATAAAATAATTCTCGTCCACGCTCTATAGACCAACTCGACAGATTGCTTTGCACAGTCGTCATGTTCGGACCATATCTCAAGTTAATTATTTTATAACATGTAGATCAATTCATCAAATTGGACCAATGAATGTAATATAAATGGAATTTGATTTATTGAAACGGTAAGAAGGATATTTAGGGTATTAGAGGAAAATAAGATCCCAAATGAAAAATTGGAAAAAAAACATATTTTCAGAAAAAAAAATATATAATTTAAAATATTTTAGCCATCATCAAGTTAGGCCCTTTGACTATTCAAAGTCCTCGTGGAGAAAAGAAAGAACGAGGATTCCAGCCTGGCAAGCCAAAAATTAAGATATTTTGACCAATCCATATTAGGTTTGGGCGTAAAGACCGCCAAAGGGGCACAGTCCCACGGCCGGCCAGAATCAAGTTAGATTAAGAGTTTTGGACCACACAGCTAATTCCCTCCTCGAGCCATCACAACCAAGCATTGAAATGGATTGAAAAAGAAATATATGGAAAAGAAATAAAATCAGTGTCGGTAAGAGTTCTTCCTCTCGCTAGAGGAGGAGACCCTTACAAGAACCAGACGGATGAATAAGAAGAAGAAGAAAGAAAGATAGAAATTGATGTTATAGAGAGAAGGAAGAGATGGAAAGAAAGCTGCTTCCATCTCTCGATCAAATCTTCTGTATTCTTGCATGATGTTCTTACAGTATCGGCAATCTGAGGACGTTTACAGTGAGAAAACCAGAATTCTTGGAGACCAAAACCTCAGACCGCAAGTTCAGGAGCTTCAGGATCAACCGAAGCTCGGCAGACGGGGCAGTCCAAGTGAGTAGCCAACCACATGTCTATGCAATCCACATGGAAAACATGCAGACATCTGGGGAGGAACCGCCCCTTCTCCCCCTCCTTGAGATCCGTCAGGCACACCGCGCAGTTGAGCTTCTTCTGCGCCGTCGAGTAGACGAAGACCGGCAGCGCCGAGAGGACATCCCGACCGGCGCCACCGCCCGCTGTCCTGCTGGTGTTGGCGGCGGTGGTGGAGCTCCGCAGCCTGGAGGTGGTGGCGGTGGTACTGGTGGCAGCAGCCGCAGTCCGGTCGCCGGGCGGAGGATCACATGTGGATCTGAGACAGGAGTAAGAGATGGCAAGCAATATGACCGTGCAGAAGATCCACAAGATGATCAAGAGGAGAGCAGGCATTCCTTGGCAGCCACCATTCAGAGCAGACCGGTGGTCTGGGAGACCCCAAGATGATGTTTGTTTATAGAGTGGTTGAGTATCACCAGAGGAGGAAGACTTGCTGCTTGACCTTGTTTTTTAGCACCCGCAATTAATCAAACCCTATACCAGTTCATCTTGGTTAATTCCCACCTCATCGGTCGTTGGGTGGTCTTGCGCATGTGATGTGATGTGATGTGGTGCAATTTCTGGTGTTTGGTATTAAGAAAATCCTAATCCTAACTTGTTAAACATACACATAAAGGTTTGGTAGGAGAAGAATCAAAACAGGTTCAGTGATGACATGAGGGGTCATTAATGAAGTTAGAAAGCAACTCCACTAGTGACAAGATGGCGAGGAAGAGTAGTCACACACAGTACCGGAGAATCCAAGATTAAAGCTTGTCCTCAATATTGCAAGACGGAACCTTCCGCCTTCATGTCGTTGTATAAAACTCCGTAACGTTGACGCCAAACCATTGACGTCGGAACCGTCTGCCGTCATCCTCGTGACATATAAAAACTTGAAGATAAGGTTCTCATCGATTTCATTGTTGGCGTGGGCCAGGGCCTTCGTGGTCTCCATCGTGTCATCCTATCGGGGCTTGACACGTCAGGAATGATAGAAATAACCCCCCCCCCGCGTCGTGGGTTTCGTTTCTCTGTGAAGCCGGGCATGATGGCCTGCCCCCATTAATTATTGGGTAGGTATAGAGGAACCGTCAACATGCGAAACAATTTTTTTTGTTTTTTTTCTTTTGGGGCAGAAGAAAGGGGGAAACCCAAAGAAAGAATTGCAAATATCTCGTCAAATCTCGTCGCAAGCTCTTTTCCCTGGTCTTTTCAAAGAAGTAGCATCGCGAAGGTGACCGATGTGGTAGATGCAACCAAGAGACTCCACAGGGAAGGTCCACAAAAACATAATATTTCGACGCTCCTACTTTGACAACGGAGTCAACACGCAAGAGGCTCCGCATGCAGCCAGATTTTAGACACTTACCTATGGAGGATCAGGATCAACGGTAGCTCTACAAAAAGAGTTCATGAAGCGCATGAACGATGAGATAAAAAAAAAAAATTTATATAAACAAATATTAGCATATCGTAATATACAGTAAAATTAAATAAAAACTATAATCAAATATAATATCAAGATTTACGTAAAAAATCTCTCCAACGTGAAAGGTAAAAACCACGGAGCAAACCAGAGAAAATCCACTATATGAATAATGAATGGACAATTCTTAAAGTCTATTATCCAAAGTCCAAACAACAATCGCAAGAAAATAATTGGGATACAAGGATCACGTCACTTACTGGAAAATCGGGAGATTTGACATCTCATGCACAGCGAAAAATAAAAACAAGATAAGATTTCTTATAGTTACGTACTTGACCGTCATGCGATGATTGGTACGCAAAAATCGTAAATCCAAAAAATCCACATATATCATGTCAGAAGTATTACCTGGGAAGATCGTATATCCCCGAAAATTCCAGATCCGATGAAGAGGATGAAGGAGCACTAGCGTACTCCTCTCTAGGGGTAATTCACATAGCGGATGCAGCAACAATGCTCCTCAGATCATCGTGGGATCTCTCTCTACATATACCACAAGGTTGCCGGAGCCAAAGAGGAGAGGAGACTGAGAAGAACAGGAGGATGACTACCAAGAGCTCTCAGCCTATGAACCAGGAGGTTTCTCCTATTTATAGAGGTGGAGGAAGCTTATCTTTAACAGATCCTATTCACACTGGATCTCTATCCAGTTGGATCTCATTGGATCTTATCCATAGGATCCAATTTGATCTCATCCAATTAGATTTTATCCAATCATTTAATTGAATCTCATCCAATTACCTAATTGGATCTCATCCATAGGATCTAAACTAGGGGCTTCACAGATATCTCATATCCGCACATCTACTCGTGACAACATCCACCTTATGTGTGTGACCCTCTAGGCTCGATACCAAGCTGGCCGTGAGTCGCTCTGTCAGAACTTCCTCTGACTCAGAATACCTTCTGATATAATGAATTATTCTCTATAATAATTCACTCGACTCATCGACTATGGATATACTAGGCCACTACGCCATAGTCCCCAGACGGTACAGGGGGATCTAATCTATCGGACCTATTTGTCCTCAGTTACCATATATCTATAGTCCCTCATCCATCTAATATCCCAAAGACTGTATATTGGGCATGGTAAAGTCAGGCCTATATGGAATCCTATTCGAGTCTCGCTCTAATCGGATTCTCCCGAAGAACTCCTCTCTCAATCCGAACGACCCTGGCCAGTGATTTTGCCTGAGCGAGTACACGCGAGATATATCTCTCACGATACTGAGAGTGGATGATCCTCTATTGATACGGAATTGCCTTCGTAAGGTTGGCTAACATTCCCGAGAACCGGCTATACCAGATCTGAAGCTCTTTAAACCTATAAATATGGCGTCAAAGAATGGAGTACTCAAATAAGGTATCTTTGGTGCCTCAAGTTTAAAGACCAGACACACTACTGGGACTATGGAATCGCTGTCTGACATTAGGTATCATTAACCATATAGTATTCTGTAAGCGGATCAATCAGTGAACTTATTCTCTAATGAGCACCTGCACTATACCTCTAGTGTCCACACATAAGTGACTATGAGACCAATCGCCTCCATCATATAGATGAGTATACAGCGCATCAGTCTATCCGATTATCTTAATGTCCTTATCGAGTAACCTATGACTAGGATGATTTAGAATCTGTGTTTAAAGGAATATCGGTCTCATTATTGTGATCTCATCATGATCCGATTCTCATTGCATAGATATATGGACATCACAATATTCATCCAAATAATATGAGAAAAATATCAATAATAATATGCGAAGAGATCGACGTAACATGTCACAGGTGTTATCAATCACGTGATTGGCTTGTAGGGCACCTACTGTCATGCCCTCCTCCCTCCCCTCGAATTTTTAATCTCGTTCAGGAGGTGTGACCCTGTCTTAAAAATCTATAATATTAAAATTTTAAGAACAATTCAATCCAGGATCCATTCTAATAATTTGATGATACTAAGAACCATTCAGATCAATATTTAAACCCTTAAATTCATAATTCATAAACCTGTACAGTTTCATAAATCATACTCCACTTCATTCATTGATTTATAAAATCCAAAACTAACTCAACTAAATAACATCCACATCATAAATCCACAAGTGTTGAATCCATACAATCTCAAAACCAACCTTTATCACTAGTTCATATCGTTATATAAATTAAACTTAATATTCAAAATCCTAAACAAGAGATGTCTTTTAACTTTCACAACACACTTAAGTTCAGATTTACCATTAACATATCATTAAACATAAAATGTACCTATACAATAAAAATATATCAACCATTAAGGCTCAAACCAAAATCTTCTAGCATTTCCTTCCTCAACCCAATTTAAACATTCCAGAGACTAATAAGCTAGCCTAAAAGAAAAAGGTTATAGCAATCAAAGTGAGCATAACAGAGCTCAGTAAGTAACTAACATATCCATGGTGAAAAATAATAGTTTTAGAAAAAAAACATGATAATTAAAATACAAAGCAAGATACAAGAAAACGTATTTATCATCTTATCGGATACTGAATCGAAAATACCCTCTTATTTAAACCTATTTGGTTCAATAACAAATAGAGTAAAGAGTAATTAGAACATAACGAAGGATGTATATAGTATTTCGGAGCATATCAAATGATATATAGGACATTACGGAGCATATTAATGGTATATGAAATGTTTCGGAGCAAATGAAAAATAGATGAAACATTTCTGAACATATCAAATAGCATATAAAATGGTTTCAAAATATATTTCGAAGGATAACAATAGCATATGAGATATCTCAAAGCATATCAAAAGAACAAATCAGAAACAGAAGCTTAAATAAATGTCACATCTAACGTCATTCATTTCATTCTCATTCAAAAAGCACATATAAACACATAAGCAAGGCTTTGAATATCATATCAAAAATACAGAAGATGCAGTGGGATCTCAAATAGAATCTTCCACGTCTGGGAGGATCATACATCCACGTCTGAATGAAGCTAGAGGGGGCCGGCAAAGCATCGCAGGCTCTAAGCATACACCTTTTACCATTTCTGGCAAAGGTCCAAATAATTCCTTTACCATTTCTGGCATAGGTCTAAATCATCCCACAAGACACTAGAGTATAAAAAGGTAGTATGAATAATAACATTAGCATATATCGGAAGCACATGCGGAACAACGAAAATATGTGTGTGCCTTTACGAAACAAGGTAGTGCCAACATGAACATTACATAATAGATTTTAGGTATATAAATAATTTTAGGATAAATAATACAAGAATTTCAAAGGACCATTATAAATCTCAATTGAAGAAGAATTTAGCAGAAATCAAATTTCTAATAGGATGAAACTTGAATAGGCAAGACTCAATAAAATTTCAATTCTGACAGAATTTGAGTGGTACATTTTCCAAATTGTTTGAGTAACCAATTATGAGCCAATTTGCCCAAAATATATGTCATTGGAAATCTGTATCAATCTATTTTTAGATGAACTTAGATTTGTAAATTTTTGAGTTCCTAATAGGAAGTTACAACAAATAGAGTAAAGTAGGGTTAGAATTTATTATCTCTATTTTGCAGAATTGGTAGAATCAATTTAAATAGATGTTTCAATAGGCAAATATACCTCAAAATTTTCAGATCAGGTGTCAAAAGAAATATATATGAATCTAGTTTCCAAAGAATAAGTTTTTCATAATTCAGAATATTTACCAAAGAGTTATGAATAATTCAGTAACAAAATGTCAGAAGTTGTAGTATCTATTTTACTGAATTTATGAGATTTATTCATTCATATGTTTGGATAGGCAAACTAACTATGAATCTTCTAATTTTTATATCAAATGAAATCGCTATAAGTCTACTTTCGTGTAAAAGAGGTTTTTTCTAAATCAGAATTTGATACAAAAAGTTATGTCTACAAGAGTACTAAAAGGTTAAAATCCAAAAAATTTCAGATTCAACATTTGATGTATAAACGACATAGATATCTTACATGAAGCCATAATCTTTTAATTTTCTTAGAATCAAGATGAAAACAGGAATCAAAATTTTCTCTAGGATGGGGTTAGAACACTTGCCTTAGAAAATTTTGATTTTCAAATATAGGAGAAATGATGCAAAACCTTAAGCCAAGGCAAAGTTTCTTCTCCTCCTTCAATTCCTTCTTCTCTTCTCAAGTTACGTTGGCTGCAAAGTTTTTCTTAATCATGCCTTTAATTGCTTAAATTTGGTATCATGCAAAGATTTACAAAGTGGCAAGCATGTATGATGGAGGCTTAGGTGTCATTCTTAGAATAAACACAAGTGGCTCATTCTTAGGTTAACTAATGCCACATGTCATCCTTTTTTTTTTAAACTTAATGTGAGTCTTTCACAAATCACCTCCAATTACTAAGATTCACATTTTGATCCCCAGCAATAACTTTCAATATAAAACTATTTAGTGCTAAAGAATTATTAAATATTTCTCATATTTACAAATAGGTCCTTAGAATTTTACAAACAGGTCCTCATATTTTAGAAATAGGTTTTAAGGTTTATATGGGCTCATCTACAGAATTTAAAATGGGTAGTAATATTACAATTAAACTCTTATACAAAATTTAGAAACAAAAAAAGCGAGGGATGTGATACTCTCCCCCCCTTAAAATAAAAATTTAGTCTTCTAAATTTATCATACCTGTTGATAGGATAAGGGTAAACTTTCTTTTTTCTTTAATGGGTAATTTTTTATCTTATGATCCAACTTTCCACAGGCGAAACAGGCTCCAATCGCCCAAAAACATTGACTTGTTTCATGATTTGACCCACATCTTGTATATGTTTGAGTCCTTTGTGGTAGCTTTTCCTCCTTAAATTCAGATGTCTTTACCCTCTTGTTGCTTCTTTCTGGTTCACTTTCTTTCTTGCTTTTGCTAATAAACTTATCCTTATCATTCCTACTCTTGATTTCTTGAATCTCTTCTAAGTTTTTTCAATTATTAAAGCTCTTTCTATCACATCAGCATATGCTTGAAGTTTTAAGGCTGATATCCGGCTTCTTATTGTTGGCCTTAGACCCATTTCAAATCTTTTTGCCTTTCTTGATTTATCATTAGTCATATGTGGGACAAATCTAAAGAGCTTAGTGAATTTAGATTCATATTTCGCTACCATCAAATTTCCCTATATGAGATTCAGGAAATCCAATTCTTTTTGCTTTCTAATACAATCTAAAAAATATTTATCGTTGAACTTTTCTGTAAATACCTTCCAAGTGATTGGCTCATGTCTAATTTCAGAAATCCTCTTCATTGTTCTCCACCAGTGCTTAGTCTCTCATTCTAGTATGAAGATAGCAAGAGAAACCTTCTTATCATCAGGGTAATTTAAAACATAAAATATTTTCTCTATCCGCATTATCCATTATTCTGCTATCATTGGATCAAGCTCACCACTAAAACTAGGAGGACTGAGCTTCTTAAACTATTCAATTCCCAACCCAATCTGGTTTGAAGTCCCCGCTTCATATTTCTTCCTTGTTGGACTTGTTGTTGCATCACTTGTGTCATAGCCTCTAGAGTTTTCATAATTCCACTCAATTGATCAGAAGTAGATGCAACAGGAGAACCAGATGACCTCGTGATTCCTTGCTTCCTAAAAACAACAAAAGAAAACTTTTGATCAGTCTCTAAAGAAACGTCACTAAACCTCAAAATTTATTATGCATCTAGCATATCAAAATTTTTAGTGATCCTCAAATCAAAATTCTTTTGATACCACTGGCCACCCCCCCCCGAATTTTTAATCTCGTTTAAGAGGTGTGACCCTGTCTTAAAAATTTATAATATTAAAATTTTAAGAATAATTCAATCCAGGATCTATTCTAACAATTTGAGGATACTAAGAACCATTCAGATCAATATTTAAACCCTTAAATTCACAATTCATAAACATGTACAGTTTCATAAATCATACTCCACTTCATTCATTGATTCATAAAATCCAAAACTAACTCAACTAAACAACATCTAAATTATAAATCCACAAGTGTGGGAATCCATACAATCTCAAAATCAACCTTTATCACTAGTTCATATCGTTATACAAATTAAACTTAACATTCAAAATCCTAAACAAGAGAGGTCCCTTAACTTTTACAGCACACTTAAGTTCAGATTCACCATCAACATGTTATTAAACACAGAATATACCTATACAACAAAAACATATTAACCATTAAGGTTCAAGTCAAAATCTTCTAGCATTTCCTTCCTCAACCCAATTTAAACATTCCAGAGACTGATAAGCTAGCCTAAAAAAAAAAGAGGTTATAGCAATCAGTATGAGCATAACAGAGCTCAGCAAGTAACTAACATATCCATGGTGAAAAATAATAATTTTAGAAAAAAAATCATGGTAATCAAAATACAAAGCAAGATACAAGAAAACCTATTTATCATCTTATCAGATACTAAATCGAAAATACCCTCTTATTCAAACCTATTTGGTTCAATAAAAAATGAAGTAAAGAGTAATTGGAACATATCAGAAGATGTATATAGTATTTCGGAGCATATCAAATGATATATAGGACATTACGGAGTATATCAATGGTGTATGAAATGTTTCGAAGCAAACGAAGAACATATGAAACATTTCTGAAAATATCAAATAGCATATGAAATGGTTTCAGAACATATTTCGAAGCATAACAATGGTATATGAAATATCTCAGAGCATATTGGAAGAACAAATCAGAAACAGAAGCTCAAATATCACATTTGAAATTTATTCATTTCATTCTCATCCAAAATGCACATATAAATACATAAGCAAGGCTTTGGATATCATATCAAAAATACAGAGGGTACAATGGAATCTCAAATAAAATTTCTCATGTTTGGGAGCATCATACATCCACGTTTGGATGAAGCCAGAGGGGACCGACAGAGCATCGCGGGCTCTAAGCATATACCATTTACCATTTCTGGCAAAGGTCCAAATAATCCCTTTACCATTTTTGGCAAAGGTTCAAATCATCTCATAAGACACCAAAGTACAAAAGGGTTGTATGAATAATAACATTAGCATATATTGGAAGCATATGCGGAACAACGAAAATATGTGTGTCTTTACGAAACAAAGTAGTGCCAACATGAACATTATATAATAGATTTTAGGTATATATATAATTTCAGGATAAATAATATAAAAATTTTAAAGGACCATTATAAAGCTCAATTGAAGAAGAATTTAGCAGAAATCAAATTTCCAATATGATTAAACTTGAATAGGCAAAACACAACAAAATTTTAATTCTGGCAGAATTTGAGTGGTACATTTCTTGAATTGTTTAAGTAACTAGTTATGATCCAATTTGCTCAAAATAGGTGTCATTAGAAAGCTGTATCAATATTTTTTTAGATGAACTTAGATTTGTAAATTTTTGAGTTACTAATAGGAAGTTACAACAAATAGAGTAAAGCAGGGTCAGAATTTATCATCTATGTTTTGTAAAATTAGTAGAATTAATTTAAATAGATGTTTTAGTAGGCAAATATACTTCAAAATTTTCAAATTAGGTGTCAAAGAAATATATACGAATCTAGTTTCCAAAGAATAAGTTTTACATAATTCAGAATATTCACTAGAGAGTTATGAATAATTTAATAATAGAAGGTCAGAAGTTATAGTATCTATTTTACTGAATTTATGAGATCTATTCATTCATATGTTTCGGTAGGCAAACTAACTCCGAATCTTTCAATTTTTATATCAAATAAAATCTCTGTAAGTCTACTTTTGTGTGAAAGAGGTTTTTCCTAAATCAGAATTTGGTACAAAAAGTTATGGTTATAAGAGTATTAAAAGGTCAAAATCTGAAAAATTTCAGATTCAACATTTGATGTATAAACGGCATAGATATCTTACATGAAGTCATAATCTTCTAATTTTCTCAGAATTAAGATGAAAATAAGAATCAAAATTTTCTCTAAGATGGGGTTAGAACACTTGCCTTAGAAAAATTTTGATTTTCAAATATGAGGGAATTGATTCAAAACCTTAAGCCAAGGCAAAATTTCTTCTCCTCCTTCGATTCCTTCTTCTCTTCTCAAGTTACGTTGCCTGCAAAGTTTCCATTAATTGTGCCTTTAATTGCTTAAGTTTGGCATCATGCAAAAATTTATAAGATGGCAAGCATACATGATGGAGGCTTAGATGTCATTCTTAGAACTAATGCCACATATCTTCCTCTTTTTTAAAAAAAAACTTAATGTGAATCTTTCACAAATCACCTCCAATTGCTAAGATTCATATTTTGGTCCCTAGTAATAACTTTCAATATAAAACTATTTAGTGCTAAAGAATTGTTAAACATTTCTCATATTTACAAATAGGTCCTTAGAATTTTACAAATAGGTCATCATATTTTATAAATAGGTTTTAAGATTTATTTGGGCTTATCTATAGAATTTAAGATGGATAATAATATTAAAATTAAACTCTTATACAAAATTTAGAAACAAGAAAATGCAAGGGATGTTATACCTACAACCAACATTACTATGCATAATATCTAAAATCTCCCCAAGTAATCATTGTAAAAATTTACTACAGATCTGATCTAACCTGAGATGAGAATACTGTTTGGATGAATGAGAACAGTCTTTGTGTGGTCCTTGTTTTCTTCCCTTTTATTTTCTCTTATTTTTCTACCCTTTTCTCTTCTTTTTGAATCACTTTGCTACTGCAAAAATTCCTGCCCTTTTGCTACAGTTTTACTATAATTTTCACAACCATCATTAGCTCCCTAATTAAACTCAGGGTTTAAAAAAAAAGGTGGGCTGTGGACTGATAAAGCCTATATGGGCTGAATTAGGCTTACTGCCCAACAACTTCCCCCTTCAGCTTATAAGAGAGGCTATCCCATAACTCGGTATGAAGCCATGCCGACCAACTGTCGGTACATCTCCTGTCTTTCTTTCGGTAAGGCATGTATTAACATATCTGCTCCATTTTCATCTGTATGAATTTTTTGAAGTTGTAACTATTTCTCTTCAAGTACATTTCGAATCCAATGGTATCTGACATCTATATACTTCGACTTGGAATGAAAAGTTGGGTTCTTACATAAATGGATGGCACTCTGGCTATCACAATACATCATATAATTTTTCTATTTCAGCCCTAATTTTTGTAAGATTCTTTCATCCATAATTTTTTTTGCAAATCTTTATAGCAGTAATATATTCTGTCTCTATGGTGGAAAGAGTAATACACCTTTGTAATTTGGATTGCCATGACATAGCTTCCCCTACAAAAGTAAGTACAAAACCTGATGTGGATTTTCTCGTATCAATATCTCTAGCCATATCTATATCTGTGTAATCCATTAGCACAGGTGATTCACCTCCAAAACTTAAACAAACCTTAGAGCTTCCTCTGAGATATCTTAAGATCCACTTCACTGATGCCTAGTGCTCTTTGCCTGGATTTGCAAGAAATCTACTAGTAACACCCACTGCATATGTGATGTCTGGCCTCGTACATATCATTGCATACATTAAACTTTTAACTACTGAAGCAGAATGAACTTTTTGCATTTTCTCTTTTTCCTTATCACTTGACGGACTCTATTATGAGCACAACTTGAAGTAACCTGAAAGAGGAGAACTAACTGGTTTTGCATTACTCATGCTGAACCTTTATAATATCTTTTCGATGTGTTTCTCTTGTGACAACCAAATCTTCTTGTTTTTCTTATTACGAGAAAACTGCATGCCGAGTATTTACTTTGCTGGCCCCATGTCCTTTATTGCAAAGGACTCACTCAGTTCCTTCTTCAACCTATCAATTGTATACATATCTTTTCCAAGGATAAACATATCATCAACATAAAATAAGAGAATAATAGACTCCTCACCAAACAATTTGATGTACATACAATGATTTGAAGCCGCTCTTTTGTATCCATTTTCAATCATAAATGAATCAAAATTTTTGTACCATTGTCTTAGAGCTTGTTTCAAACCATATAAACTATTTCTTAACTTGCAGATAAAATTTTTTTTATCTTTGACTTTAAAACTTTCTGATTATTCCATATAAATTTTCTCTTCCAAATCACCGTGAAGGAAAGCTGTCTTCATATCTAACTACTCAACCTTCAAGTCCTGACTAGCAGCAATACCAAGAGCAACATAAATAAAAGACATTTTAATAACAAGAGAAAAAGTCTCTTCAAAATCAATACTTTCTTTTGACTAATGTCTTTCATAACCAATCTGGCTTTGTACTTTGGTTTAGAATAATATTCTTGAGTCTTCAATCTAAAAACCCACTTATTCTTCAAGGCCTTCATTCCCTATGATAGTTGCACTAAATCATATGTATGGTTCTTCTGTAGAGCATCCATCTCTTCCTACTAATCACTTCTTTTTCTGCTCACTTTCAATTGCTTCCTAGTAACTCTCTGATTCACCTGCATTAGTAAGCATCACATACTCATCTACAGAGTATCTTCTGGAAGGTTGACGTTGTCTAGAAGATCTTCTCAACTGAGGTTCTGCGGAAAGCTGCTCCTCAATTGAGGTTCTGCGGAAAGCTGCTCCTCAACTTCTTCTTGCTCAACATGTCCTACAGGTAGATTAACATCTGACTCTACCCTATCTTCCTGCACATCTCCTCCATCACCTTGATATACTGGAGGAGTAATCGGGTCATAATATGCTAATCCTTCTGCAAAAGTCTTGGCTGGTGCATCCTTCTTCAAATCCTCAAGGATTTGATCCTCAAAGAAGACTACATCTTTGCTTCTAAACACCTTCTACTTTTCTGGATCCCAAAGCCTATAACTAAATTGATCATGTGAGTAGCCAAGAAAAATACATTCTTTTGTCTTACCATATAGCTAAGACCTCTCATTGTCTGGAACATGTGCAAATGTACGACAACCAAACACTCTTAAATGCTGGTAGGAAATATCTTTCCTTAACCATACATGCTCTGCAACATCACTATCTAGGGCTGTACAGAGAGATAAGTTGATCACATCAACTGCAGTCCTCAAAGCTTTATCCCAAAATTTTTTGGGTAGCTTTGCTTGTGAAAGCATACATCTGATCTTTTTCATGATGATGCGGTTCATCCTCTCTGCAATTGCGTTATGCTGAGGTGTACCAGGAACTGTTATCTCATGTTTAATGTCATGTGATCTATAATAATCATTAAATAATCATATATACTTACAACCATTATCTAATTTTATGCATTTCAGTTGTCTTTCTGTCTCTCTTTCAACTCTGGCATGAAACTCTTTGAAGACATCAATAACTTGATCCTTGGTCTTCAAAGCATAGGCTCAATCTTTTTTGAAAAAGTCATCTATAAAAGTAACAAAATAAACTACACCACTGATGCCAGGAACATTAATAAAACTACTATGAGTTTTTCTCCTTAAAAGATCATATACATCTGTATAAACACGGTTTAAGGCATGCATTTTTCTAGATAAAGCAAGAGTAGCAAAAGAAACTCTATATTATTTACCAACCAAATAATCAATACAAGGGTTCAAACATGTACCTCTGAGGTCTGGTAATATCTCTCTTTTGGAAAGAGCTTGCAGTCCCTCCTCGCTTATGTGTCCCAGTCGCCTATACCACAACTCCATGTCGAAGTCTTTCTCTGTAGTATTTAACTGCTCACCATAAGCTTTGGCCTGCAACCTGTACAAAGTATTATATTTCTTTTCACTAACTATAACAAGAGAACCCTTACTGAGCTTCCATTGCACTATATGAAACCTACTATCATAATCTTCATTATCTAGTCTTCTAAATAAAATTAGATTCAACCTCAAGTCAACCACATGTCTCATATCCTTAAACACCAACTTGTGGCCAAGGTTGGTCTTTATGTGGATGTCATCTATGCCAATGATGTTTGTTGTGCCATAGTTGCCCATCTTGACAATATCAAAATTTTCATATCTATAGGTAATAAAGAACTCCCTCCATGGTGTAGCATGATAAGAAGCTCCTGTGTTAATTATCTACTTGAGATCCTGACATACACAAGAAAAAATATCATCAAAAGGGGATAAAATCAAATAATTACCACCTTGCACTGTAGCTGTGGTATTCCTTTCTATCTCTATAGACTCCACCTCTTTTTCCTTTTTCTTGCTCTTCTTAGGTTGCTTACATTGATTCTTATAATGTCCTTTCTCACCATAGTTGTAGCAAATAATATCTTTCCTTAATCTTGATTTGCTTCTACCTAAACGTGAATTACTTCTATTTTTAGACTTTGACCTTCTTCTATTCTCTGAGATAAGTGCCTGTGAATCAATTTGAGATACTACTGAGTTCTTTCTTATCAACTCCTCATTCAATAAACTGCTTGTTACTTGACTCATAGCGACAATACCATCTAGTGTAGAATTACTAACGGAAACTATCAGTGTCTCCCAACTTTCTGACAATGAACTGAAAAGTAACAATGCTTGTAACTCATAATCAAGAGATATTTTCATAGAAGATAACTGGTTAGTAATACTCTGCATTCCATTCAAATGTTCAACAATATAAGCACATTTTTTATATTTCAGGTTCACAAGTTTTCTAATCAAAAGAGCTTTGTTACCGGTTGTTTTTCTTTCATAGAGACCTTCCAACTTTTTCCAAAGAGAATATACAGAATTTCAATAGAAACATGGTGAAAGACACTATCATCGAGCCACTGTCGAATAAACCTGACTATTTTTTGGTCTAACCTTTTTCACTCATCATCTGTCATAGTTGTGGGTTTTGCACTATCCCCTTGTATAAGTCCATACAAATCTTTGCAATACAAGAGATCTTTCATTCTTGGTTTTCATATCATCCAATTGTTTCCATTCAAGCTAATCATACAAGAAACACTATCAGCCTCAATGTTTAAACATAAAAAATTAAAATCACCAAAACCTTGCTCTGATACCAGTTGATGGGATAAAAACAATAACAAGGAAGAACTTTTGTATATGAACAAATACTAGTAAGTCGTAACATAGTGAAATAAATAGAAATCATAATCAAATAGAACACCAAGATTTATGTGAAAAATCCCTCTAACGTGAAGGGTAGAAACCATGGGGCAAACTAGAGAAAATCCACTATAGGAATAATGAATGTATAATTCTCAAAGTCTCTTGCTCAAAACCCAAACAACAATCATAAAAGAATAACTATGATATAAGGATCACGTCACTATGCACAATATCCAAAATCTCTCCAAGCAATCACAATAAAAATTCACTACAGATCTGATCTAACCTGAGATAAGAATACTATCTAGATGAATGAAAATGGTCTCTGTGTGGTTCTTATCTTCTTCCATGTTATTTTTCTCTTATTTTTCTTTTTTTTCTCTTCTTTTTGAATCACATTGTTGCTATAAAAATTACTATTTTTTACTATGATTTTTTTCTAATTTTCACAATCACCATTAAATTTAGGATTTAAAAATAATAATAAACTGATAAAATCCATATGAGCTGAATTGGACTTAGTACCCAACAAGTACTTGTCGATGCACTAAACATAAGCAGTGAAAACAACTTAGGAGGCACCGCACCATCACACCGTCGTCGAACTCCTTTGGACACAGCGCAGCCATTCTTCCCTCCCATGTCTGCACGAGATCCTTTCGCGGTTGAGCCCACGAGGCAATAGTGCGGTGGTGGTAGTAGTGGCGAGACTCGACCGCTACATCGACGGCCTCCTGCGAAAAGACCAGGTGGTGATCTTGTTCTTCTAACAGTTCTTCATGGAGTGACAGACCCAAGCAAGGATGCCATAGCAGAAGATAGGTGCAAATATTAATGACTAATATTATGATGGTGACGGTGTTATAGTGATCTCCCATATTGGACCAATAGATGGATGTTTGAAGTATTGGAGATGGAAGAGCTCAAACAAGGGGTGGAAGATGTACGTAGAAGATGATTGGATTAGGGCCCTACTTCAGTACTTATGCGTTAACACCCTGACATGATCGATATATCAGCAACATAGGTGTATACGATTGATGTTAACACGATATAGTTGATACCTGGATATCATATTGTGACACTTTAGTGTCATGTGACCAATACATGATTTACATGAGGCTGATAATTATACCATGATAATAAGTTCTATTGAATCAGTGGGACGTTACATCATCTCAGATTTAGTATGATATGAACACAATTGAGTTCGAGATAAATGTACATCCCCCATGATTGACCTTGATCATGTGAATAATGGTTCAGAGAGTCTGTTATAATAGGGCTTCCTAGGCGTATTCCTTAGATACCCTCGAATACTACTCTCAAGTCTCGTTTGAATTTTAGAAAGATCGATCATGGGAATAATGGTCCCTAGGTGTGTTCCTTAGACACTATTGAATACTACTCTCAAGTCTCGTCTGAACTCTTCAAATCCTATACTAACTTAAATATCAAATAGGACATTTATCAAAGTACCCTCGACATAGCTTTGCAAGGATTGATACTCCCAAAGTTAGACGAATCAAGTTGAAATTGAACTGAGATGAACACGGAAGAAAGTCTCGATTAACTCCAAATCAACATCCAGCTCAAACAATCAATTTTGAATTGACTTCAAACAACGAATTATATCTAGAATTGGGCTTTGAAGAGGTAAAGCTTCATTTGTTCTCAATAACGTAATTTACATAAGCACAAACTTGATACTTTCTGAAATATGATTCAGACAGTGATGCCTTGTGTTCTTTTGTTTTCCTCTACTTCAACAAATTAGTAATGTCTCGAATGTTGTAATAAAGTAGGCTGAGGCACTCATGGAGGATCACTGTACGCATTTCTGCTATTCTCAATGTCTAACCTACGTAGCACAATCTACTACAGACCATTGAGAGCTGAAGCTGACAGCATGTTGTAGATCTCATTGAAGTAGTAAAAAGAATCATTGACAATTAAGAACGTCGTTTGGAACAGTTGTAGCTTCCAAATGCCAGACTGCATAGTTTGGAAGTGTAGGACATGCTCTTGGAATTCAATTTCTCTCATATCACAAGAATCAAGTGTCTCATAAAGTAATAAACGACCAAAAAATACTAAACAATATGGTGATAAGAGTAATGGTTTTTGATAGACATGTTAGAGTTCCCAATTCATGTTTTCTTTACCCTAAAGCGCACTTGTCTAGTAGTAATTGTATGCAATTGTTCTAACACAGTGCATTAGCAAGTAATTGAGTTCTAGTGCTACTTCTTTACCCCGAAATGAGACCTTCGTCGTCGCAGTCCCGATTGATTTTTTTGGAAATTATATTCGAATTATCACATTCCTCGATCAAAATCATTCAAATCTCTAAGCTAAGCTAAAAGATAGAATCGTATGAGTAGGAAAGTTTCGGTATGTATGAAGGTAATTGAGGGCGTCCACGAAACAATCGCATGAGGTGGTGGTGATCGACGATTTGTTCATGCGACAACGAGACCTTACAACGCCATGGCCCGGCAAACCGGGCAGCTCGTGTGAGATCTCAACCACACGTCGATGCAGTCTACATGGAAAAGATGTAGACACCTGGCCAGGTGACGCACCTCGTCTCCGTCCCGAAGCTCCGTTATGCACACAGCGCACTGCTGCTTCTCGCGGGCGGCGGCCGCCGAATAGATGCGAGCCGGCATCGATACTGAGAGCAGCTCCGGGTCGAGGCCATGGCGAGAAGGGGCGGCGGTGGTCACAGATCCGGAGATGTTATCGTTGGTGGTCGTTCCTCGATTCCGCCAACGAACCCAGCTCTCCTTCAAGGAACTCAGGACGCAGGGGATGCAGAAAGCAAACAGCGCCATGACTGCAATGAGGCACAGTATGAGGACGACGCCGAAGTGTTTCGCCATAGACTTCCTCAGTTCGTCTTGCTCAAGGGAAGAGGAATCCTGCAGCTTGCTTTGATGACTCCTCATAGTTGCCGCTGACCTTGTTTTGTTATGGAAGATGGTCGATTAGCTTAATAAATTATATGCAGATGCCAGCAAATTCTCGTTTGCAAAGAATGAATCCCAACACAGAAGTCAACGGTGATGGGTGAAATAAAAAGGATAGGCAACAAACAATAACTTTTGTATACGAACAAATACTAGCAGGCTGTAGCACACAACGAAATTAAACAGAAATCATAATCAAATAGAACACCAAGATTTACATAGAAAACCCCTTCAACGTGAAGGGTAAAAACCACGGGGCAAACCAGAGAAAATCTACTATAGAAATAATGAATGTATAATTCTCGAATCTCTTGCCCAAAACCCAAGCAACAATCACAAGAGAATAACTGGGATACAAGGATCATGTCACTGTGCACAATATCCAAAACCTCCTCAAGCAATCACAGGAAGAATTCATGAAGATCTGATCTAACCTGAGATGAGAAACTGTTTGGATGAGTGAGAACAATTTCTGTGTCTTCCTTGTCTTCTTCCCTTTCTTTTTCTCTTATTTTTCTGCCCTTTTCTCTTCTCTTTGAATCTCTAATGTCACTGCTAAGATTCTGCTCTTTGATGCGATGTTTGATCTCCTAATTTTGTAGCCACCATTAGCTCCTATATATAATTAGGTTTAGATTATGGTTTAGGGTTAAAAAGAGGGGTATGGGCTGCTAAAGCCCATATGGACTGAACTGGGCTCTCAGCCCAACAACCTCCCCCTTCAGCCCATAAGGGAGACTGTCCCATGACTCCTTAGTGTAAATCCATGTCGATCAACTGTCGACACATCTCCTGCCTCTCTTTTGGTAAGGTCTTTATCAACATATCTACTCCATTATCATATGTATGAATTTTTGAAGTTGCAACTGCTTCTCTTCAAGTACATTTTGAATCCAGTGATATCTGACATCTATATGCTTTGACTTAGAATGAAAAACTGGGTTCTTACATAAATGGATGGCACTCTGGCTGTCACAATACACTACATAATTTTCCTGTTTTAGCCCTAATTCTTGTAAGAATTCTTTTATCCATAATATTTCTTTGCAAACCTCTGTAGCAGTAATATATTCTGCCTCTATGGTGGAGAGAGCAATACACCTTTGTAATCTGGATTACCATAACACAGCTCCCCCAGCAAAAGTAAGTACAAAACCTAATTTAGATTTTCTTGTATCAATATCTCTGGCCATATCTCAGATCTGTGTAACTCGTTAGCATGGTGGTCCACCTCAAAGCTTAAACAAACCTTAGAGCTTCCTCTCGAGATATCTCTAGATCCACTTCACCGCTTGCACAAAGTGCTCTTTGCTGGATTTGCAAGAAATCTGCTAGTAACACCCACTGCATATGCGATATCCGGCTTCGTACATACCATTGCATATATTAAACTTCCAATTGCTGAAGCATAAGGAACCTTTTGCATTTTTTCCTTCTCTTCATCACTTGACAGACTCTATTCTGAGCACAACTTGAAGTGACCTGAAAGAAGAGAACCAACTGGCTTTGCATTGCTCATACTGAACCTTTCTAATACCTTCTCGATGTATTTCTCCTGTGACAACCAAATCTTCTTGTTTTTCCGTCACGAGAAATCTGCATGCCAGTATTTGCTTTCTTTGGCCCCATGTCCTTCATTGCAAAGGACTCACTCGGTTCCTTCTTCAACCTGTCAATTGTATGCATATCTTTCCCAAGGATAAGCATATCATTAACATAAAGTAAGAGAATAATAAAATCCTCACCAAACCGTTTGATGTACACACAATGATCTAAAGCCGTTCTTTTGTATCCATTTTCAATCATAAATGAATCAAACTTTCTGTACTACTGTCTTGGAGCTTGCTTCAATCCATACAAACTCTTTCTTAACTTGCAGACAAAATTTTCTTTACCTTTGACTTTGAAACCTTCTGGTTGCTCCATATAAATTTCCTCCTCCAAATCACCATGAAAGAAAGCTGTCTTCACATCTAACTGCTCCACCTCCAAGTCCTGGCTAGCAGCAATACCTAGAGCAACACGAATAGAAGACATTTTAACAACAGGAGAAAAAATCTCTTCAAAGTCAATACCTTTCTTTTGACCAAAGCCTTTCACAACCAATCTGACTTTGTACTTTGGTTGAGAACAATATTCTTGAGTCTTCAACCTGAAAACCCACTTGTTCTTCAAGGCCTTTATTCCCTGTGGAAGTTGCACCAAATCATATGTATGATTCTTTTGTAGAGCATCTATCTCTTCCTCCATAGCAACTAGCCATATTTTTTTCTTCTCACTTTCAACTGCTTCCTGATAACTCTCTGGTTCACCTGCATCGAGAAGCATAACATACTCATCTCAGAGTATTTTCTAGAAGGTGACGTTGTCTAGAAGATCTTCTCAATTGAGGTTCTCGGGAAGCTGCTCCTCAACTTCTTCTTGCTCAACATGTCCTGGCAGGTAGATTAATATCCGGCTCTACACCATCTTCCTGCACATCTCCCCATCACCCTCGATATACTAGAGGAACAATCGGGTCACACCGCTAATCCTTCGCAGAAGTATTGGCTAGTGCCTCCTTCTTCAAATCCTCAAGGGTTTGATCCTCAAAGAAGACCATATCTCGCTTCTAAACACCTTCGCTTTTCGGATCCCAAAGCTCAGAACAAATTGCTCATGTGAGTAGCCAAGAAAAATACATTCTTTTGTCTTACCATCCAGCTTAGACCTTTCATTATTTGGAATATGTGCAAATGCACGATAACTAAATACTCTCAAATGCTTATAGGAAACATCTTTCCCTGACCAAACATGCTCTGCAACATCAAAGATCTAGGGTCATGACAGGAGATAAGTTGATCACATCAATCTGTAGTCCTCAAAGCCTCATCCCAAAACCTTTTGGGTAGTTTTGCTTGTGAAAGCATACATCCGATCTTTTCCATGATGGTGCGGTTCATCCTCTCTACAATTGTATTATGCTGAGGTGTACCAGGAACTATCATCTCATGCTGGATGCCATGTGACCTGCAATAATCATCAAACAATCCTGTATACTCACCACCATTATCTGATTTTATGCATTTCAACTGTCTTTCTATCTCCCTTTCAACTCTGGCATGAAACTCTTTGAAGATGTCAATAACCTGATCCTTGATCTTCAAAGCATAAGCCCAAACTTTCCTGGAAAAGTCATCTATAAAAGTAACAAAGTAAAGTGCACCACTGATGCCAGGAACATTAGTAGAACCATTAGGAGTTTTTGTCCTCAAAGGACCACATACATCTGTATAAACACAGTCCAAGGCATACATTTTTTAGATAAAGCAGGACTAGCAAATGAAACTCTATGTTGTTTACCAGCTAAACAATCAATACAAGGGTTCAAACGTATACCTCTGAGGTCAGGCAATACCTCTCTCTTGGAAAGAGCTTGCAATCATTTCTCACTCATGTGTCCCAATCTCCTATGCCACAACTCTATGCTGAAGTCTTTCTCTGTAGCATTTAACTGTTCACCACAAGCTTTGGCTTGCAACCTGTACAAAGTGTGATATTTCTTTCCATTAGCTATAACAAGAGAACCCTTACTGAGTTTCCATTGCCCTTTGTAAAACCTGCTACCATAGTCTTCATCATCTAATCTTTCAACTGAAATTAGATTCAGCCTCAAGTCAACCATATGCCTCACATCCTTAAGCACCAACTTGCATCCAAGATTGGTCTTTATGTGGATGTCACTCATGCCAATGATGTTTGCTGTGCCATGGTTGCCCATCTTGACAACACCAAAATTTCCAAACCTGTAGGTAGCAAAGAACTCCCTCCGTGGTGTAGCATGATAAGAAGCTCCTGTGTCAATTATCCACTCGAGATCCTGACACACACAAGAAAAAATATCATCAGAAGGGGACAAAATCAAATAATCACCAACCTGCACTGTAGCTGTGGTATTCTCTTTTGACTCTGTAGACTCCACTTCTTTTCCCTTTTTCTTGCTTTTCTTAGGTTGCTTACACTGATTCTTATAATGTCCTTTCTCATCACAGTTATAGCAAACAATATCTTTCCTTGATCTTGACTTGCTTCTACCTATACGTGAATGCTTCTATCTTTAGACCTTAACCTTCCTCTGTTTCTCGAGATAAGTGCCTCGTGAATCAATCTCGAGATCTTTGTTAAGTTCTTTCTTATCAACTCCTCATTCAACAAACTGCTTGTTACTTGACTCATGGTAACAATACCATCTAACGCAGAATTACTGAGGGAAACCACCAGTGTCTCTTAACTTTCTGGCAATGAACTGAGAAGTAACAATACCTACAACTCATCATCAAGAGACATTTTCATAGAAGATAACTAGTTAGTAATACTCTGAATTTCATTCAAATGCTCAGCAATAGAAGCACCCTCTTTATATTTTAGGTTCACAAGTTTTTTGATCAAAAAAGCTTTGTTGCCAACTGTTTTTCTTTCATAGAGACCTAACTTTTTCCAAAGAGAATATGCAGAACTTTCAGTAGAAACATGGTGAAAGACACTATCATCGAGCCACTGTCGAATAAACCCAACTGTTTTTCGATCTAATCTCTTCCACTCATCATCTGTCATAGTTATGGGTTTTTCACTATCCCCTTGCAAAGGTCCATACAAATCTTTGCAATACAAGAGATCTTCCATTCTTGGTTTCCATATCATCCAATTATTTCCATTTAAACTAATCATGCGAGAAACACTACCAGCCTTCATGTTCAAACATAAAAATTAAATCACCAAAACCTTACTCTAATACCAGTTGATGGGTGAAATAAAAAGGATAGGCAACAAACAATAACTTTTGTATATGAACAAATACTAGCAGGCTGTAACACACAATGGAATTAAACAGAAATCACAATCAAATAGAACACCAAGATTTACGTGGAAAACCCCTTCAACGTGAAGGGTAAAAACCACGAGGCAAACCAGAGAAAATCCACTATAGAAATAATGAATGTACAATTCTCGAATCTCTTGCCCAAAACCCAAGCAACAATCACAAGAGAATAACTAAGATACAAGGATCACGTCACTGTGCACAATATCCAAAACCTCCTCAAGCAATCACAGAAGAATTCACTGAAGATCTGATCTAACCTGAGATGAGAAACTGTTTGGATGAGTGAGAACAATTTCTGTGTCTTCCTTGCCTTCTTCCCTTTCTTTTTCTCTTGTTTTTCTGCCCTTTTCTTTTCTCTTTGAATCCCTAATGTCGCTGTTAAGATTATGCTCTTTGCTGCGATGTTTAATCTCCTAATTTCGTAACCACCATTAGCCCATATATATAATTAGGTTTAGGTTATGGTTTAGGATTAAAAAGAGGATTATGGGCTGTTAAAGTCCATATAGACTGAACTGGGCTCTCAGCCCAACAAACGGATCCTTTTTTTGTTCGACTACGTAAAAATGTCAAGTTCTGAATGTTTCTGCTCTCTCTCTCTCTCTCTCTCTCTCTCTCACGCATTATGATACAAGTAGATTATTCATGCTATTGTACTACGTTTAATTATTTTCGCTAGAAGGAGAATGTTTGAACCGTCCAAGTCATCCTGATCGTCTTTGGAGTTGGTGATGGAGAATATTAGAGTCAATGTTCTGCTTCTTATGGTGCTACCTCGGTGAACGTTTTAACCTACATGAAAGAACACACAAGATTGCTATATGCTCTTATTCCGAAGTATGGGGGTTTCATTTCACATGATATACATATATATATGCACCTTGTTAATGCACTATTCTTCGAAGGTTTGATCAAGACAATAATCAGCGTTCGATGTTCTGACTTGGCATGCACCATCCACATTTATTTCTCGCAGTCATACTATGTCAAGTTATCAGTTCATTCTGTGACTCAGTCATACTAGCAGTCATACATTTATTTAAAAAGGTGCCCTAGTCGAGTATCAGTTCATTCTGTGACTCAGCACTACTGACAAATAAATTAGATCCGTAGCTATGTACCAGCATAGGATGATTCTGAATCCTACTCCATTAGATAATAACTACACTGCTTATTTGGATTCATTCTGCCAAAGGCCTTATCGAATAATAAAGTTGATTTGTACGATCAAGTTGTATCTCTCTAGTTTTCTTTTCTCTTTGTTCATTGTAACCTAGTCTCCCATAGTAAACGTGGAAATATATAGCACAATGATCTGATCAAATATATCAGTTCACAACATTTAAGGATTTCAAGATCAAAGAGTCAGGAGTTTGATTCTGAATCAGCTGTGTCGAGAATTTAATCAACCATAAGCATGTATTGGTGTGTGTTCTTCTATGCAGAGGAGGAGTCTTACAGTATTCAACCAAAGAAATGAAACAATTAGTGGAACACAGCCATGGGTTAATGCATGTATCGGCAAAGACAAGTAGAACATTATGCACGTATACGGAGACTGATTCATGCGAAACACAAGCTGATGCATGCAGCAACGACGACGAGGTTTCATTTATCATGCAGGATCTGTATATATTAGATAAAATAGATACGGCATATACAACATCTTAAGCTACAAGGCCAATCTCAAACCTTGTTCAGAATCTTCTGCTTCTTCTAACACCAATTCACTCTGAATAGAGGCGAAGAATCGATCATACTGCGTCGTCCGAGTCGGGAGCTGTAGTTTCGATGGCCGAGCGGCAGATGGGGCAAGTGGTGTGCGACTGCAACCACGTATCGATGCAGTCGGCATGGAACCTATGGTTGCATCTTGGAAGGAGCCGTCCTCTCTCCCCTTGTTTGAACTCCGCTAAGCACACACTGCACTCCAGCTTCTCGTCGACATCCATGGAGAACACAAACATCGGTAGCGACGCAAGCGTAGCGGGATTACGTCGGGCGTTTCGACCTGAGCTGACTCCAGAGGGAGGGCCGACCGTGGAAGTTTCATTCAAGCGCAGAGACTTCCAGCTGCAAATGATCCGGCATATGTAATGGCACAAGAGTAGGATGACGACAACGCAGAGGACGGCGAGAAGAGGGTACAAGACGCGGCCGCGGCCACGGTTGTGCCAGCTATGAGTGTCTGCAGCAGTAGGAGGAGCGCTACTCAGGCTTGTTCCGCTGAAGCTTGCCATCTTCTTCTGCAACAGGAGGATGGTGTGGTTGACGTGGTGGAGGAGTAGAAGAAGGAGGACGAAGAATAGATGCAGATGCCGATCTTGACGAGGCAAGCCAAATTGTCTGACCTCACGCCATACTTGGCCCACGCGTGGATTCTGGCTCTTCTCTTCTATCTAGGGTTGTGCGCAGCTGAAGCGCATCACATGGGGGTGCCACAATCCATTTCTTTTTTCTTGGACGACATGGATACATATGTTTTATTTTCTTATTTTAGTATAGATTCGGAGCATCTATTTTGTCGTGTACAAGTGCTAGAGACTTCGGTAGGTTTTTTTGGTCAACTGACTGGCAGCCGACGTGTCAATGAACAGTGAGGACGCTGCCCTACGGATGGGAAGTGGCGACCATCAATACACCATTCGTGTATCGATACGTCGTCAAACGTGAGATTGGTAGCAGAGCAAGGCGTCGACGTAGGCTGGTTCTAAAATGTGAGTCGGACTCTCCGCTTGACATCACGACGACTTCAGCTATTGATAATATGTTAAGGATTAAATTATGTCATGTTGGGGAAATCCAGATTGGGGATTAATTGATTGGGCCGTTGCGGGAAACTTGCTGCAAAGCTTTGAGGCCTCGAAGAGACAACCGAGAAGAAGAGAAGAGACACCAATCTAAGATTTTTATTCGTCGCCAGCATCATCTCTGGATCTGGTTACAAAATTATAGATCACATATGTATAAAAATCATACATAGATCTAATTTTATCGGTAGGGCAAGCAAGGATCATCGCTTCAGGTATTGGATAGTTTTAGTAATTTACTCATATTAGTATATATATCAATATATGAAACACTGATATATATCGATGTTTAGAGAAAAAGAGGAAACAATGATGGAGAAAGAAAAAGAAAAGAAAAAGAAGACATAAGAGAAAGAAACCTAAGAACAAAAAGGATAAACATAGAAGAGAAAAAAAGAAAAGGAGGTGGTGGAGGAATAAGAACAAGGAGAGTAGATACACTAAAAGAGGAAGAGGAGGATGAAATGAGCCCTAGTCTAAGAAAAGAAAAGATTATATAAAAATTTTATACCGTAATTGTAATCAAGTATCGTAAGCCAAAGATAAAAGTTATGCGACTCCTGAACATGATAATCGATAAGTAATCTTGAATATTACGAAACAATGCACCTGATCTACATGCATCATCATAGATCTAAACTATACTCATTCTATTCTCTTATTCTATTCTCTTTCTATTTTCAAAACTATGATAATTGATATAATAGGTATATATCGGAAGGTTAGAGAAGAAATATATAATCTTATTATCTCTAAAAGGTCTCATCAAAATCATCTCCTAAGATATCTTAACATAGGTAAACTTCTTTTATATTAGTCAATAAACATAATTAGAACTCGAGTATATCTTAACCAATTAATTATGATCATAAAATCTAACATTCTTCTATTTAATTCATTAATTAGCAAAATAGAAAAGGTTCAAAATTAAAATAAATTAAATTAAATTTATTTTAAAATAGTTTTATCAAATTGGATTCTAAAATTTTGAAAAGCATTTATATACATGCGAATTAAAAAATAAGCCAATAAATTTAATATATAAAATAATATTATATTAAATCTAATTTTCTTATATATAATATAACACTATTAATCTTTTCTTATGTAGTTCAAAATAATCTTTGTAATTTATTTTATCAAAATAATTCTATGATCATATTCAACCATAATATATATATGAACATGATAATATAAATAAATAATTTTAATTACGTAAGAAAAAATATCAATTATAATATCTACTTAAATATGCATCACTATATTTGTATGGGCACTCAAAAACCCAATCATAAGACTATGTTCATTCAAATACTTTAAGTTGTAAGGTCTAAATGAATTGATAATTAATACAACAAAACTCGAGTTCTTAATTAGCATTACTTATTTTTAGATTAGATCTTTAATCATCAAGTACTTTATACTAATATATATAAAACTGCTATAGTATTTGTCATTCTAAAAAAAAAATTTACTACGATATATCACAATGTATCTTTAATGACATAGCAATTGAGTCTAATCATACCAAGTCTTGAGATAAAATTTTATAATCATAAAGCTTAATTAATAGCCTCAAAGCATATCATAAAATCAACTTTTATTATCAATAATAAAATTTATATTATATAATTCTTACAAATTGTCCCTTTAGTTAATATAAACATAAATCATAAAATGGACTTCTTGTTATTGAGATAATTTATAAAATCAACATATAAAAATATCATCATTTCAAACTGATCTGATTTCATATACGTGAGTATATAGTATTTTATCTCTTGTAGATATCTTATTTCTTTACTTTGTAGCTAACGAATATTTCATTCCTAGATAACTTCAATGTCTATCTAGTATTTCAACTATAAAACTGATATCTAGTTTGGTATAGACTTGAGCATATAACATACTTCTAATTGTGCATGCATAAGGAATATTTATTTTTATTTATTATTTTATTTGACTCTTTTCTAAGTCAATTTTGGAAAATATCAAATTTGATTAAATCTTTTACTATTGTTATTTGCTAAACAAAGCTACATACTAAATATTTCAAAACTCGATTAATAAATTCTTTCTAAGACAATCTTAATAATTATTGAGATAGATCCTAGATATTTCTATGTCAATAAGATAAGATATCTCATTCAAATCAATTATCTTAAAATTCTTAATTAGAAATCTCGTGTTTTATGCAATAAACCAAGATCATTATTAGTAAACAAAATATCATATATATATATATATATATATATATATATATATATATATATATATATATATATATATATATAAACTAGCTCTCACTAACATTCGGATATATGAATATTGATCAACAGTATTTTTCTTATATATGAAGGAAGTAATGATATAATAAAATTTTATATACCATTGTCTTATAAGCTTGTTTAAGAACCTAAAGAGATTTTCAAATTTTATAAGCCAAAAAATAATTCTTCCTTTCCTTTCTCAATGAATCATTTAGATTATTCTATTCAAAAAAGTTATTTTTATATATATCTGATACAGCTTAAGATCATACTGAGCTATTAATGTCATGACGATTTTTATTGAGTCTATTAAAAAAATTTAAAAAAATCTCGTTATAGTCGATATCTTCTTTATGAGAAAATTTTTTATGACAAGTCTAACTCTATGTCATTAGATATTACTATTTGAGTCATATTTAGTATTAAAGACCAATTTACAATTGATCCTTTTATAATTATTACACAATTCAATAAGTTTTCAAATATCATTCTGGTTTATTAATTTTAACTTTGTTTTTATTGTATTGTATCATTGCTCAAAATCACTACTTTCCATAACTTATGAAAACAATAAGAATTCTTTTGATTTTTTATATCATAATCTAATTCTTATAGATACATCACATAAACATAAAAAATAATATATCTTATTTTTATTTTGAGATATTCTTAAAATTATTGATTGTGATTATTTTATAAGTCATTAGAAATTATATCAGTATTATGTGAGAGTTCATTAATGTTATTGTATTGTTTACATTCATCAAATTATTTTAGTGATTTGATGAACAATAACTTCTCAATAAAAAATAATAAAAGAGTATCAACTTATATCTTAATATAAATATTAGATTTTGAGATTTTTACTCTCAAATGTATCATTTTTTAAGAATCTTGCATTATCGTATTATGATCATGACAATAAAATCAATATCTTTCTTAATAAAATATTCAAAAATAATTTTTGAATTTATTTGTTTATATCCAGAAATAATTTCATATTATATTTATAAAATAATCATAATATATAAATATCTCAAATTAGATTTTCTATTACTTCATAACTCAAAAGGAGTTCATGAAACTGACTTAATAGGAATCTTGCTCAGGATATATATAGTTGTCTTCAAAGTTTTACCTCACTTTAATTCAAGTACAAAAAAATAATTCATCATACTCCTAACTATATTCATAAAAGTATGATTTTTTTTTCAGCAATCTCATTTACTATAGCATATCTCATAAGACATACTAAATATAAATACTTTATTTTCCTAAGAATCTAACAAAAAAAAAACTAGACCTATAATGAAATTCATCATATTTATTATAAAATTTATTAACTTTGTCAGATTTGATAATGTTAATCTTTATATCTGTCTTGACTTCAATATCTAAATGTGTTAATAACTTGGGACCTTATATGAATTAGACATGCATAATCAAAATTTGATAAATCATTTATAAAAGTGGTAAAATTTCTCTCTTTAAAATAGAAAATATGAAGTAGTCCATAGATCTAAGTACATATAATCTCAATGAATTTATGAAATTATGTTTTATTCTAATATTTGATTATGAAATCATTGCAAACTCAATATTCATATTAATTATATACAAACCATCATTCAAAATTTTATAACAAACTTTAATTGAATCATAAATATATTTTATAACTAAAATTTAATATTTTAATAGCTATATGTATAAAAACTAATTTTTTTAATCATAGGAATATAACATGTATTATTAAGATATATCAAATAAACCTTCTCTAAACATAGGCAATAATTACTCATTATTATCACTTTTATCTTAAGATGATTTTTTGTTATGATGAATTTTTTATGTTCTTTTACTTTTTATGTTAAAATTAATCCTTGCTTATTTTTTGTAGCATGAGTTAAAGCATCATAATCAATATATCAAATATTACATATAAAGGTCAACATATATCTTTCTCTTTTGAATCAAACCTTATGATCCTCTTCACATTATATTTCTTACTACAAAAATAACACTTTATTATAAAAAATGTTCTTTTATGAGTTTGTATAATATTTATAAAATCAAGTGATTTATTTAGTAGATTATGCTTTAGTTTATTATTATCCACTTCTTAAATAATAGTTAACATATTATTATTCTTTTTATTTTAATATTAGTTCATTCTGAAAATATATACTAGTTAACTCATTTAAATTTTACTTATCCTTTATTTGTGTTATTATAAGTTTTAAATGAGCCAAATAAAAAAAAGAAAAGAACTAAGAATAAATTTCACATGAATGACTCATTTATTTTCATACCTAATATCTTTAAGTTTTATAGTTTTATCAATCATAAAAAATATATCATATAATTTTTAAATATCATAATATTGAGCTATAGTAAGTTCTTTCATTAAGATACCAATAAATGACTTATTAATAATTTTAAATCAACTTTTAGATATTCCAATATACTAGTTATATACTATAATAAAGTTCAAATATTAGTAATGCTTATCATAAAATTGAGCCTATTAGATATTTTTCAATCATTTATTTTAATTATTTGTCTAATAAAACTTTCAATAGTTAAATCCATGATCCTTTTAACAAATAAGGTTAAAATATAACTATTAGTATAAATTACATATGCTTAAGTTATTTATAATAATTTAATTTAAAAATAAAAATACTAGAAGTATAAGAATGCAATGAAAGAAAACTATTATAATAAAATAATACAATATTAATGCTTAGAGATTTTTAATAAATATTAAGCTATAGATATCATCTCTATTTCACTCTTAGGTGAAATATTAGCATATCTAATATTCACATAAGATTTTATCATTATAGAGGACTATTATTAACTTTATGAAATAGTATTGTTATATTTAGGTATACAACTCTAAACTGCAAGAATATTCAAAATAGTATCATCTTAACTCATTACATAATTATTTAAAATATATTTTTATTTAGGATTATCTAAATCTTCTAATATTATTTAAGACTAATCTTTAACATAATTTTATAATTTATTAATTAAAGCCACTTTGGTGGCTATAAGATTGGTATAATAAAATAAAATATATTTTAAATATCCTATAAATGATAAAACACTTATTAAAATTTATATCTCATAAGTCTACCATTCTAAGTTACTTTGGTGACCACAACTTTGACAAAATTTAGGGATATAAGTTATACAAAATATTCACTAAATTTTTTAAATCTAATTATGTAGAAACTATTCAATAAAAATTAAGTGTAATAATTATTGAACATAAACTTTAATCAACATAATAAAACTCATATTATGAAAATAATCATGATAATAAAATTCATATCTTTATGTAAAAATAAATATTATTTCATAATTTTAAAATAAATGCATGTGAATAACTATATAAATATCAGAAAATGATAATTAGAATTTAAGAATCACAAGTAATAAAAATTTTAATTATATATCATATGAGAAAACTATAAAAAATTTAAGATTTATCTATTTGTTAACTTTTGTAAAGGTCCAAATGAGCTAATCAATTCTATTTAATAGGACGTCTTAAAATTGAGTCAAGATAAATTGGATCATTCAGAATTGGACCACCCAAATTTGACCCAATAATCAACCTAGTGAATTTGTAAACTTAATTAACTAGTTAGAGTTTACCATGTCAAAATTAGTCTTGACCAGTTAAAAATTTAATTTGAAATCAAAACCCAGTTGACCTTATATTAATCAGACATGCATAATCAAATTTCACTATCGGCTGCAACCAATCACAAGTTATATGATTTCTTTCTATAATTGATAATTCGCACACACAAGAAGCTCTTTATCATGAGCATCATCCTAACACTACCTGCTATTTATCCAACATAGTCGCAGCCATCTTTCAAATGTATGACAGTGGACAAAATCGTGCCCAAGGGCTTATTATCGCTAGCCATGTGGCCTCCGATTAAACCACCAATTCCAACCACATGTAAGGACATGGTCGAGGATAAAATGATGATTGATTCGACTATCATGATGTATCATCCACATTGATCTTCTTACTACAATGCTTTCCTCTCACGTCGGAACACCCAACGGCACTCAGTGATGCTTCTATCATCAAATCTCACTACCATGATGCATTGTTCGAGCAATCCTTCTTGTTACGATGTGCTATGACCAATCGTGGCCAATAGACATTGTTATCCTCTACAAGGCCGTCACACCGTTCACTGAGTCACTGCTCATAATAGCAACTCCCACATGATAGAGTCAACACTACAATAGTGTTGCTAAAAATAAGGGTAGTGACCCATATGTAAGCAACAATCACAACCCCTAATAAGGTAATGATCATAGCAAGTTGTTGACCTCCGTTGTGCCATTGCTGATAGTAAGCTACCGATGACAACCCACCAAGCAAAGTTGAGCAACACCTTTCCAATGCCTGAACATAGCGACTGTGCCTTTTGTAGATCCCACGAGTGTATGATTTTTATCACTCACAAGCAGGCTAAAAACACAAAGATGAATACGAGCATAATCCGAATACATGAACGATGTAGGATCACATGGTGTATGCATCAGAAGATCAAAATAGAAATAATAATTCAATATAATCAAAATATATCTAATGCATAAATAGATCTAATAGATAGATCTAATTTCTTTCACGATCTATAATAACTTAGATTTTAATGACATGACTCTATACTAATTATAAGAAATAAAAATTATTATATAAAAATTTTATATCATAATTGAAATCAAGTTTCATAGACCAAAGATAAAAGTTATATATCTTTTGAACATGATAATCAATAAAGTACAGAAGATTTTGCAAAGTAACGCATCATGATCTATATATGTACTCTCTTCGTATCTTCAAGACCATGATAATTGATTAAGGAGGGACTTATCAAAGGTGAGAGAAGAAATATATGACTTTAGGAACCCTAAAAATTCTTACCTATATATAGGCTATAGCAAACCTAATTATGAGTAATTATAAGAGTCTCTCGTATCAAAATAATTTCCTAAGATATTCTAATATAAGTGGACTTTCATTTTTATTAAATAATAACTTTAATCAGAATCCAATTAGAATCTTAATATATCTTAGCTAATTAATTAAGATCATAAAATCTAGCAATAGATCATGCACGACAAGCGATGGGCGATGAACAGTGACAAGGGACAACATGAAGTAAGATACACTCGCAATTTGTTCTAAGCGGGTTGTAGCACACTAGTTTTAATGAGTTAGAACAAATCATCTCGAAACAGGGGCAGTATGCATACTAATTTTATGTCCAAACTAGTAAATACTGTCCATTTCATACTGATTTGGATGAATTAACAATCCGTTCACGCTAACCAAACCACCTACAGCAACTGTTTGTGGTAGGATTAGAACGGACCCAATGGTTAGATGCACCAAAATCCAAGAACAATAATCTCGCCTACCTCAATAAAATGTTTCATTTGCGGAATTAAAAAAGAACACCAAGGAAATGAATCCAAATTTGGATGATTGAATGTTTTTTTTTTCTTCCACAGAAATAGATCATTGAACTACCCTCTCAAAAGTCATGGATTTCAAGTGAGATTTTATAGCATATCAACCTTATAATGTGATCAAAAACAAAAACAATATAGCAGCTACATACATGACGAGGATTTCCCAATTAAGTCCTCTAAAAAAATACCAAAGGAGAGGAGTACGACCATGAAACTTATCAAGTAGGTCACACTTTTCTTTATAACGTTTTGGATTTTGATTTATCAAGTTCTTCCGAGAGTAAAATATGTGTTATTGTAGTGATCACAACCGGATCAAAACATCCCCAATCAAGTCTCGAGTCACTGGACAATGAATCGGCGGATCAACTGGTCAAACCATAGGTTCTTTTATAATTTTTAAAAATTAATATAATCATATTGTATGTTAAATATATTATATGAATAATGTTATAAAAATAATTTTTATAATGTAGTAAAACAAAATAATAGCGGTGGAGTAAATACGTGGAAAAAATAGATGTTATAAAAAAAAGTGAAACAAAATAACCTCTTTCATGCTTGTAAGGGGGAAATTGCAAATATAATTAGAAAAAAATTTAAAACAATCCTTTTATGATTCACATGGCCTAATTCTTTTTTATTTTTCTAATTCGATTTTTGGTGCAACTTAGATTGTCCAAAGCAAACGTCTGAGGTTTAGCTGAAGTAGCTATTGTTTATTTATCATCTATTGTATTATTAAGATTTAATGACTAAAGATGAACGATGATAATTAGAAAATTTCAAAAAGAGTGAAGAGATAGGACCCAAGTCTTATTGTATTATTCTCTCCATATATAACGGCTGTTCATGTTCTGAACATCCATTTATTTATCATCTATTATATTATTAAGAATTAATGACTTAAGATGAGCGATTTATAATTAGAAAATTCCCAAAGAGAGTGAGGAGATTGTTAGGGATCGAAAGCGGCACTAAGAGGGGGTGAATTAGTGCAACGGATAAAACGATAGATTTTTCAATTGATTTAAAACAAGCTTTGGAAACTTTTCGACGAATGAATGCAATGTTTGCTTGAACCCGGAAAGATTACGTTTTAACTTTAAAGCATACATAATAAGATGATAAGGAAGTTGAGTAAATAAGGCAGCAAGTAAAAATGGTTTGCAGCAAAGTAAATAGCAAGAACGTAAATGCAAACCAGATTTTATAGTAGTTCTGGCCATCCGACCTACATCCACTTCCGATTCCTCTTCGCTGAGGACACTAGGCTTTTCACTAGCTTTCCTCCTTCCAATGGGCGAGGAAGAACTCCCTGCAACACCTCTTCTTTTGACGGCTTAGAAGATAACCCTTACAAAGCTCTCACCCTCTCTTGAACAAGAAAACACTTAAGAGTAAGAGGGAAGTTTTGACACTATTTGAGCAGAGTTTTCCTCAAGATTTTCACTCTTCTTGCTGCACTTTGAACCTGCAAGAGAAGGGAATTTATAGAGCTCAAGAGTCAAATTTAGGCTCTAAATTTGAGTTGAAATTGAACTGAGATGAACACGGAAGAAAGTCTCGATTAACTCCAAATCAACATCCAGCTCAAACAATCAATTTTGAATTGACTTCAAACAACGAATTATATCTAGAATTGGGCTTTGAAGAGGTAAAAGCTTCATTTGTTCTCAATAACGTAATTTACATAAGCACAAACTTGATACTTTCTGAAATATGATTCAGACAGTGATGCCTTGTGTTCTTTTTTTTCCTCTACTTCAACAAATTAGTAATGTCTCGAATGTTGTAATAAAGTAGGCTGAGGCACTCATGGAGGATCACTGTACGCATTTCTGCTATTCTCAATGTCTAACCTACGTAGCACAATCTACTACAGACCATTGAGAGCTGAAGCTGACAGCATGTTGTAGATCTCATTGAAGTAGTAAAAAGAATCATTGACAATTAAGAACGTCGTTTGGAACAGTTGTAGCTTCCAAATGCTAGACTGCATAGTTTGGAAGTGTAGGACATGCTCTTGGAATTCAATTTCTCTCATATCACAAGAATCAAGTGTCTCATAAAGTAATAAACGACCAAAAAATACTAAACAATATGGTGATAAGAGTAATGGTTTTTGATAGACATGTTAGAGTTCCCAATTCATGTTTTCTTTACCCTAAAGCGCACTTGTCTAGTAGTAATTGTATGCATTTGTTCTAACACAGTGCATTAGCAAGTAATTGAGTTCTAGTGCTACTTCTTTACCCCGAAATGAGACCTTCGTCGTCGCAGTCGATTGATTTTTTTGGAAATTATATTCGAATTATCACATTCCTCGATCAAAATCATTCAAATCTCTAAGCTAAGCTAAAAGATAGAATCGTATGAGTAGGAAAGTTTCGGTATGCATGAAGGTAATTGAGGGCGTCCACGAAACAATCGCATGAGGTGGTGGTGATCGACGATTTGTTCATGCGACAACGAGACCTTACAACGCCATGGCCCGGCAAACCGGGCAGCTCGTGTGAGACCTCAACCACACGTCGATGCAGTCTACATGGAAAAGATGTAGACACCTGGCCAGGTGACGCACCTCGTCTCCGTCCCGAAGCTCCGTTATGCACACAGCGCACTGCTGCTTCTCGCGGGCGGCGGCCGCCGAATAGATGCGAGCCGGCATCGATACTGAGAGCAGCTCCGGGTCGAGGCCATGGCGAGAAGGGGCGGCGGTGGTCACAGATCCGGAGATGTTATCGTTGGTGGTCGTTCCTCGATTCCGCCAACGAACCCAGCTCTCCTTCGAGGAACTCAGGACGCAGGGGATGCAGAAAGCAAACAGCACCATGACTGCAATGAGGCACAGTATGAGGACGACGCCGAAGTGTTTCGCCATAGACTTCCTCAGTTGTCTTGCTCAAGGAAGAGGAATCCTGCAGCTTGCTTTGATGACTCCTCATAGTTGCCGCTGACCTTGTTTTGTTATGGAAGATGGTCGATTAGCTTAATAAATTATATGCAGATGCCAGCAAATTCTCGTTTGCAAAGAATGAATCCCAACACGAAGTCAAGCGGTGATGGGTGAAATAAAAAGGATAGGCAACAAATAATAACTTTTGTATATGAACAAATACTAGCAGTCAGAGCACACATAATGTAAATTAAACAGAAATTATAATCAAATAGAATACCAAGATTTACATGAAACCCCTTCAACGTGAAGAGGTAAAACCACAGGGCAAACCAGAGAAAATCTACTATAGAAATAATGAATGTATAATTCTCGAATCTCTTGCCCAAAACCAAAGCAACAATCACAAGAGAATAAGACCGGGATACAAGGATCATATCACTTTGTGCACAATATCCAAAACCTCCTCAAGCAATCACGGAAGAATTCTTTGAAGATCGATCTAACACGAGATGAGAAAGCTGTTTGGATGAGTGAGAACAATTTCTGTGTCTTCCTTGTCTTCTTCCCTTTCTTTTTCTCTTGTTTTTCTGCCCTTTTCTCTTCTACTTGAATCTCTAATGTCACTGCTAAGATTCTGCTCTTTGATGCGATGTTTGATCTCCTAATTTTGTAGCCACCATTAGCCCCTATATATAATTAGGTTTAGATTATGGTTTAGGGTTAAAAGAGGGGTATGGTCTGCTAAAGCTCATATGGAGCTCGAATCGGGCTCTCGGCCAACAACCTCCCCTTCAAACTCATAAGGAGGCTGCCCCATGACTCCTTAGTGTAAATCCATGTCGATCAATATCGACACATCTCTGCCTCTCTTTTGGTAAGGTCTTTGTCAACATATCTACTCCATTATCATCTGTATGAATTTTTTGAAGTTGCAACTTGCTTCTCTTCAAGTACATTTTGAATCCAGTGATATCGACATCTATATGCTTTGACTTAGAATGAAAAAACCAGGTTCTTACATAAATGGATGGCACTCACATTTGTCACTGATACACTACATAATTTTCTGTTTTTAGCCCTAATTCTTGTAAGAATTCTTTTATCCATAATATTTCTTTGCAAACCTCTAGAATGAATATATTCGCCTCTACATGGTGGAAGAGCAATACACCTTTGTAATCGGATTACCATGACACAGCTCCCCCAAAAGTAAGTACAAAACCTAATTTAGATTTTCTTGTATCAATATCTCTCGGCCATATCTGCATCTGTGTAACTCGTTAGCGGGTGGTCCACCTCCAGCTTAAACAAACCTTAGAGCTTCCTCGAGATATCTCTAGATCCACTTCATTTCTTCTGCTCTTTGCCTGGATTTGCAAGAAATACGCTAGTAACACCCACTTTGCATATCACGATATCCGGCCCGTACATACCATTGCATATATTAAACTTCCAATCTTTGAAGCATAAGGAACCTTTTGCATTTTTTCCTTCTCTTCATCACTTGATTGCAGACTCTATTCTTGAGCACAACTTGAAGTGACCGAAAGAAGAGAACCAAGCGGCTTTGCATTGCTCATCTTTGAACCTTTCTAATACCTTCTCGATGTATTTCTCCTGTGACAACCAAATCTTCTTGTTTTTCTGTCACGAGAAATCTGATGCCTAGATTTGCTTTCTTTGGCCCCATGTCCTTCATTGCAAAGGACTCACTCGGTTCCTTCTTTGACTGTCAATTGTATGCATATCTTTCCCAAGGATAAGCATATCATTAACATAAAGTAAGAGAATAATAAAATCCTCACCAAACCGTTTGATGTACACACAATGATCTAAAGCCGTTCTTTTGTATCCATTTTCAATCATAAATGAATCAAACTTTTCAGCCACTTGTCTTGGAGCTTGCTTCAATCCATACAAACTCTTTCTTAACTTGCAGACAAAATTTTCTTTACCTTTGACTTTGAAACCTTCTCGGTTTGCTCCATATAAATTTCCTCCTCCAAATCACCATGAAAGAAATTTGTCTTCACATCTAACCGCTCCACCTTCAAGTCTGGCTAGCAACAATACCTAGAGCAACACGAATAGAAGACATTTTAACAACATGGAGAAAAATCTCTTCAAAGTCAATACCTTTCTTTTGACCAAAGCCTTTCACAACCAATCGACTTTATACTTTGGTTGAGAACAATATTCTTGAGTCTTCAACACGAAAACCCACTTGTTCTTCAAGGCCTTTATTCCTGTGGAAGTTGCACCAAATCATATGTATGATTCTTTTGTAGAGCATCTATCTCTTCCTCCATAGCAACTAGCCATATTTTTCTTCTCACTTTCAATTTGCTTCTGATAACTCTCTGGTTCACACATCGAGTAAGCATAACATACTCATCTGTAGAGTATTTTCTAGAAGGCGCGACGTTGTCTAGAAGATCTTCTCAATTGAGGTTCTCGCGGAAGTCTCCTCAACTTCTTCTTGCTCAACATGTCCCGCAGTAGATTAATATCTGGCTCTACACCATCTTTCCGCACATCTCCCCATCACCTCGATATACTAGAGGAACAAGCGGGTCACAATCTGCTAATCTTCCTGCGGAAGTAATTTGGTGCCTCCTTCTTCAAATCCTCGAGGTTTGATCTCAAAGAAGACCATATCTCCGCTTCTAAACACCTAGCGCTACGGATCCCAAAGTCCAGTAAGCAAATTGCTCAATGTGAGTAGCCAAGAAAAATACATTCTTTTGTCTTACCATCCAGCTTAGACCTTTCATTATTTGGAATATGTGCAAATGCACGATAACTAAATACTCTCAAATGCTTATAGGAAACATCTTTCTCGACCAAACATGCTCTGCAACATCAAGATCTAGGGCATGCAGGAGATAAGTTGATCACATCAAGCTGTAGTCCTCAAAGCCTCATCCCAAAACCTTTTGGGTAGTTTTGCTTGTGAAAGCATATATCCGATCTTTTCCATGATGGTGCGGTTCATCCTCTCTACAATTGCATTATGCTTTGAGGTGTACCGGGGAACTATCATCTCATTTGGATGCCATGTGACCTGCAATAATCATCAAACAATCCTTATACTCACCACCATTATCGATTTTATGCATTTCAATTTGTCTTTCTATCTCCCTTTCAACTCGGCATGAAACTCTTTGAAGATGTCAATAACTGATCCTTGATCTCAAAGCATAAGCCCAAACTTTCTGGAAAAGTCATCTATAAAAGTAACAAAGTAAAGTGCACCATGATGCCAGGAACATTAGTAGAACCATTAGGAGTTTTGTCCTCAAAGGACCACATACATCTGTATAAACACAGTCCAAGGCATACATTTTTTAGATAAAGCAGGACTAGCAAATGAAACTCTATGTTGTTTACCAGCTAAACAATCAATACAAGGGTTCAAACGTATACCTCTGAGGTCAGGCAATACCTCTCTCTTGGAAAGAGCTTGCAATCATTTCTCACTCATGTGTCCCAATCTCCTATGCCACAACTCTCTTTGAAGTCTTTCTCTGTAGCATTTAATCTTCACCACAAGCTTTGGCTTGCAACCTGTACAAAGTGTGACATTTCTTTCCATTAGCTATAACAAGAGAACCCTTACTGAGTTTCCATTGCCCTTTGTAAAACACTGCTACCATAGTCTTCATCATCTAATCTTTCAAGTGAAATTAGATTCGACCTCAAGTCAACCATATGCCTCACATCCTTAGCACCAACTTGCATCCAAGATTGGTCTTTATGTGGATATCACTCATGCCAATGATGTTTCTTTGTGCCATGGTTGCCCATCTTGACAACACCAAAATTTCGGTGCACCTGTAGGTAGCAAAGAACTCCCTCCGTGGTGTAGCATGATAAGAAGCTCCTGTGTCAATTATTCACTCGAGATCCTGACACACAAGAAAAAATATCATCAGAAGGGGACAAAATCAAATAATCACCAACCTTGCTTGTATTGTGGTATTCTCTTTTGACTCTGTAGACTCCACTTCTTTTCCCTTTTCTTGCTTTTCTTAGGTTGCTTCGATTCTTATAATGTCCTTTCTCATCATGATTATAGCAAATAATATCTTTCCTTGATCTTGACTTGCTTCTACCTATACGTGTTGCTTCTATCTTTAGACCTTAACCTTCCTCTGTTCTCGAGATAAGTGCACGTGAATCAATCTGAGATCTTGTTAAGTTCTTTCTTATCAACTCCTCATTCAACAAAGCTGCTTGTTACTTGACTCATGGTAACAATACCATCTGTGCGAAATGCGAGGAAACCACTAGTGTCTCTAACTTTTTGGCAATGAACGAGAAGTAACAATACCTACAACTCATCATCAAGAGACATTTTCATAGAAGATAACTAGTTAGTAATACTCTGTATTTCATTCAAATGCTGCAATAGAAGCACCCTCTTTATATTTTAGGTTCACAAGTTTTTTGATCAAAAAAGCTTTGTTTGCCATTGTTTTTTCTTTCATAGAGACCTAACTTTTCCAAAGAATATACGCAGAACTTTCGGTAGAAACATGGTGAAAGACACTATCATCGAGCCACTTTGTCGAATAAATCCAACTGTTTTGATTTAATCTCTTCCACTCATCATCCTATGTCATAGTTATGGGTTTTTCACTATCCCCTTGCAAAGGTCCATACAAATCTTTGCAATACAAGAGATCTTCCATTCTTGGTTTCCATATCATCCAATTATTTCCATTTAAACTAATCATGCGAGAAACACTACCGGCCTTCATGTTCAAACATAAAAATTAAATCACCAAAACCTTACTCTAATATGCGGTTGATGGGTGAAATAAAAGGATAGGCAACAAACAATAACTTTTGTATATGAACAAATACTAGCGGTCAGTAACACACAATGGAATTAACAGAAATCACAATCAAATAGAACATCAAGATTTACGTGAAAAACCCTTCAACGTGAAGGGTAAAAACCACGAGGCAAACCAGAGAAAATCCACTACAGAAATAATGAATGTACAATTCTCGAATCTCTTGCCCAAAACCCAAGCAACAATCACAAGAGAATAACTAAGATACAAGGATCACGTCACTTCGTGTACAATATCCAAAACCTCCTCAAGCAATCACAGGAAGAATTCATGAGAAGATCGATCTAACTGAGATGAGAAACTGTTTGGATGAGTGAGAACAATTTCTGTGTCTTCCTTGTCTTCTTCCCTTTCTTTTTCTCTTGTTTTTCTACCCTTTTCTCTTCTCTTTGAATCCCTAATGTCGCTGTTAAAATTCTGCTCTTTGCTGCGATGTTTGATCTCCTAATTTCGTAGCCACCATTAGCCCCTATATATAATTAGGTTTAGGTTAAGATTTAGGGTTAAAAAGAGGGCTATGGGCTACTAAAGCCCATATGGGCTCTCAGCCCAACAAACGGGTCCTTTTTTGTTGGGATACATAAAAATGTCAAGTTCTCAATGTTTCTGCTCTCTCTCTCTCTCCCTCTCTCTCTCTCTCTCTCTCACGTATTATGATACAAGTAGATTATTCATGCTATAGTACTAAGTTTAATTATTTTCGCTAGAAGGAGAATGTTTGAACCTTCCAAGTCATCCTGATCGTCTTTGGAGTTGGTGATGGAGAATATTAGAGTCAATGTTCTGCTTCTTATGGTGCTACCTCGGTGAACGTTTTAACCTACATGAAAGAACACACAAGATTGCTATATGCTCTTATTCCGAAGTATGGGGGTTTCATTTCACATGATATACATATATATATATGCACCTTGTTAATGCACTATTCTTCGAAGGTTTGATCAAGACAATAATCAGCGTTCGATGTTCTGACTTGGCATGCACCATCCACATTTATTTCTCGCAGTCATACTATGTCAAGTTATCAGTTCATACTGTGACTCAGTCATACTAGCAGTCATACATTTATTTAAAAAGGTGCCCTAGTCGAGTATCAGTTCATTCTGTGACTCAGCACTACTGACAAATAAATTAGATCCGTAGCTATGTACCAGCATAGGATGATTCTGAATCCTACTCCATTAGATAATAACTACACTGCTTATTTGGATTCATTCTGCCAAAGGCCTTATCGAATAATAAAGTTGATTTGTACGATCAAGTTGTATCTCTCTAGTTTTCTTCTCTTTGTTCATTGTAACCTAGTCTCCCATAGTAAACGTGGAAATATATAGCACAATGATCTGATCAAATATATCAGTTCACAACATTTAAGGATTTCAAGATCAAAGAGTCAGGAGTTTGATTCTGAATCAGCTGTGTCGAGAATTTAATCAACCATAAGCATGTATTGGTGTGTGTTCTTCTATGCGCACGAATGTAGAGGAGTTTTTGGAGATGTCTTACAGTATTCAACCAAAGAAATGAAACAATTAGTGGAACACAGCCATGGGTTAATGCATGTATCGGCAAAGACAAGTAGAACATTATGCACGTATACGGAGACTGATTCATGCGAAACACAAGCTGATGCATGCAGCAACGACGACGAGGTTTCATTTATCATGCAGGATCTGTATATATTAGATAAAATAGATACGGCATATACAACATCTTAAGCTACAAGGCCAATCTCAAACCTTGTTCAGAATCTTCTGCTTCTTCTAACACCAATTCACTCTGAATAGAGGCGAAGAATCGATCATACTGCGTCGTCCGAGTCGGGAGCTGTAGTTTCGATGGCCGAGCGGCAGATGGGGCAGGTGGTGTGCGACTGCAACCACGTATCGATGCAGTCGGCATGGAACCTATGGTTGCATCTTGGAAGGAGCCGTCCTCTCTCCCCTTGTTTGAACTCCGCTAAGCACACACTGCACTCCAGCTTCTCGTCGACATCCATGGAGAACACAAACATCGGTAGCGACGCAAGCGTAGCGGGATTAGGTCGGGCGTTTCGGGCTGAGCTGACTCCAGGGGGAGGGCCGACCGTGGAGGTTTCATTCAAGCGCAGAGACTTCCAGCTGCAAATGATCCGGCATATGTAATGGCACAAGAGTAGGATGACGACAACGCAGAGGACAGCGAGAAGAGGGTACAAGACGCGGCCGCGGCCACGGTTGTGCCAGCTATGAGTGTCTGCAGCAGTAGGAGGAGCGCTACTCAGGCTTGTTCCGCTGAAGCTTGCCATCTTCTTCTGCAACAGGAGGATGGTGTGGTTGACGTGGTGGAGGAGTAGAAGAAGGAGGACGAAGAATAGATGCAGATGCCGATCTTGACGAGGCAAGCCAAATTGTCTGACCTCACGCCATACTTGGCCCACGCGTGGATTCTGGCTCTTCTCTTCTATCTAGGGTTGTGCGCAGCTGAAGCGCATCACATGGGGGTGCCACAATCCATTTCTTTTTCTTGGACGACATGGATACATATGTTTTATTTTCTTATTTTAGTATAGATTCGGAGCATCTATTTTGTCGTGTACAAGTGCTAGAGACTTCGGTAGGTTTTTTTGGTCAACTGACTGGCAGCCGACGTGTCAATGAACAGTGAGGACGCTGCCCTACGGATGGGAAGTGGCGACCATCAATACACCATTCGTGTATCGATACGTCGTCAAACGTGAGATTGGTAGCAGAGCAAGGCGTCGACGTAGGCTGGTTCTAAAATGTGAGTCGGACTCTCCGCTTGACATCACGACGACTTCAGCTATTGATAATATGTTAAGGATTAAATTATGTCATGTTGGGGAAATCCAGATTGGGGATTAATTGATTGGGCCGTTGCGGGAAACTTGCTGCAAAGCTTTGAGGCCTCGAAGAGACAACCGAGAAGAAGAGAAGAGACACCAATCTAAGATTTTTATTCGTCGCCAGCATCATCTCTGGATCTGGTTACAAAATTATAGATCACATATGTATAAAAATCATACATAGATCTAATTTTATCGGTAGGGCAAGCAAGGATCATCGCTTCAGGTATTGGATAGTTTTAGTAATTTACTCATATTAGTATATATATCAATATATGAAACACTGATATATATCGATGTTTAGAGAAAAAGAGGAAACAATGATGGAGAAAGAAAAAGAAAAGAAAAAGAAGACATAAGAGAAAGAAACCTAAGAACAAAAAGGATAAACATAGAAGAGAAAAAACGAAAAGGAGGTGGTGGAGGAATAAGAACAAGGAGAGTAGATACACTAAAAGAGGAAGAGGAGGATGAAATGAGCCCTAGTCTAAGAAAAGAAAAATTATGTAAAAATTTTATACCATAATTGTAATCAAGTATCGTAAGCCAAAGATAAAAGTTCTGCGACTCCTGAACATGATAATCGATAAGTAATCTTGAATATTATGAAACAATGCACCATGATCTACATGCATCATCATAGATCTAAACTATACTCTTATTCTATTCTCTTTCTATTTTCAAGACTATGATAATTGATATAATAGGTATATATCGGAAGGTTAGAGAAGAAATATATAATCTTATTATCTCTAAAAAGGTCTCATCAAAGTCATCTCCTAAGATATCTTAACATAGGTAAACTTCTTTTATATTTGTCAATAAACTTAATTAGAACCCGAGTATATCTTAACCAATTAATTATGATCATAAAATCTAACATTCTTCTATTTAATTCATTAATTAGCAAGATAGAAAAGGTTCAAAATTAAAATAAATTAAATTAAATTTATTTTAAAATAGTTTTATCAAATTGGATTCTAAAATTTTGAAAAGCATTTATATACATTCGAATTAATAAATAAGCCAATAAATTTAATATATAAAATAATATTATATTAAATCTAATTTTCTTATATATAATATAACACTTAATCTTTTCTTATGTAGTTCAAAATAATCTTTGTAATTTATTTTATCAAAATAATTCTATTATCATATTCAACCATAATATGTATATGAACATGATAATATAAATAAATAATTTTAATTACGTAAAAAAAATATCAATTATAATATCTACTTAAATATACATCACTATATTTGTATGGGCACTCAAAAACCCAACCATAAGACTATGTTTATTCAAATACTTTAAGTTGTAAGGTCTAAATGAATTGATAATTAATACAACAAAACTCGAGTTCTTAATTAGCATTACTTATTTTTAGATTAGATCTTTAATCATCAAGTACTTTATACTAATATATATAAAACTGCTATAGTATTTGTCATTCTAAAAAAAAAATTTACTACGATATATCACAATGTATCTTTAATGACATAGCAATTGAGTCTAATCATACCAAGTCTTGAGATAAAATTTTATAATCATAAAGCTTAATTAATAGCCTCAAAGCATATCATAAAATCAACTTTTATTATCAATAATAAAATTTATATTATATAATTCTTACAAATTGTCCCTTTAGTTAATATAAACATAAATCATAAAATGGACTTCTTGTTATTGAGATAATTTATAAAATCAACATATAAAAATATCATCATTTCAAACTGATCTAATTTCATATACGTGAGTATATAGTATTTTATCTCTTGTAGATATCTTATTTCTTTCCTTTGTAGCTAACGAATATTTCATTCCTAGATAACTTCAATGTCTATCTAGTATTCCAACTATAAAACTGATATCTAGTTTGGTATAGACTTGAGCATATAACATACTTCTAATTGTGCATGCATAAGGAATATTTATTTTTATTTATTATTTTATTTGACTCTTTTCTAAGTCAATTTTGGAAAATATCAAATTTGATTAAATCTTTTACTATTGTTATTTGCTAAACAAAGCTACATACTAAATATTTCAAAAACTCGATTAATAAATTCTTTCTAAGACAATCTTAATAATTATTGAGATAGATCCCTAGATATTTCTATGTCAATAAGATAAGATATCTCATTCAAATCAATTATCTTAAAATTCTTAATTAGAAATCTCGTGTTTTATGCAATAAACCAAGATCATTATTAGTAAGCAAAATATCATATATATATATATATATATATATATATATATATATATATATATATATATATATATATATATATAATAAACTAGCTCTCACTAACATTTGGATATATGAATATTGATCAACAGTATTTTTCTTATATATGAAGGAAGTAATGATATAATAAAATTTTATATACCATTGTCTTATAAGTTTGTTTAAGAACCTAAAGAGATTTTCAAATTTTATAAGCCAAAAAATAATTCTTCCTTTCCTTTCTCAATGAATCATTTAGATTATTCTATTCAAAAAAGTTATTTTTATATATATCTGATACAGCTTAAGATCATACTGAGCTATTAATGTCATGACGATTTTTATTGAGTCTATTAAAAAAATTTTAAAAAATCTCGTTATAGTCGATATCTTCTTTATGAGAAAATTTTTTATGACAAGTCTAACTCTATGTCATTAGATATTACTATTTGAGTCATATTTAGTATTAAAGACCAATTTACAATTGATCCTTTTATAATTATTACACAATTCAATAAGTTTTCAAATATCATTCTGGTTTATTAATTTTAACTTTGTTTTTATTGTATTGTATCATTGCTCAAAATCACTACTTTCCATAACTTATGAAAACAATAAGAATTCTTTTGATTTTTTATATCATAATCTAATTCTTATAGATACATCACATAAACATAAAAAATAATATATCTTATTTTTATTTTGAGATATTCTTAAAATTATTGATTGTGATTATTTTATAAGTCATTAGAAATTATATCAGTATTATGTGAGAGTTCATTAATGTTATTGTATTGTTTACATTCATCAAATTATTTTAGTGATTTGATGAACAATAACTTCTCAATAAAAATAATAAAAGAGTATCAACTTATATCTTAATATAAATATTAGATTTTGAGATTTTACTCTCAAATGTATCATTTTAAGAATCTTGCATTATCGTATTATGATCATGACAATAAAATCAATATCTTTCTTAATAAAATATTCAAAAATAATTTTTGAATTTATTTGTTTATATCCAGAAATAATTTCATATTATATTTATAAAATAATCATAATATATAAATATCTCAAATTAGATTTTCTATTACTTCATAACTCAAAAGGAGTTCATGAAACTGACTTAATAGGAATCTTGCTCAGGGATATATATAGTTGTCTTCAAAGTTTTACCTCACTTTAATTCAAGTACAAAAAAATAATTCATCATACTCCTAACTATATTCATAAAAGTATGATTTTTTTCAGCAATCTCATTTACTATAGCATATCTCATAAGACATACTAAATATAAATACTTTATTTTCCTAAGAATCTAACAAAAAAAAACTAGACCTATAATGAAATTCATCATATTTATTATAAAATTTATTAACTTTGTCAGATTTGATAATGTTAATCTTTATATCTGTCTTGACTTCAATATCTAAATGTGTTAATAACTTGGGACCTTATATGAATTAGACATGCATAATCAAAATTTGATAAATCATTTATAAAAGTGGTAAAATTTCTCTCTTTAAAATAGAAAATATGAAGTAGTCCATAGATCTAAGTACATATAATCTCAATGAATTTATGAAATTATGTTTTATTCTAATATTTGATTATGAAATCATTGCAAACTCAATATTCATATTAATTATATACAAACCATCATTCAAAATTTTATAACAAACTTTAATTGAATCATAAATATATTTTATAACTAAAATTTAATATTTTAATAGCTATATGTATAAAAACTAATTTTTTAATCATAGGAATATAACATGTATTATTAAGATATATCAAATAAACCTTCTCTAAACATAGGCAATAATTACTCATTATTATCACTTTTATCTTAAGATGATTTTTGTTATGATGAATTTTTATGTTCTTTTACTTTTATGTTAAAATTAATCCTTGCTTATTTTTTGTAGCATGAGTTAAAGCACCATAATCAATATATCAAATATTACATATAAAGGTCAACATATATCTTTCTCTTTTGAATCAAACCTTATGATCCTCTTCACATTATATTTCTTACTACAAAAATAACACTTTATTATAAAAAATGTTCTTTTATGAGTTTGTATAATATTTATAAAATCAAGTGATTTATTTAGTAGATTATGCTTTAGTTTATTATTATCCACTTCTTAAATAATAGTTAACATATTATTATTCTTTTATTTTAATATTAGTTCATTCTGAAAATATATACTAGTTAACTCATTTAAATTTTACTTATCCTTTATTTGTGTTATTATAAGTTTTAAATGAGCCAAATAAAAAAGAAAAGAACTAAGAATAAATTTCACATGAATGACTCATTTATTTTCATACCTAATATCTTTAAGTTTTATAGTTTTATCAATCATAAAAAATATATCATATAATTTTTAAATATCATAATATTGAGCTATAGTCAGTTCTTTCATTAAGATACCAATAAATGACTTATTAATAATTTTAAATCAACTTTTAGATATTCCAATATACTAGTTATATACTATAATAAAGTTCAAATATTAGTAATGCTTATCATAAAATTGAGCCTATTAGATATTTTTCAATCATTTATTTTAATTATTTGTCTAATAAAACTTTCAATAGTTAAATCCATGATCCTTTTAACAAATAAGGTTAAAATATAACTATTAGTATAAATTACATATGCTTAAGTTATTTATAATAATTTAATTTAAAAATAAAAATACTAGAAGTATAAGAATGCAATGAAAGAAAACTATTATAATAAAATAATACAATATTAATGCTTAGAGATTTTTAATAAATATTAAGCTATAGATATCATCTCTATTTCACTCTTAGGTGAAATATTAGCATATCTAATATTCACATAAGATTTTATCATTATAGAGGACTATTATTAACTTTATGAAATAGTATTGTTATATTTAGGTATACAACTCTAAACTGCAAGAATATTCAAAATAGTATCATCTTAACTCATTACATAATTATTTAAAATATATTTTTATTTAGGATTATCTAAATCTTCTAATATTATTTAAGACTAATCTTTAACATAATTTTATAATTTATTAATTAAAGCCACTTTGGTGGCTATAAGATTGGTATAATAAAATAAAATATATTTTAAATATCCTATAAATGATAAAATACTTATTAAAATTTATATCTCATAAGTCTACCATTCTAAGTTACTTTGGTGACCACAACTTTGACAAAATTTAGGGATATAAGTTATACAAAATATTCACTAAATTTTTTAAATCTAATTATGTAGAAACTATTCAATAAAAATTAAGTGTAATAATTATTGAACATAAACTTTAATCAACATAATAAAACTCATATTATGAAAATAATCATGATAATAAAATTCATATCTTTATGTAAAAATAAATATTATTTCATAATTTTAAAATAAATGCATGTGAATAACTATATAAATATCAGAAAATGATAATTAGAATTTAAGAATCACAAGTAATAAAAATTTTAATTATATATCATATGAGAAAACTATAAAAAAATTTAAGATTTATCTATTTGTTAACTTTTGTAAAGGTCCAAATGAGCTAATCAATTCTATTTAATAGGACGTCTTAAAATTGAGTCAAGATAAATTGGATCATTCAGAATTGGACCACCCAAATTTGACCCAATAATCAACCTAGTGAATTTGTAAACTTAATTAACTAGTTAGAGTTTACCATGTCAAAATTAGTCTTGACCAGTTAAAAATTTAATTTGAAATCAAAACCCAGTTGACCTTATATTAATCAGACATGCATAATCAAATTTCACTATCGGCTGCAACCAATCACAAGTTATATGATTTCTTTCTATAATTGATAATTCGCACACACAAGAAGCTCTTTATCATGAGCATCATCCTAACACTACCTGCTATTTATCCAACATAGTCGCAGCCATCTTTCAAATGTATGACAGTGGACAAAATCGTGCCCAAGGGCTTATTATCGCTAGCCATGTGGCCTCCGATTAAACCACCAATTCCAACCACATGTAAGGACATGGTCGAGGATAAAATGATGATTGATTCGACTATCATGATGTATCATCCACATTGATCTTCTTACTACAATGCTTTCCTCTCACGTCGGAACACCCAACGGCACTCAGTGATGCTTCTATCATCAAATCTCACTACCATGATGCATTGTTCGTAGCAATCCTTCTTGTTACGATGTGCTATGACCAATCGTGGCCAATAGACATTGTTATCCTCTACAAGGCCGTCACACCGTTCACTGAGTCACTGCTCATAATAGCAACTCCCACATGATAGAGTCAACACTACAATAGTGTTGCTAAAAATAAGGGTAGTGACCCATATGTAAGCAACAATCACAACCCCTAATAAGGTAATGATCATAGCAAGTTGTTGACCTCCGTTGTGCCATTGCTGATAGTAAGCTACCGATGACAACCCACCAAGCAAAGTTGAGCAACACCTTTCCAATGCCTGAACATAGCGACTGTGCCTTTTGTAGATCCCACGAGTGTATGATTTTTATCACTCACAAGCAGGCTAAAAACACAAAGATGAATACGAGCATAATCCGAATACATGAACGATGTAGGATCACATGGTGTATGCATCATAAGATCAAAATAGAAATAATAATTCAATATAATCAAAATATATCTAATGCATAAATAGATCTAATAGATAGATCTAATTTCTTTCACGATCTATAATAACTTAGATTTTAATGACATGACTCTATACTAATTATAAGAAATAAAAATTATTATATAAAAATTTTATATCATAATTGAAATCAAGTTTCATAGACCAAAGATAAAAGTTATATATCTTTTGAACATGATAATCAATAAAGTACAGAAGATTTTGCAAAGTAACGCATCATGATCTATATATGTACTCTCTTCGTATCTTCAAGACCATGATAATTGATTAAGGAGGGACTTATCGAAAGGTGAGAGAAGAAATATATGACTTTATGAACCCTAAAAATTCTTACCTATATATAGGCTATAGCAAACCTAATTATGAGTAATTATAAGAGTCTCTCGTATCAAAATAATTTCCTAAGATATTCTAATATAAGTGGACTTTCATTTTTATTAAATAATAACTTTAATCAGAATCCAATTAGAATCTTAATATATCTTAGCTAATTAATTAAGATCATAAAATCTAGCAATAGATCATGCACGACAAGCGATGGGCGATGAACAGTGACAAGGGACAACATGAAGTAAGATACACTCGCAATTCGTTCTAAGCGGGTTGTAGCACACTAGTTTTAATGAGTTAGAACAAATCATCTCGAAACAGGGGCAGTATGCACACTAATTTTATGTCCAAACTAGTAAATACATTCCATTTCATACTGATTTGGATGAATTAACAATCCGTTCACGCTAACCAAACCACCTACAGCAACTGTTTGTGGTAGGATTAGAACGGACCCAATGGTTAGATGCACCAAAATCCAAGAACAATAATCTCGCCTACCTCAATAAAATGTTTCATTTGCGGAATTAAAAAAGAACACCAAGGAAATGAATCCAAATTTGGATGATTGAATGTTTTTTTTTTCTTCCACAGAAATAGATCATTGAACTACCCTCTCAAAAGTCATGGATTTCAAGTGAGATTTTATAGCATATCAACCTTATAATGTGATCAAAAACAAAAACAATATAGCAGCTACATACATGACGAGGATTTCCCAATTAAGTCCTCTAAAAAAATACCAAAGGAGAGGAGTACGACCATGAAACTTATCAAGTAGGTCACACTTTTCTTTATAACGTTTTGGATTTTGATTTATCAAGTTCTTCCGAGAGTAAAATATGTGTTATTGTAGTGATCACAACCGGATCAAAACATCCCCAATCAAGTCTCGAGTCACTGGACAATGAATCGGCGGATCAACTGGTCAAACCATAGGTTCTTTTATAATTTTTAAAAATTAATATAATCATATTGTATGTTAAATATATTATATGAATAATGTTATAAAAATAATTTTTATAATGTAGTAAAACAAAATAATAGCGGTGGAGTAAATACGTGGAAAAAATAGATGTTATAAAAAAAAGTGAAACAAAATAACCTCTTTCATGCTTGTAAGGGGGAAATTGCAAATATAATTAGAAAAAAATTTAAAACAATCCTTTTATGATTCACATGGCCTAATTCTTTTTTTATTTTTCTAATTCGATTTTTTGGTGCAACTTAGATTGTCCAAAGCAAACGTCTGAGGTTTAGCTTCGGAAGTAGCTATTGTTTATTTATCATCTATTGTATTATTAAGATTTAATGACTAAAGATGAACGATGATAATTAGAAAATTTCAAAAAGAGTGAAGAGATAGGACCCAAGTCTTATTGTATTATTCTCTCCATATATAACGGCTGTTCATGTTCTGAACATCCATTTATTTATCATCTATTATATTATTAAGAATTAATGACTTAAGATGAGCGACGATAATTAGAAAATTCCCAAAGAGAGTGAGGAGATTGTTAGGGATCGAGCGGCACTAAGAGGGGGGGGTGAATTAGTGCAACGGATAAAACGATAGATTTTTCAGTGATTTAAAACAAGCTTTGGAAACTTCGTACGAATGAATGCAATGTTTCGTTTGAACCCGGAAAGATTACGTTTTAACTTTAAAGCATACGTAATAAGATGATAAGGAAGTTGAGTAAATAAGGCAGCAAGTAAAAATGGTTTGCAAAGCAAAGTAAATAGCAAGAACGTAAATGCAAACCAGATTTTTATAGTAGTTCGGTCATCCGACCTACATCCACTTCCGATTCCTCTTCGCTTGAGGACACCGGCTTTTCACTAGCTTTCCTCCTTCCAATGGGCGAGGAAGAACTCCCTTGCAACACCTCTTCTTTTGACGGGCTTAGAAGATAACCCTTACAAAGCTCTCACCCCTCTCTTGAACAAGAAAACACTTAAGAGTAAGAGGAAGTTTTGACACTATTTGAGCAGAGTTTTCCTCAAGATTTTCACTCTTCTTCTTTGCACTTTGAACCTGCAAGAGAAGGGAATTTATAGAGCTCAAGAGGATTCAAATTTAGGCTCTAAATTTGAATTTTTGAGTTTTCGGTGCCGAGGCGTTGCTCTTTGCTGTCGAGGCGGTGCTACACTTTGCCTGACAAAGGTCGATCGATATAGCGGCGGTTCTACCGCCTGTGCAAAGCGGTGCTACCGCACGCTTTGCTACGATGTCAGGCGCTCTGATAGCATGCACGTAGCCCAAAGCATGCATGCATGCATGCACACATCTTCTTGGCCACATTGGGCTGCTTTGGGCTCCACCGCCAAAGCCACAAATCTACATTTGGTTTGGGGAAAACTTGGCCCAAACCGGTTCGAACAAGGCCCAATGGGCCCATACTTGGAGTTAGAGGATTAACCCCTAATCCTAACCCAAATTAATATGCTAACTATGAAATTAAAGACATTCCTAAGCTATTACAAAGTCCGCAAGAAGTCAAGTCTTCTTCCCTCGAGCTTAGGCGAACTTCCGGCGGTCTTCCGACGATCCCTCGGAAACCATCCTGCGGACTCCCGGCAAGCTCTCGGACTCCACGATGATTTTGGCGAGTTCCCTCGAGCTTCTTTGGCAAGCTCCGATCTTTCTTGGCAAGCTCCGCGAACTTCCGATGAACCTCCCGCGAACTTTGAAAACCCTTCGGCAAGCTCCTACTGCGTTTCTCGGTGGTTCCGCAAAGACTCCCAATTAATCTTGGACTTCCATCAAACTCTCGAACTCCCAACGATCCATCGCACTTGACTTCGGCCCTTGGTTTCGCTTTACGCCTTCATCCCTTTCGTAGTTACTCCGCACAAACAAACACCAAATACTCTACTTGATCTAGAGCAGATTATTACAACGCGAATTGACATTCGCTGTTTGCGGCACATCATTGGTGGCGCCGTCGATCCTTCGCACATCGCCCTTTCTAGCGGCTTGTTGCCCAATCGACGGTTGACCTCGCAACCTCGATATCCATGGCGCAACTCCGCACTTCTTGGCCCGATGCCCGACGCGTCACGAAGCCCCTGCGATAGTCGGCCAACCTCGGCTCGACATCTAATATCCTGACGTGATCACCTCCGACACAACATCAATTCCTCCAGCGTGAACTGTCTAATCCTGATCGATAGTAGACCTGCGTAACTCAAAACGTAGTTAGAACACAAATCACACTCAATTAGTTTCATCATCAAAATCCGAGATTCAACAGAGATACGATCCAAAGCTTATTGTATGATTCTCTACATATATAACGGCTGTTCATGTTCTGAACATCCAACCTAATTCGCCTTTATTTGTCTATTCTTCATTGCTACTCATTCAAGTGATGCATCTCAGTTGATGGTTAAAACATGGATCTCATCATGCTCCGATATGGTAGACGCTATCATAACGACAACGGGGACATGACATCTAATACCACAACACATCTGAGATTGCAGAGATAATGACATGCAGTGAGACAAAAGGCTCAAAGCCATCCCACGCTCCCCCCTCCCTCCTCTTGCCCTCATCACTAACAGTTAACTAGCGATAAATTTTACCTTCAATTGAAACAAACGGATCCATCCATTTCGTTAGAGAGAGAAGCAATGTTGCATGTAAACATAGGCCTGCTAAGCCAAGGTTATTATAAGTTGGTAGGTCACGAGAAAGGGACTCTCTCTTAGGGCCCTCTCAAGTGGACGCAATCTTGTTCTCATGCACAAACGCATGCGACAATGAATGCATGCAGACCAAGGAAATTAAAAGGTGTGCGTGGAGGTGGCACTGCTCTTATTATTATGCCAGGCATGACACGCAATGTTGCCTCCCCTCCCCCCTCCCACGCCTTGAAACTTCTATCCATCCATTAACGTCTTAGAGAAATATTTATGTCCAAAATAAATATTAAAAGAAGTTTTAAGAACAGTCCTGCATTTTTAAGATTGTTGGATCTGATCCATATTTTAACGTTCCATCGTATACAGTGGTCAATGTATCGTATCATAAACTAAAATTGAGGTCAAGTTTATTATTTTTCTTCTTTTGAATATTAAGAGCATCTAAATTCATATATTGCCAATGTAATTATTTTGAGAATTTAAGTGAGCTTACTGCTGCAGTGGGTTCCATCACCATTGCCTTTGAAGGTTTCAGCAGTAGTATATATATATTTATATATATACATAGCTTCGCCGACTTGGCGGACCCACGTGAACCACCGCTAAGGCCGTCAAACTGGGTCCATGAGATGGCCGGGCCCCACAGAGAGCACCCGTGGTAATTTCTTCCTTCACCGTCCATGTCTTTGCCATCAACCTCCTAAATGAGGTACGTTTCCACGCGCACAGAGCGTTTCCCGATTCTCCTACGAGCGGGGATGCCCGCCGTGACGGGTGCGAGAACGGTGGCTTTCAGGTAAATAACGTCGATCTTAAGGGCGTTCATGCAACCTTCCGGCCTTAAATGAGCCACAGGATTCGGAAGCTCATCGCCTTGCGCCTCTTCGTCTCCCTTCGGAGGAAGCAAGATGAACAAGTCTCCGGTTTTTCCGATGACGCCGGAGGCCAACCACTACAGCGACTACGGCTTCGACCCCCAGATGGACTACTTCCAGGTATGAACGCGCTGCTGCCTCCTTCCTCTGTTTTCATTGCATTGACTCTTGCTTCCCCGGTGTGTTTTTGATGGGTGTGTGTTTTGCCTGCCCTGCGGAGAAGGTGCTGGAGGAGGCACGGCGGCACTCGAAGCGCAGTGACCCGCGCCCGCTCGACTCCCTCCACTGCAAGCTCCAGAAGCCCATCTCCAAAGACGACGCCAAGTGCAAGAAGCGCCGCCGCGGTTGGTGGAAGTCCGCTTTCCTCTTCTGGAGGCGTCCCAAGGTCAGCTCCGAAGCCGACGAGCAGCGCCGCTCGCAGCAGCGGCCCAACAACGCCCACCGGTCGGCGGTCTCGGGACCCATATACGCGACGGAGAGCTGCGGCGGGGGGCGCCGCACCAGCCGCCCGAGCTCCGGCCCACTTACGGCGGCGGAGGTCGGCGCTGACGCGGCGGGGCTGGCCTACCTCAGCCTCAGGGATCTCAGCTTCATCGACGGCCGCCGCGCCTCGACCCACGCCGCGGTCCCACCGGCGATGCCCATCTACCTCGTCACCTGAATGGGTCCGCGGCAGCCGTGCGCCTCCTCCTTTTTGCTTTTGCCTTGTCAGGCTCTCCTTCTGTGGGCCTCCTGGTGGTAGACCTCGTAACAAAGATTGCATTTTCCATACCCAATCGGAAAGGCGAAGGCTCGCAAAAAGACTAGCTTTTTATCTTAATGTTGCTTCTCGTCGGAATCGACGGTAGCTTTCGCCGCTCCTTGGTCTTTCTTCTCAAGCTCGCGTGTCATCTCTTTGATGTAAGAACTGGAGCGCATTTGATACAGTACGGGAACCATCAATGAGTGCGGTGAGACGGACGTTATTCTCACCTCGAGTGAGCACAACCACCGCCGTGATCACAACGTTGTTCGGTCATTAATCGCCTTTCTAAGCTCGTTGTTCGGTCATTAATCGCCCTTCTAAGCTCGCGTATGGTTCGGCGCGATGCAATTTGCAGTTTCTGAGTGTTTTTTTTCGCATAATGCCATTATATCATATTTATATGTTTTATTGCACATGAGCTAAGCTAAAAAGAGAGGTATATATATTCATACAAAAAAATGAGAAAAATAAGAAAAAAAAAAAGAGGAGGAATTCATACGCCATATCGCGTTCTGTAAGTGCAAGTGCGTTAATGATGTGTGTCCGCCGTCTTTCCACTATCACGTCACAAGAGAAGTCGGACATGGCAGGCTTTTGGACTTGAATAATAGAAATGTATATGATACGTATGATGTACTAAGTGTAAATAAGAAATTGGAGTCGTTATGGGCGCGTGACAACAGGCGTGCGCTAAACAAAAGTCGCATCGTCTTGTGTTTGGGTTATGATCTGTAATCAATGATCGTGTTATATTTAACAGCGACAAGCTTACGAGATTACCTATCTCTCTGGGAAAGCAATCCCACTATGAAGTCCTTGCAAGCCAAGAAATCTCATCAGCTTTAAGTTTTCTCTTTACTCGGAAATTTATCTTATTGTTACACGAATTTTATAAAGGGCAAATACTTCAAAAAAAGAAAAACTCTTAGTTTTTTTTTTTTTCTGATTAGCATCCTTTTTTATTTATTCCCTTTGAGCATTTTTATTTCTTAAAAGATAAAATTATCCTTTGCCCCTTTTGTCCTTCGTCCATCGTTATCATCATGCACTTCCTCATCGCCTCTACTCTTGTTCTCACTCTATCAATTCTATCCTTCATTTGTGATTGCTGTGAACTCATTAAAATATTATTACTTGTGAATCTTTTCCTCGAGGGAGTCAAAGACTAGGATTAATCAGTAGAGTGGGGAGGCTGATAAAGCGATGACAATCAGAATCGATCAGTTGTCACATACTTAATTGATTTTGCCTAAATACACTAAGATAATCATAAAAGTCAATCCAAATAGGACTGCTAAGTCTACTGTAAGTCATCTATAAGCTATACAAAGCATAAACAAAATCAAAGATGCTCACTGATATATACGAATATTATATCAAATATTTTATATATAACTTTATCCATGAAAGAGTGATTGGGGCTTATGCTAGGGCCATTGAAGTGTGTGAAAAAGATCACCTACACCAAAGCCCCAACATAAGGTCATGGTGGGGGTTGCATAAATCAACAACTACTACAATGACAAGGTTAGGTTTGCCACCAATAGTGTGACGAGCAACAATGAAGATCTTATAAGCACACTCACAAAACTCTACATTGAGAGATGCCTAGTTGGCCAAAGGGGGTAATAGCAGATAAGATTTCCTCAACAACATGAGGAAATCTTATTGCTTTGTTGAGGGAAATCCCCCCTCCCAATCCTGTATAAATAGATCGCATATTATTCTCACATTTCATCTAATCAGAGTGCTTTACATTGCATCTTATCATGGTATCAGAGCACCTTGCCTAGAGCAAGCTCCTCACCGAATCTTCCCCTCCGCCCCCTACTTCCTCTGCTTCCACGGGCGAAAGCTTTCTCTCCGCTGTTCCGGCCAATGGACCACCCCCTCTACCACTGCTTCTTGGCCGCAACCTCTCCACCGCCGTCGCTGCCAATAACCATCCCTACCGCTCCTGCTCTTTCCCACTGTGACCATCGTCGTCGTAGCCACCGACCTCGATGGCAATTGCTACTGCTTCTTAGCCCATGCACCTCCTCTGTCGCTACTTCAACCGGTGGCCATGTAACCCATCGTCGTCGTTGTCCCCTCATTTGCCTCGGCAGCGCAGTGATCTCTGATACATGATTACCCTTGTTCTGTAGCGAAACAGAGCAAAAGAACGTAAGAAAGAAAAAGGGCAGAAGAACATAGCCGCCGACCTCGGCATCCACCGCTACTGCTGCTCTTTCCTTCCCCTCGCCACGCAACCCCGCCATTGTAGCTCTCTGGCCCACGACCACTGGCATCGCAGCCTCCGGTCGTGCGATCATTCCACCGGCTGCTGCAGCATGAGAAGGGCCATCGTTGCTTTCCGACCCAGCCCTCGATGGCGTTGCCCCAGCCACACCATCATCACAGCGACTACCGCCGCTGCTGCTCCCAGTCGCGCCACCACCACTACTAGCCGTCGAGCACTTGCAGTGCTAGCGTTCCCTTCTATGGTGTGATAGAAGCAGAGCACTCTCTGCTGCCATTGCCTAGCTGTTGATTATCATCACCGCTTCCTCTTCTCACAATGACTACCACCGTTGCTGCTCTTTCCCCCTTTCGTTGCTCTATGTAATGCTACCGACATCTTTCCCAAATCCTCTTCACTCCCCTGTGGATGACTCTCCTAAAGGAGGCACAGGTGCTGCATCACCCTTCTAATCACAATAGCTCACCAGCACTTCCTCCAGCGACAACAACCTTGCCCCTCCCCCTCCCCGGCAGCACCTATCGCAATCGAGGCCCTCCAGCAACCACCTCCAGAAGATCCACCCCTACCGCTCACCCCTATTGCCCGGCCGCCTCCTCCTCTCGTTGCCTACTACTGCGCTAACCAACGGATAGCAGGATGCAAGCGCCCCCATCTTCTTCCTACGAAGGCAGAGCCAAACCTTCTCCCTCAACGTAGAAAGATATGCGATAAGTGTCACACCCCCCGAATCATCACATTCAGGAGGTGTGATCCTGTCATAAATTCATAATAATATAATTCATCAATAATTCAATCCAGGATCCATTCTAACAATTTGAGGATACTAAGAACCATTCAAAGTCAATATTCACAATTCATCAACCTGTACATTTCATAAAATCATACTCCACTTCCCTCAGAGATTCATAAAATCTAAAGCCAACTCAACTAAACATCAACTACAACACAAATCCATAATCATAGAAATACATACAATCACAAAAATAATATTTACCACAAGTTCATATCCTTATGCAATTTAAATTATCATTCCATCAATATGAGCGGTCCTTTAAACTTTTACAACACATAAGTGTCAACATATCCTTAACATTTCATCAGAAGTAAAGTATACTATACAACAAAAACCTATCAACGAACAAAGATTAGCCCAAAAATCTTCTAGCCTTTCTTTGCTTCAACCCAATTCTAGTTTTTCCGTGCGTGACAAGCTAATCTTAAAAATTTATATATAGCAACGGGATGAGCATAAAGAGCTCAGTAAGCGACTAACATATCCATAATGATAGGAGCAGTTCAAGCAGGCTTAGTGTCAAAATACAAAAGCATAGCTACAAGTATTCAATGAAAAGTATCTCATTTAATATAAAATCACAAAGGGTTATCTCATTTGAAACCGGTATTATACATAACAATAGGAGAAAGGAAATTGGAGCATTTCATTAGCAAAAGAAGTATTTAGGTACATATCAAAGGCGTAAGAGTGTTTGAGAGCATAACAATGACATACAAAGCACTTCAAAGTATAACAAGTGAACCGAATAACAAATATAAGCTTGTATGTCATTTTTGATGTAACATGCATTCCATTTTTATCCAAAGCATAAATATAATCTTGTAAGCAAGGCTTTGGATATCATATCAAAAAAACATAAAGGGTGTTGTGGGACCACATTCATAACGTGATTTATCCATTTCTGGATAACCACCAAACATTAGTCTCCCACGTCTGGGAGCTCCATCCATCCACGTCTGAGTGAAGTCAATGGGGCCGGCAAAGCAATCGCAGGGCTCTTATCACATTCCCTTTATCATTTCTGGCAAAGGTCTAAATCATCCCACAAGACACCAAAGTACAAAAGGGTAGTATGAACAATAACATTGGCACATATCGGAAGCACATGCGGAACAACGAAAATATGCGTGTGCCTTTATGAAACAAGATAATGCAAACATGAACATTACATAATAGACTTCAAGTATACAAATAATTTCAGGATGAATAATACAGGAATTGCAAAGGACTAATATAAAGCTCAACTGAAGAAGAATTAAGCTGAATCAGTTTCCAATAGGATGAAATATGAATAGACAATAACAACAAAAGAACTTGATTCTAGCAGAATTTGAAAGATATATTTCCTGAATTATTTGAGTGACCAAATATGCTCCAATTCACTCATAATAGTTGTCATTAGAAAGTTGTATCAAACTATTTTCAAATGAACTCAAATTTGTAAATTTTTGAGTTCCTAACAGGAAGTTACAACAAATAGAGTAAAGAAAGGTCAGAATTGATCATATCTGTTTTGCAGAATTAGTAGAATCAATTTAAATAAATGTTTTAGAGGGCAAACATACTTCAAAATTTCTATATTAGGTGTCAAGAGAAAGATATATGAATCTAATTTTCAAATAATTAAGTTTTGCATAATTCAAAATTTTCATCAAAGAGTTATGAGCCATTTAGTAATAGAAGATTAGGAGCTATAGCATCTGTTTCACCAAATACATGAGGTCTTTTCATTCATATATTTGGATAGGTAAATTTACTCCAAATCTTTCATTTTTTATATCCAATGAAAGCTCTATAAGTCTTCTTTCGTATGAAAAAGGTTTTTACTTAATCAGAATTTAGTGCAAAAAAGTTATGGCTACAAAAGTACTGAAAGGTCAACAATCCGAAAAATTCCAGGTCCAACATTTGATGTATAAATGGCATAGATATCTTACATGAAGCCACAATCTCCCAATTTTTTCTCAGAATCAAGATGAAAACAAGGATCAAAATTTATCTCTAGAATGGGGTTAGAACACTTGCCTTACAAAAGTTTGATTTCCAACTATGGAGAGTTGATGCAAAACCTTGAGCTAAGACAAAAGTTCTACTTCTCCTTCAATTCCTTCTCCTTCTCCTCTACGTTGGCAGCAAGCTTCCCATGTTAAGTTTTCCTTAACTCCTCATCTATTTGCTTAAGTTTTGACTAATGCAAGAATAGGTGGTAAGCATGCATGAGGAAAACATGTGTCATCCATATAATTAACACAAGTGGCTCATTCTTATGTTAGCTAATGCCACTTGTCCTCTCTTTTTCTTTCTTTCTTTTTTTTTAAACTGAATACCAATCTTTCATAAATCCTATATAATTATTAATATTCACATTTTGGTCCCTAACATAAAATTTTCAATATAAAAATATTTAGTGCTTAAGGATTATTAAAAGAAATCCTCATATTTACAAATAAATCCTTATAAATTTTTTAAAAATGAGGGATGTTACCTACTCGCGTAAGGCCTTAACCTACACCCAAAAAATCGATTCGTCAGATGTGTTACTACCCCCGCTTATAAGCCCAAGATCTCCCCCCATCCTTTCCGATGTGGGATTAATGCACCCCACCTAACCTCCTAAGGTCTTTTTAGGCCTTGGAGCCTACGGGCCGGGCGTGATATTCTCCCCCACTCAATCACGTGATGTACTCATCATGGATTGACCACCCTGCCTACCCCCAAAGTGTTGACCCGGGGTGCTTGGCGTGAGTCAGTAAATGTCAGGGGTGGCTCTGATACCATACTCACATAAGGCCTTAACCCACACCCAAAAAATCGATTCGCCAGATGTGTTGTTGCCCCCGCTTATAAGCCCAAGACCTCCCCCCATCCTTTCCGATGTGGGATTAATGCACCCCACCTAATCTCCTAAGACCTTTTTAGGCCTTGGAGCCTACGGGCCGGGCGTGACAATAAGAACTGCTGATCTCTCATAGATCTGCAGCCTTCTTCCTCTACCAAAAGATCTCTGCTCAATTTACACCACGCTCCCACCATCGCTTCTCCACCACTGTGAGGCCGACGCTGTCTACGTCGCTGCATAGGATGACACCATTCTAGATCGAGATCACACTGTGATCCGACAATGTCAAGGAATCATACGGCCAGGGAGGAGCACAGATCCAGATTCAAGGATCGAATTGCTGAAGCTTTGTGGGTGACTTTCAAGCAACGTAAAGAAAATGATGCTCCTGGACATTGGAGCAGAAGCCGACGGTGATCTTGTTGAGACCCTCTTTACTCCCCTGGTGTCTTCTCCTTCCCTTTCTGAGATGACGATAGTCGTCCTACAGTTGTCATTTTTTTTCTAGCAACGACTCTGAAGTCGGCCACTAATCGCTCCTGCTGTTGTCGCCTTGCTGACCCCTTCTTCATCTCCTATGTCAACGCCTTCATCAATGTGTTGTTGCTGCCTCTACTATTCTAAAAGTAGCCCCTTCCCTTCAGTACAATACCCCTTCTCCTTTCCCGATGGTGCTGCATCTCTCTTTTCGGTACAAATCAGTGTCGACCAGATAATGGTGGCGAGTATAAGGGTCATTTTGAGAATTATTGTAGGTTTCATGGTATCAGGCTTGAGAAAACAGTTCCAAAAACTCCTCAGCAAAACGATGTGGCAGAAAGGATGAACAAAACCATTGAAGAAAGGATTAGGTGTATGCTTTCTCACGCCAAGTTATCTAAGTCATTTTGGGGGGAGGCTATGAGAACTACAGTTGACCTGATAAATCTTTCTCCATCAGTTCCTCTGAAAGGTGATGTTCCAGAGAGAGTATGGAAAGGGAAAGATATATCTTATGATCATTTGAGAGTCTTTGGGTGCAAAGCATTTGTACATATTCCCAAAGATGAGAGATCCAAGCTTGATAATAAGGCAAAGGCATGTATTTTCTTAGGATATGGTCATGAAGAGTTTGGGTATAGATTATGGGATCTAATGAACAAGAAGATTGTTAGAAGTAGGGATGTTATGTTTCTTGAAGACCAATTATTTGATAATGGTGATAATGTTGAGAAGCCAAAAACCTCTGTTTATATTCTTTGGAGTTTGAGTTCAGTTCCTCCACCTATAGTTCATGATGATCATGGGGGAGATGAAGAAGAAGAATGTGGTGAGAATGTTAGTGATAATATTCCTACAGTTAATGAAGTTGAACCAACTGAGCAAGCACCTTCACCACCAGTTGAGATTCCATTGAGAAGATCCACAAGAGAGTGACAACCATCTATAAGATATTCTCCACATGAGTATGTTATGCTTATTGATGGGGGAGAGCCAGAAACTTACCAGGAAGCTATTCTACATGAGCACAAGAATGAGTGGGTTAAAGTCATGCAAGAAGAGATGAGATCCTTACTTAAGAACTACACCTATAACTTAGCAAAGTCTTTGCCTAAGGAGAAGCTTGAAGCTTGTAAATGAAGAGCGGGCTTAGTACAGCCCACCATATGAGCTGGAGGGGGAGAATTGTTAAGTCCAGCCCATAGGTGGGCTTGGACCAGATAATTGGGCCTGAGCCCAAATCAGTTAATTAAATAGAAGCCAAGGGTTTCTTTTGAATGTAGTGCAGTTGAAGAAACAGAACAGCAGTGAAGCAGCGTGCAGCGTGCAATGTGCGACGGTGCAGTGAGAGAAAGGAAAGAGAGAGAGAAAGAGGAAAGAAAAAACTAGGATTCTGAGTTTTCTGCTTGACGATCGGTGGCCAAACTTCATCGGTTTTGGCCCAGATTTGACGTGGAGAATTCTTACAGTAAACTCTACAATCCTAATGGTACCGATCTGTGGTTTATCCTTTCTAAGGTTCTTTCCTGCCATATGTTTATTTGGTGAGATCTAAAGTTTTTCTTAGATGAGATCCATTTATACGATGATGATGCACTATTGTTGAGCCAAGATATCTGATCTTGATGTTATTATGATCCTCTTGTTATTTTAGAGACGACATTATAAACCTATTATCATTATTGGTGATAGTAGAAGTTTGAAGTGGACTACGGTCCCGTGGTTTTTCCCGCATTGGGTTTTCCACGTTAAAAATTCGGTCTCACTTGTTATTAATCAGTTATTCTACTATTAATATTGTTCTGGTTAATACTTGCTTATAATATCAAGTTGGTATTTTTGATGAGGAACTCAGTTTGATACACAAAGAGGGAAAAGAATTATTCCGCATTAACAGATTTTTTTCCCAACATAAAAAAATGCTCTCGGAAATACAACCACCTTCTTTACCCTCTTTTGGACCCAATGACACTGAAGTACCTCAGCCTACTCCAACCCATGCAATCCACTACCCATACCAACAACACAACCTACAACCCCTAAATATCCAATGACAACATGCTCCAAAAGTTATATTTTTAAACCACGTCAAGTCCTCGACATACATGCTATCACAAAATTCTCTCTTGAGACTAGTGAACCTACCACAATTACTCAAGCCCAAAAATCTCCACACTAGTGTAAAGCCATGTGTGAAGAGTATGATGCCCTCCTCCATAACTTTACTTGGACCCTTGTACCTTCTCATCCTACACAAAATATCATCGGGTGTAAATGGGTTTTTCAAATTAAGCGGAACCCAAACGGATCCGTTGCTAGATATCAAGCACATCTTGTAGCCAAAGGGTTTCATCAACGACCTAGAGTTAACTTCACATAGACTTTCAGTCCTATTGTTAAACCCATAATAATTTGACTTATTCTAAGTTTGGCCATCTTAAAAAGTCGGCAACTACGATAATTAGATGTTAACAATACCTTTTTATATGAGACTTTAACTGAAGATGTTCTTATGCAACAATCCCTTGGCTTCGTTCATCATCAGTATCCGAGACATGTTTGCAAACTATAAAAACCAAGAGCTTGGTACACTAAACTTGGTTCATTTCTGATATCAACTCTAAGTCTGATACATTGTTATTCTTACGTCAACAAAATGGAAACATAATATATCTTCTCGTGTATGTTGACAATATTATTATCACATGCAATGATCCTTTGGAGATTCAAGCATTTCTAAAGCAATTGACCGATTGATTTTTCCTCAAAGATCTTAGACCATTGAGTTACTTTCTGAGAGTGAAAGCAACATTTATATCTTCAGGTTTCCTCCTATCATAAAGGAAGTATATTCTAGATCTCTTATCCAAAACAAACATGTAGGTTGCAAAAGAGGTTACAACTCCCCTTTTACTAATGAATCACTCAAATTATGTGATAGAAGCCTTACTACGGATGCTACTTAATACCGACAAGTACTTAGCTCTTTATAGTACTTGGCTCTCACCCGTCCAGATATCTCATTTGCAGTCAATAAATTATCTCAATTCATGCATCAGCCATCTACTACGCATTGGTCTGCTATCAAATGAATTTTATGGTATCTTAAAGGGACCCTTTATCATGGCCTCTTTCTCCGTAAAGACACCCCACTTAATCTTCATGCCTTTGTTGATGCTGATTGGGCGAGAAACTTTGATGATAGAACTTCTACGTCAGGGTATATTATCTTCCTTGGAGCTAATCCTATCAATTGGAGTTCTAAGAAGCAAAAGACAATCGCATGGTCTATAACTGAAGCTAAATACCGTATCATCGCTACCGCTACTGCTGAACTTAATTAGGTCACAAATCTCCTTAAGGAACTCAATGTCAACTCTACCTTTCCTCTTACAATATATTGTGACAATGTTGGAGCTACCTACTTATGTGTCAATCCAGTGTTTCACTCACGCATGAAGCACATTGCCGTCGACTTCCACTTTGTGCGAGATTAAGTTGTCAGGCATCAACTACGTGTCTTTTACGTACATATGATTAATCAACTAGTAGACTCACTCACAAAGTCTCTTGTCCGTAAACTATTTTCATTACATTGGTCCAAGATTGACATTCTTGACAGGAGCACCATCTTACGGGGGCATGATAGCAGATAAGATTTCCTCAATTACATGAGAAAATCTTACTACTTTGTTGAGAAAAATCTTTTCTCTCAAATCTGTATAAATAGATCGCTTATTATACTCATATTTCATCTTATCAAGGGGAAGGAAAATCTGATGAGGACGATCATGGTGATGAATATCCATCCCAAGAGCTTTCATTTTATTGGTAGTTGCAAAGTTCGATGACTATAGTGACGATGGGAGAAATATCGAACGATCAATATTGCACTTAAACTAGAGGGTGTAGGTGAGCGGTATGCTAACAGTGGCATGACAAGTGACAATGAGAGGAAGCAAGATTTTGCTACAAAGGTGATAACTAGTGAGATAGGCATTAAGGATAGTTTTATTTTTAAAAAAAATAAAAATATTTTTTAAGATAAATAAAATAAAGGTGCTAATAGGAAAAGCGTTAAAATAATGATTTTTTTTGCGGAATTTATTTTCATAAAATATATTATTAAAAGTTAATGGAACGAGTACATCTGTCACCTTCCTGCTGGCCACGTCGATGTTTTGGTCAACCGTCAACTATTACGGACAGGCGCAGGCAGCCAAAACTCGTTGATCGAAACGAGGGTCGTCGTCAAAGGAAATAAATGTGCCTGGCTTGGTCGGTGCCAACAACAGGACCCAAAACGGCAAAAGGAAGAGACGTTCACATTGCTAAGCGATAAACAAAAATCCATCAAAATCTCTCGTACAGATATGAGACTTCATTTTACCGACGTCTGAAACCTCTGACGACGCTTCCTCACACTGATGTAACAAGGACACTGCACCAAGTTTTGACCGCCATGGATCGGTAGCTCGCATGAGAGAATAACTCGTCATGGATGGCGTAGGATACACCTTGAACTGGGCAAAGTACTGGGCAAAAGTGGCGGCAATCTTCTGTAGAGTATACCTTGAACACCATCACATATAGTGATCCAAGACGGCGTTCGAGATTAGTGAGACCGAAACCCTAAATCCAACGGTTGGATGATGCCTCCAACAGTCGTAAGAGGAGAGAAGGATGTATCTGAATCAATTTTAAGAGCTTTTTTTTTGGTAAGACTCTCCGAATGAATCGATCCTTTAGTTTGAGAATAATTTGAGAATATTTTATTATTAAAATTAAATACCAACAAATTCATACATCATAATATCATCGCCAAACTAAAAATCAGACATATATATAAGAATATCAACCATCCTCAACTCGGAACAGACATAAAAGAGATTGTTGACCTCATTCTGGCCAACCTTTAAAAATGTAAGACCTTTATATTAAATTTTGGCAGCACATGATCCCACTAGTTAGCTTGGGGTTTTTAATTGGGTTATTTATATTAGATTTTATTATCGCATGCCGAACCATTTCATTTAACAGTCGTAAGCTTTTGAGAGAAGGATTTGTACTCTTGAATCAAAATAGATAATTTTGGAGTAAAAGCGAGATATTATAAATCATAAGTTTATTTTTGGCAGCACATGATCCCACTAGTTAGCTTGGGGTTTTTAATTGGGTTATTTATATTAGATTTTATTATCGCATGTTTCTTTCTTTAGAACTATTTCATTTATACAACCATAGGTCGTAAGCTTTTGATACCGTTTTCGTATCTATTTGTACTCTTGAATCAAAATAGATAATTTTGGAGTAAAAGCGAGATATTATAAATCATAAGTTTATTTTTGCACATGAACTAGTTAGCTTGGGGTTTTTAATTGGGTTATTTATATTAGATTTTATTATACCTTTTCGAACCATTTCATTTATAATGACCATATAAGCTTTTGATAATCTATTTGTACTCTTGAATCAAAATAGATAATTTTGGAGTAAAAGCGAGATATTATAAATCATAAGTTTAAATGATCCCACTAGTTAGCTTGGGGTTTTTAATTGGGTTATTTATATTAGATTTTATTATCGCATGTTTATCGAACCATTTCATTTATACGACCATAGGTCGTAAGCTCATCTATTTGTACTCTTGAATCAAAATAGATAATTTTGGAGTAAAAGCGAGATATTATAAATCATAAGTTTATTTTTGGCAGCACATGATCCCACTAGTTAGCTTGGGGTTTTTAATTGGGTTATTTATATTAGATTTTATTATCGCATGTTTCCCTTTACCGAACCATTTCATTTATACAGCCATAGGCTTACGTATCTATTTGTACTCTTGAATCAAAATAGATAATTTTGGAGTAAAAGCGAGATATTATAAATCATAAGTTTATTTTTGGCAGCACATGATCCCACTAGTTAGCTTGGGGTTTTTAATTGGGTTATTTATATTAGATTTTATTATCGCATGTTTCCCTTTACCGAACCATTTCATTTATACAGCCATAGGTCGTAAGCTTTTGATACCGTTTGCTGTATCTATTTGTACTCTTGAATCAAAATAGATAATTTTGGAGTAAAAGCGAGATATTATAAATCATAAGTTTATTTTTCCTCAAAATTTGATATTTTAGCACTACTGTTAACCAATTAATGACATGTCCTACAAATTTAAGCAGTCTGCTTGTTTGGTCTGGATTCTCTCCCACACTTAATCTCAACTCTAATTAACAATGATCCCAATCTCATTAAATATAAAAGAAAAATATCCTCACAACAATTGGATTTATCATACCCCATTCTTTGATCTTTGTCCTCATATGTATATAAATCTAAATAAATACATACATAAATACATATATATAATAATTTTTTGATAAAAGTCTTATTTTTTAAAAAAAAATTTCATAAGCATCTCTTTTTTTATTTTTTTTTCTAAAGATGATATTGCCCTGTTGGTCTCGTCATTCATCACCTATGCCTCACACCGTTACCTCTCTTTTTATATTATCGTCATCCTTATTATGACCCTTTTCACTAAGGTCGAGAACGTTGGATCGAGGGTGGGAGTCGTGCATCCTTGTCCACAGTCTCCTTCACCCAAGGTGATATTAGGCTTATCTCGATCGTCACTTTTGTCTCATTGTCATTATTCACTTTTATCCATTATCATTATCAAGGCATTCTGTCATTCTCGTCCAAATCTCCCGTCACTTTTTGTTTTTATCATCGAACTTGACAAAGGATGGATGTGATTGAGGATAACGAGAGTATAAAATATATATATATATATATATATATATATATATATATATATATATATAGAGAGAGAGAGAGAGAGAGAGAGAGAGTTTCGACAGATCCGTTGACGATCTCTTTTAAGCCCGCAAAATTCGAAGGCGGCAACGTAGAGGCCCGTGTTTTCGAACTCTTTGCTGTGTCTCCTTGCTGTAGAACCCCTCCTTATCGCTCTGTGTTGGTAGTCTGCTCCACCCGAGGATGCCCTCCGATCAGTTGTCGCCGGAAGGGAACCACCGGTACGTGAAGATGCAGTCCGAGCCGTCTATCGCAGTGCCGTCGTCGCATTCCTTCCGGCTGCAGGAACACCCGCTGATCTTTGACGAATTGCCCAAGGCCGACATCGTATCTGTGTCCCGGCCCGACGCCACAGACATCATCCCCATGCTCCTCTCCTACACCGTCGAATTCCGTTACAAGTAGGTCTAATCCGTTCTTCTCTTGGAATTCCTTGAGTTGGGTGTCTTTTCTGTTTTGAAACGGCCGTAACTTGCTTGTTTTTAGCTGTAAATTCCAGTGAACTTATGACTTTCGGTACCAATTTGGTTAGTTCTGATGTTTTTCGAAATTGCTTCTTTTATTTCATTAGTGTGGTGGGGTTTGATGGTATTTTTGTCGGGTGGATGACGTGAGGGATTACTCGATTAGTGATGCGGAGTGAGAAAACTAGTTTGCTAGTGGAATTAGAAAATATACATATAGGCATGTCTAATTGTTACATCTGTGATGCATCGCGCTGAAGTTGTTTGCGCCTCTTCTTTATGCAAGATAATATTTGCATTTTCTTAATGGTTCTACCCTATCTTGTTTCACTTTCCATTGGCTTGAGGATGGTGCTTTGCCCCTCATGAATTATGAATCAATTAACGTCCTTTTCCTGCTTATACAGATATTCTTTATTTTCACTCGTACTACACTGGAATGAATGTAGGTCAGCAATAAAATAGATAACAAAATTCCTGTCAAATTGAAAGAACCGGAGGAGTAAAATCTGGAATTTTCATTTTGGTATTACGTACATTACAATTGAATGTAAGATTGCCAGATTTGTTACATCTTTTATGTAGATATACCGAGTTTATTTCAAAGCGATACTAAAAATTCTTTTTAAGTTTATATATAGCTCCGGAGCAGTTAAGTGGTGTATCATGTGGGTGGAACATACTGCACAGTTATGATCTTATATTATTAGATTTACAGTAGAATTTGTAGAATAGTATGGTTCCAGAATGGAAGCCTGTTTTTATGATTACTAAACCGATTTATCCAGGATACCAAAGTTCTAGGCTGATCCTAAAAGTGTACCTTCATAGAAAAAGAACAATATCATTGTTTGCCTGACAATTTGAATAGTAAATCCATTTACACAATTGATGATACTTTACAGATAATGCTACTCATCTATTTTAATATAGCGACAAGAAGTTAACAGTGAGCCATTATTGTTCCCAGGTTTTCGGACCAAGTATACAGACTTTTCTCACCATTACATTGGTAGATAATCCAATGACCACATATCATTTCTTACTGTTTCTAATAAAGGTTCTTTGTGTTTTCTACAGCTCACTTGGCATATCTAATAGAGGTTAGGTTCAATTCCGACCAATATGCCTACTAGCTTGGATCTCTCCGTCTCCCTTCTCCTACATTCAGAAGGAGATAATTTGGTAGGACTTAGTTCTATATCTCGTTTTCTTGTGATACTGACCTGCTTAATCTAGTTTCGTTGGACATGTTGGAAGTCACCTTCGGCTATGAAACCTCATTTTGTTCTTGGTCTGTATTTTTTTTCTGCGTTTGAAGTTATACCAAACATATTGCAGAAGTCAATTTATTTCTTGATACCTTCTGTTATAGTGTTTTTTTATCATTCAAGTTTAACAAGAATATTTTATTATTATTATTTAATTTTGACAATAATATCTTTTGTCACTTTCTCATTTTTTAAAAATATGGATAGAACTAGTTAAGTATCAGATGCATTTAGCACACTGAATTAAGTTATATACAAATTTGCACTCTCGATCAGAACAAAATTTTGCTTCTGGAATGGGTTCATGCATGTCGTCCTCATTTAGTGGTTGGGTACTATCAGCTTTGTTGTTGAAAATTATTGGAGAATAGTTGTTGAAATTAAAAGGTCTGTTGTTTGCATGCTGTGACTGTTCAATGATACCTGGACTTGATTTTTCATATTGTTCCATATATTGTGTGATGTTGGCAGGAATGTTTTTATATTCATAGGCACTCCCCAAATTTAAATTTTGATCTAAACATTGTCAACTAACCCTCGGCAATTTTATTTGTCAGTTCAAATGGCGCTTAGTAAAGAAAGCCTCACAAGTATTATACCTACATCTTACTTTGAAGAAGCATGCATTTATTGAGGAACTTCATGAGAAGCCGGAACAGGTGAGTCCAGGGGTGCATGCTACTTCTTGAATAATATACTCCATGTCCAACATGTTTCCGCACTGGTCCTTGGGAACTAAGGAAAAAAATAGCAGAAATTCATGATAAAGTTAGAGATAAAGTATAAAAACAAAATTTGGCAATAAGCCATGATATACAAAGTTTCACTTATTTTAAATCCGAGTTTCTCCCTGTGTTTTAAACTAGTGATCTCAAAACACATTTCATAATATTTTCTAATACACATTTTCTATTGTGTCTCTGTATCTAATTTGAGTATTTTCTTTTCTCTCCATATCTCAATTCAATATTTATCGATCAGTTGAATATAGACTTAAGCACTTGTGAAGCATTAGAAAAGCACTTAAGTCAAACAGTGGATCCAAAATCTTGGATCTCAATTCATATTTAATCTTAAGTGAATTTTGGTCTGAAGGTCAAAGGATGGTGTGCTTATGCCTGTTGTGCAAGATGATGATGAAGCTGATGATGAGCCTGTTACTTAAAGCACAAGAGGAGAACTTGTCTGCTAAAAGCAGGTTGTTGTTGGCATTCCCAATCTAAGTGCCCATTGTTTAGCCTCAAATACTGACATATATGTGCAAGAAGCAACAAATGAGTGGAGTTATTGCACTTGATGATGGATAATATTTCATCTTGTTAGGGGAAACTGTGATCTTAAATACAGTTGGATGCACTTGAAAAGTTGAAATGTCTTTCTTGAAGGCTTGATGCCATCTAAATAGATTATTGCAATTCGATTCATGTCCAGTATATTAACGAATGTCACTACAAAGTTTTACTTAGTCTAATTTACCTTTTTGTTGCTTGATACGTCCTTGTTTTGAATGATTACAAACGGGGTACCTGCGTTTAGAAAATCTGAATTCTTGTTCCACCCATTTGTTTTGAATAAGATTTAATACATACAAGCTTGCCCTATAAGTTTGGCGCGAGCAAAATTTTTTACCTGCATTGTCATCCTGAAATCCAGATATTACTCTTAATGTACATATATTATAAACTTGGCCTACCTCCTTGATCCTTTTTTATTTGTGTCCATCGAAATCCCAAATATGTTCATTGTTCTACTCCATGAAAACTCTATTAAAATATTGCCTACTTAAATTAGGTAATATATATTTTCTAGTGTTACATTTTGTTGGTGCAAGTAATAATTGCACTTATTGAAGGTTCAATGCCTTCATAAAGAAAGGATGCACTCTTATCACACACACACATATACCAATGCTTGTGCTAGTTACTCTAGATGATATTTTTTTTAGTCATTACTAATTAACCATATATTTAAAGGTGGTTTTAATTTTTTGCATGCTTTCTCTCTTTTAGCGCTTTGGTCCATTTTATCTTTGATATTTTACTGTTCTTGATTTTCAGCACCTCTTCTTGCCGAAAACTTTTCTTTCTTTTTATGTGCATGTATATCTATAGCATCTGAAAAGTCACTCTTGAACACCTATGGTTAATGTAATACTTGGTTGTTGTTCAACTTTTCGTAGTTTTACTGCAGGTCGATTGTGGCATGCTTGAGTTTGCCATAATTTATCTTGCATGCAAATTTTTCTAATGATAACATATTTAATGGTGTGCACTCAAATGCATAGTTGTGTATTGGATCTAACTGAAATTGATTTATTATTTTTCTGTTAATCCAAGAAATTGTGGTATCTGCCAACTGTTGCCTTTATTAGAGCTTTGCTGATGCTATTAAATCTTTGTGCAGAGATATACCTTCTAGTGCTGCGCTGCCAATTATCCGGCCAGCACTGGGGAGACAGCATTCTGTTTCTGACAGGGCAAAAGTGGCTATGCAAGGGTATCTGAATCATTTTCTGGGGAGCTTTGATATTGTAAATTCTCAAGAGGTATTGACTCTTTCAATCATCTTATGCATTAACAGGAAATCATGGCCTTATCGTTGTTAATGGGTTAAAAATTCCAAGCTCTTATTGGATATGTGAAAGACTTGTGAAAATTCCAAGCTTTTATGGGATATGTGGAAGATTTGTGAAGCATCATCAAACTATATTCAATATGACTTCATATGTCAGTTACCCACATCATATACTTTTGCAAGTTGCACACACACACACATACATACATACATATATTTTATGTATATATATATGTATGTATATATGTGTGTGTATTATATGTATATGTGTATATGTGTGTGTGTATATATATATATATATATATATATATATATATATATATATATATATATATATATGATTGAGAATAGTTGTATAATTAAAAAATGTTGAGTAATTGATACACCAATAGCTTACACCATTGGTTGGATACTGTAGTAAGTGTAATTTTATTTGCTTACAATATTTTATTTTCTTTGATAAAGCCAACATCCTTCAATTGGATATCTTATGAACATGATATTATTTAGATGAAGAAGATCTTGTTCACCATTATTTTATACTAATTTTTTAGCATCTGTTGCAGGTTTGCAAGTTCTTGGAGGTCTCAAGGCTATCGTTTTTGCCATTAGTATGGACCTAAGCTAAAAGAAGATTATGTTACAGTGAGACATTTGCCAAAAATTAAAAAGAGCGATGATGATGGAAGTTGTTGTTCCTGCCAATTGTTTTGTTGTCATCATGACAACTGGTGAAAGGTATTGTTGATAATCTTGCCAATTTAGGATTATAAGCTTTCAGAAAGTTTGATTATTTTTTAAAATATAATCATAATATACAAATTGTACTTCTATATTTAAAGAATAAAGTTGTTGATTTTCTCTACATGTACCAAGATTTATACTGTTATTGATCACATTATTATAGATGCAGTCTCAATTGAAATGACATGCAAATTGTTGTCACCATGTCCCACAACCCCAAAAATGGCTCAAACTGAAAATTGAACCACGATAGTCTACATAAAATTGGACTTTAGTTCATTTTAGATAAACTCATGGTTTAAACTTTGTCAGGTTGGCTGCCTCATTCAATTCTCAAATTACAATATGTTTAATGATTTTATATTTACCAGAGCTCTTTGAAATTTTTACCTTGATTTTGTTACTAGTATTTCTACTATTTACATATTTTGAAGGTTACACGTATTTGAAGTAGATTTATGCTACACTTGTGTGGATCTGATCCCATAGTGGAAAAGTTAAAGAGGAAATGACTCGATCAAGGGCTAGGGCTTTTGATTGTATAGTAGAAATTAGAAAAGTTAAAGAGGAAATGCCAATGTAGTCTCAGCCTTATGCATTGTATTGTGACTTCCTTTTAATTGGACTGAGATTTGGTTCTAAGAAACGATGAAGTACCTAAAGGACTTGAGACATTATGGTTTTATTTTGACTGGGCAAAATTTTTGGCCAGCATCCATATTAACTTGGTTTTGCATTTCTTCCTATTTTGCATTTGGGATGGAGGTCTTATTATTCCTTATTGGGGATCAGAATCTTTATCAAATAAGTCTCTTTTACCAATTTCTGGTTTGTATGAATCTATATGATTTCAGGTGATGGAAGGGAATGATTTCTTTGGACCAATTTTATTATCACCATCCACTAGAATTGTTTATAGGTTTATTTTTGAATTTCTGGTCTTCATATCTTTCTTTTGTTGGAACCAAAAATTCTTACATTCCATTTAGGTCATTTTTGAATATGCATGTTTATCTTCCACTGCCTTTGATTGACAGCATTACCTTCTGAAAATTTGCAGATTCATATTGTTCTCTATAAAGAGGTTGCTCTTGCTTTGAAGATTAACAGTGAATATAGCAAGAGAAGATTACTTAAGGATTCATGAAAATGTAAGGGTTCTGCGCTATCCAGATCAATTTTCTACTAGTGTTTATTTATAGTTTGAAACTTCTGTCTCATCTTATCCTCTTGATTATGAATATTTTGGTGCAGTTGATAGCATAATGCTTATGCTGGTTTATGGTCAAAATAGGTCTCATCATGAGAAAATTGTTATTGTTGATAATCAAATATGTTTCACTGGAGGGCTTGATTTGTGTTTTGGTCGTCATGACAACTTTGAACACAAGTTTGGTGATTCTCCTCCCCTGATTTGGCCTGGAAAGGACCATTACGATCCCAGGTACTTTTAGCCTCAATCTGATGATGCTAATTCTTTATGCAAGATAATGATATTATCACTTTATAATCCTTTTTTTTATCCATCTCATGGTTATCTTCGTTTTCTGTTTATGAGGGAATCTGAACCAAATTCATGAGAACATACTATGAAAGATGAATTGGACCGTGGAAAATAACCTCACATGCCTTGTGATGTCCATTGTGCTCTTTGGGGGCCACCATGTCGTGATGTAGCAAGGCACTTTGTTCAGTGCTGGAATTATGCAAAGGTTGCTCCATGTTCTGAGAAGCAAATTTTGTTTACTTTAGTCTTTCATTTTTTCACACTTGCAATTTATTAAATTTTTTTATCTTCTGTAGAGAAGTAAAGCTTCAAATGAGCAGGCAATTCCATTGTTGATGCCTCAGCACAACATGGTTATTCCACATTATATGGGAAAGAAAAGAAAAATGAATGTGCCAAATAATGAACAAAATAATAACCATAAGGACCTTAAAAAGTTTGGCACATTCATCTTGTCACAACATCCTGCTGTTGTTACCACAAGAACCAGATGGACTAGCAGTAGCAAATGGAAGTGCAGACAGTAGTTTGAACATCAGTTGTGGTGTCCTTTAGATCATCCAATCAAAAGCAGCCAAGACCAACCCTTTCCTTTTAGGAGAAACAAAGTTGAACATCCTGTTCAAGATGTGCAGCTGAAAGGCTTTGTTGATGATCTTGGTTCTCCACAATCTCAGAGGGACGGACATATCAGTGTGATTTCCCAGCTGCTTCCTCAGAATATGGAAGAGTGGCGGGGGGACACAAGAGCGAGGCAGTCAAGTTGTAACTGCAGATGAAGCTACGCAAGTTGGTCCTCACACACCATGTCGTTGTCAGGTTGGTACAGATCCAGTTGCTTTAAAGAGATGCAGCATAATATTTTATTAGCCTTAGAATGGTTTCGCTTCCCCATATTACTTCACCTCTTTATTTATTTGTTTGATGAGAATTTTTAGGAAATGTTTATGCTCTTGCGGCTATTTGAGTTCCACCTTTTTTTCATTTATATATTCTACAAAACAGAAATATTCATACATGGTCTACACTCCAGTACATGAGCCAAATTAGGTGTAAGGCACTTCTGTTTTCAAATGGTAAATTGTTGTTGCTGTGGATACTTCTCTCTCACTTGTCTGCTCAACCCCTTCCACTATATTTTTTTAAATTTGCAGGTCATTTAGTTGTTATTGAATGAATTCTTGTGAAAAGCCTTTTTAAGGGAACATGCATTCATTTTATTATTGGTGGTTTTCTTTGTGAATGTAAATTAGTGTTGTAGAAAAGTCACAATGAACTACAAGAAGCTGATTAGCCATTGTCAAATTTATATGAGTTCATACATAATTTGGCTGTTATCAGTTCATCACAATAGTAATCGAAAATGAATGGTACGCCTTCTCTATAGCATATGAGTAACAAAGTTACTTACCACTTACATGAGCATACGTACCAATGATAAACTGTCCGCTAGGACGTAGAAATCAAAACAAGAAAAATGGATAGAAACAATAGAAGAAATAATTATATGGGATAGACTGTAGTATAAGAATGTTTTGACGTAAAATTCATGGATTTAAGCTATGGTGTCCTGGTTTTGTTTACTTGAAATTAGGTAGAACGTATTAATTTGCTGTAGTGAGGTTGTACCTTGGTAGTTGGTATGACAAGAATCCTTTGAGGTTGTGCCCTGGTAATTGGTTCAGTGTGGTTCATTCTTTTCTGTCCCGTTAATCACTTTTTTTCTAACTAAATGCAAATTTTTCTCTCTTTTCCATTCCTTTTCTTTAACCCACAGAACATCATCTTGTTCACTCCACTTGTCTCTCTTCATTTACCTTACATTTCCCCTCTGCCTGTCACTCTCTTTCATTCTCCTTATCTCTCTCATTTTTAATATCCAGCTGTTGAATAGAGCTAGATGCAGCCCGATCCATTTGCTGCTAGACTCTAGACCTTTAGAACAGGTTTAGTTCCTTGCTGAAGCTTTGAAATCCTGTCGCCAATGTCAATTAGGACTTCAGGACCATGTGGAGGATGGTGTTGAGGCATGTTGACACCATTGAGATCACAGTACCACCAAGATCTTGATGCCTCTGGTTTCAATGTCATCGAGACCCATCTCGAGACTAAGTGGAGGATGGTTATGTTGTTTTGTCAGCATTGTCTTGGCCTCATGAATGTCGCCAAGATCACTTTTCCCTCAAAAGGTTGTTGCAAAATGTTCTTTTGTATGATGTTTCTAAATGACTTATCCTGAAGTGCTGCCAAGCACACAATGGCTGTACAAAAAAAGCTAAACCATACTCGGAATGATTTTGTATTAGTTTTAATTCCATTCTTGTTTGCTGCATTCATGTCTTAATATGCAAAAATGACTTAAACCCTTTGGTTCAATTTTGGTACGATGATACAAAGTCACAAACCAAACTGAAACAAATATGGTCATAATGATAAGGGTATATTGGTAAAACAAGTTCTAGTCATTTTCCTACTTTGACTCCTTTCCTATATCATCCATCTGGTTTTCACATGTATGACTATACTGAAACTTGGATGTCATTTTGAATGACACAAATCTATCCACTCATCGCCTCAGCGTTGTTGTCTCACATCAACGATTCATGGCAGAGTAAACTTGCATTTCATTTGAAGTGTAACACCAACAAAAGCAATCACATAATTTATTAATGTATTTGAAGAATTCTTGTATATCTAAATTATTTTCTTACAAATTATTAACATATTCATCACCAAATGATCTTTGTGTTTCAGACGAGGAGTTATCTCACCAATGTTTTGAGTATTTTATTAAATTCCATAAATCAAATTACTTCTTGAAGAAATACTAGACGTATAACTCGTACAAGAGATTATTTTATTGATCAGGAAGAGAAAAAGGTGAATGATGATTGGATTAATAATAAACTATATTCCTCAAACATGTTATGGTAGAATATGATGGCTAATTGGAAGGTTTGATATCAGTTCTGATGAGAATAGTTGAGAATGTATAGCTATGAATTTATTAAAATAAAAAGCTGTTAATAGGGTGTTTAGAGTCTTTAGACCATCCATATTTTATTCACAGAAGTGCAAGCTGCACTTTCTTTAAAGACCACAGACCTACTAATGGAGGCTGAACGAGTCACTATGGTACAAGGAGAGTTGCTAAGTTGCAAGATAGAAAAAATGGCCTAAGAGTTAGAAAGAGGGAAAAGGAATAAATGAGTTTGATGAACAAAGGTTTAAATACTGGACTGTATATATTGCTGATCATTTGGCTAAAATTCTTATAACTCTGAGAGAATTAGGTAGATGATAAATGGTTTTGGTTCACTCCTTTTGACTTGCAATGGGAAAACACAAACTTGCACCACCCAGACAATACATGGGGAAAGAAATTGCACCATTTTGACATCTCAATAGATGGTAATTTGTTGTCCTCCTGTGTAGTTATGTTTAACTGTCTCCTCATATAAGTCATTTTCCCTACCAATTGACTCAAGTAGATTTTTTTCAACATACTTGGGTTGTATCCACTCTACACAATATTGTTATCATTTTTAGTTTCTTCGTTTTTGAGATTATTGGAAAGGATTAGAAGATTTTACCTTCAATAGCAGTAGTAATCAAACATATAATCTTATTCAGTAATCATCAACATAGGTATCTATTGGATTTACTTTACTTTATGAGCAAGTGAGATTTTTGTGCTTTATTATCTCAATATATGGCTCAGTTAAATAATCTGCTATAATATAAATTTGGCTGATTGCAGTGTTAACGCTTGAATAATTTAACATTCATTATGCATTCACATGCCTATGTACATCATAATGTAAATCTGCATATCAGAGAAAAAGTATCTCACCAGATCTGCATTTCAGCTTAACAAGCAAGACATCCTACAATCTCTTCATCTTTTAAACTATTCTTTAATGCTATACATATGGTTAAAATATTAAATGTGCAGTATACAAGGAGAATGCATTTAAGAGTACATGCAGTGGCCAAATCATACATCTAGGAATAATTTTATACAATTCATGAAGTGATTATAAGAAACATGTAAAAAGTTTACTTTTACTTGAGTAACACTATTATGAATGTGTTATAAAATTATAAGAAAAATATAATAGAATGAGTAATGGCAATGAGGAGAAAATATAAACCAATAAGCGAGTGTATTTTTATGTTTATGCAGATCACTTAAGGACCCGGTAGATGTATGTGGTCACACATGCTGCTGCATCAAGTATCAGGCCTGGATACGCTTTATGCTATTGGTCATATGACTGCATCTGCATATGAGGCCACACGTAAAATTATGGTTTAAAAATCAAATGTTCTTTTGTAGTGAAGTGATCTGTGCTAACATCAGTATGCGGATGTTTCTCTTGTTTAAGATGCCAAACATAAATATTTTTTTTATCCTTTTTGATACTAGTCAAACATGGATGCATTTACTGACCATATTTGGCTAGAAGAAAAACAAAGCTATCAGAAAAAAGCATAGGTTTCATATAATATTTTTCTTGTAATTGGGAACATATAATATAGCATCAAATATATTTATAGCTAGATAATGAATCAACTAAATTAAGAATGATCAACACTTACAGTATCATCATCGGTGTTCAAAAAAAGGGGCCATGGTGATTGCCATTGCACCAGCAATTGTGTTTAATAATCACAGGTGCAACAGTATAGTTTAAATTGAATGATTTTGCATTAGCCCACAATGGGTCTTTTAAGTCAAGTCAATCTATACAAACGAATTTTGAGAAAATAACACGAGTCAAATAAAACTAACTGGTTTCCTACATTAATGTGTTAAGGGTTTCCTACAGTTTTTTTTCAAGATACTTTAGACAAATGATATATAGATAAGAAAGAGATCTATGGTGCCATTCACCTTTCTTTCCCTTATAACACTTTGGAAAGAAGAAAGTACTAGAAAATATATGATGACTGATATCAACATTCTATTTATGTAACAATTATAGTTAACTTTTTTGATAATATTTTTGGCTTATGGATGATCTTATTTATTTTTGGTATTTTAATGTTTTAGGTCGTCACACTATTGCAAATTTTATTAGCATGCTTCATGATGATCGATAAACTTTATATGAATAGTTGGTATTTGAATCTTTGCTTTAGCACATGTCCTTTTTTCATGCACAAGATATGACTTGATAAGTTCATGTTAGTGGCCCACATTGCTCTTGTCTTTTCTATAGTGTTTTTAAAAGCGTTAGACGTTAAGATCTCAAAACGTCCGAGAAGTTAGACGCTTGTCCGAGTGAAACGAGACGTTTCAAAATATTAAATTATAAAAATATATATATGGAGGAAGGTGCAGGAATGAGAAGAGGAGTAACCAGTGTTGTCCAAAAGTGTTTCAAAATGCTCGAGGTGCTAAGCGCTTAAGCAAAGCGAGGTGCTCTCGAATTTTATAATTTAAAAATTATATATCATGATTAATAAAAATAAACTAAAACTAAAATAACACAAGGAAAGAGGTGAGATAATAGAGGAAGAGAGAGGGGAGGAGGGAAGAGGGAAGAGGGAAGAGGGCTATGGTTTGGGGAAGGGGAGGACAAAAGGGGAAGAGGGAAGAGGGCTATGGTTTGGGGAAGGGGGCAAGTGGCGGCAATAGGTGAAGAGGGAAGGGGGATCGGGTAAGGGGAGGCTATGATGAGAGCGGAGGGATTGAGGGCTGTGATAAAAAGCGCAAAGGTAGGAGGTAGGAGGGAGGAGGGAGGAGGGAGGAGCAGGCGGAGAAAGAGAGAGATATACCGAGAGGGGAAGAATATGTAGTTGTTGCCGTCGGAGGAAGAGCCGTTGTCGCCAAAGTAAGACATCACTACTGTTGCCACTGGAAGAAGATGCTGCTGTTGTCATTCGCTGATGGGAGGAAGTCTGCCACCATGCAGAAATGTTGGGGAAAGAGTTGTTTTGCGTTTAGGGCGCGAGTTGAACAGGGAATTCGGGGTGTTTGAGCATATCTAGTTCAATCAAACTAGAGAATAATTTGGTTCGACTTAGGCTCGACTTAGCCTAAGTTGAACCAGGCAAGCGCCTGACCCACCCCTGATTGAAGTCGTTTGGCCAACCCAAGCGGCGGGTGCTTAGGCCATGCCTTGCCTCACTTGGGTATCCAAGCGAGTGCCTGCGCACCCAGCGACTTCACAGATTACCTATCATACTAATTATCTATGATTGGCTGTCAATATCCTGTACTGCTTTATCTATGCAGAATGCTTTTTATATGTTGGTCGTAATAGGTCATGGTCATGGTCATGGTTGGTTGTTGAAATTTTAAAGTGAAAGCTTGTCAGTGTCCATTTGTCTACTTGTATTAATATGTTAATATTTATATTTTATCGTACTCGAATTTGTGTGGATGTAAGTAACATTGAACCTGAAAGGTAGTTGTGTAGAAAAAGTTCTCTTTTTGGAGATAATTAGATTAAATTATCATAATACTCTTGTGATCTACTGCAGGTAGGTCTCGTTATTTGTGTAACTTTTGTGGGTTGTCATATCATATATTTTTGAGACATCTGAATTAATATATACCAATTTTCTTAAATGCATTTGATGGCTTCATTGACTATAGGTTATCAGAAGTGTTGGTCAATGGTCATCTGGAACAAACCAGGCTGAAGAGAGCATTCACGACACTTATTTTTCTCTTATTGAAAGAGCAGAACACTTCAAATACATTGAGGTAGGTAAATTTTCATTTGAAACAAACACACTCTGGGGTACATTATTTCTTGAAACAAACACACCATGGCTTGGCACTTTGGAAACAGTATTTGAACAATGGAATTTAAAATAGTGAGTATTTTAAAAGTTTATTGCAAGGGTTCCAATCTTTTGTTTGGAAGCCTAATACTTGAGCAGTCTTTGGAAAATACATCTGCATTCTGTAGTAAAAGATGCGATGAATAATTACAATCTGAATGAAGGTTAAGGTTTAATTTTAGGGTCTACTCATTGATGAGAAGTTATGCAAATTCACCTCTGGAAAAGGAAAGGGGATGTGCATGATATCTTATATGTGCACGGTGAAATAGTGAGAGCTAGAATGGTAAAAACATGCAACAGTAAGACAGTAATACTTTAGCTGGCTAATTCTTTAAAATATAAGTCAAATTTTTATTTTTATATGCTTATTTGAGGCTGTCAAATTTCTTATTGGTGGCAAAAATTGATCAGTTCTGTTTGAGTTTGATCAAAATTTTAGCCAATTGTAAACAATTTCTACCCAAGGTAGAGAAATCGTCCTTAAGTGGATCAGTCTTAGGCAATGCCGATATGGATTGAGCTTATTGTATCAAAATAGGTTGATAATGCAAATGATGATTTCCAAAGTTTTCCCTGGTTAGAACCTAGATCTTGCATCAATTGTAATTAGAAAAGATTTGAATTATCATAAGGACATTCTTTTCTTTATTTCTTTTTTTTATTTTGTTAATTATTTTTTTCAAATGAAATGCCAACCTTGCAGTGCAATTGGACCGATCCTGCCCAAATTTCAATCTCTACTTCTAGTTCTAATCTCAATATTTCAAACCTTGTGTAAAGATCACCTGCTTTAGGATGTTAGGTGGGTCCTGAATCATGGGACAACTAACCGAAGATAAAGTTTGGGTCTTATTAGGACTTAAATATGATAAGAAACAGACTTTAGGAGTAAACTTTTCTTTAATGATAAATCTCATCTATTTGTGTGGAGAGAGGTCCTAGTTCTTTTCAGTCAATTAGTGCATGTTTGCGAGTGCTCCCTATATGTAGTGTCATATGCACGAGATAGTGTTCATGTGGTGCCGCAAGAGAATGTGACTGCGATATGTGAGGTGTGTATTCAGCAGGAAGTCTAGAAGAAAACGAGAAAAAAAAAAAAAAAACCTGGAGTGAGCAGGGAGTTCTAGGGAAAAGCTTTTCTTTCTGTTTTATAACATTTTTATTTAATAGTGGAAGTTTGGAGTCAGGTCTGGCCGAACTACATTTGATTTGCACAGTTTATTTATAGCAAGAGGTAGTCTATGCAGTTGCATTTGCACTTATATAAAAGTGCACTAAATATGGATTAAAAATGAGGAAACTATCAACCGATATTCTTTCAGAAGAGATGGCCTACCAGTTTGAAGACATACACTTCCTGCCCATTTAGACATGTTACTTATTGTTTACTGCAGATCTGAGCCATCAGCCACTTTTACTGTTTCCCATCTATTTGTTGCTTCAGATGGATTTTTCATTGTGGCATCCATTGTATTAAATTCTTGACTCATTTTTCTTAACCAATTTTGATCAAGAATTCTTCTAAGAATTTAAAGTTCATATCACTTGGATATTATTACCTAAATAAGGCCACAGATATTTTCATGAAATTGTTTATGTAGTATTGAAACCTTTTCTTCTAAATGATATGGTGTTCATTGTTCTCTGTATTTTAAATATTTCTTTGTAATGACTATAATGTTCTGCACTTTTTACATGCTTATGTTGATATATTGTCTGTTCAAGTTCAAAACTTAAGAAAGTATTGCTTTTCTAGTAGTGTCTCAGATTCAATGTTGATCTACACCACCATAACCAATGTAAAAGAGTAATATTTATGACTTACTAATTCTGGTATCTGTTCTTTTCCCAGAACCAAATTTTCATATCAGGTCTTTCAGGTGATGCCATAATAAAGAATCGTGTCTTGGAAGCACATTATTGCCGAATTATCAAAGCTGAGAAAGAAAATAAGTGCTTCAGGGTTATTATAGTCATACCATGATTACCTGGGTTCCAGGTACCATGTATTAATAACTTTTTTCTTTCGTTTTCTCCTTTGGTCTTTTATATCAGCATCTTTTGTATCAGGGTGAAATTGATGATGGTGGTGCTGCATCTGTGAGGGCAATAATGCATTGTCAATGCAGAACCACCTGCAGAGGGCCAAATTCAATATCGCAGAAACTTTATGACTTGATGGGTCCTAGAGCGACTGAGTTCATTTCTTTTTATGGTCTTCGAGCATATGGAAGACTTTGTGATGAAGGTCCCTTGGTTACCAATCAGGTGAAGCCCTTTACATTTATATATCATCTTATTTAGTAATGCCACCACTCTTGGTGCAATTGTGTATGCAGATTATCTCTCACTTGTTCTTTAAGTAAGCATCTTATCCTTTTCAGTTTTCACACACTATTATCTTATAATCTTGTATTCCTTATGCCTTTCCTCGTATTTCAAATAGAAATTTTCATTTAAATATAATTGAAGATTTGTAAATCTCAGCAAACAAAATTAAGCATGCTTCAGCCACATGAAAGTTCAGTTTGTTCTCCAAGTGCCGTAATGTGTCATTATACCTTATAATTTCAAACTCAACGTTCCTGTCAAATTAGTTATTTTAGGTTCATGAATAATGGCATTCTAAGAAATTAAGAATGCGTCAATCACATGCTAGTTTATGTAGTTTTCAGCCACAGGCCCTGTGAAATATGCAATAATGAACTAATTATTGATTAGGGTCCATGCATGCTATCAGGTTGAACCATTCAGCAGTGCATGATAACCATGTTTGTGCACATGTAAAGTGAACTAGTAAAGCTTTGTAATACTTTGACCTGTGTCATGCATGTTAATGGTTGAATTTACTGCAAAAAAAATGAATGGTCTTTATAGTTGTCTCCATTTCCTTGTGTTTGTATGGGAGAACATGCTGGAGTTATGAAGTATAAGATCTAGTTGCTCGAGGTGCCTTTGTTCATGCTTCAACTATTGATCTATTTGTCATCAAAGCTTTCCTGCATGGTGTCCTTGATCTGCATAGACATTCTACCATGCAATTGTTTCTTATAGAAGTGAATATTCTGTTTTATGACCTGTAGTTGCATAAGGGATGTTTTCGATTTTGCATGATCTTTTTCCTTTCTTCTGAGAGATATTTTTGCTTGAGATTTCTGTTAAAGGCATTTGTTTCTCTCAGGTATATGTGCACAGCAAATTGATGATAGTTGATGATCAAGTTGCATTGGTTGGTTCAGCTAATATAAATGATAGAAGCTTGCTAGATCAAGAGATTCCGAGGTATAGTTTTAATATATTTATTTGACTTTCTATACTTAAAAAAATAATAATGTTTAGAAAAAAATGCTAGTGATATTATGTTACCTAGATTGTCCTAATTCTGTAACTTTACTATTTTCATTGAGAACTTGCCTCGAACAATTTTTTTAGTTTTAATGAACAATGTACTTTTCTTGTGGTAATAAATGATGAATACTCTGTCATTTGTTTCTTGTTCATGTTCATATAATTTGAGTAGTAAAAGATGAATGTTTAATAGATTGTTGTTTGTTCTGTTTTACCTTTTGCATGGTGGCTCTTGAAGGACAAACATAATTTCATTTTTACCATTAAAAATTAGTAGGTTTATTTCTCTGATGTGGTTGATGGATATATGATTTGGAGGCATTCCTACTGCTAGTAGGTTATGCTGAAACTTTCCCCCTCTTGTAGAGTACCAGCAGACAGCAGTAAGTTATACAAAAATGTATATAAAAGATAATTATGCCATGGATGTCGATGATGTTGAGCTTTGTGTTTAAGTGGGTTTCAGGCATCCAACTGTCAAAAATGATAATAACTCCAAAAAACTTTACTTCAGATGTTGCTGCAGCTTGTTTCAGTTAGTCAAGCCTGTGCCACCTGCTTATAGCTTATTGATGTTTTTATGCTAGGCAATTATTTCGTTGTATATGGTTAATTGCTTTTTAACACTGATTTCATTCCCTTTTGATGGTGGCATGCCTTTTTTTGCTCAGATCAATGTGCTTATTGAAGATTAAGAATTTGTTGAATCACTCATGGATGGAAAACCATGGAAAGCTGGAAAATTTTCCCATTGTCTTCGCCTCTTACTGTGGCTGGAACACCTGGGTCTCCGTGCTGAACAGGTTTGTAAACTTTGGATGCCATTCATAACTTTTTCTTTGGCTCTGATTCAGAGCAATTTTAGTGCTATGGTTTCAAGATGTGTAGTTGCATCCCTAGTCATATCATAACGAGGCCATGTCTTTGAGTGTTCCTATCCGGCACCAAACTACATCATAATATCCACATATATATCTTACAATGAGCTTCTCCTTTTAATTGTGCGCCACAAGGAAGATGTATCTGGTTTGAAGATAACTTCTTAAATAGAAACTTACAGTAAGGACAGATGCATCTGGTCAATATTGGAAGATGTGTCTGACACATAAAATTGAATAGAAACATACTACATGCTTATCAGTTCTTGTGGTTTATTTTTTAAGTTTATGATTTGCTTCTTGACGGATCAATCAGATTCTGGATCCTGTGCTGATGCAACATACAGGGACATCTGGATGGTGACTGCTGAGGTGAGGGCACCAAAACCTTGAGTAGAACCCTTTGTTTTTAGTGGTATTTGACTCGATTTCTTTTCTCAAACATCTTGATTACCTTTGCTCATCATCCAGAAGTCATCTTATATTATTCAAAGATTAATTATCATTTGTATAGATTATTTTCCTTGCACCTCAATATATTATAGTCAAACAAGTGTAGAACAATCATCTTTGGTTTGTGTTTGATGATGCTTGAATTTCAAACCTTCTCTTGTTATGATAGGGAAGTTTTATTTTTCTTCTTAGCATTGCAATATTTAAATAGCAATACTGAACCTTTCATCATTCTACATTATTAATATCTTAAGCCAAAAGAAATCATGCTAGCTACTACTGGTGGTTCTGGGAAATAATAGCTATAAATGTATACAACTTAATGCGCTCGGTGCTTTTGTTCTGAAATTTGTTTGAGATGACCATACATTTAGCAGTGTTTCATCTTCATTATGCTCGTTCACTTATTTACATCACCAAGTCTTGTTGTCAAAAGTGCCGGACGCATTTACGCAAAAGAGGATGTCTTTAAAATTGTTTAATGTTGATGCGACACAAGTATATCCAGATAGCCAACCAGCAATTTTTTGAACATATGTCTGTTTTTGGCTTGGTCTTTTTGTGACAAGTGAGACAACATTCGAAACAAGCATTCCTCATGAAATTTCTTTATAGAATAACTGATTTATCTCTTGAACAAGTCAAAGATTGATTGTCATGCTGTTTGGCAAGGTTTGACATGCATCGAGCATGGTCCAGACTTAACATGCTATGCTGTGCTCAAATGTGCCAATCATGCTGGCACATGACCAACCCAAATTTTGTCTCGTGCAACCCCGCAAATGGAGGGTGGCATTTGGCACAACATACATGTACTATGACGCTATCAGCATGTACCCATGTGCCATGAAATGACAATCCTGAAACTCAATTTCATTAAGCAATTCCTTACGGAGTATAAAGTATGCATATACCATGGTGTCCATGTCAGCTTATCATCTGAATTGTATTGCTTTATTTCAATGAAAGGTATCAAATTCTGTTTCTTTGGCAGACTAACACCATGATCTACCATGATGTCTTTTCATGTGTCCTCCATGATCTTATCCACTCCTGGTACTATTTTGCTTCAGCTTTCCTATTATATTTCATGCTATTTTCTTTTGGACAACATCAAATATATTCAGATCTGCTTTCCGACAAAGCACCAACCACATAAATTGGGCATACAACCGTCCTGAGAAGCTGGAGGCCTATCAGAATGGAGACATCAAAAACACGGATCGAATGGAGAGACTACAGTCAGTGAGAGATCACCTTGTTTCTTTTCCTTTGGATTTTATGTGCAATGAGGATCTGAGACTGGGTTTCATCGAGGGTGAATTCTACTCATCTCGTATTTCCACTAAGCTGTGTATGTTTGTAAAATCGAAGGTTGTACACATGCATTATTACACAGACACATTGCTCTTAATGAACACGTCAAGCATTTGTAACATAATGTACATAATGATTCGTTGATTCTTTTTTAGCGAAAATAAAAAAGAGTTTTTTGTTCTTAATCGATGTTTCCTCGTCTTTTATGGAAATTGTGTATGCTGGCATCCCTTCTTCGTGTTACTATTTCTTTCAAATACCGCATTATATATATTGAAAATTTTCTACAAACATTTGGAAACTGTGCATCTGAGTTTTCTAACTTTTTTTTGGAAAAATGGTATGATTGTTCGCATAGATCTTCCATTAGGTTTGAGTGATAAAGGTTTTATCAACTTCTACACTAACATAAATCTAAATAAGAACATTATGGTTTTAGCAAGGATAAAAGTATCTGCTGTCAATTATTTATTAAGAGGATATGATGGAGATATTTTTGGTAATTTTAGGGCTATTCAAAATTGGTTTGAACTACTTGGATTGTCTTTGCTGCGACTCAATGGCATAACATTGCCTTCTGATTCTAGTTGTTAAGTTTCATACCGAATAATTATCATCAATGAATACAACCTTAGAATTTGAATTAAAAATATTTCACGATTTTGAATTAGCACTTCTGTTTCCACTATGCGGAGTTGACTTATAATGGTTGTTTTTTCTAATATTTTATTATAATGTAATAATAATAATAATAATAATTCATACAGACATATTAATTGCAAGAAATCAAGTTCAATATTGACCCTTTGTCATTTTGATTAGGTTGAATTGTTTTCTACACTCATCGCTGTCCATCTTCAAACGATTCTTTCCCCAAAAGAAAATTTTAATTTTAATTTTATATATATATATATATATATATATATATATATATATATATATATATAGATAAGTCCATGCACGGATGGTGGCCGAAACCACGGACGTCAGAGGAAGCCGTCGATTGCAGGCGAAGCCACGTATTTGACATCGAGCGAGGCCGTGGACCAAGGCACGAATGCGTCATGGAGCGAATTGGGCGGATCGGGCCTCCGCCGATCTGCTCTTTGGGCAGCGAGGAGTAGCCTAAACGCTCTGCTTGGGCGACGACAGCGGCGAGGAGAAGGATCGAGTAAGGAGGGGCGGTGACGGCTTGGGCGACGCATCGAGCGGGACAACACGGTCGACTCCGCGGCCAACTCGATAAACACAGCCGATCGACTTGATGTCATGGTTGATTCGGAAGTACGGCTAAGTCGACAGCATATAACTAACTATCTTGATGGTACAGCCCGCTTGAAGACGTCGCCTATCTTGGAACAATACCACCAATATGCTCATCTTCGAAATGATACTGTCATCTGGACCATGCGACCAAGTCTTGACAGCACAAACGTCTCGGAGCAGCACGGTCATCTCGACAACGTCCAATGTTGAACGCGTGTATATCCCAACAAATTGTGACCAACATTAGAGGAGGCAGCCAACTCGCGCAGACAAGCGCTGGTCTCCAAAGTTCTTCCATCATCTTGGAACGATTCGACTAACTTGACGGTGTGATCAACTTGGAAGGACGGCCATCTTCCCAGTATGACTGTCCAAAATATCTGATTAAGCTGTTGATTTGATGTTGTGATTGACTTAACAATATGATCGACTTGGAGGGGTCATAGTTGTTGGAACACGGCAAACTTGGCCGCAATCGTCTTAGCTAAGCTAAGCAATCAACATCATTCGCAACCGACTTAAAAGATGTGGCCATCATCACCAAGCGGCCAACTTGAAGGCACGATCATCTTAGAGGCGTACCAAAGTATCAACGCGGAATTATACTATTTAAGTATGCTTAGGTGGCACTACTATATCGTTATATTAATTAGGCATGCTTTCTTTGTTTTTTTTTGTAAGTATAAAAATTATAATCATATTATTATTAATATTAACAGTGAAATATTTTAACCTCAAGAACTAAAATAAATAATAATAGATAATATCCTAATTATATACTTTTGATACCAGAAAATATTTATTTGATTCGATAATATAATCCGTAATTTGATCAACAATCAAAAATTAAGATTTATAGTTTCTAGATTTTTTTGTCTATTCATTGATGAGAATAAAAAGTCTAGAATAAATAATTAGAAGAGTTTTTTTTCATCAAAATATCTTTTAAAAATCATAATTAGAATCTAATTAAATTTATAATATATCTTATTTAATTAAATAAGATCACATAATCTAACTTCTTTTTTTTTAATCTTCGTTATACATGTCCTTTATACATTTATACAAATTGGTGAAAGCTTTTCTATCAACACTAATTTTCCATTTTCGGGAAGCCATTTAGTCAAGCAAGACTTAGGTCACTAGTGGAACCAGCAGGTCATTTGATTAGATCACATGTTTAATTAAAAAATAGTTTAAATAAAATATAATAAATATTTAAAATATTAAAACTAATTAAAATATACAAGTTTTATTAAAAATAATAATAATATCAACCAATATTATAAACATAAATATTTATAGAGGTATCAATTACACCCACAAATATAGGTATCTATAGGGACCTACTCTTAATAGGATAGGAATGGACAAATAAATACGGATTTAGGGTTTTTTTTATTACTCACATGATTGTGAGACGAGGACAAATAAAACATTTCTCACCCGTTCTTGTACCGATACCCACCTATCAATATATAGGCTAAGATGTTGGGTTCATATGTTGAGCATATCAATCACTCACCTGATTCAAATCAGATTGAATTAAGCTTTAGTTGAGTTAATTGTGAATCAATTGTAAGTCTTTTGATTCAATTCAATCAGATGATATACTATCAATAGATATTATTATTATATATATATATAAATATTGTTTGACATATGAATTGTATAAATATTATTATTATTTATAAAATTTGATATTATTTATTAGTTTTGATAAATATATTTATTTTTTAAAAAATAAAAAAATAATTATGAGAGAATACGAAGAATCCATAATTTTCTACCTTGAATGGGGATTTTTCATCCCATTTAAATAGAGAATGGGAGGGGGATCGACGATGAGGGATGATACGACGGCTGAGAGAGACATTTCTCATCTCCTCTCATCCCATTGATATTCCTTAATATATATGATAATTATATTACACCTGATCGATTTTAGTTTATTTTTTTTATGATAATCATAATTTTTTGATTGACTTAAATATCCTCTTAAGTAAATAATAAAAAAATATCTAAATTAAAAAAAAAATCTTTCTTGATACTACGAGATCAGATTTGTTCTATGTAAACCAGATCAGTTCATACAGGCCATCCAAAAATCATTCGAATCGATTAATTTATTTTAATTTTTCAGCCCATCCGATTTAATAATCAAATCAGACGGTGCAATCCGCAGGACTATACTTCACGTACACCTTTCACCATCATTGCGTTCTCTCTTTACACGGCATCATAATTTAGTAAAGGACTAATCAATAATAATAATATACATGACGCGTCCACCTCACTTGCGATGGTGGAGAACAATGCACTTCCATCAATTAGCCGGTGACAGCACGTCTCCTGACGAAGCAAGTTAATGCAGAGTTCAAGGCACAATAATAATAATAGCACTCCTGTCATGGCGTGTGCCGTATGGTTATAATTGCCGATGTCCATGCAAAAAAAAATTAAGAATCTTGTTAATTAGCTCTTAATTTTAATTCAAATATAACATTTAATTGACCTCATCTGAATTGGTCGCGTTCGACCTACTACTCGCCCCGGTCCATGCAGTCCGATCGACAATTACATGGACGTGATAATAAAAAGGATGACGATGGTGACGGTCGTAATCCTTATCCTTGCCATCTGTGACGTGATAGCGGTGGCAGTGGATGTCATACGTCAGCCGTCTTTTCCGTGCTTGTCCGCCAACCAAATGACTCGCCTTCAATCCCGCAGGAGATGGGATCACGTTATAGCCTTCAAAATCGTGACGCCTTTGATCATCTCGTGCTCGCTCCCCGCGACTAATGTAACGACAAACCGTCTCCCGAGCCAAGGCATCTGAGAGCGTCTCGTGGACGCCGTTGGATGTGCCTCGTGATTCGGACACCGCGTAATGAAATCGTCCGACGAACATTACACCGACTCCTCGGTGAGCAAAATGTGAAGAGTCAAAACCTTTGTTTAACACGTTGCATAGAGATGAGGAGTTGGATTTAATATGTACCGCCTCGAGCTCATGGTCCAAGGTCGCTTGCAAGCCAAGTTTGAGTGCCTACGCTTCGTAACGGATATATGATTTATTTTAAATATATTATTAACTCGTAACATTATAATTGTCACCTCAGGCGTGAATCACGAAGCTCCTTTGAAGAAGAGTCATCGATTTTTAATTTCATCCGGTCAAAAGGTGGTTTACTTTATTTAATCAATAGAGAATTATTTATTCTATTACCCTTAATTAGGATGAATCTAGCATAATGACTAATAAAGATAACTGTTTGGGACCAAGTCCATATTATTATGGGAATTCTATGCATTTTGGATAAACCAGAGTAGGTTTGCAAGGACAGCTTGAAGTAAGTTTTCAATGCCAAGGACGAATCTTTCTAGGAGCCTACATTCCAAAATTTTTTAAGAAGAAATTAGATTGGGAGAATTTGATGCCAACAATCCCTATTTCAACAAAGAATAAGTATATTTAGTTATAGTAACTAGGAGAAACCAGTTCCGAACCGGTCTTCATCAACAGTAACTAAGGATACTAACTATTGGATCGGTTAAGGAAACCCACGATAGTATCCTCTATCAAAGTTAAAATATACCAATCAAATGAGTTTTAAAGATAATGGTACGTTAAAAATCCAAGGATCATAAAAATTACTTGTTTGAGACCCATTTCTAATATGTTGAAGGAAACCACCTCTTAAATTGTCCACGGGTTGAACAAAATGATGCTAACTCCAATTAGAGTCTCTAACGAAGGGAGGAGACCAAGGATTAACATAACCATATTTGGTAGAAATAATAGAACATATTATCACGAGTAAAATATCTAAAAATCTGAGAGGCTTGTAAAATGTGTTTAAATAAAGAAAGATCATAAACAATAAGTCCTCATCATCCTTGGGATTAGTGATGGTGGACCAATTGATAAGGTGAAACCCTTTGATACCGGAGCCTTTCTATTAAAAAATAATAATAATCAAAGTCTCTAACTTATGGATAATAGACTCGAACATTCAAACAAGATGATCAACATGTGACAGATAATTACAAAATGAGTTTAGTTTTAGTTTTGTGCAAAAGGCGATGGTGTGATAATTTAGTTTTAATTTTGTACCAAATGAGTTTAGTTTTAATTAACACTTTAGCTTAGTTTTAACCCCAAGATCATGTGCAGAATTAGTTTTAATTTTGTGCAAAAATGAGATTAGGGGCAATAGATGCACCTAAATATTTAAAAGGGAAGTGTCCCTTCTCGGATTAGGAAGGAGCAGATATCAAATCCAGTGTATCTACGGGTAAGAATGTGTTACTTTTAATGATGAAGAAATATTATTTAAAAAATATTAGAAACAGATTCTTAGTATATACCAGATATAGACCCTCCATCGTGTTGGGATGCGTGGAGTGATCTTGACTCATTTTACAAGTTTGTTGTTACTACCATTATAATCCAAGTTATCAAGCTTCTTAGAACTGAGTTGATCAAATCTCATCTTTATTAAATTAATTATTTATACTTCAAATTTGGTCCAGTGATAATATATCAGATTTATTTACTAATAAAATATGTTTTTTAATATATCAATACATAAAATATTAGTTTGATGATGGGATATCAATTTCATTTACCAATAATTAAGTAATCGAAGTCTCATTTGATGTATTTTACACCTAAATTATTTTTATTTCGTTTACCAAAGACTGAAAATTCAAAACCTAATTCGATATATTTTATATATAAATATTGATTTGATGATAATATATCACACCAACTGAAGGTTCAAAACCTAATTTGATATAATTTTTCATACACCTAAAACATTGATTATATAATGATGTATGAAACACACTTACTAAATAATATTAAGGGTTCGAAACCTGATCTAATATAGAATACCTAAAATATTAGTATGATGGTGTATCAAATCTATTTACTAAATGTTGAGGTTTTAAAACCTCATTTGACATATTTTATAAGGATGTTACCTAATTTAATTGATTAATACTTAACTGTTGAATAATAAGGTACGATAATTGAATTTTATTCTCATCCTCGCCACTACGTACCATTTAGAAAAAGATCAATAATAACCATAATTGTTGGTTATGCTTTGTTACCGAATCGAAGTGACCACCAGACGATGTGACGGGTTGGCCTAGTTCGATCGTCGATGCTCCTGAGTATCCTGAGTTGGTCCATGGTTGAGACGACCCTTTAGAGGGCTGGATATCTGGAAGAAGGCCTGGGTCGGGTTTGGTCCCGACTTGACCCCTATGACGATCAAGTCAGTACTGAATAATTTTTTTCCCTCCTTTCCCCTCTAGAGCCAAGCGGGAGGTTTTTATATGCTTGCCGGGGGTCGATTGTGCGTACCTTAACCTGGACGACGGTTATAGTGTACGGGGCGGCATCGTACAGGATGGCACCGTGCAGTACCGTCGCGGGCTTTCGGGGATAGGCTGCTCCGTGCGGCATCGTCCTAGGCTTTTTGGGGACGGGCTACTCCGTGCGGCGTCGTCCCAAGCTTTTCGGGGATGGGCTGCTCCGTGCTGCTTCAGGCGGCGTGGAGGTGCTATCATTCCCGACCCAAGGTAGGGGGGTCGGACGTGGCATCCTGCATGGATCGTGCCTTGGTATCGATGTGTATGCTGACTACCGCCACATGGGCAATGCCAAAATATTTCACATCACTTCTCCACCTCCCACCCCCATCGAGACATGTCCCGGGGTCCTTGCGTAGGGGCTTGGGGCATGTCTAGCTTGTTTTTTCTGCTATGTCGCATGTTGTGCGAGAGTTAACAGGTCGCCTTGCGGTGTAGTTGCTCCTGTGATGGGAGTCAAGCTGGGATGATGCGCTAGGGGGTCACTCAGTTGATTAGACTAGTGCTTGAGCTGGTGAACTTAGGCAAAAACTAGTATGGTGCCCAAGCTAGTGAACTTGGGCACAAACTAGTCTGGTGCCCAAGCTGGTGAACTCGAACGCAGATTGGACTAGTGCCCGAGCTAGTGAACTCGAGCACAAATTGATTTCTCAAGCACAAGTAGGACTGGTGCCCAGGCTGGTGAACTCGGGCACAAATTGGTCTAGTGTCTAAGCTGGTGAACTCGGACACAGATTGGACTGGTGCCCGAGCTGGTGAACTCAGGCACAGACAAGACTGGTGCCTGAGCAGGTAAACTCGGACATAGATTGGACTGGTGCCTGAGCTGGTGAACTCAGGCACAAACAAGATTGGTGCCCAAGTAGGTGAACTCGGACACAGATTGGACTGGTGCCCAAGTTGGTGAACTCGGGCACAGATAGGACTAGCGCCCGAGCTGGTGAACTCGGGCACATATAGGATTGCTGCCTGAGCTGGTGAACTCGGACACAGATTGGACTGGTGCTTGAGCTGGTGAACTCAGACACAGATAGGACTGGTGCCTGGGGTAGCGAACTCGGGCATAGATAGGACTGGTGCTCGAGCTGGTGAACTCGGGCACAAACTGATCTGGTGCCCGAGTTGGTGAACTCGGGCATAAATTGGACTGGTGCCCAAGCTGGTGAACTTAGGCATAGATAGGACTAGTGCTTGAGCTAGTGAACTCAAGCATAGATAGGGTTGGCGCCTGAGCTGGTGAACTTGGGCACAGATAGGACTAGTGCTTGAGCTGGTGAACTCGGGCACAGATAGGGCACCCACAGATAGGACTGGCGCCCGAGCTAGTGAACTTGGGCATAGATTGGACTAGTGCTCGAGTTGGTGAACTCAGGCACAGATAGGATTGGTGCTCGAGCTGATGAACTCAGGCATAAACTGGTCTGGTGCTCGAGCTGGTGAACTCATGCACAAACTGGTCTAGTGCCAGAGCTGGTGAACTCAGACACAGATAGGATTGGTGCCCGAGCTGGTGAACTCGGGCACAAACTGGTCTGGTGCCCGAGCTGGATAACTCGAACACAGATTAGATTAGTGCCCGAGCTAGTGAACTCAAACACAGATAGGATTGGTGTCCGAGCTAGTGAACTCGAGCATAAGGTGTCCCTGTGGGGAGATCTTCCACTGCACGATAGAACTTGGCGGGGCTTTCGGCACATGCGGGACGGAGGGCTGGCATCACGTGCATCCGGGGCGTTTGTCATCATATTGGCATAAAACTGGGGGCATGCGCGTCTGACGGGGGATCGTGACGTATGGGGCATTTGGCGAGAATGTTAGCTGGGTCGACGCACTTTGCGAGGTGTCCTTGAGAGGCATTGCCATCAATTCCTGCCTCAGTGAGCCCAAACATTGCCTTAGTGGCGGCAGGGCTTCTTCCTTATAAGTTTCTCCCTGTGCTTGGGTGGGTCATTATGCTCCCCTTCAATTTCCCTTTGTTGTCTCGGTCCTTCATTTCCTCCGATGCCTAGTCTCAAGGTCAGGATATCTTCTTCTTCTTCATCATCGAGTCGATCCGCTCTCGAGGTCAATGAGTCGACCTTGAGAAGTTCTAGGGTAGAAGTACTAAGTTTATTCTCGGGTGGGGTGCCCCCGGTGGATTCGAAGGCCCTTGCAGCCCTTCAAGCGATGTGGTCATGGCATGATGTGGATTTGGTGGTGACCGAGGAACTATTGGGGCTTGTTCGGGATCGTTATAGTATCCCAAGGGAGTATAAACTTCACACCCCATCGCCTGGGCAACGCCCCTATGACCCATTTCCTGATGGGTTTGGGCTTATCTTGGATGCCCTCGAAGCAGGGTTTTGGTTCCTGTTGCACCCGGTGATTGTGGAGTGTCTTCGGTGGTGGGGAATCTCCCCGTCCCAGATGGCACCCAACTCATGGTGCTACTTAGTGATTTTTTTGGGAGAGTGCCAAGGGGCGGGGATTGATCCGACCTGAATGCTATTCTTAGCGTGCTTTTGGCTATGCAAGGGTCGAGGCAGATATTACTTGACCGCCCGAGGTGGGTTTAAGATTAGTGGTGCTCCTTCCAACAACAAAGGGTTGATGACGCATCGCTTTTACGTGAGCCACTGTGGAGAGTGGGGGTTCTGCATGGGGTGGACCTCTCAAGCCATCAATAATGTCTCCCCTTTTCTTTCCCATGAAGAGGTCGAGCTGGTGGAGCGCTTGAGGGATGTCTTGTCTTCTTCTCGGACTATTAGAGGGATGACCAAGGAATGGTTGGTCGATGCAGGGCTCAGCCTGGCCTATAGGGGTATGGTCGGATCCGTCGTTATTAGGCATTTCCCTTTTCATTCCGTATCTTTTTGTATGTCTCGCTAACCGACCTATAACTTACAGAAATGGTTAATTTCCAATCAATGAAGAGAATGCCCCATCTCCCAACCACGGTGCAGCCTTCTTGGGAATAGGAAAAGACTAGGACACTCAACTCAAAGGGAGACCCTGGGCCGTCGAGGTCCTAACGAGGTTGAGGCGGACCTTCCCAAGAAGAAAGCGAGAAGAGTAACTCGGAAGTCGTCCGAGGGGGTGGCACTTCGTGAGGCTACCCCGCGAACAACGTGTAGGTCAGGTAGCGGCTCGTATGGGGAGGGCTCTAGTGTGAAGGGGAAGGGCTGCACCAGCTCGACCAGGCATGATGTCCCAGCCAAGTGGGCGGAGCGCCCCAAATCAATGGACTTGTGTCGGGTCTTGGCTTCCAGTAAGGGTGAGCCCTTCTAGGCCCTAGACATAGCGGACTTGCCGAAGGGGGAACCAAGAGCGCTTTACAGGTCCCGGTGGCTATCCCTCAAAATCGATAGTCATACCTGGGCCGATGGTTCGGCAGCTCTAGAGTTCGTCCGGGGAGTACTCCACCCGGCTTTAGCAAAGTAGCTGTATTGCTCACCTTCCGTGGTGCTGATGGACCGTGCTACCAAGTCGCTAGTCTAGGTAAGCATCAAGCCCCCTTGTTTTAGCTTCGGGGACTATCTTGTTGATCCCGATTCTGACCTTATATATTTTTTTTAAAGAGTCATCACTACACAATGGTGCTAATCGATTGGGTGCACGATGCAGGTCAAGTGATCGAGCACCTCGGGGAGGCAAACTCTGACCTACGCTGGGAGGTCGAAGAGCTGAGGGGTGGTCCTAGCCCCGAGGCAATCGTGGCGGCAGAGCAACGGGCGACTGCTGCCGAGGCTAAGGTCGAACGGCTAAAAGTGGAGCTGAAAGATAGCCATCGACGAATCCGTAGTTTGGACACTGAGCTACTTGCGCTCACATGAAATGTGGAAGCCGCCCGGTTGGCAACCTGCGCTGCGAAGAAGGCACTATAGGAGGAGCGTCGGGGGACTGAGGAGCGAGTGAAGGAGGCGATTGCTGAATACAAAAAATTACCTGGCTTCAAGCTCGGTCTCCAGAGATCGAGCCAAGTGACCTACAAATTCGGCTATTGAGTGGCACTTGCCCATTTCCACACCAAGTAACCAGATCTGGAGTTGGAGACTGACCCGTTCATGGATCTCCCCGAGGATCGCAATGTCGATATGCCCGAGGAAGTGCCATTCGATGACAGTCTGATGGCTCCTATGAGCTAGGGAGCTTGTGGGTGTGTCTTCTGTTTTTTGCTTTTTTGGTTCTGGTCGGGCCGAGTTAGAGTTTTGTAAGGCCCGAGCCGGTCATAATGTAAAACCTTTTCCTATATAATGCAAAGATTTTTGCCATAAATGTAAGGTTCCTATCGGTAATCAGGGGTAGAACTTTTTTAGGTTTGGAATTTTCCAGGTCCTTGGTAGAGGGGTTTCACTCGTGGTCTCGAGGTGATAAGTGCCATCTCGGACCACGTCATAAACCCGGTAAGACCCTTCCCAGTTCGAGGCTAGCTTTCCCCTAGCTCGGGTCGAGTTGCTCACATCGATTTTTCGGAGGACAAGGTCCTAACCTGAACTTTGTGCGGTTGGACCTTCTGATTGTAGAGTCGGGCCATGGCCTTTTTGTATGCCAATGCATGGAGGTGGGCCTCGGCTCTTCATTCATCGAGGAGGTCAAGGCCAACGCGGAGCCCAAGCTCCGAAGCCCCTTCATTGAAGTTCTCTACATGTAGGGTTGGAAATTTCATTTTGGGAGGGAGCACCGCCTTGGTCCCATACACCAGGCTGAATGGGGACTCTCCCGAGGCCGTCTTGGGAGTGATTCAGGATGCCCATAGGATGCTCGGGAGCTCCTCGACCCATGCTCCGCATGCTTTGACCACTCTCTTCTTTAGACCTTTAAGGATCGCCCGATTTGTTCCTTTGGCCAGGCTATTGGTTTGGGGGTGGGCGACCGAGCTGAACTTAGCAGTATCCCGTATGATTGGTAGTAGGCCTTGAACTTTGCATTATTGAACTGGATCCCGTTGTCGGTGACGATGGCCCTCGAGATCTTGAAGCGCGTGATGATGTTCTTCCAAATGAAACCCTCGACCTGCTTCTCCATGATGGACGTCAATGGTTTGGCCTCGACCCACTTAGTGAAATAGTCGACCCCGACTATGAGAAACCGTCGTTGGCCCGAAGCGGGTGGAAAAGGACCGAGGAGGTCCATTCCCCATTGCGCAAAGGGCCAGGCTATGTTAGTCGAGGCGAGGGGTACCGCTGGCTGGTGTTGAACCCGGGCATGCATCTGACATTGTCGACACCATTGCACATAGGATAAGGCATCTCAACATAGCGTTGGCCAATAAAATCCCTATTTGAGTATCTTGAAGGATAAAGCTCGGCCTCCGATATGTTCCCTGCATATGCCCTCGTGGACTTTAGCAAGGACCATCTCGGTCTCGGACGGGGACAAGCAATGGAGTAGGGGCTGAGAGAAGGCTCTTCGGTACAACTTTCCCTCGATCTTGATGTACCATGCTTGAGCCCGCTTTAGTTGGCAGGCCACGGACGGGTCATCGGGTAGCACGCCTCTCCTTATAGTGGAGGATCTCTTCCATCCAGTTTGGAGTGATCTCAATTGTGCTGATGTCCAAGATCAGAAGAGTCGATGCTGAGAAAATATCAATTTTTTGATGGGGTTCCTCATGTGGCTGGCTGGAGGTCAACCGGGCTAGTGTGTCAGCTTGGGTGTTATGGGCGTGCGATATCCTCGTGACTACCAGGTGGTCGAAACGAGTCGAGAGCCACCGAACCTTGGTGAGGTATCAGGCCATAGTTGGCTCTCAGGCTTCATAGGTCCCATCAATGTGGCTTGCCACTAATTGGGAGTCTGTGAAGGCTTCCAGGTTCTGTATATGCATATTGAGGGCGAGGTGTAATCCTGATAATAGCGCCTCGTATTCGACTTCGTTGTTGGTGGCTTTGAACTCCAACCGAAGTGCGTGCTTATAAGTTTCTCCATCCGGACTCTTGAGGATCATCCATGCACCTACTCCCCCCGACGTGGTAGAGCCATCAGCGTATAGGGTCCAGGTTCACGCGTCTGGCCACTGCATAGTGAGACTGGTTTTGGGGTTTAGTTCAGAAATGAAATCAGCTAGTACCTAGGTCTTTATTGCCATTCGGGGTGCATATTGGATGTCGAACTCCCCAAGCTCAACCGACAACTTGAGCATTCAGCCCGAGACGTCGAACCTAGAGAGGAATTGATGGAGGGGCTGGTCGGATATCACTTTTATCGTGTGGGCCTGGAAGTAGGGTCGTAGCTTTCGGATGGTTATGATTAAAGCTAGCACCAGCTTCTCTATCGGGGGATAGCGCTCTTCGGGTCCTGGGAGAATATGACTGATGTAGTAGATTGCCTGCTGCATTGCTTGATCCTCCCGAACCAGCATCGAGCTAATGACATATTCCGAGGCTACCGGGTAGAGGCCTAGGACCTCACTTGGATGGGGCGAGATGAGTCGGGGTAGTTGTCTGAGGTACATCTTCAGCTTGCCGAAGGCTTCCTCGGATTTCGGAGTCCATCGAAAGTTGTCCGCTTGGCGTAAGGCCCGGAAGAAAGGGAGGTATTTGTCTTCAGAGCATGACACAAATCTCAAGTGCCGCCAGCTTCCCGGTGAGGCGTTGCACTTCTTTGATCGATCGCGGAGATTGCATTTTCGTTATGGCCCAAACCTTATCGGGATTAGCGTCTATCCCCCTTTGTGGATGACGAAGTCAAGGAACTTCCCCGACCCGACTCCGAAGTCACACTTGGCCGGGTTGAGGCGCATATTGAATCGTTGGAGGCTTTGAAAGGTCTTGGCCAGGTCGGTTAAATGGGTTGCTACCGACCTACTTTTGACGATTATGTCGTTGACATACACTTCTATGTTTCTCTCGAGTTGGTGCTTGAATACTTCATTGACCATCCTTTGGTAGGTGACTCCGGCATTCTTCAGGCTGAAGGACATGCCCTTGTAGCAATAGACCCCTTTGTTAGCGATGAAGGTAGTGTGCTCTCGATCTTTCGGAGCCATATGGATTTGGTTGTAGCCCAAGAATGCGTCCATGAATGTGAGGAGCTTGTGGACTGTGGTTGCATCGACTAACTGGTCTATTTTCGAGAGGAGATAACAATCTTTGGGGCATGCCCAATTGAGATTAGTGTAGTCAACACACATCCTCCAGCTTCCATTATATTTTTTAACGAGGACTACATTCGACAGCCACCGGGGATATTTCACCTCAGTTATAAACCTGGCATTGAGTAGATAGTCTACTTCATGGTTGATTGCTTGCTGGTGCTCGAAGCCGAACCTCCTCGGTTTCTATTTGACTGGGCACTCCTCGAGTTGGATGTTCAGATGGTGCTGCGCCACCTCGGGGCTAATTCCCGGCATGTCCTCAGGGGACCAAGCGAAGATATCAGCGTTCTGCTTCAATAATTGCACAAGTTGGACCTAGTTGGCCTTTGGAAGCGTAGTCCAAACTTTGATGACTCGGTCCAGGCGATCGCTCCTCAGGGGGACTTCATTAAGTCGCTCCATTAGTTGGAGATGTGTTGGGGCTTTTGGATCGTCCTGAGGGTCAAGAGGGGCTGGCTCGGGTCGCGACCTCTTCAGTATGGACATGGCCATCAGGTAATACCGTCTGGATTCCCTTGGGTCGCTTTGTACCATTTTGACTTCTACCGAAGTCAGAAACTTCATAGCCCGGTGGTAGGTGGAGACGATCGCCCTTATTTTGTTGAGTGTCGAGTGTCCGAGGATCACATTGTATGCCGAGGGTAAGTCGACAACCATGAAGGTGACAATGACTATTTTTGTCCTTGGCTCATCCCCTACGGTGACTGGGAGGGAGGTCGTCCCGAGCGGGGACACTGATTACCCCGTGAATCCGATGAGCGCCAATACCATCGGGGATAGGTCCTCGTTTGTGAGGCCAAGTTTTTTTTTGAAAAAGTCTAGGTATAGGACATCGACGGAACTCCCTATGTCAACCATCACTCTTTTCACCTTTGCATTGGCTATGCGGACTGAAACCACTAGGGTGTCGTCATGGTCCAAGAACTCCACCTCTTCCGTACCGAATGTGATCTCTTCCCCAGGTCACAGTCTCGTGTGCTTTTCCACAGTGCTTTGCATGTATGCTTTCTTTGCTGTGGCACTGCTGTCGCTGGAAGCTGGTCCGCCAATAATAACATCAATTTATTTTTCGATCGGACCCCTTGGCTGAGGAGATGGCTCCCTCAGCTTGTTGAGGAAGCGTCTGAGGTGTCCTCAGTGGATTAACTCCTCGATTGTAGGTCATGGTAATCTTCTGTGTCGTGGCCAGTCTCGGTGGAACTTGCAATATTTAGATCAATCTTTGTTAGTGGCCTTTACTAGGTTGGGCTCCCGTAGGAGCCCCTTCTCCCGGATTTGAAGGAAGATTTCAGTTTGAGCAGCCTTCAGGGGGAGCCTCGGGTGTGGCGGTTCGGGTCGGTCGGGCCTTCTTCAGGATGGCTCTGGGACCGACCTCGGGGGCGCTACTTGGGCGGAGTCCATCTGAGACCTTTTATTATCCTCGCACCTTCCTGCCATCAGAACCTTGGTGGCGATATGTTGGTTAGCGCGCTAGAGCATCTTGGGAATGGTTGTGAGCGATCTCTCAACCAAAGACCAGAAGAGCCTTGAGGGGCACAGTCCTATCAGGAATGCCTGCATAATTAGAGATGGATGGGCCTTGGGTATCTCTCGAGCCTCGGTGGCGAAGCACACGATGAATTGTGAGAGCGCCTCTCCATCATATTGGGCTAATGTGAGGAGCGTGGCCATGGATAGTTTTGGCTGCATGCTGGCTAAGAAATTCTGCTCGAGCCCTCTTGCGAGCTAATCAAACGAGGAGATAGAAGCTAGTTGGAGCCAGCTAAACCACATCCGAGCCAGTCCCTTGAGAGTGGTGGGGGAATGCCATGCATATCAAAGCATCAAAGGTGTCATAAAGGGCCATCTGGACTCGAAAGGCGGCGACATGCTCCGTCGGGTTAAAACCGCCATCATACACCTCAAGGGCTGGGAGTCTGAAGTTGAGAGGAACAGGCTTGTCCTTGATTTCGGGAACGAAGGGGATGCTCCCGGGGTGTTATCCTCGACCTCTTCCTTAGACTTGCGAAGCTCGCGCTAGAACTCGTCCAAACGTTAATTCACCGAGGAGAGTTGGGCTCTGAACGAGTCGTCGACCGACTTTGACGACATGGTGTCGGGCTCGGGAAGCGGTGGATTGGTCGGGCAGAGATCGGGAACACTGGGTTTGGGAATCACCCCCGAGCCCCCAAATCGCTCCCCTGCCTCTTCCCACAGTCGCCTGTGGGAGCTAGATTTGTCGCCGGGGGGGGGTGGGAGCATCGAGCGGCTTCAGGACAAATATAGATGGGCTCGATGCTTGGGGGATTGCCAGGCGCACGAGCTGTGGGATGAGCGGGGTGACTGTATGGATCATTTCGGCTAGAGCTTGCACTTGTCTTGACAAGTCGAGGAACTTCTCGGGGGAGACAGCCGAGGGTGTCGGGATATTTCTCGGAGGAGATAACCTGGGATCATTGAACAGCCGCCAGTAGCGATCCGGGGTTTGGCTCAGGGTAGCTCTGCCCAGCTGTGCCGTGGGGGGCGAGCCAGAGGTGGTGATATGGACAATGGGTTGCCCTTCGGTGGGGCGAGCCCCTGCATTGGTCATGGGACACTCTTGCGACATCGACCCTTCCTCTAGTGCCAGAATGTTGCCGAACCGAAGTGGCCATCGGACAACATGGCGGGTTATCCTAGTTCAATCGTCGATGCTCCAGGGGTGTCCTAACTCGGTCCGTGGTTGAGGTGACCCCTGAGGGGGCTCGATACCTGCAAGAAGGCCTGAGTTGGGTTTGGTCCTGACTTGACCCCTCCGACAATCAAGTCAGTGGTGAATGATTTTTTTCCCTCCTTTCCCCTCTGGAGCCAGGCGGGAGGTCTTTATATGCATGCCCGGGGTCGGTTGTGCGTACCTTAACTCGGACGGCGGCATCATACAGGATGGCATCGTGCGGTGCCATCACGGGCTTTCGAGAACAGGCTACTCCGTGCTGCTTCCGGCGGCGTGGAGGTGTTGTCATTCCTGACCTGAGATAGGGGGTCGGACGTGACATCCTGCATGGATCATACCTTAGTGTCGGTGTGTTTGTTGACTATCGTCATGTGGACAATGCTAGAATATTTTATATGATGACTTAACAATTCGATTCTATCAAGTTAGGACTCGAATGTAATGAAAAGGTTACCTTTGGTACATGGTTACATATGTATGCACACACGCTAAATGGGATTTAAAGGAGATGATCATCGTAAAGTTCGTATACAACAAATAATTATATCATTGTATTAATGTTTTTGTTAACTTATACATGAACTTGGGTTTTAGTAAAATCTATCACTTATTGATATGAATCACCCTCAAACTAGTGTTAGTATAATAATATGTTGATCAGCCTTGAAAATAAATATGAGAGGGATTTTAATAAACAAGTTTGGTTCAATGCACATACTTGGGATGTCGTTGATGGAATGAAATCAAATAGATCCTCGCTCCAAACAAGTTGGATTATTTGGTTTAGAATCTTCTATCTTACAAGTCCAATATATAGTTAGGTGCATAACAAACCGATTATAAAAAGAACACATAACATAATTAGATGTAAGAACTTCAAAGTAATTATAAGAATTAAGTAGATCATGATCTAATTTTATCCAAATATAATAGGCTTAGTAGTAATCTACTAACTGTAGGCATGATAAGGTTATGTTTATTGAATCTAATTGATTTAACCATTATCTGATCACGTACAAAAACTAATATCTTAGCCATGGAAAGTATTAGTGTTGAAATATTATTTAGGGTGTAAATAATCATCCTAAAATATATTTATGAGTGTGGATTAAATATTTTTAAAATTAAAAAAGATTACCCATGAAAGAAGTTATGAGCTAGTTTAATGAGCTCATCAGAGTGTTGGAGTCGTCACTAAACCGTATTTCATATGTCATCAAATATTATGAATGAATCTATTTTAATATTTTTGGTACTTATTCGACATACAATGACTGACTCATCTGGTATGATGATTCTTCTTATCATCAATAAATACTTTTCGAATACATGCACGAATAAATAAAAATATCTAAAAAATAAATGCTTATAATATATGATGATATGTGTGTGAATGATATAACTGTTGATGATAGATCGATGCGCTTAAGGAATAAAGCATTGTTAGACATGATAGTTAGAAAATATCTTTATTAGTCATTGGGAGAAACATGTCTCACTTTAGCCGAGTTTTTTTTAATTAATTATTAGAAAATAAAAAAGCTCATATGTATCGTAGAATAATGTCCCTCTATTAACCGTTGAAAAAGTAAAATCTCGAGTGTCTCAGTATATCATGATATGACGATAATATTACTTTATATAAGTGCATACGACAATTAAGGCATAACATTATTTTATGGGTGGTTAAGGCTATGCACGATATGGTTCTTCTCCATTAACCGGTGGGAGAATGCATTCATTGGATTATCGAGTCAGTGAGATACTTGCATGGCTGATTGCATCTATGAATGACATTGTTGGAATGCACACTGCATGAGTTCTTATGATTTATATACTCTCGCATTTTGAGTATATATATTATACTTTACTAGCATGTTATTATTAGCCTTTCTCATGAATCCTTATTTCCTAGTCAGAATTTATACTCATTAGAAACTTCCATAGATTATGGTGTAAATGGTTCCAAGATAATGTAAAGAAAATTTCAAATTGGAAGAATTATTAGAGCAAACATTGGAGCAACGCCCCAGATGGAAATAGAATTAGGTTGTTGACTATTTATCGTAAAAAAAATGCGATGAATAATTTTAAAGTTATACTAATAAGTAGTGGATCATTAAAGAGAAAGTTCATGCACGATGTAATTTTTCAGAGAGACAAGCTAATTTGTATATAGACGTCATAAGATTTTGAGATCGAATTCCAACTTCATCACTTACCATTTAGAAAAAAAATCAAAACAAGAAAGTTCTTAATAGGGAGGATGCACATAGGTGGCTCCAGCTATTATTATACATCTTATTAGAAATCACACTACAAATTCTCGTTTAACCATCTCTTCGCCTAAATAGCGTTTTCTTTTTTTTTTTTCTTATCTTTCATTAGAATGGGAGCCATTTATTTATATGGTCCGAAGTGATTTGGTAAGATTTTATGTTTTCCAGAGAAATATCTTTTCATGCCCACGAAAAGAACTCGTCAGAAAGCGAGACGATCCTGACCGTCGATCTCCTCTATCTTGAGTTGAATCGCGTGTCCCTTTTTCGGATTTATTTGTGGGCGTCAGCAGAGCTCCGAGTACTGAGACTCGACACGCATCTAACGGTCAATAGAACGCGTCCAAAAGTCTTCCATCATCCACGTGGCGGTACAGGAAACAAATGACTTACCACTTTTATCCACAGCAGCCGGGCCGCGATCCACTCACTGGATTCACGAAATCCCGACAGACACGAGTTTGACAGAGCCGTCGATATCACGCGATTAAAACGGCATCTCGCGCGAGCGGGCTGCCGTGGAAACGCCTGTCGTATTGGAAGTTAGCGGATGTTACGGAGAATATCGACCCGATTTGAACTCCGAGCTCTCGCGTCCGCGAGAACTGAATCCGCTCATCCCCTCCACCGCTTATCATATACGTCAACTTGCTTATTAAATAGGAACGGTGCCTTATCGGTGATAAGTCGGTGATAGTTGGAGGGAGGGAGACGACTACAAAACCGCATCGAAGAAAAGGGAGCCGAAGTCGATCGGGTCACCAAACCCTAGACTCTCTTCCGTGGCCTTCGATTCCTCGCGCGGTCATCTTGATTTCGACGCCTTCTCCTTCGAATCCGTTGCGCTTCGCCTCTCGGCCGCGCCTCCGGCTCTAATTCGATATCCTTGTCGCCGTTCCTCGCCGGCGTCTCGGTTCTGATCGCCGGATATGTCGTCGCTGAGTCGGGAGCTGGTGTTCCTGATACTCCAGTTCCTGGATGAGGAGAAGTTCAAGGAATCCGTGCACAAGTGAGTCTTTTGGGCGGGTTTTGTTTAGATTCTTGGCCGCTCGGTTCTTTTTTGTATTGGATGGTTTTGGCTTGAGAGTTCTCGTTTTTACGCGGTTTTATGGCAGGCTTGAGCAGGAATCGGGGTTTTTCTTTAATATGAAATACTTCGAGGAGAAGGTGCAGGCGGGAGAGTGGGAGGAAGCGGAGAAGTACCTCTCAGGATACACCAAGGTTGATGATAACAGGTATTCGATGAAGATTTTCTTCGAGATTAGGAAGCAGAAGTATCTAGAGGCGCTTGACAGGTTCGTTCGTCTTTGGTTCTTCTTTCCTAACTGTCTTTTGATTCGGCTATTTTCGTTTATTCTGTGTATATATTCTATATTTTATACTTACAGAGAAGATTGCTTCTTCTCCCCATCTCAAGTCTTGTGATTGTATTATGTTCAGGCATGACAGGGCAAAGGCAGTTGAAACGCTCATAAAGGATCTCAAGGTTTTCTCAACGTTTAATGAGGATTTGTATAAAGAAATTACTCAACTCCTCACCCTTGAAAACTTTAGGTGATTGATCTTTCTTTATAATATGTCCATTACATTAAGGATTTTGGTTTAATCAGGTTCAGACAATTGCTCGTTTCCCTTTTTTGAATTATTGTGTTTTCTGAGAAAGGGGTCATTTAAATGCCAGAATAAGAAAAGGCAAAGGACAAAAAGTTTTTGCTGAGTACTGTTGAAAAGGGACCTTTTGATACAAAAAGTCATGATAGCCTTGGTAGCTTCCAAATTTTTGTAGATTAAATCATTAATTGACTCATTAAATTCTGTATTCTGATTGCACAAAAGCAGTGTGGGCTAAAATTGAAAATTGTAGATTATTTTACTAGCACTGTTTGTAACTTCACAAGTGCAATAAATGTCATTTTTTTAATTAAAGTGAGTGTATGAGCTATTAATTAGAGATTTTTCTACAAACTTTTGAGAAATCAGTATACTGATTTTTTTTGGCATATTTGCTTGGAATCAATTTACGAGGTTGATCGCACATTTCAAAGTAAGCAATTTTATTATTTTGACTTAGTTTCATTGATAAAAGCATTTTATTGTTTAAATACAGTAATTTTTGTTAAAAAAAAGTCCAATATAGAACTTTATTGGCAGTGGTTTTACAAATAAAATTGAAGCTGAAACCAATGAAACATGACCTGGAATTGCCAAAATTGTGGTTTTTTTTTTATAAATGTTTGCTTTGGCTATTGGCTGAAACAAGAATTGAATTGGAAACCAGATTGAATTGGTATGTCATACTGGCATACATTTTTATGCTGGAAGACTTGTAATATTTGTATTTCTCAATAAGTAATCATAGTTGCTTTCTGTTTGCTAAATTTGTTTATTATATCTGAGGTTTTGTTTTTTGATCCTTATTAGTGGCTGGTCCCTTTTCCTGCAGTAAGTCATACTTTATCACATTTATGCTTTCTACTACTCCTTATTAGAGTGTTATAATTATGTCACTATCAACTCACTGAATGTAATCTAATTCACTTCAAATATTGTCCTGCCAAAATTTTTGATCATTTTTTTTAATTTTACTCATTCACAGGGAAAACGAGCAGTTGTCGAAATATGGTGATACTAAGTCTGCCAGAAGTACCATGCTGGTAGATCTCAAGAAGTTAATTGAAGCAAATCCTCTCTTTCGAGAAAAACTTGTCTTTCCTACACTTAAAGCTTCACGCCTGCGAACTCTGATTAACCAAAGGTAGATATTTATAATGGGGTACACTTTTGTTTAGTTTAGGACTCTTTCTCTCAGATTATTGACATTTTTAAATGATAAAAATATAAGTTGGATGAGCCCCTGTGGGCTGTTGTGTTGTAGCTTGCTAAATTGTGGCATCATTGTATTGCAGCTTGAACTGGCAGCATCAACTCTGTAAGACTCCAAGGCCAAATCCTGACATCAAGACATTGTTCATTGACCATACTTGCTCCCCTCCAAATGGAGCTCGTGCTTCACCAGTCTCTGTTCCTGTTGCAGCTGTTCCAAAGGCTGTTGGTACATATACACCACTTGGTGTTCATGGGGTATGTTGCTCCAAGATCAAATCTCCTTTTGAATAAATTTTACTTGAAGAACATAACTTTTAGGACCATCTTCATATCATGCAGCCATTTCCACCTCAGGCTGCTTCAAATGCTAGTGCTTTAGCTGGTTGGATGGCTAACGTCGCTGCTTCATCCTCTGTCCAGTCTGCTGTTGTTGCACCATCATCAATACCTCTTCCACCAAATCAAGGTTAAACTCTTTTTTTTCTCTTATGTTTATAATGTTGGATGAAATTTTAACACCTTCTGGAAATGCTAATGATTATGCCTTCTCATTATTTGTGGAAGTAACAGTTGTGTTCGTATTAGATCTCTTTGGGTCTCTTTTTTGAGAGTTGGGACTAGGTTCAAGAAATATGTAAAAGGAGGATGGAAGTGGCTTTTCTATCATTTTTTGATATTTCATGCATTGAATGATCTAAACTCACCCCCCTCTTGTTATATGATTCTTGAGGCCCTGTAATTTTTATAGTTACTGGTTGATTAATGAATTTATTCAACGTAGCATTCATATAATCATTTTATTGCTGAAAGCATGAGTATGGATAAATTAGTTAAATTGTTCTAAGGATATCTTGGATTCCTTGGACATTTTATTTTCTACATTATGTTTATGTGTCCATCTCTTTGATATGAGTGGACTAAATATAAAGGTTAATATAGTGAGAGCTTTGCAGATGCATGTTGAGGTTTTTCCACTAGGTTTCCTTTCTGCCATGTAAAAAAAATGTGAAGAAAACTTTTTTTTTAATTTATTCTTTTATTTAAGCAGTCCCCATCTTGAAACGCCCAAGAACTCCTCCAAATGCTATTGGCATGTCAAACTATCAAAATGCTGAATCTGAGCAGATGATGAAACGTCTACGGTCTGGTGCACATCCAGTTGACGAGGTTTGATGTAATTTTTGAAGCTTAATGTAGCAAAATTCACATGTAAATTATACCTATGCTATCTATTTATCATATACTATGTTTCTGAGTTTTATCTTTGCATCTTCCTTAGCAGGTTAGCTATCCTGCACCTCACCCACAAGTTACATGGTCGCTGGATGACCTGCCAAGAGTTGTAGCCTGCACCTTGACAGAGGGATCCAATGTGACTAGCATGGACTTTCATCCTTTTCATCATACATCACTTCTTGGTATGACTGTGACTATCTAAATTTCTTCTGGTGCTAATTAAACCTAAGTTTAACTCTTTATACTCTTATCTTCTCCTCCCCTGTAGTGGGCTCCAACACTGGTGAAATCACACTTTGGGAGATTGGTCTCCGGCAGAAGTTGGTGTCGAAGCCATTTAGAGTATGGGATATGGCTGTTTGTTCACCACAATTCCAGGTCTAGAGAATGATTCACTTTTTCGTTTCTTTTGGAATGCAACTTCCATTACTGTTGAGATATATTCCGTGTGATCGTTTATGTTAGAGAACTTAATATCTGCTGCTTCCTGTTTCCCCTTCCTGTCTCCCTCTATTCTTGGTTCATTCCTTTTGTGTTATTTATAATGTCAGAGATAAGAATGTTATTTGTTACATCGGAGATGCATTCTAGTGTTTACTAAATTAATTTTAGATTGCTACCTACAACCAAGCTCAAGTTGCAGGGCAGAGAACAAAACTATTTTTGGTTTGGTCACAACTAGAGCAAACTATTTGGTTGCTTAACACAAATTGACTCAAAGTTGCTGCATCACAAAATTTTTACATATCAGTTGTTATATCTCATGTTTCAATTAAGGATTGCTTAATCCTGATGCTCTTCCACTTCCCATTTATAGCTGCGGATTGGCATAATTTTGTTTGCTGCTCCAATCTGATTGAGATACACAAATTTCCTTGAAACCATCAACAAATACAGAGGGAAAAATAAAACGCACACACACACACATGAGCACATCCTTGAAAGTTGAAACCATCAACAAACACAGAGGGAAAAACCAAACGAGGCTCCAGATTGCCAACATTTGCTATTCCCTCTATTAATAATCATTAAACTTGTAGCTGATAGAATAATTGCAACTTTTAGATGGTTGAAAACTTGAGATTAAGGAATGTAATCAGTATGGGTCTGGTCCATGCTGGTGTACCAAAACAGAGTTTGCCAACATATACCGTGGCAGCATTTGGATTTCTGTGTTGACGCCCCTTCTCCCAGTTAATGTCTGGACTGGTAATACCATCCGTTGCGGACAAAATTGAATTCCTTGGTAACAACTATAAGGCAAAATGTTTGGATTTTGTTATCATCAGTGTCCAACCAACTTATTTGTTATTGTTTTATGTTTTTATAACTTATTTACATGCTGGTATTTACATAATTGTACTGCTTGCACCAACTTGTGTAATGAAATAAACATTTAGGGGTCGCAAATTCTTATATTTAGAAACACTATTGATGAAACTACTAGTGGACTCTATGGTCACTTCTTTGGTTTTAAGAAGAATGTTACTGGAGATTGTGTCTTGCAAGTGAACTAATTGGTTGTCATCAAGCAATTTTATCATTAGTTTATTTTCTTAATGGAAAACATTTTAGAAACAATGGGCTTTAACCCTTTAATATCTGTCAACTTGATCAACAGGTAAGATCCATGTCCATCGTTTCCAACCTTAAGATGCTTTTTATGTTTTAACTGCAAATATTGAGGATCAGCTATTAGTATAACCATGCTCTTCAGTTTCCAAATATTTGGTATGAGGATTAAGAGAGATTTGTAAAGTGAAGGCAGCTTTGATGATTGCTGTTACCAGCAGTTGTTAGAAGTAGGAGATAGCATTGGTTGAAGATAAGATAGAGAAAATCATTTGTGGTTTAACATGTCAAAAGAAAATGATTTGCGTTCCATGGCCTAGTGGTAAGTTGACTGAAATTTAAGGTCCATTAGGAGGAAAGAGGAATAATGAAGAAGAATGGTTAGAAACACACTATTATTATCCTTGAAGTTGGAACTTGGCATGGGCAGCACTGTTGTGACATGTTAGGGGCACGGTGCATGGTGCCATGTCTAGAATGTGTGAGTTTAATGCTGACATAGCTTGCCACTAATCTGCTATTCATTTTCGCATATTTCCTTACAAGTTGTTTCGAGACAGTGCCTTCTGCAACATTTTAGAATTGATTATGTTCCGTGTTTTTATATATGACCAGGTCAAAATGTTAAAATTTATGTGGATCTTGGGCTGATAAGCAAGTTCATTCACGAGTTCAATCTAGGTTGAAAGAAGTAACTGGTTGTGTACTAGTGTCCATTAATTTGTCTATATTCTAATGTGGTCCATGTCAGTTCCTTAACCAATTTAGTGGTCTATGTATGTGCAACATTCTGTTTTTCTGATTGTATTGCCTCTGCTTGTTTAAGTAGCCCATATATTCTTGTCAAGTATCCATTTTTCTAGATTAGTAGCAAATTGTTCATCTTCTATTGTCTGAATTAGTAATAGGCAAATATGATATCAGGACTAGTTTTTCTCTCTGAAATATGTGAAAATTTCATTGCTTGAGGTGTGTTATGCATTTTACAGAGTGCCATTGTCAAAGACTCTTCTATATCTATCACTCGAGTTATTTGGAGTCCAGATGGAAGTTTAATAGGTATATTCCTCTTGGATAGGATCAAGTAATTTACTATTTAATTTGCTCCTATTACAGTTGTCTAAATTTGAGTTGTGTTCACAGGGGTTGCATTCTCAAAGCACTTGATTCATATACATGAATATCAAGCACCAAATGATCTCCGTCTATTTGAACTCCGCCAATTTGATCTCCGCCAACTTTTAGAGGTGGGTTGGAACAGTTTGATTTATATTTCTCAGTGGAATATAAGTGAGATTTCTTTTTTTCTTATCAGATTGATGCTCATGTTGGTGGAGTCAATGATATTGCATTCTCTCAACGAGATGAACAACTGTGTGTGGTCACTTGTGGAGATGATAAGCTAATAAAGGTGTTAACTGTCAAATCCTGTCTTTTGTTTAAATTCTCATATTTTCACCTTCTTTTATGGAGATTTTTGCATAAACTGCAGGTATGGGATCTAAGTGGTCAAAGGCTTTATGTCTTTGAAGGACATGAAGCACCTGTCTATTCTATATGCCCCCACCGCAAGGAGAATATTCAGGTACTTTGTTGATTGCTTGTTTTTACCTGGCAGCTATTTCTCTAAAGCCATATAGTTTGTTCCAATGATATTGTTGTTTCCTTAGCAACTTTATGTATTATGGAACTTTTTACCTTAGTTGGCATTGAATAACATACATACAGTGTGTCAACTCTTGAACTGACATGCCATTCACCTAAACTAAACCTATTGTTTTCTCTAGTTCAATGCGTTGTAATAACATCTTTTTTGCTTCATAGTTTATCTTCTCAACTTCCGTTGATGGAAAAATAAAGGCTTGGCTGTATGACAATGTGGGATCTATGGTTGACTTTAATACCCCTGGGCACTTGTTTACCACAATGGTTTACAGTGCTGATGGAAGTCGGTAAGATGCATAATATCATTAATTTATTCTATTTGATGCTACATTCCTTCAAACTTTGGTTGGCTTGTCCATGAACTATCTATTTTCTTGAAATGCAGACTGTTCTCATGTGGGACTAGCAAAGATGGGGACTGTATTCTTGTTGAGTGGAATGAAAGTGAGGGATCCATAAAGAGGCAATATTCTGGATTCCGGAAGAAGTCCACAGTTGTTGTTCAGTTTGACACTGCTCAGAATCATTTTTTAGCTGCTGGTGAAGATAACCAAATAAAATTTTGGAGTGTTGACAGCGTTAACATGCTGGCAAGTACTGACGCTGATGGTGGACTTCCTGTAAGTGTTTTGTATGTAGTGCTACATGAATTGATTTTACGTTATTCTACTCTTTGACATGGCTGTACCAATTATTTCAGAGTCGTCCACATTTGAGATTCAACAAGAAAGGAAATCTTCTTGCTGTTGCGACAGTAGATAATGGCTTTAAAATATTAGCTAATGCAGATGGCCTTGCGGCACTACGAGCCTTTGGAAATCACTCTTTTGAACCATTTAGAGCTCAACATGAAGCTACTCCTATCAGGGTGAGATATTATTTTTCCAAAATGAGATATATTTGTTGGTTCTAACAAATAATTATTTTTAGCAGGTCTCAAATTGTCCTGTGGCGGCAAGCATCTCACCAAACATCAGTAATGTTGAATCATTGGACAGAAATTCTCCTGCGAAACCATCTACTCTTCTTGTATGTTCAGTGTTAAAGAAAAATCTTGTGCTTCTTATCATGTCCTTGGATATGTTTGCCCCATTGTGATGTTATTTGACAATTTAGCTTTGGAAATATTTGGACACCAATTTTTATTTGCTAAGTCTATATATAATTATATGTATATATATGTGTTATGCATGTATTGGTCACGGAATAACTACAAGTACATACAGATTTCTTGATATATCTATTACAGTAATTATTTGTGTATGCATTTATATCTATTGCAACTAAGGACAATGGACAACCTGTACATCTTGTAAGGGCTTAGCCTTATAGTCAGCAAGCTCCTGTTGGTTCCTTTCCAAGGACAAATAAGGAAAACCCATCGACTATCTTTAAGGGCTTAGCTTTATAGTCAGCATGCTCTTATTGGTTTCCTCTCCAAGGACATGTCTTTAGACTCTTGGAGTATATGTTACTCCCATTGCATGTACATGTTGCCTAGATATGCAATCGGTCTTTCAGTTGAGACTGTTCCTATATAACTTTAGTGAACTTTATTGCAGAATGGAAGTGATATAACTCCTAGAAATGTAGATAAGCCAAGAATTTCAGAGGAATTGCCAGATAAGATGAAGTCATGGGAGTTGGCCGAAGTTTTTAATCCACAACAATGCCGAGTTGCTACCATGCCAGAGACTGATTCTGCCAGCAAGGTGGGTAGCACATTCAGCTTGTTTGTTTTTTAATGCTGGTACAGTTGTACTTTCGAAACTCAAAGCTTTAACAATTGTTAATTGCAATTACAGGTCACAAGGCTTCTTTATACAAATTCTGGTGTTGGTTTATTAGCTCTGGGGTCCAATGCTGTTCAGAGGGTGTGGAAATGGAGTCGCAATGAGCAGAATCCAAGTGGCAAGGTAGTTGTTTTTTGCGTTTATACCTTTTATGGATTTTTGGATTACTTACATGGAAGTACTTAAGTTCGTCTGCTGTTAAAAGGCCACGGCCAGTGTTGTGCCGCAGCATTGGCAACCAAACAGTGGTCTTCTTATGACCAATGATGTGCCGGATACAAGTCCAGAAGAGGCAGTTCCTTGTATTGCACTCTCAAAGAATGACTCATATGTAATGTCTGCATGTGGTGGGAAGGTTTCCTTATTTAACATGATGACATTCAAGGTAAGGTGTCAATGTCTAATCCAAAGCTGTGGTTGTTAGCACCAAGTATATCTAAGGTATATGCCTACATATTCTTGTAGGTAATGACAACTTTCATGTCACCCCCACCTGCTTCGACATTCTTAGCATTCCACCCACAGGACAATAACATTATAGCAATTGGAATGGAAGATTCAACCATCCACATATACAATGTTAAGGTGGATGAGGTAAAAACTCTTCTGAATTGAGCTTCTTCTTTCTATTAGCTTATGCTAACTTTGTGTATTTGTCAGGTCCAAACAAAATTGAAAGGCCACCAGAAGCGCATAAGTGGGCTGGCATTTTCCAACAATCTTAATATACTTGTATCTTCTGGTGCTGATGCACAGGTCAGTAAGAAAATTGGTCATTGGTTTATGTTTTCTGTTCTAAATACTCAAATCATAGTCATCTATCAACTTCAGTTTTTCCTGCATGTTATTAACTAGAATAATTATATGAATATGTAATTCCATAATTAGAGTATGTTCTTTAGCATAATACAAAAAGCATACTCTTATGTGAAGATAAATGTGTGTAGATGTGTTTATGGGCATCTATAGCGCTTATCTAAATAGGGGATTTGCTATGCATACACAGAGAAATTGTCAGGTTTGAGAATACCTCAAGTTGCTTGAAGTATAGAATGTCTTGGATAGTTCCTTCTATTTTCTACCAGGGTTATGGTTCATGTCCTGTTTGATTTTGGTTGCAATATTTGCAGAAACGAACATATTTATGGTAATATACAATAAAGATATGCCCCAAGCAGATGAAACAACTAGATCATATTTAGCAGATGAAAGGCCGAAATTTTTTGCTTTATAGTTTTCTGGAGCTTTGGTCATTGCATGGAAAGAAAGGACCTTTTTGGTTGCACTTTATGTTATGAATCATGGAACATGTTTTATTGTAATTTCAATTTGCTATTTTTTGCCTAAAACTTTGAGCTGTAGGAATTGGATGTTTCTTCTCATTGCAGAGGATGTCCAGATAGTCTGTCATAATTGATTTTTATTTGCAATTTCTAGTTGTGCTGTTGGATTTGAAATTCGATATTAATGTTTCAGCTCTGCATATGGAGTACTGATACTTGGGAGAAGAAGAAATCTGTAGCTATTCAACTGCCTGCAGGGAAGAAGTCAGTTGGTGACACCCGAGTCCAGTTTAATTCTGATCAAAGCCGCTTGTTAGTCGTCCACGAAACACAGCTAGCTATATATGACACCTTGAAAATTGAGCGTATTCATCAGGTGTCTATTGTTCAGAGAATTGTTTCATCATGATATCTTTTGGATGTCACTCATAATGGATGCTTTCTTCTGTGCAGTGGGTTTCTCAAGATGCCTTATCTGCTCCTATATCGTATGCTTCATATTCGTGTTTCAGCGAACTTGTTTATGCTTCCTTTTGTGATGGTAATATTGGTGTCTTCAATGCTGACAACTTGAGATTAAGATGCCGAATTGCCCCGTCCGCGTACACGTCACCTGCTGCTGCAAGCAGGTAAACTGTATTTCTTTGTAGTATCGTGGATCCTATGTAACAGTGGAATTTTATCAGTTTCTTGAACGAAGTTATCTAGTAATAGCTGCTTACATTTGTTAATTTACAATGACCATTCTTCAAACATTGCTATGTTTGTTTTAGCTTTAGTTTGCATTTCTAGCAGTTTTAGTCAGAGCATCATTATAATTGTGGAATTCACCAGCTGATCAACATTCATTTTCATTTTTCAGCAACCCAACATATCCTCTTGTCATTGCAGCCCACCCGCAAGAGCCAAATCAATTTGCAGTTGGTTTGACAGACGGAGCAGTAAAAGTAATAGAACCATTAAAGTCCGAAGGTAGGTGGGGGGCTCCCACACCTGTTGATAATGGGGTACATGTTGGCAGGACACAGACACTATCAACCACAAGCAATCCTGCTGCGGACCAGCCCCAAAGATGATTGCTTCTATTATTGGATAAAGAACCCATACTTGTGTAGCATCGATTTTAGGTTTCATGTCACTTGTTTTGAGTTTTTCTTCTATAACTATTATGTGGTTCCAGAAACGTAACTATGAAAAGGAAACAATAAGAAGAATGTAAGTGTATGATACTAGCGGATACTAATTGGATGATTAAGTTGTTCTCATAATTAGTAAAATTCTTACTTGACATGCTCGTCTGTAATATCTTCTCAAAGTTTTTGTACTGTCCGATCTATGATATCATATAACTCATTGATGTTGGCAAATCATGGGTAATATTGTTATTTTTTTTAGGTTGATTGTTGATTATCCTATATGGCTTTTGTGAGATACTAATGTTTAGTAGTTAGCTTGTGTTATTGTGGTCTCTCATTGGTTCAATCTATTGATCATTTGTCTTGTGATGTATACTTACTATTTGCTTGAGCGTGATTCATCTCATCTTGATCAAAGTTGGAATAATTGGAATTGTCTTCGGAAACTATCTATTTCCCCTCGCATATAGATATTTTGTTGGAAATTATTTCACCAAAAACTATTCGTAACCGATATATTGCCTCATTTAAACCTTAGCCATATAGACACTTGTTTTCTAATGGGGTTTTGTTTTTTTCTTTGGAGTGTTTGGACCAAAATGAATCTCTTCTCAATGGGAAGCAATCCTCTGCCCAATGGATATGGATTTCAGTCATCACTAACACTAGCTATCATTTTAGATCAGCCATACCTAAAGCACTCAAATCATCAATAATCTGCAGTTGCAATGGATGAAACCTTTCGAGGGTTCCACTTCTTTGTAGGAGTGGAGTACGTAGATTTGTCTTGCTGGACTCATCGGGAGATTGCTTAGGAGCGGAAAAAATATATATCTGCGACAAATCAGACGTACAATATGAAGCCTTGGCTATTAAAGAAGTTCTACTATTTGCTTCGGATCAAGGACACCAACAAATTTAGATTCAAACTGATTCTTCCACAATCTATGACATCTTCACCACGAATATACATAGACCCACCATGGCGACTGCAGATCACCTTCCAGCAAATCAAAATAATTCTTGAAAGACTAACTTTATTCACTTTTTTATATGCATATCGAAAATGTAATCAAGCAGCTGATTGGATTGCTAATGATGCTGTGCTTTAGGTGGATAACTTTCTACCAAATTTGTCTCTGTATTTATCAAATGATCCTAACAGGACATTCTGTAGAACTTTAAAACAGTAATCAATTTTTTTTTCTTTCTAAGTTTGTGTTATGAAATGAATGCAAGAATAGTTTGAACATTGTCAACGTGGAAGATACTACACTCACAAGACCAGCTTATGCACTTTGAAAGGACTGCGTAGTGAGTCTATATTGGTAAAGCAACGAGTCCCATAGCGTTGGTTAAACCTAGCAAACTCAGTAACCCAATTCTCTTCAATGACATTGTTCCTCGTGAGATCTGACTTCCACCAAAGCAGCAGAATCCGTCTCAACGTCAAGACTGGCATGATCTATATAGATAAGCATAAATCATTCTGAGTTGGATTAATCTAATTACTTTTTACATATTATCAAGTGTTATTTAATTTGATCTATTTGGTCTATTTGGTTTCCTTAAATCTATACCGCTTACATTAGATCAACGTTTTCGTCGAGGGAGAGTTGTGCGTTTGGTCCGTCCGCTATGCCATGGGCTACAATTTGGCTAGCTGCCTCGGTGAAGTGCAACCCATCCCAAGAAACGTAGCTCCATGGATCGCTGCACAACGTCGACGTCGGATCACCGCAGGTCACGGAGGAATCGTAGTTGTACGGCCCCTCGCCCCCACAGCACGCCTTCAGAGTCGACGTCATCCCTGCACCCATTTCATTCGCTAGGCAATGAGATGCGGACGGAAGCGGCAGTAGCTATTTGGGGGCTCACCGAAGTGGCTTGGAGATGTGTAGATGGCCATCATAGCTCCATAAATGTCAGCGTAGATGATGGTGGAGTGTGGGTGGGCTCGCCGAAGTCGACGGAGCTCGCGCTGCAGCAGCAGGTTGTGATACTGCGAGAACTCGTTCAGCCACTTGAGGCAACCCGTCGCTGGATCGTACGCCTCGGCGTTCCGAGTCCGGAACCTGGTGAGGAACAGAGGGACGCACCCCAGTGGGAAGACCCCGGAAACCAACACCGTCTTCGCCCCGGTCCGAACCAGCGCCTGGAGATCAGTCAACATGAGTTTGGCAGCGACGGAGGAGTCGACCGTGCGGAAGCAAATCACCGGCAGGGCGAGGTTGAAGCCGGCTTACGTCGATGGCCGCACCGATTGCGCGCGCGACAGGGGCGACGAGGGCTCGTGCGGACTCCATGGGGTTGTCGCCGACCAAAACAGAACTGTAGTCGTTCGCCCCCATCTCCCCCACGATGAACAGCGACTTGCTCAATGCGTCGTTCAGGGCTGTCGCCACAAATGGATTAGCAGAGACGAAGAGGCACCAATTTATTAACAGTCAAAACATGCTTTATATGACGTGGCACAATAACTTTGTATAAGACACATTAAAATTTTAATTAAATTAAATTAAATTAAATGTTCAATAAAAAATGAAGTCCATATCTTAAAACACTCCGTTTGTGCCTCGTCGGTGTTTGCCACCGGTCGAGTGGAAACTCCGACGAGTGTTAGCACCGCCGCGAACTAGGATTACCCAGACACAGATGTTACTTAATCGATTCGCTTCTGCGTCCTTCTTCCAAATCGTGGCTACGACTTTGGTATATCAAGTTCGAATCGGGAGTTGGTGATCCAACAAATTAGCATACGGGACAGAGGTAGGGGAAAGATCACATACCAAGAACAGAGGGAGACGACAGCAGTTGCTCGAACCACTTGAGCTGCGTGCCTAAGGAGTAATCCTCCCATGTGACGTTGAATCCCTCGGCCTCGTAGAAGGCGTTGCTGAGCGCGCAGCCTCCTGCCACGGCGAAGTTGGCCCCGTAGACGAATCCCTCGCTGCCACGCCCTGCAGGATATGGCCGCACCAGAGGCAGCCCCGTGGTTTGTGCTACAGCACCAGGTATGCCCACCATATGTCAGCTATAAGTTCTGCTTCTCAATCTTAGTGTTTATATGGAGCAGAAAGAGGAAAGAGAGATGAAGAGAGAGAGAGAGAGAGAGAGAGAGAGAGAGAGGGCAATATGCATACCGATGAAGTCTAGGATGATTCGTCCATCGGAATAGCGGCCGTTAGGTCGATGGAAGTAGGTCTCGCCGTAGGGAGGCCGGTTAGCCTGATCCTTGCCGCCGGAGAAGAAGACCAAGTTTCCGGTGTCGGTGAGCGAGTCGCCGAAGCTAAAGATGGCGGAGTAGCGGCCAGTGGACGGGGTTACGACGATCGGCAGCAGGAGGAGATTGATGGCGAGGAGGATGAGATGGAGCGGGAAGGACGATGATGCCATGGATGGATCGATGGGGCGGAGGGCAACGCGTACCGGTGCCCAAATACATGGTAGCCCTACAGTTGCTTAATTACGAGTCTGCCTTCCAATTATGAAAAACGTAGCTCTGCAACGTGTGATGCCAAAACACATGGTCTGTCTCTCATTCATCATTACGGATGGATGATTAAATCGCAGCGGTTACACCAATTGCCACGATTACTCTTTTTTATATTGTTATAGGATGTTTACCTTTTGAGCAAATTCTTTACAATAAATTATTTTTTAAATTTTTTTGCAGAAGGGTTTTACTTTGAAATTTTTTTAAAATAGTACATGGTCCTATGAAAAAAATATTTTATTATTTTTTTATTGGACTCATCGTCGTCTTCCATCGTGTGGACAGCTCACCATCACCCACAATCCTCCTCTGTTGCATGGGACTATCCCCTTTCATCGTACATGAGGGTGTCCCATTTGTTATAGCCTTCGTAATAGGGTTGCTCGCCCCATTTGTTATCAACCTCTAAAAAGGGTTGTCCAGTCTATTGTAGCTCTCATGTGAGACAATGGCAAATGAGTTGGGTGGGCGAAAGAAATAGTCAACAAAGTGTAAATGATCATTTTAAAAAAATATATTTTAAAATTCTTCAAAATATGGATAGTCTATAGGAAATTTCAAATATGATGGATTTTTTTTAGGAATTCATCTTTTTTTTAATGTATTTTAGAAGTGATACTCAAGCATCTGTAAGGAGTACTCTTTTTTTAAATATATTTTATGGAGGTTCACATTATAAAATTTTAACTGAGAAGAAAATTACCTAAATATGGATGATTTTGCTCTTTATCACATTGAATTTATTCATAAGAAATATGATGCCACCTAACAACGATTATAAATAATGAATGTTATCATCTATAATAATATAAGTGATTTAGCTGATAATAGTATATTTACTCTATCCATATAAATCATTTGTGATGATTTGAGTTGATAGGATATAATCGATCAATTAACTTTATCGGCTAACTCACAAGATCGAAATGCTTAAAAGAGCCCAATTTTACTATAGTATTCTATCCTTATAAACCAATTTTAACCAACCTTTCATATTCCATATATATATATATATATGGTTCCGATAAAGTGACTTTCATTAGAAATATTACCTTTGGGTATGATTATATTTTCCATCTAATTCTTTTTTTTTCCTCCATAATTATTTGGATCGATAAATATTTTCTTTCAATGCTCTAAAGAGTTTCTATCCAATCTAGAAAGGATTGAGAGAAAGAGTGTTTTCAAGACTCTTTGTGCTTGAGTATAGATAATAGTGAAGAATTTGATCTTCTCCATTGATAGAGATAAGGAATTATTAAACCACGTTAAATCTTTCGTGGTGTATGATCCGTCCAATATGCTATGGGCAGTGATTTGGTAGGCTGCCTCCGTGAGGTGCCCCGCATCCCAACAAACGTAGCTCCATGGATCGCTGCACCTCACGGAGGAATTGTAGTTGTAGGTTCCCTCACCTCCACAGCACGCCACCAGAGTCGACGTCATCCCTGCACCCATTTCATTCGCTAAGCAATGAGATGAACACGTAGTCACGAGAGGCAGCAGCAGTTTGGGATTCACCGATTTGGCATGGAGATGTGTAGATGGCCATCAGGGCTCGGTAAATGTCCGCGTAGATGCTAGGGGAGTGTGGGTGGGTCGCCGAAGTCGACGGAGCTCGCGCCGCAGCAGCAGGTTGTGGCGCTGCAAGAACTCGTTTAGCCACTTGAGGCAACCCGTTTCTGGATCATGCGCCGCGGCGTTCTGGGTCTCGAACTTGGTGAGGACATTGGGAAGATGCCGAAAACCAACACGGTCTTCGCCCCGGCCCGAACCAGCGCCTGGAGATCAGTCAACATGAATTGGTCAGTGATGGAGGAGTCGACCATGGGAGGCAAATCGACAGCAGGGCGAGGTTGCAGCTGGCTTACGTCGATGGCCACACCGATCGCGCGCGCAACAGGGGCGACGAGGGTCCCTGCGGACTCGATGGGTTTGTCGTCGACCAACGCAGAATTGTAGTCGTTCACCCCATCTCCCCCATGATGAACAGCGACTTGTTCAAAACGTCACTGGAGGCTGTCAACAAATGACAGTAAATAACAGTATATTTGCGCCTTCTCAGTGTTTTCCACTGGTTGAGTGGAAATTCCCACGAGTATTAGCACAGACGAAATGGGATTATGCAGGAACAGATGTGTCCTTCGAAATCGAGGCTAGCAATTTGGTAGATCGAGTTGGAAACGGGAGCTGGTGACTCGAGAAACGAGCATATGGGACAGAGGTAGGGGAAAGAGCACATACCATGAACAGAGGGATACGAAAGCAGTAGGTCGAGCCACTTGAGCTGCATCCTCCCATGTGACGTTGAATCCCTCGGCCTTGAAGAAGGCGTTGCTGAGCGCGTGGGCTCGTGCGGCGGCAAAGTTCGCACAGTGGACGAAGCTGTCGCCGTCGCGCCCTGCAGGATATGGCCGCACCAGCGGCAGCCCCATGGCTTGTGCTGCACCATTCGTTAGCTACAAGCTCATCTCCCCAGTCTTAGTGTATATATACCAGAAAGAGGAAAGAGAGATGAGAGATAGAGAGAGGGAGAGAAGGCAACATGCGTACCGATGAAGTCTAGGATAACTCGACCGTCGGAGTAGCGGCCGCTAGGTCGGTGGAAGTAGGTCTCTCCAGAGGGAGGCCGCCTACACGACTCCTTGTCGCCGTTCATATTGTTCTAGTGTGGACATCGAGTGCTGTAGTGCTATCGCACTCATCAACTTCATCTTCTAATTGGAAATCATTACTATTTGCAGTAGGGATGATGTTGGAACATGAACTCAAAAGTGAGCGGTGGTTGGAGTCTGATCATGAAGATAAAAAAAAATAATTTTGATAACACAATCAATTATATGTTTTCTTCATGTATAGCAATCAAGATATACCTCATGAAAAGTCGTATCAAACATTACGCACGTATTAAAATGTTCATGTATCTTATCATGCTCATCCGATTCGATTACAACCTTTTTATTTTTATTTTTATTTTACGTGTATCTTTTCATCTTTCCCTCATTCAAGATATAAGATAACCAAACTTAATTTACTGGTCATGGGGTTGGGTTTCCATGATGCTTCAAATCGTTATATGAACGTGATAGCAGATAAGATTTCTCTAACTGTCTGAGGAAATCTCGCTGCTTTGTTGAGGGAAATTCTCCCTCCTAAATCTGTATAAATAGACTTCGTATTCTATTATTTGCAATAGGCTTTTATAAATATATTTTCATTTTATTATGGTATCAGAGCAGCTTGCCTAGAGCAAGCTCTCTTCTCGTTGTGTTCTTCTTCTCACCTACTGCCACAAGCCGTTCCTCGCTGGCATATCTGTTGTTGCCTTTTCCCTTCCTCCCGACTGAGGAAATCACGTTGGAAACTCACGAAGGAGCCACCATTTCCATCCTCGAGCGGCACCATCAGTTACCAGATATCCTACGCTGTTGCATCTGTTGCTTCAAAGGCAAGCATCCTCCTCCTCCCAAGCGGGTGCAAGGCGGAATCTTCCCTTCAGTGTCGCATTCCTCTCTCTTCTCTTTTTCCGACGGTGCTGTATCCTCTTTCTTTGTCTATTCCCCACAAACGTAATCTACCGCCATGAGCCCGACACTGTTTACATGACGTTGCTCCTGCTAGTTATAGGTGCCCTATAAGCCAATCACATGAGTGATAGCACTTGTAACATGCTGCGTTATCTCACATTATCTAAATGTATATTGTGATGTCCCTGGATCTGTGCAATGGGAATCGGATCGTGATGAGATCACGATAATGAGATCGATTCACCTTTAAACACAGACCCTAAATTATCATGGTCATAGGTTACTCGAGAAGGACATCGAGATAACCGAGATAGACCTGGTGTCTTTGTATACCCGTTCATATGATGGAGGTAGCTGGTCTCATAGCTACTCGTGTGGGGACACTAAAGTGCAGTCTGCAGGTGCTCATTGGAGAATGAGTTCACGATTGATCCGCCTACGGAATCTTTGGATGGTTATTGATACCTTATGTCGATAAATGATTCCGTAGTTTCAATAGTGTATCTGGTCCTTAGACTTAAGACACCAAGGATGTCTTGTATGAGTACTCCACTCTTTGATACCGGACTTTTAGGTTTGGAAAGCTCCATATCTAGTACACTGCATAGGTCATTGGGAGTGGTAGCCAACCTTACGAGGGCTATTGAGTGTCAATAGAGGATCATCCGCTCTCGGTATCATGAGAGGAATATCCCATGTGTTCTTGCTCGAACAAATCCTTGGCCAAGGTCATTCGGATTGAGAGAGAAAGAGTTCTCCGGGAGAATCCGATAAGAGCAAGACTCGAGGAGAGACCAGTATGGGCCGACAAAGACACCATGCCCGGTATAGGGTCTTTGGGATATTAGATGGATGAGAAACTATAGATATATGATAACTGAGGACAAATAGGTCCAAAGGATTGGATTCCCCTGTATCATCTGGGGGCCGCGGCATAGTGGCCTGGTACGACCGTGGTCGATGAGTTGGGTGAATTATTATAGAGATAATAATTCACTATGTCAAAAGAAGTTCTGACAAGTATAACTCACGGCCATCTCGATATTGGGCCTAGAGGGTCACACACATATGGTAGGTGTTGCGACGAGTAGAGGTTCGGATATGAGATATCCGCTGAACCCCCTATCTTATTGGATATCCATTAAGCCCCTGAATTATTGGATCCTAAGATGAGATCCAATAATTGCTAATAAGAGATTATTGGGTAGAGGCCCACTAATCCAAGAGGCTTGGGTAATTGGATGGAGATCCAATACCCAATAGGGTAAAAGATCCATTAGGGTTTTTCTGGGGGGCCTCTATAAATAGGAGGGGACCAAAGCTCTATAGGCTGAGGGTTTCTTTTGGTAGCCACCTCCTGTTCTCCTCCCCCCAGAGAGAGAGGAGCATCATCGTAATCCCTGCTGTGTGGATACCGCTAGAGAGGAGGACACTTGACTTCCTTCATCCTCTCCCACAGATCTGCAGGAATTTAGGGATATACGATCTCCCTAGGTATCTTCTTTTACATGTGCAGTTTTCACGGATTTGCTTTTGACGCACCGATCTTCGCACGACGACAGAAACTTTCTACGGGAAATCTAGGGTGTTTTGTTTTCTGTTCTTCCGCTGCGCATGTGATGTCGCTCCCCCCTTGCGTAGTTTCCCAACAGTGGTATCAGAACCAGGTTGTTTGTGCGAAGATCGGATCTCAAACTGCGTGTGTTGTGATCTAGAACTGGTCTTGTCGTCAAAATCGTCGGCATGAATATCGAGAAAGGGCAGCAACTGTTGCTGCCCGCTTGTGCAGCAATCGCAAGGCTGCTTGCAGCCTTGCTGCCTGCACAGGCAGCGCCGGCGGGCCAGCATGCAAGGTCGCCGGCGGGCGCTGCGCCCACGGGGCTAGTCCGCAGGGGCGTCGGCAGGCGCTGCACCCGCAAGGGGCAGCACCACCCCCCCGCGGCCAGCCCGCAAGGGGTAGCTTCGCCCGCGGCCAGCCTGTTGGGGCGTCGGTAAGGCGCTGCGCCAGCAGAGAGGCGCAGACTGAGGGCATCGCCGAGGGCTAGGGCAGAAAGGCGCGGTGTTGGGCGCCTCACCACTTGCAGCGGCGGTCGCAAGCACAGTAAGGGTGAGGATTAGGGTTTTAGGGAAAAAGATGATTTTGCCCCTCGGAATTTCAGAAATTTCACATTCTGTGCCCTTTGACAGAATTACCAAAATACCCTTATTGGCTGAATTTCCAAAATACCCTTGGAAATTCAGAAAATTCCCTCTATGTCCCTATTTTCAGAAATATTAGTTAATTAAATAGTTTAATTAACTATTATTATTTATCTAGTAGTCCTATAAAGTAACATATACATGTGATGTATGATGTGGACAGATGATCATGGACTTGTGTTGTGATATGTGTACATGTGATTATTATTATTAGGGTCTGCGAGCCTCTATTTTTCTTATTTATTGACGGGCCTACGTGCTTGTAATAATGTTGTAATTATCAGAGAAGGCACAGCGATAGCGTGACTCACGAGGCCGACACGGACGTTCCGACGCATGGAGATGCGTTGAGATGTCGACGGATCCGACGAAGCGAGATGGACGATCACAGGGCATAGAGATGCACCGAAGTACACATAGATCTTGATGTGAGTGATTAGGCCCACTGGCTCGGGCCTGATCACATTAGGATATGGTCCATGATCATCTGGTGTGATTGCTCATGTGATGTGTGATTAGTTATACACCTACTAGATAGATATATATATTTTTGCATGCGATGTAGATATATATATTAAATACGTATGTGTGTGACACATTACGTTAGGAGACTAAATCAAAAATCCTCTCCATTAATAATATTAAGTCAGTAAACGTGAGGCAATTAGATTGACCCACGTGGCCTTCTATCGTTATAGCTAGGAGCCGATTCCCGGTGTAGGTTGAGTTGGTTGAGTCCCTCGAGACTCACTTATATCGCGTCTCGCCATCTTATCTATGACATAGAGGTGTTAGAGGTGACCTGAGGACATGGTATACTTGGTCGAGTCCCTCGAGAGTATATCACCGAATCAGACTCATCTGGTAACGATGTTAATGACTTAACCGAACATCATGGTTGGTCGAGTCCCTCGAGGCCATGGTGATTCGGAGGCCGAACAAGACGGGAATCACAAGGAGTTGTGATTGGCAAGAGTTGTCTACCTTTACGGGCTTAACGTGATTGGTCGAGTCCCTCGAGATTACGTTAAGACGCCGATTGGATCCTGATCCCCACTAGAGATCCGCCGGGGGTTTTCGATTCACACACCGAAGGGTGTTGTGTGTCTAGCGAAAAATTAGTGGGAGTACATTAAGATAGAAGTCCTTATCTTAATTATTTAATTTCTACAAAGTCTGCAAGTTATTTATTTTTGCTACATCTTTTATTTTAGAAAAATATCACTTTCAAATCCTTTACGTGGCATACTTGATGCCAACCGCCTCACTGGTCCAAATTATACGGATTGGCTTTGTAATCTAAGAATCGTTCTCACGATGGAGAAAATCGCGTATGTCCTTGATACAGTGATCCCTACGCCCGACGAAGGGGCAAGCGAGGATGAGATCGCTCGTTATGTGAAGTACTTAGATGATTCCGCTCTTGCTCAGTATTATATGTTGGCCTCTATGACTACTGAGTTACAGAGACAGCATGAAAATATGGATGCTAATTCCATACTTCTACATCTCCGCAAACTGTTTGAGGAACAGGGAAGAACTTAGCGATATGAGATATCAAAGAGTCTTTTCCGTGCTAGGATGACTGAGGGGACATCGGTTCAGAACCATGTCCTTAAGATGATTGAGTGGATCGAAAAACTCACAGATCTAGGAATGGTCCTAGAGGATAACCTGTGTGTGGATCTTGTACTTGATCCCTACAGATTCCTTTCTCGATTCATAATGAATTTTAATATGAACAAACTTGAGGTGACCCTCCCAGAGCTCCTCAATATGTTGAGAGAAGCAAAGAGCACCTTTAAGAAAGAGAAGCTGGTTCTCTACACTGGTGAGACCAGAAAGAAAAGGAAGATTGAGAAGACCCTTAAGAAGGGCAAGGGCAAGGGCAAAATGGGTAAGGCAAAGGTTGCCATGAAAGACCCAACAAAGGACAAAGGCCAGTGCTTCCACTGCGGCAAAGATGGGCACTGGAAGAGGAACTGCAAAGAGTACCTTGTAGAGAGGGCGAAATAGAAGCTTGCAGAAGCTTCAGGTACATTCATGATTAGTCTCCATTTGTCAGAATCTTATGATAACACATGGGTATTAGATACCGGGAGTGCTTATCATATTTATAATTCGTTGCAGGTTCTGGCAGGACCTAGGAGATTGAATAGAGGCGAGATAGACCTTAAGATGGGCAATGGAGCAAAGGTTGCTACAATGGCTGTTGGCAAGGTCACTTTACATCTGCCTGGTGGAGCTATTATTGCATTAGATGCATGCTATTATGTTCCTTCTATTATCAAAAATATTATTTCTATTTCATGTTTGACAGTTGTTGGATATAAATTAGTTTTTGAGAACAATGGTTGTTCAATAATATTAGATGATGAGATCATCACGAGAGGAACATTGCATAATGACTTATATATGCTAGATACAGCTCCACATATCATGAGTGTAAGTGAGTCTAAGAGGAAACATGAAGTGGAGAACCAGACTGGAAATAGTATTAAAACCTTTCGATCAGATCAAGGAGGTGAGTACTTGAGTATAGAGTTCACCCAGTTCCTCAAAGACTATAGGATATTATCCCAATGGACATCTCCTTATACACCATAGCTTAATGGTATATTAGAAAGGAGGAATCGCACACTGTTAGACATGGTGCGTTCCATGATGTGTTTTGCCGACCTACCCATCTCATTCTGGGGATATGCCCAAGAGACCGCAGCTTACCTTCTAAACAGAATTCCAACTAAATCAGTGATGTCTACTCCATATGAGATATGGAATAGGAAGAAGCCCGATCTTAAAGTTGTTAAGATTTGGGGCTGCCCTGCCCACGTTAAGAGACACAACCCTGACAAATTGGAATCTAAGACGGAACGGTGCAAGTTCGTGGGATACCCCAAAGAAACTTGTGGGTATTATTTCTATCACCCTGAGAATTGAAAGGTCTTTGTAGCCAAGAGAGCAGGGTTCCTTGAGAAGGAACACATTCTTGGTGGAGACAGTGGGAGAATGATAGAGTTGAGCGAGGTTGGAGAACCTAGCTCAAGCACCATTTCAGAGTCTGTTCATATACCTAACGCACAAGTTCCAACTTTACGTAGGTCCGATAGAGTATCATATCCTCTTGAGAGATATGTGGGACATATCAGAAGAGAGGATGTTGAAGATATTGATCCTCAGACCTACGAGGAGGCTATTATGAGCATAGACTCCGGGAAATGGCAAGAAGCCATGAATTCAGAAATGGATTCCATGTACTCCACCAAGGTTTGGAACCTAGTTGATGCACCCGAGGGTATTGTACCCATTGGTTGTAAGTGGATCTTCAAAAAGAAGATTGGAGTAGATGGACAGGTAGAGACCTATAAAGCAAGGCTAGTGGCTAAGGGGTATCGTCAAAGGCAAGGTGTTGACTATGATGAAACTTTCTCACCTGTAGCCATGCTAAAATTCATTCGAATTCTATTGGCTATTGCAGCACACTATGATTATGAGATCTGGCAGATGGATGTCAAAACCGCTTTCCTCAATGGTAACCTCGATGAGGAGGTGTATATGATACAGCTTGAGGGATTCGTGTCCAGGGATAACCCAGATAAGATGTGTAGGTTGCTTAGGTCCATTTATGGATTGAAGCAAGCTTCCCGAAGTTAGAACATAAGATTTGATGAGGCGATCAAATCTTATGACTTCGTTAAGAATGAAGATGAACCTTGTGTGTATAGGAAAGTAAGTGGGAGCACTATCATTTTTTTTGGTATTATATGTGGATGACATCCTGATCATTGGGAATGATGTAGGAATGCTCTCCACAGTAAAGACTTGGCTATCTAGGCACTTCTCCATGAAGGACTTAGGGGAAGCATCCTATATATTGGGGATACAGATCTATAGAGATAGATCCAAGAGGATGCTTGGCTTGTCCTAGTCCAGGTACATAGACACCATTGTCAAAAGGTTTGGCATGAAAAATTCCAAGAGATGTCTCATACTAATGAGACATGGAATATCACTTTATAGGAGTATGTCCCCAAAGACTCTTGTAGAAAAGGCACACATGGATATGATGCCATATGCATCAGCGATAGGATCTATCATGTATGTTATGCTATATTCTAGGCCTGATATAGCACATGCTCTGAGTGTCACGAGCAGATATCAGGCAAATCCAGGCTTGGAGCACTAGAAAGTAGTAAAATATATCCTTAAGTACTTGAGAAGGACTAAGGATCTTTTACTGGTATATGGAGGTAGTAGCCTCAAGGTTGAGGGTTACTCGGACTCGAGCTTCTAGTCCGATGTCGATGATAGCAAGTCTAATTCAGGGTATGTGTTCACCCTGAATGGAGGAGCAATATGCTAGAAGAGTTCCAAGCAAGACACTACTACTGACTCGACCACAGAGGCGGAATACATTGCTGCGATAGAGGTTCATCACAGACCTAGGAGTCATGTCGAGCAGCGAGGATATGATTCTCTTTTAATGCCACAAATACCGGATGATTACTTAAATAAGGGAACCCGGGTCTCATCAGAAGTGTTCTTAGGAGGTTCCAACTTATTAGAGAGATCGTAGCCCGAAGAGATGTAGTAATGGAAAGAGTTCCATTCGAAGATAACATTGCAGATCCACTGACAAAGCCATTGACTCAGATTGTCTTTGAGTGTCATAGAGGTCTGATGGGGATCAGACATGTTGGTGATTGGCTTTAGGTCAAGTGGGAGATTACTAGTTATAGGTGCCCTACAAGCCAATCACATGAGTGATAGCACCTGTAACATGCTGCGTCAATCTCTTTGCTTATGACTATTGGCATTATCTCACATTATCTAAATGTATATTGTGATGTCCCTGGATCTATGCAATGGGAATCGGATCGTGATGAGATCACGATAATGAGATCGATTCACCTTTAAACACAGACCCTAAATTATCATGGTCATAGGTTACTCGAGAAGGACATCGAGATAACCAGATAGACTGGTGTGCTGTATACCCGTTCATATGATGGAGGTAGCTGGTCTCATAGCTACTCGTGTGGGGACACTAAGGGTACAGTGCAGGTGCTCATTGGAGAATGAGTTCACTGATTGATCCGCCTACGGAATGCTGGATGGTTATTGATACCTTATGTCAGACAGCGATTCCGTAGTTCCAATAGTGTATCTGGTCCTTAGACTTAAGACACCAAGGATGTCTTGTATGAGTACTCCACTCTTTGATACCGGACTTTTAGGTTTGGAAAGCTCCATATCTAGTACAGCCGGTCATTGGGAGTGGTAGCCAACCTTACGAGGGCTATTGAGTGTCAATAGAGGATCATCCGCTCTCGGTATCATGAGAGGAATATCCCATATGTTCTTGCTCGAACAAATCCTTGGCCAAGGTCATTCGGATTTAGAGAGAAAGAGTTCTCCGGGAGAATCCGACAAGAGCAAGACTCGAGGAGAGACCGTATGGGCTGACAAAGACACCATGCAGGTATAGGGTCTTTGGGATATTAGATGGATGAGAAACTATAGATATATGGTAATCGAGGACAAATAGGTCCAAAGGATTGGATTCCCTGTATCGTCTGGGGGCCGCGGATAGTGGTTCAATACGACCATGATCGATGAGTTGGGTGAATTATTATAGAGATAATAATTCACTATGTCAAAAGGAGTTCTGACAAGTATAACTCACGGCCAGCTCGATATTGGGCCTAGAGGGTCACACACATATGGTAGGTGTTGCGACGAATAGAGGTTCGGATATGAGATATCCGCTGAACCCCCTATCTTATTGGATATCCATTAAGTCCCTGAATTATTGGATCCTAAGATGAGATCCAATAGTTGCTAATAAGAGATTATTGGGTAGAGGCCCACTAATCCAAGAGGCTTGGGTAATTGGATGGAGATCCAATACCCAATAGGGAAAAAGATCCATTAGGGTTTTTCAGGGGGGCCTCTATAAATAGGAGGGGACCAAAGCTCTATAGGCTGAGGGTTTCTTTTGGTAGCCACCTCCTGTTCTCCTCTCCCCCCAGAGAGAGGAGCATCGTCGCAATCCCTGCTGTGTGGATACCGCTAGAGAGGAGGACACTTGACTTCCTTCATCCTCTCCCACAGATCTGTAGGAATTCAGGGATATACGATCTCCCTAGGTATCTTCTTTTATGTGTAGTTTTCGCGGATTTGCTTTTGACGCACCGATCTTCGCACGATGACGGAAACTTTCTACGGGAAATCTGGGGTGTTTTGTTTTCTGTTCTTCTGTTGCGCATGTGATGTCGCTCCTCCCTTGCACGGATTTCCCAACAGCTCCTGTCCTCTAGGCTCCAAGATCATATCACTACATACCCAAAGCCCTCTGCAGAGGATGACGGAGAGGCAGCTGCAGTTGCAGAGACGACAGCAGTGGCCACAGTGGTCGGGCCACTATTTTCGCTACAACAGGTGGAGCTGCTGGTTCGATAAGAACTAGAGAACCCAATTGGATCACTACAGTATGTGGCACATCTGTCAATGCCAATCGCCCTCACTATTTTGCTAGCCCTCGTCGTACCCCCCATTCCTTCCCTCAGTTCGACCAGATACATCAGATGGATTGGCAAGGGCAGAAGTTGGCAAAATTTTTGATGCACATCATTCTTATAGTGTCCACGATCGATCGCCAACACTAGTTGTGCCATCGCCAGTAGTAGCAGAAGCAGCAGCAACACCATGTTTGCGAGCCTCTTTATGTCAAGTATCACCAACGGCTCGAATGCGATCGCTATCCCCAAGATTACCTTCGGGTGCTCTCATCAGAGCAGCAGCACCTTCAACAACAAGACCAATGGGCTTGTGGGACTTGGAGCCACACAGCTCTTCCTTGTCTCCCAGCTCGGTTCTTCCATCGATAGCAAGTTCTCATACTGCTTGATTCCTTTGGCAAGTGAGATCATCACCTGTCATCGACACCTTCCAAAACCAAGATAACAATTCCAAACAAGGCATCACCATCTTTATGTCGAAAGCTGTAGCTTTTGCAATTACACTTTGAATGTCATAGAAGCCGCTAGCATCATTCATTTCATCTTGGTCAAGATCAAAGATATCTAGCAGTGTGCACTCGACCGTCCCGATTGTTATTTACCAAATCGATCTTGTTCTACTTCCCTTAGCAATCTTCAGCACTGATCCACCTCTATCACCAGCTTCTACCCTTGCTCTAGAGACTGCAAAAGCCATTGAATTCGACTCCAAGCCACGGTGGAATTGTTTTTGCTCCCAGATCTTCAGAGTTGTCGATGGCCGATGGTTCTTCATACAGCACCAGTGCTGATCCAGCCTCTTCCCAACAGATCTGCACCTTCTCCCTTCGGCAGCCGCGATCTTTTGATCATGGGCTACTCTTTTCTTCTTACTCGTCGCTGTTGATTTTTGGTCACTGCGCTTCTAGAGTGTAGTCCATCATCTCCCAGTTGGTCTCCTTTGTGGCTACAGCCTTACTTCTCTAGTTTATAGTCCAACTTCCCCATCCTATAGTCCAACATCACCTTCCTATAGTCCGACATCACCTTCATATAGCCCAACATCACCTTCGTATAACCCAACTTCACCATCATACAGTCCTACATCACTTGCCTATAGCCCAACTTCTCCGGGATACAGCCCAACATTTACTAGCTATAGTTCTACATCTCCAAGTTACAATCTTGCCTCAGTAAAGTGCAGTCCTTCGCTTACTTATTCTCCAAGCACTCCAAGGCTGTCATCGTCTAGTCCATACAGTCATTCACCTCCAAATTACAATCCAACTGTGATTTTTTTATTGCAGGCATCACCCTCAAACCATCGACAACTGCTCACCTGAATTCCTTCTCCGAGAAAGATCCATACTGTTTTATCACAAACTCTAAGCCCTTAGAGGAGTATACATACTCAGAATGTTTTCATCATCTACTTCTAATGTTCCAGTTACTGTTTCTGCAGGGAATCATAATGCTTTTCCACATACAGGACTTATCTCCATCAATGTTGCCACGCTAATCCCTTTCAAGTTATCAAAAGATGGCAACTATGCATCTTGGCAAGCCTAGTTTTCTAACCTCCTGTTTGGATATGGCTTACTAGGCTACGTTGACGGTTTTCTCAGTTGTCCACTAACAATGACGAACATCCCCGGAGAATCCAGTCTAGTACCAAATCTAGCTCATAAACTATAGTTATGTCAAGACCGTCTCATCCTCTAAACTATTCAAGCTTCAGTTGTTGGATCTACCGTACCATTGATATCTTCATATGTAACTATTGCAGAAGCATGATACATGTTGCAAATAACCTTAGTAAATCGTTCGCATACTCGCAAGCTTAGCCTTCTATCCACTCTAATGAAAATAAAATAAGAGGATAGTACCATTACTGATTATCTACAAAATAATAAAGTTATCATCGATGACTTGGCTTTGATAGGTCATTCCCTTTGTGATGAAGAAGTGATAATACATACCCTCAATGGCCTAGAAGATGAGTACAAGAAATTGGCAACTGCAATTCAGCCACGCGACTCACCAATGTTATTCGAAGAACTCTATGATAAGTTGACTGACTACGATATATACTTGAAGTACGAGGACAAGATGGTCGAACCAACCATCATAACTCAAGTTAGTCAGAAGTCCAAGAGGAAGAGCAACCAGTACAAGAAGAATATCAATGAAGGTTTGGCCAAGATGACTCTTGACACTATGGGTCCCAAACAAACCCCCTTCACTCTACCTCATCAATATTTCTATCAAGGTGGCAACTCCAATATACATCAGCCTCGGCATCTTGATGTCACAACCCAACAAAGAGTTGTCTTCCAACTGTGTGATAAAATTGGACACTCCGTAAAAGTCTATCGATCTCGACCCAGACTCCTTGCTCCATCATGGTGGCTTCAGGCGAATCTCATGATTACACCAGTTACAAATCAACCTAATTGGATTATTAACTTTAGCGCCTCTTATCATATCACTTATAATCTTCAGAACTTGTCCACAATAACTATGGTGGCAATAAAGATATCATCATCGGCGATGGTAAAACAATTCCTATTACTCATACTAGTTCCACAATGCTTAATTCATATATCGTAAGTTTTGCACTCAATGATGTTCTGTGTGTACCTCATATTAAGTGAAACTTCATTTCTATTTCTCAATTCTACAAACACAATAATACTTCTATTGAATTCTTTCCTAACTTTTTTCTTGTTATGGATTTAAACACCAGGGCATCCTTGGTCCAAGGCCAAAATAGAGGAAACATTTACGAATGACCATCAACTCCACAAATAACCTAGCTCACTGTTCACTCTTTGGTTGTAGCTTCAATTGATATGTAGCTTCAATTGATATGTAGCATCGTCGTCTTGGTCACCTCTCATCCCTTATCCAGCAAAAATTAATTTCTCGTTATTCTCTTCCCAGTTTTAAATCAAGAAACTTTATAACTCATTATGATGCTTATCTAAGCAATAAAAGTCATATACAGCCCTTTGGTACATCCTCCATATCTTACTCTAAACCATTTAAAATTATTTATACAGATGTTTACGGCCTTGCCCCCCACCATTTCTTTTGATAAATTCAGGTTTTATGTCATTTTTATAGATTATTTCACTAAGTACACATGGTTGTACTCTCCACCATAAATCTGAAGCTTTCTATAGTCTTTACCAACTTTATAAAGTTAGTTGAGAACTACTTTCAGTCTACGATAAAAATAATCTACTCTGATGATGGAGGTAAATATCAACCCTTGATATATTGTCTTTCAGCTTGTGGTATATAACACCTCAAGTCACCCTCACATACTCCTCAACTAGTTGGCTCTATTGAATACAAACATTGACATATAGTTGAAACCGATCTCACACTTCTACATCAGGTCTCCATGCCTCCAACCTTTTGGTCAGCAGCCTTTTAAACTGCAGTCTATCTTATTAATCGTATGCTTATTCCAATCTTATAATATCAATCTACATTTGAAATACTATTTCACAAATTTCCAAACCTTCAGAAACTTAAAGTATTTAGCTATCTATGTTATCTATGGTTGTCTTTATGCCTCCCATAAGATATCATTAAGATCTAAACCTTGCATCTTCATGTGATACTCTCTTGAATATAATATCTTCTGATGTTACAACCCTCAAACCCAACAAGTCTTTGCATCACGTCATGTTATTTTGTGGAGTCTACCTTTCCTTTCCTCAACCATAAGTCTCCTGTTGTGCAAGCCACTTTGCCAAACATTCATCACTAGAGTATACCTTCGACCCTGTCAGATGAGACCCCCATGACACTGTCCAGTACTTCCTCTCAGGATCCATAATCCACTACTACTCTAGTTCAATAGCTATGTATTCCTTCCATTACTTCTCTACTCCCTGCTTCTCAAGTTTTCTCTATTAATGAGGCCACACATTCATAAATACAATCATTGTCTTTACCTCCTCCTAGACCTAATGACACTGAATTAGTGTAGCAGATAAAAACTATAAATTTAAACAATTATAGAAAAGAGTTATGCATTTAAAAGTTTCGGTTCATAAAAAGTGATTTCAATAAAGTGATTTGAGTGAAAGCAACATAAAGTAGAGAGGAGAGGATCAAGAGATGCAGCAAAAGATTGAAATGCAGCAATTAACACTCATGCATCAAGAGAAGTACGTAGTGATGTATAATGGTTTGGTCAAATGACCTACGTCCACTTCCGAAACCTCCTCTAATGAGGTTCCTAACTTCCACTAACAATTCTTCTTGAAGGGGAAGGACCAACCACCCCTCTTACAGATTTTACAGGTGGTTCACACTCATAAAACTTTTACAAATGAGACTTTGGAGGTGAACACTCAAGCTATCGAATGCTATTTTGCTAGAGCTTTGACTCAGTATTTATTACTTCTCAATGTGCTTAGCCAGCTGAGAAGAAAGGGGTATTTATAGACTCAATTGGCTTTAGGTTTGGAGCCAAAAAGAGTTACATTCCAGATTTTCGGGTACTAGTGATACCACCGCATAGCATTGGCAGTACCATCGCCTGGCACTAGCGGTACCATCGCCAATTGACCTTGTTCTGTCAGTGTACTGGGTGGTACCACCATCCAGTCTGGCGGTACCACCGCTTGTTAGCGATATCATCGCTAATAGGTAATAACTGTCAACAGTACCATCGCTGACCTGGGGCGGTATTATCACCCAGACTACCTGAGAACTAATTCCCGGAGCGATGCCACTGCCAGACTACTAGTTATAGGTGCCCTACAAGCCAATCACGTGAGTGATGACACTTGTAACATGTTGCGTCAATCTCGTTGCTTATGATTATTAATATTTTCTTATATTATTCATATGTATATTATGATGTCATTGGATCTGTGCAATGGGAATCGGATCATGATGAGATCATGATAATGAGACCGGTTCACCTTTAAACACATACCCTAAATAATTCCGATCATATGTTACTTGAGAGGGATATCGAGATAACTAGACAGACTGGTGTACTGTATACCCATCCATATGATAGAGGTGGCTGGTCTCATAACTACTTGTGTGGGAACACTAAGGGTATAGTGCAAGTGCTCATTGGATAATGAGTTCACTGATTGATCCGCTTACGGAATGTTGGATAGTTATTGATACCTCACGTTAGACAACGATTCCATAGTCCCAGTAGTGTATCTGGTCCTTAGACTTAAGACACCAAGGAAGTCATATATGAGTACTCCACTATTTGATACCAGACTTATAGGTTTGATAGTTCTAGATCTAGTATAACTGGTTATTGGGAGTAGCAGCCAACCTTACAAAGGCTATTGAGTGTCAATAGAAGATCATCCACTCTCGATATCATGAGAGGAATATCTCATGTGTTCTTGCTTAGGCAAATCTCTAGCCAGGGTCATTCGGATTGAGAGAGAAAGAGTTCTCCAAGAGAATCCGATTAGAGCGAGACTTAATTGGAAACCATATGGGCCTGATAGCACCATACTCGAATATATGGTCTCTGGGATATTAGATGGATGAGAGACTACATGTACATGGTAATTGAGGGTAGATAGGTCCAAAAGATTGAATTCCCCTATATCGTCTAGGGACTACGGTGCAGTGGCCTAGTACATCAGCAGTCGATGAGTCAAGTGAATTATTATAGAGATAATAATTCACTGAGTCAGAAGGAGTTCTGATAGGTATGACTCACGGCTAGCTCGATATTGAGCCCATAGGGTCACACACATATGGTAGGTGTTGTGACGAGTAGATATTCGGATATGAGATATCCGCTAGAGCCCCTATCTTATTAGATATCCAATAAGCCCATATATTATTGGATCCTATGGATAATATCTAATAAGAGGTAGATTATTGGGTAGAGACCCATTAATCTAAGAGGCTTGGGTAATTAGATGGAGATCCAATACCCAATAAGGCAGGATCCATCAAGGTTTACAGAGGGGCCTCTATAAATAGGAGGGAACCAAAAGTCCATATGCTATGGTCTTCTTGGTAGCCACCTCCTATTCTTCTCTCTCCAGGGAGGAGCATCGTCGTAGTCCCTACCGTATGGATACCGCTAAAGAGGAGAACACTTGGCCTCCTTCATCCACCCCACGAATCTGTAAGAATTCAGGGATATACAATCTCCCTAGGTACTTTCTTTTTATATACATAGTTTTCTGATTTATGGATTTATTTTTACACACCGATCATCGCACGACGATGAAACATTTCATGGAAATATAAGATTTTTGTTTTCTGTTCTTCCGTTGTGCATGTGATATCGCCCCTGATTTTCCCAAATTAGACATGGTCTAGCACTACTGAATGAGCCTTGAATCCGGCCCAATTTAGTCCGATTAAGACCTAGCTGGCCTTTACTAGGGTTAATTAGGATTATCACCTAATCCTCACCCTAATTATATACTAATTATAAAATTAAAAATATATTCTAAGTAAATTCTAATCCGACAATGTCGAGTCTTCTTTCGGCGAGCTTCCGATGAACTTCCAGTGGACTTTTGACACACCCTCGAATATCTTCCAGCGGACTCCCAGTAGCCTCCCAGACTTTATGACAAGTTTGACGAATCTTTTGGCAAGCTTTCGAACTTTCTCGGTGAGCTCCACGAACCTTCGACGATTTTTCCGGTGAACTTCCAAAACCTTCGATAAGTCCCCGATTCATTCTTGGCTAGTTCTGATAGCACTTTCAACGATACTTCAGACTTCTGGTAGACTCTTGAACTCCCAACGTACTTGACTCTAGCTATTTGCTTTATGTCTTCGTTGCTATCGTAGTTAATCCTACACACTTATCTCAATAATATGGATTAGATCAAATTGCTTATCAATTGACTTCATCATCAAAATCTGAAATTCAATAAATAACTCTCCACCACCTCTGCCAACAACACAACCTCACAATCCCATAACCTCTGAACATCCAATGACAACATGCTCCAAGAGTGGTATTTTTAAACCACGTCAAATTCTTGATTTACATACTACCATAGAATCCTCAATTAAGACTATTGAGCCCATCACATTCACTCAAGCTCAAAAATCTCCACATTGGCATAAAGTCATGTGTGAAAAATATGATGCTCTCCTCAATAACTTAACATAGACCCATGTACTCTTTTATCACACACAAAATATCATCGGGTATAAATGGGTCTTTCGAATTAAATGGAACCCCGATAGATCCGTTGCTTGATATAAAGCACGACTAGTCACCAAAGGATTTCATCAACGACCTAGTGTTGATTTCATTGAGACATTCAGTCCCGTTGTTAAACCTATAATAATCTGACTTATCCTAAATTTGGCCACCACTAAAGATTGACAATTACGATAATTTGATGTTAATAATGTCTTTTTATAGGAGGCTCTAACTGAAGACATCTTTATGTAGCAACCTCTTGGTTTCCTCCATTCTCAGTATTCAAAGTATATTTGCAGACTATAAAAAGTTATTTATGGATTTCATCAGGCTCCAAGAGCCTGGTACAATGAACTTGGCTCGTTTTTTTCTTCAATTAGCTTTATCAACTCGAAGTCTGATATATTATTATTTCTACAATGATAAAATGAAGGCACAATATATCTTCTGGTATATGTAGATGACATTATTATCATGGGTAATAATCCTATAGAGATCCAGGCATTCATCAAACAATTAGTAGATTGATGGCAGTCTTGTTACGGAACCTACTCAATATCATTAAGTAGTTAGCTCCTTATAGTACTTAGCTCTCACCCATCCAAACATCTCATTTACGGTCAACAAATTATCACAATTTATGCATCAACCGTCTACTATGCATTAGTCTATAATCAAACGAATCTTGTGATATCTTAAAGGGACCCTCAATCATGGTCTCTTTCTCAGTAAACACTTTCTACTTCATCTCTATGTTTTTGCTGATGCTGATTGGGCAGGAAACTTTAATGATAAAACATTCACGTTGGGATATATTATCTTCATTGGAGCTAATTCAATCAGTTGGAGTTCTAAGAAGCAAAAGATAGTCGCATGGTCAACAACTAAAGTTGAATACCGTGCCATCGCCATTGCTACTGCAGAACTCAATTGAGTCATGAATCTGCTTAAGAAACTCAACATCAACTCCGCTCCTACTCCTACAATCTATCGTGATAATATTGAAGCTACCTACCTATGCGCCAATCCAGTGTTCCACTCTCGCATGAAATATATTGCATCGATTTTCACTTCATGTGAGATCAAGTTATCCGACATCAACTATGTGTTTCTTATGCACACACAACTGACCAACTAACAGACTCATTCATGAAGCCTCTTACCCGTAAACTATTTTCATTACATCGGTCCAAGATTGACGTCCTTAACAGGAGCACCATCTTGCGAGGGCATGATAACAGATAAGATTTCCCTAATTACTTGAGAAAATCTCATTACTTTGTTGAGAAAAATCCTTTTTCCTAAACCTATATAAATAGACTTCATACTCTACTATTTGTAATAGGCTTTTACAAATACATTTCCATTTTATCATGACGTTTGCTGGGGTTCTGTGTATGATCCGTCTAATATGCCATGGGCAATAACATGGTAGGCTTCTTCGGTGAGGTGCTTCCCATCCCAGCAAACGTAGCTCCATGGATCGCCACACCATGTCGACGTCGGATCACCGCATCCCACGGAGAAGTTGAAGTGGTACGGCCCCTCGCCTCCACAGCACGCCATCAGAGGCGACGTCATCCCTGAAGCACTGCCCATTCCATTAGCTAGCTGAACGATGCTATGAATTCGCCGTTGTGGGAGGCAGGAATTTGGGGTTCACCGAATCGTCTTGGAGATGCGTAGATGGACATCAGAGCTCCGTAGATGTCGGCGTAGACGATGGTGGCATGTGGGTGGGCTTGCCGAAGTCGACCGAGCTGGCGGCGCAGCAGCAGGTTGTGATGTTGGGAGAACTCGTTCAACCACTTGAGGCAGCCTGTTGCCGGATCGTACGCCTCGGCGTCTTGGGTCCGGAACTTGGCGAGGAACATGGGGATGCACCCCACTGGGAACATGCCGGAGGCCATCACCGTCTTCGCCCCAGTTCGTACCAGTGCCTGGAGATCAGTAAACACGGGTCGGTCATCGACGAACTGACGAAGAAGGTCGCGGCTGGGGACGAGCATGTGAAACAGAGCACTAGTGGCTGGATTACGTCGATGGCCGAGGCAATTGCATGCACGACAGGCGCGACGTAGGCTCGGACAGAGTCGATGGGTCTGTCGTCGAGCAAAACGTGATTGTAATCATTGATGCCTATCTCTCCCACCATGAATAGCGACTGCTTCAAAATGTCATGCGCGGCTGTCACCATGAAAATGGATTTGAGTTGCTCCTCAATTACCATCCATTTGTATATTCCCATTTCAGTGGGTCAGAGATCATGCCATACGCAGGTGAGAAAGAGAGACTGCCTACCAAGAGCCGAGGGAGAAGAGGACTGCAGCAGTTGGTCGAACCACTTGAGCTGCGTGCCCAAGGAGTAATCGTCCTAAGTAACGTTGAAACCCTCGGCCACGTAGAAGGCGTTGCTGAGCGCGCGGGCTCCTGCGACGGCAAAGTTGGCTCCCTTGGCGAAATTGTGGCGGCCGCGCCCTGCGGGATATGGCGGCACGAGCGGCTGCCTCATGGCTCGTGCTGCACCATGTATTGTCAATAGCAGAAAGGAGAAAGAGAGATGAGAGTCTTTGTAGAGGAAAGTTGATACCGATGAAGTCTAGGATGATTCGGCCGTCGGTGAAGCGACCGGTAGGTCGATGAAAGTAAGTCTCGCCATAGGGCGGCCGGCTAGCCGGCGCCTTGCCGCCAGTGAGGAAGGCCAAGTTTCCTGTGTCGGTGAGCGAATCGCCGAAGTTGAAGATGGCGGAGTAGCAACCGGGCGACGGGGTCACGACGCTCGACAGCAGGAGGAGATCAACGGAAAGGAGGATCACGTGAAGGGAGAGCCGGGCGCTGAAGGACGGCGCCATGGATATCGGATCGGAGGACTCACAGGTCGCAGCGACATTGCTTGGTGCCCATATGATTGGGTAACTTCCTACGCATACAGCTCGCTAATTACGAATGTGATTCAGCCTTCTCTCTGTGCATTCAAATGTGAATCAAAATCTACTATAATTCATTAGAATATTCAACTTTAGACAAAGAATAAAGGGGAGAAGACAGGAGACATTGACCCCATACAAAACCAAAATGTAAAGAAGGACAAGAGTTTTACTTTGTTCATTTCACATTAATTGTTCATATTGATCATAGAAGAGTAATGATTCGACAGCCAATTAATTGATGTGTGAGTTTGTCACCCAACATTGGCAAAATTCTTTTGTTTTATGCAGAAGCAGATGCTCAGGCTGCGTGCAATTCACGGGACAACCTACAGACAAACAGCTCAAGCTGCTTGCAATTCGCGCGACATGAGGCCCCAGTCGACAGACAAACTGTTGTTGCACAGCACGCAGCCGGAAGAACACCAGTTGAAGTAGCACAAGGCCAAGTGATGGCAGGCAGTTCTACGTTTGCTGGAAAGCTTAGCAATTCTCAGCAAAGTGAAGGCGCGTGGCCCCTCACGTCTTTTATCCCTGCACTAATGCACCAAACTATATATATGATATTTAAAGTATGTGTTTTCGAGAAAAAAAAATAAATTATTATTATTATTTTTTAGATAAATTAATTAGACGGAATACATCTAAATTAGATAAGAATCTCTTAACTTAAATTATCATTCTATAGAATACATTTATATAGATATGTTTAAGTGTTTAGATCACTCAAATGAAATAGTAGTTAAAAGTTCTTATAATTTTTTTTAATTTAATATAGTTTTTCTTTTTTACTTTCGTCTTAGTTACTATTTGAAAAAGAATTACATTTGCATATGATCTATTTCTTTCTTCATATGGTATCAAAGCCACAATAATGAAAATCTGTATTTTAAAATTTTCTTGATGAAGAAGATAATTTTTTTTATTATGGATTACAATAGTTGAGTTGAGGGGTTTAGTATTGAACTTCTCAGTTGATATAACTATAAGATCTGAAAGGCTTGTTTTGAGTCTTATCTCACAGGAGAAAATCTATGGGATATGATTAGTAGTAATACAACAACAACACCAAATATTACAAATGGAGATGCCATGAATAGATGGAGGACATTAAATATAAAAATTAATTTTTTTAATTAAAGAGATCTATTTCATATGATCTCTTTGAATACATTATTGGATACAAATCAGCTTTAGAGATTTGAATAACTCTTGATGTATTGCTCAATAAAAAGAATATGACTCAACTTCAATATTTGAAAAATAATTTGACAAATACTAACAAAGGTGATATCTTAATTTCTCAATATTTTTGAAGATTAAAAGTTTATATTCAGAGATTTTATTCTTAAGTCCAAATGAGTCTATTTTTATGCACAAATGAAACATTATATTATTTGTGATATTCAAAAAATATATATTTTTATATTATATATATATATATATTCAAGGATAGGTTCAATAACCATCCTAAATAGAGTTGAAAAATCTTCTTACTTTTCATGAATCTTTAGTTCATCAATGATAGAATATTCTACTTCAAAGGAAGATGAAGATTCCCTTTTTATAAATAAAAAAAATAATGATAAATATGAGAAGAAAGATAATGCTAACAATAAGTCGAAGTCTTTTTTAAACAATAGTATAAGTCGAAAGAAGATCAAGTATTATTGGTGTGACAAGTTAGGCCATATTAAGAAAAATTATTGTGTGAAGATTAAAGGAGAAAATATTACAAATAACGAAATTATTCTAATGCTACTTATGAAGATTGAGATAAATATTTTATGGTTGAAATTACTAAGGTTATGACATCTATCAACTTTAACCATGATTACATAATTAATTAAGGATGCAGTTATCATCTTACCAGTGATAATAATAAATTCATCAATCTTTATTGATATGAAGTTATTAATGTAATTATCATAGTAAACAATATTGTTCACTAATTGGAGAAAGAAAATACCATTATAATCTTAGGTAAGGATAATGATCATATTATATTGATGAGTATGTATCATGTTCGAAGTACGAACAAAAATTTTTTTTATTACAAATATAGTTAATGTTGAAAATTATATTCTTTCTACCTTTAATGAAATCATATTACTTTGAAACATAAAAGAATCAAGTACATACGTAATACATACTAGCAAAAGGATCAAAGATTTATATATTTTATTAGCATCAACCTCTTATGTTGATAGAATGAGCACAAATAATAATGCATTAATCTGACATACTATACTTAGTCATATAAATTTTCACAAATTAAGGATTATGATATAGAATAATCTAATTAATGATTTTCGAAATCTTACTACTTTTAGTAATAATGAAGTTTGTAAAGATTATTAATTTGGCAAAGCATGCAAGTAACCTTTTGATAGATTACTTTCAAGGTATAAATGTCTCTTAGAGCTTATTTACAATGATCTAATGGGCTCTATTCAAACTTTATCTTATTTAGATTTTCATTATATGTTTCTTTTTATTGATGATTTTATAAGATTCACTTGGGTTTACTTTACGTTGGAAAGAATTAAATTTTTTTTTTCAAAATTTTAAGAGTTCAAGTTAATAATTGAAAGTATTCTTGAAAGAAAAATTAAAAGGTTATGCACCAATAACGGCGAGAAGTTCACTTTGATATATTTCTCTCCTTTCGCAAAGAGTACGATATCAAAAAGTAACTTATAAATTCCAATACATTATAATAAAATGGAATGGTAGAATGAAAGATTCGACATCTCATAGAGACTTGTAAGTGTTGGCTTTATGCAAATTTATCGAAAGTCTTATAGGCAAAAGGTATAGCATGTGTAACTTATATTATTAATCAAACTCCTCTTAATTTAATCAAACTAAAATTTTCATATGAGCTCATATCTGATGAGAAACCAAATGTTAAATATTTCAAAGCATTTGATTCTCCATGCTATGTTTGCATACCAAACTTAAAAAAAAAAAAGCAAGTTTGATAAAAAGGTCAAAAAATACATCTTTATTAGCTATGATGAAAGGAAAAAAGGCTGAAGATACATAGATTCAACAACACATAGGTATATGGTATCTCAAGATATTATGTTTGATGAAGTTTATTCTCATTATCCTCTACAAATAGTTTTTTTTAATATCAATCATAATAATGAAAGTAATATATGTTCAAAATATGTGGTTGAGTTTTCTTTGTCATCTAGTGCTTCTATGGATTTTGACATATATTCTTTCTTATTTGTATCTATTCCTATTATTTTATCACTAATAATGGAGCAAAATGATAGAGGCAGTATTGATGTTTATGAAGAGAAAATTCTAATATTGAAAAGATAAAAAAGAACAATTATCAAACCAATATGTTATAGAGATGGAGATAATATAAGTATATGTCACTATTTTTTTCTAAACTAATTGATGATTTGAGCTTACTTGTTCCAATAAAACCAAGGGTATTAAGGAGTGAGAGGATATCAAGAATGAAGAAATGAAGACTCTTCATGATACTGAAATTTATGAAGAGAAAATTATAATTTTGAAAAGATAAAAAAAAATAATTATCAAATAAGCATGTTATAGAGATGGAGATATTATAAGCATATGTCACTATTTTTGTTTTCTGAACCAATTGATGATTTGAGTTTACTTGTTCTAATGAAGCTAAGGGTATTAAGGAGAGGGAGGATACCATGAATGAAAAAATTAAGACTCTTCATAATATTGAAACTTGGGATCTTATGCCAAAATCTATAAATATAGATATAATTACTTGCAAATGAGTTGTAACCACTCGTAGTCCCATGCAAACCCTATGTGTCGAACTAAGGTGGAATGTCAGATCTTTTTTGTTTACATTACTACTACTATCAATATGAATATAACGGAAGGTATAAAATTTTAAAATTAAAAAACATGTAAATATATAAACAAAACGATAGAATTTTCTTTGTACATACTAATTTTGACACTTGTATAAAATTATATAACATTTAGCCAAATAGAAAAACCTAACCTAATATGTCTAAAATTTTCTACACAAAATTTGTCCCCAAGTCATCGTTCATATTTGTATTGGCATGAGCTTGCACATATTGTCTTCCCTACCCAATCACTTGAGTGAGGTGTTAATATCTTACCTATAAAATAAGATTTATAATAAGTAATTTACTCAATAAGTATAAGCCTTTATAGTTTTAATTAGGTAGGCATGCAGTCATATATATATAGTATTTCAAAATGATAGTATAAAACATTTAATACACATAGCATACGTAACATAAGGGCGTAAAATTTTATGCTGAAGTAATTCAAAATGATGATATATATATATAGAAAATATAACAAATTCATAGAGTTCTGCACCTCGTATCATAACATATACATACACTTCCCATACCGTACATCATCATAATATATACGTATACTTCCATACTGTCACGGACTTAGCTGGTTTTGCAAATCATCATAATGCAATAGGACTGCAAAAGAGAAGACGGACGTGCCACTCTTTTTTAAACACTTTATAGCCAATGCCATTCCAACACCAAGCTCGTTGCTACACAACAAAGGCATAAAATTGGTCTTTATAATATCAAATATGGGCATTTTGCCTTTGGCAAGCCCTTTACAAGCTTTACATTATATGACAACCCACACAAGCTATAAATATACATGCATTCTCCCCACTAACATTATACATCATAATGGATATACGCACTTTCCTTGGCTTCCATTTGTTCTCCGCTTGTTGTTGAGTCGCCGAACTTTAACACTATAACATGGTGTGTTGATCCTTCTTTGGTTCTTGCGATTCATCTCGATGAAGGGAAAAGACCATCTTTGATATGCGCCGCCTTTCAAATTCTTCTTGTCTCTTGAACCGATAGATGCTTTGTTGGAGCTTTAACGAGCATACCGCATGTCCTTCCTCACGCAAAAAAATACTTAGTTTTCAATATACTGCGTGCAGAGCTCCTCTGTGGATAACTAAGAGATACATTTATATTTTCAAAGGTTACTTAAAGTTATATATATTTTCATTTAACTCATAATGAGTGTTTCATATCTTCTATCGTGATCAATCTAATTCATTGAAAGGTATGTTATTTCATAATACATATACTTGGGACGCCTTCTTTAGACCCCGAGTATAAGGTGAGTTCATAATGATTATATCACTTTGCATCGACCAAGAAATATGGAAAATTAAATATTAAAATACATGGAGTTGCCAAAGCATTCTCCTTCAAAATATACTTTTAAAAATATTATAGAAAATATATGGCACTACTATTGTCTTATACATAATTAAATTTATTAGTTCACCTTCAATACCGACGACCGAACATGACATACATTTACGTTTAGCTCATGATAAACTCATAATGGCCACCGCCATTATATCATTCAAAATATAGCTTTTGGTCGAATGTTCGCTTACTCGGCCTTGTCCTCCGACTTGCCGGCTCCCTTAAGCGAAAAAATAAATCATACATACGATAATGATCCATATGGGACTCTCTCGGTATTTCATTCAATTTTGTAATAATTAAGTTTATCAAAATAAAACATACATATGATAATAAACTCGTGTTGTTCACCAACTTGGAGTATTTTACGGTGATTGAATTTATATTTATTTGATTTAATTTAATTCTCGAAAATAAAAATATTAGTCCACCAAAACCAAGTTAGTAAGAGAATGATAAACCATCACCTTTCTTCTTTTTATTTTCCTTTCTGATGCTTCTCTTCGCCGCGACCGCTTCATGGCTCTCTGCGGCATTTCTTTCGCTTTCTTTCTTCCCCCTTCAAGGCTTTTTGACCCAACTTTCAGCAACCGCGTCGCCTTAGAATCTCCACCAAATACATCATCCATGTGCCTCAGCACCATGCAAGACACAGTCGGCTCCATCCGAATATGAAACCCATGGAACGACATGATCCGATTCCTCGCTCTCGCAAGAGTCCATGTCCCTGACCTCCGCCTAAGGAAAGCACCAAGCCTCCGCTCCTGCTCCATCTTCAAAGCCAACTCCTTCACGCGATTTGGGTACTTCACCAAGTTTTTCCCAAGTTGCTCTGCTCGATTAGCATTGGATTAATGGTGGCCTCCATTGGATTAATGGTGGCCTCACGCCCACCATTCCACGGGTCGACACCTGCTGTTGAGTCCGATCTCACTATCGGCTCTTAGTGTGCCTTCACTTTGTGTTGCCCTCGGGTTGCTCCCCACTGATCTCGCTGTATCGCCCACCAACAGCCACTTGCATAGATCCTTCTCACCTCTTCACTCGATCCTCGAGCTCCTTCTTGAGGTACTCCTCACCCAGCTTCTTCATTCCATTCTCGAGAGCGGGACTTATCCTCATGGATATCCGCCCGTTGGAGCAACATCTCTCTTCTCATCCTTCCTCTCGGAGCGGACTAGGCAGAGAACCGCACTCGCCATTGCCACTTGCTAGATTGTGACACTTTTCCCCTCTAGCTACATCTTCTTCCTCTCCTCCCTTATCCCCACATGCCACAGCACGGACCTTCACCGCTTTGGGATGGCCCCCTCCTCTCCGTGATCTCTCCTTCTATCGAATTCCTCTTCTTCTTCCTCTGAGCTTTGCAGACAACTCTTTCGATCATCGAGCTTTCGCCTTGCACTGCCTCATCTCGGCCAAGCACCCGCTTGCCTAAGGCAGAGGAGCCACCGCTCAGAAACCCATCCCCACCTTTTTTTCCTTAGCTTATCCTTTGCCCGACAAGGTCCCCACATTTCATGCTTAGTGTTTCTAAGTGAGCTTGTCCCGCCGATACCAACCGTCCGGACCCCTTCGGTTTTGCCTAACGTAAGCGGCACCACGCATCACAAATCTGCACCGCAAAGGTCACCTACCCAAATCTCCTCGCAATCCTTAGACTCGCAGAAAAAGAGAAGACGGACAGAGAAAGCGCTCACACAGATCCACAAGCCACTCTTTAGTAAACACTTTATAGCCAATGCACATTCCAACAATGGATATCTCCTTCCAACAAAGGTATAAAATTGATCCACTCTGCATCGAATTTATTACAAGTATTCCTCGACGATACTTTATTTTCCTACAATGGTCGCTAAACTCACTCAAATATGGGCGTGATAAGCCCTTTACAAGCTTTTTACATTATATGACAACCCAAAAGGTACACTGACAAGTATAAGCAGGCTATATTTACATAATTTTGTCCGTGGAGACGTTATAATATATACATGCACTCCCACATTACATGTCATAATATATATATATATATATATATATATATATATATATATATATATATATAGGTATATACACACATGTGTACTCCTACACTACACGTCATAATATATACGTGCACTTTCATGTCATACACTATAACATATATGTCTACTCCCACATCGCACGTCACAATATATGCATGCACGAAAAATATTTTCAATATAATCTGCATACATTTATATTTTCAAAGTATATATATTTTCATTTAACTCAAAATGAGTTTATATCTTCTATATCAAGAATTCTAGGTAAACATATACTTACATTTAGGCCATAACGAGTTCATAATGATTATATCATTCGAAATATAAAATTAAATATTAAAATAATTCAAAATATACTTTTTAAAAATATTATAAAAATCTTATCGTAATTAAATTTATTATTATAACATACATATTTAGCTCATGATAAACTCATAATGATTATATCATTCGAAATATATTTTTAAAAATAAATCATACATACGATAATATATGAGCATTATTTTATAATAATTAAGTTTATCAAAATAAAACATACATATGATAATAAACTCAGTATTTTACAGTGATTGAATTTGTATTTATTTGATTTAATTTAAAAAATAAAAATTTTAGTGAAAAACCACGTTAGTAAGAGAATGATAAATTTTTATTCTTTCTCTTCTTCCTCTCTTCTCCTTCGCTTTCTTTCTTCTCCCTTTCCCTTCTCCTCCCACAGTCGCAGCCGCCACCTCCCCTTCCCGTCCTCACCTTTCTTCCTTTTCCTCCTTCTGCCACAGCCATAGCCTCCTTGTGCGGAAGGCAGAGGAGCGCAGCTCCCTTCTCTTCTTCACTTCTTCCTCTCCTTCTCTTTCCTTTCTCCTCCACCGACGCACCTCCTCGCGGCGGAAGGCAGAGGACCGCAGCCCCCTTCTCTACCTTTTTCCCCTCTTCTTCTCTCCTCCCCTTCTCCCCCACAGCACAGCCCCCTCTCCTCTTCTCTCCTTCTTCCCCTCTTCTTCTTCCTCTCCTCTTCTCTTTCCCTTCTCCTCTATCGACGCACCTAAGGCAGAGGAGCGCAGCCCCCTTCCCTTCTTTTTCCCTCCTCTTATTCTCTTCTTCCTCTCCTTTGCAGCCCCCTCTCCTCTCCTCAATCTTCTTCCTCTCCTTCCTTCTCCACCGACTCACCTCCTGTATTTTCCTCGTGCGGAAGACGCGTGCGTGGGAGGCGGTGGGAAGAAAACGCCCTTTTTTTTTCGTTTTTTTTCTCATTACCTTTGCAGTTTAATCCTTGTAATATTTTTATTTACAAATAGATTCTCAGAAACATAAAAATCACATTATTTTCTTTAAATGAAGATTTTAATCCTTTAAACTTCACATATTTAATCCACAAATATCTAAGATTAATATATCTTCACGACATTAATCATATCATAATATCAAATATTCAAATATATAAAACTTAAAATATTTTTTATCTCAATTATTGATCCTCGAATAAAGCTCGTTAGTACCTTTGGCCAATGACATAAACATTAACATAAACATATATTTATAATTAGTCAATATTTTATAGAATATTAAAAATAATATATTTTAAAATATATACATATATATATCATAAATGAATAAATGAAGGTGACATATACATATTATTTATGTTTTTATTGACTTTTAATCAAAATTTAATAAATAAGACTCGGACCTTATAAAGATGAAACATAAGTCAAATATAAGTATAAATCGAAATAAGGCAAGATTTGTTCTAAGGAGAGTTTTCTCAAAAATATAAAAAAGATCATAAGGAAATATTTAGTTTTATGGCCAAGATGATCTCTATTAGGATGATGATTACTTTAGCAGTCGATCTTAGATGGAAGATTTGGTAAGTTGATGTGAAAAATGCATTCCTATATTGTAAAATTGATAATAATATTTATATACAACAACCATTATGGTATATTTCTATTTTCAAACCAAATTATATTTGTAAGCTCAATAAGGCCAGCTTCGCTCAATACTTATATTTTTATTGTTCTTTTTCTTCTTATTCAAATCCTAACTTATTTATTAGAAGTAAGAAAGCTTATATATTATAATTCTTCTATATATGGATAATCTGATCATCACCAATAATGAAACAGATATTTTAAAGCTTTATGGTGATCTTTCTCTCCTGTTTAAAATAAAAAACTTGGTGGAGCTTATTATTTTTCTGGGTCTAAAGGTGATGAATACAATAGAATGTATATTTATCTATCAAACAAATTATGCAAAAAAATTATTAAAAGATTTAAAATCAACAAAAGTAAGAACATTTCTATAATAATGTTTTTTTTATACTCAATCTTTTCATGCTCTACTCATCTATTTAATAATAATAAGACTAGATATTACATTTTCAATTGGTCTAGTAATTTATTTTATGCAAGCTCTAAGGAAGCCACATCTTGATGTAGGAAAGAAAATTTTGTACTATATAAACTTTATCCTTGATTTGAGATTATTCTATAAGAAAGATGTACATCTTAAATCACATAATTATGTAGATGCTAATCTGGGAGGTAATTTAGATAATCATAAATCCATTTTTGACTCTATCTTTTTATATAATTTTATTTGTATCGTATGATGCAATAAGACATAATAATCAATCTCTTTTTCTATAATCGAAGTAGAATACAAGGCTTCCTCGCTTACTACTCAAGAATATATATGGTTAAGATGTTTGATCGAGAAAGTTTACTATAAATTAACAAACTAACTATTTTGTAGTATAACAATCAAAGTGCCTTAAAATTAGCTATAAATCTAATTTATCATGTAATAACTAAGTATATTAAAGTTGAATATTATTTTATTCAAAATTACTTCAAGGAATCATTAAAGTTAGGAGATCTAAGCAAAGATAATATCGTAGATATTGTGACCAAATCTCTCTTCAAAAGATCTTTTGAAGATCTTTGATTATCTCCAAAATTATACTTTAAAAGGAGTTGTTAAGATTCAAAGTATATCTTTTGAAAGATTTTATATTGTTATCTTTTATATTTTAAATAAGTTTATTGGATAGAGTTATAGAGATGAGGGTCTCTTAGGTTTAATTGTTATTTCATACCTATAAATAAATAGCATATGCGTAGATCCATCCAATAAGTATTTTTCCTTTTACAGCTTGATATTGTTTTTCTTTTTCACTTTTATCTTTTTCATTTTTTTTTATTTGAGATGATCTTGGATAAATAATATCTTATTACTATTATCTGTGAAGGTATCGTATTTACTTATGATCTTTCTCTTTATTTATGACCCAAACCTCAAAATATTAGTGATCTAAGAAAACCCCTAAAGGAGACCGGAAGATAGGCATTAATAGCTCCGTGATGAACAGCATAGAAGACTTGGAAATTTGGATAAACCCCTCACATCGAAAATCCAAGACAAGCCCATTCCACAAAGCTTTCACCTTCCCACACTCATCGCATATGATGGCAGCTCGGACCTGACCGAGCATGAAGCTGCATTTCGAGCCCAGATGGTTTTGTACGGCACTTTGGATGCTCTCATGTGTAGGACATTTCCCACTACACTTCGGGGCCCCACTCGGGCATGGTACAATCGACTCAGGCCGGCATCGATCTCATCCTTCAACTAGCTTGCCAAGGACTTTGAGCTCAACTTCCTGGCCAACATGCAGCCGAAGCCATCCGTAGCCCTTCTCCTCAGCCTCAATCAGAAGGAGGATGAGCCCCTTTCTCATTTTATAACTCACTTCACTTCGAAAACTCATGGACTTATCAACGCTCACCTTTCTTTGATAACACAAGCATTCATGATAGGGATGTGGCCATCCAAGTTCTTTTGGTCACTCATCGAGCAGTCACCAATTGCGATCCCAGAGATGCTTCAACGCACGAGTTGGTATGTTGCTGCTGAAGCCCTAATGGCTGAGAAGTGTAAGGAGCACAAAAGAGCCCAAGCAGAGCCCTCTCGAGGGCAAGCCTTAGCGGCCCCGAGGAGGAGAGTCGACCGACCCAACGTGCCAATCTCGAGGCCCCTCCACCCAACTTTAAATGCCTTCAGAATGAAAATATTCCTCCAGATCAAGGAAAAGGGGATCTTGAGGGCTCCCAACCCTATGAAGACCCCTCTAGAGCACCAAGACCGTGTCAAGTACTATCAGTTTCAACGTGACTATGGTCACAACACTGAAGAGTGCCGAGACCTAAAGCATCAGATCAAGGAGCTCATACGCCGAGGGTATCTCGACCATTATGTTAAAGGGCCATGGGACCTATCGCCACAACCCTCAAGCCTAGTTGAGAAGTAGATCGACATGATCACTGGTGGCCCAGCTTCGGGAGGAGACAGCATGTTGAGGTGAAAGGCTTACGCTCGAGTAGTCATGGAGGGGCATTCGAGACAACAGTGAGACCCAAAAATCCCCTTCCTAACTAGGGAGATCGATCATCCTGAACATGATGACGCGTTGGTGATATTGGTTAGGATTGCCAATGCCCGTGTTAAAAGGATCATTGTGGACACTGGGAGTTCCGTCGACGTTTTGTACTTCGATACCTTCCAAAAGCTCAGTTTGCTTAAGGAAGGCCTTGCACCAATGCGCTCAGCACTCACCAGGTTTACAGGTGACTCGATCTCTCCCCTCAGCACCATCATCCTACCAATTACCCTGGGGGAAGTGCCGAGGTCCAAGACGATCATGACAACCTTTATGGTGGTAGAGCTCCCATCGGCATATAATGCAATCCCGGGCCATCCAACACTCAACAAATTCAAGGCTATCATCTCCACATTTCATCGGATGATCAAATTCCCGACCTGAGTTGGGGTTGGAGAAGCAAGGAGTGATCCTCAGGAGTCTAAGCAATGTTACCTGACGACGATCACGCTGCCCAAAAAACCGAGGTACAAGTAGTCAGTGGCTGACCTCAGGATGTCGCCAAGTCATCACAGCACTCGAGCTAACTAAACACATACTGGAAGTTCCATTGGACAATGGTCAATCCGACCGGGTTATCAAGATCAGGTCGAAACTCCCAAAGAAAGAGCAGGTGTAGCTCATCGACTTTTTGACCAACAGCGCTGATATCTTTGCTTGGTCGTCGACAAACATGCCCAGGATTGATTGAGTGGCGTAGCATTATTTAAACATCTTGCCCCAGGCACAACCAATAAAGCAAAGGCCTCAGAAGCTAGCTCCCGATTGGTAACAGGCGATGCACAACGAAGTAGAATGATTGTTGACATAGGGTTCATCGCCAAAGCTCACTCGATCAAGGTAATAACCGACTAACTACTATGACAAATTTTATCTAAATTTGACATTTCAAGATGCATGCTCAAGTGGTCAATCGAGCTAAGGGAATTCAACATACAATATGTCCTGAGGACCGCTATCAAAGCTCAGGTCAATGCTGACTTTATCTTGGAGTTAACTCCACCCAGGGCAACACCTGCAAACATCCCGAGCAGAGGTGGAACCTACATGTAGATGGCTCGGCCAATGCCAGGAGGGCCAGTGCAGGCCTTGTTCTAAAAGTCCTCCATAGTTAGCTATTCGAGAATGCCCTCTACTTCGGCTTCAAGGCCACCAACAATGAAGCCGAGTATGAAGCGCTCATGTCCAGGCTTGGGCTAGCCATTGAACTATAGATCGAGGTCATGTCCGAGCTCGGGCTAGCCATTGAACTACAGATTGAGGATGTTAAAGTCTTCACAGATTTGCAATTGTTGGTGGAGCATATCAACAAAGACAATGAGGCTCAGGATCCAACCATGTCAAGGTACCTGGCTGAGGCAAGAAGACTCGCCACTAGCTTCCGATGATTCACGGTGACAAGAGTACCATGGGAACAAAATGCACAAGCTGATGCTTTGGCAAAGCTCGCTTCGGACTCCAATGCTGAGCCATGCCCGAAGGTTAAAGAGCTCCCCTCCCAAACGATCGTGACCAAAGAGATGGCCTCGATCGACGTGTGCCCGACCTGGATCCAAGAAATACTGCGTTACAAAAGGGACGGGGTATTACTGTCCAATAAAGCTGCTACCTGACGGCTCCAACGTGCACAGGCTTGGTATTGCGAGATGAATGGATGACTCTATCGAAGGTCATTCACCCAGCCTCTCTTACGATACCTAGATCCCAAGGAGGCTCAAATGGTCCTAGCCGAGGTCCATAAGGGGATATGTAGAGAACACATCGGCAGGCGAACCGTAGCCATCAAGATCCTTCAGTAGGGGTATTACTATCGACCATGCATCGAGATGTTGAGGCTTATGTAAGACAATGCACCCAGTGTCAGAAGCATGCCCAAATGTCCCGACAACCTGCGATTCCACTCACACCTATCGATTGCATGTGGCCTATCGCACAATAGGGTATGGACCTCCTCGGGCCCTTCCCGCCTGCCTCGAGGCAATGAAAATTCCTTATCGTTGGGGTAGACTACTTCACCAAGTAGGTGGAGGCTGAGCCGCTGGCATCAATCACCAAGCGGCAAGTAGAGGGGTTCGTTGGAGAACATCGTGACCCGCTTCGGCATCCCGAAAGCCATCATCATCGACATGAAGACCCAATTCAACAATGAAAAGTTCAAAGGTTCTGCTCGAGCTACGGGATACAACTAAGGTTCAGCTTGGTGGCTCACCCCTAGACAAACGACTTTGCAGAAGTAATTAATTGAGTGACACTAGAAGGCCTCAAGAAAAGACTCATCGGGACTCACGGCGCATTGGTCGAGGAGCTCCTGAGCATACTATGGTCTTCCTGAACTACACCTAAAACCGCTACTAGGGAATCCCCTACAGCCTAGCATTCGGGACTGTGGCAGTCCTACCGCCCGAGGTCATCTTCCCGATGCCTAGGGTGGAAAATTACGAGAAGGGCATGTCGGAAGATGGGTTATGGGCCGGTCTAGACCTCATTGAAGAATGGTGAGCCGATGCATACCTTCGAGCCTTGGCTTATAAAAGGGTCATCGCAAGGCTCCACAACCAAAAGCTACGCCCCCAACCGATCAAGTAGGATGACCTAGTCCTGCGAAGGGTCGAGGTCAACAACCCGACCCATTCCCGGGGCAAGCTCACTCCAAACTGGGAAGGCCCCTATCGGGTAACAGTCATTGTCCGGGATGGCACTTACCACTTGGCCACGTTGAAAGGGCAACAATTGTCGAGGACATGGCACATATCAAACTTTAAAAAATCTATGTCTGAATTGATACACCTACAGGTCGGTCAGATTTGCCCGGGACTACAAATTGTACCTAGTTGATTGAAAAAGAAGAGTTTCATTGATAAGGAAAAGGATTACACCACTAGGTCGATCGCGGCTCACAAAATGAGACATTACTCGATCGACCATCTTGGTACAATACATAAAGAAAAACAACTTATGCCTCAGGTGGATCTACGCTATCATCAAAAGGAACCTTATCGGGCATATCAACATTGTCGTCCTCGAGGAGGCAAACGAAGGGATCTTCCTCGAGCTACAGGTCAGGGTATTGAGCTCAGAACTAAGCCATCGTAACTTGGTATCCATACTCATATGTCACATGTCCGGACCTCTACAGTCTGAGCTGAAACCCGTAGGACTCCTTGTAATCTTCTATCAGTTTCTTGTTCTTCTTGGGAGCTGCTCAAGTTTCCTCCACGAGAGCCTCCACGACCTTTCTCACCTTGGTTCGAGCCACTTCTAGATTCCACGACACCTTCAGTAGTTCATCCTCCATGGAATGAACCCAAGCGTTGGACTCCTTTAGCTGCTCCCGAAGCTCCCCTCGCTACCGAGTGATCCTTCATCTCCCCAAGAGTGGACAACCCAAGCTCGGACTTCAGCCGCACGACCTCCGCCTCAAGGCCGGCCCCTCACTGCTCAGTCGCTACGATGGCTTCTAGTGCGGCTCCTACTTTCAACTCCTCAACTTGGCTTCAGAGCTCAGTGATTTTATCACCTATACTGTTGATCACCTGACTGGCGTCTTACACGTGATCAATCAGCGCCATGTAAAAATGTTGATTTTGCACGAGAAGGAAGCCAGTTAGGACTAGAAAAATCTTGGGTAAGATAAACAATAAGGAAGTGTCGCCCTTACCCAGACTAGTGACTTAGCGACTTTCTCGATCAGTGCCTCGGACAGTGAGTTGTACACCTGCCTGGCGATGTCGGGGTGGAGGATCCCTCGGATGAAGGAGGCTGCGATCAAGCCATCCATCCACACTTGGTTCCCGTGAGTCATTCTCGACTAGCGAGGCTCGAGTGGATCAGTTGCCTCCCGGTCAAGCAGCTCCCCCATAAACAGAGCTTGGAAAGGCTTGTCCTTAGTATGTTGGTTTGCCAAGTCCTTTAGTCCCACATCTCTAATTTCTGTTTTGTTATCCCCTATTGATGCTATAAAAAGGGGTCTAGGCTTTCTAACTAGATGCACCACAGGCACCACAAGAAAAGCCGTTTTGGATTTAATTTCATTAAGTCCATATTAAATATTTTGGGCTTTTCTTGTTTAGTAGTTTTAGGTGTTTTATGGCCTAGGAACATTTTCTTAAGGCATTTGTAATTGTCTCATTGTTAGTAGAGATTTGCTTCTTTCGTCCGTGGACGTAGGTCAATTGACCGAACCACGTAAATTCGGTGTTCTTGTTTCTTTTATTCTTTTCTGTTTATTGTCTTTATTGGGTTGCCAAATTACCCTATGGTAATTTCAGCCACTCTAACAACGGTATCGAGCCTGGTTTTGGGATCTTTGACAACAATGACAATAACAAAGATTGTTGTCGAGAAATTCGACAAAAATGTCAACTTCGGCATGTGGCAGCTCAAGATGGAAGCTATTCTGGTTCAAGACGGAGTTGATTTGGCACTACAGGGAGCTGAGAAAATTTCAGATGGCATGTCAGAGGAAGATTTTGCAGGTATGGATAAGAAGGCTCGATCTAGCATTATTCTAAATCTTTCTAACGAGGTTTTACGGGAGGTAGCTACGGAGACTACGACTAAGAGTATGTGGGACAAGCTTAAAGCCTTGTATATGAAGAAGACAATGAAAAATCGTCTTTACTTAAAATAGAGTTTATATATGCTTCGGATGATTGAAGGTACATCTATACTCTCACATCTTGATAGATTTGATTCCTTAGTTATGGATTTGGAGAATATAGATGCAAAGATTGATGATGAGGATAAGGCTCTATTACTTTTGTGTTCTCTCCCCCAATCCTTCAAGTATTTCCGTGATACTTTGATTTATGGAAAAGAAATAATTTCATATCAGGAAATTAAATCTGTATTAAAATCTAAGGAGCAGATTGATAGGGATATCACTGGGGAAAATAGAGGAAATCAGGCCGAGGGTCTGGTTGTCAGGGGTAGAATTGATAAAAGAGGATTTGACAGTAGTAGATCTAAATCTAGATCTAAATCCAGACATAGAAATTTGGAATACAGATATTGTCATAAAATGGGGCACATTAAGGCTCGATTGCTTTAAATGAAAAAAATAAATTAAAGCAAAAGGAAAAAATTATTGAGGAAAACTACTCGCCACTTGAAGCTAGTGTTGTAGCGATGAGAATTTTGAAAATATTTTTTTGGAACATGATGATAGGACAAGGTCTAAAAATGAATGGATTTTAGATTCGGGTTGTTCTTATCACATGCGTCCCAATAGGGATTTGTTTTCCACATATGAATCTTGTAATGGTGGAATTGTTTTGATGGGCAATAATACCGCATGTGATGTTATTGGTAGAGGCACAATCCGAATTAAATTGCATGATGGTATTGTGAGGGCGCTCACTAATGTTAGACATGTTCCGATTTAAAAAGAATCTCATCTCTTTAGGCACCCTAGAGGCTCTTGGGTGTAAATATCTGATTGAATGTGGAGTTATGAAAGTTTCTAGAAATGCCCTTGTTGTTATGAAAGCTTGTAGGTTGGTAGCTTGTATATTTGGCGGGGAACTCATCACGAAGGCTCGATTGCGATCTCGTCATCATCATTGTCTGATCTCGACATCACCAAATTATGGCATATGCGTTTGGGTCATATGGAATAAAAAGATTTGAATATATTAAGCAAAGGTCTTCTTTGTGGGTGATAAGGGGCCACTAGATTTTTGTGAACATTGCATTTTTAGGAAGCGGAAAGAGTCAGACTTCAATTCTCCGTAGTTCACAAAACAAAGGTACTCTTGACTATATTCATTCAGACCTTTAGGTCGGCTCATGTTCAGTCTAAAGGTGGTGCTAGGTATATGTTGACTTTCATTGATGATTATTCCAGGAAAGTTTGGGTCTATTTTCTGAAGCATAAAAATGATGTTTTTCTAACCTTTAAATAATGAAAGGCTTTGATTGAGAAGCAAACAGTGGTGATTTCCGGCTTCGAATAGATAATGGCATGGAATTGCATGAAGGTGACTTTGACAATCTGCAAAAATGAAGGAATTGTTCCATCGCCTTTGTTAGGATGACGCCTCAAAGAAATGATGTGGCGAACATGAAAAGAACACTCTTAGAAAGAGAGGTGTATGATCTCAAATGGGGGTTGACAAAAGACTTTTGGGCAGAGGCGATTAATATGGCTCATTCAAGCGTTGTCAAGTGCTCCTTCTACAAAGACTTAATTTTAAAACTCAGAAGAAGTTCGTGACTCCTGCTTGATTATTTTGATTTTAAAATTTTTGGGTGTCATACATGCATGTAAATGAAGGAAAATTAGAACCTCGAGCTAAAAAGTATATTTTCCTTGGGTATGCTTCGGTGAAAGGATACTAAGGATTATGGTGTCACGATCCCAAATCCCCAAAATTTATAATCGTAGAGATGTTACTTTTGATGAATTATCTATGTTATCTTCTAAAAGGAATCTACTAGTTGTACAAATGATAGTGCCTCAAGGTGGAGCTTGAGATTGGTAGTCTCGAATCTCTTGACAAACTCTTCTACTCGAAAGAATGTCAAGGAGCGGTCCCGAGTCTCTATGGTCGAAGATAATCCAGAGGAAGAGCAATATTCCATAAGGATAGACCACGGAGAAATATTCGACCACCACAAAGATATGCAAATTTGGTTACATATGCTTTATGCATTGCGAGAAGAAATAGGTGGAGTTGGTGAGCCTACTACCTACTCAGATGCAGATTTCTTGTGATGATTCCACTAAGTGGTTGATTGCAATGAATGAAGAAATTGAATCTCTCCATCCGAATAAAACTTGGGACCTTATGAAGCCGCCTTCGGGTAAGAAAATTATTGGATGCAAATGGATCTTCAAAAGGAAGGAAGGTATTCAGGGGTTGAAGATGCAAGGTATAAAACGATTGGTTGTAAGGGCTATAGTCCACATGGTATTGATTTTAATGCGTATTTTCACCTATTGTTAAACATAGCTCTAGGATGTTTTGCTTGCTTTAGTTGCCATGTATAATTTAGAATTAGAGCAACTTGATGCCAAGACAGCTTTCTTACATGGTGAACTTGAAGAGCAAATTTACATAGAGCAACCTCATGGATTTGAAGTTGACGGTAAGGAAGACCATGTTTGCTTATTAAAGAAATCCTTGTATGGATTAAAGCTCTACCAAGACAGTGGTATAAGAGGTTTGATTCCTTTATGTTGGGTCATGGTTACACAAGGAGCATGTATGATACGTGTCTACTTCAAAAGTTAAATGATAGCTCTTTTGTGTATCTCATACTTTATGTTGATGACATGCTTATTGTAGCTAAGAATTTGTCGAGAAATTCACACTTTGAAAATGTAATAGTGAATTTGAAATGAAAGATTTAGGAGCAAGCTAAGAAGATTCTTGGCATGGAGATCAAAAGAGATCGAGGAGTTGGAAAATTATTTCTGACCAGAAAAATTACATCAAGAAAGTCTTGACGAGGTTTGGCATGAAAAACGCTAAGACAGTACTCCTCTTGCTAGCCATTTTCTATCTGGCCGTATCACCACAATCAATTAAAGAGGAAGAATATATGGTGAAAGTTCCATATTCAGTGTCATCTAGTATTATGTATCAAAAGGACTCATCCAAATATTTATCGGTGGTTAGTATATATATGTCTTGTCCAGGTAAAACACATTGGAGGCAAGTGGATTCTCGAGATACTTGCAAGGGACTTACAGATGCTTGTTTGGAGTTTGGAAAAAATTCTAACACTTTGATTGGTTTCATCGACTACGATTATGCCGCAAATCTTGATAAACGAAGATCTCGACGATGGCTATGTATTTTATGCATGGCGGTGTTGTCCGCATCTTAGTTGGAAAGCTTCTTTACAACCTATCGTGGCTTTATCTACTACGGAGGCAGAATATATCTTGAGGCAATCAAAGGAGTTTATGTTAAGAGGTTTGTTTAGTGAATTATATCCATCAAGGTGTTACTACACCTTGTGATAGTCAAAGTGCTATTCATTTGACTAAAGACCAGATGTATCATGAGAGGACGAAACACATCGATGTGAAGTTTCATTTTATTCGGGATACCATGGAAAGGTCCTTGTTCGAAAATTTATACGAAGGACAATCCTGATATGCTTACGAAGCTCTTCAAAGTGTACAAGTTCAAGCTGCTTGGACTTGGTTGATCATTGTTGGTGATTGTCCCTGGGGCTTTTGTGAAGAAGGTGGAGCAAGTTTTGCTAATTGTTAATGTTGGGACATGCCAAGGTGGAGATTTGTTGGTTTGGCAAGTCCTTTAGTCCCACATCTCTAATTTCTGTTTTGTTATCCCCTATTGATGCTATAAAAAGGGGTCTAGGCTTTCTAACTATATGCACCACATGCACCACAAGAAAAGACGTTTTGGATTTAATTTCATTAAGTCCATATTAAATATTTTGGACTTTTCTTGTTTAGTAGTTTCAGGTGTTTATGGCCTAGGAACATTTTCCTAAGGCATTTGTAATTGTCCCATTGTTAGTAGAGATTCGCTCCTCCTTCGTCGTGATCGTGGATCGAGGTCAATTGGACCGCCATGTAAAATGTTTCTTTGATTCTTTTGCACTTTAGGGGCCAAATTACCTGTGGTAATTTCCTAGGGCCAGCTCTAACATAGTATGAAATACCCTTGGGTGCCTTAAACACTAAGGAGCCCCCATAGCCTTACCGCACGTGCTTAGCGACCGCTCATGTCCGCTTGTGCCGAGCCGCGATCGATTCGAACATCTTTGGGGTTCTGATCTTGGGTCTCTTGCGAGGGTGGTCAGCCTCAGCACTCCCTGGCCGATCGCAAGCTTCCGAGGCTGGCTTGACCGAAGGGTGAGGTGCATGAACCGAGGAGGCGCATGGCATGCCCCGCATTTCCTTGAGATTCACCATATCTGCATAGGAAATCAAGGGACAGTCAGTGGACGATGATGTAGTTGGAATAAATGAGGGCAAGCTTGGGGTATACCCCTGGACATCGGGCTAAGTCCCGCCTCGACCAGCCATTTCTTGGTCATATTCCTGATCACTCGGGAAGAGGAAAGTATCTCCAGCCACTCGAGGTACTCAAACTCATCATTGGTCAAACCCAGGGTGGAGTTGTTGATCGAACATGATGACCACTAGAAGTCAAAGCTCCACCCCTAAACACAACTATTGAAAAAGTACCTACTCTTCCGCCCCATGTTGTTAGAAGGAGCCCCACTAACCTTAAAGCCTAACCAGGTGGATAGGTAGTATCCTCCCTCCTCCTTTGAGTGGTGGAAGCAAGAAAGAAAGAGGGAATGGATCAGGGTGATACCCAAGCCTCGACACTCCCCGAGAAACACCACCAGATAGCACTAGGAGTTTGGTGCCATCTATGATGGCAAAATATGCCACCAGGAGAGGCAAACCTCAATGGTGGAATGCAAGGGAAACCGAAGCCCCACCTCGAGCACGTCTAGCATTAAACCGAACCCGCGTGGGAATGGGTCATAAGTGCACTACCCCGGTCGAGGAGCATGTAGCTCATAGTCGGCCGGGATGCTGTAGTGCTCTCGAACGCGATTGAGCAATTCCTTGATCACAACGGAATTGAGATCATGTAACGATTTTGAGACCTTAAGAGCCCAAACTACCTTCTCATTCGTCGGGGAATCACAACTCAATGACAACGGGCTTCCATTAGGATTACTGGAGCAAATGGAAGACAAAGAAGAGGAGGAGGACGACAAGGAAGAGGAGGAGGACATCTCGACTGACCTCGAGAATGAAAAGAAGGAATGACCGAGGAAGAGGATGATTGGAGAGAGGAACGACCGAGGAGGAAGGCGATCGAGAAGAAGTGCAAGTTGAAAGCACAGGATGAGGGGAATGTTATACGCCTAGGTTTATAAAGAAACTCTCATCACCCGAAGTGACCCTTCATCTCCCCAAGAGTGGGCCACAGCTCACTCCGCTATTATGGCCCATAAAATATCACGCCGAGGCACGAGACCCCCAACACCACCCCATCTAAAAGTATGTGCACAACATTAATTGGCGATTAGGACTTCATGCCAAACTGGGTTGCCAGCCTAAACTGAAGTCTCTTGCCAAAACCAAAACACCAGGAGTTTGGCGCTGAAACCAAAACACCAGGAGTCTGGCGCCAAAACACCAGGAGTCAAACACAACCGTAATGATCCCGTAGGCCCAAAGCTATTTGGCTGAATGGAGGAGCACTATAAAGCCGATAGGATATATCAGTCGTAGGCTACCCAAGCCATGCCATTCGGTCGTAGGCTGCCCGAGTCACGTCGCTCGATCGCAGGTTGCCCGAGTCACGCCGCTCGACCGCAGGCTGCCCGAGTCATGCCGCTCAATCGCAAGTTGCCCGAGCCACCTGCTCGACCACCAGCTATTCAAATCACCCCGCCCGGCTAACCTCCCAAAACTCACCCCAATGCCGCACGCCAGTCAAATTGACAATCCCAACCTGGAAGGACGTAAGCCATGCCATGGGCCCTCCCAATAAGAGCTGACGCATGGCTTCCTCCAGGGGAGAGGAGAATGATGGGGGCGTGTGCCGACGCCACCCACTTGCAGGTGGCGCCCCACAGCCACGTAGTCACGAGGGATCCCCTACCACCTCGACGTAGCTCAAAACCCCTCGGTCATACCAAGACGAACTCAGTGTGCACAGTAACACGGCGCCACCCCAGAAAACTCGGGACAATACCTCGGCGACGCCACCAAGCACGTGGTCGTATCCAAATGGATGCCGCCTAGAGTAGCTCGGAACAACGCCTCTAAACATGCACCTACACCCGGACGGACACGAGATGACATGGTGCTACCCCGAAAAGCTCGGGACGGTGCCTCCACGGCCCATCAACGAATCAGGTACGATCAAACCTCGCGCTTATATAAAAACTCCCCTAGGCCGGTGCCAAGGGGGGATCTTTCAAGTCTAACTCTCTCTCGCGACACTAACTTGAGCTTCGGATAGGTCGAGTCAAGAAAACCCATCCCGACATGACCTCGACGCAGGGGCCAGTGGGCCTGTGACCAACGCTCGACGGAAGGAAAAATCATGCCCGAGAGACAAGCGACGAGCTCCACCCGATCCAACGTATATTTCGTGCTTGAACATCCGACTGGGCTACCTAGCACATCCGAGGTTGGACCAAACCGTGTTGACTTTGTGGCTACGGCGTAAAAGTACACTAACATATATTATTAAATAATATGAAGCAGTAGCAAGTGAGATTACCAGCTCACGTTGCCGATTGCATGAATACCTATGGTCACATAGGTCCGTTTACTATCTTTAACTTGTAGTAAGTCACTCCCATTTCTCGCATTGATGCTTAATAGTACTTTTGATACGGCTGCTAAATGTACATAACAGATGTGTTTGCCCTTCAGCCATTCGAACTTCAAAGGGGATGCATACCTCGGTAAGAGACGATTGAGAAATCGAGCGTGCAGTGATAAGTCAAGTTTGCAGCCAAAGAACTGCACGCATCTGTCAGATTTGCCAAGAAAAATAAAAGAACTCCGGTGTTAAATCAATTATATCTACAATGTATGTGTGACTCGTGTCATGCTCATTCTTGAACGCATTCGAGTACAAGCAAAATTGAAATATAAATGTATGGGAAAAAGGAAAAGTAGCAACAACAGCAGAAACTTGGAGCGGCAGGAGGAGGGGGATGACACAAACGTGTGTGATTGGGGGGACGGGTGATACGGTGCGATCTAGACGATATCCGTAGGGGATGGTTCGGCGTCGATGAATTGACGGTGCGTCGAACGCCGTCTATTTGACTCCCCAGGGTCCCCGTCCACGCCCTCGATCGAGAACCACCTCGACCGAATCAACGGTTCCTCGACGGCGGCGGCTGGTGGTGGTATCAAGCAGACGACGAGTGCACCCGCCATGATATCGGCCACTGGATACGCTTACATGATTGCCACCTCCCTTCTGCTATATATAAAGAGAAGCCATCGAAGGAACCCTTAAGCGATGGGACTGTTCAAATGCTGCTGGAAGTTCCGCCACGACGACGCCGCCGAGGTCTCCGAGGACAAGCCAGAGCCAGTGGGTGACCGTGGGACCTCCCGCTGCCTCCGACGCCACAGCCGCTGCTGCTTCTGGCGGAACAAGTCCTCTACGAAGCAGCCGCCCTCCCACACCAGCTCGCAGCCACGGTTCCCCAGGGCCATCCGTTACGCCTACCTACGTGTAATTTTCCGGTTGGCCAGAGCCATGGGGTTCATCGTCGGCTACGACGACGAGAGGTCGAGCAGTGCCGAGCGCGAGGAGTCCGACGAGAGGGCGCTGCCTCTCGCCATCCACAGGAGGTACGCCACAGCCACCACTCCGTGCGCCGTCGACGTTAGGTAATGCTTTCCAACACTCCTAACATCAAAGGATTCGTGCAAATGAATCCTTTCTTACGTGTTCATGCACTCCTTTTTTCTTCTTCTTCTTTTTATGTTTTCACTAGTTATTTTGACGATTGTATGATTGTTAAATGGTAGTGATGAAGGATTAGAAGTTTGTAGTGCACAATTGGAATCAAGGGAACTTTTTCTGCATTTGAATCATTGTGCGTCTCAAATATTAGGATTATCACCTAATCCTCACCCTAATTATATACTAATTATAAAATTAAAAATATATTCTAAGTAAATTCTAATCCGACAATGTCGAGTCTTCTTCGGCGAGCTTAGATGAACTTCCAGTGGACTTTGACACACCCTCGAATATCTTCCAGCGGACTCGGTAGCCTCCCGGACTTTATGGCAAGTTTGTGAATCTTTTGGCAAGCTTTCGAACTTTCTCGGTGAGCTCCACGAACCGACGATTTTTAGGTGAACTTCCAAAACCCGATAAGTCCCCGATTCATTCTTGGCTGGATTACGATAGCACTTTCGACGATACTTCAAACTTCGGTAGACTCTTGAACTCCCAGCGTACTTGACTCTAGCTATTTGCTTTATGTCTTCATTGCTATCGTAATTAATCCTACACACTTATCTCAATAATATGGATTAGATCAAATTGCTTATCAATTGACTTCATCATCAAAATCTGAAATTCAATAAATAACTCTCCACCACCTCTGCCAACAACACAACCTCACAATCCCATAACCTCTGAACATCCAATGACAACATGCTCCAAGAGTGGTATTTTTAAACCACGTCAAATTCTTGATTTACATACTACCATAGAATCCTCAATTAAGACTATTGAGCCCATCACATTCACTCAAGCTCAAAAATCTCCACATTGGCATAAAGTCATGTGTGAAAAATATGATGCTCTCCTCAATAACTTAACATAGACCCATGTACTCTTTTATCACACACAAAATATCATCGGGTGTAAATGGGTCTTTCAAATTAAATGGAACCCCGATAGATCCGTTGCTTGATATAAAGCACGACTAGTCACCAAAGGATTTCATCAACGACCTAGTGTTGATTTCACTGAGACATTCAGTCCCGTTGTTAAACCTATAATAATCTGACTTATCCTAAATTTGGCCACCACTAAAGATTGACAATTACGATAATTTGATGTTAACAATGCCTTTTTATAGGAGGCTCTAACTGAAGACATCTTTATGTAGCAACCTCTTGGTTTCCTTCATTCTCAGTATTCAAAGTATGTTTGCAGACTATAAAAAGTTATTTATGGATTTCATCAGGCTCCAAGAGCCTGGTACAATGAACTTGGCTCGTTTTTTTCTTCAATTAGCTTTATCAACTCGAAGTCTGATATATCATTATTTCTACAATGATAAAATGAAGGCACAATATATCTTCTGGTATATGTAGATGACATTATTATCATGGGTAATAATCCTATAGAGATCCAGGCATTCATCAAACAATTAGTAGATTGATGGCAGTCTTGTTACGGAACCTACTCAATATCATTAAGTAGTTAGCTCCTTATAGTACTTAGCTCTCACCCATCCAAACATCTCATTTACGGTCAACAAATTATCACAATTTATGCATCAACCGTCTACTATGCATTAGTCTATAATCAAACGAATCTTGTGATATCTTAAAGGGACCCTCAATCATGGTCTCTTTCTCAGTAAACACTTTCTACTTCATCTCTATGTTTTCTTTGATCTTGATTGGGCGAGAAACTTTAATGATAAAACATTCACGTTGGGATATATTATCTTCATTGGAGCTAATTCAATCAGTTGGAGTTCTAAGAAGCAAAAGATAGTCGCATGGTCAACAACTAAAGTTGAATACCGTGCCATCGCCATTGCTACTGCAGAACTCAATTGAGTCATGAATCTGCTTAAGAAACTCAACATCAACTCCGCTCCTACTCCTACAATCTATCATTGATAATATTGAAGCTACCTACCTATGCGCCAATCCAAGTGTTCCACTCTCGCATGAAATATATTGCATCGATTTTCACTTCATGTGAGATCAAGTTATCCGACATCAACTATGTGTTTCTTATGCACACACAATAACCAACTCAACCAATGACTCATTCATGAAGCCTCTTACCCGTAAACTATTTTCATTACATCGGTCCAAGATTGGCGTCCTTAGCAGAGCACCATCTTGCGAGGGCATGATAATGTGATAAGATTTCCCTAATTACTTGAGAAAATCTCATTACTTTGTTGAGAAAAATCCTTTTTCCTAAACCTATATAAATAGACTTCATACTCTACTATTTGTAATAGGCTTTACAAATACATTTCCATTTTATCATGACGTTTGCTGGGGTTCTGTGTATGATCCGTCTAATATGCCATGGGCAATAACATGGTAGGCTTCTTCGGTGAGGTGCTTCCCATCCCAGCAAACGTAGCTCCATGGATCGCCACACCATGTCGACGTCGGATCACCGCATCCCACGGAGAAGTTGAAGTGGTACGGCCCCTCGCCTCCACAGCACGCCATCAGAGGCGACGTCATCCCTGAAGCACTGCCCATTCCATTAGCTAGCTGAACGATGCTATGAATTCGCCGTTGTGGGAGGCAGGAATTTGGGGCTCACCGAATCGTCTTGGAGATGCGTAGATGGACATCAGAGCTCCGTAGATGTCGGCGTAGACGATGGTGGCATGTGGGTGGGCTTGCCGAAGTCGACCGAGCTGGCGGCGCAGCAGCAGGTTGTGATGTTGGGAGAACTCGTTCAACCACTTGAGGCAGCCTGTTGCCGGATCGTACGCCTCGGCGTCTTGGGTCCGGAAATTGGCGAGGAACACGGGGATGCACCCCACTGGGAACATGCCGGAGGCCATCACCGTCTTCGCCCCAGTTCGTACCAGTGCCTGGAGATCAGTAAACACGGGTCGGTCATCGACGAACTGACGAAGAAGGTCGCGGCTGGGGACGAGCATGTGAAACAGAGCACTAGTGGCTGGATTACGTCGATGGCCGAGGCAATTGCATGCACGACAGGCGCGACGTAGGCTCGGACAGAGTCGATGGGTCTGTCGTCGAGCAAAACGTGATTGTAGTCATTGATGCCTATCTCTCCCACCATGAATAGCGACTGCTTCAAAATGTCATGCGCGGCTGTCACCATGAAAATGGATTTGAGTTGCTCCTCAATTACCATCCATTTGTATATTCCCATTTCAGTGGGTCAGAGATCATGCCATACGCAGGTGAGAAAGAGAGACTGCCTACCAAGAGCCGAGGGAGAAGAGGACTGCAGCAGTTGGTCGAACCACTTGAGCTGCGTGCCCAAGGAGTAATCGTCCTAAGTAACGTTGAAACCCTCGGCCACGTAGAAGGCGTTGCTGAGCGCGCGGGCTCCTGCGACGGACGGCAAAGTTGGCTCCCTTGGCGAAATTGTGGCGGCCGCGCCCTGCGGGATATGGCGGCACGAGCGGCAGCCTCATGGCTCGTGCTGCACCATGTATTGTTAATAGCAGAAAGGAGAAAGAGAGATGAGAGTCTCTGTAGAGGAAAGTTGATACCGATGAAGTCTAGGATGATTCGGCCGTCGGTGAAGCGACCGGTAGGTCGATGAAAGTAAGTCTCGCCATAGGGCGGCCGGCTAGCCGGCGCCTTGCCGCCAGTGAGGAAGGCCAAGTTTCCTGTGTCGGTGAGCGAGTCGCCGAAGTTGAAGATGGCGGAGTAGCAACCGGGCGACGGGGTCACGACGCTCGACAGCAGGAGGAGATCAACGGAAAGGAGGATCACGTGAAGGGAGAGCCGGGCGCTGAAGGACGGCGCCATGGATATCGGATCGGAGGACTCACAGGTCGCAGCGACATTGCTTGGTGCCCATATAATTGGGTGACTTCCTACGCATACAGCTCGCTAATTACGAATGTGATTCAGCCTTCTCTCTGTGCATTCAAATGTGAATCAAAATCTACTATAATTCATTAGAATATTCAACTTTAGACAAAGAATAAAGGGGAGAAGACAAGAGACATTGACCCCATACAAAACCAAAATGTAAAGAAGGACGAGAGTTTTACTTTGTTCATTTCACATTAATTGTTCATATTGATCATAGAAGAGTAATGATTCGACAGCCAATTAATTGATGTGTCAGTTTGTCACCCAACATTGGCAAAATTCTTTTGTTTTATGCAGAAGCAGATGCTCAGGCTGCGTGCAATTCACGGGACAACCTACAGACAAACAGCTCAAGCTGCATGCAATTCGCGCGACATGAGGCCCCAGTCGACAGACAAACTGTTGTTGCACAGCACGCAGCCGGAAGAACACCGGTTGAAGTAGCACAAGGCCAAGTGATGGCAGTTCTACGTTTGCTGGAAAGCTTACCAATTCTCAGCAAAGTGAAGGTGCGTGGCCCCTCACGTCCTTTATCCCTGCACTAATGCACCAAACTATATATATGATATTTAAAGTATGTGTTTTCGAGAAAAAAAATTATTATTATTATTTTTTAGATAAATTAATTAGACAGAATACATCTAAATTAGATAAGAATATCTTAACTTAAATTATCATTCTATAGAATACATTTATATAGATATGTTTAAGTGTTTAGATCACTCAAATGAAATAGTAGTTAAAATTCTTATAAGTTTTTTTTTAATTTAATATAGTTTTTCTTTTTTACTTTCGTCTTAGTTACTATTTGAAAAAGAATTACATTTGCATATGATCTATTTCTTTCTTCATATGGTATCAAAGCCACAACAATGAAAATCTGTATTTTAAAATTTTCTTGATGAAGAAGATAATTTTTTTTTATTATGGATTACAATAGTTGAGTTGAGGGGTTTAGTATTGAACTTCTCAATTGATATAACTATAAGATCTGAAAGACTTGTTTTGAGTCTTATCTCACAGGAGAAAATCTATGGGATATGATTAGTAGTAATACAACAACAGCACCAAATATTACAAATGGAGATGCCATGAATAGATGGAGGACATTAAATATAAAAATTAATTTTTTTATTAAAGAGATCTATTTCATATGATCTCTTTGAATACATTATTGGATACAAATCCGCTTTAGAGATTTGAATAACTCTTGATGTATTGCTCAATAAAAAGAATATGACTCAACTTCAATATTTGAAAAATAATTCGACAAATACTAACAAAGGTGATATCTTAATTTCTCAATATTTTGAAGATTAAAAGTTTATATTCAGATATTTTATTCTTAAGTCCAAATGAGTCTATTTTATGCACAAATGAAACATTATATTATTTGTGATATTCAAAAATATATATTTTATATTATATATATGTGTGTGTGTGTATATATATATATATATATATATATATATATATATATATATATATTCAAGGATAGGTTCAATAACCATCCTAAATAGAGTTGAAAAATCTTCTTACTTTTCATGAATCTTTAGTTCATCAATGATAGAATATTCTACTTCAAAGGAAGATGAAGATTCCCTTTTTATAAATAAAAAAAATAATGATAAATATGAGAAGAAAGATAATGCTAACAATAAGTCGAAGTCTTCTTTAAACAATCGTATAAATCGAAAGAAGATCAAGTATTATTGGTGTGACAAGTTAGGCCATATTAAGAAAAATTATTGTGTGAAGATTAAAGGAGAAAATATTACAAATAAAGAAATTATTCTAACGCTACTTATGAAGATTGAGATAAATATTTTATGGTTGAAATTACTAAGGTTATGACATCTATCAACTTTAACCATGATTACATAATTAATTAAGGATGCAGTTATCATCTTACCAGTGATAATAATAAATTCATCAATCTTTATTGATATGAAGTTATTAATGTAATTATCATAGTAAACAATATTGTTCACTAATTGGAGAAAGAAAATACCATTATAATCTTAGGTAAGTATAATGATCATATTATATTGATGAGTATGTATCATGTTCGAAGTACGAACAAAAATCTTTTTTTATTACAAATATAGTTAATGTTGAAAATTATATTCTTTCTACCTTTAATGAAATCATGTTACTTTGAAACATAAAAGAATCAAGTGCAGATGTAATACATACTAGCAAAAGGATCAAAGATTTATATATTTTATTAGCATCAACCTCTTATGTTGATAGAATGAGCGCAAATAATAATGCATTAATCTGACATACTATACTTATGTCATATAAATTTTCACAAATTAAGGATTATGATATAGAATAATCTAATTAATGATTTTCGAAATCTTACTACTTTTAGTAATAATGAAGTTTGTAAAGATTATTAATTTGGCAAAGCATGCAAGTAACCTTCTGATAGATTACTTTCAAGGTATAAATGTCTCTTAGAGCTTATTTACAATGATTTAATGGGCTCTATACAAACTTTATCTTATTTAGATTTTCATTATATGTTTCTTTTTATTGATGATTTTATAAGATTCACTTGGGTTTACTTTACGAAGGAAAAATTAATTTTTTTTTCAAAATTTTAAGAGTTCAAGTTAATAATTGAAAGTATTCTTGAAAGAAAAATTAAAAGGTTACGCACCAATAATAGCAAGAAGTTCACTTTGATAGATTTTTCTCCTTTCGCAAAGAGTACGATATCAAAAATTAACTTATATATTCAACTTTATGCAAAGAATTTACTTAAAGTCTTATAGGCAGAAGGTATAGCATGTGTAACTTATATTATTAATCAAACTCATCTTAATCCAATCAAACTAAAATTTCCATATGAGCTCATATCTGATGAGAAACCAAATGTTAAATATTTCAAAGCATTTGATTCTCCATGCTATGTTTACATACCAAACTTTAAAAAAAGCAAGTTTGATAAAAAGGTCAAAAAATACATCTTTATTAGCTATGATGAAAGGAAAATAGGTTGAAGATACATAGATTCAACAACACATAGGTATATGGTATCTCAAGATATTATGTTTGATGAAGTTTATTCTTATTATCATCTACAAATAGTTTTTTTTAATATCAATCATAATAATGAAAGTAATATATGTTCAAAATATGTGGTTGAGTTTTCTTTGTCATCTAGTGCTTCTATGGTTTTTGACATATATTCTTTCTTATTTGTATCTATTCCTATTATTTTATCACTAATAATGGAGCAAAATGATAGAGGCAGTATTGATGTTTAAGAAGAGAAAATTCTAATATTGAAAAGATAAAAAAGAACAATTATCAAACCAATATGTTATAGAGATGGAGATAATATAAGTATGTGTCACTATTATTTTTTCTGAACTAATTGATGATTTGAGCTTACTTGTTCCAATAAAACCAAGGGGTATTAAGGAGTGAGAGGATATCAAGAATGAAGAAATGAAGACTCTTCATGATACTAAAATTTATGAAGAGAAAATTATACTTTTGAAAAGATAAAAAAAATAATTATCAAATAAGCATGTTATAGAGATGGAGATATTATAAGCATGTCACTATTTTTTTTTCTGAACCAATTGATGATTTGAGTTTACTTGTTCTAATGAAGCTAAGGGTATTAAGGAGCGGGAGAATACCATGAATGAAGAAATTAAGACTCTTCATAATATTGAAACTTGGGATCTTATGCCAAAATCTATAAATATAGATATAATTACTTGCAAATGGGTCTACAAGGTTGTAACCACTCCTAGTCCCATGCAAACCCTATGTGTCGAACTAAGGTAGAATGTCACATCTCTTTTGTTTACATTACTACTACTATCGATATGTATACAATGGAAGGTATAAAATTTTAAAATTAAAAAACTTGTAAATATATAAACAAAACTATAGAATTTTCTTTGTACATACTAATTTTGGCACTTGTATAAAATTATATAACATTTAGCCAAATAGAAAAACCTAACCTAACATGTCTAAAATTTTCTACACAAAATTTGTCCCCAAGTCATCGTTCATATTTGTGTTGGCATGAGCTTGCACATGCTGTCTTCCCTACCCAATCACTTAAGTGAGGTGTTAATATCCTTACCTACAAAATAAGATCTATAATAAGTAATTTACTCAATAAGTATAAGTCTTTATATCTTTAATCAGGTAGGCATGCAGCATGTCATATATATATAGTATTTCAAAATGATAGCATAAAACATTTAATATTACACATAGCATACGTAACATAATGTAAAATTTTATGCTGAAGTAATTCAAAATGCTGATATATACATACAGAAAATATAACAAATTCATAGAGTTCTGCACCTCGTATCATAACATATACATACACTTCCCACACTGCAAATCATCATAATATATACGTGCATTCCCACACCACATATCATAATATATACGTATACTTCTACACCACACGCTATAATATATACATGCACTCCTACATTATACATCATAATATATACGTGCACTTTCACGCCACACACTATAACATATATGTTCACTCCCACACTGCACGCCACAATATATGCATGCACGAAAAATATTTTCAATATAATCCGCATACATTTATATTTTCAAAGTATATATATTTTCATTTAACTCATAATGAGTTCATATCTTCTATATCAATCTAATTCAAGGTATGTTTTTCATAATACATATACTTACGTTTAGCCCATAATGAGTTCATAATGATTATATCATTTGAAATATAAAATTAAATATTAAAATAATTCAAAATATACTTTTTAAAAATATTATAGAAAATATATACGACCATTGTCTTATCGTAATTAAATTTATTATTATAACATACATACATTTACGTTTAGCTCATGATAAACTCATAATGATTATATCATTCAAAATATATTTTTAAAAATAAATCATACATACGATAATATATGATCATTATTTTGTAATAATTAAGTTTATCAAAATAAAACATACATATGATAATAAACTCAGTATTTTACGGTGATTGAATTTATATTTATTTGATTTAATTTAAAAAATAAAAATATTAGTGAAAAACCAAGTTAGTAAGAGAATGATAAACCTTTTCTTCTTTTTATTTTCCTTTCATGCTTCTCTTCTTCCTCTCTTTTCCTTCGCTTTCTTTCTTCCCCCTTTCCCTTCTCCTCCCACAGTCGCAGCCGCCACCTCCCCTTCCCGTCCTCACCTTTCTTCCTTTTCCTCCTTCTGCCACAGCCGTAGCCTCCTTGTGGGGAAGGCAGAGGAGCGCAGCTCCCTTCTCTTCTTCACTTCTTCCTCTCCTTCTCTTTCCTTTCTCCTCCACCGACGCACCTCCTCGCGGCGGAAGGCAGAGAACCGCAGCCCCTTCTCTACCTTTTCCCCTCTTCTACTCTCCTCCCTTCTCCCCACAGCACAGCCCCTCTCCTCTTCTCTCCTTCTTCCCTCTTCTTCTTCCTCTCCCTCTTCTCTTTCCCTTCTCCTCTATCGACGCACCTAAGGCAGAGGAGCGCAGCCCCCCTTCCTTCCTTTTCCCCTCCTCTTATTCTCTTCTTCCTCTCCTCCCCTTCTCCCGCACAGCGCAGCCCCCTCTCCTCTCCTCTCCTTCTTGCCCTCTTCTTCTTCCTCTCCTTCCCTTCTCCTCCACCGACTCACCTCCTCTATTTTCCTCGTGCGGAAGACGCGTGCGAGGGAGGCGGTGGGAAGAAAACGCCCTTTTTTTTTTCCTTTTTTTTCTCATTACCTTTGCAGTTTAATCCTTGTAATATTTTTATTTACAAATAGATTCTCAGAAACATAAAAATCACATTATTTTCTTTAAATGAAGATTTTAATCCTTTAAACTTCACATATTTAATCCATAAATATCTAAGATTAATATATCTTCACGACATTAATCATATCATAATATCAAATATTAAAATATATAAAACTTAAAATATTTTTTTATCTCAATTATTGATCCTCGAACATAAATATTCTTGCTCCATCATAAAAATTAAGATAATCTAATCTCGCCCCCTCCTCTCCTCTCTCCTCTCCTTCCTCTTGCCCTTCTTCTTCTTCCTCTCTCCCTTCCTCTCTCCACCGACTACCTGTATTTCTCAAAAGTGAAGACGCGTGCGTATTAAAGCTCGTTAGTATCCTTTGGCCAATGACACTATATTAACATAAACACATATTTATAATTAGTCAATATTTTATAGAATATTAAAAATAATATATTTTAAAATATATACATATATATATCATAAATGAAGGTGACATATACATATTATTTATGTTTTTATTGACTTTTAATCAAAATTTAATAAATAAGACTCGGACCTTATAAAGATGAAACATAAGTCAAATATAAGTACAAACCGAAATAAGGCAAGATTTGTTCTAAGGAGAGTTTTCTCAAGAATATAAAAAAGATCATAAGGAAATATTTAGTTTTATGGCCAAGATGATATCTATTAGGATGATGATTACTTTAGCAGTTGATCTTAGATGGAAGATTTGGTAAGTTGATGTGAAAAATACATTCCTATATGGTAAAATTGATAATAATATTTATATACAACAACCATTATGGTATATTCCTATTTTCAAACCAAATTATATTTGTAAGCTCAATAAGGCCAGCTTCGCTCAATACTTATATTTTTATTGTTCTTTTTCTTCTTATTCAAATCCTAACTTATTTATTAGAAGTAAGATAGCTTATATATTATAATTCTTCTATATATGGATAATCTGATCATCACCCATAATGAAACAGATATTTTAAAGCTTTATGGTGATCTTTCTCTCCTGTTTAAAATAAAAAACTTGGTGGAGCTTATTATTTTTCTGGGTCTAAAGGTGATGAATACAATAGAATGTATATTCATCTCTCAAACAAATTATGCAAAAAAATTATTAAAAGATTTAAAATCAACAAAAGTAAGAATATTTCTATAATCATGTTTTTTTATACTCAATCTTTTCATGCTCTACTCATCTATTTAACAATAATAAGACTAGATATTATATTTTCAATTGGTCTTGTAATTTATTTTATGCAATCTCTAAGGAAGCCACATCTTGATGTAGCAAAGAAAATTTTGTACTATATAAACTTTATCCTTGATTTGAGATTATTCTATAAGAAAGATGTACATCTTAAATCACATAATTATGTAGATGCTAATCTGGGAGGTGATTTAGATAATCGTAAATCCATTTTTGACTCTGTCTTTTTATATAATTTTGTTTGTATCTTATGATGCAATAAGAAATAATAATCAATCTCTTTTCTATAATCGAAGTAGAATACAAGGCTTCCTCACTTGCTACTCAAGAATATATATATATATATATATATATATATATATATATATATATATATATATATATGGTTAAGATGTTTGATCGAGAACGTTTGCTATAAATTAACAAACTAACTATTTTGTAGTGTAACAATCAAAGTGCCTTAAAATTAGCTATAAATCTAATTTATCATGTAATAACTAAGTATATTAAAGTTGAATATTATTTTATTCAAAATTACTTCAAGGAATCATTAAAGTTAGGAGATCTAAGCAAAGATAATATCGTAGATATTGTGACCAAATCTCTCTTCAAAAGATCTTTTGAAGATCTTTGATTATCTCCAAAATTATACTTTAAAAGGAGTTGTTAAGATTCAAAGTATATCTTTGAAAGATTTTATATTGTTATCTTTTATATTTTAAATAAGTTTATTGGATAGAGTTATAGAGATGAGGGTCTCTTAGGTTTAATTGTTATTTCATACCTATAAATAAATAGCATATGCGTAGATCCATCCAATAAGTATTTTTCCTTTTACAGCTTGATATTGTTTTTCTTTTTCACTTTTATCTTCTTTCTTTTTTTTATTTGAGATGATCTTGGATAAATAATATCTTATTACTATTATCTGTGAAGGTATCGTATTTACTTATGATCTTTCTCTTTATTTATGACCCAAACCTCAAAATATTAGTGATCTAAGAAAACCCTTAAAGGAGACCGGAAGATAGGCATTAATAGCTCCGTGATGAGCAGCATAGAAGACTTGGAAATTTGGATAAACCCCTCGCCGAAGATTCAGCTCATGCTGCAACCGGAGAGTGGCTCTGTGAGAGATCATTCAGCCAATTGAGGCATCCAGATTTTGGATCACATTCTTCATCTCTTTGGGTTCGAAGGAAGGAAGGTGTGGTACATAGTGCCCACATCCCATAGGAAAACTCCACCACCAATCACCGTCCTTTGTCGATCCCAAAATAAAGACATCTCCGTTCTTTTTGTTTAAGAGTTCAAATGGTTCAACTAATGGATCCAACCGGCAGTTCTCAATTTTACCGGTCGGATTTGCTGATCCGGTTGTAATTTTATATTTGATAGGGGCGTGTACCGATGCCACCCATCGCAGGTGGCGCCATGCAGCCACATCATCACAAGGGATCCTTAGAGATCGAGGTGGTAGGCCACGCTGGCGCAGCTCAAAACCCCTCGGTTGTACCAAGATGGACTCAACGTGCATAGTAGCACAGCGTCGCCCCGGAAAACTTGGGACGGTACCTCGACAGCGCCACCAAGCACGTGGTCGTATCCGAATGGGCATTGCCCAGAGCAGTGTAGCATCGTCTCAAGAAGCTCGGAACGGTGCCTCCAAACATGCATCTGCACCCGGATGGACACGGGACGATACGGTGCCTCCGCGACCCATCAATGAATCAGGTACGATCAAACTCTACGCTTATATAAAAACTCCCCCAAGCTGGCGCCAAGGGGGGATCTTTCAAGTCCAACTCCCTCTCACAATGCTAACTTGAGCTTCGGAGGGGTCGAGTCGGGAAAACCTATCCCGACCCAACTTGGGTGCAGGGGCTGGGGAAGGAAGAATCATGCCCAAGAGACAAGTGACCAGCTCCACCCAACCCGACGTAGATTTCGTTCTCGAACATCCGATTGGGCCACCTAACACATCCGAGGCTGGACCAAGCCATGCTGACTCTACGACCATAGCGTAAAGGTACACTAACAGATTACTGCTAGAAGGAGGGCCCTAGTGTCACAAGGTCGGCCCGACCAACTAACACTGGCGAACACTCACCATTATTTAAAGCAACAGCCCTCCTGACCCAATCGACCTTCGAGTACAAAGTGGACAACCTCCACCCCCCAAGGGCATAGGCGAATGACTCTACTACGACTCCAGGCCGTTATTGGCAGCTATTCACCGACCCCAGGCTATCGCCTCCCGAGACCACCCATACCGGTCAGCTTTCCATTTTGCCCAAGGCATTCCACAGCCTCACACACCAAGTCCGGGCTTTGATGGGGATAATGTGGGCCATCGTTCCCCTCATTCCCCGGCTCGCTCAACAGCCATGTTCCCACCCACGCCATTTGCCCAGAGCCGCATTGTTCCCAACCCCACCGCACTTTCCGATTCGATGGATTCTCTCCAGGCTCAACTGTGCTTTGTTAACCAACAGTTGGACAAAGTGCAACGAGAGTTCCATAGATCCAAGGAAGAGCTCAGAGAAGCCACTCACACCGGGTCACCCTTCACGTTGAAAATCCAAGACAAGCCCATGATCCAAGGAAGAGCTCAGTTAGAAGCCACTTCACACCGGTCACCCAAACGCTGTGAAAATCCAAGACAAGCCCATTCCACAAAGCTTTTGCCTTCCCACGCACATCGCATATGATGGCAGCTCGGACCTGACCGAGCATGAAGCTGCATTTTGAGCCCAGATGGTTTTGTACGGCACTTTGGATGCTCTCATGTGCAGAACATTTCCCACTACACTTCGGGGCCCCACTTGGGCATGGTACAACCGACTCAGGCCGGCCTCGATCTCATCCTTCAACTAGCTTGCCAAGGACTTTGAGCTCAACTTCCTGGCCAACATGCAGCCGAAGCCATCCGTAGCCCTTCTCCTCGGCCTCAATCAGAAGGAGGATGAGCCCCTTTCTCATTTTATAACTCACTTCACTTCGAAAACTCATGGACCTCTCAACGCTCACCTTTCTTTGATAACACAAGCTTTCATGATAGGGATGTGGCCATCCAAGTTCTTTTGGTCACTCGTCGAGCAGTCACCAATTGCGATCCTAGAGATGCTTCAACGCACGAGTTGGTATGTTGCTGCTGAAGCCCTAATGGCTGAGAAGTGTAAGGAGCACAAAAGAGCCCAAGCAGAGCCCTCTCGAGGGCAAGCCTTAGCGGCCCCGAGGAGGAGAGTCGACCGACCCGACGTGCTAATCCCGAGGCCCCTCCACCCAACTTTAAATGCCTTCAGAATGGAAATATTCCTCCAGATCAAGGAAAAGGGGATCTTGAGGGCTCCCAACCCTATGAAGACTCCTCTAGAGCACCAAGACCGTGCCAAGTACTATCGGTTTCAACGTGACTATGGTCACAACACTGAAGAGTGCCGAGACCTGAAGCATCAGATCAAGGAGCTCATACGCCGAGGGCATCTCGGCCATTATGTTAAAGGGCCATGGGACCCATCCCCACAACCCTCAAGCCTAGTTGAGAAGTAGATCGACATGATCACTGATGGCCCAGCTTCGGGAGGAGACAGCATGTTGAGGTGAAAGGCTTACGCTCGAGTAGTCATGGAGGGGCATTTGAAACAACAACGAGACCCAAAAATCCCCTTCCTAACTGGGGAGATCGATCATCCTGAACATGATGACGCGTTGGTGATATTGGTTAGGATTGCCAATGCCCGTGTTAAAAGGATCATTGTGGACACTGGGAGTTCCGTCGACGTTTTGTACTTCGATACCTTCCAAAAGCTCAGTTTGCTCAAGGAAGGCCTTGCACCAATGCGCTCGGCACTCACCAGGTTTACAGGTGACTCGATCTCTCCCCTCGGCACCATCATCCTACCAATTACCCTGGGGGAAGTGCCGAGGTCCAAGACGGTCATGACAACCTTTATGGTGGTAGAGCTCCCATCGGCATATAATGCAATCCTGGGCCATCCAACACTCAACAAATTCAAGGCTATCATCTCCACATTTCATCGGATGATCAAATTCCCGACCTGAGTTGGGGTTGGAGAAGCAAGGAGTGATCCTCAGGAGTCTAAGCAATGTTACCTGACGACGATCACGCTACCCAAAAAACTGAGGTACAAGTAGTTAGTGGCTGACCTCAGGATGTCGCCAAGTCATCACAGCACTCGAGCTGACCGAACACATACTGGAAGTTCCATTGGACAATGGTCAATCCGACCGGGTTATCAAGATCAGGTCGAAACTCCCAGAGAAAGAGCAGGTGTAGCTCATCGACTTTTTGACCAAAGAAAAGCCCGATATCTTCGGCAGTCGCCGACAAACATGCCGGGATTGATTGAGTGGCGTAGCATTATTTAAACATCTTGCCCCAGGCACAACCAACAAAGCAAAGGCCTCAGAAGCTAGCTCCCGATTGGTAGCAGGCGATGCACAACGAAGTAGAATGATTGTTGACATAGGGTTCATTGCCAAAGCTCACTCGATCAAGGTAATAACCGACTAACTACTATGACAAATTTTATCTAAATTTGACATTTCAAGATGCATGCTCAAGTGGTCAATCGAGCTAAGGGAATTCAACATACAATATGTCCTGAGGACCGCTATCAAAGCTCAGGTCAATGCTGACTTTATCTCGGAGTTAACTCCACCCAGGGCAGCGCCTGCAAACATCCCGAGTAGAGGTGGAACCTGCATGTAGATGGCTCGGCCAATGCCAAGAGGGCCGGTGCAGGCCTTGTTCTAAAAGGCCTCCATAGTTAGCTATTCGAGAATGCCCTCTACTTCGGCTTCAAGGCCACCAACAATGAAGCCGAGCATGAAGCGCTCATGTCCGGGCTTGGGCTAGCCATTGAACTGTAGATCGAGGTCATGTCCGAGCTCGGGCTAGCCATTGAACTACAGATTGAGGACGTTAAAGTCTTCACAGATTTGCAATTGTTGGTGGAGCATATCAACAAAGACAATAAGGCTCAGGATCCAACCATGTCAAGGCACCTGGCTGAGGCAAGAAGACTCGCCACTAGCTTCCGATGCTTCGCGGTGACAAGAGTACCATGGGAACAAAATGCACAAGCTGATGCTTTGGCAAAGCTCGCTTCGGACTCCAATGCTGAGCCATGCCCGAAGGTTAAAGAGCTCCCCTCCCGAACGATCGTGACCAAAGAGATGTCCTCGATCGATGTGTGCCTGACCTGGATCCAAGAAATACTACGTTACAAAAGGGACGGGGTATTACTGTCCAATAAAGCTGCTACCTGACGGCTCCAACGTGCACAGGCTTGGTATTGCGAGATGAATGGATGACTCTATCGAAGGTCATTCACCCAGCCTCTCTTATGATACCTAGATCCCAAGGAGGCTCAAATGGTCCTAGCCGAGGTCCATAAGGGGATATGTAGAGAACACATCGGCAGGCGAACCGTAGCCTTCAAGATCCTTCAGTAGGGTATTACTATCGACCATGCATCGAGATGTTGAGGCTTATGTAAGACAATGCACCCAGTGTTAGAAGCATGCCCAGATGTCCCGACAACCCGTGATTCCACTCACACCTATCGATTGCATGTGGCCTATCGCACAATAGGGTATGGACCTCCTCGGGCCCTTCCCGCCTGCCTCGAGGCAATGAAAATTCCTTATCGTTGGGGTAGACTACTTCACCAAGTAGGTGGAGGCTGAGCCGCTGGCATCAATCACCAAGCGGCAAGTAGAGGGGTTCGTTGGAGAACATCGTGACCCGCTTCGGCATCCCGAAAGCCATCATCATCGACAAGAAGACCCAATTCAACAATGAAAAGTTCAAAGGTTCTGCTCGAGCTACGGGATATAACTAAGGTTCAGCTTGGTGGCTCACCCCTAGACAAACGACTTTGCAGAAGTAACTAATTGAGTGACACTAGAAGGCCTCAAGAAAACACTCATCGGGACTCACGACGCATTGGTCAAGGAGCTCCCGAGCATACTATGGTCTTCCTGAACTACACCTAAAACCGCTACTGGGGAATCCCCTCTGACCTAGCATTTGGGATGTGGCGAAATTCAATCCCTATCTGCGAGTCATCTTCCCGATGCCTAGGGTGGAAAATTACGAGAAGGGCATGTCGGAAGATGGGTTATGGGCCGGTCTAGACCTCATTGAAGAATGGTGAGCCAATGCATACCTTCAAGCCTTGGCTTATAAAAGGGTCATCGTAAGGCTCCACAACCAAAAGCTACACCCCCAACCGATCAAGTAGGATGACCTAGTCCTGTGAAGGGTCGAGGTCAACAACCCGACCCATTCCCGGGGCAAGCTCACTCCCGGCGGGAAGGCCCCTATCGAATGGTGATCATTACACAAGGAGGGATGGCACTTACCACTTGGCCACGTTGAAAGGGCAACAACTGTCGAGGACATGGCACATATCAAACTTTAAAAAATCTATGTCTGAATTGATACACCTACAGGTCGGTCGGATTTGCCCGGGACTACAAATTGTACCTAGTTGATTGAAAAAGAAGAGTTTCATTGATAAGGAAAAGGATTACACCACTAGGTCGGTCGCGGCTCACAAAATGAGACATTACTCGATCGACCATCTTGGTATAATACATAAAGAAAAACAACTTATGCCTCAGGTGGATCTGCGCTATCATCAAAAGGAACCTTATCGGGCATATCAACATTGTCGTCCTCGAGGAGGCAAACGAAGGGATCTTCCTCGAGCTACAGGTCATGGTATTGAGCTCAGAACTAAGCCATCATAACTCAGTATCCATACTCATATGTCATATGTCCGGACCTCTACAGTCTGAGCTGAAACCCGCGGGACTCCTTGTAATCTTCTATCAGTTTCTTGTTCTTCTTGGGAGCTGCTCAAGTTTCCTCCACGAGAGCCTCCACGACCTTTCTCACCTTGGTTCGAGCCACTTCTAGATTCCACGACACCTTCAGTAGTTCATCCTCCATGGAATGAACCCAAGCGTTTGACTCCTTTAGCTGCTCCCAAAGCTCCCCTCGCTACCGAGTGATCCTTCATCTCCCCAAGAGTGGACAACCCAAGCTCGGACTTCAGCCGCGCGACCTCCGCCTCAAGGCCGATTCGCTCCACGCTCGTCCGCTACGACACAGAAAAGACGGTGTGGCTCCTACTTTCAACTCCTCAACTTGGCTTCAGAGCTCAGTGATTTTATCACCTATACTGTTGATCACCTGACTGGCGTCTTACACGTGATCAATCAGCGCCATGTGAAAATGTTGATTTTGCACAAGAAGGAAGCCAGTTAGGACTAGAAAAATCTTGGGTAAGATAAACAATAAGGAAGCGTCGCCCTTACCCAGACTAGTGACTTAGCGACTTTCTCGATCAGTGCCTCGGACAGTGAGTTGTACACCTGCCTGGCCGATCGCGAGCTTCCGAGGCTGGCTCGACCGAAGGGTGAGGTGCATGAACCGAGGAGGCGCATGGCATGCCCCGCATTTCCTTGAGATTCACCATATCTGCATAGGAAATCAAAGGCCAGTCAGTGGACGATGACGTAGCTGGAATAAACCGGGGCAAGCTTGGGGTATACCCCGGGATGTCGGGCTAAGTCCCGCCTCAACCAGCCATTTCTTGGTCATATTCCAGATCACTCGGGAAGAGGAAAGTATCTCCTTCAGCCACTCGAGGTGCTCGAACTCATCATTGGTCAAACCCGGGGTGGAGTTGTTGATCGAATGCGATGACCACCAGAAGCTGAAGCTCCACCCCTAAACACAACTATTGAAAAAGTACCTACTCTTCCGCCCCCTGTTGTTAGAAGGAGCCCCACTAACCTTAAAGCCTGACCAGGTGGATAGGTAGTAGCCTCCCGCCTCCTTTGAGAGGTGGAAGCAAGAAAGAAAGAGGGAATGGATCAGGGTGATACCCGAGCCTCGACACTCCCCGAGGAACACCACCAGATAGCACTAGGAGTTTGGTGCCATCTATGATGGCAAAATATGCCACCAGGAGAGGCAAGCCTCGATGGTGGAATGCAAGGGAAACCGAAGCCCCACCTCGAGCGTGTCCAGCATCAAACCGAACCCATGTGGGAACGGGTCATAAGTGCACTACCCCGGTCGAGGAGCATGTAGCTCGTAGTCGGCCGGGATGCAGTAGTGCTCTCGAACGCGATTGAGCAATTCCTCGATCATAACAGAATTGAGATCATGTAACGATTTTGAGACCTTGAGAGCCCAAACCGCCTTCTCATTCGTCGGGGAATCACAACTCAATGACGACGGGCTTCCATCAGGATTACTGGAGGAAATGGATGACAAAGAAGAGGAGGAGGACATCTCGACTAACCTCGAGAATGAAAAGAAGGAATGACCGAGGAAGAGGATGATTGGAGAGAGGAACGACCGAGGAGGAAGGCGATCGAGAAGAAGTGCAAGGTGAAAGCACAAGATGAGGGGAACATTATACGCCTAGGTTTATAAAGAAAAACTCATCACCCGAAGTGACCCTTCATCTCCCCAAGAGTGGGCGACAGCTCACTCCGCTATTATGGCCCATAAAAGATCACGCCGAGGCACGAGACCCCCAACACCACCCCATCTAAAAGTATGTGCGCAACATTATTTGGTGATTAGGACTTCATGCCAAACTGGGTAGCCAGCCTAAACCGAAGTCTCCCGCCAAAACCAAAACACCAGGAGTTTGGCACCGAAACCAAAACACCAGGAGTCTGGCACTAAAACACCATGAGTCAGACACAACCGTAATGATCCCGCAGGCCCAAAGCTGTTTGGCTGAATGGAGGAGCACTATAAAGCCAATATGATATATCGGTCGTAGGCTGCCCGAGTCACGTCGCTCGACCGCGGGCTGCCCGAGTCACGTCACTCGGTCGCAGGCTGCCCGAGTCACGACGCTCGGCCGCAGGTTGCCCGAGTCATGCCGCTCAATCGCAAGTTGCCCGAGCCACCTGCTCGACCACCAGCTATTCGAATCACCCAGCCCGACTAACCTCCCAAAACTCACCCCATTGCCGCACGACAGTCAAATCGACGATCTCAACCTGGAAGGACATAAGCTATGCCATGGGCCCTCCCAATAAGAGCCGACGCATAGCTTCCTCCGGGGGAGGGGAGAATGATGGGGGCGTGTGCCGACGCCACCCACTTGCAGGTGGCGCCCCACAGCCACATAGTCACGAGGGATCCCCTGCCACCTTGGCGCAGCTCAAAACCCCTCGGTCATATCAAGACGAACTCGGTGTGCACAGTAGCACGGTGCCACCCCAGAAAACTCGGGACAATGCCTCGGCGACGCCACCAAGCACGTGGTCATATCCGAATGGACGGCGCCTAGAGTAGCCCGGAACAGCGCCTCCAAACACACACCTACACCCGGACGGACACGGGATGACATGGTGCTACCCCGGAAAGCTCGGGACAGTGCTTTTACGGCCCATCAACGAATCAGGTACGATCAAACCTCGCGCTTATATAAAAACTCCCCTAGGCCGGTGCCAAGGAGGGATCTTTCAAGTCCAACTCCCTCTCACGACACTAACTTGAGCTTCGGATGGGCCAAGTCAGGAAAACCCATCCCGACATGACCTGGATGCAGGTGCCAGTGGGCCCGTGACCAACCGCTCGACGGAAGGAAGAATCATGCCCGAGAGACAAGTGACGAGCTCCACCCGACCTGACGTAGATTTCGTGCTTGAACATCCGACTGGGCTACCTAGCACATCCGAGGTTGGACCAAGCCGTGTTGACTCTGTGGCCACGGCGTAAAAGTACACTAACATATATTATTGAATAATATGAAGCAGTAGCAAGTGAGATTACCAGCTCACGTTACCGATTGCATGAATACCTATGGTCACATAGGTCCGTCTACTATCTTTAACTTGTAGTAAGTCGCTCCCATTTCTCGCATTGATGCTTAATAGTACTTTTGATACGGCTACTAAATGTACATAACAGATGTGTTTGCCCTTCAGCCATTCGAACTTCAAAGGGGATGCATACCTCGGTAAGAGACGAGTGAGAAATCGAGCGTGCAGTGATAAGTCAAGTTTGCAGCCAAAGAACTGCACGCATCTGTCAGATTTGCCAAGAAAAATAAAAGAACTCCGGTGTTAAATCAATTATATCTACAATGTATGTGTGACTCGTGTCATGCTCATTCTTGAACGCATTCGAGTACAAGCAAAATTGAAATATAAATGTATGGGAAAAAGGAAAAGTAGCAACAACAGCAGAAACTTGGAGCGGCAGGAGGAGGGGGGATGACACAAACGTGTGTGATTGGGGGGACGGGTGATACGGTGCGATCTAGACGATATCCGTAGGGGGATGGTTCGGCGTCGATGAATTGACGGTGCGTCGCACGCCGTCTATTTGGACTCCCCCAGGGGTCCCCCGTCCACGCCCTCGATCGAGAGCCACCTCGACCGAATCAACGGTTCCTCGACGGCGGCGGCTGGTGGTGGTATTAAGCAGACGACGAGTGCACCCGCCATGATATCGGCCACTGGATACGCTTACATGATTGCCACCTCCCTTCTGCTATATATAAAGAGAAGCCATCGAAGGAACCCTTAAGCGATGGGACTGTTCAAATGCTGCTGGAAGTTCCGCCACGACGACGCCGCCGAGGTCTCCGAGGACAAGCCAGAGCCAGTGGGTGACCATGGGACCTCCCGCTGCCTCCGACGCCACAGCCGCTGCTGCTTCTGGCGGAACAAGTCCTCTACGAAGCAGCCGCCCTCCCACACCAGCTCGCAGCCACGGTTCCCCAGGGCCATCCGTTACGCCTACCTACGTGTAATTTTCCGGTTGGCCAGAGCCATGGGGTTCATCGTCGGCTACGACGACGAGAGGTCGAGCAGTGCCGAGCGCGAGGAGTCCGACGAGAGGGCGCTGCCTCTCGCCATCCACAGGAGGTACGCCACAGCCACCACTCCGTGCGCCGTCGACGTTAGGTAATGCTTTCCAACACTCCTAACATCAAAGGATTCGTGCAAATGAATCCTTTCTTACGTGTTCATGCACTCATTTTTTTCTTCTTCTTTTATGTTTTCACTAGTTATTTTGACGATTGTATGATTGTTAAATGGTAGTGATGAAGGATTAGAAGTTTGTAGTGCACAATTGGAATCAAGGGAACTTTTTCTGCATTTGAATCATTGTGCGTCTCAAATACATGAGATATATATATATATATATATATATATATATATATATATATATATATATATATATATAACACTGTAACATGACAGATATAATTTTGACTTGGTGTTGACTAGGTAGATTTTTTTTTTGGAAATACTGATATATAAAATGAAGAATTGTTTACAGGAAAAATAAAAATGTGTCACAATAAATAAAGAACACTATGAGAATCTGATTATATGTCAAATTAAATTGATTAATTGTAGTGATAAGGGTGAAAGAAAAATGTGACGTGATCATTTATTAAGAGCAAAAGAAAATAATATTGCATAAAATGCATTAATTTATATTGCACCTACTATCATTTATAGTAATGAGTCCACTACATTCTGCCATTTTTCATTTACTTGTAATAATCAAAATCACAATATAATGCATTGAATTTTACAATATTGAATTCATGTAAAGCATTTAGCATAAACATCAGATGAATCTTTCATTGGAGTGGATTTTACATGTTGGCGTGATTATTGTGGTCAAGGAAAACTCTCTCTTCAGCACATTAAAAAGACTACTCTCTAAGCTGACACCGCAGATTTGGTCTCATCGCATACAACTCGACTGAGTATTTCATCGAGAACTTTTTGTAGCTTTGCACCTCAATAATTCATTTAAGACCAATGAATCATGATTTTATCGTGATAAACTAATATTTTCAACATTTTTGTACGATGATGTCGTTTCTGATTTGGTGGGATTCCTACGTAATGAGTGCACCATCAAGCTCATGAGAGGTCGCATTGCAAAATTATCTTTAGACTCGAAAGGTTTACAATTAGAAATATACGAGGAACAGGAAAACCGATTTTTGCAGTGTGAATATTATGGCAGATAAAAGAAAAAGAAGAACTGTTCCTTCGCCACCGACACAGAGGGTGGCAATGCCTTCAAAGGAGTTCGGGCTGTGGATCGACGAATCCATTTAGATTTGGTCCGTACCAGCTTCGGTATCTTATTGATTGGAAACCACAATGTTACATACATTCATCGCATATTGATCCAAACTGAAAAGATCGAATTTTAATTATGGATTCAGTGAAAAGGGGATGGAGCCATCCGAGCCATTTCGTCCAAACCCCAACGCCGTTAAATGAATCGGAAGCCAAAATCCTTAGCTGCAGCGAACTCGACGATTTATTCTCGCCTCGAAGAAGGCAGGCAGAAGCGATGGTGGAGTCCAAAGCTGGCAGTTCATGAACCCTTAGAAACATTGGTCGAACTTTCCTGAGCTGTGTAAGGCGGACGCCACAAACATTGTTGTGGCCTCTCGGAACGGATCTAAGCCCACGAAACCACATCCCATCTCCTCCTCCTCCTCCTCTTTCGTCGCTTTGGTCAATTTATTGTGCTGTGGCCCGATCCATCCGCTCGGCAAACAAAGTGAGCCACGAGCATACGCTCGACGCGAGAACAACTATGCATAAAACAGCACTAGGATTACACAATATTATCACTGCGATCACCTTTAGGTACGCCGTATCATTCACGCCGATCATGATGAGCAGCTGCAGGTAGGGCATCGCCATCGTTTGAGAGCTGGAGAGCGATCCTTTTTTGCCTTCTTCTTTATCGTGAGCGAGTACGACTTGTCCGCACCTGATGGCCTCGCAATTGAACGAACACATGGTGCGCACCTCATCTGAAGGCAGCCACCGAGGTGACAATTCTGTGCCGGTGGGGTGGCTTTTGTGTGCAAGGACCACATGGAATACTTTGTGTGCGTAATACTCAAACCAAAACTTGTCTTCCAAGGTAAGGGCGATCCCCCCACCGCCGTTGACACACCAACAGATTCCCCATCCACCCCACCCACGGTAGAAGCTACAAGAGATTGGACCTCATCATCATCTACTAACCAGAAGGATGCCACAGAACAACCAGGCGAAGAACACACAGTCACGCCTACATCCTCCCTTCGTTTCTTCGTTATATTTCTGGATCAAAGAAAGACTCACTAATTTGGAGCTACATTGGGCGAATCAAACAACGAAGGCTTCCTACATGTACATCAGAACCAAGAACAAAGCTCCAGTTTTGCTTGGTGACTCAAAACAGAAACAGAGGTGCATGCGTTAGAATTGGGCCATCGAACAACGAAGGGAGAAAGGTAGGGAAAGAAACCGAGTGGTTGTATATATAGAGAACAAATGTGAGTATATCTCCTTCTCTTTTATTCACGGAGTCAGCAATAATATAACTTAAATTACAAATATGGCCTCGCAACAAAAGAGTGGGGAGGAAGAACAAAACCCGGAAGAGAAACGCACAGTAATCCCGTAAAGAATAATAAACGTGTAAAATCATGAGAAAGGAAGGCAAAAAAGAACCGAGAATTCGTAATGGATGAGGAAATGGCGAGCTTACTTTGGAGGCGGCGGCAGCATCAGGGGCGTCAGGAGGCTGCGGGGCCATAGAGGTCGTAGGGCGCCCAGAGGTGGTCGAGCGGGCATGGCCGGATTGAGTCGAGCCGCACCCATGGCTTGCCGCTGCCGCTCCAGTGGAGGAGGCTCACCGGCCCCGGGTGGAGGTCACGGCAGCTGCCCCTGACGTTGTCCCCGCCGAGACCGTGCTGGTTCCACCGGTGCTCGATTGGCGCCACGTGCCCAGCGAATACCAGCAGGAAGGGTGGCAGCGACCCCAGCTCGTAGATCCGGCCGGCGCCGCTCTTCTGTACCTCCATCCACCGCTCGATCCGCCGCGTGTACCCGGCGCGCCGCCACCTGACCAGGTCGAGCACCATCACTCCCGTGTTGAAGTAGCACGGACGTCGACCGGCGAACGTGGACGCCAGGCGCTGGTCGGACCAGAAGCGGTCCGTAAAGTACTTGGTGAAGTTGGCGTGGCAGTACTCGGGCGCACCCACGGCCCGCGACCCCAGCTCCGTTCGCCATAGCTTGGCGATGTCGTCGACCACCACGAGGTCGGAGTCGAGGTATATCACCCGCCTCACGCAATGCTCGAGGATGTCCGCCAGGTAGTTGCGCGCGTAGTTGAGCGGCTGTTCCAGCGCCTGCCGCACCGACGAGGAGATCAACCCTCGCACACGGTCCGGGTCAAAGTAGTACGCCTTGAACCGGAGCCCCGGGAAAGCGGAACGCACCACCGGCTCCAGGCTCGGCTCCGACACCAGGAAGTGGAAGAACACGCTCTCCGGGCACCGGGTGTGGGCGAGCACCGAGTGGACCGCCGCAATCGAGCCGCGCAGGTACTCCTCGTCGAGGGTGATGGCGATGTGCACCAGCGAGGAGTCGCAGACCGAAGTGCCGTTCGCCAACGCAGGTTCGCACTCTGCGGCATTGTGGAACGGCGGCGCCCGCCGGAACACGAGGTCCTCGGAGCCGTCGGAGGCAGCGGCGAGATGGTGGTTGTAGCCGCCGTATAGGCGGAGGTATTGAGACGATCGGATGGCCTCGGCGGGGGGGAAGGATTGGAGGGAGGGGGACAGCACCACCATGACCATGACAAGGGAGCACAAACCGGAAAGGCGGACGACCCAGAGCATGACTCCGCCACTACGCCGGCGCCGGCGGCGTCGACCAGTCTTAAAATCGAAGAGATCGGCGAGGCGAGCGATCGCGAAGACCAGGAGGAGAGCGAGCGTGGCCCTGATCCCCGCCAGAGCGAACAAGAAGGAAGACCGACCCCGCTCTCGATCAAAATCGAGGAATCCAAGCAGGGCTTGGGCTTCAGCACTCGGATCCCTTGGGCTCGAAGCGATCGCCGCAGCCCTGCAGAACCCCAAAAGCGAGAGGTGAGAATCCACGGACGGCGACGAGATGAAGGAACCGCCCGCGGTAACCTCACCGGCGATGCACTCCGCCCCCACTGGCTCGCCCCACCCTACTCCATCTCCTCTTTTGTTCTTGCGGTGGCAGCAGCAAACGAGATTGGGATAGAGATCAAGAAAGGGAAAAGTTAACTCTTTTAGCTTCTTCTTCGGACCATAGAATCAAAGAAAAAGGGTGGTTTGCAGTGATAACTTCATTTCCCACATTGTAATTTGCACATAACTACTAACTACTCTTGTAGATGCAGCTAATCAAGTTTACGGGTAAGTCGCGGCGACAGGAGAGCCGGAAGACGCAGCTGGCGCGGGCGTTCACCGACAGCGACGAATCAGGACCGTCGGTTACTACGTCCGGACATTTTTGCCCTTCGTTCTCCGCCGGCGAGCCGTCCACGTAGGTGGGAGAGGTACGACTGTACGGGTGACGCACACCGCCGACGAGGGCGGTGATGGCGGAGCTTCGGAGGCCGCGTACGCCTCGTGATTCGGGCGAAAAATTGCCAGGCTGGACGCCGCCGTGGACGGGGCTCGGCGGCAACACGTCTCTTCCCGTCTCCCAATGGGATCCGTTGCAAGCTTCGATGCCGGGTCCATCCTTATGCTACGTATCTCCACTTGACACCGCGATGCTTCCGCTGCAACTCGCACTTCATCGGATCCGAAGCGAGCGATAAACGTCAGCGCACATGAGCGTGGAAAATCCCACGCGGTCAACGGAGTTTAACAACTAATCCTTGGAAAGCATAAATAAATATATATAATTTTGAAGATGTTGACTAAGAATTTGGTATATTATTGTAAGATTTTGTACTCAAATCTTATTTTCATGAAAAAAAAATATTTATCATGTAACAATATTTCTACAAATTTCAGATCACAAATGTAGACATCATTTGAGCAACATGCCATCATAACGAGGCATAGGTTGAAGACTACTTGATGGGACTGCCAACCTTCCACTCATTAGAATAGCAATTAGCCTATTCCATGCAATCTCAAGTTGCCATGTAGCAAATGACAACTCCAACCTTTAACATTGGGTTGTTAAGAGGTCTATTTAGTATTTTACATTTGTTTCAGCTCTCTCTCTCTCTCTCTCCCTTCCTTTAGTTTCCCATATTTTGATGAACATCAGGCTTTATTATATATATTTTATTATCAATGATCTATCTAATTCATGCCAACTTGAATTATATGTATTGTAATTGTTATCCTCTAAGGTAATTGTATACTTCAACACTGTTCTCTACTTGTGTTTATTGGATAGAATGCTCAGAATTGAATCAAAAGTCAAAATCTTGCAAGAACTGAGTCAAGTATGGTGGTTTTAACACCACATAACCTACTCAAAATTATTACACTGGAGGAATAACCATAAATCTGCAGCTGAAAAATCCAGAGCTTGAATGAAGATTTATGCATCAGTTATGAGTCCGTAATTGCAAAATATAAGATTCCACATGGCATTAAATTAAGGTTTTAATGCATGCCTCCTCACAGTGATCCTACTACTGCACACTAGTGCATCAGTGCTTTACTGCCTATTGTTGCTGTGGCCTTCCATCTCTGATATCGGCATTGGATTCTCTCTGCCCCAGTCTTAAAAGCTATCAGGTAAGCAGTGCCAACCATGCTTCACAGTCTACCTCGCCGAGGGAGAGGCTTCAGCTATCGCTACATCACCCATTAATGTTTAATGGAAGGGTAATAGCAGAGCCTCGTAACTCCAGTCGAAGAGGAGAGAAGATAACGTCAGAACATTATGAAGAGGGAGAGAGAGAAAGAGAGAGGAAGTGCAGTAAAGTATCCCACTTTGACAGCTACTGACAGCCTCAAAATCTATGTCATGGACCCCAAAAATATTTATGCAGAAGTGTCAGGAAGTCTTCTTAAAAATGTCTGCAGAGGGCATGGCACTTTGGTACAGTAGACATTTCTTCCACAGCGGGTGACTTTTCCACTAGCTCGAATGATCCATGTCCAGGTGAATTGGAGTTGTGCCACTCCATCCTTGTCCCTTACCATTAGCAGGAATCTTAGATCACCCAATTTGACAATAAGAGAACTCCAAAGTCTTTTCTGATCAATTGAAAATTAAGATTGAACAGAGTTCATTTTTGGGACCGAAGCTAAAAATACCTACTGATGTTTAAATATTTAGACTAATAAGATCACCAGCAAGATAATATTTTTATTGTGAGAAATCCACTCGGGTGTAGATATAAGTCCATGAGGAGCTCAGGGTAGGTCATGCACATTATGGCATACCAAAACTCTTGGCCTAAGGCATCTCCATGCTGCTCTTAAACATCTTTGTAGTATGGAAGATGAAAGCTAAGATATTAATTCCAAGACTATATAAATTATACTGGCAAGGGAATGGAACTTATTGAAGAGGGAAATGGCCTAACCTACCATAACCAAGTACTTGATATTTCTCATATCTGAAGTGTATTTCTCTTTATATGTCAGAATTCATTGGACTTATATCTAAATATATGTCAACATTCCTCCACGTGTTGAATCTTGAATGTATCAGAGGTGTCATGTTTATTTCAAGATTTTCTTAGTAATTGATAATTTATTATGTATATATTCTTATTATTCTTTCGAATGTTAAGAATATTTTCAATTCAAAGTTGTCTTTGGTCCTCACCATTTGTTGATCGCTCCTACAGTAAAAAAAAATCTATTTTAATTAATTTTTGAATCGTTTTTACATACTTCAATAATCACGACGAGTGATGTAAAACATTAATCATCTCATAGCATAAGATTGAATGACGCTCTCAAGTATTAGAGAATGTGCTCTCTATTTCTTCACTTGTTTTTCGTCGCTTGTCGTTTGCTCACTTAAATCCATGCATTAGAAGTTTTTTTTTTATTTCCATAAAAAAGAAGGCAATCTTTTTGTTCATTGCATTTTCCTTGAAAAGAAAATGGTTGCCCTAATAGATTTGCACCCATAATTAAGCCATAAGATCTGATAGGAACACAGGGTTTCAAGTCAAATTTGATGGAGAACGAACAACAACAAATAAAAAGCTCAAGAAAAGATTTAAAGGTACGCTTTTGGCAGATTTTAATTTTTAATCCTGACAATGTGATGGTTTCTTTCTTGATGAAGCCTAATCGGAGCTCATCATATGCAAACCATCAGCTATTTGGGATGACCTTTAGAACAGGGAGTGCCAAAGTCTTTGATGACGCAGCGGATAGTTATGAGATCAGGAGTTCTGCGGTAAACATCTACTACGCATCTTATGTATTTTCGAATTAAAAGAAGCAAATAAAGAAAGAAAACAATCCAACCTCATCATCTGTGCATAAGTATGTAGCAATCTTAAAAGACAAGTGTGAAGTAAAAGAAGGCAGCATCACAGGCTGCTTGAGATAAAAAGAACTTGGATTAAACTGATGAATGAAATGAAACCTGTACATGGTTATTGTAACTATACCAACAAGGACCTATTTATTGGACTCTCAGAACTCGAAAAGACAGACCATGAGACGATTCTGTTTCCTAAAGCACCAAACAACTCATTAGAAGAAAAAGATTAACTAACATCCTTCATCACTCAATTCCTGCATTGTTAGTATGAACACAGAAAAAAAAAAGATCCAAAAACTTCGAAGGCATGTCTTCACATACTTGTTGCCATCTTCGGTCCTATAATATTAGTCCTGATACCGCTGAGGATACACCAAGCATGCAACTCCGAGCAACTTGTTTCCCAGGTTAAAGATCTTCAGGCAGCAACATGATTCTCTCTACTGTCATCCAATTTAGAAACGAAGCTTACTTTGATCCTTAAAGGTCTTGAGGAAGAAAATTGTTTTGAGGATCCTGAGTTTGTGTCGCTGTTCCAGTATAAGAGAACAGAATAAATCACAATGGAATGTTTTCCAACGAATACACATCAAAAAACTCAGTATCATCCTGTCCAATGCCTTCTTGCTGCTGAAAAAGGATAAAATGTTATGAGGTCAGATGCAAGCGCCCAAATTTGTGACAGTAAAAAAATAAGGAAATGCTATGTGCAACTGAAATCAGAGAATGTCATCATCTCATGCCACAAAATTATCATGAATTTAGTATAGGTTTGAAACTGTATAAGACATGTATCATTTTCACATGGACAAAAATCTAGATTGAAATGTTGTACATTAGATTACAAGAACAAAATTAAAGTTTGACCGATAGGTACCCTTACTATGTAGGACTTCATTTTTCTGCATGAGTTGTATCAAGTATGTTGATTACACCTCTTTTTCTTTTTTTTTTCCTTACAAGGAACCAAAAGCCAGTAGCGGTTCAGATTAATCTTTACTTCATATCTTCAATCTTGGACTATCATATGTGGATAAAAATCGAAACTAGTTAGCACAAATGACTCAATTGATTTTACTGTTAAACCTGCAAAATCTATGCAATATTTGCTTCTTGTATATTACTCAACGCCAGAACTGTGAATGATCTCTCTGCTTATCAAAATAGATTCCGTAAGCATTATCATTATGCAGAACTCTTTATCAGCCAACTTGTCTTTTATGTTATAAAACAAGCTGGCTTGTTGAATGATTATTTATTAAGAACTTTGGTTACAAAATTTGGCAGACAGGCTTAGGCTTCAATACGGAAGTTGTTCATAAAATTCAGACAGTTTATTTGGAGTCTTCTTGAATTGGAACAACTCTATAATAGTCTATTGATGTGAAAATGGTTGGACAGTGATAATTATGATGTATCAAAATGAAGATGTTCTACAAGAAAACTAACCTGCTTTCCAACATCCATGAGATCATTCGAAATGATATTATCATACAACACTTCTTGTTGGTTGATATCAGGCATGCTTTCAGCCTTTAATCTGATGGAGTTCTCAACTAGGATGGTACTATTGCATTGAGCAACACATTCAATTTTCTCATGCTCAATTTCTGTTGTTACTGACAGTATCTCCTTTCTTACTGTGCATGTATTCCTACTACTTTCATCTTGTACGGTAGCTATGGAATCTTGATGTGCTACAAGTGAAGAACCAAAATCAGCATTATTTTGCTTGGGAGCAAGGTTTTGACCTGACTGATATGAAATATTAACAGTCTCTAATTTCCAGTCTTGAGTTTTGTTCTGATGAAGTTCACTATAGATATTACAGTTTGAAAGGTCCGTCACTCCCTTCAAGCTGCTGGTATTGCTTAATGCTTCTACATTTCCAGTTGCTGGTGTATCTCCAATGCTACTAGCAAGAGGATAATGACTTGCAGCTGATTCAGTCAGGCAGCTATCATGGATATTGTTAGCATAGAGAGCTTGAGGGACTGAACTATATGAAGCATTAATGTGATTTCCAGGCAAGGGTGTTTGTGCAATGTTAGCAGTCCTTCCTGATATGTGACTTGAAATATCATTCGGAGACATTTGGTGCCCAAATTTTGTAGAGTCGTGCCCTCCAATGCCATTGAATATTTGTCCCCTTGGAAGAGGCTGCCCATGAAAATTCTCTTGTTGCTGAGAGAGAGAGAATTGTTGTCCTTGTTGAGACATATGCATAATTAGAGACCTGTTTACTTGTTCGTTGCTGATGCCTCCTGGCAATGAGGATCTTGTTGCCTGAGGAGATGATATGTTCAACAAACCTGATATTTCTTCCCCAACTTGCAAACACACATTTCCATATGGTTCAACCAACTGGTGTGACTGCCCTAACTGTCTTGATTCAATACTGTTGGAAAACCCAGAGAAGTAACTGAGGCCTCTGTTCATTTGCTGTACCGAAGCAGATCTTGTACTTGAAGCATTGCCAGAATTCAGAAAACCCATTTGATCAAAAACAGGCATTCTTAAGCCAGTATTAGTCACTCTCCTTGAACCAGAACTTAGAGCTGTTAGATTTTGTGGCAGAAGCTGACCAGAAACAGCGAGAGCTTGGAGATCAAAGCCATCAACTGTGCCAACCGAACGAAATGTTGCTTCTTGAGCACTTGTGAAAGGTCCATCATGTCTATCGTGATGCTGTGGAACACTTAATCTTCTCAAATATAAGCGATATTTCTGTTTATTTTCAAAGAAGTAAGCATATTATTTGCAACATTTGATGTACTTAAGACATTTGCTGGTAAGGAAATACAGGAATCAAGCATCTACTATTTAACTAACTAAAAATGTAACTGCATGTGCAGAATGAATTTGCAAATGGGAAGATATTGAAAAAAAAAACTATTCCAGATTACCCACCCTCAATGAATAATGTTGAAATCTTGAACCTGGTCTGCTTGGTCAATTATTTTCATAAGTTAATTCCTGTGATTGTTACCACTATCTCACCTCTTTATTAAATGCAGTGCAATAACAAATACATCTATAATGGCAGGAAAAAATTAAGAAAATATTTTACTACAATATTTTCTTAGTAGTTAGTAGTTTGAACCGTGTATTTCAGCATATCACAAATTAGTTGCACATCAGTTATCCAAGCAAATCACATAATGTGGGACAGGATATCATTATTGAGACCATGATGGTTTTTGCATTAAACTCAGCAAAACTCTAGGAGGCAAGCAACATCCTAACACTGAGCTGCAACACAAGACCAGCTCAGGTCTGAGTTGTTTGGAAATTAACTGTTGCAAAAAAATCCAATTAATCTAGCATCATCAAACATCAAATACAATTTCTAGTTTTATAGACTCTGAACAGAATTAGCAAAAGAATAGTCTTTGTCAAAATTATTTGTCTAACACTGAGCACCTTTCAAAACCAGCAATTTGTTTCCTTAGCCTAACTATATAATCTGTGCAAGTATTCCAACCTCGTTTGTCAAAAATTTGATATAGCAGTTCTAGACTAAGAAAAATTTTCTAGTTAGGAATAAATAACAATAAAATAGCCTAATATATGAAGCAATTAAATAAAAATGATGAATCTGATGTCCACCGTTCACAAAATATCACCACAAAATTGTATAAATTATTACATCTCCTGTTAAGTCCAGTGTTTCCAACAAAAAATTAATTGAAACTGATGTCCATCTCTTACCAATATCTGTGGAAACCAAATATGATACTCCTGTCTACCAACTATTACTACATTCATCTCCTTATCCATGTCTGTTGAATATACATTCTTACTAACATAAAACTCAGTTTCTCTTCTTTTCAAACAACCATAACAATAAAGAGTAAGCAGTAAGCAGCCACACATTGAACCCTTGGACCTAGCAAGTTATCCAGTAATCAGGTCAAGTGAACTGTCTTTGAGGGGCCTATGTATTGTTTTTATAATTTAAACTTAGTGAATTTTTGTTTCGGCAAGACTATAGGTTGTTTAATTTTGTTAGCACTCCTAAATTGGCAATATTCTCAATATACCTAATTTATTCAATCATACTTAATTCATAAAGATATTTCAATAGTTTTTTTCTTACAGAAAGAGGTAAACAGAAAAGTATCAGCACATCAAGGAACAAATATATAATTGATGATCAGGGAAGCAACAGGGTCTTTTGAACTGCAGGGGTTTAAAATAAAATTCACTATTTGAACCAAAAGGAACTCAAGAAGTCTTTTCTTTTTTTTTCTTTTTGAAGTTCAACTCATATTCTAGTTAATGAATAATGGAAGGACAAGGATTGTTACTACTTACTAGAATATGGAAACAGAAAGTAAAAGAAAAGTTCTATGCAGTTATTAACTTGTAACTTTTTTTTAAAATAAAACTCAAACCATGGCACATTGTAATCCCACATACATGCAAATCTGAATTGAGATTTTATACAAATTACTGACCTCATGAATATTTCCTTCATCAGTTCAATGCTAAAAGCATCTACATAAGAACTGAGTTATACTTTTCCCCATGCTTGAATAATCCAGTGTCGGAGATAAAAAGATAGGAGAACTGCCTCATCTCCAGGTACATGGCAATGAGGTATAGGAAACCATACTTGCTTCCAAAAGTACAGATTGATTTTATAATTTTTTAAACTATAAAAATCTGCTTGATTTCATGTCATAAATAAACATACACCAAAATCATTTCCTTCTATCTAGCAATCAAACTATTCTCCAACCATGCACTTTCATCAATTTGTTTTGTTTTATCTTCATCTGTCCATATTATACTTGTAAATCATAGCAAACAACATCACTTATCCACATCAGTTATATGCAATACTTTAGTGCCATATTATCTTCACTCTTCATCTCCTTCCAATCTTGCATATGTTTCTAAATTGCTTTACTCATGTAGCAATTGCAACCTAACATAAAAAACTTGCAGATACAAAAAGGATATTGATAATACAAACATTAAGGGACCTAACATCCTATTTCATAAAAGAAAATGTGGATGACGTAGAAAGTTTCATAGTCAATATGTCATATTCCTTGGTTATATAGATCAAAAAGATAACATGGATGATGCTCCTAGAGGTTTGAGATTGATAACAATAGTAACTTTGGTTTAATGCCATCAGACATGAAGGACCATCAGCCAGTTCACCAGTGCAAAATGGTTCTAATACAGTATATGCTTGATCAAAAAATCAATAAGAGCCCTAAGCAATCATAAGTATTATATATCTGTCAACCTAAGTGAAGATTTTATACTGGAGGAAAATTTATGGGTTGCAGACTCCTTAGAAATTTTCATCAATTATTGAGAGCCATGAATAGGATTGGGCCAGTTCTCTCAGCAACCAGTTAGGAACAAAGAGAGTCCATCCATCTCAGGGAAACTTCACAACGGTAACGTAGAACATTGCATTGCGTATACATGTCTTCCAATAAAAGCTAACAAGTCCATCCATCCTATAACTATGTTGCTAATCTTTGAATGTTCATTAAGTAGAATTATCTTTTGTGTTTATTTCTTCTCTACATGATCGATGTCATTTCTACTAGAGATGAGTTTTTGTATTCGTGTAAATAACTCAAACTGATTCTCAGAAATGAAAGTATAATAATTGTTTAAAACTCTTGTTGTCTTCCTGAGTTATTCAGTTATCCTACCTATGTTGATTTGAAATAATTTTTTATCACTATCTCAAATTCATATTTTGAGAGAAGACAATGAGTACTGACTTTATCTATATGTCTTTCAGTTCATATGCAATAATTTACAATTCATAAGAAAACATGTTCTTTTCTTACATGAGATGAATAGAGTTAAATTCACATGATTTGCTGTTCATGAAGATTTAAACAAATGGTAAAATCTAGTATAGAATATGAGCAGACATAATAATCCAAAGTAGAACTGCTAGTCAAGTACGATGACAGTGGTTCCATACCTGCAAGTGACTAGCAACATTTTCCCGAGTAAGCCCAGCGACTTTCATCAATTCAAGAATTTTCTTTGGAACTGCTTCTGCAGAGAGCAACAAGTATCAAGAATAAAGAAATACAACTTTGATATTGAATCTTGACAAATTTTCACTAGGATAATAAATCTGAAGTCTATTGTTTGGTGACTGAATGTGCACAGTTCTGCAGGTAAATGAGTATAGCAAAAAAGTTAAACAAATGCTACGGTTGTCCAATTACTAAGATAAAACCTTAATTAAAGACATCAATAAATAAAGTGTGAGAACTCATACTATCAATGCCCAATTGGTTGACAGCGGTCACAAATTGTTGGTGCAGTTCTGAAGACCACACCACTCTTGGTTTCTTCGTCTGGGAAGGATCTGCCTGATCATCAACATCCTGTTCGTCCTCCTCCTTTCCTTCCTTCTTTCTCTTTATGTTCTTCAAATTCTCTCCACATCCGGAGGTCGCATTGTCCCCTTCCTCCATAGCCCTTTTGTGCCTTTCACTCTCCCTTTCGTTCTCCTCGAGACTCCCCGAATGCTCCAACTCTTTCAATTCGAACCGCTTCTTCCTCACCACGTGCTGCCATATATTCTTTAATGGCTCGATTCTCACAGGCTTTATAAGGTAATCCACGGCGCCGTGGGTGACACCCTTCATGACCACGTCCTTGTGATCGTCAGCCGACATCACTGAGCAAGGAGAACAAATCAAAAACAGCCGCAATGCCACACAACCAGCCGTCGTCACGTCGCTGTGCACTTACTGATGACAGGGAGGTCCATCTCCAATCCGATGTGCTCGAGCAGCTTGAACCCGTCCATGTCCGGCATGTAGACGTCGCTGAGGACCAGGTCGAACCACCCCTTCCTCTCGCGAAGCATGGAGAGCGCCGTCGCCGCGCACGAACATGTAGTCACTGCAACACGACCAATCAACACGAATCGTTTCTAAACGCACATCGAAGACAAGTTTCTGTAAGATGGACAGAGCGTAGTACGGAGTACAAAGGAAAGGGGAGGGTGCGGGGGTGGGGTGGTGGTGTGGGGGAGGGAAGGAAAAGGCTTTAACAGAAGACGGCAAATGCGGGGACAGATGGTACCATCGTAGTCGCACTTGCGGAGCATCATCTCGATGATCTTGAGGCAAGTGGCGTCATCATCGACGACGAGAACTCGCAAGCCGGCGGGGAACTCAGTGGGCATGCCGGCGGCGGCGGCTGCAGCATCCGGCCGCCCAGTAGAGCTGCTGGCGGTGGCTTGGCCGCAGCTGGTTGGGGCGGGATCCATTCGCTCATTCATCCACTCCTCTCCGAAACCAAATCCAGCATTAGATGTCCGCGGAGTCGATCGGAGTGGTTATCGGAGAGAGGGCAGAAGCGGGAGGGAGTGGATCTCCTGAGATCCAGAACAAACCCGAAGCCAGATAAAAGCACGAGAACAACAGAAGATAGAGAGATCGTTGGACTCCTAAATACTCTGCTTGGTTGTTGGACTCTGGCGCTGTTCTGTTTGATTCTCTCTCTCTCTCTCTCTCTCTCTCTCTCTCTCTCTCTCTCTCATGGAAAAAAAAGCTCCCTTACTTTCTCTCTCTGTTCTCAAACCTCACCAACATCTCTCACCGAGAAGGGAGGGGAAAGCCAGCTCACTTCCCTCAACTAGCCAACCGTATCCCCTCCCCGCCTCCCTCTCTCCCTCCCTCCCTCCCCGCTCCCATGAAACCAAATGGGAAACATTCCATTACGCCTCCTTTGCCCCTGCAGTCCTTCGCTATTCTTGAAACTTAGCATTTTATATTGTATTACCAGTCCAATTGACCCAAACAGGTACTTCGTATGATTGAAGCCTCGGTCTTGGATAAGCCTAACATTGCAAACCACAACGACGAACCTTCTTTATCTCATGTATCATTCCATGCATACACATACATGCATCGGTCTCGAGCATGTTCCGATGACCATGCGAATGCCTGGACTCAACTGCAGTTAGTTAATCTTGGAAAAATATAACATTTTTATATCATGCTTGAATTGGAGCCTAATTAAGATCTATAACTAACATCTATAAGTTATCTGATGTGATTCCTTTTTTACTTCGAGATTTTACGCCATAATTTGGAAAGTACAAAAACACGCAATTTGTTTCTTTAAAAAACTATTTTAGCATCGAATGAAACAGCAAAAAAAAAACAAAAAAGGATGATATATGGCGCTGATACGAGTCATTCATTACTCATCCTGTCGTCTTCCTCATTAATGCCCGAGCTGCTATGTGGTCGGACTCGGTCAAATCCCTAAAGTTAATCTTGTTCTACCTAAGATTAAGGAAATTATGGCAAAGAAGGTATAATTCATTAGGACAAATATTCATTGTTAATATTATAATTACTACTACTTGGTCAATGGCACCGATTCCTTGCTCTTTATGGCCGAAGCCATGCTGAGTAGATTAACCCTCCTAAACGTGGTAAAAGGGACAAAAAGTAAAAGGATTAAAGTAAAGAAAGAAGGCAAAGGCAAACGGGGTTCATGCTTTGCTGTTGCGGATTTTGTAGTACGAAGCAGACCCACTGGACGTAACTCGCATCACGAACCCTCCCCGTGATTGGCGGGTCGCTAAGGCCAATCACGAGTCAGATAGACCGGACGGGGAGCGACGCGAACGGGGTTGGGGGAAGGTATTGTTTTCACTTGACTCTGCCGGCACAGGATAACTCGTCGTCGTCAGAGGTGTAAGAGCCTCGTAACTAAAAGCGTGAAATCGTGGGTTCTCCGCGGCGCATCACACCGGCCCGCACGTGCTTTATACGAAGCGTCGTCATAGGCTGTACGTAGCTTTTGTAAAGCGCCATCCGACGGTCTCCGTTAAGTTTGCAGGTCGCAATCTCTGATACGAATTAAATCCCTATAAATTCAACGACAGAGAAACAATAAAAAAAAAAAAATACTTGATTGCTTTTTTATTTATTTACTCGTATACGAGTTTTAATTTTTAGGTGAAATCGGTGCCAATTTAAAGTACCTATCGAATATAATTACTTAGTTAATTTCGATACCAAACAATGGGCTTTTATTTTTGGTTGAAAGGATAAATATTATCCAAAAATTGATTAGCTATTTTTCCATTTCCAATTTTGACATGTGAACCCTATACATGTATATATATACATATACATGTATATATTTACATATACATATATATATATATATACATGTATATATTTACATATACATGTATATATATACATATATATATATATATATATATACATATATATATATATATATATATATATATATATATATATATATATATATATATATATATATATATATATATATATATATATATATATATATATATATATATATATAGATAGAGAGAGAGAGACAGAGAGGGGAAGAGAGTCGGTTAGCCATAAATATCCAAGCATTGGCACATTAAAATGGCTTTGTGGTGGATTTTGATTGAAATTGAGTTTGAATTCCACATCTAAGTTCGAGATATCAAGAATGAAAAATAATATTATTGTAGTGTTTTTTTTTTTTTTTTTTGCGATTGTAGAGAGAGACATTTATAATATAATACCTCAAACATATTGACAAGTCAGAGTGATATAGTGTCATAATTCACATAGGTTACCTCATGGAAAATCTAAAATCGAAATCCCAACAAATAAAGTTATGTATCACTTAACATAATTGAACCCATAATGAACTAACAAACATCCACTACATGTTTCAATTACATCCTCAAGTGCATCCAACTTCAAATAATAATATTATTATGATCATATATATGCTTAAGAAAAATTTTAAAGACACTTTCTCCAAGCAAACCAATATACAAACACTTTAAAGAAATTTTAAAATGGAGATATGAGTAAATCATATCTCAGTAAACTACTAACAAAACTTTTGATTAATTAAAGTTGTTAGAACATCAAAACTTACCAAAGGTTGATTTTCTCTAAAATGATCATAATCTTTTGATGTCATTTTTTATGTGAAAATTTAATTTTATTATAAACCCATGTTTATAAAGAAGAAATATAAATATAAAAAATCATTATATGTTATTATTAAGTAGAAAATTTTTAATATTAAAATCTAAAATCAAATAATAATAGATCTAAATTTACGATGTGTACTTTTCAATATCACTTGAAAAGTTTTTATCTAATCTACAAGTACACCGTAATTCAAATACTACAGTGATATCGATCTCCTCTCTTTTTATTCTTCATAAAATTACTATGAGCAATGAATTTGTAAACAAAGGAGATATAAAAGAAGATATGTAATCTCTAATAATGTTATGTATTCATGTTTTCTCTTATATGCGTATTCGTGTATTCGTACATTATATGTTTAGTTTCTATAGAGATTTTGTTTATTTATAAATGAGAGCAAAGGGTCTAGAATAAATAATTAGGAAAGTCCCTTCCATCAAGATTATCTTCTAAGAAATCTTATCATAATTGAACTTATTTTTTATTGATCGATAATTATAATCAAAAATCTAATCATATCTATAATATATTTTACCTAATTATGATAAAATTTTTAAATCTTTCAATTTTAAAAACCTAATTGACCTTAAGATTTTATCTTTTAGAGGAGCACGACATGATATATAACAAAAAAATTAAGTTACTATAATTTTCCTTTGAAAAAAAATAATAACTCATAACCGATGTGACTTTAAAAAGTATACTATATTATTAGTGTTAATTATAAATTACTCTTTATAATTAGTTACCTTTAGCATCTTGATCTCAACACTTTGAAAGATTACATCAAGATTTTTATATTTATGAAAGTCAAATAGTTAACTTCATTTTTTCTTATGTCATTAGTTTTATTAACGGAAATATCGCATATGCTTAGTGGTAAACCTTATAGTATTTTCGTTAGCAAAGTCAACGATGTGAGGAGAAACGAAGCTAATTTATTTTATTTTTTATAAATATAATGATCCCAATATAACTTATGAGAATACAAGGATTGAAATATTAAAGGTAACTAATTATAAAAATAATATATAATTAGTCTATATTATTATTATATAAAAGTTAGATTCATAATTATATTTATCTCTATAAATAAATAAATAAATATTGAATATTACATTTAATATGTGCCCAACCAGATTTTTTTTCCCAAACCCGAGATGACTGTGAGACAGGGAAAAACTAGTTGAAGAATGTAATAGAATTAGTGTAAGAGAAATCATCCTTTACCTTTGGATCAATATTTCTAAATTATAAATAATTCAATATATTAAGAGGACTATTTTTTATTTTTGATTTGATGGTGACATGATGGAGGAGCCAACACTACAATTATTATGTGGTTATGAATGCAAGTTTGACTTGGTGTTCAACCCATGCATAGTCTATTCATTAATAAGTCTCCCCCTATCATCAATCAAAAGTTTATGGATCTATCGATGTTTTTCTTAATATAATCAGGATATTTTTAAAAAATAGACAACACATTAACTTCTTCTCCTGCATGTACTCCTCATTTGTTAAAAATATAGGGATTGACTTGAGCTTTCATATCATTCTTATATTATAAGTTATATTTTATACGAAGATAAAGGTAAGTCTGCATGAATGGTACATACTTTTAGTCTCTTTTTCTTCATTCTTCTTTTTGGTCTTTTTAGTGATCGACACACTGTGGCCTCAATGCGCACGTCGATGCGGCGATTCGCCTTCTCATCTAAAACGCATGTCCTTTTCTACTTCAATTGGATAGATCACATTAACATTGTAGTTCTATGTGATGAGCTCGAGCAATTCCACTCACAGATCCATCCTGTCTCGTCCCGGAGACCAAGCAGCAGATCCGGCAGAGCCCATCTCGGTTTCCGAGACAGATCTCCCCATCATGCCCTTCCTCATAACCTCACGTGCTGCGGGTGCTGGCATCTCTAAACGTCAAACAGCAAACTCATCCCACCCGATTCTTGCACGTGTCCCATAGCCTCAGCCACAGCAACACGTCACGCCTCGACGGGGCAAATGACGTGAAACCTACCCGTCGCGTTTGCCGGTGACGGCCCTCACGTTGGTGGGTCCCGCGGAGATCCTGTTGTCTCGCCTGTCGCCAATGGGTAAACAGGGAGGGTAGACGAGTTTGACAGGTAGGAGAAACGGGAAATCTTGGAATGGCGTTTTCGTTGTTCCGACCGAAATGGATGTCCTTTTAGGAAGGCGATTACAAGTGCCAACCAACATCGCCTTTTCGCACACGGAGAGATTGTCCACCGCTTCTTCCCCTTCTTTTTCTCTCTCTCTCGGCTCGTGGATCTGTGGGTGGGGCTACGATTAGGGTGCTCGGGGAAGGAGGATTCGGTTCGTGGAGGGAAAAGGAGCTGCGAGGGTGACGATCGATCATGGAATCCGATGCGTGGAGCCGATTGTCACCGGCCGCATCGAAGCGCCACCAGACCGCGTCGCATTCGCGATACGCCGACGCGTCTCGGGATCTCAGCCTTCGCGGCTGGAGAGGTGGGTGAGGGGATTAGGTGCTGCCGGCGAGGTTTGCGTGTTCCTTGCGCTGTTTTTTGAGTGGGATCTTCTGATCGTGTGTCTCGGTTGGTAGATTTGTATCTTGGGTTCGAGGAGTTAGATGGAGGCGAGGATGACCCGCGCGCGGAGTTCCCTTGCCCGTTCTGTTCTGAGGATTTCGACATCGTCGGGCTTTGCTGCCATATCGATGATGAGCACCCCGTGGAGGCTAAGAATGGGGTATGACTTCATTTTTCCAACCTGATTAAGATGTATCGATTAAGAACATTTTTTTTTTCTCTTTTTCCGTTGTGATGTTAGGAAAAAGAGTTTCTTTTGGGATGAGGAGAAGCTTACATTTTCATACGGGAATTGTTTGTTCAAGAATTCATCATCTTTTTTTTATTCTTTGGAGGTTAATCCGTGTCGTTGGTTTCAACCTCTTAGGTTATCTCGGTAATTTTCATCAGGTAGACTTAAGTGTCGGAAGAAAGTTGTGATTTTGAAGCATATATTCTCTTGAGGAAGTTTGAGGTTGTGGCTTTTAATCGAAGCATTATCTTTACTTAAAATCTCCGTTCAATCTCTGTATTGTTGGCCATCTTGTGTTACCATGAGCTTGCTTCTTGCCTGCAAAACCAGGCCATGGTCTAGCAATTTCATAATGCTTAACCTAGGACAACCGACCTTGGAGTACCTTTTTACTGCATTAGAAATCAGTTTAAACATCTAGATGTTAGCTAAGGAGCAGTTTCTCGAATAAATCATTGACTTATATAGGATGATATAGATACGTGTTCCCTCTTTTCCCATGTCCAAACAATGAAATAATTTATATGTCAATCTCATAAGCCTCAACCCTGTATGCCAACCAAGGAAGCTTAGTGAGTGTGCCTTCTGTTTTCAGCATTTTAACCTTTGGTTCATGATGATGGGAGATCATATGACAGTCCCTATTTTGAAGAGATATTTGCTTCTTTTCTAATATCGGTCAAAACTGCACTCTATACATGGTTGATGCAATTGAGGTTCCTAGTTTGTCTGGATTCTTATATAGTTCAAAACTCTGTTTTAAACTGTGTACAAATATATAGTAGCAAAATTTTCCTGACTAGTTGTGTTATGTGAGAGTATATTCCTGGCATCAATACACATAATGAGATCCACTTCATACTCAGTTCAAAAGGAGAATTTTCTAAATTGATGAATTATTTTTAATCCTCTTAAAGTCAGAGCTGCTTATGCAATTGATGTTCATTCAGGACTGGGAATTATAGGATCCACATTAACTGCCTAGCTCATCTTTTGGACTAAGGCTTATGTATTTCATGGTATTTAACACTTCTATTGGATCATCTTTTGCATCCTGATTGCCTCATTTTAACATTTTTCCTGATGAACATAACTTATACCAGCTGAAGTATTTAAACTTTTGTGTTTCATTTGGTTCTGCATTTTCCTTCATCTCAAATAATGCTGGACAACCTCAAATAAAAAAGATTATTAGATGTCAATATGCCCCATCATGCTTTACATAAAATATTGTTATGTAGTCTGCATAAGTCCAAAAAGTTAATGTAATTGAAATATGTTCAGATATATTAAAGTAGGACATAGTACATTTTGTGGAAACAATAAGGAAAAGATCTGTTGAAATGGTATGTGTATGTAAGACCATTAAGTGTGTTGGTTGGAAAATTTAGTCAATAAAGGTTAGCGATCTTATACAGAAGGATGAAGGGGCATGATGACCTTTAGAGCATATATGGATATTTTTTTTAATTGATCTAAAAGATGGGAAAGTGACAATGCAGACTTCCGCAACCAATTGGGATAAATCTTGTTGCTAAGTTTTTAATGTCTTGGTGATAAAAAAATAGTTTCTCCTCCTGTATTGTACACATTTTTTGACGTTTTGTTAAATTTCTGGTTTATGTGAAAAGTGGTGAGTATTTGGTAGGCAAAAGCCATTTCCCTTTTTCTTATTGCTGCATTTGTTTGAGTGCACTTTGTATGATGACTTATCATGCTAGGGTTGGGATGTTTTACCTTTTGCAGGTATGTCCTGTCTGTGCAGCTAGCATTGGGCTTGACTTGGTTGGTCATTTGACAACACAACATGGGAACTTTTTCAAGATATCCTTTTCATTCTCTATTGGATGTTACCCATTTTTTAAAGCTTGAGCTAAAAATGCTGTGTGAAGAATTTTGAATTTTTTAAATCAGCTCTAGGGTCCTTTTGCTGTACTATAAAGATGATCAGAACCTATGTTCGGATTGTTGAGTTTGAATTTCTTGATTGAGAATTACATGCAGCGTAGGAGAAAATGCCGCAGGGGATCATTTGCACCCCGTACTATGCTTTCTCTGTTGAGAAAGGACCTGAGAGAGGGCAATCTGCAAGCTCTTCTAGGGGGATCTTCCTATGGGGCTCCTCCTCCTCCTACGGCAACACCTGATCCGTTTATATCATCGCTAATTTATACTTTGCCTTTGGATGAGTCTTTGAAAGATGCACGACCAGAATCTTTTGAAGAAGGAACACTTGTCAGCAAGAGTTCAGATGAAAAAGTGGTTGATAGGTATGTGCCTATTTATAAATTTTCCATTACATGATATCATCAATTTGATATGCAGATGATGTTGGAACTTTACATGTCATTGATTTTCTGCAATTCTTAATTTAGTTGGCTCATTCATTTTATTTTATTTTTCCCGTATCAAGGAATGCGTTTTCTTAGAAACCTTTGATCTCAATTACTCGCTTTACACGGTCATAAATATTATGATCTATTTTCAGTCGGTAGGGTTGTTTCTGAAGTTATTCCATCTTATGTATCCTGAGACTTGGGACGGTATGTATTTCCAGTGGGGATAGATTAGTCCAATAATTTGTCGTAGAAATTGATCGACCTGCTTCTTGGCCTTATCATATGGTCTTTCTTTAGTCCCCTGATTAGAGAATGATCACAATTTGGTACTAACTGCATTTTGTCTATGAATGGTGGAACATATTATAACATTAAGTGTATGAAAGGCCATGCACCCCTATGCTGAACAACTTGTTCCTTAGGATTCTTGTAGTTTGGTTGCTATTTCAATAAATGTTTTTTCTCAGTTCTAACCAACCCGTATGATCCATACATCCAGGGTTGAACCGTCTCTGTCAGACAAGGATCAGAAAGAGAGGGCTCAAAGGAGCAAATTCGCGCAGGGGCTTGTGCTGTCTACTATCTTTGACGACTCATTGTAAGCCATGCTTCTGCCATCTAGTGGCGGCCGGAATGCTCGAGGGAAACAGAAGAGCTCATCAGCGGGTGGCATTGGCATTTCTTCTTGTCGTTGAAGGGGCCCGTTGTTCCTATGGAAGGGTTCCAAATTAGTACTTAAATTGTCTTACTAGGGGAGAGCTAAGAGCATAAATTGTATTATGCATATTAACTTAGTACATGTTTTTAGGAGTGAATGTTGAACTATTATATACTATGGGCAGCAACGCCTACTCATAGTGGGAGACTGCTTTAGCATTTTTCTGTCACCGGTTTCTTGATTTCCAGTTCTCACAGATGGAAAACACAGAGATCACTCCAATTGCTAAGGCAGAAATGGCCTCTTCAGTGCATCAAGGCAAGCATATATTACTTTCACAGCTTTGCAAAGGTGTGTTTCTTTTTACTATCACTTTGAGGCAGTCATTAGAAGAGGAGCTTGGAAAACAAGCAATGGCCTTCCTCGGAGTCCAACGGAGCCCCTCCCAAGCCATTTAACCATAACGTGCTTCCTCGGAGTCGCTATGGCGGATCAAAAGAGGAGGAGCTCTGGGAATTGGGAGACTCTCTGGTCACTGCTGTGAAATATAGATATGGTGGTGAGGTTTTGAGAAATAATATTGCCATAAAATGCAACTTATTGTCATTGTCTTAGTTAATTACGTATTACCTTTTATACTTGACTCGTATTATTATCGTGGTTCTTGTATTTAAAAATTTACATTGGGGAAATAAATAACTCAATTTGTGCTAATGTTGTCAACAGTATTTGACGAAAAACATAATATATGATAACATGTGTTGAATCGATGCAGAAATGATGGACAAAGATAATTTAAATATTTTAAAAATAAAAAATATTAAAAATAAATGAAATTATTTATTTTATTTTTAGAATTATAGGAATCTTAATATATATTTTTTTAAATACAGAGATTGTGATGCTAATAAGATCCAAATAAAATAGATAATATATAATTAGTCGTAATTGTCCAAACTGGTTGTATTATGGTCTCCACTAAATCTTATTAGATTTGGGAATGACATCATCTGGGTAATGCACTATTAACTATCTATGTCATCCAACATGTATCAAATCCATACTCAAATACCTATATTTGATTCATATTTAATAAAAACCTGATTAATAATTATTTTAATGAAAACTCAAATAGGCTCCATTATTAGAGAAAAAAAATACCCACCTCTTATAATTAAAATTGTTATCATTCAGGTTTTTGAATTCAATCGAATGAAACTCTAATCAAATAATTAAGTGGGTTGGATAGACAAAGGAACCTCAAATAATTATCTCAATGAAGAGTCAAATAAACTCCATTATCGGAAAAGACCCAACTCTATTAATTAAAATTTATGATTATTTATGTTTTTTAATTTAATTTAATAGAATTATAAATCAAATTAAGTGGGTTAGACAGACATAGATACATGAAAAAATTGGCTATCAATCCACGTTGAATATTTTTGATCCGCTGAACCATGTCTTTGTCCGATGAACGCATAAATCAAGGCTATAGAAACTTCCTAAAATTGCCATGGTGACAAAAAGCAAGATCACAATGATCGAATGTTGGGGTAGAAATGGCATGTTCATAATCGCATTCATATTAATATATTGGAAATTCACAATTCGAAGTATGGATGACAAGTTTTCATTAAAAAAAAAACAAAAACAAGGGGAAATATAACTATTATTTCTCTCAATTTAACACAAGATGACATAAAAAAAATAAAGAAAAACAAGGGAATATGAAAATTTTATTTCTCCCAATTTAACATAAGATGACATAAAGGCGAAGGATGTATTCTCTGCCTTTATAAATAAAACTATTGCATCATAAATGCAACTCGTGTTACAAGAACAAACACTTAGTGTAAATTTATTTTTTATTAAAAGTATAGCATGGTATTATAATACATTAAAGAGCACCAAAGAAAGGCACTAACCTTAACGGTTAGTAGCTTGCATGATCGTAGGTTTAAGGGGTGATTTCATCCGTTTATGCAAGGTTGATTGCATCACATGCCTAAACATATGACTTGATGTTTTCACTCGTGAGTGCATTTGTATTTTAACGAATGATCTCATCCATTCGTACATGGTTGATTGTTGAAATGTTCATTGTTAATACACACACACACATATATATATATATATATATATATATATATATATATATATATATATATATATATATATATATAAAGTCCGGAGAACAAATGAATAATAAAATCTATAACTTTGGTTTAATATAAGATTGTATTAGACGAGAAAAATAGATTAGAAAAAAAATAAATGTATCGGTCTTTAGATAAATTCCTAAATAAGAATGAATATTGATGATTAAATTACTTAAATATCTTCAGGTAAAAAATATATTTAAGGATCCGAGCGTGGACAGACATTTCATTTTAGAGTTTACTATTTAAAGCTCCTTCTTACTATTCATAAATTCTATTATTTATAATCCTTTTAAAAATAATTTATTATTTATAATGTCAGAGTTGTCCCAAGAAATTAATAAAAATTAAATCCAAAATAATTTTTCTTGTGATGCTTCTATCTTTAAAGCCTAGACCCTTATTTATAGCATCAATAGGAGATAACAAGTTAGAAAATTCAGATGTAGGACTATGTGCGACTTGCCAAACTAACAAATCTCCATCTTGGCATATCCCAACATTGATAATTTAGCAAAATTTGTTCCATCTTCTTCACAAATGCCCTAACGGATAATCACCAACAATGAATACCAACCAAGTCCAAACACTGCTTGAACTTGTAAACCGAAAGAGGCTTTGTAAGCATATCAGCTGGATTGTCCTTCGTATGAATTTTCTGAACAAGGACCTTTCCCTCGACAATGGTATCCCGAATAAAATGAAACTTCACATCGATATGTTTCATCCTCTCATGATACATCTAGTTTTTAGTCAAATGAATAGCACTTTGACTATCACAGTAAATTGCAACAACACCTTGATGTTGACATAATTCGCCAAACAAACCTCTTAACCATAAAACTTCTTCAATCACCTCTGTCACTGCCATATATTCTGCCTCTGTAGTAGATAAAGCTATGACAGGTTGTAAAGAAGCTTTCCAACTAACTACACAACCGTCAATGCAAAATACATAACCTGTCAGAGATCTTCGTTTATCAAGATCCGCAGCATAATCAGAGTCGACAAAATCAATCAAAGTGTCATGATTTTTTCCAAACTCTAAACAAGCATCTGAAGTCCCTTGCAAGTATATGAGAATCCACTTCACAGCCTGCCAATGTGTTTTACCTGGACGAGACATATATTTGTTAACCATACTGACTGCTTGTGAAATATCTGGATGAGTATAAACCATTACATACATAATACTGTCGATGGCACTGGAATATGGAACTTTCACCATATATTCTTCCTCTTTAACTAACTGTGGTGACTGAGCAATAGATAGCCAAAAATGGCTAGCACAAGGAGTACTCACTGGCTTAGCGTTTTCATGCCAAACCTCTCGAAGACTTTCTCGAGGTAATTTTTTTGGGTCAGAAATAATTTTCTAACTCTTCGATTTCTTTTGATCTCCATGCCAAGAATCTTCTTAGTTGCTCCTAAATCTTGCATTTCAAATTCACTATTTAGCTACATTTTCAATGTGTGAATTTCTGACAAATTCTTAGCTACAATAAGCATGTCATCAATATAAAGTAACAAATACACAAAAGAGCCATCATTTAACTTCCGGAAGTAGACACAACTATCATACATGCTCCTCGTGTAACCATGACCCAACATAAAAGAATCAAACCTCTTATACCACTATCTTAGAGACTGCTTTAATCTGTACAAGGATTTCTTTAACAAGCAAACATGATCTTTCTTACCGTCAACTTCAAATCCATGAGGTTGCTCCATGTAAATTTGCTCTTCAAGTTTACAATGTAAGAAAGCTGTCTTGACATCAAGTTGCTCCAATTCCAAATCATACATGGCAACTAAAGCAAGCAAAACACAAATAGAGCTATGTTTAACAACAGGTGAAAATACATCATTAAAATCAACACCATGTACCTGACTATAGCCCTTTGCAACCAATCGTGCTTTGTACCTTGTATCTTCAACCCCTGGAATACCTTCCTTCCTTTTGAAGACCCATTTGCATCCAACAATTTTTTTACCCAAAGGCGGCTTCACAAGATCCCAAGTTCTATTCTGATGGAGAGATTCAATTTCTTCATTCATCGCAATCAACCACTTAGTGGAATCATCATAAGAAACTGCATCTGAGTAGGTAGTAGGCTCACCAACTCCACCTATTTCTTCTGCAAAAGACAAAGCATATGCAACCAAATTTGTATATCTTTGTGGTGATCGAATATCTCTACATGATCTATCCTTGACTATGTAATATTGCTCTTCCTCTGGATCATCTTCGTTAGTAGACTCGGGACCATCTACTGGCATTCTTTGAGTAGAAGAGTTCAACTGAAGAAAATCAGAACTACCAATCTAAAACTCTACCTGCTTTTGCGTACTATCATTTGTACAACTAATAGATTCCTCTTTAGAAGATAACATAGATAATTCATCAAAAGTAACATCTCTACTGATTATAAATTTTGGGGATTTGGGATTAGGATACCATAATCTGTATCATTTCACCCCGAAAGCATACCCAAGGAAAATGTACTTTTTAACTCGAGGCTCTAATTTTTCTTCATTTATATGCATGTATGTTGGACATCCAAAGATTTTAAAATCAAAGTAATCAGCAAGAGTACCTGACCAAATTTCCTCTGGAGTTTTAAAATTAAGTGCTGTAGAAAGAGCGAGGTTGATAATGTAATAGGCCATATTAATCGCCTCTACCCAAAAGTCCTTTGTCAACCCTGCATTTGGGATCATACACTTTGCTCTTCTAAGAGTATTCTATTCATACATTCGGTCACACTATTTTTCTGAGGCGTCATCCTAACAGTGCGATGCCGAACAATTCCTTCAATTTTGCAGAATTCATCAAAGTCACCTCCATAAAATTCTATGCCATTATCTGTTCGAAGCCACTTAATCTGTTTACCTGTTTGCTTCTCAATAAAAGCCTTTCATTGTTTAAAGGTTAGAAAAATATCATTTTTATGCTTCAGAAAATAAACCCAAACTTTCCTGGAATAATCGTCAATGAAAGTCAACATATACCTAGCACCACCTATAGACTGAATACGAGCTGGACCCCAAAGGTCTGAATGAATATAGTCAAGAGTACCTTTTGTTTTGTGAACTGCCAGAGAATTGAAGCTGACTCTTTTCTGCTTTCCAAAAATGTAGTGTTCACAGAAATCCAATGGCCCAGTACTCTGTCCGCAAAGAAGACCCATTTTGCTTAATATGCTCAAGCCTTTCTCGCTCATATGACCCAAACGCATATATCATAATTTGGTGATGTCAGAATCAGACAATGATGATGACGAGACTGCAACCGAGCCTATGACAGTAGTTCCCTACAAAATATACAAGCTACTAGACCTACAAGCTTTCATAACAATAAGGGCACTTCTAGAAACTTTCATAACTCCACCTTCAGCTGTGTATTGACACCCAAGAGTCTCTAGGGTGCCTAAAGAGATAAGATTCTTTTTCAAATCAAAAACATATCTAACATTAGTGAGCGTCCTCTCAATATCATCATGCATTTGAATTCGGATTGTGTCTCTACCAACAACATCACATGCGCCATTATTACCCATCAAAATAATTCTACTATTACAAGATTCATATGTAGAAAACAAATCTCTATTGGGACACATGTGATAAGAACAACCCGAATCTAAAATCCATTCATTTTTAGATCTCGTCCTGTCATTAGTAGCAAAGAAAATATTTTCACCATTCTCATCGGCTGCTACACTAGCTTTAGCGGACTCAATAGTTTTCTCAATAATTTTTTCTTTTTTACTTTAATTTATTTTTTAATTTAAAATAATCAGCCTTAATGTGCCTCATTTTATGACAATATATGCACTCCAAATTTTTATGTCTGGATTTAGATTTAGATCTACTACTATCAAATTCTCTTTTATCCGTTCTACCCCTGACAACCAGACCCTTAGCTTGATTCCCACTACTTTCCCTAGTTATATCCCTATCTATCTGCTCCTTAGATTTTAATACAGATTTAATTTCCTGATACGAAATTATTTCTTTTTCATAAATCATAGTATCACGGAAATACTTAAAGGATTGGGGGAGAGAACACAAAAGTAATAGAGCCTTATCCTCATCATCAATTTTCGCATCTATATTTTCCAAATCCATAACTAAGGAATCAAATTTATCAAGATGTGAGAGTATAGATGTACCTTCAGTCATTCGAAGCATGTATAAACTCTGCTTCAAGTAGAGACGGTTCTCCATTGTCCTCTTCATATACAATGCTTTAAGCTTATCCCACATGCTCTTAGCCGTAATCTCCGTAGCTACCTCCCGTAAAACTTCATCAGAGAGATTTAGAATAATGCTTGATCGGGACTTCTTATCCATACCCGTAAAATCTTCCTCTGACGTACAATCTGGAATTTTCTCAGCTTCCTGTAGTGCCAATTCAATCCGTCTTGAACCAGAATGACCTCCATCTTGAGCTGCCAAATATCGAAGTTGACATTTCTGTCAAATTTCTCGACAACGATCTTTGTTATTGTCATTGTTGCCAAAAGATCCCAAAACCAGATTCTGATATCGGTTTGTTAGAGTTTCCCTAAGAATTTTACCAAAAGATAATTTGGCAACTTAATAAAGACAATAAAGCAGAAAAATAAAAGAGAGACAAGGACACAAGATTTACGTGGTTCGGTCAATTGACCTACGTCAATGAACGAAGGAGGAGCAAAACTTTTACTATAAAAGGGACAATTACAAATGCCTTAGAAAAAATATTCCTAAGCCATAAAGCACCTAACACTACTAAACAAGAAAAGCCCAAAATATTTGTCTTAATGTGGACTTAATGAAAATTAAATCCAAAGTAGCTTTTCTTATGATGCTTCTATCTTCAAAGTCTAGACTCTTATTTATAGCATCAATAGGAGATAACAAGTTAGAAAATTCAGATGTGGGACTATGTAGGACTTGCCAAACCAACATATAACCCTTTTAATTTTATTTTTACCCTTATCTTTTCTATTTTTCTTATGATCTCTGTTTGCGTACCCTACTATCACAAAAGTGCCCATGACCTTATCCCATCTCTCGCTATCGTCGATCGTCGGCCTCAGCCCTACTCACGTATCATTGATATTTGCTAACACCATCATCGCTAGCTCTATTGGCTATGGAAGAGGAGGAAGCCATCAACATCAATCACTGACCCTAACCTATTCGCCTGCTTTCAATCTTTCATTGACCTCATTGTCAACTCTACAATTGTGAAAGAGAAGGAAGTCACTATCGTCGATCGTCGACCCTAGCCTGCCTGCCTACCATCGATCTTCCACAAACATTGTTGTTGTTGGCACTGCTAATTATAGAAGAGGAGAAAGCTATAATCGTTAATTATCGACCTAGCCTATTCATTGACACCATTATCACCGACTCTATTGCTTGTGAAAGAGGAGGAAGAAAGAGAAAAAAAAGGGGGAAAAAGAGACAAAAATATTTTAATATATTTATAAGGGGATAGTTTAGATATATTAAAAATTATTAAAATGGTATTGTATATGTTAAAATGGGAATTGTAAATAATAGTCATCTTTTCTTATTAAAGCTTATGGTATTGTAGTTATCAAAATGAGAATCATAAATAATAGTCATCTTTTCTGATCAACACTTATTAGTGTATGATCTGTGCCATAGGGAGCTACTAGTTGGGCTTGATTATAAATAACTATCTTTCCCAACCAATGTTTGCATTGAAAATAATTTTAAAAAATCAACAAAAAATACTTTTAGATTTATTAAAATATTAAAATAAGATTATAGATAGTAAAATGAGAGTTGTAAATAATAATCTTCTTATTTTCTTATTACTATTTATGAGTGTATGACTCGTGCCATGAGGGATGCTAGTCATATCTGCCCTGCAAACAAATCATATGAGTGATGGTACTTATGACTTGATATACAATCTTTCTTTTTATTTATAATTATTAGGTATTTTATCACTTTATCTTGCGTGTTGCATATATTGCAATGTCCTTAGATCTGTGCACTGGGAATCAGATCGTGATGAGATCACGATAATGAGACCGATTCATCTTTAAACACCGACCCTAAATAATCCCGATCATAGATTACTCGAAAGGGACATCGAGATAACCGGATAGACTGGTGTGCTGTATACTTGTCCATATGATGGAGGTGGTTGGTCTCATAGCTACTCGCGTTGAGACACTAAGGATACAATACATGTGCTTATTGGAGAATGAGTTCACTGATTGATCCACTTACAGAATGCTGGATGGTTATTGATACCTCACATCAGACAGCGATTCCGTAGTCCCAATAGTGTATCTGGTCCTTAGACTTGAGACACCAAGGATGTCTTGTATGAGTACTCCACTCTTTGATACTAGACTTATAGGTTTGTAAGTTTCAGATCTAGTATAATCGGTTATTGGGAGTGCTAGCCAATCTTACGATGACTATTGAGTGTCAATAGAGGATCATCCACTCTCGGTATCATGAGAGGAATATCTTATGTATTTTTGCTCAAATAAATCCTTGGTCAAGGTTATTCGGATTGAGAGAGAAAGAGTTCTCTGGGAGAATTCGATAAGAGCGAGACTCGAGGAGAGACCATATGGGCTTGATAGCACCATGCCCGGTATAGGGTCTCTGGGATATTAGATGGATGAGGGACTATAGATACATGGTAACTGAGGACAGATAGGTCCAAAGGATTAGATTCCCCTGTAATGTCTTGGGATTGTGGCGTAGTGGCCTAATAGTCCGCAGTCAATGAGTCGGGTGAATTATTATGGAGATAATAATTCACTAAGTCAAAAAGAGTTCTAACAAATATGACTCACGACCAGCTCGATATTGGGTTTAGAGGGTCATACATATATGGTAGGTGTTACGACGAGTAGAGGTTCGGATATGAGATATCCGTCGGAGCCCCTAATTTATTGGATATCCGTTAAGTCCCTGAATTATTGGATCCTAAGATAAGATCTAATAAGAGCTAATAAGAGATTATTGGATAGAGACTCACTAATCTAAGAGGCGTGGGTAATTGGATAGAGATCCAATACTCAATAGGGCAAGATTCATTAGGATTTACAGGAGACCTCTATAAATAGGAAGGAATCAAAGCTTCATAGGTTGGGGGTTCTCTTAGTAGCCACCTTCTATTCTCCTTTGCCCAAGAGAGGAGCATTGTCGCAATCCTTATCGTGTGGATACTCTTAGAGAGGAGGACGCTTGACCTTCTTCATCCTCTCCTACAGATCTGTAGGGATTTAGAGATATACGATCTCCCTAGGTACTTTCTTTTACACATGTAGTTTTCGCGGATTTATTTTGAAAGCGCACCGATCTTCGCACGACGACGGAACCTTTCATGAAAATCCAAGGCTTTTATTTTCTATTCTTCCGCTGCGCATGAGATGTCACCCCCTTAGATTTTCCAATAGTGGTATCAAAGCCAGGTTGTTTGTGCGAAGATCGGATTTTAAATTGCATGCGTTGTGATTTAGAACAGTTTTTGTCATCAAAATCATTGATGCAAAAGTGGAAAAGGATAGCAACTATTGTTGCCCTTGCGGATGGAAGGCTGCCATCTGCATGCAGGCGGCAACCGGTGGCTTGCTCGCAAGGGTGGCCGGTGCCTGCAGGGGTGGGCACACCCGCGTGGCAATGCCACCCGCGGGAGCAGCGCTCACTCGTGGCGCTCGTAAGGCCTGTGCCCTGGACACTACGCTCACTGCATGGGCGACCTACCTGCGCATGGGCGAGCGACAGAGCTGCCTGTAGGGAAGGGCAGCGTCCGCAGCGACGCTCGCCCGCATAGGGGCATCGGGCCGCTACTGGCATTGCCTTGTAAGGGCAGCGCCAACAAGCGGGCGCTTCTGCCCGCAAGCGGTGTCCCGCTGCAGCGTCGTCGCCTGCAAGCTCGCGAGCAAGGGCGGCGCTCCCCCGCAGTGCCGTCGCCGGCAGGGTGGCAGCGGCGATAGCCAAAGCGCATGTAGCAAGGGTGAAATTAGGACTTTCTGAGTAAAAGATAGTTTTGCCCCTAGAAATTATAGAAATTTTAATTTTGTCCTTTCTGATTGAATGACCAAAATACTCTTCAAAATTCAGAAAATTTCCTATATATCCCTATTTTCAGAAAATATTAGTTAATTAAAATATTTAATTAACTATTATTATTTATCTAGTAGTCCTATATAATAACATATACATGCGATGTATGATATGGACAGATGATTATGGATCGTGTGATTTGATGTGTGTATATGTGATTATTTTTATTGGGGCTTACGAGCCTTTATTTTTCTCATTTATTGTCAGGTCTACATACCTGTAATTTATTGTAATTACATAAGGAGACGTAGCGGGAATGTGGAAGCGATAGCGGAACCCACGAGGTCGAGACGGATAATCCGACGCATGGAGATGCATTGAGATGCCGACGGAACCGATAAAGCGAGATGGACGATCACAGGGCATGGAGATGCGCCGATGCACGCATAGATCTTGATGTGAGTGATTGGGCCCACTAGCTTAGGCCTGATCACGCTAGGATATGGTCCATGATTATCTGGTGTGATTGCTCATGTGTTATGTGATTGATTATACTCCTACCATATATGTATATATATTTACATGCGATGTAGATATATATTAAATATGTATGTGTGTGACATATTATGTTATGAGATTAAATAAAAAAAATCTCCTCTATTAATAATATTAAGTCGATAAACGTGAGATAATTAGATTGACCCACGTGGCCTTCCATCTTTATAGGTGGGAACCGATTCTCGGTGTAGGTTGAGTTGGTCGAATCCCTCGAGACTCACCTATATCACGTTTTGCTATTTTATCTACGACTTAGAGATGTCACCGGTGACTTGAGGACATAGTATGCTTGGTCAAGTCCCTCGAGAGTATATCATCGAATCAGACTCATCTTGTAACGATGGTGATGACTTAACTGAACATTATGGTTAGTCGAGTCCCTCAAGGCCATAGTGGTTCGAAGGTAGAATAGGACGGGAATCACAAGGAGTTATGATTGGTAAGAGTTGCCAACTTTTATGGGCTTAACGTGATTGGTCGAGTCCCTCGAGGTTACGTTAAGATGCTGATTGAATCTCGATCCCCACTAGAGATCCGTCGTCTTCGATTCATATACCGGAGGGTGTTGTGTGTCTCATGAAAAATTAGTGGGAATACATTAAGATAGAAGTCCTTAGCTTAACTATTTAATTTTTACAAAGTCTGCATGTTATTTATTTCTGCTACATCTTTAATTTTAGAAAAATATCGCTTTCAAATCTTTTACGTGGCATACTTGATGCCAACCGTCTCACTAGTCCAAATTATACAGATTGGCTTCGCAATCTGAGAATCGTTCTCACGGTGGAGAAAATCGCATACGTCCTTGATACAATAATCCCTACGACCGATGAAGGGACAAGCGAGGATGAGATCGCTTGTTATGTAAATTACATAGATGATTCCACTCTTGCTTAATATTATATATTGGTCTCTATGACTATTGAGTTACAGAGACAGCATGAAACTATGGATGTTAATTCCATATTCCTACATCTCTACAAACTCTTTGAGGAACAGGGAAGAACTAAGTGATATGAGATATCAAAGAGTCTTTTTTGTGCTAGGATAACTAAGGGGACAACGGTCCAGAACCATGTCCTTAAGATGATTGAGTGGATCGAGAAACTCACAGGTCTATGAATGGTCTTAGAGGATAACCTGTGTATAGATCTTGTACTTCAGTCCCTACCAGATTCTTTTTCTAAGTTTATAATGAATTTTAATATGAACAAACTTGATGTGACCCTCCCAGAGCTCCTCAATATGTTGAGAGAAGCAGAGAGTACCATCAAGAAAGAGAAGCTAGTTTTTTATGCTGGTGAGACTAGAAAAAAAAGGAAGGTTGAGAAGTCCCTTAAGAAGGGCAAGGGCAAAATAGGTAAGGCAAATGTTGCCAAGAAAGACCCAACAAAGGATAAAGGCCAGTGCTTCCACTATGGCAAAGATGGGTATTGGAAGAGGAACTGCAAAAAGTACCTTGCAAAGAGGGTGAAACAGAAGCTTGGAGAAACTTCAGGTACATTCATGATCAGTCTCTATTTGTCAGAATCTTATGATAATACATGGGTATTCGATACCGGGAGTACTTATCATATCTGTAATTCATTACAGGTTCTGGCAAGTCCTAGAAGATTGAAGAGAGGCGAGATGGACCTTAAGAGCAATGGAGCAAAGGTTACCAGAGTGGCTATTGGCAAGGTCACCTTACATCTGCCTGTTGGAGCTATTATTGCATTAGATGCATGCTATTATGTTTCTTCTATTATCAAAAATATTATTTCCATTTCATGTTTGATAGTTAGTGGATATAAATTAGTTTTTGAGAATAATGGTTGTTCAATAGCATTAGATGATGAGATCATCATGAGAGGAATATTGCATAATGGTTTATTTATGCTAGATACAACTCCACACATTATGAGTGTAAGTGAGTCTGAGAGGAAACGAGAAGAGATGAACAATGCATATTTGTGGTATTATAGGCTAGGTCACATCCATGAGGGAATGATTTAAAAGTTGTTGAATAATGGATATCTAGATCCATTCGATTATGAGTTATATTCAACTTGTGAAGCTTGCCTTCGGGAAAAGATGACCAACTCTCCATTTAGTAGAACTGGAAAGAGAGCCACCGAGTTATTGGAACTCATATATAGTGATGTATGTGGTCCCATGTCGACTCATGTCATAGGTGGTTACTCCTACTTTATTACTTTCACTAATGATTTCTTAAAATATGGACATGTGTACTTGATGAAGTATAAGTCTAAGACTTTTGAAAAATTTAGGAAATATAAGAATGAAGTGGAGAATCAGACTAGAAAGAGTATTAAAACCCTTCGATCAGATCGAGGAGGTGAGTACTTGAGTATAGAGTTCATCCAGTTCCTCAAAGACCATGAGATTTTATCCTAATGGACACCACCTTATACACCACAACTTAATGGTGCATCAGAAAGAAAGAATTACATACTGTTAGACATGGTACGTTCCATAATGAGTTTCGTCGACCTACCCATCTCATTCTGGGGATATGCCCTAGAGACCGTAGCTTACCTTCTGAACAGAATTCCAACTAAATCAGTAGTATCTACTCCATATGAGATATGAAATGAGAAGAAGCCTGATCTTAAGGTTGTTAAGATTTAGGGCTGCCCTGCCCACGTCAAGAGACACAACCTCGACAAGTTGGAATCCAGGACGGAACGGTACAAGTTTGTGGGATACTCTAAGGAAACTTATGGATATTATTTCTATCACCCTGAGGACCAAAAGGTCTTTGTAGCCAAGAGAGTAGTGTTCCTTGAGAAGGAACACATTCTTGGTGGAGATAGTGAGAGCATGATAGAGTTGAGCGAGGTTGGAGAACCTAGCTCAAGCACCATTCCACAGCCATAATCTATTTAGGTACTTAGCACACAAGTTCTAACTTTACGTAGGTCTGGTAGAATATCTCATCCTCCTGAGAGATATGTGGGATATATTAAAGGAGAGAATGTTGAGGATATTGATCCTCAGACCTACAAGGAGCCTATTACGAGTATAGACTCCGGGAAGTAGTAAGAAGCCATGAATTCAAAGATGGATTTCTTTGTACTCCAATAAGATTTGGAACCTAGTTGATGCACTTGAGGGTATCGTACCCATTGGCTGCAAGTGGATCTTCAAAAAGAATATTAGAGTAGATGGAAAAGTAGAGACCTATAAAGCAAGGCTAGTGGCTAAGGGGTATCGTCAAAGGCAATGTATTGATTATGACGAGACTTTCTCACCCGTAGCTATATTAAAATTCATTCGAATTCTATTTGCTATTGCAGCATACTATGATTATGAGATCTAACATATGGACGTCAAAACCACATTCCTCAACGGCAACCTCGAGAAGCAAGTGTATATAATACAGCCTAAGGGATTCATGTCCAGGGATAACCCAGACAAGGTGTGCAGGTTGCTTAGGTCCATCTATAGACTGAAGCAAGTTTTTCAAAGTTGGAACATAAGATTTGATGAGACGATCAGATCTTATGACTTCGTTAAGAACGAAGATGAGCCTTGTGTATACAAGAAGATAAGTGGGAGCGCTATCACCTTTATGATATTGTATGTGGATGACATTCTGATCATTGGGAATGATGTAGGAATGCTCTCCATAGTAAAAGCTTGGCTATCTAGGCACTTCTCCATGAAGGATTTAGGGGAAGCATCCTGTGTATTGGGGATACAGATCTATAGAGATAGATCCAAGAGAATGCTTGGCTTATCTCAGTCTAGGTACATAGACACTATTGTCAAAAGGTTTGGCATAAAAAATCCAAGAGATGTCTTATACCAATGAGACATGGAATATCACTTTCTATGAGTATATTCCCAAAAACTCCTAAAGAAAGGGCACATATGGATAGGATACCAAATGCCTCAGCGATAGGATATATCATGTATGCTATGCTATGTACCAGGCCTGATATAGCACATGCTTTGAGTGTCACGAGCAGGTATCAGGCATATCCAGGCTTGGAGCAGTAAAATACATTCTTAAGTACTTGAGAAGGACTAAGGATTTCTTACTGAGATATGGAGGTAGTAGCCTCAGGGTTGAGGGCTACACGGACTCAAGCTTCCAATCCGATGTTGATGATAGCAAGTCTAATTCAGGGTATGTGTTTACCCTGAATGGAGGAGCAGTATGTTGGAAGAGTTCCAAGAAAGACACTACTGTTGACTCGACCACAGAGGCGGAATACAATGCTATGGTAGAGGCAGCAAAGGAGGGAGTCTGGATGAAGAAGTTTATCACAGATCTAGGGGTTGTGCCAAGCAGCGAGGAGTCAATCTCTTATATTGTGATAACAATGGGGCAATTGCTCAAGCGAAGGAACCCAGGTCTCATCAAAAGTCAAAGCACATTCTAAGGAGGTTCTACTTGATAAGAGATATTATCGCCCGAAGAGATATAGTAGTGGAAAGAGTTTCATCCGAAGATAACATTGCAGATCCACTGACCAAGCCATTGTCTCAAGATATCTTTGAGTATCATAGAGGCCTGATGGGGATCAAACACATAGGTGATTGACTTTAGGTCAAGTGGGATATTGCTAGTCATATATGCCTTGCAAGCCAATCACATGAGTGATGACACTTGTAACTTGATATGCACTCTTTCTTTTTGCTTATTATTATTAGGTATTTTATCATTTTATCTTGCGTGTTGCATATATTGTGATGTTTTTGGATCTATGCAATGGGAATCGGGTCGTGATGAGATCACGATAATAAGACCGATTTATCTTTAAATATAGACCCTAAATAATCCTGGTTATAGGTTACTCGAAAGGGACATCGAGATAACCGGATAGACTGGTGTACTGTATACATGTCCATATGATGGAGGTGGCTGGTCTCATAGCTACTCATATAGAGACACTAAAGATACAGTACATGTGCTTATTGGAGAATGAGTTCACTGATTGATCCGCTTACGGAATGCTAGATGGTTATTGATACCTCATGTCAGATAGTGATTCCGTAGTCCCAGTAGTGTATCTGGTCCTTAGACTTGAGACACCAAGGATGTCTTGTATGAGTACTCCACTCTTTGATACCAGACTTATAGGTTTGGAAGTTTCAGATCTAGTACAACCGGTTATTGAGAGTGGTAGCTAACCTTACAAGGGCTATTGAGTGTCAATAGATTATCATTCGCTCTTGATATCATGAGAGGAATATCACATGTATTCTTGCTTGAACAAATCCTTAGCTAAGGTTATTCAGATTGAGAGAGAAAGAGTTCTCCAAGAGAATCCGATAAGAGCGAGACTCGAGGAGAGACCGTATGGGCCTGACAGCACCATGCCTGATATAGGGTCTCTGGGATATTAGATGGATGATGGACTATAGATACATGGTAACTGAGGACATATAGGTTCAAAGAATTAGATTCCCTTGTATCGTCTAGAGACTGCGGCGTAGTAGCCTAGTACGTCCGTAGTCGATGAGTCAAGTGAATTATTATGGAGATAATAATTTACTAAGTCAGAAAGAGTTCTGACAAGTATGATTCACGGCCAGCTCAATATTAGGCCTAGAGGGTCACACACATATTGTAGATGTTGCGACGAGTAGAGGTTCAGATATGAGATATTCGCCGGAGACCCTAACTTATTGGATATCTGTTAAGCCCTTGAATTATTGGATCCTAAGATGAAATCCAATAAGAGCTAATAAGAGATTATTGGGTAGACCACTAATCTAAGAGGCGTGGGTAATTGGATAGAGATCCAATACCCAACAGGACAAGATTCATTAGAGTTTACAAGGGGTCTCTATAAATATGAGGGAATCAAAACTCCATAAGTTGGGGGTTCTCTTAGTAGCCACCTTCTATTCTCCTCTGCCCAAGAGAGGAGCATCGTCGTAATCCCTATCATGTGGATACCGCTAGAGAGAAGGACGCTTGACCTTTTTCAACCTCTCCTACAGATTTATAGGGATTTAGGGATATACGATCTCCCTAGGTACTTTCTTTTACAAATGTAGTTTTCACGGATTTATTTTTGAAGTGCACCGATCTTTGCACGATGATGGAACCTTTTGTGGAAACCCAAGATTTTTATTTTTTGTTCTTCCGTTGTGCATGAGATGTTGCCTCCTTGGATTTTCCAACATGGGAGCTATTAATGAGTTTGACTATAAAAATCATTTTCTCTCATCGATGTTTGTATTAGAAATAATTTTAAGAAATCAACCAAAAAAAATTAATGAGAAAGTCGAAAGAGACGATAGAAAAGAGGTATTTTGATTCTCTATGATTGCGCTCATAGAAGACTATTTTAAGTTCTCTTAAAAGGCTTCTAGACATTGCTCATATGAGGTTAAGGAATAAGCTTATGACATCGTCTATATAGATGTTTTCAGATTTTTTTTCTAAACTTTTTAATTTTAATTTTAATATATTTAAGATTTAATTGGAGTATACTTTAGTAATATTGTTGTAAACATTGATCTGATGTACTAAACCCACTTAACAAAGGTTGAAGATTCAAAATCTTATTCGATATATTTGACACTTTAAATATTGGTATGATGGTAGTGACACACCACTTATTTAAAAGGTTAAAGGTTTGAAGTCTAATGGTATTAAATGTTCGAAATATTTTATACTAAACATTGGTGCGATGGTGGAGCATCAAATGCACTTAACAAAGATTGATTTTAAACCTCATCCGATATATTTAATATTTTAAACATCGATCTAATCGTAGTATATCAGATTCACTTAATAAAAATAAAATATTGCTCCAAACGATGGTGTGCTCGGAAAACCCTAATAAACATTTCCCAAATGAAACAGCAAAACCATTTCCCGTACTCTCAGGCAACCAAGTTCGTTGCTTATTCTCCAAAACTAGCGTAAGCCGGAGAGAAGTCCTCCGATTAGATCCTATCTTTCGGTGGCAAACTCCATTAATTGCTCTTGGAAGGACGCCAATTCCTGCTTTGCGACACAACGCGCCATCAACCTCAACCCCTGCTCCGGTGCAGGTGGCCTGAGAAAGATGCATGAAGCAAAGAAACTGTAGTCATTCACCGGGCAATAGTGGATCGGCGTTCCCCAGCCGTAGTCTACCTCGGAGAACCCAACTCGACTCCAATCGGATATGGACAGGAATCCATAGTCGATTGGCTCTTTGAATGGATCCTCCTGGGGGTCGCCCATCATCCACTTCGAGAACCTGATCGGTAGACTCTGCTTTGCATCTTTGATGAGGCTTATGACTTCAAGCAGAGATCCATCCGCGACCTTCCGTCGAGGAGCCGTGATGGTCATGGGGTAGGCACAGTTCCCATAGTAGCCTTCCTCCTTGAGCAGCGATTCGTAGAGCAAGTGGCGAGCGTTTGCCGCGAAACCGACGCGAACGGTGGAGTGTTCCTCCAGCTGGATCGCTCGTGTTCGGCTCTGCCAAACCTTGGCTGTCAATACGTCGAATGTGGAGCAGAACTTGCCAGTCTTCTTGATGAATTCGTCCTTGATCCGGTTGATGTGGTCCGAGGAGATGTCCAGTATGGTGTCTTGGAACTTGAAGGTGGGCAATGGCGGCGGCGGTCCTCGTTGCGGCTTGGGCGGGCTGGGGATGGCGTCTCTGCACCATATGGGTTTGACCAGGGGTTCTGTGCAACCTCTGGCTATGTCGGCAATGGCTTGGAAGAACTGACCTGCTCCGATGCCATCGGAAATTGCATGGCTGGATCTGATGCCCACCGTGAAACCCCCACAAGAAAACTCCGTAACCTGATCTCGATCGCACACAAGACAGAAGAGTAGGTTTTGCTCGTGCTGCCATGACCAAACTACATACAGCAGTATTCAGGAGAGAGGGAGGTCACCTGCATCAACAGAATAACGATGCCCTCCGCCTGCCCCGCATCAGGGGATGGATACGGAAGTATGGATTCCTTGGGCACCGAGAGAGGCAGCTGCAGGTGATTGACATCTTCGAGGCTGCAGCTGGCGGATGCGTCGATGAAGTAGACGCCGTCCGCGGTGCAAGCGACCTCGAGCTCGTCCTGGTCGGACATGGCGAAGCGGCCGGCCCAAGGGTAGTAGAACACCAAGGCCTTGGACAGCGCGTCCCTTATGATCTTTGCGGGCCGTCGACCGTGGCGGAACACGTGTATGGAGTCCACGAGTCCCACCGAACCTGGGGTTTTGTCCATGACAGATAGGGGGAGGGTGCCGGCCGGGGTCGGCCCCGCCGGTGCAACCAGCCCCTCGGTCAGCTTGGTCACAGAGAAGTCCATGGCGAGGAATGTTTCTTCTGGTTCAGCGTTCTCCTGCCAAGCTGTATCTTTGTGGCTATATAGACTGGATTCGGCAGAGAAATGGCCATGGCAATTGCTTTCAGTGGATTAAGACCGGTAGGCAAGCGGGCCAGGATGAAGAAAGTGGAGGAGAAAAGGAAGCTCTCCACTGGGCGCTGATGCGCACCGAAGGATCAACAATGGAATGCGAGTCCTGGAAGAACATGCGCGGCAACAAGGACCAATCGCGCGACGGTGATGTGTTCTACGAAGCGACAGGCAAACACTTCTGGAGGCATTCAACACTGTAACGGGAAGCGGACACCATTCGGTGGCCATGGGAGATCGAGGTTTTGCAAGGTGGGACTCGATGAAGCTGCACCAACAAAAACAAGTGGCTTTCACGAGAGAGCTGTTTCTATTCCAAATAAAATAGAAATATTAAATACAATATTAGTTTCACATAAAAATAAAATATATTTTTTAACATTATATAATCGATGATAATTACAAACCGATGGATACCGTCTAAAACATAGCTTTCAAGTCTATTCTCATTCTAAACTTATTAGGACTAATCTGAACGCTTAGGACAATTGACTTGACCTTTAAAATAGTCTTTATTGGATGCACATAAGGCAGCTTTTACATTAACAAATAAACGATACGAACATTGTCTATCTTAACCTGAGGTGATAATTTTCTACACTTGAATTGATACTAAATATGAATGAACTTTTTTTTTTCTCGGATTACAATAACATGTAGGATGCGAAATACATGTATTTGTTTTATCCTAAAGCAAAAAAAAAAAAAAAACGTTTTCCACTATCAATATATTAGGTTGAGGACCAAAATTAATCACAGTATTTACTACACACTCCTTTGCTTCTAAATTATTTTTTAATTAATATTATTCCTAATATATTTTTATTGAAACATCCGAGTTGATTGGTCATTATGTATATTGCAATAGAATTTTTTTTAAAAAAAATAATGTTCCTAATATATCTCCGAATGTTAACTCCCTCCGGATATATCTATTCGGATAAGAACTCGGCAGCAAGCGGCAGCAGGTGAGGTCATGCCAACCTCAGCTGAGATCAGGCCTCCCGAGAGAGAGAGAGAGAGAGAGAGAGAGAGATATATATATATATATATATATATATATATATATATAAGTGATGAAGGTCAAATTTAAGAATAAGAGTTTATGATAAATTATTGGAATCTTTACTAAGTTAGCTGAATTTTTTTATTAGAGTAAAATATTATATAATATTTTACTTAGAAATATTTTTATTATTAGATTTTTACCAAATGATATCCTCGTAATTGGTTAACATGAGTTTTATGAAGGGATATTAATGATAATAATATATTAAAAATGTATTTTATATTAAATTTTATACTGATAAATATGTTATTTTAATGGGTTGTCAAAAGAGATGAGATAGTGAAAGATGTAATAAAAATTATAAATAAAGATTTAAGTGTTCTAAACTTAACTAAGTAAAATCTCAATAGCGATAAAATATTTATACTGTCGATCGTAAATAATTAGGGCTTACGGATTTATTATTATTATTATTGTAATGATAAATATGTTATTTTAAATATATAAGTATTTTATTGAGTACGAAAAAAATATCAACAATTTGATTAGCTATGCATCATTGTATTATTTATATCTAGCTATCAATTGCTCCAATCTAGTCCACCTTCTATTTTTTTTCACAAAAATGGTTAACTAATGAAAAGGAGATTTTTCTATCGATAGTTAAAATTCTTACTAGTTAAATTATTTGATATTTTACAAAAATTATGAGATTAGATGAGATTTATGAACTCACGCTTATAAGACCAAAGGTGTAGAAACCAAAGTATAAGGCCTCAACATCGATTTGAGAGGGGGCTTATCTCTATGTTATCATACAACAATAATTTGTCACACTCAATAATCAAACATATTATACAGATCTTTAAAAACTTCAACATCGATTTAAGAGAGATTTATCTCTATGATCTCCCATAAGAGAAAACACTATATAGAGCATATTGTGAGAGACCCCTCGAATGCTTATATCAATAAGTATCTAATATTAATTGAGAAACCAAAGGTCTAATGTGAAGTTTGGATGATTCAAGCGTAAAAAACGAAGAGTTTAAAGTGTATCTTTATTTATAATAATAGTTTACGATTATAAAAATAGTATTTATCATATCATGATCATCGAAAAGATCGATATCCTAGTGGTTAATTAACATGGTAATTAAGAAGTAAAAGGTTTGAGCGTTGCTTGAAAGCATCTAACCATATAGGTAATGTTTGAACGAAAAAGATAATAATGCCACACGATACCATTGGCTTGTCAAGATGGGTTTGCAAACTGATCTAATTTGATCATCCAGAAGAGAAGACCAAGCCAAACAAGGCCACAACCCCCCTACAATTTATTTAGAATAGATTTCAAAAATTTAAAATAGAAAAAGTATTTATCCAACATAATTATTGAGGCTTGCTTGCTAATGTTCAATTTTTGTTTACTATTGACAATTCCTTTAGTATGGATAATCTTTAACAAAATATAAATTTACTATTTATAATCCTAAATTACCAATCTAACCAATTTTTTTCTCATAATATCTAATTTCATCTAACACTGTTCATTGCTCAACATTGTCTAATAAGAGATATTTAATGAATAAAAGAAAAAAAATATTTAATGAATACTAAAATTTTAAGATAAAATTATGAATAGTAAAAAAGGATGGGTGAATTCTCGAAAATAGCCCATAACTTTGGTGTTTTCCTATAGAGTTCCTTTTTTTTTTTTTCAGAACTAATCATTTTGCTCCTGTCGATTATCATCTTCCGTCATATCTTCACTCACGCCTAGTCATGTCTTTGCCCCACCAATCACCTTGTGCTTGGTAGCCCTATCCGTTGTGGTCAATTGTGGCCCTCACATGAGGAAGGAGAGACCACCCATCGATCCTTATGCAATCATTGCATCGACGATGATTAGCAAAGGAGGAGAAAGATGAGTCCGAAAAGAGAAAAAAATAATTACGAGTCTGAGGTGGACAAAAAAGGCCAATGATAATGTATTTAAATAAAAAATAGATATAATTAATTTTATATCAAATGAGATATGCAAAGATGATCACAACTCTCGTGTCCCTGCTACTTCGTGTGAGGCTCGATGGGCCGATGAGGGTTGACGAGTTGAGTGAGCAAAGATATAATTAGGACTAGGGTTATAAATAATTTTTAAATATTATAAGAATAAAATAATTCATAATTAAAGGTATTTTATAATAACTTTTAAATTTGAAACACTCTTTTAAAAAAAAAAGACCAAAGAGACTTCATTGCGAATTCGTCCCCAAAAATAAAAATAAAAATAATAAAACACAAACCCACATGCTATCCACTAGCGTACGCCTACCTAATTCTCAGCTGTTCTCCACCCAACTCAAAGAGTTCTACTTCTTTACTACTACTTAGGCTTAGTTGGAGTTGACACGTAGCCCCCACAAAGTTGTAACCATTGGAACATTAGTCAAAGATATAATCTTTTCGAAGGCTATTCACAACCAATATGTTAAGATTTAGCGACAGAATGTTAGATATTTTATCGAAGTTTTATGACTTGTCCTATTGGTTTGGTCAACTTTCTTTTTTTTTTGTTTTTCTAGATGGATTTATATAAACATTATACTCGTAAGTTTTGACAAACAACTATCATCGTAAAAGAGCAAAATAAAAATCACACATTTATCCTTCTCAACGTTAATATCATATGTATATATTCATGAGAAATTTAGCAATAGATTTTTAATGACATATTCATGACATATTAAAATACATTAGTTTTGATATAAAATTATCGTAGATTCATCATAAAACTGAAAACTCAAGTTATCATAAAAAATATTAATTTTTATATAAAATTATTCTAAATTATCCAAAAAGATTGTTATGCTCGAGTTACACTTACTCATAGAACATGTTTTAAAAAAAATATTAATTTTATATAAATTATCTTAAATATATTATAAGACTAATTACATAATCCTACATTTTCTATTTCGTAAATTAACTTAGTCACACTCAAAATTGAAATAAGTAAAACTCGATTGTCTAACCTATTTTAAAATTATTTTTTTTATTTTTAGATAAATTAATTATCAAAAATTTCAGAATTCTACTGGAATATGATTCTAATAATACTACAACAAAATATACTTTTACTTATGTTTCTTACCTATATATCCCTATAATTTTAATAGCAGCAAGATCTATTCCTGCGATCACTATAGTTATGGATTTTACAATCGCAGGTAAATGTCTGCATATTACTATGATAACTCAATCGCAGTAATAGATTATTTCACCCCCACAATCGTTAACCACAATAATAAATCATGCTTTATTTTGTAAGAATAGCTGCAATAATTAATCAATCACAGTAATAGATAATTTTTCCCTATATGAAATAATTATAATAATATTTTTTAACGAAAAATGATTATATTTTATAGCATGGATGGCAACCACAATAATAGACTATATAGTATATAAAATAATTTATCTATGATTACACTTAATAACCATTGGGATAGATCACAATAATTTCATAAAAAACTAACAAATTCATTTATCAACAATATCGTTTATACAAAAAAATAATAATAATATTTAAGCATAGCCGACTTCAAATACAAAATTTAATTAACAACTTCGTATAAGTTTATCTGATCAATATTTTACAAAAATAATTCTCCATATATGCTCCCTCGACGTGCAGCAAATGAATAGAGAAAATAATGATAATTAGATAATTTTAAAACCTTAATTTCAATACAATGATATGAATGCTGAGAAGGAAAAACAACATAGATCACATAAAATTGATCATGTTGTGAATAACCATTAATATCTATCATCACAAAGAACTACATCCTATACAAGCTATATTCTTCTTTTTTTTTAGCATCACTTAAATAAAGAAAAATTAAATGCTTTTTAAAGAATGAATATATGACAGGCATCATGAAAATAAAGTAATAATGACTCCCATACTTTCTTGTAGATCATCTTTGTGTTTCCTATGTTATAGTTTCTTTTTGTCCTTCCGAGATCTACAAGAATAAAAGCCAAAGAAAATTGATTACACAACCTCCATTGATAGATGTGATCTTTTATTTATAATAAACAATAATATACCTTTTTTATATGACAAACAATAAGATGGTAATATTCTTAAAAATAAGAAAGAAAAAAAAGGAAGTGCCTCAATTATGTTGATGAACATAGCAGGGGTATATATAATCTAAAGAAAACACATATGAAGTCAATGACTGTTTCATGAGAATTTGAAGGTCGAAATAATGCATTTCACAATAGAAGCTAACACATGCAAGCAACGCATGAGACACTAACTACATATTAATAATATTAGAATGATGTTTGATATGCTCGTTCACCATAAACAATGAATGACATATTAATCACCAAACACACTACCCATCTCTACCAATGTGCATTTTTTTGTATGGTTTTCTCGTTGACTAGCCTGTCAAACTTTAAAAAATCCACGTGGAATTTGACCAAAATCAATCTCGTCTTGGTTGTTGTGCTTACAAATAAGTTCAATTTATTTTTGCCTTCATTCATTTGAATGTGAATAACTTTTGATAATAAAATTTCAATATTGAAAACTTACTTGCTAGAGTGATTGAGTTGTCCCTTTATTCTGTCCCAGCCTCAACTTAAATCTAAATGATATATTAAAATAATTTTAATATATTCTGTGAATGAGTATAATATAAATATAACTCAATTGAAACATAAGTATAACTTAAATGTAAAAGATTCAAATCGATCCAAAGAGATCCGACCTAAATTAGTTTAACTTGGATCGAACCAGGCTATAAATCGATTGGGCTTCAAACATCATGAGACATTATCAAGATTTTCGAAAAAAAAATTACTCCTACTAAAACTCAAATATGGGACATTATATGATAAAAGTTTATTACTACGATTATATATATATATACATATATATATATATATACATATATATATATACATATATATATATATATATATATATACATATATATATATATATATATATATATATATATATATATATATATATATATATATATATATATATATATATATTGAAAACTTACTTGCTAGAGTTATTGAGTTGCTCCCTTTATTCTCTCCCAGCATCAACCTAAATCTAAATGATATATTAAAATAATTTTAATAGATTCTGTGAATGAGTATAACACAAATAGAACTCAATCCAAACATACGTGTAACTTGAATGTAAAAGATCCGATCCGATCTAAACCGATCCAAAGAGATCCGATCTAAATTGGTTTAACTTAGATCGAATTAGGTTATAAATTGATCGGGCTTGAAATATCTCGATTCAAGGACATCATCAAGATTTTTGAAAAAAAAAAACTTCCAGTAAAAATCAAATATGGGACATCATACGGTAAAAGTTTATTATTATGATTGTATATATATATATATATATATATATATAAGAATATATATAAGAGACAAATTCGAGGTACTTCATGTGCTTTTGCTTCTTTGTCAATTCATGAAACATGTTGAGGTGATACATCTTCCGGTTTCCTATCCTCATGAGCAGGAAAAAGGAGGATCCTAAACTTTATGCTAATAATTTTCGAAAATTAATGGCTTCTGAGGTATGTCTTTTTTGTTGTTCTTTCCTTTTTGTTTCAGATTTGGTGTTATGAATACGTAGGTTCATGATTGATGTCTGCATAACTGCACCTGAGTTGGTCAGTTCTGGAACTTAATTGCCAGATTGGATTTCAAGGTTAAATAAAATTGCAATGGAAGGCATCTTAAGACCTGTAAAGTTTTGTATGTACCCCAGCCATCACACAAACTTGTTTCTGGAAGAGGAAAGGTAATACAAGATTAATATTCAGATGTGTCAGTGAAGAAAACAGAATTGTGCAGCAAAAAAAACAAAAGGTTTATTCCTAAGGTTTTGATGAGTTTTTGGTTGAGGCACACACAGAATAATTTTCTGGAAGAGAAAGAGATAAAGAAGAGAATGAGAAAACAGTACTCTCTGATCAAAATATGTCCTCTAACTTCCTCATTCTATCAGTTATGGTCAGTGAGGCAGTCATTAGGGTTCTTTATTTGCTTCCCAAACCATGTTAATATTCAGTTGATTTATTTCATATTTTGTGAAGATTGTCATTCTAAAACCTCTCTCTCTCTCTCTCTCTCTCTCTGAAAGTTGAGATTGCTTTGGAGACAACTAATTCTTTCTGCACTGTTGCAAGAGGATGGAGGCTGACCAGTGAAATTATTGTGTTCTCTGAGGCAGAGGTAAAATTCTCATTAGATGGGAACGATTTTTCAGTATATAGAAAGAATTTACTCTTTAATATCATAGTAAGAGAACCAGAGATTAAACAGCAAATTATTATTTGTCATGTAGAAAGCTTAATGGCCTCGAATATATATATTTATATAAGTGAAAGCAGATCATTAACCATTGGCTGGTCAATATTGCTTGCTCTTAAAAGTCTTTGCCATGGCTGGTCAATATTACTTGGAGAATTATGAGTGAGTAGGATTGGTAAGATAATATGTCTTTATCATATCCAAATCATGTGGAGAGGTTGTCATATTTGAAAATGACAAAGATTAAGCTGTCTATTTTGATATCAATACTAAATCGTACATTTAATTCCAACCGAATTTTAGAACTTCTATAAAGAAAAAACTAACATACAGCTTGAATAAAAGCACATACTGTTGAGTTTTATTTCTTTTAACGATATGTAGGTCCTTCAAATAAGCACATCAATTGCTGACATCTTTCCCTTGTGCGGTTTTTCTTATGTGCTTTGACTATTAAAGGGAAAAATCCTTGGTTTAAGATCATAAAATTAAAAAAAAACACTATATTAGGATAGAAGTAGGAAGATTAGCACTCATGTCCTCAATCCAACTGCCACTGAGAGTAGAAAGGATGAATGAGCTACTGTCCATAAACTTTGCTGATGTGACTGCAGGTGAAAAGAAAGGTTTGGACTAATTGTGATTGAAGTGAAAAGAAAGGTTATCATCTTTTGGGATTCTTTGAATATAGCCTTATCACGGACTGCAGTAGAAGAACAGGGCAGACTTCCCCTTCTTTCAGTGTTAGGCAAACTTCCCCATCCTCTTTTACATTTTTATTAGTTCTTCATTTCCTTCTTGAGAGAGAGATTTCCATGGCTCTGCTTGTTAAGGATTCAATGCACTTACTGACCATCCTAAGATCAGCACCTGTTCTTGACTTTTTGGGCTGCCATCTCTCTCTATGGTGTCCTCATTCAAGTTGTGCAAATAGGCTGGCCAATGGTAGATTTGGAAGTGAGTTATAACCACATAGTTGTGCATGAAACAGCTTTGAAACATCACCAAATTTGATTGACCTATACATAGGCTTTCTTTGAACATGCCATCATGACCAGACCATATTAGACATTTCTTTTTTGTTTTACTGTCCATTCTATTATTTCTAGTGCTTGTGCAAGTCCATTTGAACATTTTATCTTAGCTGCATTTTTTTTTTTTTTTTGCTGCACATATTTCTTTGTTAAGAGCCCAACAACTTGATGTGTCAAACATGATTGGCCTAATAAAGTATTTTGTATAACATTTCAATTTAAGGAGTATCGACGAACACGAGAAACCTTCTATGCATTTTTTTTAATGTAAAACATAAATAATGAAAATAAGATTTGAGTCTAAAATTTTATGATAAATTATTTCAGTTAAATCAATTAGCATTTTAAAAAATATATCAGATAAAATTATAAGTTTTTCTAATTTTTAATAAATAGGTCTGATACATCATCATGAAATTAATATTTTATATATTAAATTTAATATTTATAATTAAAATATTTAATTTAATCATTCAAAATTAGTTATTTATCCTTTTTGATGCTATTAAAATTATATTTTTTTAAAAAGGCCTTGTTTAATTTATTTATAATAATAATAGCAATAATAAACAACTGACGCGGTAAGGTTTGTCAGGTAACATTTTGAGCTTGAAAGTTGGAAGCGATGCGCAGTCCTCCGTGTCGATGCTTTATTGGGGAAGAGGCAAACATGAGGTGCGGTATGAGTGGACCCCACGCCCTGCAGTTAATCAATCGCGAGGGTTTCCGTCAAATGAAAAGCTCCGTTGGAGGGCATCCCGGAGCCTCCCTCGCGTCTACGCTACTCCGCAGGACCACCCGACCGCGGAGGGCGTTCTCGTGATTAAGCGACCACAGGCATCAAGTCGGCGGCCCACCGCTCCCTCGGCCTCAGCCTATCTTCACTCGCCTCTCTCTCTCTCTCTCTCTCTCTTCTCTCTCTCTCTCTCTCTCTCTCGTGTCTCGCGATTCCTCTCCTGTGGCCGACGCCGCCACCCGTCCTCGTCTCCGCCTCTTCGAGAGAAGGTACGACGAACGCATCAATTAACCCCACCACCCTCCCACACTTTTATATTTCGCTACGACTCCCTCTCCCCTGCTTTTTCTTTTTCTTTTTTTTTCTTCTAAAAATGAAGAAAATTCTTCGTCATGGTTTTCTATTTCGAATCTTTATTTATTTCAAGAACAACGAGAAAAGAAAGAAAAGATCAACAGTAATGTTTCGAATTCTTTCCCCGTTGCAGGGAGAAAACATTGGTTTTGATGGTTTTTAACGATTAATCCCTCCTTTTTGTGTTTTCGCTCTTCTGGTGCGTGGGGGCGGCGGTGATACTCTTAATAGGTGATATGGGAAAAGGAGGGAGGGTCGTCTGCAAGCGGGCGGCCGCCGGACGGAGGCGTAGGCGCCGATCCAAGGCCTCCGACGACGACGACGACGATGACGAGGAGTACGTCTTGGGAGAGGAGGAGGAGGAGGACGACAGCTCTGACGAACCCCTCGCTTCCGACGGCGAGGAAGACGAGTTCGAATTCGGCGAGTCCACCGGTGGCTCCGAGGATGATGAGGAGGAGTTCTTGGCGCCGAGATCGAAGCCCCGAAAGGCCCCTTCCAAACCCAAGAGTAGGGTGAAGAAATCTAGGGTTTGGGATGACGATAACGACGATGATTACGAGGAGGAGGAGGAGGAGGAGGAGGAAGAGGAGGAGGAGGAAGAAGATCGAGTGGATTTTTCGATTCGGAAGAAGGGGGAGAGGAGGAAGAAGGCTGGGGTTAGATCTCGCCGTCAGAAGCCTAGGGCTTCGGATTCTGAGGAAGAGGAGAGGGAGGAAGAAGACGATGATGGGGATGAGGATTTCTCGCCCGATGAGCAAGATTTTGAGGATGAAGAGGCATCTGTGATTTCGGGATTTCAAAGGAAAGGAGGAAATCCGAAGCAAGGTGCGAGGAAGCGGAAGCCGAGGGCTTTGAGACGAAAGAAAGGGAAAAGGAGCAGGCCATACAGATCTAAGGAAGATGATGATTTCATAGTGAAAGATCGTGTTGCGGTTGATAGGAAGTCGAAAAAAACTAAGGAAACAGGGAGGAGGAAAATCTCAACGTCGTGGGCTATCAAGAATAAGTCGTCGGTGGAATCAGATACATCCGAGTTTGATTTTGTAACTTCAGATGATGATTTTATGGAGGACACGGTTTTGTTAAATAGAACAGAGATTAACAACAAACATTTCAGGAAGACTAACACAAAAAGAACACGGGGAAAGGTTATGGTCTCGTCGGATAAATCAGAGTCTTCTTCAGATGGTGATTATATGATTTCTGAGGAAGAATTGAGGGATCTGGGAGTTGGTGGGGTTTTGGATCAGCCTCAGCTGAAGAGGATACCTGCTGGAATGAAGGGCGACGAGAAGGGCAAGGAGAAAGAAAACGATGAGCTGGGGAAGCCGCTCTGCGGGATCTGTTTATCGGAGGAGCAGAGGATGACAGTTCGAGGAATGTTGAATTGCTGCACACATTTTTTCTGCTTTGCATGCATAATGGAATGGTCAAAGGTTGAGTCACGATGTCCTGTTTGCAAGCGGAGGTTTGGGACCATTACCAAGTCATCAAGGTCAGATCCAGGGTTTGGGTTGCGGAAAGCAGTTATAAAAGTTGAAAGGCGTGATCAGGTATTCACTTTATTTTTGCACTCTTTAGTCATTCAGTTTTTAAGCTCAAGGAATTTTACCCTCTCATAGCACTAGTTAAATGCATGATGAGAACATGCAAATATATAACATTAATATGTTACGTTTGTGACTAGTCCAATAAGATTTGGCGACAAAAAGGATGTCAAACATTTGGAGCTTGGGATCTCATTTATCCTGGTATTATGCTTGCAATTATAATGCACAAATAACTATCCTAGTTTCTTATGCTATTCTTCAGGCATGTGAAGTAGGTAGAGTAGGTGTGATAAACTGACTTCCATGTACATAGTTGATTACGGATCTTACTTTTAGTTGCATAATAAATTTGATGGGACAAGCAAAAACAATAACAACCAGCCTACGGCGTGGTTGAGTAAGACTATTGCAATTGTACTTCTTGCTTCACCATTTTGGTTTCCACCTGGGGTCTAAACTTTATGTTTGAATCAGGTTTAAATTATCAAGTGATTCATCATACGGTTTCCCACTGAATGTTTTGCAATCACAGATATGGCTTGAGGAAATATCAAGATTTTCTGTACTGCATGTTGATGCAAGAGCATGTTCATAATTGATGGATGCAGTTCAAGCTTAATTTTGAATAGAGATCATAACGTTTATGATCATTTTATGTGTCAAAAGTGCATGACTGGATTTTGTTTATTGAAGCTCTTTTTTTTTTTTTGTAGAAGCCCCGACAAAAGTAGATCCTGTTTGTTAGCTGGATTTCTAGATGAAAACCACTTGTTAAGTAGGCCTGGGACATGTTTTCTATAATAATCTTGTATACCATTTTTGGCACTTGTTTTTTTATACTATCATTTGTTGACTCTTCTGTCTCTGCAAATGGAATTGTGAAGGAAATTGAGCTTAACTGTTTATGACTTGCATGTTGCTTGAGTAAAATTTCAATTTCCATAAAGAGTACTGATTGCTATTTTTGGACATCCATGCTTGTTTACAAAATGGTCATTGTGGATTTCCTCATTCAAGAAGGTTAATCATTTTCAAGAAAGAGTATATTAATGTGCTTTACAAAAATCTCTTAGAAATCAAGTGGGAACTGCCGATTCTTAATACAAAAAGTTTACAAGATAAACGATGTTTTGAAGAATATATGTTGCACAAGGAAATTAATACAAAAAGTATGGTTAACTGTAAGGAAATCTTGTAGGTGCTTCTTTATTTTAGTTTCCTGATGTACTGTGATGCACCAATGATTGCAGTATAATAACTTGTACTTGCTGGCTGAAGCTAATTATTCATGAAATATAATATATTCCTTTAGATCAGTAACTTAGCATTCATATTTGTTTATTTCTTGTATCACGTAATTGTGCCTTCAAGCCTTGCCCTTTGTTTGTAAAGGTCTATCAACCTTCTGAAGAAGAAATAAGGCGAATGCTGGATCCATATGAGAATGTAGTATGTATAGAGTGTCATCAAGGTGGAGATGATAGTCTCATGTTACTCTGTGATATCTGTGATTCACCTGCACACACATACTGTGTTGGTCTTGGAAGGGAAGTACCAGAAGGCAATTGGTACTGTGAATGCTGTAGGTCTGCTGGCGATGGTTCATCATATTTGCAAAATGAGCGTATTGTGACTGATCAAGCAGCAAACAGTAGTGATTTTTTGGTCACTCCTGTTAGAATGGAGGATGTTGCATTTCGTGATAATACGAATTTGCAGAGGTCGGGTCAACCTTCCTTGCAAGAAATTGATCTGAATGTCTCTCCTAGGTCGGTGGAAGATTACGGATCTACATCTCAGTTTTTTGGAGCTGGGGCAGCGACTCTTTCTGGAAGACGTGCAATACATCAACGTATACGCATTTTGTTATCCAACAGTAGACCAAGGCAGGTCTCTGCGGAAACTGATGTGCTGCGTGATAACATGGCAAGTGATGTTATGACATCAGAAGTTAGAGAAAATGGGGAAAGCCTACAAATCTCTCAGGGACTCGGTTCTTGGAACAGGGGGTCAGCTGCTGAACAGTGCCATCACAACAATAGGCCTTCTGTTCAGTCTAATGCTAATTTGGTTCAGCGTGCATCTGAAGGCAGCAGTTTCCAACATGTGAATGGTGCCAAGGAACAAGTCCACTCCATGGTAAAACGCCATTTAAAAGAACTATCCAGCGGTTCTCCACTTGGTATGTCAAGCATATATAATTCTTATTTCCCTATATTGTTTAAAGCAACAAGAAAATTGCAGAATGAAATTAGAAGAGAATTTAGGTGATCCTTCTTATTTAGATGCAGAATTCTTTTATAAAAAAACATAAGAAGCCAAGGCCTTGTTTGATGCAAATGATGGCATGAGTTATTTTACTATTAAGTTCCTTGACAATCATGCTTTTCCTCATATATAGCATATCTTGTTAGGACAACAACAAGATCAAGTGAATTGCCTGTTCGGTTGAAAGGGCAGTACAAGTAAATTCTTTAAGGAAAAATTGCATATATATATATATATCACATCAAAATTAGTTATTCTTATTTATCCCTGTAAATTTAAGTTCAACATATATACTCAGCAGAATTTAAAAGATCACATATATGCCATTTTAGTTAATTTTCATTAGTTGTCTGTTAGTTGAAACCTGTCAGCTCTTAGTCAGCTGTTTCTTCCAATATTTTTAAAATGTTTTTTTTCTCCTCTATGGTTGAGATGAGATATGAAAGGGGAAAAAAGGAACAGAATTTATTTGCCACCTTTTGTTCCTTTTGAAGTGATTAATCCAAACATGGTGCAAGTCTTATTTACTTTTATCTTTGGAAATGACATTACATATGTTAAGCTGCATGTTTCCTGAAGCTAATTTGCTTAGGAAAAGTAAGATTGATTATTGCAGTTTTTCTTGCATATATTCATATAAGAGCTTTTTAGAACATCTTTAGACCTTACAGTGTCTTCCCTGCTTCTGTTATTCCCCTATTTTTCTTGTGTTTAATTGTTTCAAGCCTCTTTCTATTTTGTATCATAGAGTTGATATGAATGATAGGTTGAGCTAAGTCTAGTAGATAAATATATTCTTTTCATCTTTTGTTTAACTTGCACCTCTAAATTGATAATAACTAGAAGATATATAGTTCTTTCTAGGAACTAATTTTTAAATGTTTCATCTACAAGATCGTATCACGTTCAAGGAGTTTGCTAGGCGTTCTACCCACACTGTTTTAGCTGCATGTGGAATTAAACATCACAGGAGAATGGTTTCTGTCCCTGTCCATCCTCCTGGCTGTTGTTCACATGTTTCGGATCAAGAACAAGTAGTTGTGACTCAAGGTTGCTGCTTGTCTTGCTTTAGCTCTTATGTCAAGGATGTGGTTCAGAAGATTTTGCATGCTACTTGAAGCTAGGCTGGCAAATGATACTTGGGTAATACTGCATCGACTGTCTTGATCATGTCCTGCAGCTATGTTCATATTGGCAACTTCTATTCTTGCCTGAAGAAATCAGGATGGCTTCATAAGGTCATTATTATTTTTGCAGTACTCTGATAGGACTGCGAGAAATTGTACTCCAAAGAATTAGTCTCTTGAAGATTGAGATTGAATCTTATTGGTAAGTAGAGAAGAACTTGTGGTTTCGCCTGGTTAGTTCAATTGAATTATTTTTTTAGCTGACGGAACGCCCTCTGCATTTGTCCTCGGCGCAGATCAAAAGTTTTTTTTATGGTCCCATTGACTTGAAAAACTATCAACATTTCACTCTTTTTTTACATGTCAAGCATCATCATATGATCCTAAACGATTATGTAAAGCAGAACGCAAGACACATGTACCCATATTTCTTCAATTTTGATTCCAGTGTATTTAGTTTCAACTGATCAAAGAGTTCAATGAAAATGTTGAGGACTTGAAATTTTATCATGTGGTTGTTTCTTTTATAGGCTATCTTTGGTTGTTTGGGAGGTTGGGGAAGTTTATGCCTTGCGGATTGGTGTGTTCTTTGATGTTTCGTCAATCCATCCCCCCTTGACAACCTGCCTGCATATTTATGCCTGCTTTTTGGCTGTGTGTGTGTGTTTGGATGTACAATTGGGCAATTATTTATTGAAGTATGGGTATTTGGATTCTTTTCTTGCAAATTTGTCGTGGATCGTTGCACGGTGCATTGATTGATTCTCTCCTCTTTTCACACGCAAGAGCTATGCTAATGTTTTTTTGGAATCTTACCAAGTTTTGTGCGCAGTACGTAACTTGTTCTAGTAAAACACGGCACGCATGTGAGGTAATCTCCGCGTTCTTTTCTGATATGTTAGTCTTAGTACGTCTGCTTTTACCCTAAAGAAGTCTCTACTATTAGATTTGGACCTAACGTTGACCTCCTAATTTGATTTTGTCTAGGAGCGATTCTTTTTCATCGGTCCGATGAAAATACCTTCCATCGGTGGTCCATCACCAATGGCGCTCTCCCTTTCACCTTCCAGCGTTGCCCCCCCTTCTCACTGACCGCAGGGAGCTCTTCCTGTAAGCATAAAATAACTTTAATCATGCTTCTATAATTGCGGAAAAAACTTTAATGCTAGGATCGAAATCAAAACATGAATAGATCTGTGTTTACGATGCGTACCTTTATGCCATCCGCAATAGAAAGGAGAAAAGATCTGAATACCTTTATTAGATCCAACGCCTCCGTCAATCTGAAGAGAACTAGGAGGTAATTGATGGCTCGGGAGATTGAGAGGAAAGCGTAATCTCTCCCATCGGTGTCGTGAAATATTTCTTTTACGCAACTCTTAGATGCATCTGTGTTGCTAATCTTTTACGCAACTCTTAGATGCTTTCGTGTTGCTTCTAACACATGACACGACACGACACACTAAGTCCCACGAGGTCCTGTCATTTATAAGCGAGAGCAGAGGGTCTAGGATAAGATATTAGAAGATTTCCTCCCATGAGGGCCTCTCTAAAGAATCCCACTTTGATTGGACTTCCTTTCTATTAGCCAATACCATAATCGAATCCAATCATATCTTTAATATATCTTATCTAATTAAATATGGCCACATTATCTAACATTCTCCCACTTGGCCCATTAATTGATAAGATACAAAAGATATTCAAAATCAAAATAAATAAACAAAATTTACGGTGCATAATGTTTCTCAAGCGTTTCCTGCCAAACTTTTGGCTATATAGACTGGATTCGGCAGAGAAATGGCCATGGCAAAATTTGCTGAGGCACCGAAGGATCAATAAGTCCTGGAAGAACATGCGCGGCAACAATGACCAACTGATGTGTTCTACGAAGCGACAGGCAAACACTTCTGGAGGGACACGGGAAGCGGACATTCGGGAGATCGAGGTTTTGCAAGGTGGGACTCGATGAAGCTGCACCAACAAAAACAAGTGGCTTTCACGAGAGAGCTGTTTCTATTCCAAATAAAATAGAAATATTAAATACAATATTAGTTTCACATAAAAATAAAATATATTTTTAATATTATATAATCGATGATAATTACAAACCGATGGATACCGTCTAAAACATAGCTTTCAAGTCTATTCTCATTCTAAACTTATTAGGACTAATCTGAACGCTTAGGACAATTGACTTGACCTTTAAAATAGTCTTTATTGGATGCACATAAGGCAGCTTTTACATTAACAAATAAACGATACGAACATTGTCTATCTTAACCTGAGGTGATAATTTTCTACACTTGAATTGATACTAAATATGAATGAACTTTTTTTTTTCTCGGATTACAATAACATGTAGGATGCGAAATACATGTATTTTTTTATCCTAAAGCAAAAAAAAAAAAAAACCTTTTTCCACTATCAATATATTAGGTTGAGGACCAAAATTAATCACAGTATTTACTAAACACTCCTTTGCTTCTGAATTATATTTTAATTAATATTATTCCTAATATATTTTTATTGAAACATCCGAGTTGATTGGTCATTATGTATATCGCAATAGAATTTTTTTTTAAAAATAATGTTCCTAATATATCTCCGAATATTAACTCCCTCCGGATATATCTATTCGGATAAGAACTCGGCAGCAAGCGGAAGCAGGTGAGGTCATGCCAACCTCAGCTGAGATCAGGCCTCCCAAAGAGAGAGAGAGAGAGAGAGAGAGAGAGAGAGATATATATATATATATATATATATATATATATATATAAGTGATGAAGGTCAAATTTAAGTATAAGAGTTTATGATAAATTATTGGAATCTTTACTAAGTTAGCTGATTTTTTTATTAGAGTAAAATATTATATAATATTTTACTTAGAAATATTTTATTATTAGATTTTTATCAAATGATATCCACGTAATTGGTTAACATGAGTTTTATGAAGGGATATTAATGATAATAATATATTAAAAATGTATTTTATATTAAATTTTATACTGATACATATGTTATTTTAATGGGTTGTCAAAAGAGATGAGATAGTGAAAGATGTAATAAAATTATAAATAAAGATTTAAGTGTTCTAAACTTAACTAAGTAAAATCTCAATAGCGATAAAATATTTATACTGTCGATCATAAATAATTAGGGCTTACGGATTTATTATTATTATTATTGTAATGATAAATATGTTATTTTAAATATATAAGTATTTTATTGAGTACGAAAAAAATATCAACAATTTGATTAGCTATGCGTCATTGTATTATTTATATCTAGCTATCAATTGCTCCAATCTAGTCCACCTTCTATTTTTTTTTTCACAAAAATGATTAACTAATGAAAAGGAGATTTTTCTATCGATAGTTAAAATTCTTACTAGTTAAATTATTTGATATTTTACAAAAATTATGAGATTAGATGAGATTTATGAACTCACGCTTATAAGACCAAAGGTGTAGAAACCAAAGTATAAGGCCTCAACATCGATTTGAGAGGGGGCTTATCTCTATGTTATCATACAACAATAATTTGTCACACTCAATAATCAAACATATTATACAGATCTTTAAAAACTTCAACATCGATTTAAGAGAGATTTATCTCTATGATCTCCCATAAGAGAAAACACTATATAGAGCATATTGTGAGAGACCCTCGAATGCTTATATCAATAAGTATCTAATATTAATTGAGAAACCAAAGGTCTAATGTGAAGTTTGGATGATTCAAGCGTAAAAAACGAAGAGTTTAAAGTGTATCTTTATTTATAATAATAGTTTACGATTATAAAAATAGTATTTATCATATCATGATCATCGAAAGATCGATATCCTAGTGGTTAATTAACATGGTAATTAAGAAGTAAAAGGTTTGAGCGTTGCTTGAAAGCATCTAACCATATAGGTAATGTTTGAACGAAAAAGATAATAATGCCACACGATACCATTGGCTTGTCAAGATGGGTTTGCAAACTGATCTAATTTGATCATCCAGAAGAGAAGACCAAGCCAAACAAGGCCACAACCCCCCTACAATTTATTTAGAATAGATTTCAAAAATTTAAAATAGAAAAAGTATTTATCCAACATAATTATTGAGGCTTGCTTGCTAATGTTCAATTTTTGTTTACTATTGACAATTCCTTTAGTATGGATAATCTTTAACAAAATATAAATTTACTATTTATAATCCTAAATTACCAATCTAACCAATTTTTTTCTCATAATATCTAATTTCATCTAACACTGTTCATTGCTCAACATTGTCTAATAAGAGATATTTAATGAATAAAAGAAAAAAAATATTTAATAAATACTAAAATTTTAAGATAAAATTATGAATAGTAAAAAAAGGATGGGTGAATTCTCGAAAATAGCCCATAACTTTGGTGTTTTCCTATAGAGTTCCTTTTTTTTTTTTTTCAGAACTAATCATTTTGCTCCTATCGATTATCATCTTCCGTCATATTTTCACTCACGCCTAGCCATGTCTTTGCCCCACCAGTCACCTTGTGCTTGGTAGCCCTATCCGTTGTAGTCAATTGTGGCTCTCACATGAGGAAGGAGAGACCACCCATCGATCCTTATGCAATCATTGCATCGACGATGATTAGCAAAGGAGGAGAAAGATGAGTCCGAAAAGAGAAAAAAATAATTACGAGTCTGAGGAGGACAAAAAAGGCCAACGATAATGTATTTAAATAAAAAATAGATATAATTAATTTTATATCAAATGAGATATGCAAAGATGATCACAACTCTCGTGTCCCCTCCTACTTCGTGTGAGGCTCCATGGGCCGATGACGGTTGACGAGTTGAGTGAGCAAAGATATAATTAGGATTAGGGTTATAAATAATTTTTAAATATTATAAGAATAAAATAATTCATAATTAAAGATATTTTATGATAACTTTTAAATTTGAAACACTCTTTAAGAAAAAAAAAAAAAAGAGGCCAAAGAGACTTCATTGCGAATTCGTCCCAAAAAAAAATAAAAATAATAAAACACAAACCCACATGCTAACCACTGGCGTACGCCTACCTAATTCTCAGCTGTTCTCCACCCAACTCAAAGAGTTCTACTTCTTTACTACTACTTGGCTTAGTTGGAGTTGACACGTAGCCCCCACAAAGTTGTAACCATTGGAACATTAGTCAAAGATATAATCTTTTCGAAGGCTATTCACAACCAATATGTTAAGATTTAGGACGGAATGTTAGATATTTTATCGAAGTTTTATGACTTGTCCTGTTGGTTTGGTCAACTTTCTTTTTTTTTGTTTTTCTAGATGGATTTATATAAACATTATACTCATAAGTTTTCACAAACAACTATCCTCGTAAAAGAGCAAAATAAAAATAACACATTTATCCTTCTCAACGTTAATATCATATGTATATATTCATGAGAAATTTAGCAATAGATTTTTAATGACATATTCATGACATATTAAAATACATTAGTTTTGATATAAAATTATCGTAGATTCATCATAAAACTGAAAACTCAAGTTATCATAAAAAATATTAATTTTTATATAAAATTATTCTAAATTATCCAAAAAGATTGTTATGCTCGAGTTACACTTACTCATAGAACATGTTTTAAAAAAAATATTAATTTTATATAAATTATCTTAAATATATTATAAGACTAATTACATAATCCTACATTTTCTATTTCGTAAATTAACTTAGTCACACTCAAAATTGAAATAAGTAAAACTCGATTGTCTAACCTATTTTAAAATTATTTTTTTTATTTTTAGATAAATTAATTATCAAAAATTTCAGAATTCTACTGGAATATGATTCTAATAATACTACAACAAAATATACTTTTACTTATGTTTCTTACCTATATATCCCTATAATTTTAATAGCAGCAAGATCTATTCCTGCGATCACTATAGTTATGGATTTTACAATCGCAGGTAAATGTCTGCATATTACTATGATAACTCAATCGCAGTAATAGATTATTTCACCCCCACAATCGTTAACCACAATAATAAATCATGCTTTATTTTGTAAGAATAGCTGCAATAATAAATCAATCACAGTAATAGATAATTTTTCCCTATATAAAATAATTATAATAATATTTTTTAACGAAAAATGATTATATTTTATAGCATGGATGGCAACCACAATAATAGACTATATAGTATATAAGATAATTTATCTATGATTACACTTAATAACCATTGGGATAGATCACAATAATTTCATAGAAAACTAACAAATTCATTTATCAACAACATCGTTTATACAAAAAATAATAATATTTAAGCGTAGCCAATTTAACAAAAACAAAATTTAATCAACAACTTCGTATAAGTTTATCTGATCAATATTTTACAAAAATAATTCTCCATATATGCTCCCTCGGAGCGCAGCAAATGAATAGAGAAAATAATGATAATTAGATAATTTTAAAACCTTTATTCAATACAATGATATGAATGCTGAGAAGGAAAAACAACATAGATCACATAAAATAAAACTGATCATGTTATGAATAACAAGAAATATCATCACAAAGAACTACATCCTACACAAGCTATATTCTTTTTTGTTTTAGCATCACTTAAATAAAGAAAAATTAAATGCTTCTTAAAGAATGAATATATGACAGGCATCATCAAAATAAAGTAATAATGACTCCCATACTTTCTTGTAGATCATCTTTGTGTTTCCTAAGTTATAGTTTCTTTTTGTCCTTCCGAGATCTACAAGAATAAAAGCCAAAGAAAATTGATTACACAACCTCCATTGATAGATGTGATCTTTTATTTATGACAAACAATAAGATGGTAATATTCTTAAAAATAAGAAAGAAAAAAAAGGAAGTGCCTCAATCATGTTGATGAACATAGCAGGGGTATATATATAATCTAAAGAAAAAACATATGAAGTCAATGACTGTTTCATGAGAATTTGAAGGTCCAAATAATGCATTTCACAATAGAAGCTAACACATGCAAGTAACGCATGAGACACTAACTACATATTAATAATATTAGAATGATGTTTGATTTGCTCGTTCACCATAAACAATGAATGACATTAAGCACCAAACACACTGCCCACCTCTACCGATGTGCATTTTTTTGTATGGTTTTCTCGTTGACTAGCCTGTCAAACTTTAAAAAATCCACGTGGAATTTGACCAAAATCAATCTCGTCTTGGTTGTTGTGCTTACAAATAAGTTCAATTTATTTTTGCCTTCATTCATTTGAATGTGAATAACTTTTGATAATAAAATTTCAATATTGAAAACTTACTTGCTAGAGTGATTGAGTTGTCCCTTTATTCTGTCCCAGCCTCAACTTAAATCTAAATGATATATTAAAATAATTTTAATATATTCTGTGAATGAGTATAATATAAATATAACTCAATTGAAACATAAGTATAACTTAAATGTAAAAGATTCAAATCGATCCAAAGAGATCCGACCTAAATTAGTTTAACTTGGATCGAACCAGGCTATAAATCGATTGGGCTTCAAACATCATGAGACATTATCAAGATTTTCGAAAAAAAAATTACTCCTACTAAAACTCAAATATGGGACATTATATGATAAAAGTTTATTACTACGATTATATATATATATACATATATATATATATATACATATATATATATACATATATATATATATATACATATATATATACATATATATATATATATATATATATATATATATATATATATATATATATATATATATATATATATATATATATATATTGAAAACTTACTTGCTAGAGTTATTGAGTTGCTCCCTTTATTCTCTCCCAGCATCAACCTAAATCTAAATGATATATTAAAATAATTTTAATAGATTCTGTGAATGAGTATAACACAAATAGAACTCAATCCAAACATACGTGTAACTTGAATGTAAAAGATCCGATCCGATCTAAACCGATCCAAAGAGATCCGATCTAAATTGGTTTAACTTAGATCGAATTAGGTTATAAATTGATCGGGCTTGAAATATCTCGATTCAAGGACATCATCAAGATTTTTGAAAAAAAAAAACTTCCAGTAAAAATCAAATATGGGACATCATACGGTAAAAGTTTATTATTATGATTATATATATATATATATATAAGAATATATATAAGAGACAAATTCGAGGTACTTCATGTGCTTTTGCTTCTTTGTCAATTCATGAAACATGTTGAGGTGATACATCTTCCGGTTTCCTATCCTCATGAGCAGGAAAAAGGAGGATCCTAAACTTTATGCTAATAATTTTCGAAAATTAATGGCTTCTGAGGTATGTCTTTTTGTTGTTCTTTCCTTTTTGTTTCAGATTTGGTGTTATGAATACGTAGGTTCATGATTGATGTCTGCATAACTGCACCTGAGTTGGTCAGTTCTGCAACTTAATTGCCAGATTGGATTTCAAGGTTAAATAAAATTGCAATGGAAGGCATCTTAAGACCTGTAAAGTTTTGTATGTACCCCAGCCATCACACAAACTTGTTTCTGGAAGAGGAAAGGTAATACAAGATTAATATTCAGATGTGTCAGTGAAGAAAACAGAATTGTGCAGCAAAAAAAAAAAAAAAAAATTTATTCCTAAGGTTTTGATGAGTTTTTGGTTGAGGCACACACAGAATAATTTTCTGGAAGAGAAAGAGATAAAGAAGAGAATGAGAAAACAGTACTCTCTGATCAAAATATGTCCTCTAACTTCCTCATTCTATCAGTTATGGTCAGTGAGGCAGTCATTAGGGTTCTTTATTTGCTTCCCAAACCATGTTAATATTCAGTTGATTTGTTTCATATTTTGTGAAGATTGTCATTCTAAAACCTCTCTCTCTCTCTCTCTCTCTCTCTCTCTCTCTCTCTCTCTCTCTGAAAGTTGAGATTGCTTTGGAGACAACTAATTCTTTCTGCACTGTTGCAAGAGGATGGAGGCTGACCAGTGAAATTATTGTGTTCTCTGAGGCAGAGGTAAAATTCTCATTAGATGGGAACGATTTTTCAGTATATAGAAAGAATTTACTCTTTAATATCATAGTAAGAGAACCAGAGATTAAACAGCAAATTATTATTTGTCATGTAGAAAGCTTAATGGCCTCGAATATATATATTTATATAAGTGAAAGCAGATCATTAACCATTGGCTGGTCAATATTGCTTGCTCTTAAAGTCTTTGCCATGGCTGGTCAATATTACTTGGAGAATTATGAGTGAGTAGGATTGGTAAGATAATATGTCTTTATCATATCCAAATCATGTCGAGGTTGTCATATTTGAAAATGACAAAGATTAAGCTGTCTATTTTGATATCAATACTAAATCGTACATTTAATTCCAACCGAATTTTAGAACTTCTATAAAGAAAAAACTAACATACAGCTTGAATAAAAGCACATACTATTGAGTTTTATTTCTTTTAACGATATGTAGGTCCTTCAAATAAGCACATCAATTGCTGACATCTTTCCCTTGTGCGGTTTTTCTTATGTGCTTTGACTATTAAAGGGAAAAATCCTTGGTTTAAGATCATAAAATTAAAAAAAACCCCTATATTAGGATAGAAGTAGGAAGATTAGCAGTCATGTCCCCAATCCAACTGCCACTGAGAGTAGAAAGGATGAATGAGCTACTGTCCATAAACTTTGCTGATGTGACTGCAGGTGAAAAGAAAGGTTTGGACTAATTGTGATTGAAGTGAAAAGAAAGGTTATCATCTTTTGGGATTCTTTGAATATAGCCTTATCACGGACTGCAGTGGAAGAACAGGGCAGACTTCCCCTTCTTTCAGTGTTAGGCAAACTTCCCCATCCTCTTTTACATTTTTATTAGTTCTTCATTTCCTTCTTGAGAGAGAAATTTCCATGGCTCAGCTTGTTAAGGATTCAATGCACTTACTGACCATCCTAAGATCAGCACCTGTTCTTGACTTTTTGGGCTGCCATCTCTCTCTATGGTGTCCTCATTCAAGTTGTGCAAATAGGCTGGCCAATGGTAGATTTGGAAGTGAGTTATAACCACATAGTTGTGCATGAAACAGCTTTGAAACATCACCAAATTTGATTGACCTATACATAGGCTTTCTTTGAACATGCCATCATGACCAGACCATATTAGACATTTCTTTTTTGTTTTACTGTCCATTCTATTATTTCTAGTGCTTGTGCAAGTCCATTTGAACATTTTATCTTAGCTGCATAATTTTTTTTTTTTGCTGCACATATTTCTTTGTTAAGAGCCCAACAACTTGATGTGTCAAACATGATTGGCCTAATAAAGTATTTTGTATAACATTTCAATTTAAGGAGCATCGACGAACACAAGAAACCTTCTATGCATTTTTTTTTTAATGTAAAACATAAATAATGAAAATAAGATTTGAGTCTAAAATTTTATGATAGATTATTTCAGTTAAATTAATTAGCATTTTAAAAAATATATCAGATAAAATTATAAGTTTTTCTAATTTTTAATAAATAGGTCTGATACATCATCATGAAATTAATATTTTATATATTAAATTTAATATTTATAATTAAAATATTTAATTTAATCATTCAAAATTAGTTATTTATCCTTTTTGATGCTATTAAAATTATATTTTTTAAAAGGCCTTGTTTAATTTATTTATAATAATAATAGCAATAATAAACGACTGACGCGGTAAGGTTTGTCAGGTAACATTTTGAGCTTGAAAAGTTGGAAGGGATGCGCAGTCCTCCGTGTCGATGCTTTATTGGGAAGAGGCAAACATGAGGTGGGGTATTAGTGGACCCTACGCCCTGCAGTTAATCAATCGCGAGGGTTTCCGTCAAATGAAAAGCTCCGTTGGAGGGCATCCAGGAGCCTCCCTCGCGTCTACGCTACTCCGCAGGACCACCCGACCGCGGAGGGCGTTCTCGTGATTAAGCGACCACAGGCATCAAGTCGGCGGCCCACCGCTCCCTCGGCCTCAGCCTATCTTCACTCGCTCTCTCTCTCTCTCTCTCTCTCTCTCTCTCTCTCTCTCTCTCTCTCTCGTGTCTCGCGATTCCTCTCCTGTGGCCGACGCCGCCACCCGTCCTCGTCTCCGCCTCTTCGAGAGAAGGTACGACGAACGCATCAATTAACCCCACCACCCTCCCACACTTTTATATTTCGCTACGACTCCCTCTCCCCTGCTTTTTCTTTTTCTTTTTTTTTCTTCTAAAAATGAAGAAAATTCTTCGTCATGGTTTTCTATTTCGAATCTTTATTTATTTCAAGAACAACGAGAAAAGAAAGAAAAGATCAACAGTAATGTTTCGAATTCTTTCCCCGTTGCAGGGAGAAAACATTGGTTTTGATGGTTTTTAACGATTAATCCCTCCTTTTTGTGTTTTCGCTCTTCTGGTGCGTGGGGGGCGGCGGTGATACTCTTAATAGGTGATATGGGAAAAGGAGGGAGGGTCGTCTGCAAGCGGGCGGCCGCCGGACGGAGGCGTAGGCGCCGATCCAAGGCCTCCGACGACGACGACGACGATGACGAGGAGTACGTCTTGGGAGAGGAGGAGGAGGAGGACGACAGCTCTGACGAACCCCTCGCTTCCGACGGCGAGGAAGACGAGTTCGAATTCGGCGAGTCCACCGGTGGCTCCGAGGATGATGAGGAGGAGTTCTTGGCGCCGAGATCGAAGCCCCGAAAGGCCCCTTCCAAACCCAAGAGTAGGGTGAAGAAATCTAGGGTTTGGGATGACGATAACGACGATGATTACGAGGAGGAGGAGGAGGAGGAGGAGGAGGAGGAAGAGGAGGAGGAGGAAGAAGATCGAGTGGATTTTTCGATTCGGAAGAAGGGGGAGAGGAGGAAGAAGGCTGGGGTTAGATCTCGCCGTCAGAAGCCTAGGGCTTCGGATTCTGAGGAAGAGGAGAGGGAGGAAGAAGACGATGATGGGGATGAGGATTTCTCGCCCGATGAGCAAGATTTTGAGGATGAAGAGGCATCTGTGATTTCGGGATTTCAAAGGAAAGGAGGAAATCCGAAGCAAGGTGCGAGGAAGCGGAAGCCGAGGGCTTTGAGACGAAAGAAAGGGAAAAGGAGCAGGCCATACAGATCTAAGGAAGATGATGATTTCATAGTGAAAGATCGTGTTGCGGTTGATAGGAAGTCGAAAAAACTAAGGAAACAGGGAGGAGGAAAATCTCAACGTCGTGGGCTATCAAGAATAAGTCGTCGGTGGAATCAGATACATCCGAGTTTGATTTTGTAACTTCAGATGATGATTTTATGGAGGACACGGTTTTGTTAAATAGAACAGAGATTAACAACAAACATTTCAGGAAGACTAACACAAAAAGAACACGGGGAAAGGTTATGGTCTCGTCGGATAAATCAGAGTCTTCTTCAGATGGTGATTATATGATTTCTGAGGAAGAATTGAGGGATCTGGGAGTTGGTGGGGTTTTGGATCAGCCTCAGCTGAAGAGGATACCTGCTGGAATGAAGGGCGACGAGAAGGGCAAGGAGAAAGCGATGAGCTGGGGAAGCGCTCTGGATCTGTTTATCGGAGGAGCAGAGGATGACAGTTCGAGGAATGTTGAATTGCTGCACACATTTTTTCTGCTTTGCATGCATAATGGAATGGTCAAAGGTTGAGTCACGATGTCCTGTTTGCAAGCGGAGGTTTGGGACCATTACCAAGTCATCAAGGTCAGATCCAGGGTTTGGGTTGCGGAAAGCAGTTATAAAAGTTGAAAGGCGTGATCAGGTATTCACTTTATTTTTGCACTCTTTAGTCATTCAGTTTTTAAGCTCAAGGAATTTTACCCTCTCATAGCACTAGTTAAATGCATGATGAGAACATGCAAATATATAACATTAATATGTTACGTTTGTGACTAGTCCAATAAGATTTGGCGACAAAAAGGATGTCAAACATTTGGAGCTTGGGATCTCATTTATCCTGGTATTATGCTTGCAATTATAATGCACAAATATCTATCCTAGTTTCTTATGCTATTCTTCAGGCATGTGAAGTAGGTAGAGTAGGTGTGATAAACTGACTTCCATGTACATAGTTGATTACGGATCTTACTTTTAGTTGCATAATAAATTTGATGGGACAAGCAAAAACAATAACAACCAGCCTACGGCGTGGTTGAGTAAGACTATTGCAATTGTACTTCTTGCTTCACCATTTTGGTTTCCACCTGGGGTCTAAACTTTATGTTTGAATCAGGTTTAAATTATCAAGTGATTCATCATACGGTTTCCCACTGAATGTTTTGCAATCACGGATATGGCTTGAGGAAATATCAAGATTTTCTGTACTGCATGTTGATGCAAGAGCATGTTCATAATTGATGGATGCAGTTCAAGCTTAATTTTGAATAGAGATCATAACGTTTATGATCATTTTATGTGTCAAAAGTGCATGACTGGATTTTGTTTATTGAAGCTCTTTTTTTTTTTTCTGTAGAAGCCCCGACAAAAGTAGTTCCTGTTTGTTAGCTGGATTTCTAGATGAAAACCACTTGTTAAGTAGGCCCGGGACATGTTTTCTATAATAATCTTGTATACCATTTTTGGCACTTGTTTTTTTATACTATCATTTGTTGACTCTTCTGTCTCAGCAAATGGAATTGTGAAGGAAATTGAGCTTAACTGTTTATGACTTGCATGTTGCTTGAGTAAAATTTCAATTTCCATAAAGAGTACTGATTGCTATTTTTGGACATCCATGCTTGTTTACAAAATGGTCATTGTGGATTTCCTCATTCAAGAAGGTTAATCATTTTCAAGAAAGAGTATATTAATGTGCTTTACAAAAATCTCTTAGAAATCAAGTGGGAACTGCTGATTCTTAATACAAAAAGTTTACAAGATAAACGATGTTTTGAAGAATATATGTTGCACAAGGAAATTAATACAAAAAGCATGGTTAACTGTAAGGAAATCTTGTAGGTGCTTCTTTATTTTAGTTTCCTGATGTACTGTGATGCACCAATGATTGCAGTATAATAACTTGTACTTGCTGGCTGAAGCTAGTTATTCATGAAATATAATATATTCCTTTAGATCATTAACTTAGCATTCATATTTGTTTATTTCTTGTATCACGTAATTGTGCCTTTAAGCCTTGCCCTTTGTTTGTAAAGGTCTATCAACCTTCTGAAGAAGAAATAAGGCGAATGCTGGATCCATATGAGAATGTAGTATGTATAGAGTGTCATCAAGGTGGAGATGATAGTCTCATGTTGCTCTGTGATATCTGTGATTCACCTGCACACACATACTGTGTTGGTCTTGGAAGGGAAGTACCAGAAGGCAATTGGTACTGTGAATGCTGTAGGTCTGCTGGCGATGGTTCATCATATTTGCAAAATGAGCGTATTGTGACTGATCAAGCAGCAAACAGTAGTGATTTTTTGGTCACTCCTGTTAGAATGGAGGATGTTGCATTTCGTGATAATACGAATTTGCAGAGGTCGGGTCAACCTTCCTTGCAAGAAATTGATCTGAATGTCTCTCCTAGGTCGGTGGAAGATTACGGATCTACATCTCAGTTTTTTGGAGCTGGGGCAGCGACTCTTTCTGGAAGGCGTGCAATACATCAGCGTATATCGCATTTTGTTATCCAACAGTAGACCAAGGCAGGTCTCTGCGGAAACTGATGTGCTGCGTGATAACATGGCAAGTGATGTTATGACATCAGAAGTTAGAGAAAATGGGGAAAGCCTACAAATCTCTCAGGGACTCGGTTCTTGGAACAGGGGGTCAGCTGCTGAACAGTGCCATCACAACAATAGGCCTTCTGTTCAGTCTAATGCTAATTTGGTTCAGCGTGCATCTGAAGGCAGCAGTTTCCAACATGTGAATGGTGCCAAGGAACAAGTCCACTCCATGGTAAAACGCCATTTAAAAGAACTATCCAGCGGTTCTCCACTTGGTATGTCAAGCATATATAATTCTTATTTACCTATATTGTTTAAAGCAACAAGAAAATTGCAGAATGAAATTAGAAGAGAATTTAGGTGATCCTTCTTATTTAGATGCAGAATTCTTTTTATAAAAAAAACATAAGAAGCCAAGGCCTTGTTTGATGCAAATGATGGCATGAGTTATTTTACTATTAAGTTCCTTGACAATCATGCTTTTCCTCATATATAGCATATCTTGTTAGGACAACAACAAGATCAAGTGAATTGCCTGTTCGGTTGAAAGGGCAGTACAAGTAAATTCTTTAAGGAAAAATTGCATATATATATATATATCACATCAAAATTAGTTATTCTTATTTATCCCTGTAAATTTAAGTTCAACATATATACTCAGCAGAATTTAAAAGATCACATATATGCCATTTTAGTTAATTTTCATTAGTTGTCTGTTAGTTGAAACCTGTCAGCTCTTAGTCAGCTGTTTCTTCCAATATTTTTAAAATGTAAATTTTGATTTTTTTTTTTCTCCTCTATGGTTGAGATGAGATATGAAAGGGAAAAAAGGAACAGAATTTATTTGCCACCTTTTGTTCCTTTTGAAGTGATTAATCCAAACATGGTGCAAGTCTTATTTACTTTTATCTTTGGAAATGACATTACATATGTTAAGCTGCATGTTTCCTGAAGCTAATTTGCTTAGGAAAAGTAAGATTGATTATTGCAGTTTTTCTTGCATATATTCATATAAGAGCTTTTTAGAACATCTTTAGACCTTACAGCGTCTTCCCTGCTTCTGTTATCCCCCTATTTTTCTTGTGTTTAATTGTTTCAAGCCTCTTTCTATTTTGTTTCATAGAGTTGATATGAATGATAGGTTGAGCTAAGTCTAGTAGATAAATATATTCTTTTCATCTTTTGTTTAACTTGCACCTCTAAATTGATAATAACTAGAAGATATATAGTTCTTTCTAGGAACTAATTTTTAAATGTTTCATCTACAAGATCGTATCACGTTCAAGGATTTTGCTAGGCGTTCTACCCACACTGTTTTAGCTGCATGTGGAATTAAACATCACAGGAGAATGGTTTCTGTCCCTGTCCATCCTCCTGGCTGTTGTTCACATGTTTCGGATCAAGAACAAGTAGTTGTGACTCAAGGTTGCTGCTTGTCTTGCTTTAGCTCTTATGTCAAGGATGTGGTTCAGAAGATTTTGCATGCTACTTGAAGCTAGGCTGGCAAATGATACTTGGGTAATACTGCATCGACTGTCTTGATCATGTCCTGCAGCTATGTTCATATTGGCAACTTCTATTCTTGCCTGAAGAAATCAGGATGGCTTCATAAGGTCATTATTATTTTTTTGCAGTACTCTGATAGGACTGCGAAATTGTACTCCAAAGAATTAGTCTCTTGAAGATTGAGATTGAATCTTATTGGTAAGTAGAGAAGAACTTGTGGTTTCGCCTGGTTAGTTCAATTGAATTATTTTTTTAGCTGACGGAACGCCCTCTGCATTTGTCCTCGGCGCAGATCAAAAGTTTTTTTTATGGTCCCATTGACTTGAAAAACTATCAACATTTCACTCTTTTTTTACATGTCAAGCATCATCATATGATCCTAAACGATTATGTAAAGCAGAACGCAAAACACATGTACCCATATTTCTTCAATTTTGATTCCAGTGTATTTAGTTTCGACTGATCAAAGAGTTCAATGAAAATGTTGAGGACTTGAAATTTTATCATGTGGTTGTTTCTTTTATAGGCTATCTTTGGTTGTTTGGGAGGTTGGGGAAGTTTATGCCTTGCGGATTGGTGTGTTCTTTGATGTTTCGTCAATCCATCCCCCCTTGACAACCTGCCTGCATATTTATGCCTGCTTTTTGGCTGTGTGTGTGTGTGTGGATGTACAATTGGGCAATTATTTATTGAAGTGTGGGTATTTGGATTCTTTTCTTGCAAATTTGTCGTGGATCGTTGCACGGTGCATTGATTGATTCTCTCCTCTTTTCACACGCAAGAGCTATGCTAATGGTTTTTTGGAATCTTACCAAGTTTTGTGTGCAGTACGTAACTTGTTCTAGTAAAACACGGCACGCATGTGAGGTAATCTCCGCGTTCTTTTCTGATATGTTAGTCTTAGTACGTCTGCTTTTACCCTAAAGAAGTCTCTACTATCAGATTTGGACCTAACGTTGACCTCCTAATTTGATTTTGTCTAGGAGCGATTCTTTTTCATCGGTCCGATGAAAATACCTTCCATCGGTGGTCCATCACCAATGGCGCTCTCCCTTTCACCTTCCAGCGTTGCCACCCCTTCTCACTGACCGCAGGGAGCTCTTCCTTCTCGCCATCGTTGTCCTCCAGGTTGCCCGTGGCACACTCGGGCCCCGCTCATGGGGTCTCGCCATTTCGACCCCAATCACAGCCTCGGCCTCGCCTTTCGTCACTCCCCCTTCCTTATCCCTTGTTGGTGTCGCTCTCCACCGCCCCTTCTTTGTCGCGTTCGTAGAGCTCCCTCCGCAAGGATTGCGTCGATAGCACTATCGCCACGAAGAGGAAGAGAACCCTACCGCTTGCAAGAAGGAGCAGGTCGGGGTGACGACAGTGCTGGAAGGCGAAGGGGGCAACTAGTGGTGGCGGTGGCGCTGGAAGGCGGAGGGCAGAGCCGAAGGTCATAGAGGAGGAGGTGGCGGTGTCGAGGAGGGGCGGGCCGAAGGTCGTGGCGAAGCCACTCGCAGCGGGAACAAGGGTGGAGGCGACAGGCGACGCCGCTTGTGACGGGCGAAGGCGACAACGATAACGACCATGGTCGGCGACCGATGGGGGGTGGAGGGTGGGTAAAATGTCCTTTCATTTTCTTTCTCCTATTATCATATTTCTTTTGTTCTTGTCGTATGTGAATCATATAAGAATATAAGGATATATATATATATATATAAACTTATATATTTAATAATATTATTAATGAAAAAATTAGGATGATAACGGAAGATCTTGGCGCTTATATAAATAATCCTTTAACTAATTTATATGTATTAAGTTTTTAGAGGTCAATGAGTTATTATGTAGTGATTTCTACCTTTCTTTTTTCTGAAATGAAGTAGCAGAGTAGATTTATTTCATGATTTTTAATAGAGGAATACAAACACAATTCGGATTCAACTCTATTAGCGAAATGGATGAGTTATAGATTTCATGAGACCATAAACTTCCTTATGAAATTTAAAATTAAAAAAAATATATTAAATTAAAATTACAACCTTTTTTTTTTCTTTAAAGTGAGTCATGATATTTTGGGGAGACGGGTGTCGAGACTACCAAACATTTGTGACTTTGTGATCCCACTTCAGGAAGTTTCTTGGGAACTTTCCTCTTGTCCATTCAAGAAACGTTTGGAGTATAAATCTAATCCATCGCTTTGACGAAGCATAATGAAATTGCCTTTCGCATGAATTGTTGTGGTTCCCAAATTTGGACTCCAATTTCTGTACCTTTATAACAAGAGCATCTATAAATCATCTCTTATTCATGCACATGTACATAAGAACACCATGAGCTTACCATTTAAGATTTTGTGCAATGCATCCAAGAAGTATAAGATTCCGCAATACCACACGACTGGCCTTGCCTTTCATGAGATAGATATACCATCTCATTCTTGTATTTCCAATATTAACAATTTTGTGGCAACCAAACTGTATAAAAGTTGGGTCCTCAATCATCACATATGCATGCTAAATAAATAGGTTTTGAGTTGTCTTCATTTTATTCATGTTGATGTTGAGTGCGTGTTGTTTGATATTTTAGTTCACTCATTTGCTAATTAAATCCAGTAGATGTAAACATACTGTTCTGTACTGTTAAGATTCCATAGGGATACTGGAGACATTGTTCGAATAAAACACAGGTTATGAACTGTCACGATCTTAGATTAGCACAATCAATAATCATGTACATCATCATCATCATCATCCATTTCATTGTTTTCTTCTGCGTGTAAAGAGGCTTGGAAGGCACTCCATGTACGTGGAACAAAGACGAATGAGTTGGCTGCGTGCTGCACACTCACTCCACCGTCAATTCTTGATGGAAGTGGATAAAAAAAATGAATAATTATAAATAAAGGATCAATTACAAACAAAATTGTCATCCCAAAGTATATTATTTATGATTTCTTTTTTAGATATTCATTCTATACTCATTGTTCAACAATTATATCTATTATTATTTTTTCTTTGAAAGGTATCATAAAGTGTATATATATATATGTATATATATATATATATATATATATATATATATATATATATATCATGAACTAACTAACATTATGGAGAATCCAATATTAGGGAGTTTACCAACAAAAATAAAATACAATAAATTAAAACAAAAGGCAAGCCAACTCCTTCCTTCACCGTTCGAAAAATGCAGTTATAATTAGTTTCCTCTCCCTAAATTTGAAGTCTCTCATCGCCCAAAACTATTTGCATTGTTGAGCCAAATCTCCGCCAATCTCTTTCTCTTTCTCTCTCTCTCTAAAGCCTTTCTTCCCTCTTTGCATTCTCTCCCACTGGAGATGGACGACTTCGAACGGACGAACCGGAACGAGCACCGGTACTCGGCCGATGGCGGCTTCCCTGCCTCCAGCCACGACCGCGGCTACCGCAACGAGTTCCGAGCCTACGGGCCAGGCGCCGGCGACCGTAGGCTGGAGATCGTGAAGGGGAACGTCTTCAGCGCCAACCAGACCTCCTACTACGCCGCCGACCGGGACCGGCCTCCCTCGCCGCCGCCGCCGCCGCGGCGCCGGTCTCCGGATCCGCCGTTCCCGCCGCCCCGACGCAGCGGCTTGTCGCCTGCGGGGTCAGCGCCTGGTGCTTCAGCGACCCGGAGGCGAAGCGGCGGCGGCGGGTAGCCAGCTACAAGGCGTACTCGGTGGAGGGCAAGGTGAAGGCGTCGTTCCGGAAGGGGTTCCGGTGGATCAAGTTCAAGTGCTCCGAGCTCGTCCACGGTTGGTGAGCGAGGCGGATGGCGCCGCTTTGTGGTGACTTTTATGGAGGTATTACTGGTTGGCATATTTCTTTGGATGCAAACAATATGTTTGTGTTTATTGCATATGATTCTCTTTGTTTTCTCCCTGGAAACTCTTTATCTAATGTGAGACTATAGGAGTGAGCTTTTAGATTAAATGTCTTTATATTGAGTAATCGAAGATCAATGTAAAGGAGCTTTTTATATTCTTAAAGATGCTGCTTAAAATTTCATTTTTGTTGGGGGTAAATTGAAGATCATTGCGAATCAATAATTGCATCTCATATGACTGCCATTTGCTTCTTAGTTTCTGATCTTGAATGGAGAGAGATAGATATGATCATGTACAAATGTTGTTAAACAACCACTCTTGTTGCATTTGTTGCCCTATATGTTCCTCATCTTTTAACTTTAGGGAGATGATGACCAAGTAATGGTGGATGAAGTAGGGTTCTCCAAGCATTGTGTTTAGTTAGTTGAATCTGTAGGCAAAAACTGGCACATTGGATGTTATTAGATTGGTTGATAAATTTGGATTTATAAGTTACAGGAGTATTATATACTTAAAGCTAACTAAGACAAAATTGCTATATTTCCTTGGATAATATTATGCATTCTATGTTGCTTCTTGAAGGATATGTCTAACTAGTATAATGCACATTTGGATGACATGTACAAGTAAGAAACATATTACTTGATGAATATACATGGAGTAACTTTCTGATTTCCTTGCTGAGAGTGAGGATTGCATTTTGATGTTGACCATTTTGAGACCATTCACTAATTCTAAGCAAACCTGTTTTTTACTTGGGGATGAGGTTGAGGTTGAGGTTGTTTGCTTGTAGGTAGATCTATATTTGGGCTTTGATTAGCAAATGCTCTCTGTTACCTTCATCATTTCTTTCAAAAGTGTGCAATATCCAAGTATTTGTTCATGTGTTGAGTTAGGTTACTTTTGAACTGATCAAAATGGCAAATCAATCTTCCAATCTACTTTGTGCTATTTATGACATTGTATGTAAGCATTGTAGCATAGCTTTACATATATCATCGTGCTAAAACGATTTAGTAGATAAATCTCAAGATTTGGATTAGTGTTTCCAGGAAACCATCTTAAGATAGTGGTTATCCCACGCGCATTGCAGATGACTATAGAAATTCTACCTAGCATAGTTGCCTATTTTGTCACAAACCTAAACCAGCTCCTAGATTGTATGAGAAAAGAAAAAGGATGACTAAAGATTGTCAGGAGAAGAATTATTTATATCTTTCTTTTTTTACATCTGATAATTGATCGCGAATTAAATGTCTATTAATATAATCATTGATAATTTTTTTCTTTCTTAATATAAATTAATTATTATAAATAATATATTACTTTATTTAAATTATTAATTTCTTTGTTTGTGTACTATGGTTAAGAAAATGATTGAAATTGATTTCCTTAATCATGTGGACTTGTTATAAATTTTGCTAATCAATTAAATTATAAATTGATTTATTTCTTGATGAGTAATGTGATTTTTAAGAAGTAAATAGTTATATTTTATTTCTTTGTGTAAATCATAAGAAATAAATATTATATTTCTATATTTACATGTGAAAAAAATAAAAATTAAATCATTACTTATTTTTTGAGGAGATATCATATTCTCTTATATAAAGGTAAATTATTACTTATATATTCTCCTATATAAAGGGGCTCCTCCTTCTTTATTCTTCATCGAGCCTTATAATAAGAGAATTGAGGAGAGGATTTTCCACGGAGACTATTCTGAAGAGAGAATAATCGAGAAGAGGTAGAATCCTACATTCTTTTTTAATCAACTATTATATTTTTATGATCTATAATAATATTTAATTTTAAAATTTTATGATGATAATGTTAGTATGATTATTCGACTTATAATGAATTTTAAGATTGATTTAATTATTAAAATTATTATTTTTAGATTAATATAATAATTTTAATTTATTTAATTAGAGATATATGTGTTTTAAGAATTATGTATGAGTTTTTATGGTTTAATTAGTTTAAAATTTAGGATCATGAATTTAAAATTTTTTAATTCATGAATTTGAGTTTTTTTTATAATTTAAAATATTAAAATTTAATATGATAAGAGAAGTCTAATTGGGATTTGATTTGAGTTAGGTTGATTTACTAGGCCAAGTCGACCTAGCCCATGTGGCTAGGTACGATCAACCCATATGGTTATGCATGACCAAATCCATGTGGCTCAGTACGACTCAGCTCATATGATTAGGTATGATCCGACTCATGTAGCCAAGCGTGACTCAGCCTCTGTGGCTAGGTACAATTCAATTTATATGGCCTAATATGACCTGACCCATGTGGTCATATATGACCTAACCCATGTTGTCAAGTATGAACCAACTCACGTGGTAATGTACGATATAGTCCATATAATTAAACATGACCTCAACTCATATGTCCAGACACGATCCAATCCACAAGCCAAGCATGACCTAGTTCAATGGTAAAACCTAACCCAACTTATAAGTGAGATTTAGCTTAGTTCGCGAAGTTAGACTCACCCAATTATGCGATTAGTGCTAGACACATCATCACTCCTCTATCCAACCCGTTGTATCTCAACTCAACCTATTATTTGGTATAAACATATATAGTGTAGTGACCCATCCAAGACTCAAGTGAGTTGGTTTAGTTTGAGTTAACACCATACTATATAGTCCAATTTTTTCATCTTTTATTAGTTTGAGCTCGTTAATTGATTAAATTATTTGATTAATTAAAGTCAATTTAGGATGATTTTAAACTAACTTGATCTAATTGAAATCAATTAAATCTAAATTAGACTATTCTATGGTGATTCTACATCAGTTCTATAAGTATTTGAGGTTGGTTCCATTAGGTTAATCGAATTAGGTTTGTTTCAAGTTCATTAGGCTATTCCAATTAAGGTTCTGGTCGATTAATGACTATTGAGATATTGATATCTCACTTCTTCATGATTTGATGAATTTAAAGTTTTATCTGAAGATGTCATTTGGAAATTATTATTGATTTTTTTAATTTATGATATTGATATAATTATTGTAGTATTTGTGACTATACTAATGATCCATATTGAAAGTGCAACCTATGAAAGGAGCTATAGGCCCATTATAGTGCAGAGCCACCAATGGATATAGTCTAGCAAATCATACATTGAGCATGGTCCCTCATAATATTTTATTATATTATTTCTTGGATGCATGTATAAATGAATATATAAATGAAAATGAATGATCATGAATATTTATGTATCCTTATTGAGGGTGGGTAGGATGATTCCTTTCGGGATTAGTTGTTAGGATCGAAAAGACACTAAGAGGGGGAAGGGGGTGAATTAGTGCTGCGGATTAAAAACGTAGTTTTGAAACCGATTTTACAAAAAGACAAGTTCGTAGGAAGATTTTGATTCGATGAAAGAGAACTTGTAAGAAGTTGCTTGAGCAAAGGAAATAGTAACGAACTAAGCAATTTGCAGCTAAGTAATAAAATGATTCAGAAATATAAACACTCACACATTCATGAACACAATGATGTATAGTAGTTCGGTCAAATGACCTACATCCACTCTTGAAGCCTTCACGATGAGGCTCCGTACTTCCACTAGCAAATCCTTTGAAGGGGAAGGACCAAATATCCCTTTTTACAACCCTTTATAAGAGGTTTACACTCTTACAAGATTTCTCAAGAAGAAGGAGGTGAACACTTAGCAAGAGACAAGACTTTTCAAGACTATTCAAGACTTTCACTTAAGATTCTAACTCTCAAAAGGGTGCCCTTTCAGCTGAGAAAGGGGGGGTATTTATAGATCCAAAATGGTTTCAAATTTGGGCTCCAAATTTGAAATCAAATTGAGTTCGGTGATGGCGGTGCTCTGCTTTGTCGAGGCGGTGCTCTGCTTTGTCGAGGCGGTGCTCGTCGAGCGGTGCCGACGATCGAGCACGCGAGCGAGGCGATGCTCGCTGGAGCGGCGGTACTACCGCCATCAGACTGCTGAGTCGGGCGGTACTACCGCCTTCAGTGGCGTAGCACCGCTTAGCACATGGCGCCAGCGATGCTCTTGCTCGCCCATTCACTTTCTTTGAATAGGCCTTGTTCAAGGCCCAAAAGCCCGATAAGGGCCCGATTGGCCCCTACCAATTTAGAGCAGGATTAATTCGAAATCCTTGCCCTAAGTACGTGCCAACTACGAAATTAAAACATAATTAAAAGTGATTTAAACCGACATTCTTCAAGTCTTATTCCGATGAACTTTACGATGAGACTTCGGTGATCCTCCGATATTTCCCTCGGATTTCTTCGGACGGATTCCCTGCATGCTCCCGGCTTGTATGGCTCACTCAACGAGTCTTCGACAAGCTTCCGAACCTTCTCGGCAAAGTTCCGCAAACCTTCAACGATCTTTGCGACGAACTTTCGAAAACTTTGGCAAGTCCCTGATTCGATCTTGGTTGGTTCCGGCAACACTTCCGACGATCCTTCGGACTTCCGATGAACTCTTGAACACCCGACGGACTTAACCTCGGCAAATCACTTTATGTTTCTGACTCATCGTAGTTAATCCTGTACACTTATCTTTGACAATATAGATTAGAACAAATATTTCACCAATTGATTTTATCATCAAAATCTGAGATTCAACAATCTCCCCCTTTTTTATGATGACAATCAATTGATGATGGAGTTAAACTCAACTCCCCCTATCTATATGTCATATCATTAGAAGGTAAAAAGCACTTAAATTCAATCTTTTGAATTTAAGCCAAATCGAATAGATTTCATTCAACATAAAGCTTAATAAGCAAGCTTAGGCATAAATACTCAAAGCAATGTATTTTAAACAATGTCAAAGTATTTACACCTATAATAACCAGAAATATTAATTCAAATATGATAAAGATCAAGTGATATCCAAAAGAGTGTTTTAATATCAAGACATGATATCACATGAAAAAATAGCTTATCTCAAGAATAAGAGTTCTTAAGCATTTGCAATGCGATACAATTGATTCATATTTCACTTTAAGCATTTTATTCCAACATAACAACAATTACTCCATCATAGCAATTTACATTTTTTTCTCCCCCTTTGTCATCAACAAAAATAATGAAGGTGAAAAAACCATTCATTGCCATGGAGAGAGCAAGAAACCATTCGAGGAAGGTATCAAGTTATAAAATGATATAAAAATGTAATCCATAGTAGTCACAAGGAAGAAGGTACAAAATTACGATCAAATCGAAAAAAAGTTCACCCAAAAGCTGAGTAGATGAAATGAAAGTTACAACACACAACATCATCTATAGTAGTCATAAGCATAACAGGACAAGTGTTTAAAAAGAAAACAACGGCTACTCCGGAGGAGGAACGCCAAGATGTCTATACAAGTGATCTATTTTACGGTTCATTTATTGCACTTCCTTCAAAATTTTAGTTTGTTGTGATGTGATTTGATTTAAGGCACGCATGATCGGATCTTCAGTATATGGAGCAAGAGCTGGCTCAGACGGTGCTAGATCAATGGGACTAGACGGAGGAGATTCATTTCCCCTAAAAATTGGTGTTTCAGGTTGCTCTACTAGTGGAGGAACTATATCAACCCTTCTAGGTTGCCTAATTCATATGCCATCTCTAAAGGTGTATCTAAGTCGCTTCAGGAGACTTTTATTAATTGTGTTATATCTATCAATTTTCATTACTTCCTCGTTGGGTGACACACAAATGTCATGGGAAAAAATGAGTCTAGTGATCAAGCCACCATACGACAACATCGAGTCTCTAGAGAAAATTTCTATCATATGTTGTCTAATCAAATAACCAAAGCAGTTGTTTTGTCTAGTCATAATCCAATACATCGTACTCAGTTCTAACATACTCATTTCATCAGGATGAAACTGCTTCGGAAGTAGAATGCTTATCATAATGTGATGAAGTAATTTCGAGTTAAAAGGTAATAAGTGCTCGTAGCTTTTAGGGATGATGCCTAGGTTAGGATTAGCAAAAATCATTTCTAAGGCTTCGGAGTGGGTTGCTCCGATTGCATCCATATCCCATTGCCCTCTAAAATAACATCCTCTATTCGTTTCTTCAATTCCAAGTAACTCACATATGATACGATCAGAAATCTGAATTGTGGTTCCTAACACATAGGTGGACAAAATATCATCTTTAATAATCATGTTAGCATAAAATAGTTTAACCAACCTAGGATAGATTGGTTCATTAATTTGCAAGATAGGTAGAGCATTTAGATTAGCAAACCATCTAATAGGTTTTAGGTTTCCTAGTTCACCTAGATCAACATGTTTACCCTTATGTATGGTTTTACAATCAAAATTTGGGTATCTTAAGGCTACCTCATTAGATCTAAAAAAGGTTGGGTCAAATGAATCTCCTTCCAACATTTTCCCTTTGCCTCTTGTTGATTTCTTAGGAGCCATGTCTATATCTATTCATGATGAACAAACAAAAGGAAATAATAAGGAAAAGACAAGCAATTGTGAGTAGAAGAGAAAATTTCAACTATTACCTTGTTTGTGTTTCCTAGAGAGGTGAGGAGCTTGGATCACAAAAATGCCTTTGATTTGCCCTTTAGGAGGAGGAAGAATGGAGAGGAGAAGGCTTAGAGGAGCTTAGGAGGAAGAAGGATGAAAGGGAGAGTGTTTCGGTCGATTCTACCGCCGACCCTAACACCCCCTTTAATATGGGGGTGTTAGGGGTATTACTCTGCCAACCAGGCGGTGGTGCTACACGCTGGGCCGAATACCCAAGCGGTACTATCGCCGATTCAGGCGGTGCTACCGTTGGCCCCACAAAATATTAATTTTTTTAAAATTTATTCTGAATTTGTTTTCAGAGATTTTAAGGATGAGATGATGTCAAAAAGAAATCCGAAATTTCAAAAAGAAATCCGAGAGGAAGTTAGATCGACGAAAATCGAAATTTCAAGGAAAAATCTCATACAATAAAGCTTATTTATTAGGACAATTTAACATGCCTAATTCCCTTATAATAAAATCAAATTGTTCCTCATTTAAGGGTTTTGTAAAAATATCCGCTAATTGATGATTTGTATCAATAAATTCAAGGGTGACATCTTTACTACTGACATGATCACGTATAAAATGATGCCTAATGTCAATGTGCTTAGTTCGAGAGTGTTGAATCGGATTTTTAGTTAGACAGATAGCACTCGTGTTATCATATTTTATAGGAATGTTCTTTAAATAAATTCCATAGTTTTCTAGTGTATTTTTCATCCAAATAACCTGTGCACAGCATGCACTTGCAGCTATGTATTCTGCTTTTGCCATAGATAGTGCAACTGAATTTTGTTTCTTGGAAGTCCAAGAAACAAGTGCATGTCCTAGAAATTGACATGTTTCAGATGTACTTTTTCTATCTATTTTACATCTACCAAAATCCGCATCTGCATAAGCTTTCAAATCAAAGTTATTGGATTTTGGATACCATAATCCAAGATTCGGAGTCCCTTTAAGATATCTAAGGATTCTCTTAACGGCTTTGAAGTGAGATAGCTTAGGATTAGCTTGGAATCTTGCACATAGCCCCACACTAAACATGATGTTAGGTCTGGTTGCAGTGAGATAAAGCAAGCTACCTATCATACCCCTATATGTTTTTTATCAAAACTTTCTCCATTTTCATCCATATCTAACTTAGTGGAGGTGCCAATAGGAGTGCTAATATCTTTTGATCCATCCATGTTAAATTGTTTTAACAATTCTAATGTATACTTTGATTGATTTAGAAATGTACCATCACTTAGTTGCTTAATTTATAATCCTAAAAAGAAATTTAGTTCTCCAATTAGGCTCATCTCAAATTCATCACTCATATTCTTGGCAAATGATTCATATAGTGATTTATTAGAAGAACCAAAAATAATATCATCAACATAAATTTGAATAATAAGAAAATTATTTTCAAAATGTTTAATAAACAATGTAGTATCAACCTTGCCTTTAGTGAAATCATTTGAAATTAAAAAAGAACTAAGCCTCTCATACCAAGCCCTAGGGGCTTTTTTAGACCATATAAAGCCTTAGTTAGCTTAAACACATGGTTAGGGAGAAGAGAATTTTCAAATCCGGGTGGTTGTTCGACATACACTTCTTCGAAAATAAAACCATTTAAGAATGCACTTTTGACATCCATTTGAAATAATTTGAAATCATTACTACTAGCATAGGCAAGGAGCATCCTAATGGCTTCTAATCTTGCCACCGGAGCGAAGGTCTCTTCGTAATCGATACATTCTTCTTGGTTGAAATCTTTGGCCACTAGTCTAGCCTTGTTTCTAACCACAATACCACATTCATCTTGCTTGTTTCTAAAGATCCACTTAGTACCAATAACTAAGTGGTCATTAGGTCTAGGAACAAGCTTCCATACCTCATTCCTCTCAAATTGATTCAATTCTTCTTGCATTGTGATAACCCAAGAATCATCTTTCAAGGCATCATCAATGCATTTTGGTTCAACTTGAGAAAGAAAAGCGGCATGAGCACAAAAATCTTTGAAAGAAGAGTGAGTTTGAACCCCTTTCGTTATATCTCCTATAATTAACTCCTTAGGGTGAGCATCTACATACTTTCATTCCTTGGGTAAGGAAGTTTGGGAAGAAGATGCATCCAAGTTATCATTTTGAGGAGAGGGTTCATTCAAATTCAAATTATCAAAGCCAAAATCATCATCAAAATCTTTCTTCTTAAATTCAAAAATTTCATTAAAAACCACGTGAATAGATTCTTCTATAACTAAGGTTCTTTTATTAAAAACACGAAAAGCCTTAGAAACGGAAGAATAACCAAGAAATGTGCCTTCATTGGATTTTGCATCGAATTTTCCTAAGGCATCCTTTTCATTTAAAATAAAGTATTTACAACCAAAAACTTTAAAATAAGAAACATTGGGTTTTTTTATCATTCCATAATTCATATGGAGTTTTAGATAGGGATGGTCTCACTAGAACTCTATTCATAACATAGCAAGCCGTATTCACGGCTTCGGCCCAATAATATTTTGGTAAATTATATTCATTTAACATGGTTCTAGCCATTTCTTGCAAACTTCTATTTTTCCTTTCCACTACTCCATTCTGTTGTGAATTTCTTGGAGTAGAGAAGTTATGATTATATCCATTTATTTCACAAAAATTTTGAAAGTCATGATTTTAAAATTCACCTTCGTGATCACTTCGAATTGATGAAATCATAAAACCTTTTTCATTTTGAGTGAGTTTACAAATTTTAGAGAAACATTTGAAACAATCACTTTTGTGAGCCAAGAAATAGGTCTAAGTATATCTACTATAGTCATCCGCAATTACAAAGACATATTTGCTATCTCCTAGGCTTGTTATGTCAATTGGTCCAAATAAGTCCAAATGGATCAATTGAAATGGTCTAGTGGTGCTAATTTGATTTTTTGATTTGAAACTAGTTTTTATTTGTTTTCCTAGTTGACATGCATCATACACCTTGTCCTTAACAAATTTCATGTTTGGGATTTCTCTTACTAATTCTCTAGATGAAATCTTAGAGATTAGTTTCATGCTTGCATGGCCTAATCTCCTATGCTAAAGCCAAGCATCATCATTCAAAACCGAAAAATATATTTCATTACTTAATTCATCAATATTTATAGTGTAGACATTGTTTTGTTTTAAAGCAATCATGGATATGTCATTGTTTGATTTTTCAATGATGTAAACATTAGATTCAAATCTAACAACATAACCTTTATCGCATAATTGACTAATGCTTAAAAGATTATATTTTAAACCATCAACTAGCAAGACATCATCAATTGAAAAACTTGATTTGTTACCTATGGTTCCCTTGCCAATGATTTTACCCTTGTTGTTGTCTCCGAAGGTGACATACCATTCTTTTTTGCTAGTGAGCATAGAGAAATGAGATGAATCTCCGGTCATATGCCTTGAGCATCCACTATCAAGATATCATTTCTTGCTCCTAGCTTGTGAGTTTGTCTACAAAAGATGATGGTTTTTAGGTACCCATTTGATTTTGGGTGCCTTACAAATTGATCTACTTAATTTGTAATTCAACATTGAATTGTTTATGGTTCCTTTAGGAACCCATATCAATTTTTGTGGGCTAAATTTCTTGAATGGACATTTGTAAGCAACATGTCTCGTTTTATCACAAAAATTACATTTCAAATAGGGTGATACATGCAATGTGGGTCCTTTAATGAAGGTGGTGGGATTTTGGTAAGATCCACTCATAAATTCGATTCCACTTCTATTTCTAATGTGACCCTTGTTAGCAAGGATCATGTCCAAGCCCTAGCTACCGACCCTAAACTTGTTTGGGGTCTCTTTGAGTAGTAAGTTTTCCCTTTTTGTTGCCTCTAAGTGTTCACACTTAGAGCATGGGGGTAGAGAAGGGGTTTGGAGACTATTGAACTTATTTTGTAATAAAGCATGCTCTTTCTTAAGCAAATTGAACTTCTTACTAATAGTTCTACATTTATCAAATAACTCATGAAAAGCGATAGAAAGTTCATCGAAAGATAACTCTTCATTAAATAACTCACTAACCTCTTCTCCTAATACCATTAGCGCGAAGTTGGCCTCCTCTTTGTTGCTAGCTTCTTCAACCTCGGAGTCACTTGAATCATCCCACGTGGCCTTTAAAGCTTTCTTCTTCTTGAATTGCTTTTTCTTGGCTTGAGGGCATTCATTCTTGAAGTGTCCCGGCTTCTTGCATTTGTAGTAAATAACTTGGTCTTTTTTGTGTTCAAATTTATTTTTTATGTCATTTTTAAATTTATTTTTTCTTATAAATTTCTTAAACTTTCGAGTTAAAAGTGCAATGTCATTGTCACTGTCCTTATCACTTGATGTTCTTTTCAAGTGGTCTTCTTGCGTTCTATGTGCTATATCCTTCATGTTCTTTGGAAGGGGGTTCTCAAGCTCTTCATGAGCATGACACGTCATCTCGTAGGTCATTAGAAATCCAATAAGTTCTTCAAGCGGAAATATTTTAAGATCATTGGCCTCTTGAATGGCCGTAACCTTTGGATCCTAATTCTTTGGAAGGGATCTTAAAATTTTAGTTACTAACTCAAAATTAGAAAAACCTTTACTAAGAGCTTTAAGTCCATTGATGACATCCGTAAAGCGGGTGTACATGTCTCCAATGGACTCATTTGGTTTCATACGAAAAAGTTCATAAGAATGCACAAGAATGTTGATTTTGGACTCTTTCACTCGGCTAGTGCCTTCATGAGTGATTTCAAGAGTGCGCTAAATATCAAATGTCGATTCGCAAATAGAAACCCGATTAAACTCATTCTTATCAAGCGCACAAAATAAGGCATTCATAGCCTTTGCATTGAGAGCAAAAATCTTCCTTTTCGACTCATTCCATTCACTTATCGGAAGAGAAAATTTTGCAAAACCATTTTCAACAATGTTCCAAAGTTCGAAGTCCATAGAAATGAGAAAAATCCTCATACGAGTCTTCCAATACGTATAATCCGACCCATTAAACATAGGCGGACAAGTAATGAAATGACCCTCTTGCATACCAGAGTATGCCATCTCTCTTGGGTTTTAAACCAATATGAGAGCAAACCTTGCTCTGATACCAATTGTTAGGATCGAAAAGACACTAAGAGGGGGGGGGTGAATTAGTGCAGCGGATTAAAAATATAGTTTTGAAACCGATTTTACAAAAAGACAAGTTCATAGGAAGATTTCGATTCGATGAAAGAGAACTTGTAAGAAGTTGCTTGAGCAAAGGAAATAGCAAGGAACTAAGTAATTTGCAGCTAAGTAATAAAATGATTCAGAAATGTAAACACTCACACATTCATGAACACAATGATGTATAGTGGTTCGGTCAAATGACCTACATCCACTCTTGAAGCCTTCACGATGAGGCTCCGCACTTCCACTAGCAAATCCTTTGAAGGGGAAGGACCAAATACCCCTTTTTATAACCCTTTACAAGAGGTTCACACTCTTACAAGATTTCTCAAGAAGAAGAAGGAGGTGAACACTTATCAAGAGACAAGACTTTTCAAGACTATTCAAGACTTTAACTCAAGATTCTAACTCTCAAAAGAGTGCCCTTTCAGCTGAGAAAGGGGGGGCATTTATAGATCCAAAATGGTTTCAAATTTGAGCTCCAAATTTGAAATCAAATTGAGTTCGGTCTTGGCGGTTCTACCACTGTCGGTCGTCAGGATCGATAGTGCACTGGCGGTGCTACCGCGAGCAAAGCGGTGCTACCGCCATGACTGTATGGCCAGGCGGTACTACCGTCTCAGTCAAGCGATAGCACCGCCCAAAGACACGGCGCCAAGCGGTGCTCGCCGGCACAAAGCGGTTCTATTCAACTTTCTTTGAATGGGCCTTGTTCAAGGCCCAAAAAGCCCAGTAAGGGCCCGGTTGGCCCCTACCAATTTAGAGCAGGATTAATTCGAAATCCTTGCCCTAAGTACGTGCCAACTACGAAATTAAAACATAATTAACGGTGATTTAAACCGACATTCTTCAAGTCTTATTCCGGTGAACTTTACGATGAGACTTCGGTGATCCTCCGATATTTCCCTCGGATTTCTTCCGGCGGATTCCCAGCATGCTCCCGGCTTGTATGACATGCTCAACGAGTCTTCGACAAACTTCCGAACCTTCTCGACAAAGTTTCGCGAACCTTCAACGATCTTTGCGTCGAACTTCCAAAAACTTCGGCAAGTCCCTGATCCGATCTTGGTTGGTTCCGGCAACACTTCCGACGATCCTTCGGACTTCCGATGAACTCTTGAACACCCGACGGACTTGACATCGGCAAATCACTTTATGTTTCTGACCCATCGTAGTTAATCCTGCACACTTATCTTTGACAATATAGATTAGAACAAATATTTCACCAATTGATTTTATCATCAAAATCTGAGATTCAACATTAGTGAGCTGTTAGATGTGATAATTAGATTCAACATCGTAGTTAATCCTCCACTGTTAGGAGGAACGTGTCCTCACTTGGTTGGGTGAGGGATATCACTCCATTCATTATTGTGAGTACGATATGAGTTCTCTCCATTCGCTGTTGAGAGAGTGCATCATCAATTGTGATGTTTGTCTTTATCATTTGGTTATTAAGTATGTGTTGAATGTGATTAATGTATGATTTTGTTTATTACATTGGGTATGATATACATCTTTATTATATGGCTATTAAGTATGTATTACATGTGATTGATACATGACTTTATTTATTAAATTATCATTTCTTTTCTGATGTATGAGTTTTATAATGAATCAATAAGTTATTAGCATTTGTATATGTTTCATGAATATTTAAGATTATTTTTTATAATTTTTTAGAAGTTCCTAATACATAGTTACTTATATTTTTATATCTTATATTTATTTTCAGAATAATCAACTATTTTGTAATAGATCTGAGGCTTGGGTGGAAGAGACTTTTATGTTACTTATGACCCTGCAAAGGAGATATGATTATTTGACTAGTTAATAAAATATTTACTATTGTAAATATAAGGATTTGAATTGAAGGATGAGAAAAAAAAATATTTTGTGTAAATTATGAATAATAAAATGATTTTAAAATATGAGATGTGATAATCTATCTTAAATTTAAATAGATTGAGGCTCATGAAAATAATTTTCAAGAACTAAAAAAAAATTCATTTCAGTTATAATTCTTATAGTACCTTCGGGGTCAGAAGAATTTGTGGTGTATAGTGATGTATTCAAAAATGATTTAGAATGTGTTTTGATTAGAATGATAGAGTTATAGTTTATGTCCTAGGATAATTAAAATATTATGAGAAGAACTATTCAACCCATGATTTAAAATTAATATCAGTAGTGTTTATGCTAAAAATTTGGTGATATTATTTTTATAAAAATAAATATAAAATATACATTGAACATAAAAGTTTAAAATATTTTCTGAATATGAGGTAAAGCAAATGTTTGAAATAATTTGAGAGATAAGAAGAAACATGACACTTTCTGAATACTCTTTGTTCAATAGACATAACTCCACTGTGGAGTTCTTTCACAAGCGTCCTCAAGAATTTTTTATAAATATCAATAAGAAATCCTCCATATATAAATTTACAAAAACAATAGAAAGAATTATTATTAGATATAATACTTTGTATTTACACACAAATATGCAGCAGTTATTGGCTTCAGTCTATATAGAAGTTAACCAGCTATCATCTTTCCAATTTTGTAGTAGATGTAAGTTGTCTTTCTCAGGAAGCCTCTTGTTGCTTTAGTGATGATATGAAATGCACAGAATGAATGTGAAATCAATACTTAGCAATTGATGGCTGCAGCATCAAGCATGGATTCCTTGTCAATGTTTGCCTACCTCGTTTGCCTGTAGCTATGCATGATGAAGACAGTTGAGGATTGCGATTGAAATCCTTAGAATTAATTCATGCGCATCTTTCATAGAAAATTTCTTCTACATGGATTTATGAACTAATACAATCCCGTATGTCCATGAATCATTCTTTTTCTACCTCCATATGCCATCAAATACGGGCGTCCCCCGTGTTAAACACAGTTGCTTGATCTGCTAGTAAAAAATTAGCTGATGTTCTACTTTGATCTCTGCAGATGTTATTTTTGGGATGTTGGAAGTTTCACGTTTGTGGTCAAATAAATACAGAGTGGTGTTTGACAGGGTCCAAAGAGAGTTCTGAAGCTGCACGATAGGAGACGTGATAAGAGATGTGATTGAGACCATCCGATTAAAAGTACTCTCTCTCTCTCTCTCTCTCTCTCTCTCTCTCTCTCTCTCTCTCTCTCTCTCTCTCTCTCTCCCTCCCTCTTATGGATAACTACAACCATATAAAAATACGATTTCCTTCACTCGAAGTAAATATTAGTGAAGAAATTGTTATTGAACTAATTGATGAAATTAGTTATATATTTACCTTAATATGTCAATGTCCCATGCCAATGTTCTGATGCCGCACGCATCATGTTCAATATGTGTCGGAAACATAAATCAATTATATTTATATTATAGATACACGGGGATCCGACACTAAATGATGTGGTCCACTACCAGCCATCCGATCCAGATCCAACGCTCCGCACGCACTCACAGTCGAAGTCGAATCCCTAGCCATTACCGACCACAGCGATTTGAAATTTCAAACACCAGCGAGCGAGAGAAAGGAGAGGTTTTGGGCGGCAAGGAGCACCAGAATGGCTTCGTTCAGCTTCTCGTGGGCCGATGAAGTGGAGCGAGAGGAGCAGGAAGAACTGGAGAAGGCGAAGGGGAAGGACGCGGGAGAGGAAGACGAGAAGCAGCAGCCTGAGAGAAAGGCTGACCCTTTCGGGTCCGCGAGGCCCAGGGAGGTGGTCCTCGAGGAGAAAGGCGTGGACTGGCGCAAGCTAGATCAGGAATTGGACGCCCATTCCAATCTCAGGTGATCCCTTCTCTGTTTGATCTCCGATCTGGTGTTGGGTGCTTCTTTAAGGTTCTATTAGATTCTTCATTTTAGGATTGGCTTATGTGGATGAATCTCCTCTTTTGGAGGTTGATCTCTTTAATTTGGCATGACAAGATCTTGACGACATGGGATAGAGATTTGAGAAATAGGAATAAACTTGGTTAGCATCTGAGTATAGACCATGTATCATATACAAATGACAGAAATATGTCACCTCAAACAAGGTGTTCGACTCAATCATCCTTCTGCCATATGAATGGTGATCTAAATACCAAAACTTGGTTTGTAGGTAGTGCTTCTTTGAAGTTTTGGTTATGAGCAGACATTGTTGTATTGTAAAGGGAGTGCTGGTTAGTTGGACAAAATGCCATCACTTTCTATGTTTTTCTAGCTGTGTGATTTACTAGAGCAATTGGACCTTCAGCTGCCCTACCAAGTCCATGCTTCAACCCTTCACAATGTACCTCCTAGTAGCTCCCGATGTCGATGATCACCTCCAGATAGGCCGATCTGTCATGGGGTCGATGATACCGCTGTAGATCCTCCATGACTCCCGAAATGGCCCGACTCCTGATTCGTCAAGTCCTACGAAGAGACCTATGTCAGGAGGTCATCATGACGAGGCCCCTCCGATGCTTAAATAAGTTATGCGTATCATCCTTTTATAGTCGGACCTCTCCCAATGATAAATTTTGTTTCTTTTGTTCCCATCTGTATCCTTCCCTGTAAAGGTCATCAGGGAGGTCAAATCCTTGCTCTAAATCTAGTAGACCATAGAATTTGAAGCATTCAGTAAAAAGTTAGGTGTCTAATATGCAATCTCAACCTTTTTTCCAAGCACATACATTCCAATATCAATGTAAGCAACTTTCTCTGAAGATGTAGAATTTTTCATGTGCATCAGATGTAAGAAACAGTTTCATAATGATAGAATCATAGGAGGCATGTTGACATGAAACCAAATTGCAGTCAAGAGTGAGCCTAGTAATTACTCCTCCACATTTCCTGAATAAAATTTGATTTTTCAGCACAAAATTTACTTGATCTTTGACTGTGAAACTTAATTACCCAATCATAGGTAAGATCAGTCATTACTCCATCATAAAGCCTATATTATGTTTTTTTTTTTGCAGTTTCTGGCTTTTCCATAATTTTCTTCTAATTATCAGATAACTAGTTGTCTGAACACTCTTTTAATGGAAGTTTGCTATTTCCATGGCATAACTACTTTGCACTGATTTCAAAATTTCCAAATCTCTTATTAATTACTTGACTTATAGCCACTTCCCAGAGTGTTGATCTTTTTGTTATGTTTTGTAACCATAGTTCCATGATAATGTATGCGTTTGTGGATTATTTTACTCTTACAGTTCATGCTGACTTCTATTTATTTTAAAATGTTACTTATGCATCAAGACAGACCACCCAGATGTTGGCATACACTATGATCCGTAGTAACACTCTGGAACTTCAAATTATCGTTGTGACTACTATCTAAAACCATAACAAAATATTCTACTTCAAATTTGTATAGCTAAGTTGATTGTTTGATTCAAAAAACCTCATTTCTAGTTTTTGTAAGCTTAGATCCCGGTGATGCTTTTGGTTCTCCATGTTCTTTGAGTGCCAAATCTCTGAGCCTGAATTTGGGAAAAACTACTGACCATTATGCAAAAGGACAGCTTTAATAAAACTATTTTTGAAAAGGATAACAGCTTGCAAAACAATAACAAGTTATTGCCTAGAACTGGTGCCAACTACATTTGTGGAGATGGCATATTCTTCTTTACTCGTCGCCCTTTTTATTTATGCTTGGGTCATGATATAGGTACAAAGTCATGAAACCCATATTTTATACTGTTTTATACCAAATTTCTTGACTGATTATGTTTGTGTTTCCCTTGAATGATTGCTCTTCATCCTATATGCAAATTGTAATCCAAGACTAACTATATCTGAATCTTCACATTACAGGCAGAAAAAAAGTCACTTCATAGTTTACCAAGAAAATGATGCAGTTGTGTTTCTATTCTATGTTTTGCGTTCCTTTTTGTACTATTAGCTACTTGCTAATCATTGGCGTGTGCAGGAACGACAAGAAGCTAATGGGAAACGTTTCTCTGGCAGCACCTTCCATTAGCAAAAAGGAAGATCCTCTTGTTGGACTTGGTAATCACACAGATCAAATGAAGCCAGGACATGATCCAAGAAGCATTCGGTCGCAGAAGCACCAAAATGCTGTGCTTGTTCCCCCATTAAGGTTCCTTCCAAAAAATATAGCCCCTTTGCTGGGACACACTCATAGGGGACAATCTTACCCACAAAATGCTACTTTGGACAGTGGTCTTCTGAGTCGACATCCATGCAACTCAAACACAAACACTGTGTACCATTTTGCAGTCGATCCTGCTCTTGGTTTGTTAAGAGCACCACAATACAGTTTGAGCATGGCGGAGAGAAGCCAGTCGAGGATGCAACCAAACAACGGAACCTTAAAACACAGCCAACAAATGGGATCCAACTGCAAAGTGGGTGGCACCGGAAACAAAGAGATGAATTTGAGGAACAACCACAAGGATGATGGAATTAGAAGAGGTGACCATGGAAAAGAGACTCGTTTCCTTGTTGCCGGAGAAGAGCTACAAGTTGATGGTAGGAGAATTCTGAGTGATCTGAACACGGGAAGAACCAATGCGAAGAAGACTCACAGGGTTGGTGAATCACAAGCTGCAAAGAGGAAGTCTTGCATTCAAGAGTTGACAGATAAAGCTATAGAACCACCGCAAATGTGGATTATGAAGACAAAGCAGAACAATGATTGCCTAAGATCAGATTCTCCGGGAACCGAAAACAAAGTGGATGATGAAGGTGTAGAATTGGTTGGTCTTTCAACAAGTGAAAATGCATCTTCTGGCAAGAACAATCACAACAGAAAGAGAGGACTGCACTCAGCACCTCAGTCTGGTCGTCATAGAAGGAAACAAAGGAATCAAGCTGGATTGCACAAGTAACAAAAGAAGATTTTGCTTGACCACGTTGACAAGAAAATTTGTTGTTTCATTAGCACCGGTTAAGATTAAGAGACCCAATTGAACTTGTTTCTTTAACCTGAAATTTTGTTGACATGATATACAATTTATGTACTAAAAAACCTATGGACAATTCATGTCCATAGGTTTTTCCATACATTACATCCACATCTAGCATCTGCAACTTGCTGAAGTAATAGACTTTTGCTGGGATCTGATCTTATACTTCTGTAACCATTATTAATCTGGCAAATATTTCATTCTCTGTTTTAGGTTTACTTACCCTTCGTAGTAGGAAAGTGGACTACATTAAAAGAACATCTCCAGACAATAAAAATATCTCATCCATTACTTGGAATCCATGGTTGTATATATATATATATTACATCTATATTTCTATTACGTGCACTAAGGCTGAGAAGCATACTTTATGTACTGAGACCGTACTACGCAGATTCTGAACGTAAATAGGGAAGGAGAGCACGTTGATACTGACACAGCAAGCAGACGTGCATGCCGCCCTCTTCTTCTCCATCTCTCGAGATCCGAGGAGACTCTGCGCGTGAGAGGTGGGGCCCTGCGGACCTACGAGGTGGACCCACCCATATTTCATGAATCAGCGAATGTGCATCTCGCGTCGAGCAAAGGTTGACTTTTTCTTGCAGGTTTTTATAGTACCCAAGTTTGACTTTTTTTTTTTTCTCTATAGGTTTGGAGATTACAACCCGAAGCCGCCTCCTAACTTCACACTTCAAACTCTTCAAAGTAGTCATCATAATCGTATTAATTTCTCTATATTCAAGTTTAGCATTATTATGTGTCCCTTTGAAATCTAAAAGCCTATACGTACATACAATAATCTATCAAAATCTTTATCAGCATATAATATACTTATTTTTTATTACCTATTAAATATTTAACTGATAATATTGTGGCATTTTAGTCAAACTACCAATGGGTGGCAATCTCGATGTTACAGTTAAATCAAGGCTACCACCATTCGTAAACAGTAACCACCTTCTGCGTGTCACCCATTTATGTGAGGATATCCCGCGCGCGCGGCCATCGCCGCCTCCTGTCCCACCTTCGTCTCTCTCACTCTCTCTGTTGCTATATCTCTCTGTCTGCGTTGGTTCGCTCCACGAGCGACGTCGGAAGAAGGAAGAGAAGGGGGAATTAAGCAAGAGAAAGTAAATGGAGCTCGAAAACCCTAGCCATGGCGATACGCTAAAGAGCCGCCCGCAACACCCTCCTTTCCCCGTCGGCACCATCGATGGCTCCTCATTCACCTCCACCCCCTCAAGCCCTGGCCGTGAGGGTGGTGCCGCCACGGCCGCAGCCGGAGGCTACTTCTTCAGCTGTCCCGCCAGCCCCGTCCACTACGTCCTCTCCTCCCCACCGTACTCCTTTTCCCCATCCGCTGCCTCCGTGGCGATCGACGAAGCGTCCGGCTCCGGTTCGTTTGAGTTCGACGGCGCGGCTCGCGGGGGAACGATGATCTCCGCGGACGAGCTCTTTCTCAACGGCCAGATCCGCCCGATGAAGCTTTCCTCCCACCACCTGCGACCGCAGTCCCTCGCGCCGCTGATGGATCTCGACGACGACGATGGTGACGATGTAGAGGAGTCGAAGGAAATGGCGTCGCTCGGAGCCCCGGAGGAGGGCGGAAGGGGGCGGCGCCTCAGGATCCGGGGCAGATTCATCCATCGGAGGACCAGATCCATGTCGCCCCTTCGAAGCCCTCGATTCCGATGTCAAAGGAACGAGGAGGAGGAGCCGGAAGAAGCGAAGGAGCTCGAGTTCAACCCAGATCCCAAGGAGGCTGCGATGGCGCCGGACTCGGCCTCCTCCTCGGGCAACAGGAACGCCAAACCATGGATCTTCCTCAAAGATCTCCTCCTCTACCGAAGCAAAAGCGAAGGCAGCGGGCGAGGGAACGGCAGGGAGAAGGAAAAGTTCTGGCACTCCATCTCCTTCTCCCCCTCCTCCAAATCGAAGCCCCAGTTGCCGCCTCCGGCCGCGTCATCGTCGGCTCTGCCCCCGGCACCGGATCAGAACAAAACAAAGCCGTCGAAGCGGCCGGCAAACGGGTTGGGAAGGCGGCGCCCCACGGCGCACGAGCGGCACTACACGGCGAACCGCGCGCAAGCGGAGGAGATGAGGCGGCGTACCTTCCTGCCGTACCGTCAGGGTCTCCTGGGCTGCTTGGGCTTCTCCTCCCGAAGCTACGGCGTCTTCAACGGCCTCGCCAAAGCCCTCAATCCCGTCTCCTCCAGGTAAAACATGATCCCATCATCCAAAACAAGTTAAGAACGATCTCATACGCTCCGCCCCCTTTACGTTCTGTATGGTCCTTTTTCTTGTTTTCCTTCACCAAAATAAATTCCAATCTTTATGTTCTGTTCCTCATAACTCTGCCTCGCGTAGATATAATAGTTCCATGGATAGTCGATGATATAGTATACACACAGTTGCGTTTACTCGATTCTGAGGTGCAATAAATGTTGCCTGTACTTTCGTTGCATACATCACATGTAAGGCACGTGATGTGCCGGGACCCCACTCGCTTGAAGCTGGCATTTGGACACGAGCGACGGGAATAAATCATTTAACTGGGCATGTTGCATCATCTCCCATGCACCGTAGGTTCCACCATTCTTCGCTATGCCAGGGTCGCTGGGAATAAATCATTTAAGGGGGCCCCACGTGAAGTGGACCGGTGACTTGGTTTCTTCTGTTGCTGTTCTTCCATGACACACGACTAATGACAAGGTGCGCATTGAAATAAATTTCACTCGATCATAAAATATATTAAAGCAATCTTTAATTTTGATAATAAATTATTATTATTTTTTAAAAAAATAAAAAAATATTAATCATCTTAAAATTATGTTTTAAAAAGTTTGAGTTGGCTTAGTAGAAGTTGATATAGTTACATTCAATCAATTCAAAAAATATTAAATTTTGATAATTAATTATCATAATTTTTTAAGAATCATGTTCTAACTATTTTGCGAAAGTCTGAATTGATCTGGCAAAACTTAACCTAATTACGCTCGACCTCAAAACTTATCTAAGTTACATTCGATCAAAGAATTTTTTTTATATTTATATTAAAAAATATCGCTAGATTTTTCTTTAGAAATATGGAGCATTCTTCGGTAATAATAATAATAATAATAATAGTGATAGTTTATTCCAGATAAAATACCCAAGAAACATCATCTTATGATATTATAATGCTAAATTAAATTATATATTTAGATAAATATTTTGTTTTAAGAGTTTTTTTATGGAATTAGATAGACATCGTACAGATATGGTCTCAGATCTTAGATTGAGATAGGAGAGACTAAAAGATGCAACGTTTCAAAGTATGCAGACTAAACACGTGCTAAATTAAATTATGTGCGCGTGAAAAATAGGCGGAAGCATGCACGAAATTTAAGGAAAAAGACACCGTGTTTCTTACCAGAATGCTTGCAGTCGCCGTAGGACACTACGATGGATGATTGATTGATTGGGGCTGAAATGGATGGAAAATGGTATGCAACCAACGCACGAATGATCACCGGAAGAACGCTCCGCGTTTCGTCTTATAATCTTCGTATGCACCCAACAGCGCTGAAATAGATTGACGAAGACAGTTGGATTACATACGATCAAATAGTCTTTGGAGCTAAAGTTGGCGTCAATTAGTTTGGCACTGAAGTAGGAGAGTTGTGTTGTCAGATCATTCCTCATCTCCTTGAAGTTGTTCTGCAATCTAATGTAAAGATATATCAGATAAGATTTCAAACCTCTTATTTTTTTTGTGCTGAGGGGTTTTTTTCTTTTCTGTAATGAGATTTTTGTTTGTTTATTGGTTGTAGTTCTATTGTCCAATGTAGAGAAGCTTGACCTTTCATGTTATAAAATAATATACACATAAAAAATAGAAAATAATACCATAATCGGTGTCACCATTGAAAAGAAATTTATAGGATTATAAGAAAATAATAAAATAATATCCAAATCAACATTGCAGCACAAGCGGACACGTGAAACGACTCGCACGCTACCTCGGACATGAACGCCATCATCCACTCCGACGCGATGTCCTCCAGCATTGCCTGATGAACTCTTTGCCATTTAAGCTACGTAACATTGTGCTTCGGGTTCCCCGATCGAAGAACTGGATCAAGTTTGAAGGCACCTGTTTCGTGATCCGATCTGGTTGTGTGCCATCCATCACGCTTCTGATCTTTCATGTTCACAGCTGAGCGAGGATTCCGCAAGACTCTGTTTTTTCACGTATTTGTTTGCTTGGGAAGGAAGAAAGAAGAAAAAGAAAGTCCAAATCTTTTTTGAGTTTCTGAAGAAGAAAACTCGATGAGAAAAAAGAACACTTTAAATTCGAGACAAAGCTCTATTTCTTCTGATAATAGAAGAAGAAGGAAGAAAGAGGATAGAAGAAGAAGGAAGAAAGAGGACGGAAGAAGGAAGAAGAAGCGTAGACAAGAATAAATCTTGATCTTGATCTTGATCTCTGCTGTCTTTACCTCTGCCCTGATGAGTCACCACAATCCTCCATATCATGACGTGTTCACCTATCCATCCGTTTGCCGAACTTATTTGGAAGCCATTTATTTGCCATGCTCTCTCGCTCTCTCCTCAGAGTAGTTTTGAGAACACGATCAGCCAATCGCAAATAGTAGAATAAGATCGAACAAGATTTTTTATTTCCATAATCTAAATCATCCGCGTTCATTAAGCGCTTCGTTTGCGGTGCCACCTGGCTGCTTCTTCCTGCGGCCGACACGGCGTGAAGGACGTGTTTCCGCCTGTTTCGGAGATCTTTGCTCGTTTGAGGCTTCGAGCTTTCGTTCTCTCTCGTTTTCTTCGTTTCTCTACCTCCGACAAAGGCTCGAGACGCGGGAGGGGAGCCAAAGGCGCTTCTTTTGCGCGAAAGCTGGCGGCGTGTTGCGGTTTCAGGCGGTGCAGCGGTTGGACGAGGGAGATATGGACGGTGTGATGCTTATGAAGGGGGCCCCGTCTCGAGGGCTCGCCGTAGGCCGCGATGTCGGTGCCAGACAACACCACCCGGCGGCGAAAGTTAGCACCTTGGGGCCGCGTGCCGCCGCGGGGTCCGGCGGTGGGAGCGCGGCGGAGGCGTCGGGGCCCGCGGCGGATGCTAGGCATTCCTACATGTTCCCATTGCGGCTGGATCGGCTGTGGCCCGGCCGGAGAGGGGCGGTGGCGGGGAAGCGGAAGGCAAGCGAGGAAACTGCAGTCGCGGAAAGGGCAGAAGACTCACAGGTGCTTAAGGAGGTGCCGGCGGAGCAGCGGAGCGACAACTGGGTGTTGAAGATACTGAGAGTGAGGTCGGTGTGGGCGGAGAGGGAGGGGGCTGCGGCGGGCGGCGGCGATCGAGAGGCGGCAGCTGTAGAGGACGGCGACCGGTGCGTTGGTTGCGGCAGCGGCGGCCACGAAGATGGCTCGGAAGGGTGCGTCATCGACGGCGTGGAGGAGAAGGAGAAGTTGGTGTTCGATCGTGAGTCCTTCTCGCGGTTGCTCCGAAGGGTGTCTTTGGTGGAGACGGAGCTCTACGCCAAGATGGCCTACCTCGGTAGCCTGGCATACATCGTTTCCAAGATCAAGGTACGGAATTCCCACGCATTTCTTGAATTCGGTCGTTCTTTTTGCTCTAAATCGATGGAAAAAGAATTCGATTCTGGCGTATTCTGATTGAAATAGTTGGTATTTCAGTAGAGTTTCTTTTGGAATCAATTTAGGAGGTCAATTTTCTGAAGTTGATGATGTTAACCGATTGGTTAAACTTTGTGATTCAAGAAAGACCGGAAATTTTGTAGTCTGGTAGGAGATCATATGTTCAGAGTTTCATGGAAGCATCACATGGATATGTTTGGTCCGATGTATTGGTTGAATGTTTAGTTCTTATTCCTCAGAGAATGGCTCGTTCAACATGGTTCTGAGTTTTTCGAAGTGAAGCAGAGGTTGGTGATCTCGGCCTATCTGACATGAGAAAAATTGGGTTTTCATGATTTCCCCTTTCCAATTTGGAGGTTGAAAGTTTTGGTTGTCTTCGTCCATTCCGGGAGTTGGGCAATCCAATCTGATGAGACCTTCACTTTTATGGAGTGTTAAAAGTCTCCTCCAATCCATTGTGTTCCCACCTAACTTCACCAGACATCTTAGATTCTTTTAGTTGAATGTTCTATTTTTCTTGGAAGGAAAATATTTGAGACATATTTTATTTTTGTTCCTTCAGCCAAAAAACCTCCTGAAATGCTACGGACTGCGATTTGTTGCTTCGTCATTGGAGAATAACGGCAAGTCTCTGAATTCCGATGAGGCTAAGAAACCATCCCAAGATCAAGAACTGAAAGAGGAGAATGGCGATTCAGAAGAGATTGACACGATGAAGGGAAATAGTACCAGCGTAAGTGCATCTGCTGCTTATCAGATTGCAGCATCCGCTGCTTCAGATCTGCAGTATCAGACTCCTGGTGTTCTGCCCTATGGTGCTGCTCAGGCAAAGGACGGCGAGAAACCGGTGGAAGGTAGCAGCGACGACAAACAAGGCAGAAGTGTGAGTCCAGAAGAGGTGTCTCACATGGGCACTACAAAATTAGTCACTCAAGTAGTAGCCGGACAGGAGGAAATGAAACAAGCCACTGCTGAGGACTTGAATTCAAGCCAGTCCTTACCGTGTGAATGGTACATATGTGATGATGATAGCAGTGCTACAAGATATTTTGTCATTCAGGTGAAATTTCCTTCTTCAAAACTCTTGTTGAGTATTTCTATTCTTTTCTTCTTCTTTTTTTTTTTCTTCCTTTTCTTGTAGTCAAGCAAGTTATAGTTCTGGTTTTGATTCATTTTATGATTTGCAGGGTTCTGAGACACTGGCTTCTTGGCAAACAAATCTTCTTTTCGAACCCATTCAATTTGAGGTAATATTTGTTTTTAAAATTTATCCATAAACCTTTTTTTTATGCTATTTTTAGTGTTTTTGGCTGGACTTTCTCATTCCGTCTACATGGATTGTTATTTGTTAAACGAAAATGTGGGGGCTGTTTTTTGCATAGTCTTCGGCTTTTGCATGTTTTGGGGCAACTTCGAGTCAAATATGTTTTGTTCTGTTCTATACTATAACGTAGAAAGTGGAATAGATAATTGTTACTGGATATACCCAGGTGCACGAGGACAAAACTCTTATCTTTTTATTTTTATGTTTCATATTCTAAAACTAATCTAAACTATCTTAGATTGGATGTGCAAGATCAGTTTGTATCAGTGTCTATGGACATAATATCTTAATCCTTTTCTGGACATCACTTCTGCTTGTTGATTGGCCAATACAATTCATATTCTGGTGCTTCCTAGACTGTTCTCATTTTATTTGGTGCGCTAATCTATTTGTTTTAAACAAAATAATGTTGCATCTCACCTTGTGCTCATCAAGATCTCGGCTCATGCTCTAGGGACTAGATGTACCTGTCCACAGGGGTATATACGAGGCTGCCAAGGGAATGTACCAACAGATGCTACCAGCAGTCAGAACTCACTTGAAGTCTCATGGTAAATCTGCAACTTTTCGCTTCACTGGTCATTCTCTTGGGGGAAGTCTTGCACTTCTTGTGAATCTCATGTTACTGATACGAGGAGAAGTGCCTGCTACATCCTTGCTTCCTGTTATAACATTTGGCGCGCCATCCATAATGTGTGGTGGTGATTACTTGCTTCGCAAATTGGGATTGCCAAAATATCATGTCCAAGCCATAACTATGCATAGGGACATTGTTCCTCGAGCCTTCTCCTGCAACTATCCAGATCATGTAGCTAAGATTCTCAACGCGGTTAATGGCAACTTTCGTAATCATCCATGTCTCAAGAACCAGGTAAAGTTTGCTCCATTCTGAAGCTTCTTGGAATGTCATAATACATTTTGAATGTTTAACGAACGCCCTTTGCTTTTGTGCCGCTGCTTGACAGAAACTGTTGTATGCTCCTATGGGGAAGCTTTTGATTCTACAACCTGAAGAGAAGTTTTCTCCGCATCACCACCTTCTTCCCCCGGGCAGTGGCCTCTACATCTTGGACAATTCATCAGTGGATTCATATGATTCAGAAAGACTACTGCAGGCTGCAAGTTTAGCTTTCCTAAACTCTCCCCACCCTCTTCAGATACTTAGTGACCCATCCGCATATGGTTCTGAAGGAACAATATATAGGGATCATGATACAAATTCCTACCTGAGATCAATCCGTGGTGTGGTCCGTCAAGAGCATAAACTCATTAGAAAAGCCAGGAGGGAGCACCGTCGCAGAATGTGGTGGCCTCTTGTGGCCACACAAGACGTGCATGCCACTGTTGTCACCACCAGTTCTGTTGGATCGACCAACTCCAACCAAAACCATTTCAGCTTTGCCAGTGTTCTCCATGGAGGAAGTAGAACACTCCAGCAGTTTGCAAGGCTGGTCGCATCTCAGCATGTGCATGTGTTTGTCGTGCTCTATTTTCCAGCACGTCTATTGCTCTTGGGAGCATTATCTCTTGTCAGTTTTAGCTGACTTGGGTTAGTTGCTGTAGTTTGATGTGGTTGCATTCTTTATTTGTCATACAGATTCTTCCAAAGGATACTGGAATTGAAAGGAAAAAATTGTCATTTTTCACAATAAATAGAAATTAATGCATTTTTTTAAACAAAAATTTGTCTCATTTTTCACTTATTAACTTCTGTTTTTGCTATACTATATCTTTGCCTGTTCAAACTTAATATCAAATTTAAGAATATACATCACGAGCATATAGATTGTATTTAAGAATGAACCTCTTTCATCCCGAAGCCTTTTTATAATTTTCAGTTTTCTAATTTGACTTGTTATAGTAATTTGTCTCGCATGCATCGAGTGTCATATTTACATTGTATATATTCTAGTATCCTCGTTGAAGGAATTTGCAGACCAATTTGTGAAAGAAAGAGGAGATACAGTATCACGAGATGTGATCAAGACTCTTCAAGTGCTGAGATCAATTTACCATCACAAGTCATCTGGCTTTTTTCTTTCTGGTAAGCTTAATCCTGAACTTGCTTTTTGGTCCTTTTTTACTGCTATGACTGATATGTCATGATTGGTTCTATCAGTTGGCCAATCAGACCATATAGCTCTTCTGAATTATGAGGTTTATTTGTTGTTCTTTGTTTACTTAATTGGATCAGTTAATGCTTGCTTTACATGCCATTTACTGGAAAATTCTATTAACACTTATCGGTTTAGAGAGTATTGGTACAAACATGGCCATCTCGTCTTTGCGAAAAGTTTTGCTGTCTGCCAACTCATGAGATGTATGCATTGCAGATATTTTTTGGCAAGAAGAGTAGCATGACAAGAATTATCATTATACAAATGCCAGCTCTGCATCCAAAACATGATGAATGTACAATTCTCGTATGCTTCTTTAAGGAATAGTTTCAGGCTTCTCATTACAAACCATGATAGTAAAACTCAAAATTTAGCTTCTTTAGTGAATAGTTTCAGGCGACTGAAGAGAAGCCACATATTTGCATTTGTGATCTGTCATTCGATGTCCAAAACATCAGATTTTTCACCACAATAGTATCGCACTCTTCGAAACCTAACTTGCCCAAATATCTGCATCCTTCTCTTTTCCTTCCAGCATATATTATATATACCATGCTATTTGCTAGAACTTAGATTTGTGTCGGAATTCCAAAAAACTAGTAAGATATGTCAAAATCATGTTTCTGTTCACTTCCTGTCTGGGCCTTCAATATCTTGTCTTCCAAAACGGTAGGCGTATTGGTGGCATGCTTCGAGAGGCAGGCTGAAAAACTTATCATTTGGATAAAATTTTCCAAGGACTGGATGTTCCCTTTTTAGTTCTATAACTTGACTGATTCCAATGGTTCTAAAGCATCACTTTCTTTTTTTTCTCTGGCATTTCTGCAGATTATATTGGAGACTAAAAGCTCAATTATTTTTCTTTCTTGTGCCATGGAAATATACACATCCAAGTGCTGACAGGTAGTCATCAGCTCAACCTTTGTCTTGTTCAAACAAACCTATCTGTGAAGGATAACAGCAACAAAACCGAGGTCCCAGCTTTTGCCTGGTTGATGTTTTGAAGCCTATCTCTTCGGTCAGAAGTGCGTATCGTATGCGTGGGACTATGACAGCTACTCAAGTAAGGATTACACGTCGGATGCTGATCATTCCACTCGTAACATGTTGAAATGTTAGCAGATAATAATGCAGAGTATTTGTATGTATCTACAGGTTGCAGTCATCTCATGACAATCTACAGTCAATTGGCCTTTTCTGGATGTGTACCGGACAAAGTCATACAAGTGTTAGAGAGGTCTGCTTCTTCATGTTTTCTGCCCGGTTTTTCTTCGGAATTAATCTAGTGAAGAATTCATTGCTTTCTCTGTTGTCTCCAACTTGACAAGGTTACAAAATTTCTCATTCCTTGCTCGAGTTTCCTGAGGAAATTGTGTCTTGCAACTTGCCCATGGCTTTAATCTTTGCTGTTCCATGAACTTTGACGCTGAATGCATTACCTTTGCAGCTTATATCATGTTCTTAAGATATTATCATGCCATGTGATTCACAAAATAAATATTACTGTTTTATCTACAGATTGATGCAATCAATTAGCATATGAAAAGATTGTGCTTGTTCATCTTTACAATCCACTTGTTTGGTTTCAAGTTAATCTTGGGCTTCGTATGCCATGTGAAAACAAAGAACGTAGAAATCAACCATAGATGAAGACTTGAAGGGAGAAATAACAAAGAAGTAGCGATGATGCGTGTAGAGATGTAATAGTTTAAGCTGACACCCAAAAAAAAAAACAAAGAAGACCAATCAATATTTATATATGATGAAAAAATAATATTAAATGATGAAAGAGAATTTTTTTCGTCGATGGATTATAAAAATGATGAAAAAATAATATTAAATGAGGTGAAAAACATAATATTAAATGGATTCTACACCACATGCATCCCCATCATCACTCCTCACGTCACTCCTCTTAGCTGTTCGTGTCCCCTCTCATTCCAACACCATGAGCATTAAGATCTCATGCCATCTCAACACAAACTCAATTGGCTCCTTTGACACCTTCTTCCTTATCCCCTACTCAAACGCATCTGAAAAGATAACTCCAACTCACGTTTCAAGTGAAGACAAGGCTTCATCACTGACCTGTGGAAGCTTAATTTAGAGGTTATGAGTGCTACTTTTCTTTGGCCAAAAGAACAAGCCAACCTCCGGAACTGTTCACAGAAATCTATTTATTCATGACAGTAGAATAAAGAGAGAGAGTGCACCTCGTTCTCATCATTACATCTCGGTCAGAGAGCTTTGTATAAGAATGTCACGCTGTTAAACAAATCATCTTCTCTTATTTTGAGGTGTATCACTTTGTTGTTTATTCCACAAGCCAAGATTCCCAACAACTGTTACCTGTAAAGCAGAATTCGAAGCTTGAGCTGTTCTATTGACCATGATGCTCGTATATTGAATCGACAGAATGAATAGCCTAATCCTCCGATCTGTGTCGCTGCGGTTGAATGGTGATGATCATAGACTTTGAGGAAAGCAGTGTTTGATGTTGTTTCTTAGGCATGCATGGACATTAACAGATCACGGAGTTGCATTGGATTCCTTCTTCCTGAAGCAAACATTGAAGACTGTCACGGGAGTAATTGCAGAACTATTACTGTCGTAAGCTTCATGCAGCTAGTCTTTTCAATTGAAAGCTCTCCACTGCTGCCTCTGTACCATGAATGCCAGTTATCTGTCACTGCAATAGAGATGCAGTTTTCTCTCAAACCAAACTCCAAAAACATGATACCAAGATAGTTGATCTGTGCAGCTACTGTTGAAGACCACAAAATACGCTATTATTTTAGTGTTTGATTGTCCTTGAATCTTTTGTATTTATATGTATGCTCTTGTCGATGATATACTCTTTTTTCCCAGCTTCTTAGTGTCAGGATAAGAGAGTATTTTATGTCGATGGTTACCTTACTGTGATGAGACGCATGTGGACATCAGCTTTGTGCTGTCCAAGTTATCATCATCACGTCCTCTCGCAAGCGTCCTTAAATTAGCACCATTATTGCCTGCGTCACTGACTCGAGCTCAGGTTTGCGGACAACAAAGGAGCGCCTCCCAAGACCTCTCATGTACGAGAGCTTCAGGAGGGGGTGTGGAACACCTGGGCAACAGTGAGCACCGTGACAGGGACGCATGTGGAGACCACGTCTCCCGTCTAGGGCCGTGTGCCCGAAACACGATGGCGAGCACGTCACAGACACAGCTTTACGCGAACCGAGGACGATGCATCACATCTGCTGCATGAGTTTGCAACCCTAGCAGCCATGAACGCTTGCATCTCCACCTAAATTAACCTGCAGATTAGCGGTGGCTCAGTGCCGCAGCGAGTTCTCTTTACGGGCTGCGTGGGCTGCACGGATCAGGTCCTCCTCCAATCATGTGCTGTGTTTGCCGAGGGGAGGTGAGAGAATGGATGGGGACTTGTGTTGTCACGTTGGTGGTGACTACTTATGGACGGATGCACGAAGCCACTGTTGGTGCAGAAAAATAAGGATGGGGATGGGGTTGGCAGTGCAGTGTTCTGGGGACCGGCGCTGGCTGCTGATGCAAGACGAGTACGTCGAGCAGGTTTTAGCAAAGGCTCTGCTGCTGCTGCTGTGGATACGTCGGCATCAGCAGTCTGGTAGCTGGATTGAAATCAGGCACAAGAGTTTAACATGCAGCTGCAGTCAGAAGGGAGTAGACATTGATGGAAACACAAGATTAAGCTGTACAAACATCTGATATAGTATACAGACCATTACTAAGATGAAGACGATCGAAAGAGGAAAGACAGATGAACAAGAAGAGTATAAGAACAACAGAGTGGAACAAAATTTCCCTTCCATACGATAATTTTTCCCCCAGCTGTACAGTGATGCTAGCAGACAACGATTTCATATCCTCCGATCCCTTCCCGCCATCTCTTTCTTCAGCAGCTCAATGCCGCGTACTTCACCGGCATTGCCCTGTGCGACAGCATGCTCCCCACCACCGCCATGTCGCGGCAAAATACACTCTGTAACATTGCGGCCGCTGCTGCGGATGCTGCCACTGCTGCCTTATCTGATCCTAAAACACATTCCGTCCTCGCTGCATTCGCCTTCTCAGCCGTCTTCACTGTTGGGGCTTGAATTGCTGCATTGGCGGCTGCCACTTTTGATCTCTGTTTCTCTGCTGCCTCCGCCTCCATGACCGCCGCCATGATACTGGCATATCCCTTCTGCATCATCCTGTAAAGGATTGAGGCAGACATCCTCGCCTGATCCCGGATCGCGTCCAAATCTCGGTGGTCGTCTGCGAACTCCAACCGGTCCACGAACCCCACCGCCTTCTCCGGCTTATGCTTCAGCGTCAACAACAGGTGCGCCCGCTCCAACTCCGGCCGACTGCACCCTTTTGGAACGCCGATCAGCGAGTAATAATCCACGTTGTTCCCCTCGCCGGCCGCGATGCTGCCCCGGAGCTTCTGAATCCGCGCAGCGAGCGTGTGAAGGTTGGCGGGAATGTCGGCGTACCGGATGTCGTGGTGGGGACGCCACGGTGGCCCTGGAAGCTTGCGGTCGCGGAGGATGGCGTCGTAGAGGAGCTTCAAGTGCTCGAGGTCGTGGAGGCAATCCGGGAGGGCGCCGACGGCCTCGAGGAGGTCGGCGCGGGCGCGGAGGGCGGGGATGGAGGGGTCGACGGCGAGGGCGCGGTTGCAGTCGGCGATGGCGTCCGCAAGGCGGCCCGTCGCGCGGTAAGCGGCGGCGCGGCCCACGAGGCAGCCGGCAGCGAAGCTGCCAGGGAGTCCGCGCCGGGTGTCGAGGACCTTGGTGAAGTGGCGAACGGCCTCAGCTGGGAGGCTGGCATCCAGCGCCGCCACCGCGGCGGCGCGCCGCCGTAGGATGAGCTTCACGTGAGCAAGAAGCTGGGAGGCGGACTCCGAGTCGGAAAACGGCGGGGCAGCAGAGCAGCCGTCCTCGCCGGCGGAGGGACCGAAGCTGTCGTCGGACCAGCAGACGGACTCGCGGCGGGAGGCGGCGGAGGCGAGGCGGCGGCTGGTCTGGAGCAGGACCATGGCGTCCTCCATCATCCCGAGGTGGCAGCAAGCGTGGCCGAGCACCAAATACCTGAGGCAGGCGGCAGAGTACCCAGGCGGTGAGCGCAACGAGACGCGAGATCTCCCCGAAGGAAAACAAAGGAAAAAAGATGACTGTAAACCAAAACGGTCCGGTTTAATTAGACCGGACGGTTCAGTTTGGAATAAAAAGTCCAGCCACTGTTTGTGGGAGTAAAGAACAGACAAGACATGTGAAAAGTACTGATTAGCACTCACAGCAATGTTTTGGAGGATTTAGAAGATTGGTTTAGCCGCTGGTTTTGTTTGTATCGTCGGACAAGAGAAAGGGGGGCAGCAAATCCAGGGTGGGACTTCGAGTTGGATCCTCCACCCAATGGCTGACCTATGCAACTACAAGTCCTTTGAGTAAGAACAGAGTTCATTACTTGGTTATGGTAAGCTTGACCAAATTATTAAGGCCAAAAAGGGACTCCTAAAGCACTGTGCTATTTATCTCAAAGGAGATTTAGTTGATGGTGGCTCAATTAGCCACAAGAAGAACAAATACTTTGAGCTAATCCAATGAAATTATTTTTGGTTGACCATTTAATTGTGAACGGCGTAATTAAACATAAAGGACTCGAGAATGGGGAACGTGGTGACCGCCATGAACGTACCTCCACTCGCCCTCCCTGTAGGAGCTCCTGGAGAGGCCGGCCAAGAGCCGGCGCTTGAGATCGGAGACGGAGAAGCAGCGGAAGGAGCGGTCGCCGTCGGACCTCTCGCGGCCGGGGGAGAGGAGGTTGGCGCGCTCCCGGGGGAGCGGCGCGGAGGAGGCCGCCAAGGAGTGGTCGCCGGCACCGAGGGAGGAAGTGGAGCCGTCTTCCACCCCGCCGCCGCCTCCCTTGTAGCTCGGGATATGGTCCTGGAGCATGTCGGCAACCTCGCGGAAGCGGCGGAGGAAGAGGAGGGAGCGGGCCTTGAGCTCGAGGGCGGCCTCGAGGCGCGGGGAGAGAGCGAGGGCGGCGTCGAGGAGGCCCACCGCCATCGATACATTGGACTGCTCTTGCGTCGTTATGAGTGCTCGGGCTTCTCGGAGGTTCTTGTCGACAACCTGAGGATTCGCACAAAGAAGGTGACAAAGATCAGGTTTTGACGCAGTAATGGCGATCAACAAAGAGGAAAACACGAGCTTCAGGGCATCTTTAATGCATCAAAAACAGAGGGATGTCTTGAACAGTGAATAGAATGGCTTCTTCTTTCATGATGAAGGCCTGAACAAAAAAGCATGTCTAAAAAGCTTGCTCTTCCTGGCATCAAACAAACAACCAAAACCAAAAGCTCACCGAAACAGAACACCAGCGACCAAAGAAGCGAAAAGGCAAGAAAGAAACAGAACACCAGCCCATTGAAACGCCGAGACCAGGAGATGAACCACGGCGGTGCTGCAACACCCACCTTCCTATTACTCAGCCACCAGTGCTTCCTCTCCGCGGCCGGGCAAGGTGAGCTCGCCGCCATTGTCCCCAAAGCATCACCTTTCCCCGCTCTCCCACCCGAAGCACCCGAAAGATCTCAGCTTTCTCCGGTGTGAGCCGAGAGGACTTATTAAGGGCGAGCTCAGAGGGCTCAGATGCCCATTTAAACCCGAGCAAGGGCGTGGAAGAGAGAAAATTGCCAGCTTTGACTGCCTCTCGCCCTCTCCCACTCCCTTCCCTTACGGAGAAAGCCTCGATCCATCAACATCCTCGCTGGCATCGCTGGCAAAGATGCCTCCCCTCTCTCGCGCACCCGGCCTTATACTATAACAATAAGAGAGAGATGGAGCGAGGGAGACGAGTTATTGTCACCGGCGGTAAACACACAACCGTTACGGGCTTCATTCAACCCTCGATAAAAACAAAGCGAAGCACGAAGCGGTAACCAGATCGCGTTCAGATCCAGAACCACGACGGCGATCGCTGATCCCGGCCGTTCGTTCGTTTCCTTTGATGATTCCACCGAGACGCGTCGCCCGTCATACCTTAAAGGTGGGGTCCACCATCCACTCGACAAGTGGGGTCAGTGAACCCTCCAATCGCAGGGCAGGTAGTCTACTTTTCCTCGATACATTTAATGCCGTCGGAGGATCGTATTTATGGGGTTGATGGCTTACCCCACAAGAATCCTGCCACCCCTTTTCCTCTTTTTACTTTGTTCTCCCTTTTCTTTTTTCCCCACTCAAAAGTTCCCGCTTTACGGCGGGGCCCGCTTGCGTTCCGCTATGATCGAGGGCTGTGATTGGACGGGAAGGGGTCCCTGCTGTTGGTAAGCCGACAGGGAGGAATTCCGAGAGCCCTATTTATTGAGCTTGTGTCCAACACCCATCCTCTAAAGGAGGAGGACCCACACCACCGACGTGTCCTGTCACGTGGATGACAGCTGTCAAGTCCGGTTCTGGGACGAGAGTTGACGTGCTCGTTTCAGCGTCAATCTTTAACTGAGGCTTCATGGGCATACTTGAATTGGACCACTCCTTCGGTGTGAGCATTTGAGAGCCTTAAATGCACTTTCTATTGTGTCAAAAACTTTGTAGGTTCTGTCGAAAAAGCTGTCTAATGGATGGAAACCTTTCTAAACCTGTACAAATAATGAGCTACAGCGGCCTTGGAGAAGCCAGAGATGGTCATCGTCATTGTAGGTTGTCCACAAACATGCAGGAACAGCTGTTGCTGAACATTGATGTGTGATCACAGGTATAAACTGCCCTCCCACATTCTATCATTAAACTACTACTGGTATCCTTAGATTCAAACTCGAGTTGGTGGGAAGGCGAGGGAAAGCAATGCCTATGATGGGTGGGAGGGTGGTGCCCGACGGTCGATACGAAGGCTAAATTGATAAACCATATTAGCAGAGTTCGACAATCCTCGATCAGATATCGAGCAGGAGCCGACAGGCAGCACAAGATGCGATCTCGAAATGCTTGGGACGATGCCTCGACAACTCCACCGAGCATGCGCCCATACGAGTACCAACACCGTCCGAGGCACAACATAGTCCCGAGAAGCCCGGGACGGCGCCTCCACAATGTAGCTCGGAAACTTAGGATAATATTCCACAACACATCATGGGTCAGCCCCCTCCCCCACCTCTTTTCAGTATAAGAACCCCAGATCGGCACCGCTCTAGGGGACTTCTTTTTCGAAAGAATCATCTCCCTAAAAAAGGACTAACTTAAGCATCGGAGGTGTCGGATCATAAAACTCCGACCTGACCTGTGTGCATGAGTCGGAAGACGTGTGATGAGCCGAATAGCGGAAGGAAGTCTCATCCTCGAATAGGCAAACAAACTACCTCACCCGACCCAATGTCAGCTTCCTACCCGGATATCAACCAAGGAGATCCCAGCACATCCGGACTAGGACCTAGCCGTGCCGACTCAGTGGCCACGGCGTAAAGATACACTAACAAATTTATGCTAGGACGGCCCGAATGTCATAAGATCAACAAACAAACCCAAACGAACGCCCGATGGAAGGATCTCACCTGACTTGCAAGCCCGGGGAACATCCTTCACTTTCCCATGGGCTCCAGACCGAGGACCATGTCATAATTTCGGAACGTTACTAGTGGCTATTCACCGACTCGAGGTTGCCATCGCCCAAGGCCGCTCTAACTGTACCAACTACCCGCCTCACACGAGACATTTTATGGCCTCGCCCACCAAGTCTAAACTTTGGTCGAATAATGTAGGCCATCGTCCTACTCATCCTCAATTGGCACAAAGAATCGGTGTCCCCACCCCAGCGATCAAAGCTACCGGCCCCTTCATCGTGCTCTGATCCTAAGGGCACCGTCGATTCCACCTGAGGCGGACGTAGTTTCGTTCCTAGAAGGTGCATCGGAAAATCTGAGGATGGTGCAGGAGCCTGACACGCTATCATCTAACTCGACGAACTCTCTCCGAGCTCAGGTGCTCGCTAACTAGTAGCTCAATGAAGTACAAAGGGAAGTCCGCAAGTCCAAGGAGGAACTCGAGGATGACGCCCATCGCGGATCCCCTTTCGCGCCCGCCCCCCCAGATACAAGATAAGCCTGTTCCACCAAGCTTCTGCCTCCCTTTGCTCGACACATATGATGATAGCTCCAACCCGATTGAACATGTGGCTGCCTTCCGGGCCCAGATAGCATTGTACGGGACTTCCAACGCCCTCATATGTAGGGCATTCCCCACCACTCTCAAGGGGCCCACTCGGGCATGGTACAATTAGCTAAGAGCCGGGTCGATCGTATCCTTCGACTAACTTGCCAAAGATTTTGAGCTCAACTTTCACGGCCTACGCCGGCCGAAGCCATCCATCGCCTTGCTCCTCGGTCTCAATCAAAAGGGGGATGAGCCCCTTTCTCACTTTATAACATATTTTGCTACAAAAATCTAGGGGCTTCCGATGCTCACCCCTCTTTGATTATGCAGGCATTCATGATGGGGCTACGACCCTCCGTGTTTTTCTCTCGTCGCTCGTCGAAAGCGGCATCGGTGATAGTCCCAGAGATGCTCCAACGCGTAAACCCGGTATGTTGCAAAACAGAGTCTTTGATGGCGGGAAGCGAGAAGAGCACAAGAGAGGCAGTAAAGTCCACTCGAGGACGGACATCGGGCCACCCCGAGGAGAAGGGTGGATCAACCCGATATGCCACCCAAGGTCCCCCTTCCACCTCTAGGTGCGCCCAAAATAGATATATTCCTCTAGATTAAATAAAACGATCTCTTGAAAGCTCCTAACCCAATGAAGCGCTCTCGGGAGCTCCGAGATCAAATAAAGTACTGCTAGTTTCATCGGGAGTACGGCCAAACACTGAGGAGTACTATGACTTGAAGTGTCAGATTGAAGAACTCATCTACCAAGGGCATCTCGGTCGCTATTTGAAAGGGAACTGAGACCCGCCATGCCCCGCAAGCCCCGTCGAATGGCAAATTGACGTAATCATAGGTGGGCCAACCTCGGGGGGAGACAATATGTCGGGACGAAAGGCCTACACTCGAGCAGCTATGAGCGAGCCCCCAAGGCAATAGCACGACTCTTAGATTACATTCCTGACTGAAAAGATAGAACACCTCGAGCACGATGATGTGCTGGTGATCACGACCAGGATCACCAATGCCCATGTGAAAGGAACCATGATAGAAATGGGGAGCTCCGTCGACGTTCTCTACTTCGATGCTTTCCAGAGACTCAACCTACTCAAGGAAACCCTAACACCGATGCGCTCGGCACTTAACAAGTTCACGGGTGATTCGATCTCCCCACTCGGCATGATCGCCTTGCCTATAACCCTTGGAGAAGAGCCGAGGTCGAAGACGATAATGATAACCTTCATGGTGGTGGACCTCCCTCGTGTATAATGTGATCGTGGGCCACCAACCTTCAACACATTTCGAAAGTCGTCGCTCCACTTACCATCAGATGATGAAGTTCTCGACCTGAGGCGGAGTCGAGGAAGCCAAGGGAAACCCCCACGAGTCCAAGTGATGCTACATGACAAACGGTCACACTACCAAAAAGGCCAAGATGCGAGCAACCATCGGAGAACCCGAGATGTCAAAAATCATCTCAAGACTCGAACCGACGGAGCCCATTGTGGATGTACCACTATACAAAGACCGACCTGATCGTGGTGAGGGTCGATCGAGCTCCAAGTAAGAGCGGGTACAACTTATCGCCTTCCCGACCAACAACACCGACATCTTCACCTGGTCGCTAGCGACATGCCCGGATCGATCGAGAGTTACACAACATCACTTGAGCATCTCCCGAGGCCCATCCAGAAATGTAAGCCCCAAGGTTGGCCCCGACCGGCAAGCAGCAAAGCGCTTCAAGGCAAAGTAGAGTGCCTCATGGCAAAGAGGGCTTTATAGCCGAGGCCAAGTATCCTTGATGGCTATCGAATCTAGTCCCGTCGAAAAAACCTAATAGAAGTTGGTGCGCTGACTACACCAACCTCAACCGAGTATGCCTCGAAGGATTGTTATCCTCCGAGGATTGTTCACCGGTCAACGCGACCTCCGAACACGAACTCCTTTCGCTTATGGTCACCTTCTCAAAGTTATAACTAGATCAAGATGGCGCTGAGACCGTGGAGTATACAGCCTTTATCACCGACCAAGGAGTATACTTCTATCGAAGTTATGTCGCTCGGATTAAAGAATGTCGAGCCACATACCGTAGAATGGTGAACAAAATATTCGCCAACAGATCGGGTGGAACATGGAGGTATATATGACGACATAATCATCAAAAGTAAGATAGCCTCGGACACCTAGCGGATCTTGCCAGCGTTCACCACTTTGTGAAAGTTTCGCATGCGCTCAATCTCAAAGTGTGCCTTCGGCGTTAACTCAGAAAATTTCTCGGTTTCATCATCCACAGAGGGGATCGATGCCAACCCAAGAAGGTCCGAGCCATCATCGATATGCAGCCACCTTGACAATCAAAGAGGTGCAACGGGTCGATCGGGTAGGCTCGCCACCTTGTCTCAATTCATATCCCGATTGGGCGACAAATGTCTCCCTTTCTTCTCGAGCCTCAAGAGCCCAAGGAACTTCGAATGGACGAGGAATGCGAGAAGGCCTTTGTGTAGGTCAAGCAACATTTGTCCGGGCTCTATCGATCACCATAATCCTCGCAGGAGAGCAGCTCAACCTCTACTTGGTTGCTTCAAAAAGCGGTCACCCGCCCTAGTCAAGGAGACCTCTGAGTTCAACAATCGGTCTATTACACCACCACATATTGACTGACAGGAGGGATGATACCAATGATCGATCGGTCGCTCTAGCGCCTGCCTCGACCGCTTCAAAAGTTACGACCTTACTTTTAGGCTCATAAGATCAAGATAATCACCGATCACCCACTTCAACAAGTTTTATCTAAGTTTGATATCTTAGGTCATTCGCTCAAGTGGTCGGTCGAGCTTAGCGAATTCGACATACAATATGCACGAGGACAGCCATCAAGGCTCAAGCGGTCACGATTTCATCTTGAAACTAGCCCCACCCGAGGATGGCACATTAGGGCACCTTGAGAGGAGATGGAGCTATGGCGTGTGGATGGGTCACCAACCTAGGAGCGCTTGTGCAGGATCGGTGTTGGAAGGCCCTAATGGACAATCGCTTGAGCGCCCTCCGCTTCGATTTCAAAGCCACTAATAACGGCTGCAGTATGAAGCACTCGGGCCGGGTCTCAAAGTTGGCCAACAAGCTACGTGTAGAAGACATCAAAATTTACATCGACTCGCAGCTGGTGGCCAAATACATCAACGGGACTACGGCTCGGGACCCGAACATGTCAAAATATCTCACCGAGGCAAAGAGGCTCGCCGCCAACTTCCCGCGCTTTGTAATCGCTCTAAGGTGCCGCGGATCAAAACGGTGGGACGACGACCGACAAAACTCACTTTAGGATCTCGACGCTAACTCTCGACCCAAGGTCGAGGACTCCCATCCCGCATAATCACAACCGAGGTGGTGGCCACAATGCTAATAGGCGCGCGCGACTAACGACATGGATGCGTAAGATAAGATCAAAGAGACGAGATATTGCTACAAACAAGGTCGTGGCCCGACGCCATACGCGATGCAAGCTTGGTATTGTGAGATGAACGGCGATTTTATCGAAGGTCGCTCACCCGACCACTCTACGATGCTTGGACCTCGAAGATGCTCACCACCCCGGCCGGCACACGAGGGAATCTCGTGGTGAACACATCGACGAGCGACACCTAGCCTTCAAAATTCTTCGCCAGGGTATTATTGGCCAACCATGCACGGACGCCGAAGGCCTACGTACAATGATGCATCCCATGCCAAAAGCATGCCGTAACACCCGACAACTCGTAGCCCCACTTACACCCATCGATTGCGATGGCCCTTCATGTAGTGGGGAATGGATCTCCTCAGCCTTCCTGTTAGCCTTAGGACAGCTAAGGTACATGATCATCGAGGTAGATTACTTCACCAAATGGGTATAGGCCGAGCCACTAGCAATGATTACCAAGCGCCAAGTGAAGAGGTTCAGATGGAAAAACATATTAATTCGCTTCAGCGAGGGTCATCATCATCGATAATGTGACTCCGTTCAACAACGATAGATTCAAAAAAATTTGCTTGGGTTATGGAATATAGTTGAGATTCACTGTGGCCCATCCCTGCACGGGAATGGCTTAGCAGAGGTAACTAATCGAGCTATCCTAGAGGGACGTAAGAAGAGTGTGTCTCCGAGGCTCGAGGTGCTTGGGTAGTAAGAGCTCGAGCATTCTCGTGGTCTTCTTGGACCACACCAAAACTACCATGGGGAAATCCCTCTGACCTTGTGTTTCATAATTCGCCCCTACCACCCGAGACCGCTCTTCCCGACGCCACTGTGGAAAATGACCAAGAGGAAGCATCGGAGGAGGGGCTATAAGCCGAGTTCGACTTGGTGGAAGAGTGACAGATCGATGCCCATCTTAAAGCCCTCACATATAAAAGGGTTTGTTACCAAGCTCTACAATCGAAAGTCAGACGCCCAACTAATCAGGTTAAACGACTTGGTCCCGCGTGAAGGGCCGAGATCAACAATCCAGCCCGATCGCATGGCAAGCTCTCCACGAAGTTGGAAAGGTCCCTATCGGGTGACTAATGTCATTTGGGGATGACACCTACCGTGTTGGCCAACAATAGGGTCACCCGATATCGAGGAAGTGGAACATGTCTAACTCGAAGAAATAGCTAACCGAGCAACACAAGGATGTATGCAAGAGTTGAAGCAAAAATTTTATTGAACTTTAAATTTTGATTACATGATTAAGTCGACTATGGTTTACAAAATGAGGCTATACCCAATCATCCCCTTGCAAAACTAAAAGTCAAAATTAGGTCACTTTAGGCCTAGGGGGTCCTGGTACTATCTCAAAAGGACCTCTTGGGCAGGGCAACGAGATCCTCCTTAGTTGAAGGTCCGATCGGCCCTAACCGAGCCATCGCAACCCGATACCTATATTCATAGGTAACCTGACTCATTTGCCTAAGCCGAAAAACCCTGACTCTTGTAGGCCTCGATTAGCTTTTGTCTTTCGGGCCTCTATTGAGTCTCTTCCGCTAGCGCTCGGTGGATCGATGGCATCGGCCTGAGCCGCTCTAAAGTTTTGAAAGCTTCTGAGCGCTGTTCTTCATCGAACGAACTCAAAGCGAGACTCCTTTAGCTACTCTCGAAACTCCCTCTCGCCGCTGGGTGGCCTCCCGAGCTCGGACTTCAAACGTGTGACTTCGTCGAGCTCACCACACGTTGTCGATCCGCTCCGTAGCTTGGTAATCCTATCGCTCATGTAGCCGATGATTCGACTAGCATCCCGACCCGGCCGATCAACGCCATGAAATGCCCTAATAAAAGATTAGGTTAGAATAAAGAAAGATCCCGAGCAACATGAGAAACCGAGGATATGATCCTTACCATAAAGCGACTTCTTACGACTTTCAGCGATCAGGACCTCAAGGAGAGATATACACCTACCGAGCTAGGTTAGGATGGAGCCTCTCGCTGAACGAACGTAGTCGAATAGGCCATCGCCCATACCCGATCCCCACTCAAGCTCTTCGCCAATGGCATAATCGGCCTGACGCCCCTTGAATGTCACCTATGAAACAGTGGCCTGGTATGGCTCGCCCTGGTGCGGAGCTCGGGTGTGGCAAAGATCGCGACACGTGAGGGCACACGTAGCTTTTATCTCTTCCCCAATTGGGCCCCACTTGCCAAGCTCGATTTGATTCCTCACTAGTCACTCACTTAGCGAGGAGCCCCGCCTCGAGGCCGACTCGGATTTCTTTGAAGCATATATCTTTGTCTTCTTTCACAAATGAACGCCCTAAGACTCCTGTGCTATCCACTGGGCCCGAGGATGACTCGCCGCTGGGTGCAAGGTGGGAATCAAGAAGCCCACGCATCCTCGCAGACCGCCTTGAGATTCACCATGTCTGCACAAAAGCAAAAGGTTAGGCGAAATGCCAAACAATAGTTGGCTAAAGACCGCTTAGGCAGATGCAAATGCATAGCAAGCATACCTCGAGATGTCGGGCTAAGCCCTCGCCTCGATGCCACTCGCTTGGTTATGTTTTTAATCACTGAGAAGAAGAAAGTATCTCATTCAATCTCCCGAGGTTCTCGTATCCTCATCGGCTAGTCCTGTATGGCGAGTTATTTATTATACGTGACGATATCGTCAAGCTCCACCCCTCGCACAACTAATGAAGAAAAACTAACCCTTCTATCCCTTATTGTTGGAAGGAGCCCCGCTTAACTTAAACCAGATCGGGCCGATAGATAATATCTCGACCCTTTGGAAAGACGAAAGCAAGAAAGAAGAGGGTCGGGTAAGAGTGATACTGCATTTTGGCATTCCCAAGAAATACCACCAGGTAAAACGCAAGGAGTTCGATGCCATCCTGGGATGGGGAGATCACCACCAAGAAAGGCAGGACTCAATGATAGGATATAAGAGAATCAAAGTCCCCTTAAGCGCGCCCAAGGTAAGATTGAACCCTTGTGGGAACTGATCGTAAGCGAGCGCCTTGACCGAGGAGCATGAAGTGCATAGTCCGCCATGGCTATACTCCTGACATGACCAAGTAGTTCTCTCGGTCATGACGAGGACCGAGGTCGTGCCACGACTTAAGTGTCTCGAGTGCTCGCACCATCTTCTTGTTGGGAGTCACATGTCGAGGGCAAGGCTACCCTCGACATCACTAGAGGACAAGGACGAGGAAGATGAAGAGGAAGAGGAGGTCATCCCAACTACCCGAGAGAGGGAAAGGAAACAACCGAAGAGGAGGATGATCGAGGAAGATGGCAACAGAAGAGGATGAAGACAATGAAGACCGAGGAAGCGATCGAGGATGCAAATCGATTGGAAACACGTGAAATAAAATGAGTTATAGGCTTGCTTAGAACAAAGGTCTCGGCGAGAGGCAACCCTTCGCCCCCGGGGGTGGACGATAGCTCACTCCACCATTAATACTTGTCTGCACCATAGTCGACCCGCATTGAATATCTTCGATCAAGAAATTGCTGGCACTGGAGTCCCGCCAAACCAAAGTTATGCGTGAGCTTGGTGCCTGGGGCTTTCAAGTTCCTCGGCTGCATGGAGGATTGGCAGCGCATCAAATCAACACACCAACCTCGACCACTAGCGAGCCGCAGGTATCTCGAGAGCCTCGACCGCAGTTTACCTCAACCGAGGCACCCGAGGACACCTCAAAGAGGCTTACCGATCACGGATGCGAAGTCGTCACTGGCCCACGAGCCATGTACCTCTGGTCAGAGGATTGCCCGAGGTGTGCTCGTCACACCGAATGTCTCTGCAGACCCTATTCAGTCACCGACACAAATCACGATTGCACAACCTCGACCTCGAAGATCTCAGGCCAAACTTCAAGAGTGTAAGCCTGAGGACCGAGGTATCAGGGCATTTGCATACTATCAAGCGGTATTGTGAGATCCTCGTCAAAACCTCATTAGAGTTGTCGTTGACTGATATCAGCTGAGTTCAGCGGTGGAGCGCACAGTCTGCATCCAAAACATGATGGCTTCGGTTTCAGGCTTCTCATTACAAACCATGATAGTAAAACTCAAAATTTAGCTTCTTTAGTGAATAGTTTCAGGCGACTGAAGAGAAGCCACTATTTGCATTTGTGATCTGTCATTCAATGTCCAAACATCAGATTTTTCACCACAGTATCGCACTCTTTGAAACCTAACTTGCCCAAATATCTGCATCCTTCTCTTTTCCTTCCACATATTATTATACCATGCTATTTGCTAGAACTTAGATTTGTGCTCCAAAAACTAGTAAGATATGTCAAAATCATGTTTCTGTTCACTTCCTGTCTGGGCCTTCAATATCTTGTCTTCCAAAACAGTAGGCATGGTGGCATGCTTCAGAGAGGCAGGCTGAAAAACTTATCATTTGGATAAAATTTTCCAAGGACTGGATGTTCCCTTTTTAGTTCTATAACTTGACTGATTCCAATGGTTCTAAAGCATCACTTTCTTTTTTTTCTCTGGCATTTCTGCAGATTATATTGGAGACTAAAAGCTCAATTATTTTTCTTTCTTGTGCCATGGAAATATACACATCCAAGTGCTGACAGGTAGTCATCAGCTCAACCTTTGTCTTGTTCAAACAAACCTATCTGTGAAGGATAACAGCAACAAAACCGAGGTCCCAGCTTTTGCCTGGTTGATGTTTTGAAGCCTATCTCTTCGGTCAGAAGTGCGTATCGTATGCGTGGGACTATGACAGCTACTCAAGTAAGGATTACACGTCGGATGCTGATCATTCCACTCGTAACATGTTGAAATGTTAGCAGATAATAATGCAGAGTAGGTATGTATCTACAGGTTGCAGTCATCTCATGACAATCTACAGTCAATTGGCCTTTTCTGGATGTGTACCGGACAAAGTCATACAAGTGTTAGAGAGGTCTGCTTCTTCATGTTTTCTGCCCAGGTTTTCTTGGAATTAATCTAGTGAAGAATTCATTGCTTTCTCTGTTGTCTCCAACTTGACAAGGTTACAAAATTTCTCATTCCTTGCTCGAGTTTCCTGAGGAAATTGTGTCTTGCAACTTGCCCATGGCTTTAATCTTTGCTGTTCCATGAACTTTGACGCTGAATGCATTACCTTTGCAGCTTATATCATGTTCTTAAGATATTATCATGCCATGTGATTCACAAAATAAATATTACTGTTTTATCTACAGATTGATGCAATCAATTAGCATATGAAAAGATTGTGCTTGTTCATCTTTACAATCCACTTGTTTGGTTTCAAGTTAATCTTGGGCTTCGTATGCCATGTGAAAACAAAGAATAGAAATCAACCATAGATAAGACTTCAAGGAGAAACAACAAAAAGTAGCGATGACGTGTAGAGATGTAATAGTTTAAGCTGACACCCAAAAAAAAAAACAAAGAAGACCAATCAATATTTATATATGATGAAAAAATAATATTAAATGATGAAAGAGAATTTTTTTCGTCGATGGATTATAAAAATGATGAAAAAATAATATTAAATGAGGTGAAAAACATAATATTAAATGGATTCTACACCACATGCATCCCCATCATCACTCCTCACGTCACTCCTCTTAGCTGTTCGTGTCCCCTCTCATTCCAACACCATGAGCATTAAGATCTCATGCCATCTCAACACAAACTCAATTGGCTCCTTTGACACCTTCTTCCTTATCCCCTACTCAAACGCATCTGAAAAGCTCCAACTCACGTTTCAAGTGAAGACAAGGCTTCATCACTGACCTGTGGAAGCTTAATTTAGAGGTTATGAGTGCTACTTTTCTTTGGCCAAAAGAACAAGCCAACCTCCGGAACTGTTCACAGAAATCTATTTATTCATGACAGTAGAATAAAGAGAGAGAGTGCACCTCGTTCTCATCATTACATCTCGGTCAGAGAGCTTTGTATAAGAATGTCACGCTGTTAAACAAATCATCTTCTCTTATTTTGAGGTGTATCACTTTGTTGTTTATTCCACAAGCCAAGATTCCCAACAACTGTTACCTGTAAAGCAGAATTCGAAGCTTGAGCTGTTCTATTGACCATGATGCTCGTATATTGAATCGACAGAATGAATAGCCTAATCCTCCGATCTGTGTCGCTGCGGTTGAATGGTGATGATCATAGACTTTGAGGAAAGCAGTGTTTGATGTTGTTTCTTAGGCATGCATGGACATTAACAGATCACGGAGTTGCATTGGATTCCTTCTTCCTGAAGCAAACATTGAAGACTGTCACGGGAGTAATTGCAGAACTATTACTGTCGTAAGCTTCATGCAGGTAGTCTTTTCAATTGAAAGCTCTCCACTGCTGCCTCTGTACCATGAATGCCAGTTATCTGTCACTGCAATAGAGGATGCAGTTTTCTCTCAAACCAAACTCCAAAAACATGATACCAAGATAGTTGATCTGTGCAGCTACTGTTGAAGACCACAAAATACGCTATTATTTTAGTGTTTGATTGTCCTTGAATCTTTGTATTTATAGTATGCTCTTGTCGATGATATACTCTTTTTTTCCCAGCTTCTTAGTGTCAGGATAAGAGAGTATTTTATGTCGATGGTTACCTTACTGTGATGAGACGCATGTGGACATCAGCTTTGTGCTGTCCAAGTTATCATCATCACGTCCTCTTGCAAGCGTCCTTAAATTAGCACCATTATTGCCTGCGTCACTGACTCGAGCTCAGGTTTGCGGACAACAAAGGAGCGCCTCCCAAGACCTCTCATGTACGAGAGCTTCAGGAGGGTGTGGAACACCTGGGCAACAGTGAGCACCGTGACAGGGACGCATGTGGAGACCACGTCTCCCGTCTAGGGCCGTGTGCCCGAAACACGATGGCGAGCACGTCACAGACACAGCTTTACGCGAACCGAGGACGATGCATCACATCTGCTGCATGAGTTTGCAACCCTAGCAGCCATGAACGCTTGCATCTCCACCTAAATTAACCTGCAGATTAGCGGTGGCTCAGTGCCGCAGCGAGTTCTCTTTACGGGCTGCGTGGGCTGCACGGATCAGGTTCTCCTCCAATCATGTGCTGTGTTTGCCGAGGGGAGGTGAGAGAATGGATGGGGACTTGTGTTGTCACGTTGGTGGTGACTACTTATGGACGGATGCACGAAGCCACTGTTGGTGCAGAAAAATAAGGATGGGGATGGGGTTGGCAGTGCAGTGTTCTGGGGACCGGCGCTGGCTGCTGATGCAAGACGAGTACGTCGAGCAGGTTTTAGCAAAGGCTCTGCTGCTGCTGCTGTGGATACGTCGGCATCAGCAGCCTGGTAGCTGGATTGAAATCAGGCACAAGAGTTTAACATGCAGCTGCAGTCAGAAGGGAGTAGACATTGATGGAAACACAAGATTAAGCTGTACAAACATCTGATATAACATACAGACCATTACTAAGATGAAGACGATCGAAAGAGGAAAGACAGATAAACAAGAAGAGTATAAGAACAACAGAGTGGAACAAAATTTCCCTTCCATACGATAATTTTTCCCCCAGCTGTACAGTGATGCTAGCAGACAACGATTTCATATCCTCCGATCCCTTCCCGCCATCTCTTTCTTCAGCAGCTCAATGCCGCGTACTTCACCGGCATTGCCCTGTGCGACAGCATGCTCCCCACCACCGCCATGTCGCGGCAAAATACACTCTGTAACATTGCGGCCGCTGCTGCGGATGCTGCCACTGCTGCCTTATCTGATCCTAAAACACATTCCGTCCTCGCTGCATTCGCCTTCTCAGCCGTCTTCACTGTTGGGGCTTGAATTGCTGCATTGGCGGCTGCCACTTTTGATCTCTGTTTCTCTGCTGCCTCCGCCTCCATGACCGCCGCCATGATACTGGCATATCCCTTCTGCATCATCCTGTAAAGGATTGAGGCAGACATCCTCGCCTGATCCCGGATCGCGTCCAAATCTCGGTGGTCGTCTGCGAACTCCAACCGGTCCACGAACCCCACCGCCTTCTCCGGCTTATGCTTCAGCGTCAACAACAGGTGCGCCCGCTCCAACTCCGGCCGACTGCACCCTTTTGGAACGCCGATCAGCGAGTAATAATCCACGTTGTTCCCCTCGCCGGCCGCGATGCGGCCCCGGAGCTTCTGAATCCGCGCAGCGAGCGTGTGAAGGTTGGCGGGAATGTCGGCGTACCGGATGTCGTGGTGGGGACGCCACGGTGGCCCTGGAAGCTTGCGGTCGCGGAGGATGGCGTCGTAGAGGAGCTTCAAGTGCTCGAGGTCGTGGAGGCAATCCGGGAGGGCGCCGACGGCCTCGAGGAGGTCGGCGCGGGCGCGGAGGGCGGGGATGGAGGGGTCGACGGCGAGGGCGCGGTTGCAGTCGGCGATGGCATCCGCAAGGCGGCCCGTCGCGCGGTAAGCGGCGGCGCGGCCCACGAGGCAGCCGGCAGCGAAGCTGCCAGGGAGTCCGCGCCGGGTGTCGAGGACCTTGGTGAAGTGGCGAACGGCCTCAGCTGGGAGGCTGGCATCCAGCGCCGCCACCGCGGCGGCGCGCCGCCGTAGGATGAGCTTCACGTGAGCAAGAAGCTGGGAGGCGGACTCCGAGTCGGAAAACGGCGGGGCAGCAGAGCAGCCGTCCTCGCCGGCGGAGGGACCGAAGCTGTCGTCGGACCAGCAGACGGACTCGCGGCGGGAGGCGGCGGAGGCGAGGCGGCGGCTGGTCTGGAGCAGGACCATGGCGTCCTCCATCATCCCGAGGTGGCAGCAAGCGTGGCCGAGCACCAAATACCTGAGGCAGGCGGCAGAGTACCCAGGCGGTGAGCGCAACGAGACGCGAGATCTCCCCGAAGGAAAACAAAGGAAAAAAGATGACTGTAAACCAAAACGGTCCGGTTTAATTAGACCGGAGGGTTCAGTTTGGAATAAAAAGTCCAGCCACTGTTTGTGGGAGTAAAGAACAGACAAGACATGTGAAAAGTACTGATTAGCACTCACAGCAATGTTTTGGAGGATTTAGAAGATTGGTTTAGCCGCTGGTTTTGTTTGTATCGTCGGACAAGAGAAAGGGGGGCAGCAAATCCCGGGTGGGACTTCGAGTTGGATCCTCCACCCAATGGCTGACCTATGCAACTACAAGTCCTTTGAGTAAGAACAAAGTCCATTACTTGGTTATGGTAAGCTTGACCAAATTATTAAGGCCAAAAAGGGACTCCTAAAGCACTGTGCTATTTATCTCAAAGGAGATTTAGTTGATGGTAGCTCAATTAGCCACAAGAAGAACAAATACTTTGAGCTAATCCAATGAAATTATTTTTGGTTGACCATTTAATTGTGAACGGCGTAATTAAACATAAAGGACTCGAGAATGGGGAACGTGGTGACCGCCATGAACGTACCTCCACTCGCCCTCCCTGTAGGAGCTCCTGGAGAGGCCGGCCAAGAGCCGGCGCTTGAGATCGGAGACGGAGAAGCAGCGGAAGGAGCGGTCGCCGTCGGACCTCTCGCGGCCGGGGGAGAGGAGGTTGGCGCGCTCCCGGGGGAGCGGCGCGGAGGAGGCCGCCAAGGAGTGGTCGCCGGCGCCGAGGGAGGAAGTGGAGCCGTCTTCCACCCCGCCGCCGCCTCCCTTGTAGCTCGGGATATGGTCCTGGAGCATGTCGGCAACCTCGCGGAAGCGGCGGAGGAAGAGGAGGGAGCGGGCCTTGAGCTCGAGGGCGGCCTCGAGGCGCGGGGAGAGAGCGAGGACGGCGTCGAGGAGGCCCACCGCCATCGATACATTGGACTGCTCTTGCGTCGTTATGAGTGCTCGGGCTTCTCGGAGGTTCTTGTCGACAACCTGAGGATTCGCACAAAGAAGGTGACAAAGATCAGGTTTTGACGCAGTAATGGCGATCAACAAAGAGGAAAACACGAGCTTCAGGGCATCTTTAATGCATCAAAAACAGAGGGATGTCTTGAACAGTGAAAAGAATGGCTTCTTCTTTCATGATGAAGGCCTGAACAAAAAAGCATGTCTAAAAAGCTTGCTCTTCCTGGCATCAAACAAACAACCAAAACCAAAAGCTCACCGAAACAGAACACCAGCGACCAAAGAAGCGAAAAGGCAAGAACGAAACAGAACACCAGCCCATTGAAACGCCGAGACCAGGAGATGAACCACGGCGGTGCTGCAACACCCACCTTCCTATTACTCAGCCACCAGTGCTTCCTCTCCGCGGCCAGGCAAGGTGAGCTCGCCGCCATTGTCCCCAAAGCATCACCTTTCCCCGCTCTCCCACCCGAAGCACCCGAAAGATCTCAGCTTTCTCCGGTGTGAGCCGAGAGGACTTATTAAGGGCGAGCTCAGAGGGCTCAGATGCCCATTTAAACCCGAGCAAGGGCGTGGAAGAGAGAAAATTGCCAGCTTTGACTGCCTCTCGCCCTCTCCCACTCCCTTCCCTTACGGAGAAAGCCTCGATCCATCAACATCCTCGCTGGCATCGCTGGCAAAGATGCCTCCCCTCTCTCGCGCACCCGGCCTTATACTATAACAATAAGAGAGAGATGGAGCGAGGGAGACGAGTTATTGTCACCGGCGGTAAACACACAACCGTTACGGGCTTCATTCAACCCTCGATAAAAACAAAGCGAAGCACGAAGCGGTAACCAGATCGCGTTCAGATCCAGAACCACGACGGCGATCGCTGATCCCGGCCGTTCGTTCGTTTCCTTTGATGATTCCACCGAGACGCGTCGCCCGTCATACCTTAAGGTGGGGTCCACCATCCACTCGACAAGTGGGGTCAGTGAACCCTCCAATCGCAGGGCAGGTAGTCTACTTTTCCTCGATACATTTAATGCCGTCGGAGGATCGTATTTATGGGGTTGATGGCTTACCCCACAAGAATCCTGCCACCCCTTTTCCTCTTTTTACTTTGTTCTCCCTTTTCTTTTTTCCCCACTCAAAAGTTCCCGCTTTACGGCGGGGCCCGCTTGCGTTCCGCTATGATCGAGGGCTGTGATTGGACGGGAAGGGGTCCCTGCTGTTGGTAAGCCGACAGGGAGGAATTCCGAGAGCCCTATTTATTGAGCTTGTGTCCAACACCCATCCTCTAAAGGAGGAGGACCCACACCACCGACGTGTCCTGTCACGTGGATGACAGCTGTCAAGTCCGGTTCTGGGACGAGAGTTGACGTGCTCGTTTCAGCGTCAATCTTTAACTGAGGCTTCATGGGCATACTTGAATTGGACCACTCCTTCGGTGTGAGCATTTGAGAGCCTTAAATGCACTTTCTATTGTGTCAAAAACTTTGTAGGTTCCGTCGACAATGCTGTCTAATGGATGGAAACCTTTCTAAACCTGTACAAATAATGAGCTACAGCGGCCTTGGAGAAGCCAGAGATGGTCATCGTCATTGTAGGTTGTCCACAAACACGCAGGAACAGCTGTTGCTGAACATTGATGTGTGATCACAGGTATAAACTGCCCTCCCACATTCTATCATTAAACTACTACTGGTATCCTTAGATTCAAACTCGAGTTGGTGGGAAGGCGAGGGAAAGCAATGCCTATGATGGGTGGGAGGGTGGTGCCCGACGGTCGATACGAAGGCTAAATTGACAAACCATATTAGCAGAGTTCGACAATCCTCAGTCGTATCAGAACAGGAGCTGACAGGGCAGCACAGTACCGTCTCGAAATGCTTGGGACGATGCCTCGACAACTCCACCGAGCATGCGCCCATACGAGTACCAACACCGTCCGAGGCACAACATAGTCCCGAGAAGCCCGGGACGGCGCCTCCACAATGTAGCTCGGAAACTTAGGATAATATTCCACAACACATCATGGGTTAGCCCCTCCCCACCTCTTTTCAAGATAAGAACCCCAGATCGGCACCGCCTAGGGGACTTCTTTTCGGAAGAATCATCTCCCTAAAAAGGACTAACTTAAGCATCGGAAGGGTCGGATCATAAAACTCCGACCTGACCTGTGTGCATGAGTCGGAAGACGTGTGATGAGCCGAATAGCGGAAGGAAGTCTCATCCTCGAATAGGCAAACGAACTACCTCACCCGACCCAATGTCAGCTTCCTACCTGGATATCAACCAAGGAGATCCCAGCACATCCGGACTAGGACCTAGCCGTGCCGACTCAGTGGCCACGGCGTAAAGATACACTGACAAATTTATGCTAGGACGGCCCGAATGTCATAAGATCAACAAACAAACCCAAACGAACTCCCGATGGAAGGATCTCACCTGACTTGCAAGCCCGGGGAACATCCTTCACTTTCCCATGGGCTCCAGACCGAGGACCATGTCATAATTTCGGAACGTTACTAGTGGCTATTCACCGACTCGAGGTTGCCATCGCCCAAGGCCGCTCTAACCAGCCAACTACCCGTCTCACACGAGACGTTTTATGGCCTCGCCCACCAAGTCTAAACTTTGGTCGGAATAATGTAGGCCATCGTCCTACTCATCCCTCAATTGGCACAGCAGTCGGTGTCCCCACCCTGCAGCGATCAAAGCTACCGGCCCCTTACTGTGCCTCTGATCCTAAGGGCACCGTCGATTCCACCTGAGGCGGACGTAGTTTCGTTCCCAGAAGGTGCATCGGAAAATCTGAGGATGGTGCAGGAGCCTGACACGCTATCATCTAACTCGACGAACTCTCTCCGAGCTCAGTTGTGCTCCGTTAACTAGTAGCTCAATGAAGTACAAAGGGAAGTCCGCAAGTCCAAGGAGGAACTCGAGGATGACGCCCATCGCGGATCCCCTTTCGCGCCCGCCCCCCCAGATACAAGATAAGCCTGTTCCACCAAGCTTCGCCTCCTTCGCTCGACACATATGATGATAGCTCCGACCCGATTGAACATGTGGCTGCCTTCCGGGCCCAGATGGCATTGTACGGGACTTCCAACGCCCTCATATGTAGGGCATTCCCCACCACTCTCAAGGGGCCCACTCGGGCATGGTACAATTAGCTAAGAGCCGGGTCGATCGTATCCTTCGACTAACTTGCCAAAGATTTTGAGCTCAACTTCCTGGCCTACGCTCGGCCGAAGCCATCCATCGCCTTGCTCCTCGGTCTCAATCAAAAGGGGGATGAGCCCCTTTCTCACTTTATAACATATTTTGCTACAAAAATCTAGGGGCTTCCGATGCTCACCCCTCTTTGATTATGCAGGCATTCATGATGGGGCTACGACCCTCCAGGTTTTTCTGGTCGCTCGTCGAGCGGCAACTGGTGATAGTCCCAGAGATGCTCCAACGCGTAAACCGGTATGTTACAGCAGAGTCTTTGATGGTCGGGAAGCGAGAAGAGCACAAGAGAGGCAGGGTAAAGTCCACTCGAGGACAGACATCAGTCACCCCGAGGAGAAGGGTGGATCAACCCGATATGCCACCCCAAGGTCCCCCCTTCCAGCCCTAGGTGCGTCCAAAATAGATATATTCCTCTAGATTAAATAAAACGATCTCTTGAAAGCTCCTAACCCAATGAAGCGCTCTCGGGAGCTCCGAGATCAAATAAAGTACTGCTAGTTTCATCGGGAGTACGGCCAAACACTGAGGAGTACTATGACTTGAAGTGTCAGATTGAAGAACTCATCTACCAAGGGCATCTCGGTCGCTATTTGAAAGGGAACTGAGACCCGCCATGCCCCGCAAGCCCCGTCGAATGGCAAATTGACGTAATCATAGGTGGGCCAACCTCGGGGGGAGACAATATGTCGGGACGAAAGGCCTACACTCGAGCAGCTATGAGCGAGCCCCCAAGGCAATAGCACGACTCTTAGATTACATTCCTGACTGAAAAGATAGAACACCTCGAGCACGATGATGTGCTGGTGATCACGACCAGGATCACCAATACCCATGTGAAAGGAACCATGATAGAAATGGGGAGCTCTGTTGACATTCTCTACTTCGATGCTTTCCAAAGACTCAGCCTACTCAAGGAAACCCTAACACCGATGCGCTCAGCACTCAACAAGTTCACGGGTGATTCGATCTCCCCACTCGGCATGATCGCCTTGCCTATAACCCTTGGAGAAGAGCCGAGGTCGAAGACGATAATGATAACCTTCATGGTGGTGGACCTCCCCTCAGTGTATAATGTGATCGTGGGCCGACCAACCTTCAACACATTCTGAGTCGTCGTCTCCACTTACCATCAGATGATGAAGTTCTCGACCTGAGGCGGAGTCGAGGAAGCCAAGGGAAACCCCCACGAGTCCAAGTGATGCTACATGACAGCGGTCACACTACCAAAAAGGCCAAGATGCGAGCAACCATTGGAGAACCTGCGAGATGTCAAAAAATCATCTCAGCACCTCGAACCGACGGAGCCCATTGTAGATGTACCACTATACAAAGACCGACCTGATCAGGTGGTGAGGGTCAGATCGGAGCTCCCGAAGTAAGAGCGGGTACAACTTATCAGCTTCCTGACCAACAACACCGACATCTTCACCTGGTCGCTAGCGGACATGCCCGGGATCGATCGAGGAGTTACACAACATCACTTGAGCATCTCCCCCGAGGCCCGTCCGGTAAACAGAAGCCCCGAAGGTTGGCCCCCGACCAGCAGCAAGCAGTTCACGGCAAAGTAGAGTGCCTCATGGCAGTAGGCTTTATAGCCGAGGCCAAGTATCCTTGATGGCTATCGAATCTAGTCCTCGTAAAAAAACCTAATAGAAGTTGGTGCGTTGACTACACCAACCTCAACCGAGTATGCCTGAAGGATTGTTATCCCCTCTTGAGGATTGTTCAGCTGGTCAACGCGACCTCCGAACACGAACTCCTTTCGTTTATGGTCACCTTCTCAGGTTATAACTAGATCAAGATGGCGCTCGAGGACCAGGAGTATACAGCCTTTATCACCGACCAAGGAGTATACTTCTATCGGGTTATGTCGTTCGGATTAAAGAATGTCGAAGCCACATACCAGAGAATGGTGAACAAAATATTCGCCCAACAGATCGGGTGGAACATGGAGGTATATATTGACGACATAATCGTCAAAAGTAAGATAGCCTCGGCACACCTAGCGGATCTTGCCAAGGCGTTCACCACTTTGTGAAAGTTTGGCATGCGCCTCAATCCCGCGAAGTGTGCCTTCGGCGTTAACTCAGGAAAATTTCTCGGTTTCATCATCCACAGGAGGGGGATCGATGCCAACCCGAAGAAGGTCCGAGCCATCATCGATATGCAGCCACCTTGGACAATCAAAGAGGTGCAGTGGCTGACTGGTAGGCTCGCCACCTTGTCTCAATTCATATCCCGATTGGGCGACAAATGTCTCCCTTTCTTCTGAGCCTCGAAGAGCCCAAGGAACTTTGAATGGACGGAGGAATGCGAGAAGGCCTTTGTGTAGGTCAAGCAACATTTGTCCAGTCTCTATCGCATCACCATAATCCCTGCAGGAGAGCAGCTCAGCCTCTACTTGGTTGCTTCTAAGCAGGCGGTCAGCTCCGTCCTAGTCAAGGAGACCTCCGGAGTTCAACAGTCAGTCTATTACACCAGCCACGTATTGGACGGACCTGAGGGATGATACCAGTCGATCGAAAAGCTGGCTCTAGCGCCCGTTCTGACTGCTCAAAAGTTACGACCTTACTTTTAGGCTCATAAGATCAAGATAATCACCGATCACCCACTTCAACAAGTTTTATCTAAGTTTGATATCTTAGGTCATCTGCTCAAGTGGTCGGTCGAGCTTAGCGAATTCGACATACAATATGCATTGAGGACAGCCATCAAGGCTCAAGCGGTCGCCGACTTCATCTTGAAACTAGCCCCACCCGAGGATGGCACATTAGGGCACCTTGAGAGGAGATGGAGCTTGCGTGTGGATGGGTCAGCCAACTCTAGGAGCGTCGGTGCAGGACTGGTGTTGGAAGGCCCTAATGGACAATCGTTCGAGCGCTCCCTCTGCTTCGATTTCAAAGCCACTAATAACGAAGCAGAGTATGAAGCACTCCTGGCTGGGCTCAGGTTGGCCAACAAGCTACAGGTAGAAGACATCAAAATTTACATCGACTCGCAGTTGGTGGCCAAATACATCAACGGGGACTACGAAGCTCGGGACCCGAACATGTCAAAATATCTCACCGAGGCAAAGAGGCTCGTCGCCAACTTCCTGCGCTTTGTACTGTCTAAGGTGCCGCGGGATCAAAACGGGTGGGCTGACGCACTGACAAAACTCACTTTAGGATCTGACGCTAACTCGGGACCCAAGGTCGAGGAACTCCCATCCCGTACAATCACAACCGAGGTGGTGGCCACAGCTAATGCGCGACTAACGTGGATGCAGAAGATACTACAGTATCAAAGAGACGAGATATTGCCTACAAACAAGGTCGTGGCCCGACGCCTACGGCGCATGCAAGCTTGGTATTGTGAGATGAACGGGCGACTCTATCGAAGGTCGTTCACCCGACCACTCTTACGATGCTTGGACCTCGAAGATGCTCAGTCAGTCCTGGCCGAAGTACACGAGGGAATCTGTGGCGAACACATCGACGAGCAGACCCTAGCCTTCAAAATTCTTCGTCAGGGGTATTATTGGCCAACCATGCATCGGGACGCGAAGGCCTACGTACAATGATGCATCCCATGCCAAAAGCATGCCAGAACACCCCGACAACTCGTAGCCCCACTTACACCCATCGATTGCGTATGGCCCTTCATGTAGTGGGGAATGGATCTCCTCAGGCCTTTCCTGTTAGCCTTAGGACAGCGAAGGTACATGATCATCGAGGTAGATTACTTCACCAAATGGGTATAGGCCGAGCCGCTAGCAATGATTACCAAGCGCCAAGTGAAGAGGTTCGTATGGAAAAACATATTAATTCGCTTCGGTATTCCGAGGGTCATCATCATCGATAATGTGACTCAGTTCAACAACGATAGATTCAAAAAAATTTGCTTGGGTTATGGAATATAGTTGAGATTCAGCTCGGTGGCCCATCCCCAGACGAATGGCTTAGCAGAGGTAACTAATCGAGCTATCCTAGAGGGACGTAAGAAGAGTGTGTCTGAGGCTCGAGGTGCTTGGGTAGAAGAGCTCTCGAGCATTCTGTGGTCTTCTTGGACCACACCAAAAACTACCATGGGGAAATCCCCCTACAGCCTTGTGTTCGGCACCGAGGCTGTCCTACCACCTGAGACCGTCTTCCCGACGCCACGGGTGGAAAATGACCAAGAGGAAGCATCGGAGGAGGGGCTATAAGCCAGGTTCGACTTGGTGGAAGAGTGACAGACCGATGCCCATCTTAAAGCCCTCGCATATAAAAGGGTTTGTTACCAAGCTCTACAATCGAAAGCTGTACGCCCAACTAATCAGGTTAAACGACTTGGTCCTGTGAAGGGCCGAGATCAACAATCCAGCCCGATCGCATGGCAAGCTCTCCACGAGTTGGAAAGGTCCCTATCAGGTGACTAATGTCATTTGGGATGGCACCTACCAGTTGGCCACAATAGAGGGTCACCCGATATCGAGGAAGTGGAACATGTCTAACCTGAAGAAATTTTTTTTTTAGCTAACCGAGCAACACAAGGATGTATGCAAGAGTTGAAGCAAAAAAATTTTATTGAACTTTAAATTTTGATTACATGATTAGGTCGACTATGGTTTACAAAATGAGGCTATACCCAATCATCCCCTTGCAAAACTAAAAGTCAAAATTAGGTCACTTAGGCCTAGGGGGGTCCGTACTATCGTCAAAAGGGACCTCTTGGGCAGGGCAACGTAGAGATCCTCCTTAAGTTGAAGGTCCGGATACCGGGCCCGGAACCGAGCCATCGCAACCCGATACCTATATTCATAGGTAACCTGCCTCGACCTGTCTAGCCCGAGCTGAAAACCTCGGGACTCCTTGTAGGCCTCGATTAGCTTTTGTCTTTCTCGGGCCTCTGTTGAGTCTCTTCCGTTAGCGCCTCGGTGGACGCTATGGCATCGGCCTGAGCTGCCTCTAAAGTTTCGGGAAAGCTCGAGCAGTTCGTTCTTCATCGAACGAACTCAAGCGCGAGACTCCTTTAGCTACTCTCGAAACTCCCCCCTCTGCCGCGTGGCCTCCCTGAGCTCGGACTTCAAACGTGTGACTTCTGCCTCGAGCTCAGTCACACGTTGCTCCTCGATCTGGCTCCAGAGCTTGGTAATCCTATCGCTCATGTAGCTGATGATTCGACTAGCATCCTGCACACGGTCGATCAACGTCATGAAATAATGTTGGCCCTACGAAAAAGATTAGGTTAGAATAAAGAAAGATCCCGAGCAACATGAGAAACCGAGGATATGATCCTTACCCATATCAGCGACTTCGCTGACTTCGCGATCAGGACCTCTGAAGGAGAGATATACACCTACCGAGCTAGGTTAGGATGGAACCCCCCGCGAATGTACGTAGCCGCGGATAGGCCATCGGCCCATACCCGATCCCCACGGGTCAGGCCCGCCCAGCGTGGCATAATCGGGTCGGACGCCTCCCCTTCCGGAATGTCACCTATGAACAGGGCCTGGTATGGCTCGTCCTTGGTGCGAGCTCAGGTGTGGCAAAGATCGCGCACAGAGGGCACACGGGAAGCTTTCCCTATCTCTTCCCAATTGGGCCCCGCTTTACCTCGCTTACTGTTGATTCCTACACTAGGCACTCACTTAGCTGAGGCCGCTCCTGCCCGAGCTGCAGCCGACTCGGATTTCTTTGAAGCATATATCTTTGTCTTCTTTCGCAGTCGAACGGCCTCGGCACTCCCAGGCTATCCACGGGGCTCCGAGGATGACTCTGCCGTTGGGTGCGAGGTGGGAACTGAAGAAGCCCATGGCATCCCTCGCACCGTCTTGAGATTCACCATGTCTGCACAAAAGCAAAAGGTTAGGCGAAATGCCAAACAATAGTTGGCAAAAGACCAGTTAGGCAGATGCAGCTATAGGCATACCTCGAGATGTCGGGCTAAGCCCTGCCTCGATGAACCACTGCTTGGTTATGTTTTTAATCACTCGAGAAGAAGAAAGTATCTCCTTCAATCTCCCGAGGTTCTCGTACTCCTCATCGGTCAGTCCCAGGGCGGAGTTATTTATTATACGTGACGACTATCGAAGGCCGAAGCTCCACCCCCATGCACAACTAATGAAGAAAAACTAACCCTTCTATCCCTTATTGTTGGAAGGAGCCCCGCTAATCCTAAAACCCGATCGGGCCGATAGATAATATCTGCCTGACCCTTTGGAAAGACGAAAGCAAGAAAGGAAGAGGAGTCGGGTAAGAGTGATACCTGCATTTTGGCATTCCCCAAGAAACACCACCAGGTAACGCAAGGAGTTCGATGCCATCTGGGATGGGGAGATTCACCACCAAGAAAGGCAGGACTCAATCATAGGATATAAGAGGAATCGAAGTCCTGCCTCAAGTGCGTCCAAGGTAAGATTGAACCCTTGTGGGAACTGATCGTAAGCGTGCTGCCTTGACTGAGGAGCATGAAGTGCATAGTCTGCCATGATGCTATAGCACTCCCGGACATGACCAAGTAGCTCCTCGGTCATGACGGAGTCGAGGTCGTGCCACGACTTAAGTGTCTCAAGTGCTCACACCATCTTCTTGTTGATGGGGGAGTCACAACTCGAGGGCAACAGGCTACCCTCGACATCACTAGAGGACAAGGACGAGGAAGATGAAGAGGAAGAGGAGGTCATCCCAACTTACCCGAGAGAGGGAAAAGAAACAACCGAAGAGGAGGATGATCGAGGAAGATGGCAACCGAAGAGGATGAAGACAATGAAGACCGAGGAAGGAACGACCGAGGATGCAAATCGATTGGAAACACAGAAATAAAATGAGTTATAGGCTTGCTTAGAAGAAAGGTCTCGTCGATCGAGGCAACCCTTCGCCTCCCCAGGGGTGGACGATAGCTCACTCCACCATTAATACTTGTCAATGGTTGCACCATGGTGGGCAACCCCAAGCGTGACCCGACATTGAATATCTTCTGACTCAGCAGCTTGTTGGCACCTGGAGTTCCCGCCAAAACCAAAGTTATGGGAGCTTGGTGCTCGAAAAGTTGGGGCCAGCCTTCGCAAGTTCTGACAGACAAGGTGAGGATTGGCAGGCGATCAAATCAACACACCGAACGAGGCGGATGAAACCCCAAAGCCGACCACGAGCGGAGCCAGTAGTAGGTTGCCCGAGTCATACACCTCGGTCGTAACTTGCCTAAGTAGTCCATCTCGACTGCAGGCTGCCCGAGTATTGTACCTCAACCGTAGGCTACCCGAGTCGTACACCTCAATCATAGGCTACCTGACTCTTGTACCTTGACCGCGGGCTGCTTGAGTCGTACACCTCGGTCGCAGGCTGTCCGAGCCATGTACCTCGGTCGTAGGCCACCCGAGGTGTGCTCTGGTCACACCGAATGTCTGCAGGACCCCTATGCTGTCGGACCAATCACTGATTGACAAATCAACCTGACTGACTATCCTCCGAGACATCTCTCTAATAACGACTAGAAGCCAAACTTACAACTTCAAGAAACAAAAGCCATGCCCTGGATCCTCCCCAATAAGAGAACTGCGCATGGCTTTATTTGGGAATGATGGGGCACATACCGACACCACCCTCCCATGGGTGGCGCCCCACCGCCATGTTGACATGAAGGCCTAAGGTGGTAGACCACATTGGCAAAGCTCGGCAACTCTGGCTGTACCAGAACATGCGTCGGCAGGGCAGCACAGCACCATCCCGAAAATCTCAAGATGGTGCCTCGGCAGCTCCATTGAGCACCCGCCCGTACGGGTACTGACGTCGTCCGAGGCACAATGCCGCCCAGAAACTCGGGACAATATTCCCAACACATTGAGGGTCACACACCCACAATGGAGCTGCCGAGATATACGTGTTGGGTCCAGCCCATATGTGGGCTTGGACCAGATAATTAGGCCTAAGCCCAATTCAATTGATTAAATAGAAACCAAGGTTTCTATTGAGGTTACTGTGCAGGAAAAGAAAAAAGGAGCGGCGGCGGCGTACGGCTAGCGGCGTGCGGCAAATGAGAGAAAGAAAGAGAGAGAGAGAGAGAAAAAACTAGGTTTTACGAGTTTCTTTGCGCTTGACGATCGGTGACCAAACTTCGTCGGTTTTGGCCCATTTGGCGTGGAGAATCCTTGCGGTAAACTCTACAATCCTACTGCATCTTGATCTACGGTTTATCCTTTCTAAGGTACTTTCCTGCTAAGTTTACTTGGTGAGATCTAAATCCTTTCTTAGAAGCGATCTATCTCTAAGATGATGATTCAGCCAAGATATCTGATCTTGATGTTATTGTGATCCTCTTGTTATTTGAGAGAAGAGCAGATTGTAAACGTTATCATTATTGGTGATAGTGGAAGTTTGAAGTGGACTACGGTCCGTGGTTTTTCCCGCATTGGGTTTTCCACGTTAAAAATTCGGTCTCACCTGTGATTGATCAATTGTTCTGCTATTGATATTGTTCTGGTTGTTACTTGCTTTTAATATCAAGTTGGTATTTTTGATGAGGAACATATTTTGATATACAAAGAGGGAAAAGTATTATTCCACATTTATAGGTTTTTTCCCAACAGTACGGAAGGCCCAAGATGGCAGACCACATCGGTAAAGCTCGGCAACTCTTGGTCGTACCAGAACATGCGCCAGCAGGGCAGCATAGCATCGTCCCGAAAAGCTCGGGACGTTGCCTCGGTAGCTCCACTGAGCACGCGCCTGTACAAGTACGGATGCCGTCCGAGGCACAATGCCGCCCGGAAACTTGGGACAATATTCCCAACGCGTTGAGGGTCACACACCCATAATGGAGCTGCCGAGGGTCCCAACACATTCAGGGTCACACACCCATAATGTATCGTGGGCTGCTCGAGTCGTACACCTCGGCCACAAGCTGTCCGAGCCATGTACCTCGATCGTAGGCCACCCAAGCTGTGCTCTGGTCACGTCGAACGTTTGCAGGACCCCTATGTTGTTGGACCAATCACTGACCGACAACTCAACCTGATTGGCTATCCTCCGAGACATCTCTCCAATAACAACTAGAAGCCAAACTGGCAACTTCAAGAAACAGAAACCATGCCCTAGATCCTCCCCAACAAGAGCCTGCATATGGCTTTCTCCAGGGGGGTGTGGGAGAATGATGGGGCATGTATCGGCACCACCCTCTCATGGGTGGCGCCCCATTGCCATGTTGACATGAAGGCCCAAGGTGGCAGACCACATCGGCAAAGCTCGGTAACTCTCGGTCGTACTAGAACATGCGCCGACAGGGTAGCATAGCATCGTCCCAAAAAGCTCAGGACGGTGCCTCGGTAGCTCCACTGAGCATGCGCCCGTACAAGTACGGACGCCGTCCAAGGCACAATGTTGCCCGGAAACTCAGGACAATATTCCCAACACATTGAGGGTCACCCCCCCTGGTTCGGTATAAGAACCCCAGATTGGCACCGCTTTGGGGGACTTCTTTTTTGGAAGAATCATCTTCCTCAAAAAGGACTAACTTAAGCATTGGAGGGATCGGGTCGTAAAACCCTGACCCGACCTATGTGCATGAGTTGGAAGACGCATAACTGATCGAATAGCGGAAGGAAGCCTCATCCCCGAACAGGCAGACGAACCGCCTCACCCAACCCGATGCCGGCTTCCTATCCGGAGATCAATCAAAGAGACCTCAACACATCCGGACTAGGACCTAGTCGTATCGACTCAACGATCACGGTGTAAAGATACAGCCGTAAAGATACATCAACAGGCTAGTAGTAGAATATACAAACTACTCAAGCAACAGCAGCAGCAGTAGGTCTTTATTCATATATTGAGTTTATTGTTCTACTCCACCCGCTTGATGGAGAAGGAAGACAACCTCGGTTGCATCCCTTCATTTGAGTAGGTACCAAGAAGAACCTGCACCTCATCAAGGTGCATGGTCATGATATATCGCAATGGCCAGGCTCGTTCAACTCCTTAGATATGTATGGACTGAAAGATGATATATATATATATATATATATATATATATATATATATATATATATATATATATATATATATATATATATATATATATATAGAAAGTGTAGATTGCAATAACATCAAAGAGTGAGCTCGGGCTCCTCAAACAGTACTCTCGAGTTGGTACTGATATCATCTGCAATAATGTTGGATGTATGAAGGAGATGATGGTGAAGAAGGCAAGCCTAGTTGTTCGAAGTGACTGGCGCAGAAGCTATACGTAGAGCCAAGAGTGAAATACCAGGATCCATATCATTTGTATAACCTTATAATAAGACTCGTCTTTCCATCTCAATTCACATCCCACCAAAGTGGTGGGTCTCTCTCTCCATCTCTCTCTCACACGTGTATGCTGCATCTAATGCATGGCAAGTGCTGGGTGATGCTGAAGGATGATGACAAGGGGAAAGCATCTAAAAAGAAACATACAAGTGAAGGGATGCGAGGGATGGCTTTACTAGCAGCAAGGACGCCACCATTATTGCTGCCCTTCGGTGGAGTGTACCTCGCAAACAGTGAGGAGAGCCCAGCCGAAGGAGAAAGGTGCCTTAACACGAGGGCCCCCCCTCTCTGCCATGAGACCACCCCACATGACACATTGAGGTACTCTCCATTGATATGTGCTATGGCAGCTCAGCTTGTTTGCTAGCTGAGAAGAAGAGAGTGTGATTAGTGTGGTTAAAGCTGGGTTTGCTAAGTCCATGCCCCATTCTTTCTCTTTCTTACGCAAATGGATTGAGTGGCATTTATGTCAGATGCCAGGCAGGAAGAATCTCTTGTTACAGTTAAATAAGCAAGTTGCAACTCTTAAGATTGATTTGAATCCAATTGCACTTAAAAGATCCATGGGAATGGCACTAACTGTGAGTTTATTTCAATTATTTGGTCGTTCTTTCGACCTCATCCCCTTTTCTCTCTCTCATGCAAATTTCGAGTCGTCCCGCTTGCCCAAGATTGTGTCCCTATCTCCTATTCCAACAGCCCGACCCGTTAAGTAAACGGATTAGCCCAACACAAGATTGTGTCCGTATCTCAGATCACATCGGCCCGACCCGTTAAGAAAACGGAGTTGCCCTTGACATAATAGTATGCAATAAGCACGCAAAGACAACCTTCAATTCTGCAGTTGATTCATCTCGACTCTTCCGCCGTCTCCTTGCCGCCCCCATCAGTCTAATGCCACTCGCTCGTCTCCCTCTTCATCTCCTCCGATCCACCCTTCGCTTCTCCTCCATCCCCAAACCACTCCAAGCCCTAGCCATCCCTTCCCCCGCCAGCCGCCCCGCCCCCCTCCCTGTTGCCGTTCCCCGGATCGGCCCCGACTCAGCCCTCGTCTCGACCCCCGACGCGGAATCCATCTGCTCCTTGCTGTCGAATCCGCCCTCTGACCGCCCCCCTGACCTCGATGGCCTCCTTGTTTGGTTCGAACACAAGCTCACCTCCGACCTCGTGCTGGAAGTTCTCAAGTGCCACCGCCGGCTGGGGAGATCCGCCACCCTCGGATTCTTCTCCTGGGCAGGGTTCCGGCTGGGGTTCCGGTTTGATGATCCCGTGGTGGAGTACATGGCGGACTTCCTCGGCCGGAGGAAGCTATTTGATGACCTCAAGTGGTTGCTGAAGACGGTCGCGCGCAGCAATGGTCGCGTGTCGACCCGGTCCGTGGCCATTTGCATCCGGTTCCTCGGAAGGCAAGGGAGGGTCGGGGAGGCGCTTTCCCTGTTTGAGGTGATGGAATTGGAGCTCAATTGCCCTCCGGACAACCTGGTGATCAACAATGTGCTATATGTGCTTTGCAAAAAGGATCTTTCCGGTGGCTCGATCGATGTGGCTGTTAGAATCTTTCATAGGATTGTGCAGCCGGACACGTACTCATACAGTAATATTATTATCGGACTTTGTAGGTTTGGAAGATTGGAGAATGCATTTGAAGTGCTCCGGGAGATGACCCGGGCTACTTTGGTTCCAACAAGGACAGCAGTGAATACTCTTATCAGAGAGCTTTGTCAGTTTGGTGGCAAGGACGAGTTGGTAGGGAGAGTTAGCATTAGGAAACACAGCAGGCCATTTGATATTTTGGTTCCCAATCTCATGGCTAATGGAGTCTTACGACCTGCAGTTGAGGTCTTCCACATGATTGCAAGGTTGGGTTTGTTGCCAAGCACTTATATTGTGGATATACTTGTTTTGAGGCTTTGTCAAGCAGGAAAGATTGAGGAAGCAATGGGGATTCTGGGAGTGGTGGAGGGTAGCAAGCCTAATTCTGTTGCTGAGAGTTATACTATCATAATAAAGGCACTGTGTGAGGCTTGTAGAATGGATGAAGCTTGTAGGGTGTTAGGAAGAATGATGAACCTAGGGCTGAAGCCAAAGCTCATTGTTTATAATTCAATCATTCGGGCCTTTTGTATGCTAGGAAATGTTGTTGAAGCACAAAAATATTTTGATATTATGAACAAGAGGAGGTGTGAGCCAGATCGTGCAACATACACTATGTTAGTCCATGCAAACTGCATGAATCAAAATTGGCAGATAGCATACAAATTGTTGATGGAGATGATAGGATTGGGTAGGCGCCCTCATTTCGACACTTATAACTTAGTTGATGGCTTTCTAAAGAAAAATGGGGAGCTTGATATGTCAAACAAGTTGAAAAGAAAAATGGAGGTCCAAGACCTATATGCTCATTGCAAAGCTGGTAGGTTGGAGGCTGCTTATGACAAATTAAGCTCGATGCTAGCTATGGGGTTTCGTCCCCCAATTTACGCAAGAGATGCATTTGAATGTGCATTTCGAAAGTCTCCCAAGTGGAAGGTGGCACAGGAATTGTTAAAAAAAATGGAAGTGGATCATTCTCCTGTATAATGCTCAAGCTAGAACACAAGTGTATGTCCTTGATCAACAATTACTAACATTTCTTAATGTAACTTCCTTCATAAATTCACTATAATTTCACTGAGTTTTTTTCTTCGGAGAATATGCAAATGCAGTTATCTATAACCAACATACATATAGGTTGCAATTTAAAATTTAGAAAAACTAGTACAATAGTGTCTTGGTTTCATTCAATCATGTTGCCCCATTTGGTACGTGCAAAAGCATAGAGGCACATCATCAAATCTGCAGAATATTACCTTACAAATACCAGGCTATACCTTAATTCCTGGTTCACAAGGGTTATTTGCTTCAACTCTTGCATGAATTTTGGGATAGACTTGAATTTTTGTTGATGGTATTGCAAGTTTTTTTTGTGGCTCTTCATTTTTGCTTTGTTTTGGTAATTCCTTACAAAAAAAATGCTTGACGTTCTTTTATGATAGCTATAATAGAGATGTTGAGCTTCATGTGTGCTTGCATTCTGCAGTTAATTGGAGTCCTTGTTGGTTTACAATGTGAAGATGAATGCTTGAGGGAAATGCCATGTTGTAGTTGCAACACAAAGTGCCATCCTCTAGATTTACATGGAACTATAGTAAAATTTGCTGTTCTTTTCATCCATATAATTTTCTGGTATACTGCCTGTACAGATAAATTGGATAATTTAGTTCATCACATAGTTGTTATGGTTGTTACTGTAGAAGTCCATGCTTACAAAGCAGTATTTATGATGTACATGCTTTTGACCTTTTGTTTTGATCTAATTTCCAACAGGACAATTTTTATCAAAGTTACTTTGATTTTCTAATTTAGTGAAAAAAATCTGATATTAATGTATTTGTCTTTGTATTTCAGAAATGGTAACAACACTAAGGATAGAAAAAGGTCTCTTACTCTTTCTTGCCATAGAGTGGACCCGTAAAAGATGGTTATGTCGACATTGGCATTTAGCAATTGGGGTGAATATATGATTACCTACTTTAGAAATGATTTAGAAACTTACTGAAAGAAAAGAATTAAGAAAGCAAAGAAGTCTACCTTTTTTTCTTGATCAGATCATTTTCTTAGGTTTTTTTCCTGATTTCTTTTACCTATTACTTATGAATCAGAGATCAGGTGTATTTATACTCTACATATTCATACAATTTTGTTGTATTAAATTTTATGGACAGTAAGGATTTGCAGAGCTTGCTGATGATATTTAATGAATTTGTTAGGTGATCGGCAGCAGTCCTTCCTGACTGCTTGTCTCCCATATTGTCACTATTAACTTTTGCCATTACTGGTCCTACAACAAAGGATCTTCTCACTGCTAGTAACAGACAAATCACACCAAACTCTTGTACAAAGAATTGCTTGTTTTACACCTGTCCATCTCAGTACTGATCCTTTGCTCATATTGAAATTTACCTCCCACCACTTCCACCACCTCCATGCATCAGCAAAGAATTTAACATCTTTAAAGATTGGAACATTCCATCAATCACATGCAAGCCATTGCTCACTGCATTCACTCTGTATTGGTTCCAATCTCATCTGGAGGTTATGATCTCCGCAATACCTATCCAAAGGCAACCAATGCTGGCAACACTCGTGGGTCTTGGACTCCTATGTATGGATAGTGGTTGACTGCACCATCAAACATTGACATGTCTCACTGTAATGTGATCTTCTATTTGCAAATTAGTAGATTCATAACTGTGTTTTATTCCAATATTCAGAAGGTCAGTTTAATCAGCTAACTGGTGCAACAGGATTTCTACATACAACATATAGAAACTGATCAAATCATTAAAAAAATAAGTTATGTTTGCTACACAAGTCTATGATGATGCTATGATTTGGGGAGAATTGACTTGTTTAGATTGGGTCTGAGTGTCAAGCTGTCGATCTTCAAAAGAATGGCTGCATCAAATAAATAACTTAATTGACGAGATTATGTTTTCTTAGTTATGGCTGCTGCACCACCTGATATGCTAAGAGTGACAACTATAGCTATTTCAAGGGGAGCCACATATGTGCTCAAAGCATGCTTGATTTGGAGTTATACCACTGTTTGTGTGGTTTATGGTGGGGTGTTCGGCTTAGGAGATGACGGTGAAGGACCATATGTTGAAAGAAAAACAACTCCTCAATGTTTTGTCATAGAAACTGCACAGCCAATTTTTCATTATTAGAAAAACTGAGATTTTCTGTAAGTAGCCTTCTAGTGATATGCTAACTAGAATTTCCCTTATAATTGTTCAGGATAGTAAGTAAATTATTTGATGTTTTATCTTCTTTGTACAAATCATGGTTTGGTGATTTTCTAATGTATAATATATGAACATCAGCTTGGGAGGTTAATTAACCTGGGATGATTCTGAATTCTGTTGTTGCAACTGTATTTACTTATTGCTTCATCTGATGATCAGATAGACTGGCAATTTATATCCTAATCACTGAACTAGATGGACTTATAGTTTTTTCTTGTTTTAATCATCTAAAAGGAAAGACTTAGTATAAAGCTACTCTTTTTGAGAAGTTAGGACAGATCCAGTCAGTTATTGCTGATTCATGTTCTTTTGTCATTTCTTTTGGCATCAGCCGAGATAAACATTCAAGAACCTGCTGTAGAAAATTGAATCAATCTCACTATAGGCATAATGTTGCCTTATTGCTGTGATTGTGTTGAACCCTAGTTTTTTTTAGTCATTTACTGATCATCTACCTTTGGTTGATCGAATTTGCAATGCATCATTTATACCCAATAATTTGTTGAGCTAAACTACAGACAGAAGGATTCTCGAATGAAGAGTTCTTAAGGAATCCAAATCATGAAACTACACCAAACATGACATTATGTTTCCATGTTCTAGAATACTTTCTTTGTGTAACGCTTATTCACAATTTCTGATAATAAAAAGTGTTTGCTAGATTATTTCTTCCACATTTATGAGCTAAATTTTTACTGTTAATTACTTGTAAGGGGTATCTAGGTTCTTCAATTTATCATTTTTTTTCTTTGGAGCAACAGAAGGACATGTTAGACTTTGTAAAGTTGAGAACGTTACAGAATTAACTTTATCTATGACCCTACTATGTTCTTGTGTCCTATAAACATCTCTAAAGAAAATAGAAGGCAGTTTTCTAAGATACATTTAATCCTTTTGCAACTTGTCTTCCAAGTGTTATCTGAAAGCTATCTGAAAAAGCATAGGGAACTGTGAGTACAGTAGGTATTTATTTTACGAAACCTTACTGAGAGAAAAACAATGAAGAAACAAAAGCTTAATGTTGGTTGATTCCTTTTTTAATCTCGACAAACTTGATCATTGTGTCTTTTATTATCAACAACAGAGCTTTAATGACTGTTAAAGACAAGTAAACGACATGCAGACCAGAAAACATGAAAAAGACATTTAGCATAATCTCTGTTCCTCCTCACATAGACCACATCATGCACACCCAATTTGTTCTTTAGCTGTTAATCCTGTGATTACATCAAGTTAATGAATGCTTCAGAATCCAATTATCAGATTAAGATTGCTTGAGCAAAGCAAAACAATGTAATCAAATGGAAGATTGTCATACTCTCGTTCTGATGTGCATGTAGGCTTCCTTGGTGGAAGCTGGTGATGAGGTGTTGGCTGCAGCAATTGGCCATCAAATTGAAACCATATTAAGATCATAGTACAACAACAGTAATAAGAACTTGTGATGTTCCAACCATGTGTAGTTGATTATATTGATATGTTCTCATCACCAAGTATGTCTCAAGTTAAATCAATAGTGTTTACATATATTTTTGTTGTTTTAGGTAAAGATAACATCAAGTTTGTTGACTGATTTTGCTGTCACTAGTAGTGAAATTTGTTGTCCATAGCTTGGGCAAAAAACTTTTAAGATGGCATTAATTGTATGCTTGTTTCAGAAAACAAGTGCTTTACGAGGCTTTTTTGCTTGTGATACTGCAGCTAAGTCACCAACTGGAGAATGCATGCCATGATCTATTGTCCATATGATTGACATTCGATGAACTTGGTAGCAATGCATATAATCAACATACCTTCAGCTTGGGTTTTAAATTTTCAGTTGCAGATTTTGTATTTGAACTTGTTCCTCCTACCTGTAGAATAAGGGAAATGATCAAAAACTGGGTTAGAATCTAACAATAGAATATCAGAAATTTTCTTTACATTATGGCATATCAAATCTTCTTAGAGAAGATCAATGGGCATGCCTTGCTGAGGACCCAGTCTGCAGAATCAAAGTAGGCTCTTTCATGGTCCTGCAACCAGCAAAAGAGAACGATGTACATAAATTTTCTGACCCAACATGTTTATGCAACAAAGCCTCTTCAACAAATAGAGGTTTGCTGATTTTGAAGATCAGTCTCTTCAGCAAACAAATTTTCTGCTTCAATGACATCCAACCTCATAAGAGATGGCCTGATAGCTGATAAAGTTATGTCATTGCAGTTGCCTTGTTTGCATCAGTGAGAATTTTTTAGTGGTATGGTTATTATATTGCACCATCATGAATGTGGGACATTTCAACTGGATAGGTAAGCTAGTAGGTATGAACAAATGGTGATATACTGATTAAAATTCATCATGTGATCACAAAGTAAGTTGATATTGGGTTTGAACTTTTAATGGCCAGGTGTTGAAGAGTGCAGAACCCTGCAGTGGTGGAACCTTCATGGCTAATTGTACTCAGAAGTTGGCTTGCTTACTCTTACCAAGGTAATCAACTAACCTTTGAGATTAATTGTTTCTTAGGCACAATGCCTCCATACTTGTGCAATTTTACCTGGAATTGAGCAAGTAAATTCTTTGGAGAATGTTGTGTACAATCTGAAAATAAAGACATATATATATTCTATAACTGAAAGATTTACTTGAAATACAAAAGTTTCACCTAAGAGTTACAGTAAGAAGATTACGAGCATAAAAATAAGAAGCCCTGAAGAAAACATTATATGATTTTTCGACATCCTGACAAAAAATGTAAAATATTTGAATTGATGTAATGTTTATCGTCATCGCTAAATGATAAAGGTAGAAAAATCTTGGTGGTCCTTGAGTTCCTTTTAACCCAATAATTTGTCCTTGATTTGATCAGGATGTATCACCTACCAAAGGCAACAGGGAAATCAGAACATTGCTCAATGTGTTGCTTTTATTTCTCAGAAGCTTAAAGAATCACTTAGAGATCTGTAAATTATTCTAACATTGTTTAATCTTAAAGTGTCTTTCAAACCTTAATAATTTTACAACGAAGTGTAGTCTGCATGTGTTTTTCAGAGTCTCAGTCCTTCATGGGCAGTAAGACGGTAAATGAAAGTTTTTTTAATGCATTTTATCACTAGAGTTCAGTTATGCAAAGCTTTTGCCACTTCTTAGTTCGTTCTTCTTAAAGCATCCTTTTATCTCATTACCTCTTCTTTTTCCCTTTTCATTGTGTTTTAAATAAATTGGCCTGCTAATTCATGTATGTGTTCAAAGATTCTGACATTATAAACCATGTCTAATACCCTCGGTTTCAGAGCTAATATTTCCTTCCCAATCTGCTTAAAACTTTGACGATGTTCTTAATGAATGAACTCAAAAACCTACAAATAAGTCACAAAGAAAATGGAAATGCTTCTTAAGAATCAGTTAAAAGATATCTTTCCTATTCTTTCCAGAGTTGAATCTACCTAATTGTACTTCTTCATGCATGGACACTGTTTGTTTGAATTGTTAAGTCCAACTGGTGTGAACTATTTGTTCATGTAATTAATTTTATGCAAATTATTAGTGAAAAACTTCTCAGTCCAATTCATACAACTCCCTGGAAAAACCTTACATGTAACAAATGCCATGTTAGTGCCTAGATTTTCACAAAGCAGAAAATTTATATTCTCTTAGTGAGATAAATTTACCTGCCTATCTAAGTAGAGTGACTATGATTACAAATTGAATAAGCGGTTGTTCTTTTTAAGTGCTTTTTTTATAACTAAGTTGAACAAAGCTTACCTCTTCACCGTGGGATGCCACATTCTCATTACAGCCAGCCATGTCCTGTGTTTATCTCTCTGCACAAAAGAAAAAAGAGAAACAGTTTAATGCATTTAGTCTTGAGAGCATGAGACAAATGGTAATTGTTTGAAATCTTGACTAGATGGAAGGAAGGGTCATGTGGAAGCACCTTGAGACTCAAGAAAGACTTAGAAAGAGGAGAAGAGTGGTGAAAGAATGAAGCCTTACTAAGAAGGTGGATGTAAAAGAAGCGGTATAGAAAAAAGAGATTTGTTAGCTAAAGTTTCTGGTGTTAGAGTTGGCTCGTGTTACTTCTGCTCACATTATCGAAGTAATATGGGGTAATGGGCAACAGACACACTGTTCCGTTCTCCCAATCTTTTGGATTTATTGCCTTTGGATTTGCCTACTTTTGTTTCATTCCTTTCGGTTTCTATGTACCTATGTTGCATCATCATCACATATTTCTTTCTCTATAGGATCTTCCTTGGTATCAATTCATACATGTACTGCTTTTATCCTAGCCTTTCCTCTATGTTTGGCCATGCTTATTGGTTCCAATTTCTGATCTGGTGCTGTCTTGAATAAAATAGAAGAATTACACTTTAAATAAAGCCAGTTCAAGATGAAAGGTTGCAAGTTCAACAATAAAAGAAAACACAGGTGAACTAACCTTGGCTTGGCTTTGGTTAGTAGTTGAGGTTTAAGATAGCATGAGAAGATCATGGGGTATACAACATAAAGTACATGCTACTTTGTTAAAGCACACAGTTATTTTGGACATGGAGATGGCACATCTCGAGTAAATGACTTCCATGCCTTGTAGTTATAATATTTCATTTCCATTTCCATCTCCATCCCAATCCAACTGGGGCGGTAATGATACAACAGATATTGTGGTTTGTAGAATCAAGTTCTTCCATGTGTCATATTAGGTTAGGTCAGGTTATATATCATGTGTGAGACCATGGAGAAGCTGTGCCAACCAAAACCAGTAATGAATCTTCTCTATGGAGCTGTAATGTCAGACTAACTTCTGGTGTCAAGGAAATAGACCCACAGACTACCTAAAACAAATATTCATCATTTCAAAAGCCATCCAAATTGATCTTACTGTTCACTCAGTGCAGTCCAATAGAGAGTGAGAGTTTCAAAGGCTTGATGGTTGACTTCAGTTTAAGCAACAGCAGCCAGACACAGAATTTAAAGAGCAGTGGCCCCAACAACTTACCATCTGCTCTTCCTCACAGGATCCATGTTCTTGCTCCATCGGCACAGCTTTTGTACCCAAAAATGAAGATGGCGCAATGAACAGGCAAAGGTAATTTTTCTTCAAAAGCATATGCCTAGGCTGCTTCAATACACATGAAATATAGCTTAAAAAACATGAGGTGCCATATTTTCTGGGTGTTACTTTCTTGCCAAACTTAGCTGATGTTCAAACAAACTGATGTGTGCCTAACTCCAGATGCACCAAACCGCAGGCCTCTTATTCCATGGTCTCAACATGGCTGAGCCATACATGTCGATCAGCAGGGTGTCTCACCTCTCAAATAGTTGGTGTATCGAGCGAACTTGGAATTTTTTATTCTCTGTAGGTTGGGAATTAGACTTAAATGTGCGAGACTTTATAATCCAGTGTTAGCACAACACCCGTGCTCTGCACAACCAAATGGCTGACATGTTAAGCATTACTAAAATTGTTTTAACTGTGTGTAGGTTGAGAGGGAATATGAGTTGAATTGCATGAAGCTTGACAGTCCAATGTCAACACAGCGTCCAAACCAGCATGACATTTTTGCACCGAGACATGGTCGTTATGGGGATTCCAAGTGTCGTCACTGAAGAGAGAAAGGCGTTGAAGGTGTTTCTTTCTACACTCACTTGATTCTCGTACGCCAAGAGGCGTATAACCATAATAATAACTACTGTGACATGCAATCGCAGCTCTTACAACAACCAATGAGGCACTTTCCTCTCCAACCTCTCCTCCTCTATCGTACCAAGGCTCGGCTTCCACCGTTTGCTTGGATGCTGCCGCCTGAAGAACTCTGTTCCCTCCTCGAACTCCTCTGCCGGCCACCCCGCTCGCTCGCTCTCCGCCACTCCCACCGCGCGCGTGCACGGCGTTCGCTGCATCTTCGTCATCGATCGGGTCGCCGCCGCCAGGACCCGACGGGCCTCGCCCGTCGACAAGCCGGTGGCTCTACCACGGGCCATCGGAAGCATCACGTAGGCCTTGCCGGCCTCCAGCATGTGATCCGCGGGGAGCGGTGCAGCGTTGGAGTTGCCGGCGGACAGGGACCGCAGGTCGAGCACGTACTGGCGCGGGTGCTCCAGCATGAGCTCCGCCACGGACGTCGGGCGGTCGAGCTCAAGGACAGTGCCGTCGGGGAGCACGACCTTGCCGTCGTGCGCTTGGCCTGTGAGTAGATTCCCCATGGGGGAGAGAATAGAAGATACGAAGAAGGAGCTGAAGCCGAGGGCGAGGCAACGGAGAGGAGAACGGTGGGCATGTTATAGATGGGAGCGGTTCGGAGGTGGGAACGTCAATGCGGCGTTCAAATGGCGCGTGTTCAAGACTGTTGAAAGAGTCAGCGGACACCAACACTGTCGATCACTTGCCGCCCGTTACTCCTCGGGAGGCTCTGATTGGCGGACGCCGCGTCTCCTGTTTCGTCGGATGCAGCTCCTCCTGCTCTCCCATTAATAATTCCAATCGTTGACTCCGTGGACTCGAATCGGGGGACCAACGTCGCGACTCCACCGGTCACCATACACCCGTTGCGGTGGGGCCCAAATTGCGCAAGTAAGTTGCCCCGATGGGTTCGTCGAAGTTCCTCCGCTCCTGTGTCGTAAGTTTGGTCACAAAAGCCAAATTGAGCGTGACGTGTGAAACGTGATTTCGTCGAGTCATCGGCCCATTAGTTGTTTCACATGGTTTTTAGGGCAGAGAGAGAGAGAGAGAGAGAGAGAGAGAGAGAGAGAGATGATTGGCTTAAGAGTACTGTGAGTGACACGGTGCAAGTCAATATCGGAAAATATAAAATGACCAGTTCACCTCAAGCTTAGATTAATCTTTTGTTTGGTTTGGATTGAAGGGAAGCATAATCTTGCTTGATGATAAACCACCAAGTTGCAATGGTTGACTAATCAATTTGGAATTGGTTCAAATCGTCGACTTCCTCCACATTCATCCAATCAAGTCAATAAACATCGAAAACAATAAGGATTGTAATAATCTGGCGACCTTATTATTGACCACATACAAAGCAAAACAGAGAGAGATAGATAGGTCTTAATCTGTTTACTTGCAACGACTCCACGTCCGTAACTGCTATGAAGTCATCCAAAATAATTTCACGTGCTTTTCACGTGTCAAAAAAGGGGAGATGACGGTTTTAATCGGATTCGGATTCGTGAATGGTGTCGAGAACTGGTCTCCACTGCCCACATCCGCCGACCCGTTTACCAGGATACCCGGTCGCATCCCCTTCCAACCCCGCCGCCTTCCCCTCCTCCCAGCCGGCTACCTCCGGGAACACCTGCGTTCCGCCACCATAAGCCGCCTCCTCCCTCCCCCTCCGCGGTCGGTGGCCAGCGTCGAGCAAGACCTCCATCTGCCGGTCGGAAAGCCGGGACCCGACTCGGCCCACGGGCAGCAGCAGGTAGACCTCCCCAGGCCGCAGCTCCTCGTCCGCCCTCAGTGCGTCGGCGCGCCGGGTCCGTTCCACCACGTCTGCGCTCGCCACCACGCGGCCGAGAAACTCCATCATGACCTCGGCGGCGGTGGCTGGTGCCTCCACGAGTCGGACGACGCCGTCGATGCCCACGAGCTTGGCTGTCGCCCCCGCCTTCGGCCTCAGCTGCACGCACGATGCCCAGTTACCCATAGCTTTATGTATTCCTATGCTGTTGGGCGTCCTCTTCTCTCTCTGTATGCATATAAATATAATATATAGCCGTCAGTAGCAGCAGGAATTCTTGTTTAGCCTGTGCGAGGTTTCATGTTCCGTGGAGTTGATATGTCGGGAGAGGGGAGAGAGAGGGCGCGTGGCGAGCCGGTTCGGTAAAGGCAAAGGTCGCGAGATGGCAAAGAAAAGCATGCTTTTCTCCCCCACGTACTGAGATTACACACGAGTAAGCCGACGAGTGAAGGGAAAAGCATGCTTCACGCTTTAATGCTCGGTCTTACCCAGGCGTCGACGTCAGACTCGCCAACCTGTTCGTTGAAGCGTGCATGAAGTAACAGTCTAATCCGTGTGACATATTTGTACCGACAAGTCATCCAAAATAATTGTTATTAAAGTTAATATTCATCTGAGTTTTTACGATGGATTTCTTAAACTCGATTTACTTATATTTAAAATATCTCATATATTTTAAAAATATAGTATATAAACTCTTTCTATCAAATTTAAGTTAACAAACGTTAGAACTTGTTTACGTGGTATGCTGATTTATAAAAAATCGTTAATATAATAATATATTTTTTAAAATTAAAAAATTAGGATCTTCATCAATAACGGAAGGAAGCATCGTCGTAAAAGCGACCACCAGCAACAATAGTAAGTTGTTGCTCCATAACAAAGCGTGGTATGCACGTAGCCTCTCCCGTGCATATGACGAGCTCATGAGTTTCTAATCTTGTCTTAAGTCGATGTGCATTAATTAGTCCAACGCTAGGTACATAGCGGTCTCTTAGTCCCTATGATGTAATGATCTAGCTCTCCCTCACCTCCACCTTCGACCACTCCTACCTCTGCATTTCTGTCTTTTTTCGCTGCTTCCTCTTCCTCGATAAGCTGGTTAGAGAGAGCAAGAGACAAGTTGGATCTATTTATCTATCGAATGTCACGTGCTATCCCCGATCAACTTATCGAGGAAGAGGAAGTGACAAACTCTAACTTCTATTAATTCAAACTTGATGGGAGAGGCTTATATGCTATGTTTTAAAAAATATATAGATTACTTTAGATATGAGTGAATCATAAGGGCTTAAGAGTTCTATTACCAAAATTATATATACTAAAATGAATCTTTAACCCTTATTATTATAACATTAATAATAAGATGTAGCATTCTGCAGAGATATATTATACCAAAGTGACTCAATACCATCTTCCAAGTTGAGGCAACATGCATGGGGTTTCAACTAGTTGTAGAAGCTAAGAGCACATTGAGGGCTCACTATGGTCGCCACTAGTACAGTCTTCTACAGTACGATCCCAAACATCTTGCTCATGTCAACTTCGACCCTTCGAGTCCAGTCGAACGAGTAGATCAACGAACCCAACATCTACTCAATGAGCACAACCCCCATGCACACACCAGCTTAGATCCTCCGCCCGACGCTGAATGGTATGAGCTCGAAGGTGGAGAGACAAAGGTGGGAGAGACCGAAGGTGGAGGTGAGAGAGAGCTAGACTGCCACATCATATGCGCGCGGGGGTGGAGGCAAAAGAGAGAACAAAGTGAGAGACAATTGGAACAAAGATGCCCAAGAGGAGAAAAAGGGATCAGGAGACCACTATGTACCTAACGCCGAATTGATTAACGCATATCCACCTAAAACATGACTGAAAGCTCTTGAGCTCGTCGTCTACTTAAGAGATGCTGTGTGCGTATGATGCCCTACTAGGCAATAGTGGCTCGATGTTATTGCTAATGGTCGCTTCCACAACAACACTTCCTTCCGCTATTAATGAAGGTCTTAAATTTTTTTAATCTTAAAATATATGTATCATTATATTAATAATTTATTTTCAGTCAATATGCCACGTAAGTAAATTTTAACGTTTGTTAACTTAGGTTTAACGGGAGGGACTTATATGTTACATTTTTAAAAATATATGTGTTATTTTAAACACGAGTAAACCATAAGGGTCTAAGAGATTTATGACTAAAATCACAAGAAATAAAATGAATCTTAATCCTAAATTATATATATTATAATATTAATAATTTATTATGAGTCAGCATATCATGTAACTAGATCTTAACATCTGTTAACTCAAACTCAGACTTAACGAGAGATGTTTTCATGTTATGTTTTAAAAATATAAATATTATTTTAAACATAAATAAATTACAAAGGTTTAAGAGGATTATAACCAAAATCCAAAAAAGCTAAAATGAACCTTATTATAGCATTAATAATGAGACGTAGCATTCCGTGGGGATGTCTCGTACCATCTTCCGTCATCCCAAATTGACGCAAGTTACATGGGTTTCAATTAGTCGTTGCCGCTGGGAGCACATCGAGGGCTCACCATGGCCGCCACCGGCAAAGTCTTTTGCATTGGGATCCCAAAGGTCTCGCCCATGTCGGGCGTCGACCCTTCGGGTAGACTCCAGTCGAACGAGTGGATCAGCGAACCAAACATGTGCAGAACGGGCGCGACCCCCATGCGCACACCGGCGCAGATCCTCCGCCCGGCGCCGAACGGTATGAGCTCGAAGTCATTACCACGAGGGTCTGTCTTGGCGCCCTTCGTCGTCATGAAGCGGTCGGGGTTGAACTCTAGTGGGTGCTCCCACACGTCCGGGTCCCTCCCAATGGCCCATATGTTCACCAAGAGCTTCGTGTTCTTCGGGATGTAGTAGCCATTGACCTCGCACGCCCGGGTTGAGATCCGTGGGAGGTTGAGAGGCGTGGATGGGTGCTTCCGGAATGATTCCTTGCATATGGCTTGAAGGTACGCGAGCTTTGGTGTGTCGGATTCCTCCAGACGCCGGTTTCGGCCGATGACTCCGTCCATCTCGGCCTGGGGCTCGCCTGAGGACGCATGGGTTCAGTAGCATTTCGGCCATTGCCCATTCCATGGTGCCCTTCGAGGTGTCGGTGCCTGCGGCGAACAGATTCTGACACGGCCAGAAGCCAGAAATTAGACTCTGCATGCGTCGTGGTTTGCATGATTACCAAAAGAAGAGCCTTGACGTTATTGTCGGTCAGCTTCTCCTACTCTGGCCCGTCCCGGATCGCCATCACTGCGTCAAGCAAGTCCGGTCTCCCCTCCGGCTCACCCTTTGACGCCTCGTGCTCCAACACCATCCTGCTGAGAACCCGATCGAACTGCTTGTGCAGCTTCTTCATCCGCGCCTCCAGCCCCTGGAGGTCCATCCAAGCCACCGCCGGCAAGAAGTCACCGATGTTGACTTGCGCCGCTAGTGTCATGAGTTCCACCACCATGGCCTTGAATTCGTTTGCCTCCGAGCCCTTCGTCTCGAACACCCGCTGGCTCAGTATCACCCGCCCGATCATGTTGGCCATGGCATAGATTAGCATCCCCCCAGCATGACCGGCTCTCCCTTCCGCCCTGTTAATGTCAACAACTTTACGCCGTGGCCTCGGGGCCGTCGCAGCTGGGTTCGGGTCCGAATGCACAGGGGTCGCCTCATCGATCTCCGGACAAGAAGCCGACATCAGGTCGGGTGAAGCTGATCATATGCTCGGTCGGGATCGGTTCCTTCTTCTGGTGGCTAGCTCATGGCATGCCCTTCGGTTCCTGCACACAGGTCGGGTCGGGGGTTTCCCGCCCTGACCCCTCCGAAGCTTAAGTTAGCGTAGGGTGAGGGAGAGTTAAGTGTTTCAGAGAGAGAGAGAGAGAGAGAGAGAGTCCTTGGCTACTAGCGTCTCAAGGTCGGTGCTGCTCCTCTCTGCGATGGGAGCTCGGTCGCTGCCATGCAGCGATGGCAGCTTGGCTGCTGCTATGCAGCGATGGGAGCTCGGCCGTTGCCATGCAGCGATGGGAGCTTAGAGCTTGGCTGCTGTCATGCAGCGATGGGAGCTCGGCTGCTGTTGTGCAGCGATGGGAGCTCGGAACTTGGTTGCTCCCATGCAGCGATGGGAGCTCGGTCGCTGCCACTTCTGGCGAGTGGTTTGCTTGTCAAGAGAGTCTCCTCCCTTCTCCTCCTTTTCCTGCTTTCTTCCTCCTTTCTTCTCCTCCTCCTTCTCTTCCTTTTTTTCTCCTGAGTGCTGGTCGATCCCCCTTTTCTCCATCCCCTCCCATTTCCTCTTCTTCGTAGAGGCTTTATAGGGAAGATTACTGTTGGTGATGTGCCCCTCCGTAGGGTCGTACTCTGATGGCGTCTGAACTTGGGTGGACCTGTGGATGACCCGATTTTCCCGGGATGGCGACGTGCCTCGGTCGGCGTCTGGGTTGTCATGTCCCCTGTTTTATTACCCACATCACTCTCCCCCCCCGAAGGAAGCCCTGCGTTAGGGCTTGCTCCGAGGTCCGAGGTTGGCTTCAGTCCACGAGAATTGCTGGATAAACTTCTGATGGGCGTGAAGGATGCTTTCCGGGAGCTCGCGCCGGAGGTCTATCGGCTCATCGTTCAGGGACGCGGTGAGACTGGAGTGCTCAGCTCTGGGGGGTCAGGTCGTGGAGAGGCTGCGACCGAGGTACAAGCTCAAGCTTTGTGGCCGAGGCGTTGCTCGGGCTTTGTGGCCGAGGCATTGCTCGGGCTTTGTGGCCGAGACGTGGCTCGGGCTTTGCGGCCAAGGCGTTGCTCAGGCTTTGTGGCCGAGGCGTTGCTCGGGCTTTCGCGGCCGAGGCATTTGCTCGGGCTTTCGCGGCCGAGGCATTTGCTCGGGCTTTGTGGCCGAGGCATTGCTCGAGCTTTGCGACCGAGGCGTTGCTCGGGCTTTATAGCCGAGGCATTGCTCGGGCGTAGTAGGATGGTGCGCGCGGGCATATTTGCACAGCCAAGGCACGTGCTTAGGCAGGCGGACTGTGCAGAGAAATACTCGGGCGGTTGGCGTCCGAGGTGCCTGCTCAGGCGGGCGGACTGCCCAGAGAAGTACTCAGGCGGTCGACGGCTAAGGTGCGTGCTCGAGCGAGTGGGCGCCTGCAGAGAAGTACTCGGCGATCGGCGGTCGAGGTACATGCTCAGCAGGGGCGCAGAGAAGTACTCGGCGATGGGGCGAGGTACATGCTCAGCGAGCGGGATCATGGCAGAGAAGTACTCGGCGGTCGGGCCGAGGTACATGCTCAGGCGGGTGGACTACGCAGAAGAAGTACTCGGGCGGTCGACGATCGAGGCACATGCTCAGGCAGGTGGGCCGCGCAGAGAAGTACTCGGGCGGTCAACGGCTGAGGTACGTGCTCAGGTGGGCGTACCACGTAGAGGCGAGCGTACCACGCAGAGGTGTACGCAGCGGGCAGGCTGCGACCGAGGTACAGGCTCAAGCGGGCGTACCGCGCAGAGGCGGGCGTACCGCGCAGAGGCGGGCGTACCGCGCACGAGTGTCACGCAGCCGGGCGTGCTGGCCGAGGTACATGCTCAGCGGGCGTACGCGCATGAGGTGTCTGCAATGGCAGGCTACGCACCGAGGTACAAGCTCAGGCGTATCACGCAGAGGTGTACGCAATGGCGGTGCGGCAAAGGTACAAGCTCGAGGTGTCGCGCAGCCGGCGTGCGGCGCCGAGGTACAAGCTCAGCAGCGATGCGCGACAGAGCGCGCGTATCGCAGCAGAGGTGTCTGTGATGGGCGTGCGATCGAGGTACATGCTCGCGCATCGCGCGCGAGGTGTACGCATGGGCGTGTCGCGAAGCATGGCTCAGGCTTTCTCAAGCCGAGCGGCATGGCTTGGCCTTCGTCTTATCGAGCGGCGTCATCTGAAGGAGGCCAATTGATACTTCCTGGTGCTGCTTCTTTCTCAAGAAGTGGGGGTAGAGGAGCTCTTCCCGAATGCTTTTCAGCGATGCTGTGCATTGGCCTTTGCACTTGCAGCCTCACCTTGCTACTGCGATCTCTTGAAAGGATGGAGAAGAGGCGACCAATTCTTGCCCTTGGTCACACCGCATCGGCTGCCGTGCATCACTGGGCCTTTTCGCCATTAAGATGAGCTAGCATAAGTGGGGACTCCTAGGAGAGGCGAGGAAGCTGACCTGATGTGGTGGAGGGAAGCACAACTCCCGCACGCTTTTGTCGCAGCGAAGGCATGCAGGTTTGCATGAGTAGAGCGATTTGACCAGCGTCCCGATGAACCGTTTTCTCCAAGTGTCTCTCAGGAGCTGCATCTTCATCAGCACTGTGACTATCTATGCTTTGCCCTTCGCGTTGACTTGTTGGTACAAGGTGGGAAGAGACCAAATACGCCTAGCCTGCACCATCTGCATGCGTCACATGCATCTTCGACGATAGCCTGCTTAACACATGCAAGGCTTTCTTCGGGAGACCAAGGAGGGGATGCAATCTTGGGTATTCCCAATCAGATCTGTGAGCTTCTCGTTCTCAGACAAATCCAGTAGCACATACAAGGTCGGGTTCAATTCCACTGCTGCAAAACTTTTTCGCTACGCACCGCACAGCCTCTGCTGCAATAATGGCTTCTGTATAGGGGTGGCTAGCTCGTGGGGAGCTTCTCCAATGAGCACACTATTCGATAGGTCAGCCTGGTGAGATTACTGAGCGATGGTGACATCTGCCCGGACAACCAGTTGGAGTGCACAAGCAGTGTTTTGTGGTTGATCTGGTTGCCGATCTGCTGCGATATCTCCCACGAGGCTACAGATTGGGTAGTCCAAAAGGATTTGGTTGCTTGGCTTGCTCAACCTAGTGGGAATGCCGTAAGATATCGCAAAGTAGCAACGACGATTGGGGCATCGCTTCTATTGGCCGAGCAGCATGGCTCGGATAGTTTTTGGCTGGGCAGCTGTTTGGTGCAGTTGCAAACCATGCAACGAGTTGCTGAACATGGGTGGCCGAGCACTGTAGCTCGGCCTTTGGCTGAGCAGCTGCTTGGTGCAGCAATGGACCATGCAGCGATGTGCTGAGCATGGTTGGTCGAGCGTCGCAGCTCAGGCTTTGGCTGAGCAGCAGCTTGGTGCGGCTGCGAACCATGCAGCGAAGGGTTGCCGAGCATCGTAGCTCGGGCTTTGGGTGGCCGAGCGTCGCAGCTCGGGCGTTGGCTGAGCAGCTGCTTGGTGCAACTGCTAACCATGAAGCGATGGGTTGCCGAGCATCACAGCTCGGGCTTTGGCTAGCCGAAGCGTCGCAGCTCGGGCGTTAGGTGGCAGCTACTTGGTGCAGTGCGAACCATGCAAAGAAGGTCTTTGAACGTGGGTGGTCGAGCATCGTAGCTTCGGGCTTTGGCCGAGCAGCCACTTGGTGTAATTGCGAACAATGCAACGAAGGTTACCGAGCATCGCAGCTCGGGCTTTGGTTGGCCGAGCGTCGTAGCTCGGGCTTTTGGCCGAGTAGCTGCTTGGTGCAATGCGAACCATGTAGTGATGGGTTGCCGAGCATCATAGCTCGGGCTTTGGCTAGCCGCGTTGCAGGCTTGCGGCTCGGGCGTTGGTGGCTTGTTGCTGGTGCGTGCGAACCATCAAATGCCAGCCCGAACATGGGTGGCCGAGCATCGCAGCTCGGCCTTTGGTTGGCCGAGCATCGCAGCTCGGGAATTGGCTGAGCAACTGCTTGGTGCAGCTACGAACCATGTAGCGGAGGGTTACCGAGCATCGCAGCTCGGGCTTTGGCTGGCCAAGCATCGCAGTCGCGGCTCGGGCGTTAGGTGGTTGGAGGTAGCTACGAACCATGCACTTGGGCGCGTTGAACATGATTGGCCGAGCGAATCGTAGCTCGGGCTTTGTCGCCGAGCAAAGCACCACTCGGGCTCGATTTGGCCGAGCAACGCTTGGGGCAGACGAACCACATGTGGGTTTGAACATGGGTTGCCGAGCGTTGTAGCTCGAGCTTTGGTCAGCCGAGCATCGCAGCTCAGTTCGGGCTTTGGTCGATGAACCATTTTCGCAAACCACGCAGCAAGATACTAAATCGTGGGTGGCCAAGCATCGCAGCTCGGGCTTCGGCTGCCGAGCATCGCAGCTCAGGATTATGGGTGAGCCATTTGCTTGGTGCGATTACGAACCATGCAAATGGCGTCTTGGCGTGGTTGGCCGAAAGACTTGTTCGGGCCGACCGCCGAGTACAAGGCTCAAATTTGGCCGAGCAGTTGCATGAGGCAGCGATGAACCATGCAGCGACATGGTTGGTCGAGCACTATAGCTCGGGCTTCGGCTGCTGATCAGCATCACTCGGGCTCAGATTTGGCCAAGGAGCTGCATGAGGCAACGATGAACCATGCAGCGACATGGTTGGCCGAGCACTGTAGCTCGGGCTTGGAGATTAGATGGGGCTGACCTTGCGACAACGGGCCCTCCTTCTAGCGCCAATCTATTAATGTCAACAATTTTACGCCGTGGCCTCGGGGCTGTTGCAGCTGGGTTCGGATCCGAATGCGCAGGGGTCGCCTCATCGATCTCCGGGTAGGAAGCCGACGTCAGGTCGGGTGAAGCTGATCATCCGCTCGGTCGGGATCGGTTCCTTCTTATGGTGGCCAACTCGCGGCATACCCTTCGGTTCCTGCACAGGTCGGGTCGGGGGTTTCCCGCCCCGACCCCTCCGAAGCTTAAGTTAGCATAGAGAGAGGGTCACAGTGGTGGAAACCCTCTTTGATGTTCTTGAAGCGAGCTTGGACGAACTCTACCAAGGCCAAAGTAGGCTTCTTGGCGTAAAGAGCTCGCAAGAAGAAGCTGAATCCCGGATCGATAAGGTTGAAGCCCTAGTCGACCGTTTGACGGATGACACCAAGGACTCCGTGCAACATTTACAAGAGATGGTGATGGAACTCACTTCCAGAGTTGCAGTGCTCACAAGTGCATTGAATGCGGGGGGAGGCAACACCCGCGTTGCACCGACACAAAGCTTCAGAGCACCCGACCCACATTGTTATGGTGGTGCTAGAGATGCAAAGGAACTCAAGAATTTCCTGTTTGACATGGAACAGTATTTTCGAGCTACGAGGCCAGATTCTGAGGACACCAAAGTTTCGATAGTGACTATGTATCTGAACGGAGATGCCAAGCTTTGGTGGAGAACCCGTTGGGAAGAGATTCAACAAGGTCGGTGCCGAGTGGACACATGGGACGACTTGAAGCGTGAGTTGAGAACTCAATTCCTGCCCGAGAACACTGAGTTCATCGCAAGGAGGAAGTTGAGACAACTCCACCAAACGACTTCTATTCGGGACTATGTGAAGCAATTTTCTGCACTAATGTTGGACATTCAAGATATGTCTAAAAAAGATAAGCTATTCAGCTTTCTTGATGGCTTGAAGCCATGGGCTCAACAGGAACTTCATCGTCGAAATGTCACTGATTTAGTCGGAGCAATTGCAGCCACAGAAAGGCTTACCGACTTTGCTTCTTCAGAGGACCCGAGGAAGAAGAAGTAGTCTACAGGAAATCACCAACCAAGGCACCCTCCTGGGAAGGAACCCAGGGGTGAGCCATGGAAGAAGAGTTTCCATAAGGGGCCGAACTCAAACGGCAGGGCCTCAAAACCTAGGAGATGTTTCTTATGTGGAGGACCACACGGTGTATGGGACTGCCCGCAAAAATAGGCACTCAATGCCTTATCGGCTTCCATCATTCCCCCCAAGCCAGACAAGGGCAAGGCGTTGCCCCGGCCGAGTAGCTCGAATCGGGTAGCGGCGATGAGAAGTCGTAAGGACCCGAATGGGTGCAATGCGTTTGTTGAATGCATTGCGGGTCAAGTGGGGAGAACACGGCCGAAGCAACAAAAACAGAGCGTGGTGATGTACGTAAACATCAGACTCAATGGCCAAACCACCCAAGCAATGGTGGACACGGGTGCTACTCATAACTTCATCGCCGACCGAGAAGCCAAGCGGCTTGGGTTAATCTTAGAGAAGAACCCAAGTCGTGTGAAGGCGGTTAACTTGGAGGCTAAGCGAATCTCTGGGCTAGCAAAGGGAGTCTCCATCAAGATCGGATCATGGAGCGGGCGCACAAACATGATGGCGGTGCCATTGGATGACTTCCAAGTGATTCTTGGAATGAAGATCATGCATGCAGCAAAGTTGGTGCCGATGCCGTTCCTAGACTCCATATGTCTAATGGGAGGTGACAACCCTGTGTGGTTTCTGTCACCGAAGAGGAACCCAGGATCCCTAGCAACTATCTCGGCGTTGCAGCGAAGAAGGGTGTACGCAAAGGAGAGTTAACCTTTGTGGCTGCGATGAAGCTAGAAACACTCGATGGGGAGGCTTGTAAAGAACCTGCTACGGTGGCAAATGTCCTGAAGGAGTTCGAAGATGTTATGCCACCTGAGTTGCCGAAAACTCTACCACCACGTAGATGCGTGGATCATCTTATTGAGCTAGAGCCAGGAGTGAAGCCTCCAGCGAGACCACCATACCGCATGCCCCCTCCTGAGTTGGTAGAACTCAGGAAGCAATTAGATGAACTGCTAAGCGGTGGTCTCATTTGTAGTTCCAAAGCACCATTCGGAGCTCTAGTCCTCTTCTAGAAGAAACAAGATGGGATTCTCCGATTATGCGTCGATTATCGAGCCCTTAACAAGGTGACTGTGAAGAACAAATATCCCATCCCTCTCATTGTGAACTTGTTCGACCAATTGGGCAAAGCAAAGTATTTCTCGAAACTCGGCTTTTAGTCGGGGTATTGGCTGGTGCGTATTGCTGAAGGTGATGAAGCGAAGACTACCTGTGTGACCAGGTATGGAGCGTTTGAGTTCTTGGTGATGCCTTTCGGCTTAACCAATGCTCCAGCCACATTTTGTACTCTTATGAACCAGCTATTCAAGGAGTATCTGGACAAGTTTGTGGTTGTCTACTTGGACGATATCGTCGTCTACAGCCGAACACTTGAGGAGCATATTGAACACCTCGAACAATCTTCAAAGTTCTCGGGAGAATTCTTTGTTAAGTAAAAAAGAGAGAAGTGCTACTTTGCTCAGAAAGAGATCTTATTCTTGGGGCATCGGATCGGCGACGGTTCCATTCAGATGGATAAAGCAAAGGTGCAAGCAGTTGTGGACTTGCAAACTCCAAAGAAAGTGCTTGAACTGAGATCCTTCCTTGGATTTGTGAACTACTATCGACGCTTCATCTTTGGGGTATTCGAGCGCGCAACTCCACTAATGAGTTCTTGAAGAAAGAGCACCTTGGAGATGGTCCGACAAATGTGAAGTGGCATTCCAAGACTTAAAGGCTGCCATTCGGAAAACCGATTGCTCAAATTGCGGACTATGGGAAGCCCTTCAAGTCCATACGATGCTTGAGACTTCGCTATTGGGGAGTACTTATGCGGGAGGGCCATCCGGTGGCCTATGAAAGTCGTAAGCTCAACGAGACCGAAGCGCGGTATCCACGTGCACGAGAAGGAGATGACAGCGGTGATTCATCGCTACGAGTGTGGCGACACTACCTTTCGGATCGCGATTTGTATCTTGAGGACGACAACATCGCTTTGAGTTACTTTCAGACTCAAAAGAAACTCTCCCTAAAGCAGGCACGATGGCAGGACTTCCTGGCGGAATTTGACATGGCAATGGAGTACAAACCTGGAAGAGCAAATGTCGTAGCTGATACCTTGAGTCGAAGAGTGGAGGCAGTGAATGCTATGCAACTAGAGGGCAGAGGCCAAACAAGTCAGTTGCAATCCAACTTCCTTTCCCAAATCAAGGATGGATTGTACGGTGATCCCCAAGCAGTAACCTTGATGCAATTGATCCAAGAAGGCAAGGCACGATGATTTTGGGTCCAGGAGGGACTCGTCTACACCAAAGGGAATAGAGTTTATGTTCCTCGGGTGGATAATCTGAGGCATGAGCTTTTGAAGGAGTGTCATGATTCCCTTTGGGTAGGACATCCGGGTATTCATCGAACATTGGCTCTCATGGAGAGGGCCTTCTATTGGCCAAAGATGGGGACAGATGTGGAAAAATATATTCGGACGTGCCTAACTTGTCAACAAGACAAAGTGGAGCAACGGAAGCCGGTGGGACTTTTAGAGCCGTTGCTTGTACCAGAAAGGCCGTGGGAGAGCATTTCTCTGGACTTCATATCTAGCTTCGGCAAGAAGAGGGGGACTCGGATCGATACTTGTGGTGGTCGACCGATTTTTGAAGTATGCAACCTTCATTGCTGCACCCCTACAATCGCTCACAGAGAGGAAGCGTGAAGCTAATGATGAAGAATGTGGTGAAGTATTCGGGAGTCCCGCACAATATTATAAGTGATCGAGATGCTCGGTTTTCGGGATGATTCGGACCGAGTTGTTCAAATTGTTAGGTCGAAGCTATACTTCTCCACAAGCCTCCACCCCTGCACGGATGGCCAAACGAGAGAATAAACTCGCTCCTAGAGCAATATCTTGGCACTACGTGAGTGCCAACCAACGAGATTGGGTGAAGTTATGGACATAGCTCAATTCTCCTACAACTGCGCAAATGAGCTCTGCATCCAACAAGAGCCCCTTTGAGATCATCACTGGACAACAGTCGTCGACTCCTCACACTTTGGCTATTGGATATACAGGGAGTAGTCCGTCCGCATATCACTTGGCAAAAGAATGGCATCGAAATGTAGATATTGCGTGGGCCTATTTGGAAAAGGCGGCCAGAAAGATGAAGAAGTGGGCAAACTTGGGAAGGCGACCCCAGGAATACAAAGTCGGCGATTTGGTGTTGGTGAAGCTCCAACCAGCATCACTCCAATTCTTTAGAAACAAGGTGATTAAAGGATTGGTGAGCAAGTATGATGGCCCCTTCCCAATTATCAGTAGGGTGGGCAACGTTTCTTACAATTTGCAACTGCCGGCGTGGCTCAAGATTCATAATGTTTTCTATACCAGCAACTTGAAAGCCTACCACTCCGATCCGCAAGATGCTTCTCGAGGCATTTCAACTCGTCAACCTCCCACCAGAGCTTCCTACGAGAAACGAGTTGAAACCATTTTAGCAGATCGCAGGACAAGGCTACCCAATGGAGCTGAACAGATTGAATACTTGGTGAAGTGGCGAAAACTTCCCAAAACCGAAGCCAGTTGGGAGCTAGAAGACACCCTCCGACATGAAGAAGCAGCTATCAAAGCCTATTAAAGAGTGTCAACGAGGGCGTCGACAGCTTAAGTGGGGGAGAATGTCACGAACGATCGTCGCACACTCGCAGCAACTTCGTTCAACGTTCCGTTCATCGCTTGCCCATGCTTGTACATATCCTTGGCAGCCTGTTTTGCCATGTTTTGATGTGTTTTTTCCTTGTAAAAATATAGAAAACAGTAGCTGCAGTGCAGCAGAATGATCGCTCGCTGCATCTGCCCAAAAACCCAAAAATAGCTCCGTTTTCGTGTACCACGGGCTGATTTCTGCAACCCGCGGTCACGAAAATTTTGTCAGCCATCTCAGCACCCTGGAACCCCTCGGGTGGCACATGGCTGGATGGGGCTTCAGTATAGTGTCGGGCGTTGAACACTTTCACAAGTTTGCACGTCAACTTGACGGAAACTTGCCTTCGCGCCCGGCACTTGGGGAGCAGTTGTTTGCAGACTTGCAGCTATTCATTCACCCTTCTAAAGTCCTTGTTTTCCTCCTCTCTTCCTCTGCTTTCTTGCACTCCAAGTGCTCGCTCAATTACTTGTAAAGCTTCCCTCTTCACGAGACGTCGAGACTTGTCCGCCGCTCGTTTCAAGACTAATCAACTTCTCTTTTACAGTCCTACGGGCGCGACGAGGTTGTGATTGGTGACCCTTTCATGGACGCTGCGTATGTCGCAAGGGCACCTCAAGACTTAGGCAATCCAAGCTAAGTCCGATCGAAGTGGGTGCAAAGGCGATTCTTGACTTAGGCAACTTCAGCTAAGTCGGTGGCTTGTCGCAAGGGTGCCTCACCACTTAGGCAATTCTAGCTAAGTGCGTGACAGTAGGGTGAGGGAGAGTTAAGTGTTTCAGAGAGAGAGAGAGAAAGAGAGAGTCCTTGGCTGCCAGCGTCTCAGGGTCGGTACTACTCCTCTCTGCGATGGGAGCTCGATCGCTGCCATGCAGCGATGGCAGCTTGGCTGCTGCTATGCAGCGATGGGAGCTCGGCCGCTGCCATGCAACAATGGGAGCTTAGAGCTTGGCTGCTGCCATGCAGCGATGGGAGCTCGGCCGCTGCCATGCAGCGATGGGAGCTCGGCCGCTATTGTGCAGCGATGGGAGCTCGGAACTTGGCTGCTGCCATGCAGCGATGGGAGCTCGATCGCCGCCACTTCTGGTGAGGGGTTTGCTTGACAAGAAAGTCTCCTCCCTTCTCCTCCTTTTCCTGCTTTCTTCCTCCTTTCTTCTACTCCTCCTTCCTTCTCCTCTTCCTTTCTTTCTCCTGAGTGCTGGTCGATCCCCCTTTTCTCCGTCCCCTCCCCTTTCCTCTTCTTCGCAGAGGCTTTATAGGGAAGATTACTGTTGGTGATGTGCCCCTCCGTAGGGTCGTACTCTGATGGAGTCTGAACTTGGGTGGACCTGTTGATGACCCGATTTTTCCGGGATGGCGATGTGCCTCGGTCGACGTCTGGATTGTCATGTCCCCTGTTTTATTACCCACATCACGCCCCGATGCATGTATGGATCGCGACATGCGGCCGACCTCGTCGCGCCGCACCGCCACCCATGACTCGAGCGCCTTGTTGCCGAGCATCTCCAATTTTGCAAAGTGTGCGCAGCAACTTCCACTTGGGGTCGTACTCGGCGAAAACAAGGTCCTGACTACCGTAGGTGAGGCGGTTCGAGAAGTAAGGATAGAGGGTCTTGAGGAAGACTCGGGCGGCGTCCGGAGTAGACGCCACCACCATCCCGAACCGCCCCATTTTGAGGTGCATGACGGGGCCGTAGCGCTTGGCCATGCGGACCAGTGTGACGTGCAGCGCGCTTCCCAGCAGCGGGAGGGCACCCACCACCGGGAAGCCTCGTGGATCCGGAGGGAGAGGAGAAAGACACGGCTGGAGGCGGGAGACGACGAAGCGAAGGATGTAGTAGAGCGCAATCTCGAGAGCACCTCAAAAAGGTCATCATAAAGGTCAATACTTCAAAAATAGAGGATGCATCGATTCACAAATAAGCAAAAAGGTGACCATAAAAGGATAACTATTAACGGATCAATTCAAGGCAAAAAGGATAATATTTATTAAGATCAATAAAATTGATTTTCCATTGGCCTTCTTGACCGTTAGGACATTAACCAACCAACTCGAACAATGAAAACTCCCAAAGACAGCAAGATAGCACACACATACTATTCCCGTCCAGGAACTGAGTTGGCAAACGATTGAGATCAGCGGGCAGAAAAGCATGCTGTTTATTCTCGTCTCTCTAATGCTGTGGTATTCGGTCGGACTCGGACGTCGACTCGGCCAAGCTGAGTCGGCCGATTTGTGTGGAGATCACACTCGCGAACCCACGTGTTGAAGCGCGTGTGCGAAGAGGATACGCACTTAAACGAGGCAGGCGACCAACACAGAGAGAGAGAGAGAGAGAGAGAGAGAGAGAGAGAGAGCCGGGCTTCTCCGAACATATCATCTAAATCCCGCATTGACCGAAGCCACGTGTCTAATATATTAAATGAATCTAATTAGCATAACCACCGAGTTGTGTTGCTATACGGAAATAAAGGAAGACAAACTCTTGCTCCGATCTTTAAGTAGCCTCCAACAATTAGTAAGATACCAGCGATCTAAAAGCTAAACGTCTATTGCCCTAAAAAAGCTTTCAGTTCCTACCTTGAATAAATCCGCTATTAGAAGAGCAACAAAAATACAGTACGCTTGCGATTCTAGATATGTATTAATCAGAATCACTTACCCAACTCTAACAAAAGTATATATGCCATCAAACTCATGACATCTTTCAACAAGATTACAGAAAAACAAATTGTATTAACTTAAGACAAGTATATTTACAAGCAACTAAGAAAGTCACGATCCAATGTCTCACAAACGACAAACTATATCGCTAAGATATGCTTGTTCCTTCACAATGAAATGATTAAAAACTTAACAGGATAAGCAGCTTCAATAAGAACCTGAGGACCAGGGTAGAAAATACCATGAGCTGTTTCGTCTCAGCACAGATCGCATGTCTACTTGATGTATTGTGACATCCATCGAAAGCCCTCTCCATAGCCCATCTTGCGAACGATGCTACACATGAAGACCTCCAACGGTCGAACGTTGGTGTCCGCCAGGTTTACCTTGCCCTTGCCGGTGGTGAAATTGCTCAAGCCCAGGTGGTAGCGTAGCTCATCCTCAGATGCTGCATATGGAATGTCAATCTTATTACCCAAGATAAGGAACGGCACGTTCGCCAGCGCATCATCTGAAAGGAGGGCATCAAGCTCCTTCTTCGACTCTGCAAGCCTCTCCTTGTCAGCTGCATCTACCAAGTAAACCACTGCATCTACCTGCCAAAGAAATTAAAACATCTAACCATAGAATATTTGACTACCAGCTTCATGAACGAGATTCCAGTTGTCAATCCTCTTCACCAAAGGCAATATTCAAGAGAATAGAATTGCAACTAACTGAACAAACAATTCATTAAGGCTTTGGCCAATTAGAAACTCAAACTTAACCTACGCAGGAACTTACATGACACACGATAGACTTATATTAGATAGAGGAAGAAACTATGTCCAGTCAAATTAGAATTAATGAATTTGAGTTTCATAATTTCAAAATTTTCATTTGCCTCTCCTGCATGTGATGCTAGAGTCAGTGGTGCATTTTTCATCCTTAAAGCTCAGCCTTAACTTTTCCATCCTTGCTTTATATCTACACCATCCGCCTTCATACCATCCACTTCTATATATCATGAATTATATAGAAAGTTTCTTACCTGCATCGTATCCACAGCCACCGTTGTTTTCCTGACATATATACTTGCTGGTTTTTTAAATTCCACCTGCCAATAGTGTTGAAACTCACCTACAACCTGATATACTTGGAATCTCAATAACCTAATGAAATTCTTGTTCCACTTAAACAACCATGCAAAGATTGTCACAATCCGAATTGGCAAACTCCAATAACTCATAACTGGAACCTACAAGAATCCTAAACTCTTGAAAGGCCACTTCTGCCCTAATCCTAAGCTCTTGAAAGCTCACTTATGAATAAGAGACAACAATCCATTTGACATGGTTCTCTTGGGTTTTAAGCTAACTAGATATTTAAGATCCAGCAAACCTATAATTGGAATCGATGAAAAGGGGAAAGGGGCACCCAAAAGCTAAGTTTTCAAAACAATGAATCTACCATCCATTAAAAGACCAACAAAACTAAATATTATTCATATGTTAGACCATGACAGTCAAGGCTGAGAAGAGTGTTTGGCGTAATGTCTGATCTTTGTGTGCCCTCTTAAATTAAAGGGGGATAAGAGCTTCATGATAGTTGTAATACTTGCCGTCGAGTGCTTAAGAAATAGAATTATCCAAAAAGCTAGTATACTTCAAATTAGAATATTGAGAATGACATTTCCGGCTAGTAGAAAAAAATTATAAGAAATGTTTACATTAAAAAAATATTAGTCAATGCACACCAATCACCATTGTGTGATTTAACAACTATGCAGTTTTACTATTACAAGTAAGCAGGCTATTTCAATGACAAACCGTTGATAAGTTCGCAAAAAGAACAATATAACTTACCCTAGTTAGCTGGAGTTTACATTTTTTGTTGCCATTGTAGACACTATATTTGTTCTACATATGTCTACATATATCTAGATGGACTTATTAAAAGCATGAGTAGATTAAAATGATTAACATATCATCTAAAGCCATAAGACATGAAACAGAAAAGAAACCAACATATGATGACAGTAAATTTGTCAAAGGAATAAAAGAGTATAATAACACACATACGGACACAAGAAACAAATGGGAATTCTAGAAAGATTGACATAACAAAGCCAATTCTTCTAACAAAACTTAACCTGGAATAACCAACTTGGGGGGTCATGGTTGAGTGATCTGAGCAGCACACGAAAAGTTTAAAATAAATGATCGATTAATTGCTAAGGGACATTTATATGATCAAAATGGAGTGTGTCCTCGCATTAGTTAAGATTGAAGAATTCTATGCATTTGTGATGATCTCCACTCTCTCATATTACTCCATTGAAGAAGGGAACCATAAGATTGAATTATTTGAAGGGAAACAATAAGGAAAAGGTCCTTGGATGGAAAATCTCCCCAGGGAAATCAATCATAAATAAAAATCAAACTCAGTAGTACCAAATCTATGCATATGATAGATGAAGTAAGTTCAAAACTTTCCTTTTTAAGAATTGTAATCAAACTGTATATTCATAACTCAAAATTGCAATATTTCGTTTGCATAAATCAAAGGACAATGTGCACGAGCATTTAAAATAAGCTAATTGTAACAACTCTCTGCGATAACTTAAGCGAATTAATTGCTTGTTATGAGATAACATTCAGTGCAACAATTTTCTTAAGAAAGACATTTTGGAAAATAAGCATAGAATTCTTAACAACTCTTGTTAATTTTCTCTATTCTACTTCACATGGCTCACAACAGATCACTTCCTACTATGCTATTTCCATCAATGACGTGCGTAGATTAAGAACCAAAGGAGATCAACACGAACGAATTAAGAGAGTTCCTGATCATAATTATCAGAAAATTCAAACCATTTTATATGCGGAGAAACAATTAAGTTGTATCAATGAGAATCTTGGTTGGGGAATAAGACCTTCGCATAGTAGTCCTTCCAGACACGGCGAGCGATCTGATGCCCACCCAGATCGAAAGCCTTGAACTTGATCTTCCCGATGCTCAACTCTTCCGACGTCGGATACTGTGTTGGCTGGTGCTGGACCAACCTCTACCATAAGACGAACACCAAAAAATTCACCGAAAAATCAGAAAAAGGTATTCGCAGGCTCCCAACAAGCATAAAAACCAAAGCTTCCAACACAAAATCAAGCTTAATGATTAAAAAATCGACAGCGGAAAAAGATTAGGAATCCCAAGATTACCTCATCCTTAAGCATGTGAAGCAGCGTCGTTTTCCCCGCATTATCGAGTCCAAGAAACAAGATCTTAGCCTCCTTCTGCCACAGCCCCAACGAGGCGAGGATTCCGTAAAACCAATCTATAAGAAACATGGTCGCCGGCAAGAATCTACCCCCAGATACGACCGAGAAGCCGAAACCTCACAAAGTTCTAGCGGATCCCTGACGGAAGAGATCCGATCCAACGATCGAAAGTGGTTGATTGCGATCTGGTGGCCGGAAATCCAAGAGCACCAGCGAGGGAGCGGGGGCGAACCCTAGGAGAGATGGGGGAGTACCGAGAGGACAAAGCAAAGGGTCACGCGTTCGCCCCGGAGCCTCCCCTTAGCGAAGTATTTATATGGGGCCGAGCTGCCCTCAGTTTACCGGACCGGCCGGTTCTGATGTTTCGTATCGAATGTTACCGGCGTTTTCACACGACGACTGTGAACACGATTCAAAGGACGAAATCTTGGCTTGGCTCAATAAATTGCGTAGATGAGAAGGACATATCCGTCATTCTACTATAATTACCACATTCGAAGGGGAGGCCTTATAAAACGGATTACCACGACTTCGAGTTCCAAACCCTAATCGGCACCGAAGGAGCATCGAAGAAACCGTTCCACCTTCTTCCGCAGCTTTGGTAGGTAATCCTCTTTCTCCGAATCGACCTGTTCCACCTTCGCTCGGCATATTCCTTTTGCGTTTGGCCTTCAAAATCGCCTTTTGGCTTTGGATTCCGTACCATTTTGGCTAATTCTTCGAAACCGTGTTCTTTGGATCTAGAAATGGCTAAGTCGAAGAACCACACGGCTCACAACCAGTCTTACAAAGCTCACAAGAACGGGATCAAAAAGCCCCGAAAGCATCGCCACACCTCCACCAAAGGGGTATTGGCCTTTCTCGATCTTTTCCCTTCTTCTAATCCTATTTTCGCCATTTTGTCTTTTGCTTTCCTTTTTATTAGATTTTACTAGGCAGTGTATATGGTTCTTCTTGTTTGCTCACGTAGTGTTCCCAGATGATGTTTTTCCTCCTTTTTGTTGTATCCTTACGATAAGTATTAATCGGGTTTGCTTTAGTAGCATCTCTGGAATTTTTCTATGCCCGTGGATTTGCTAATTTGCATCAAATATTTGTTTTTTTATATTATTTGGGTTCTTATATGTGGATTTTGCAGATGGATCCAAAGTTTCTAAGGAACCAAAGGTACGCAAGAAAGCATAACAAGAAGGATGGTGCCTCGGGTTCGGAGATGGAGGAGTAGACAATGGAAAATGGATCTAGCTGTTTTTTCCCCTTGGGAATTAACCAAGCTTCTGTTCTTCTGGCATTGTTGAACAATATTAATTCGACTTCTGATTAGCAAAATTGGGCAGTGTTGGATTGCTTTAGCCAGTCTGTCAGACAACTTCTAGGCCAAACTAGTTTTTGTGTCATTATTTATCTTCTATGCAGCAATATAAATGACTTGTTGATCTTGTGGTTCCAGTTTTGTGTTCTCATGCTTGTAATAGGCTTTTTTAGGACATCCCAAATAGCAATTTCATTTATCTACTTATCTCTCCATATAAATAAGTCATAAAAATCTCATGCAATAAGTGCCTTCTTAACATTGTGTACTTCTTAATTGAAGTTATTGTTTAGGCATATTTGGATATGTATACTTCACTGATCGGAATCACATGATAAAGATTGTATCACCTTCTAATGTTTCATTAAATATGTAATATCAAGATGTGCTGTTGTACCACTGTGTTTATAGATTGACATTTCTTGTGAACATAATCCAGATATATTTTATTGTTGTTTTATTCACTGGCTGTGTAAAACTGAATCAGGCAGAAAAAACCCTTGACTTGTGTTTCTTACAAGTGCTAAGGCCTACATGTCACATGCTTCTTTAGAGGAAATAACTTTGCTCGCTGCTTGTTGATTTTCTCTTTGTGCTCTGAGCTTTCTTTTTTTTTCTTTCTTTCTTTTACGTGAGCTTTGTTGCAGTTCATACTTGTTTCGTGCTCAGTGCATCTGTGTGCTTGATGCTGATGAAGGTTTTAATGTCTTAAGAATATTGCTGTCAATAAGTAATCAAATAGCAGACTTATGAAATTGGCCTATAAAATGAATGTTTGTGCTTGTGATTGGTCTTGAATCTGAGTATGGCCAATGTCTGGAAGAAATAACTTAATATACTTTTAAACAATCTTAAGGTCTATGTGACTTTATATTAACATATTCGATAGCATTTGAGAAAAATATTTCTGGTTATGTTCTGTTTAGATTAGCCTTTTAGTTCTTCTGCACTAGGCTATGACCTTGTTTTGTGGACTACAAATTTGTGATCATTGGATGGAGTTATGAGATTTTTTTAGGCTTTTTTTTAATATATAAAGCTTTGTGGTGTGCTTTCATCTACTCAATGTGGCCAGTTGTTGGATTAGCTTTTTCTCATATTCATGCACCTATTTCTTTTGTTGGATGAAATTTTCTGAGTTTTCTTGCCCATTATGTTGTATTTTCCATTCATTGAAGGGGTATCAAATGTTAAATGGTGAAGGTCTGAAAGGATAATGAAATGGAATTGTTGGATTATCCATTTTGAGATTGTTCACTGGACTTTGTACCGCTGGGAGTTGACCATAGTAATGTTTTAATGGCTATTGGAATGCATGTGCTTTCATGTCACTGCAATAGTCTACAAACTTGTAGATATAATGTTGTGAGATACCTTGATACAACCTTCGAAGTCCATTTGGAGAATAATAATGCAATTAACAGGTTTTTAGGGTTGATTTGTGACTATGTAATCAAAACAGAAGTCCAAATTATTTTTGTCAAAGAGCAAAGAAAACATAAATTTGGCAAAGACAAGTTTAACATGATCAAATAGACTCTAGAAGGGAAGAAGTGTCCTTTTAGATTCCAAAGAGAAGTGGAACATGAAAAGTAAAAAGCTAAAAAAAAGCCATCAAAGTATAGTGGTTAAACTTCTAGCTTGATGATATAACACTTCATTAGGAAGTTTAGACAGCAAACAAATGAGGCATCTCAATGTTCATTGACTATTTTATGTTTTTTATTTCCCTCAATCTTATCATGTAAGCCTGAAAAGATGACAAGCGATCCTTGGATTGATTCAAACAGATAAAAAAAAATATTTATGGGATTGATTTAGTGTACACTTAGAAACTGTATATTTGTAATTATTTTTTTAATATATTTTTATCTATACTTAATAAATTACAACTCAATTGCACTCTTCTTAATTTTTCATACTGCACTTGCTTTTGGCATGTGGGTAGCATCTTCTGATCTTTCTTATGACTTGCTACCAATTTCATTTATTTTTTTTGTCAGATCCTTGGAGAAAATGATCTTTCTATTGATTTGTGTAGGGGGGAGGGGAGATGTGGAACAGTCCTACCATTTTCATGTATGTATTCGAAAAGCACAACAATGGTTTCAGTGTAAGAGATCACTGTATCACACTGCAAATGTCATTTAGCTATACCTAAATTTGTAGCATACAGTAAAATGGAAGATTCTTGTAAATCTTTCATATAAATAACTAAATTAAGGGACTTGTGAATAAAAATTTTTTTTTCAAGAACTACCTAGGAAACTTTCTAGTGATATGCCAAACCAACTTAGGGGTTGAGGACCTGAAATTTTATCAGCTAAATTTAATGCCGAAAGCATTGAAGTGATAGTGATATATCTGACTCAATCTGATCTGTAAATTTTACATATAAAGTATTGATCTGATGATGATGATGTTTGAGAATCTAAGATTTTATCCTGTTGCGGAATGAATGCGGCCACCGGATGGTGTGTCGAGTTGGCCTGGTCCAATTGTCGAAGTCATAGGGTGCTTGGTTGAATTCTGTGGTAGGAGCAAGCAGTTGGCGTTTTGCCGGTCCGATTCCTACAAAAAAAGCTCGGGTTGAGTTTTTCCCGACTAGGCCCCTCCGATGCTAAGGTTTGGACCTGAGCATGCGCTTGGCACCGTCAACACCGTTGCACGTAGGATAGGGCGTCTCGGCATAGCGTCGGCTAATAAAACCCTTGTCTGAGTATCTTGAAGTCTAAGGCCCAACCTCCGATGTGCTCCCCGCATATTCCCTTGTGAACTTCGCCGAGGACTATCTCGGCTTTGGGTGGGGATAGGCAGCGGAGCAACGGTTGAGAGAAGGCTCTTCGGTATAGCTTGCCCCCGATCTCTACGTACCATGCTTGGGCCCGTCTGAGCCGACGGGTGGCCGATGGGTCATCGGGTAGCTCGCCCTTCTCTTTGTAGCGAAGGATTTCTTCCATCCAGTTTGGGTCACCTCCGTTATGTTGACGTCCGAGACCAGTAGGGTCAGCGCGGAGAGGATCTCGATTTTCGTTGGGGGTTCCCTAGATGGCTGGCTCGATGCCAACCGGGCAAGCGCATCAGCTGGGATGTTCTGTGTACGTGGTATCCTTGTGATCATCAGACGGTCAAAACGAGTCGAGAGTCGCCGAACCTCGGCGAGGTATCGGGCTATGATAGGCTCTCGGACCTCGTAAGCACCGTTGATGTGGCTTGCCACCAGTTGGGAGTCGGTGAAGGCTTCCAGATTTTGTACCTGCATCTCGAGGGCGAGGTGCAGCCCCGATAGTAGGGCCTCGTATTTGGCTTCGTTGTTGGTGGCCTTGAATTCCAAGCGAAGCGCATGCTCATAGGTTTCTCCACTCGGGGCCTTGAGGATAATTCCCGCTCCTACTCCTCCCAATGTTGCGGACCCATCAATGTACATAGCGTAGGCCGGCGGGTTCAACTCCTACGCAGTCGGACCGTTCTCGAGGGTCAGTTCAGAAATGAAAATCAGCCAATACCTGGGCCTTTATGGCCGTCCGGGGTGCATATTGGATGTCGAACTCCCCAAGCTCCACCGACCATTTGAGCATCCGACCTGAGACGTCAAATTTAGAGAGGATTTGGCAGAGTGGCCAGTCGGATACCACTTTTATCGTGTGGGCCTGGAAGTAGGGCCACAGCTTTCAGGCTATCACGATCAACGCCGGCGCCAATTTTTCTATCAGCGGATAGCGCTCTTCGGGTCCAGCAAGGATATGACTGCAGTAGTAGATGACCTGCTGCGCGGCTTGGTCTTCCCTAGTCAACATCGAGTTGACTATATGTTCCGAGGCCACTAGGTAGAGGCTCAGAATCTCGCCCGGGTAGGGCGAGGCGAGTCGGGGCAGCTGTCCAAGGTAAGTCTTTATTTTGCCAAAAGCCTCCTCACATTCCGGGGTCCATTTGAAGTTGTTTGCTTGGCGTAAGGCCCGGAAGAACGGGAGGCATTTGTCTCTTGAGCGTGATACGAATCTCCTGAGTGCTGCTAGCTTTCCTGTGAAGTGTTGCACCTCCTTTACCGAGTGCGGAGATCGCATCTCCATTATTGCTCGGACTTTCTCCGGGTTGGCGTCTATCCCTCTCTAGTGGATGACAAAGCCGAGGAACTTTTTCGACCTGACCCAAAAGACACACTTTGTCGGGTTGAGGTGTATATTTAATCGTCTGAGGCTCCGGAAGGTCTCTACCAGGTCAATCAAATGGGTCACTGTCGACCTGCTTTTGACAATCATATCATCGACATATACCTCTATGTTTCTCCCGAGTTGGGACTTGAACACTTTGTTGACCATCCTTTGGTAGGTGGCTCCTGCGTTCTTCAATCTGAAGGGCATGACTTTGTAACAATAAGCCCCCTGGTCGATGATAAAGGCAGTGTGCTCTTGGTCTTGTGGGGCCATGCAGATCTGGTTGTAGCTCGAGAATGTGTCCATGAACGTAAGGAGCTCGTGGCCCGCAGTTGCGTCGACTAGCTAGTCTATATTCAGGAGTGGATAACAATCTTTGGGACATGCCCGATTGAGATCGATGTAGTCAACGCACATCCTCCAACTTCCATTATGTTTATTAACGATGACTATATTAGACAGCCACTAGGGATATTTTACCTCGGTTATAAACCCGACGTCGAGCAGGTGGTCTACCTCGTGGTTAGTTGCCTATTGTCACTCCGGGGTGAGCCTCCGAGGCTTTTGTTTGATCGGGCACGCCTGAGGATGGATATTCAGGTGGTGTTGCATTCCCGGTATGTCCTTTGGGGACCAGGTGAAGATATCAGCGTTGCGCTTTAAAAACTCCACAAGTTGGACCTGGTCAACTTCCGGGAGCGTGGTCCCAACTCTGACAACTCGGTTCGGCCGATCGTCCCTCAGGGGAACTTCGATGAGCTGCTCCATCGGCTGCGGGTGTGTAGGAGCTTTCGGGTCATCTCGAGGGGCGAGGTTGGCCAGGTCGGGTTGTGTCCTCTTTGGCATGGATACGATCGTCAAATAGCATTTTTTGGATTCCTTGGGATCGCTTTGCACCATCCCGACTCCTGATGAAGTCGGGAATTTCATGGCCCGGTGGTAGGTGGAGACGACCATTCTTATTTTGTTGAGTGTCAGTCGTTCGAGGATCATGTTGTACACCAAGGGTAGGTCGACCACCATGAAAGTGACCATCACCATCTTCATTCTCGGTTCATTCCCTATGGTGACGGGAAGAGAAGTCGTCCTGAGGGGGGAGATTGACTCTCCCATGAATCCGATAAGTGCAGTCGCCATAGGGGAGAGATCGCTGTCCATGAGTTTGAGCTTCCTGAAGGCGTCTAGGTATAGGATATCAGCGGAACTCCTGGTTTCGACCATCACCCTCTTCACTCTAGCATTGGCCATGCGGACCGAGACCACCAGAGCGTCATCGTGATCCGAGAACTCCACCTCTTACGTGCTAAATGCGATTTCTTCCTCGGAACGTGGCCTTAGACACTTCACCATGCTCCATGCATATGCCTTCCTCGTGGTGGAACTGTTGCCATCAAAAGCCGGTCCACCGACGATAATGTCGATTTATCTTTCGACTGGACCCTTCGGCCGGGGCGGTGACTCCCTTGGTTTTTTGAGAAAGCGCCCGATATGCCCTTGTCGGATTAGTTCCTCGATCTGGTTCTGCAGGTCACGATAGTCCTCCGTGTCATGGTCGTAATCTTGGTGGAACCTGCAATACTTAGACTGGTCTTTGTTAGTGGCTTTCACCGGGTTGGGCTCCCGTAGGAGCCCCTTCTCCCGGATTTAGAGGAAAATCTCAATTCGAGAGGCGTTTAGGGGGGCCTCGGGCATAACGATTCGGGTCGCTCGGGCTTCTTCGTGGTGGTTCGGGGATCGACCTCGGGGTCGCCACTCGAGCGAAGTTCGTCCAAGGCCTTTTGTTGTCCTCGCACTTCCTTGCCATCAGCGCTTTAGCGACGACGTGCTAGTTAGCCTGCTGAAGCATCTCGGGGACTATGGCGGGCGATCTCTCGACTAGGGACCAAAAGAGTCTGGAGGGGCGAAGCCCCATCAAAAAAGCCTGCATGACAAGAGACGGGTGACCCTCGGGTATCCCTCTAGCCTCGATGGTGAAGCGTGCGATGAACTGCGAGAGCGGCTCACCGTCCCGTTGGGCTAGTGCGAGAAGGGTGGCCACGGAGGGTTTCGATCGCATGCTTGCCAAGAAGCTTTGCTTGAGTCCCCTTGCAAGCTGATTGAACGAGGAGATGGAAGCTGGTGGGAGGTGACTGAACCACATCCGAGCCGGTCCCCTAAGAGTGGTAGGAAACGCCCTACACATCAAGACGTCAGAGGTGTCGTAGAGGGCCATCTGGGCCCGAAAGGTGGCGACATGCTCCGTGGGGTCGGAATCGCTGTCGTATGCTTCAAGGGCCAGAAGTCTGAAGTTGAGGGGAACTGACTTGTCCTGTATCTCAGGGGTGAATGGGGATGCTCGTGAGGCGTCATCCCTGGCCTCTCCCTTAGTCCTGCGAAGCTCTCGTTGGAATTCGTCTAGACGTCGATTCATCGAGCTAAGCTGGGCTATTAATGTGTCGTCGATCGAATCGGTGGACACAGTGTCGTGCACGGGAAGTGGCATGTCGGTTGGGCGGAGACCGAGGATGCTGGGTTTGGGAGTCACTCCCCGACCTCTGAGACGCTTTTCAACTTCCTCCTGCAGTCGTTCGTGTGTAGCTGGGTTCACCGGGGGATCATCGAGGGGCTCTGGGATGTACACGGATGGGCTCGGTGCTTAGGGGCTCACCAGGCGCACAAGCTGTGGGATAAGGGGGACGACCGCTTGGATCATCTCGGTCAGTGCTTGGACCTACCTTGACAGGTCGAGGAACGCCTCGGGCGAGACGACCAGGGTGGGGGGGGGGTGCCGAGACATTCCCAGGAGGTGATAGTCCGGGATCATTGAACAGTCGCAAATAGCGTTCTGGGATTTGGATCGGGACACCTCCTCCAAACTGAGCAGCAAAAGTCGATCTCGAGGTGGGAATGGGGGCAACGGGCTGCCCTTTGATTGGGCAAACTCCCGAGTTAGTCATAGGACACTCCTACGAAATCGACCCTCCTTCTAGTGCCAAAAATGTTGTGGAACGAATACGACCACTGGATAATGCGTCGGGTTGGCCTGGTCCAGTTGCAGGTTGCCTAGTTGAATTATGTGGTAGGAGCAAGCAGTTGGCGCTTTGCCGGTCCGATTCTTACAAAAAGGCCCAGGTTAGGTTTTTTCCGACTAGGCCTCTTCGATACTAAAGTTAATTCTTTTCCCCTTTTCGGAGTCAAGTTTGGGAGTTTTATAGGGATGTCCAAACCTGGTTAAGCGTACCTCCGTCTGTGCTGACAATGGGGTCATACAGGGCGGCACCGTACAGGACGACCCTAGACGATGCCGTTCCGGGATCTCAGGGCTGGCTTGCTTCGTGCGTCGTCGTCCCGGGCTCTCGAGGTCGCTTGCCCCATGCGTCGGTGTCCCGGGATTACGAAAATGACCGCAGATCAGTGCATCACCGTCTCGAGATTTTGGGATGGACTGTTTTGGGTTCGGGCGATATGGCGACGTTGTCACATCCGGTCTGAGGTGGTGGGTCTGACGTGGTGTCCCACGTAGGGTGTCTTTATACTCACGTGTGTGCTGGCTACTGTCATGTGGATGACGTTGAAACCTCATTCCTTTGTTTTTTTTTTTTTTTGGAAGAAAGAAGTTTTTGTACATATGAAAATACTTTCTATTTATTGTTAAATTTTGAAATAATAAAACATTCGATTTGGTTGTCATAATAAAAAATATTAAGACTTTTATCATCCTACGTGCCATACACAGTCTCCTCCACCAAGACACCCTGATGAGGTGGCACGCCACCATTGGCGAAACTGACGGGGCCGCTGCGCAACACGTGCGCTGGGGCGCGATTCACGTTGCCAACCCTCGTCACGACGGGATGGAGTCATCCTTCTGATGACGCGCCAGGTGACCAACCATTGGCTGAAAGGTATGGGGCCCGCTGCGGGCTCTGTTCCACGTGTCGGCAGGCACACGACACACTCACGAACCCTCGTCACGAGCATTACTTACTGTTCGCCGTGGGATCGTGGGAGGGAGTGTGAGACTCTCCGTCGCCTCCACTCCCCCTTCCCACTTCCTCGCTCGATCCAATTATTTATCGGACTACCTGCTTCGAATGAACGCGATGAGGGCTCTCTTCCACCCCGTCCACGCCGTGCTCCCTTCATCCTCCTCTTCCACACCCAGCCCAACCCCCTGCCGCCGCCGCATCCCGACCTTTTCGGCCCCACCCAGCCGACGCGCCGATCGCTGGATCCTCGCCGCCGCTCCGGAGGCTATGGCATCCACCCAGCCCTGGACGGCGCAGGAGCAGGAGAAGGCCAAGGAGGCCAAGCTGTGGGGCGGGCGGTTCGAGGACAGCGTCACCGACGCCGTCGAGCGCTTCAGCGAGTCCGTCTCCTTCGACAAGGCGCTCTACAAGCAGGACATCATGGGTAGCCGCGCCCACGCCCGGATGCTCGCCCACCAGGTGAGTCGTCATGTTTCTGCCATTGTCGACATCCTTGAGCACGAGTTGCTCGACGAAATCACGCTCGCGGGCGTTAGTTCTTTCAACTTCTGGTGATGCTTATCAAGGATTATGGTTATGCTTTTTCTTCTTTTTCAGGATTCTGGATGAGTTGGGGAAGGAATTGTGGTCATTATTTTTCTTAGTTTTCAGGATTCTGGAAGAGTTTGTGAGAGAGAGGTTGGAATTGGCTCTCATCAGACCCCTATAATTCAATCTTAGTCTTGTCTACTTCTAATGTAGGACTAACCTGAGGTCTTACATATCCATCGTTTTGACTCGAAATTTGATCAACTGGACCATAGATGAGCAACCTTGTTACCAAAGGTCACCAACCATTTAAGGTTCTTTTAATGTTCAATAGTAGCGTGTTTAAACATTCAGATGAGAACTTTTTCGATGAAATAATCATGTTTATCATCCCGTGGAATGGATGATGTAGTTATGTTTTGGTTGGTGATTTTTAGAAATCTACAGTGTGGAAATAGTTCCAAGAGAATAGAGTTGAAGTCCACTTTATGTTTTGTGCTACACTACTTGAGCCATTTTATGCAAATCTCATCTCTTGAGAACATCTAACAATGCTGAAAACCATCTATTTTCTGCCAGGGACATGACTAGATTATGCAATGATTCTAGTTTTGGTGAACAAATGGGATATTGTGTTCACTTTAAACACAAAATGCTTTATTAATTAAATTTCATATATTATGTGAGTTATGAGTTCAGAGTAGACTTTAGAAAAGAAATTCTGTTTACGTAAGTATAATGGGCATTTAGAAAAGAAACTCTTGAATCAATTTCTGTCAGTCTATTTCTTCTGAAGAAAGCATTTCATTTTCTAAGCATTACTGTGATGCAGGGTTTAATGACTGTCAGTGATAGAGATAGCATACTGCATGGTCTTGATGAGATAGAGAGAAGAATTGAGGCAGGGGAGTTTGTTTGGAGAATGGATAGGGAGGATGTGCACATGAATATTGAAGCTGCACTCACAGATATTATTGGGGAACCTGCGAAAAAGCTCCACACCGCAAGAAGCCGAAATGATCAAGTTGTAACAGATCTCCGCTTGTGGTGTAGGGAAGCCATTGATAAAATCGTGGCATCCATCAAACAACTTCAGGTTCATACTTTCATTTAGTATGTTGCATTTTCTCCCTGCAAATCTCATCGGTTTTGTTTGAATGCTGCTTATCTTGTAATTGAATGTACAAACACCATTAATTGCTATTCTCCACATAGACAATTGTGCCTTTTTCATTATCCCTGAATTCCTTACCCACATACTCCCACATATGCACCATAATTACAAAAATATACCCTTCTGTTTTGACATATGCTATTGTAATGTAATATTATATCTAACTTTACAAAGTAAAATTCTCATGGCTTCATACAAGTTTTTGTTGGTTCTTTTTGCTCTTCTTTCCTTAATTTGGCATGAAATGCATAATATTTGATAAGTTTGATCAGGTGAGAGTCATGTTTAAAACTTCATGTCAATAAATTTATTTAGGCTCATGTTAACCTATTTCTTATAATTACAATATGCAAAATTGGAAAGAGAGAGAAGAAAACATTCATTGTCAAGCCACCAACCATGTATGTTGGAATTAATTTTGACCTCAAATAAATATTTACACTTTTGAACTATATTTCTTGATTGAAGCATTCATTCATTAATTGTCTCTTGCAGATTATTTTCATTAATTGTGCATCTGGTACAATATATTGTTATGTAGAGACATGCCATTTTCGGTTGTCTCAACCTCTGGATACTCTCCAGAAATGTCTATGCTATTAGCAACAGCTTGAGGTCATGTTAATTAAAGGCATGCATATAACTATTTTGATGTTTCTATATGCTGAGTCTCAGATTATGCTATGATCTTTATGCATGTTGAGCTTGACAAAAACATTGTTATCTTAATATAATGTATGGATCTGTGAGGTTGAAAAGTTTCTTGAACATTTGGTTACAGGATTTCTTGCTTTAATGGTCTGATGGACTTGATCTATTCTTTTTCCTGTTCAAAATGGTCATACGACATTCTATGGATTCAATTCTTATATTTTTCAGGTGGCCTTAATCAAATTAGGTTTGAACAATGAAGGACTGATAGTTCCTGGTTATACTCATCTACAAAGGGCACAACCTGTCTTGCTGCAACATCTGTTGTTATCATATGTTGAACAGGTAATAATCCTGCATACATTTATTTCAAAATGGAGAATAGTAGGCAAATAAAAGTTAGAAATGGAAGATGGAAATATAATTACCAAGAATATCAGGAAATATGTTTGAATTTCTCGTTCAATAAGCAATAAGCAGATTCCTTGGTCATACTTAGAAGTGTATATAACTTTTGCTCCTTGATAGTGGTGAAAGTGGCTCTGTCAAGTACTTTGTGAAGTCAAGACTGGTTAGTGAGCTCTTTCTCTATGGTTGAAGCATTTGGTCTAAGAAAATTGCTGATTCATTAGAGAAGATGAGGCACACTACAATGTAGTTGATGTAGGCTAGTTTACTATTATGGATAATGAAAGCAGCAATGATTTAAAAAGCGTTAAGCGTCAAAATGCACCAAGGTCTAAAATCGTTCGAGGCGCTAAATTATAAAAATATATAAATATAATTAAAAATTATAATTATTTAAATAAAAATATACTATTAAATTAAGAAAATCTAATGTACAAAATCACAATATCACATTACTAAAAAGTCCCAAAATCAAAACAATAAAATTTTATATCAAAGTCATTCATCATAATCAATATTATCGTCATTTTCATATAAATCATCTTCATTGAATTCATCCTCTTCATTTTATCCTTCCTCTTCATCAAAATTTGTTTCATTCTCAATGTCTTCAACAATAGCAGGAGCCGAGCTTGATGCTTTTGCACTCATTTTTCTCTTTGTTATCTGTCTTGTATATGTTTATAATTCTCCAACACCTGAAGCTCTTGCCACATCTCCTCATGTCAATCTATCATCTTCAAATACAAGCTCGTCTTCGGCATCTTGCAAGTTGACACCCATTTCTCCCACCAATTACTCATTTGAATCATCAATATCTTGTAATGAGATTGGATCAATTGTATTTCGCAAATTATGACGAGTCTTCAAAGCTTGATTTTATTTTATGAAAACAAGATCATGTAATCGCTGATGTTCCAATCGATTTCTTCTCTTTAAGTGAATCTGTCATGTCATATAATTTAAAAATATATTAATATATCTATCTAAATAAATAAATTAATTGAAACAAAAATATTTATTGTTTCTTACATGCTCAAAGATACTCCAGTTTCGCTCACAATCCGAAGCACTACATATCAAACTAAGTACTTTGATAGTAAATTGCTGTAAGTTCGGGGTAGAATTTCGAAATAGACTTCACCATTCAGCTGCAAAATTTATATTATTATTAGCAACAACATAATAACATACTATAGATGAAATTAATTATCTCAAATTATTAATACCTGGAGACGTAATTGTCCTGGATCGAACTGTTATTGGAATTCCAAAGAGACTTTCATTATTTTTATATAGATATAATTCATAAATAATCTTATCTTTCACCTCAAGGCTTGGAACTAATCTTGTAACGCACTGATATAACCCATCCAAAACTTCTACATCAAATCCAACAGATTTAATCGTATAAAAAAAGTTCAAATAATATTGTAAAGGATGATAAAGTTCAAATAATATCCAAAACTTCTACATCAAATCCAACATTTAATCGTATAAAAGAATGAGGGTTGATAATATCCGTAAAGGATGATAAAGTTTAATTCCATCTTTCAAATCGATGATTGTAAAAATTTTCTCATATTTTTCTTCATTTTCATTAAAAGACCTTTTAATCGTCTCTTTCGCTTCTATCATAGCCTCATAAATATATCCCATTGCAGTTTATTTTCATTATCCACCAATCGAAGGACTCGAACAAGAGGGCTCATTACCTTTAATATATAAATCACATGATTCCAAAAGGATGGCATTAAGATGATATCAGTAGCCCTCTTGCCTTTTATTTCTTTTGCCCATTTGCTTATCTCCAATTTCTCAGAAGTAAACATGTTTTTCATATTATGTTTTTGACGATACACACTCTGTAATGTCAAGAATGAAGTAGCAAATCGGGTGATATCATTTCTCACTAATTCTTTGTTGCCTATAAATTCTCTCATCATATTCAAAGCTCCAATATGATTATAAAGAAATCCAACAATAAAAATTGCTCTTTCTAAAGTTTTCTTGATGTTTGAGATCTTTCCAATATCCTTTAACATTAAATTAATACAATGTGTCGCACATGGAGTCCAATATAAGTGCTGCCTTTTTGTTTCAAGTAATTTACCTGAGACAAAGGATAACAAAAATTGATAAGACTTACGAGTTTATTACATTTAATTGAAGATAAAATAATTAAAAATTTAAAAATTCAAAAGATGAATATTACCAGCTAATACATAGTTGCTTCCATTGTCGGTTATGACTTGAACGATATTTTGTTTTCCAATTTCTTCCACAAACTTGTCAAGTAAATCATATATCTTCTCTCCAAATTTTACAAAAGATGAAGCATCTATTGATTTCATAAACATAGTCCATAAAGAACAAGTAACCATAAAATTACTCTTGCGTCTCCTATCAGTCCAAGCATCTGACATAATAGAGCAACCATGTGTTGCCCATGATTTTTTATGATATTTTAATAAATCATTTGTATAATTCAATTTTTTTGCAATAATGGAACTCGCATCTCATAATAACTTAGAGGTTTTAATTCCGTATCATATCTTCCAATAGTTTCAATCATTTCTTTAAAACTATCTAAACGAGTAGTATTAAGAGGAAGACCAGATTGATAGAAGAAGCGAGCAATTTGTTGAATTGTTCTTCCTCTTATTTCTTTATCACAAACATCACTTATATTTGTTTGTCTAAATTTTAAGCCTCCTGCTTACCTTTGTTGCTTCTGTGATTCTTAAAACACATACAGATCCATCGGTCTTTTTTTAGCCTTCTTAGTACTCACAACTTCTTTTCCTTTTTTGTCATATACTTTTTTCCCACTTAGGTTAATATTCATAGGATAATCTTCTTCTTCGTCCCTGAGATATTCAACATCATTTTTTGGTAAATTTTCGTAAGATTCATTCTTTTGTATCGTCTTTTCATTCATAAAACTCAACAACTCTTCTTTAACCTCAGGTGGATACTTTTTGCAAGCTGTTTATTCTTGAAATTTCCTACTAGATGTTGTTTTGCACGAAAAATATCATCTTTAGTAGTCTTATCGTAGAACATACAGGTCACTACATTAGGATCTTTCGGATCCTTTAAATAATTATACTTCTATGCATGATCTTTTTTTATGTCATCGTAGAATCAATTGAGTTGCTTTGAATACTTGCCATTTATCCTGAAACCTAACAATAATTTCAAATAAATAAAAATTAATAGTATTAAAATCAAAATAATATATTATTAATTTAATAAATAAAAAAATTCTGTTATTAGTATACTATTAATAGTATTTTGTTAATATATTGTTAACAGTATACTGTCGAAGCTAGGATTAAGGAGGAAGGAAGATCGAGCCTGTTGAAGCAATGGCAGCAGGCGACAGCGATAGCAAGTGACAGCGGTAGCTGGAGTGGGAGTGGCGAGCAACGGCGATAGCGGCAGCTGGAGCGAGAGCGACGAGTGATAGCGGGTGCGGGAGCGGCAAGTGACGACGAGAGGAGGAAGCGACAGCGGGAGCGACCAGCAGCAGTGGCAGCAGAGGCCAATCTCGAGGGTTAGGGTTGGGGAAGTTGATGAAGTCGTGTGAGAGGCTGATATCAGTGATTTAGTTAATTCAATCGAACCAACTAAATCATCGAAGACCGAACCAGACCTAAAATTCTAGTTCGATCGCTTGGTTTAACCCAGGCGCTCACCCGAAACGCCCGATGGCTGGGCTCGGGCAAGCGCCCAGGCGGCACCTCTTTGAAGCGCGCCGCCTGGAAGTGAAGCGAGGCACTCGGGCCTTGCCTCGCCCGAGCGCCCGAGCGCCCGAGCGCCTTAATAAATCACTGGAAAGCAATAAGCTGATCCTATGTATATGCCTACAAGTGGATGAAATGTTGGTTTCTTGATAGCTTTGTTTGTTGTACCACCCAAAACAGTATGGTACGGGCAATATGTACAGGTCTGAGCATGGCCCGATATGTTGACTATCCTGTTTCATGCGGTCCAATTAAATTAATAGAAAATTCAAAAAAAAGGTGGGGCCCTGTCCAAATCAGTATTAAAAAAGAAAATAATACCCTCTTCTCACGTAAGATGCCATCGCCTTGTTGTGTCTCACCGCTGTCGTTGACGCTTTGACAATGCCGTTGCTTCACCATTGCCGTCGCCACTGCTGCTGCTTCTCTTTTCCTCTTCTTTTTTCTTCCTCCTTTTTCCTCCATTTCCTCCTCTTCTTCTTTCTTCCTTCTTCCTTCCTCCTTCCTCCTTTGTTCCTCCACCGCCCTTTCCATTTGTCTCTTTTTCTTCCTTGCTGAACAACCAGTATACATTTGCATATCATGGTTGTTATACTGGTACAGATCAGTACATATCGTTTTGACAAATTGCCGGAACGGATCCGATACCCGAAAAGGCAATCCTTGCTTGATAGTGCTTACAATGGCTGTATCAAATACTGTATGAAGTCAAGAATGGCTTCTGAGCATACATACTAAACACTACTTGGTCGGCTATCAGATTACGACGCCTTGATCCAGAAACAACTAACTATTGGCTTAAGTTTAATTTCCTAATGATAAATCTGAAAACTTTAGACTCAAAATATGTTGTCTGTCCAAGCCTTAGATCTTGTATTGGTTGTAGATTTTACACTTTTATTCTTTCTCCCAAAGATTTAACCATACAAATATTTGGCACTAACCATAAGGTAAGGGGTGGCGGATTTAATGCATGAGACTTTATGTCAATTCAAGGTCCAGGGTGGGTCAATACACGCGGCCTTATGCTTGTAGAAGATCTACTAGGAATGTTTTACCTTGAGATAAAATGTGGAATTGAGATAGCTTTTGGCTTTGCAGAACAATGAGTTCATCTTATTAGTCACATATAAACCTGTAAAATAGACATTAAGCTGTACGAAAGGTGGACTTAAGTTCAGCAATTTAAGGTATAATAATAGACATAAAATGGCTTGATAATGATCGTAGACCTCACATGACAACTTTCAGAAATTCTCTCTTTGCTGATTCTTAAATCTATCAGAATGTGTCCATAGGATAACATTGCTTGACCATCATTCTAGTCTTAGACTCGAGAATTCCATTTGGGTAACACCTTTGGCTCCCACTTGGCATTCTGGGCTTGCCTTCTATGGTCTTGTTTAATAAGGCATCAACCGAAGAAGACATAAGCTTTATCTGGAGAAACTAAGAGGATACATTTCTGTATGATGATTTTTCCATTTTAAGATGCATCATAGACAGTGTGTCATTTCTTTCAGTTAAGATGTGAGTTATTTGACTATTTTGTTTGCTCTAGCTTATTTGAAAATTTAAACTATGGTCAGATATGTTTGTTTCAAGGAGCATATTCTTTTTATAATGATGACTGTTAATTCATTGAGTTAAACTTTGCATAACTATGTAAGTGCTGTGATATGTTGTAGCTTGAACGTGATGTCGGTCGGCTGGTTGATTGCAAGGATCGGATGAACTTCTGCCCCTTAGGTGCTTGTGCGTTGGCTGGTACTGGCCTTCCTATTGACAGATTTCTTACTTCAGATGCTCTGGGATTTACTGCTCCTATGAGAAACAGGTATATTTATTTTGATATATACCTTTATATAAAGTTAATCTGTTGTTCATCGTACCTGTATTTCATCAACCCAGCTGTTTCCAGCCTGAACTGCCTGCCATTTGATTTTATGTGATCGTTAAGTATTATCATCATGTGATGGCAATTATCTCATTGATTTATCACAATAAAGAAATCAGTTATTTAGAAATCTGTAGCAATTACAAATTCTTTTGTTTCTACGAACACCATTTTTTTATCATTTTGGTTGCTTATGTACTAAAGTTGCCTTTAAATTAACAATGTCTCCTGAGCACCATTGTACAAATAGTTGACTTTCCACAGGACCCACATTGCTGCCATCATGGATTTTATAGGCTCGTCTCTATGCTGCACCATTTTACATAACAGGATGTGTTTTGTTAGTTCAAATGAGAATCTGCAAATTATACCCATATCTGAATGAATGTTCATGTAGACTTGAGGAGGGGAAACACATAGACGTTTGATAAATAATTTAAAAAACAACTTTATCTGAAAGAAGAGGAGGGTAAGGGAAGAGGCTTCATATCTTAGTGAAAGTGAAAAAGATGACTGCATGTGGTGTGCTTTATAATGGTTAATTTAAATGTTCCAGTGACGTGTTAATTACATTTTCACTGGTGAGATATAATAACATAAAGGTTCTCATTCACCTTTTTGTCTTGTTGTGTAAGGTTCTCACAAACAAGTTAATGTAGTTAAAAAGTGTCTTCTGATATCTACATTGTTCAGGTATCTTTTTTAGTTCTGATCTCTTCAAGCTACATGCTAGCTGTTTACACTTTTGTTTGGTGGACCATCGAAACATTCGAGACCTTTAACCATGACACTGCAAAGTTGTAATATTGGACCTGCAAACCAACATATACCTACAGAATTTCTTCCACGATATGGATTTAGAAGTAAGAAAAAAGTAAAAGAAAATAGCTGATCTGCATTAAATAAGTGTAAGCTTAGATGGATTAGTTCAAAGATTTAGATGGTCCCTATGTTGCAAGTCATAAATAAGGGCATTATTTGGGGTGCTTCTGAAACAGAATTTCCCTGGATGTCCGTTTGGTCCTCAGTTTTTTTTTTCCATTATGTGGAAATGGTAGAACATCTTTTTCTATTTATTGGACAAATCAACTAAAATCTCCCAATGCCTTGTTTTGTAACTATTGGTATTATAGTTAATTTTTAACTTCAGTTTGATGTGAAATATTTGTCATGATGAATGAAAATCAAACGTTAAATATGGCTGTTGCATTTTGTTAATTTAGAATTACATCTTTTTTCCGGTAGATAGTTCAACATTACATTATCGGGTATTTTAAGGCTTCTGCTGATATCCATGAATCAGTTGGTGACTCTTTATCACTCCGGGGTGGCAACAAGCATTAATCGACACTTTCTAGCGGTTAATCTTTATTCAATGTGGCTATGCTGCTACTTAAGGATTCTCAAGATGAAACTTTGGAAAGGATTTTCCTGGTCAACTGCAACGTTCTGTTAGTTTCATTACTATAAATAAAGACAAAAGAAACTAATGATAAAAAATTTATGTTGAATATAATTTTTTTTTTTCACAATTTCTCCTTGCGATTATCATTTTTCATCCAGATGCTGTTTGATTTGTCCCTAAATATCTCTTTTGTGTAGCATTGATGCAGTATCAGATCGTGATTTTGTCCTGGAGTTTCTGTCAGCTAATTCAATAGCAGCCGTTCATCTTTCACGGCTTGGTGAGGAGTGGGTTTTGTGGGCATCAGAGGAGTTTGGCTTCTTGACCCCAAGCGACTCAGTATCTACTGGAAGCAGTATTATGCCACAGAAGAAAAATCCAGATCCTATGGAACTTGTCCGTGGAAAATCTGCTAGAGTTGTAGGAGATCTTATGACCCTTCTTGTTCTATGCAAAGGGCTTCCGCAAGCGTACAATCGTGATCTACAAGTATATATTTGCCATTGAAAATGCTTTTTCCATTTACCTTTGAGATATAGAATTTCTTAATTTTTGCTGCTTCTATATGACGACAAGGACAATTTCTCTCGAAACAGGAAGACAAAGAACCTCTATTTGACAGTGTTAAGACTGTCCTGGGGATGCTTGAAGTAACAACTGAATTCGCGCAGAACATCACATTCAATCATGCAAGAATACAAAAAGTTTTGCCAGCTGGACATCTTGATGCCACTACCCTCGCTGATTATCTTGTGAACAAGGTAAATCTATTGTTGCTTTTGATAATTGGTACAGAATAGTTTTTTTTTTTTTACAATGTTCGTAATGACCTTAATATTGTTATCCAACCCCCAAAAAATTCCAAACTGTTCTACAAGTTGCTTTAATTATTAAAACCAATGATCGTTTTAGTTATGTAGTTCAAGAAACTAGGGTAACATGGTAGCTTTATGGGATTCATCTTTTCTTTTTTAATTGAACACTTTGGAGACTTCCATGGAAGTTTGTCATTCTTGTAAACTTTTTTACTTTTCTATATTGTTAATGGATAATGCTCTAAATGATACAACCCCTATAAAGAATGTTCCATACGGTTCAAAAATCAAAATGATGCATAAAAGGCCCATGGGCTTGCTTCTTCTTATTATTCATGAGCAGCTCACTCATTCCATATCTCTTTACCAATCTCTCTCTTCTTATTTCTTATCTTTTGTTTCTGTCGTCTGTTTGCACTTGTCAATTTTCCACTTGGCTCCGAAAATTCCTCTCATGTTTGCATTTTTGTTGAACAGGGGATGCCTTTCAGGACTTCTCATGAGATAGTTGGAAGGTGTGTGGCTTTATGTGTTGCAAGAAACTGTCAGCTTTCGGAGCTGCCTCTTGACCAGCTACAGGGAATTAATTCCATCTTCAAGGAGGATGTTTATGATTTTCTAGGAGTTGAAAATTCAGTCAACAAGTTCTCCTCCTACGGGTCGACGGGTTCAGAATGTGTTGCAGAGCAACTCAGCTTCTGGATTTCGAAGCTTCAGATTGGTCAAACCGAAAATGAGAAGACAGAGTAATTACTACAACCTCCTTATTTTTGACTACCATTGGTTGTTTTCTGATGCACCGAGCTAGGAATGGTTGTTAGATGTAACAAAAGCTACTGTGCTACGGTGGATGGTTGACCTTCATGTACCAGGTCTCATATCTTAGTAAGGTTTACCGTGCTATGGTGGATGGTTAACCTTCTTGTGCCAGGTCTCATATCTTAGTAAGGTTTATCAAGTCCAAACTCATTGGGGTTTTAGTGAAACATTTCCTAAGGGATATCTGATTTCAAGATGCTAATACTGTGTCATCCTTTTTCAAGAATTTTCTGCAAAATGTGTTCTTTAGATTCTAATTATCATGAATTGAAATCTGTTTTTCTTTGTGTCTTAGAGAACAGTCCCGTCTTGTCCTGTTTTGAGGGACAGGAACTGAACAACTCAAATGAATTTTCTTTTTGTTCCATTTTTCTCTCCTTAAAATTACACCTGCACAATGTGTGCCAGTTAAATGACAAGATTCCAGCTGATTTTGTTTAGAGGTGGTCTTCTTACTTAAACATGGTGGGGTGTTGGAATTCCTGTCAAAGATGTAATAAATCTATAAATCTTGCAGAACATATCTATGTAACAATAATGAACTAAAACCAATCTATCAATGCACAAGTTTTGACGTTGGCCTACATCACTAGCAAAATTAAGTAATGGCAAGAGTTTGAATGAAAATGTTTGTCCCCACTCTTCTGGTTCATGGTTTAAGTTTTCAGAGGTTGTGAGCCTAGTTGAATCGTGCCGATGAATGACGCGAGCACGTCAGTAAGAATTGCATCACTAGATTGGCTACATAAGATAAATGAAGGTTAGTGCAGATTCTAAAATTAAGTAGAAGAGGGGTTAACTGAACTTGAGGCTCTGTTATCCATATTTGGTAGATGATGCCTAACTCTTGAATGCAGCTGCTGTCGCTATAAATGCAACATCTTACAAATTGAGGAAAACACATAAATTTAGTCAATAACATGATCAACTATGTAGATATTTAAGTCCATGAGCAAGATAAACCTGAGCTTGGCAACTTATCATCGACAAGTCCAGTTGGTGGCAGAAAACCAATTGGCAAATAAGCACCAACAAGTCCAGTTGGTGGCAGAAAGCCAGTTGGCAAATAAGCATCAACAAATTCATCGATACATCCCAGATTGTTTGGTTTGTTCTCCTCACCAAAAGACTGAGCCATATATCCAGAGTTGTCAGGCACCAAAAGACTAAGCCATATATCCAGAATTGCCAGCATACAAAGTAGAAAGATTTGTAGTTCCCTGATTACCAAAATGGCCTGTGAATGAGTGATACAAGTTATTTGTTTGTTGGTTGAACATGTGTAACAACTACGGGATGGTGCTAGAATATTGGATCCCACTGCAGAATATGATTTCTAAAAATAAACTCTTCTGTCAAAATGTATAATTACTCCTGGAGAATATGATGATGTCTCCATATCATCCATCACAAGAGACCATTCGTAAGTTTTCTCATCCTGCTTCTTTTTCCTTCAACTATTATATCTAGCGTGTTCAAACTATCACACTGAGTTCTACCTCTATCAAAAAAGTTTTTCTCATCTCACTATTCATATTCTATATATATATATATATATTTCTTGATAGGATAAGACATGAAGGTTTTTTCAATTTGTTCTAAAGTTATTATATTAATCTCATATAGTATATATCCATAAAGTTATTATTGGAGTCTACGAGCATAAGAAGTAACGATATCTTATCTACTTCATCGATCTTCATACAACTATTTTTAGTTAATTTAGTAGTCCCTTGAAAAAGTTCAAATGATCTACTAAATCTCCACCTTCCTCGCCCCTCAACCAATATAATTTTCACTTTAGATATAACTTAATAATTAAGATGATAAAACTTTTGTAACTTATCCCAAACTATCATAGTTAAGTCATCATTAATAGTATTATTATTTCTATTGATAATATTATCAACGATACGAAAACAAATATTGTTTGCATAGTTTACCTTAAACTCTTTCTAATCTTTATTCCACTTTTTTTTCTGATTTGTCTGTTTATCCCTTCAATATTTTTTAGATTTTATTAAATAAGAAAATCCTTCACCCTTTTCTATTATTGGGTGAAGCTATTTTTTTTTATCAAATTCTTCATAGTAAAGTCAACAAAAAAAAAATTAATGATATCTTTATTGAATCTCTTTTATTCTAAAAAATAATTTAAAAATAAAAAATAAAAGATTAATAAATGAGGAAAAAATCGATTTAAGATGCAATAATGGTTCAACAATTCACTACCTGTGCTAATAGAAAAAAAAAAAAATCAAATTCTTCAATATATGAGATCAATTATAAATTATTGAGTGGCCTCCATTGACTCCTCTAGTGCACCCTCTCTCACATAAGAGTGACGAGCTGTTCTCTCAATTCTCTTTAAAAGGAAACCTTTAGGAGAATCATAAAATTTTAATTTAGAAAAAAAAATATTTAATGATTTGTTAAATTGGATATAATAAGTATTTTTTTAATTAAAATAGGTGCATAGATTTTGTGTTGCAGAAGAAGTTGCAGCTCTTAGAATCACAACAAACATGCGTTTAAATAAGCAATAAATCCACATGAACATACCAAGGAAGCCCACACCATACATAAAAAGAATCTCTTTATAGATCAAATATTAAAAATGCGAAATTAATAATTTCACATTTTTGGTAAATTTGGGATTCATCTTTCATTTGGTAAATATATATTTCCCATGCCTATATTGAATTAATTATTGATGTGCATGTTGAAACAAGTAATGTGATAAAATCTCATTGGGTGAAAAGGACTTCAGGCAACAAATGTTTAGTACTGTGAGCAGGAGCCAACATATTTAGGTGAGAAATATTTTCTTAACTGAAAAATATTGAGATGCCAATTCTATCTCAAGAAAATTAGTAAATATATAGCATACTTTTGTAAACTCAACTTTAGGATGCTAATTAGAGATTCTCTTATCATCATTAAGATTTTAGGCTCAAGCAATAATACTCGTTGACCTTAGACCATTAGTTTAGAGAGTTATTGTACCATCACTCAGACTTTGGCTTTGGCTTAAGTCTACTACTGCTCCTCGAGATCCATTTGAAGTCAACGTGTCATTACTTCTCTACTTTTCCATCTAATTTTTCCTTTCTCAAGAATGTTATATATAGAATAAGATGGTTACCACCACCACCACTGCTTCTTCTCTTCCTCCTTCCTTTCGGAAGCGAAGCACACGCTACACCGCAGCCTAATGCACCTCGAGGACTTTGTGTGGCCATACCAATGACACGCTCTCATCGGTAGTCTTTCACTCGTTCACGTTGCACCACCCCAAGCTACAGTAAATATCTGCGAGCCTGTGGATGTCGTGCCCTCCACTTGGCTCGAAGGAGATAAGAAATGTGTGTCCTCCACTGCACCATGAAACCAATCAAATACCTCGGTGCTGCAGCCTCCCACTCACAGCACCAACCGCAAGAAGATGCAGGCGGTAACCATGGCGACGACAGCATGTGGCGTGAGGCTCCCCACCCAAAGGGCTGTGTTCGTGAAGGCGGAGCCGCTTCGGCCGCGACAGACACACGCAAGGCTCCTCCCTTTGCTCGACCGCGGGTTTTGCCGCCGCCGCCGAAGCACGGTGGTCGTGGCGAGCGCGCCCTCGACCCCGCCCGACATCTCCGAGAAGGTCTCGGAGAGCATCAAGAAGGCGGAGGAGGCGTGCGCGGGGGACGCGGTGGCCGGGGAGTGCGCGGCGGCGTGGGACGAGGTGGAGGAGCTCAGTGCCGCGGCCAGCCACGCCAGGGACAAGCTCAAGGCTGACTCCGACCCCCTGGAGAACTACTGCAAGGACAACCCCGAGACCGACGAGTGCCGCACCTACGACAACTGAAGTAGTAATCGAGGAGAGGCAGTGGAGAAGGTGATCCAGACACACTGCGTCACCGCGTGATGCTTGCAGAAACTTTGTGGTGGCTCCTCTTTGGCTAAGCTTCTACTTGCATCTGAACTCTGTTGTGTTACACCTGCTATTTGACTCTGCATGGCAATACACTTTATGCAATCACTATTTAATGAAGGCAATGGGAAATTGGTGTTAATATCTTGCTGGAGACACACACAGCAATAGGCTATTTTTGTATGCTTATTTTATTTTGTGCAAGATCATAAAATTATTATCTAAAACAACTTTTTCCTATTTTCATATCTGCTGCAGGACTCTAAAAACATATAGTAAATCCTTCTAAACACATCTACAGATGAAAGCATTTGCAATTGCCCACCAAGAGTGTAGTTTGTTCATGATGATACCCTTCTGCTACATGTGTTCTTCATAAATGTGAAGTGTATACATCATCAAGCAGTGAAGAAAATACTTGTATCCCCACTAATTTTTCAGACAGTAATGCTCACATGTTGATGGACCCAAAATATATTGCTAAGGGGCAATATTTTGGTTAATGGTGAAGAAGAGTTGAGTTTTTTAGTTACATCAGATTGGTACCAAGCTCTGTTCATAGAGATAATATGAAAGAAAAATATGGCAGATCTGTCAAGTTTTCAAGGGTATAAGTGCAAACATCAAATTCAGAAAGGTAGAGAGAGAGAGATATGCATATGGAGAGAGATACATACATACCCTTGAAACTTGGTGAAGAAGAGTTAAGTTTTTTAGTTACATCAGATTGGTACCAAACTCTGTTCATAGAGATAATATGAAAGAAAAATATGGCAGATCTGCCAAGTTTTCAAGGGTATAAGTGCAAATATCAAATTCAGAAAGTTGAGAGAGAGAGATATGCATATATATATCTCAAAGTTATATATATATATATATATATATATATATATATATATATATATATATATATATATATATATATATATACACACACACACACACAACTCTATATTTTATAAATGAACATGGCCATGGTTTGAGGTGTTGGTGGAGGCTGGTCACTGCATTTTAAATTGAAGGATCAAAATCAACAGTGACAGCAACTTTTAACATTTTCTGTGAAGTGCACAAGAATTATCAACATGGTGTCCATGTCATTGTTTATGGTTGGTGTCAGCCCTGATTTGTGGTACTAAATGCCAAAACTTCATTGCCATTTCTCAGTTGAACAACCCTTGGATGACAGATTTAGCCATGCCTTCATTTCCAAAAGACCAAGTTAATTGGGTAGTGACACATCCTGAGACACAACACAAATATAAGAATTTTTTATGATACACTTGTTCACTTCATTAATCCATAGCATGACTATGCACATAAAAATTGAGCATGATATATCAACATTATGAAATATCATACTGAAATTTGAAATATTTTTCACTAAATTCCAAGCAACAACAAGGTCCATAAGGTCAAGACTAGAATATATATATGCCACAAAATTGGGTGAAAAAACTCAAGCACAGGTGATGAATTGTAAATCTTGCACAAAGTCTTGCTCAAGTTGGAGAGAAGATGCAGCAATTGAGTGGCAGAAACAAGCTAATAGCAGCCTGGAATGTACATGTAAAAAGAGTATCAAGCAAGAATGAAGCATGTCAGCAGCTTCCTTGGAGGCTGCAATTTTTGACATTGTTAATAAAGTTGCTTCCAAGGAAGATTCCACCTAACATGGCTCACTGTATACATTAAAACTGGCATCATATTATGGTGGGTGTAGGTAAAGGTGTGGTTTTTCATAAATATAATATATTTATGAATAAAAAATCCAAGGTGACAGTGACTCAAGAGAATATAGTTATTAAGTGCACAAGCATGATCAATATGGGACCTGTCTTGATTTTAGTTTACCTAATTAGTTGAAATAGCCTTTCAGCAACAGATTTGGCCATGCAAAGAACATAATTAATTGAAGAATCACATAACCTGGGTTAGGAAACAATTTGCAAAGCCATGCAATCACCATCACTGACCCTCAATAATGATTGCTCATGGAGACTAAACAAAGTATGTATTAACATTCAGAAATACCAATATCTTTCAGAGTTTTCAAATTACATCTGTGTAGATGGAGGTTAAGACCAGATATAGTAGCACAGATTGTTTGTTACAGAACTCAAGATGGAAGACCAGAGGCAGAAACAAGCACAAGTAGCATCCTTCCTGCACAGAGCAAGCATCAACCAAGAATGGAGAATGTTGGTTTCAAATAAAGCAAACATCTTCCAGGTAAAGCTCCTGCAATAGTAACAAGAAGAGAACAGAGGCCTTTTGATTACCATCAATCTACATGTATTTTAGTAGGCCATTGAGGTTACATTGTCTCAAAGCAGCCTCTGTGAGTTTTTCCCCAAGTGTAGTTAGATCATTAGCTGATTCAGCTGAGTGTGTGGGTTTCAGATACAGCAAAAGTTAAATAATGACAAGGATGATTGTGTTATGTCAGCCATTAGTTGTTGATAGAGAATAGTTTAGGTCAGGTTGGCAAGGAGAAAATCCATTAGTCTTTCAGAAAACAACAGCAATGCACAAAATATTGACAGTATAAGACACTGCATTATCGCCTCGGTTTTCAGACAACCGAGATTCACAAGTTACTACTTATCCTAGAGAGATTATTAATAAACATATGAAAAGCATCCCACTGTGCTCACTAATAAAGAGTACTTCAAAACCGAAGGAAAGTTTGATAATTCCAAAGAACCAACAAGGAAAGCATCCTGGAACACTGAGCTTGATTAACTTTAACTAAAAGATCTGAAAACATGTGCATGCATCTGTAAACAGTGCGTTTAGAGTTTGCCGATGATTTGTTAAGACAATCTGTCTCATAGAGCTAATTAGGAAGAAGTTCCTCATATGATGTTGACTTCTACAGTTCCAAATGTAATAATAGACTATCTGCCCCTGTTTTAAAGAACCAAATTCACCACCACTTTGTTTGGTTAACACAGTGAGATGCAAATATAAGATTTAGAATCGAAAGCACAGATTATTTGCTCTGAACTGAATTCAAGCAGTGCCGACGCTTCTCTCTGTATGTTATTAACCAAATCAAGATGACAGATCATTATCCGATAGGTGTTCCTAAAAATCATGGACATCCAATGAATGTTTGCAAATGACATAGTAAAAACCTTGAAGAGATGACAACAACTATAACAAAAACCTAAAGCCAGAGATATTAAAGACTATCGAAAGAATCAATTTGTTCTCATTTCAAGATCTACACCGATCAACAATAACAAAAATCACATGCAAATGGTATAATCAGAGAATTTTTTAAGCAGCCAAAGTAACATTTGCTGAAAGGTAAAATTACAATAAGCACACGACCATACATCACTTACTGACTCGAACCAAAGAAAAAGCTAATTTACTGCGACTCAACAAGATGAAAGCATAAGCAGCAAAACAAGGAACTAATAGCCCAATCAATGGAGACGCATGCTAGATAGACCTTACACGACGATGACATTTCAGAACTGCAACATGTCAGCATTGGCCATGATTGGTTGTGCCGCACAGGGAAGCTGCAATGGCTTCAGGAGAGGATCCGGCAACTCCGGTATGTCCATGGTCATTCCACTAACTTCCTCAATGAAACGGAGCACTGAGTTCATCGACTGCAGTCTCTCTGTCAATTCACTCAGCTGAGCCCTTAGAATAGCGTTCTCAGATTCCACCTTGACGTATTGCTGTGTCGCGAGATTGATCTGCACGTCGATCTGGCTGTTTTGGCTCTTGAGCTGCTCGGCTTGGTTTAGCAGTTCATCAAGATGCTGCTGCTTCCTCATCCTAGACCTCCTTGCGGACTCCCTGTTCGAAATCATCCTCTTTCTCTTCCTCTCATCGGACGTCGGCTGCGAGTCTCCTTCAGAACTCGAAGTGCGGCGGACCGGAATGGAAGACATACTCTTTAGCAGGGGTGGTTCTCTGATTCTAAGCTAGTAGAAATTGGTTTGAACGGAAAAAAAAAAATTGAAATGACTGGATCACGCAAAGAGACTTAGTTCATGAGATCACATAGAACCAGTAGAGGAGGACCACGGAGAAGGAGTGGAGGAAGCAGACGCTGAGAGTAGCAAGATTCATAAAGGGTAGAAACTGGTTTTCGACAGAATTAGAGACGACAACATCAAGATCATCAACCCCCTCTAATTACTCACAAGAACAAAGACCAACACCGAAATAACAGATCTTTCAAGAAAAGATTGGCCTCCAAATAACAGATTTTGACAAGCGCAAGCTCTCTTAAACGGAAAGGTCGATTCCAAAGATCGGATTTTGGGGATCGGGGCTAAAAGACAACAACCCAAAAGCCAAAATCAACCCCGAAAGATCAGATTTTAAACCCGGAGGTGTATCCTAAGAAGGATCCCAGCCAAAGATAAACCAGAAGCCACAGAAACCAAAGAAAGGACCAAACCCTTAAGAAAAGGAAAGGAAACAGCGAAAGCAAGGAGACAAAGAACACTTATCTGGAACGGAAGCCAAAACCTAATCCACCCAAACAGCGACCAAACGAATGAAAGAAGGTAAAGAAAGCCATCGGCTTGGCTATTTATAGAGGAAGCGGGGGCATTTTGGGACGACCTCATCGTCTCCTTCGGTGGCCGAAAACGTGGGCGATGACTTCAGCCGGGCCAGCCCGATGCGGTTGTTTCGTGCGCTGGAACGCCATGGTTGGAGGAGCAGAGCTGTCAAGGAAGCGTGTTCGAGCTGCCAACCATGTAACGCCTGGAAGGGAAGCTTCCCTACGGATTCCTAAAAAGTATAGATAAAATTACATATAGACCCTCACACAAACTCTATATATATATCCTTGGTAATTTTAATATTTTTCTTTTTGAATATAAAAAATTAAGAAATAAAATAATTGATGAAAATGATTTGGGTTTATTAGGACACGAAACAAAGTAACATTTAAATATATTTAATGAATAACATGTAAAATAACTTGGAAAGTAGAAAAATCAGAAACATTAGTTGGATTTGACTGTAATCTTAAGTTAGATCCAATGTGTAGGTGGGAATATTCCTTTAGGATTTTTATTTTATTTTTTTGTGTTAGTAATGGAGGGTGAGTAAATCCCAAGTTGGAAAGATCAAAACAAGATTCTTTCCTTGGCATCTAAGGAAAGAAATGGGTTAATTTTATTCGCATCACCAACCTTCTCATCTGCTTTCTTAATGCTTACTATCTCATCAATTATAATATATAATATTATTGTCTAGTTTTTAATTATGTGCAAACAAATTTGGGAAGCACCATTCAAAAATCTTCTGAGGGAATAATATTCTGTATTCTGCTCTTGTCCTTTTACTAGTTGGCTTATATTTTTTGCTATTATCAAAATTCAAGTGGGAATTAGAATATTTAAAGAGGAAAGTGAAAGCATGCTTGTGCATGTTAACTCTCCTTTTCAATTGCTTCATGGTATAATATTTTAATATTAAAAAACAGATTGCAATTTCAGAAACTATATTGTTGAGTAATCAATTTTTAGTCAACAATTGCCTGTATGCAAAGAGAGAAATAGCTTAAGCATAACTTTTCTCTGGATTTTATGATGAATCATTTTAATATTTGTAGAATTTAAAGTCCATCTTCTATCCTGCGTAGGAAATAACACCAAACATTATCTCTGGTATTTAAAATTATATTCTTGTATGATTCATCTTTTTTTTTCCTAATAATATATTATTTCCTCACCCATTGCATGCATAGGTTTTATAGATACTCTTTTTTTAATTTTATAACTTTGAAACAACTCCTTGTGAGCGACATCTGAAACATGATATCATAAAACAAGTTGGCATCTTTCATCATTTGGTAAATTAATGATCACAACAAATTTGGGATTCAATGTAAATAAATAACAAAGTGTGTATTTGGGATTCATCTTCTATGCAAATTGTGTTTTTGGTGGCATCTTTCATTTGGTTGATGAATCCCACACCATCCAGAGTGGTGGCATTGCTGCACCAGGTTACAAAGATAGCATGGGTATGTATCTCTTCTTAAGAATGCAGTGTTGGATTGGCTGAAAGAAATTTCTTTTATCTGCTATTGTGGGCTTCTTTCTCCCACCTGGATACTCCAACCTTGTGTAAAGAATTTAATTTGATAGTGGGCTTCTTCAAGACTTGTGAGAGGACAATCAACTCTAGACAACTTTGCAGCTCTTGCCAAAATCAATCAGTGATCAGGCACATGTAAGAACAAATACATCGCAGTTTAGTTCACCTTGATACATTGGCTGAAACTTCTGATAGGACACATAACTAAACTGTCTTGGTTTACTGGCAGACATGTCTCACCAATTTGACCATTGTCACATGAAATCACCTAAAAATCTACTTGCAGATTTGTGTTCCATATATCAAAGTATTACACAATCCTAATAACATTGCCCTCATTCACCACAACTCATGTTCCAAAAGTTGACTTCATGCTCAAGAACACAAACAAAAGCTTCTTCAGCCTTTCGGATAATATCACTAGAAGCCTTCTCCAAGCACCTGTCTGCAATCTTTTGTAGCGAGCGGCAATAGTGCCCAAAATTAGCACTGCCCCATCTCTGGCAGGTCTCCATAAGTTCTTCTGGAGTCTTCGAACTGCTACCTAGGCAGAGAGAGAAGCTCTCCTGGTAGACAGTTTCAATGGCCCAAAAAGCAGTGATGGCTACAGCATAATCGACCTCTGGAAGCATCAAACTTTGTAGAAACCTGTCATTGACATTAAAAGTATTTGGCTTCATCTGCTATGCTTGCAACTATCTGGGATTCCCACTTTAATCTCAAGAAGAAGGGTTTTGTCTGATATCTCAAAGAATGATTCAAAAATTTTCCTAGTTCTTCGACGAATAATTATTTGCAATTATGTTCTCCTGATCTTGACGATGATTCTATGGGAAAAAAGGCAATATGATTGAAAATATGCTCCTATAGGTAGACCTATGGTTTCAAATACCCATATGCACCTGACCAATTTTCACCAGTCCAATCGAGGACCAACAGTGGACCACATAGCTCTAAATCAATTGGTCTTCATTATTTTATTATTATTTCTGGTGATATTAGATGGTATAGATGATCGCCTGGTATCATATCAATCCAACAAGGAATCAAAATCAATATTAAACTGAGATTTTAAACTTTGTTAGAGCCAGGAAAAGTTACCTGCAATACTCCAGATTAGCCTGTTGCGGAACAATACCAACTAGTTTAACGTTCCACTTGGAAGCTTCTTTTCGAAACCAAGCTAGCTCATCACTTAAAGATGTCATACCACCTAAGAGTATTTCCATGTCTGATTCATCATCTGAGTGCTTCCAAGCCTTTAGCAGAACACTTGCTAGAAAGGGGACAAATTCTTTCACAAATATATAATCCTGTGCCTGCACATTTTTATAAGAGTATTGACAACATGATTATAAAGAAAACATTAACTAATCAGAAATTTGAAGAAAAAAGAATTGCACCATGGACATATAAAGAGCTGAGGAAGGTTAGTCCTCTATGTGAATGATCAGCTGCTCATTAGAGAATTAAATATATTGGGTATCCTTGTAACTAATTGCTGATATGCGATTATAGAAATCCTGACCAAGTATGATATTTGGATATCCTGAGCTTTTACTGCAGATACAGGGGTATAATCAACTGATCAACCCTTTGTACCTTTTAGAATGACTACTGATTTCTACATGTATGATTCAGTGTCGGTGTTCTTGCGCCAAGAAGCAAGTGAAAAATAACACAAATCAGCAGTACGGTTAATACATAATACACAGGACAATTAAAAATAAGTATCTGTATTATTGAGGCATAATGGCTGATGATAAGTGGTAAATGCAGTTGTATTTCTTCCACATTTCTAGAAGAGTGAAGGGATAGTTCTGGAAGCCCATTAAACATGTCTAACTTGAATGTCTTTTACCCTCTTAAAGCATGATAATAAACAACACCCAAAGACCATACTTGCTTCCTGCAGAAAGGAAGATAACAACATTTAAGAAGATTCTGTATCCAACACAACCCCTCAACTTACTCGCTAAGAAACAACAGAACTTGCCATGGAACTCACTCTGCCACTGCACAATGACATCATAGGCATTAAGCAATGGGAATATATAACAAGAATGAAGTGAGCAACCAAGCAAAAGAAGAGAATATGCGGATGATTTGAGGAAAAAGATGTAGTATAACAAATCAAGTGCTATACTGTATTAATATGTGGATGTTGGTGACTTATTAGAGCAGAAATAACCAAAATGCACTAATTCAACATTTTTGGTGCAACAGTTGGCATGGTTATTGCCGCGTGGCCCAGTACATAAAGGTTGCCACATATAAACATTGTCAAAATTTTCTTTAAAGCAGCGACAAAAAAAAATGTCAAGCTGATTTTTTACTTTCTTAATTCTCATACAAACCCTTAATCACTTTTTTTTTTCTTTTGACAGAGCTCATCTAACGTTAGATGCTAGAAGGATAGTTTCGATAGACTTGTGTGCTAAAAATTCAGCTTGTTTAACACAACATTTAAACCATAGAGTGTTGCGAAGTTATCCCTTCAAAAATCGTGGAGCCTATTGCTGTTCAAATATGTTACAGAAGAAAAAAAGATGACTCTGTGATGAAGAAAAAAGACGACTCCTTGCAAAGAAAATCTCCATAATTCAACCAAAGACATTTGTACAACAAACCATCAGCTCAAGAATAGCCAGCATGCCATAAAGCTAGTTATCTTATATGTTATCTAGATGGAGGAAGAAGCAACTATATTTAAACCCAAATCCACTATTATCGTGTAGATGCAGAGAACTACTATATGCCACTGCTGCGCTTCATGAATGTGCAAATTTCGAGAAATAAAATGCTTCATCTGAAAAGAGAGCAATCAAAAGAACGAACAAACCATATGATGAACACTAATAAATAATCTAGTGGTGAAACTAATAGTTGTATTTGGCAAGACCGACTGAAGAATTGATGAAAAATGGTACCTTTCTCTCATCAAACGTACGTATCGGTAGTAAATCAAAATTTGGAGTTTGGACTAGTTGCACTTCATGTTGATAACCAAAAAAACTAGACATTGTCACAGTCAAATATTCACCCTCCTAGCTAGCAAGAAAAATTTAGCTAAAAGCTTTTAAATAAGACAATTACCCGCAAAAGTGTCCGAGAACATTGAAAGATCTTTTTTTTCTGATAAACAAAGATTTAAGATGATACCTAACACAACAAAAGGAAGGGTTTGGATCGATTTCTTACGAGCCATCGCTTGAAGGCGGAGAGGTCGACGGAGCCATCGGAGATGCCGACGACGAAGGGGTGCTGCGTCGCGCGATCGTACATCGGACGGTGGCTCTTCACCCACGATGCTATTCTCCCCATGTCGCCGCTGCTGCTTCTGCTCTCCATCGTCCTCACGGACGCCGCCTTGTCCCATTACAAAGATATAAGATGATGTGACTTTTGCACATCAACCCCTATCAGTTAATTATTTTACATTTTTATTATTTATAAATGTTTTCTTCAACAACTTTATTTATATATACAAAAATACTTATTAGTAAATAAAGATTTTTTAATTCCAACATTTTTTTGGAGCAATTATGTGCTGATGATGATATCGAGATGAACATTAGAATATACGGAGAATGTTCTTCACTACTAAATTTAAAATTGAAGTATCAAAGTAAGACTTTAATTTCGCACTTTAGAAAAAACCTACTAATGGATGATGGATAAGTTAAACCTCACTAAAATATATTATATTCAAGATTATTATACAATTTTTTAAAAGGGGGATAAATACTGTTGATTTTTTAATATAAAAAATAGGGTAATTTAATTTGAGTTGTAATTTCCATTATATAAAACCGATGACCAAACAAAAAATACCTTATATACACATATATATATATATAAAAGAATTCCATACAAAATTTTCTATTTCAAAAAGAACTATATAATAGTCAATAGTAGCTAACAGAGAGTAAATGTAACGATCAGACGAGATGTGTGCGTGGGTTCAAGCATCGTCCAATCAGAACCAGGTAACAATGTGGGTAGACGGGTTATGCGAGCCGAAAAGCATGGGGCTTTGTTGCTGACACGTGTCGTATGGGCCCCTACGACATCCGTGGGCCACAGTGTTGAAAGGTGGCCCAATGGGAGGGGGCATATTTGATGTTTCGTTGCTCGTCTTATGTACCGGAGCAGACCGACGTCTTCCTCCTCGGCTGTGTTATAGTCGACGCCGTCGTCAACGCTTTTGGTTGCGTTTGGAATTCGGACGCCCAAACTTACAGGGGGGCTCTTGGGAAGTCGTCTTCTCCCACGCACGGTCACTGCCTGAGCTCCGAATCGCTGAGAAGTCTGAGAGGTGAGGGTGGGGATTAGGGTTTCAGGTGAGGATGATGGACCTCCAGAAGCGCCGGGTCCAACTCCTGCTCTTCATCGCCGGTCTCATAACCCTCAGCATGACAGGTTAGCCTCGGTTCGACCTCTCCACTTCGCGTTTCTCCTCCGGAATCGTCCCTTAATTTATACCTATTTGTGTGATGATCGTCTTTTATTTGGTCGGAGTTGGGCTTCGACATGGTTGCGGCTGTGATGCTGATCTCTTTCTTTGAGGTTTTAGAAATGCGTGGGTTTGGGGAATCGTCGTCTTTGACTCTGATTATGGCATGGTGGACAAGTGAATGGAGGATAGGGGCTTAGTAACTAATGATTGTTATCTTTTAGGGCTTGGAAACGTCGATGCACTCAGTAATGGGATGAATGAGGTGCATTATAGCGGAGCAAAGAGTTCATAACCGTATATAGTTAACATAAAGCTTTTCTATTGTTCATGCAATGATTTGGCCGTAGAGAGTGTCTAATAGAATCAATGATCAGTTGGATGGGATGATATGCAGTGTAAAATGCAGCGTATGTTCTTCTTTCATTAATGAATTCAGCAGTACAATAAGATGTGTCATATTGTCATATGTAATTGTTTGTTTACTAGAAGCTAATCTATCTGGTTGACTACGGAGATATTGGCTACAAAAAGATGTTTTTGCTGAATGTTGTGCTCTGTTTAATAGGAGTAACATTGATCCAGATCAGGGGTTGGCTTGATCATACTTGATCTTGCCCATCCCCTTAATCTCCAGTTTATAGGTAATCTCCAGTTTATACCTATCCTCACCCTCACACTGTATTGGTTCAGGGATTCCCATCCCCATCTTGCAGTGCACCATCAAAGACAGAGAAGGAGGTCAGAAAAGGAGCTAGTTCGAGAGAGAGAAAAGAGAGAGAGAGAGAGTAGGATCAATCAGAGGAATGGCACTATTGGCGGTATGAAATCACCACTAAGAGAAATATATATGTAGAGAGAGAGAGAGACGCTGAACCTCCAAAGTCCAAGGGCAAGGACTTTTACCATGAATGCCACTGAACCTCCAAGGGCAAGGACTTTTAACATGAACACCACCAACAGGATATCAGAGTTGCCTTTAAGGGGGTCCCTTCTGATATCTGAGTTAGACAGGTAAGTAGGCTAAGCTTAAGGTAGCAATTAGATGAGAATACACAACCTTGGACCCTAGGCGAAATTTATAGGCATGAGAGGTTGTTTGATAGTGATAGCAACTTCTTGCCATTTCTACCTCAAGCCAAACAGGGATTCGCTGATGTAGCAGACCGTAACCTCTCACAGGATGAGTGCAGTCCTTCTGTATTACTCTATATTGCGAGTTTCTCTGTGTGGATCTTGCAATTGCTTTTTCTTATATTTAAAGTTTCATTTTCTTTTGTCATTCATTCATCTAACTATTTGGATTACATAAACCAAATTACTACTGTGTGATATTGGCTTCTTGCTAAAAAACACAAATTTGGTATACAATTGTTCCTAATTACTTCTACATTAGAATCCACTAGGATTTGTGCCCCCCTCTCCACCTGAATATAAATCCGTTCCTCCCCTATATGAAAGGAAAATGTGTGTCGCCAAAGTGTATTAGGATTAGGGATTGAGTCTTGAAAGAGGATACATGAAGGAAAGGTTGGGTTAGTGTATATTTAGACTCATGTCAACCTTCGGGATTTCATCAAAACACAAGTCAGACTCCAAATAACCAAGGAGTACCAGCCCCAGTTTTGCTGAGATTTAGTAGATTTTATCTGAGTGTGCACTTGGGTTTTCATCTCACATAGATCAATGCAGTGAAATTTTCCTTTTACTACACTTAAATATGGTGTGATGGCCTTTGGCAGGGATATACTTCATCATGATTCATCTAAATGAGTGAAAAGTGTCTGCATAATTATTGTGTTGGGCTTTCTAATTATCCATCATCATTAAACAGGATGTGCTATGATTTGGGAACCATATATATTAGGCCACCAGTAAAATAACGTAGTTTGAGTGAGTTTGTAATGATCTTAGCTCTGATTGATGGGAATGACTTGATAGAAGCCTGTCTTAATCAAAACTTGCTCTGGTTTTCATTTTCAGCTGACATTACTAGTTTCAACTAAAAGTACTAGTATTAATTAACCAAAACCACCATAATTGATCCAATCACATTCTCCCTCCACTATCTCTTCTGATGATTTTTTTAGCAATACATCATGTGTTATTAACCTAGTCCATCTACAGGGTATAGGGGAGGTTCATTCCAGTTTTGGTTAGTTAATGTGTCCTTTGAAACTGCTTTCATATGACTTCTCATGTGAACCATTCTGATTCATAGGTGACTATTGTACCTAACCTTAATACAGAAAATGCTACTTCCTGTTCAATCTTCAGTATCTTCCTTGTTTATGGTGTAGGAGGTAGACATAGATAGAATAGTGGACTATTCTCCACTCCAACCTTCCTCACCTTCTTCTCACACTGTAGCTAGGTAACTTATTTGGCCTATTAATTCAGTACTCCTTGCATGAATAAGTAATCAGTCTATTCAGGCACTATGAGGAAAAAGAATTAAATTGAATGCTTGAACTTCAATGCTTGCTTTTAATTTTATGCTCAAAAGCAACTATTAGTAGTTTCTTATACTCTGATTGTTTGTAGCAACATGATAAGAGTTTTAGTATTGCTTCTAGTTTGATATGTCAAATTTAAGGAGACACTAGAAATGAAAGGCTGTGGGTTTGGTAAGACACATGGATTTGCATTTTATCAATTTAGGTCCAACGATAAAGATGTTCATGATACTTGGGAATGATTTGTTCTTCGTTTTCAAAGAATTTATATTAAGTAGTTATGTTGTAGAGTTTAATCATGTGATTAGTCCTCATGTCATTGACTGCTGCATCAATCAGTTGACTTGCCTCTGGAACCAGAAGCATGTCGAGGAGAAATTGTTGTGGTATCCTTTATGTCAGATTGTGAGAATATGGCACACCATGTGGGTACTGGTGTTTTTCCCACCACATTTGTGGTATAGCCTTAAGTCTGGGCTTTGTGGAAAGGAGGTATGTTATTCTGGAGTTCCATACTACCTGAAGAAACACTTCGAATAGTGAGTATAGTCCTCAAAAGAAAATGGATTTTATTCTCTTTTAACACACTGCACTACTTTCACGCCATGCTCTACTTAGTAGATCACTAAGGATCAAGGTTCTGTGTGACCGATCACTAAGGTTTAAGGATTTGTGCAATCCCTGTTTGACAGATTTGTGTGAATACAGATGTAGAGGGCCAAAAAGAAATTTTGTGGAACTGGAATCCCTGATGAATATAATCCCAATCCAATATGTTCTTCTCTACCTTCATCAGAAACTTTTAAGAGAGTGATATTGATTTGGTCAACTTTGCTATGTCATCTTTTATCAGTCTCATTCTCTTCTATTTGATTGACACTTTACTTGCTTGTTTGTTTCAACCTTGAGAGAAATTTGTCAATGTGAAAGTTTAGTCCTGTAATGATGACCATACAAAGATCAACAAAAGAAAATGAAATGCCTACTCTTTTAGTGACTTACATCAGTCCGCGATAATAGTACTGCTGAGCTTCTTATTGAAAAGTTCCACTCTTTTAAGATGGGAAAGAATCAAACTAACCAAGCAAATTGGGGACGCTTTATGAGGTAGTATTAAATGGTAACTGCACTTCTGGGTGGAGTATTTGCACGAAATCAAGTATTTACGAGAATAAAGTGATCTAATGTGAGCCTTATCAGCAGTGGAGCTAGAGTTGCACTTGCCTGAGAAAAAGTAAGGAGTGTGCTTACAGGAGGCTCAATTAAATACTTTGCTTGGTCATGCACAATGTTGTCTGCATTTTACGATTCAATGATCTAGATCAAAGTGGTGCTTAACAATCTTGATCTTCTCTCCAAATCAGGATTCCATATGATCATACCAAGCAGCCTTGTCAAAATTTTCCATGTTTTTGAGTCAATAATTATAATAAATTTTTAGACTTCAAAAGTAGTTCAGCTGTAACATTTCCTAATAAATATCATTAATGTTTGGTTATTTAATAATTTTGAAGTTAATTTAGACTTCAAATTTAAGGTGTTTCTTTTTTTTTTTGGCAAAATAAATATAGTGTTGATTCATTTAGGAAACCATTGGACAAAGAAACTCTGATATTCATTTCTTGAGCATGTTTTAGTGCACTAAAGGGAGGTGTTCCCTGGTAGAAGTAAACATGCTTTTAATTTCTTTTCTTTCTATTTTTTTAAATGGTGTTTATTCTTCATTCATCCAATTTAGAACTAACTTTATTTCCCATTGAATTCATGATTTCTTAAATGATTCACTTCTAAAAAATATAGAGAAATATATTGATTCACAATTATTCACAAACTGATCCTGCCTGAGATCTTCTACAATTTGTGGTGCAATCCTGATCATTAAAAGCTTACATGATGGTGTAATCACCTTTATACTCCATTTATCTTCTAATAAGAAGAAATGTGGTGAGGAACACATTTCAGTTATGTTCAAGAAACATTGTCACACAAACCAGCTGATGATTTGTGGTGCTATATGTGTTTTCTTGACACAGGTACCTAAGAGTTTCTATGCTAGCAAAAAAACCACTAGCTATATGGAAAAGGTTCTGAAGAGTGATGCTAGATTCTTTACTGGGTTTGGATTTGCCTACTGCTGATAATTCCTGCTTAAGAATTTTTGCGCATGTTATTTGAGGTCCATTTAGCTCTAGTTATTCCCGTCGGATACTTGGTTGTGACAAATGACATCAAAACATTTGTGAATGCCAAGTGGATCACATAATCCATGTGAGATCTTTTGCATGGACCACATAACAAAATGACAATTATCATGTGCATCGAGATGGGAATTTATTCGGGTCAATCCTGATGTTGGAATATGGAAGATTCTGGGCTAGCCTTGATATGTGATGGATACCTAGGTAAGAATTTTGTACTGGCCTTGACAAGATTAGGAACTCGGGTGGGGAACTTGGACATCCAAATCCTCAGAAGATGAGAAATGATTGGATTTTATATCTGAGTAGATTAGCCTTCTATTAATAATTTGGGTTTTAGTAATCATGGGACATGTTAGATAATGCTTGTTATTTACTAGTTGTTGCGCCAGTTGACCACCTTGGCGTGACGGTAAAACCATCTTACTAAAATTAATCTTCAACATATATTTCTTATCCTTATTTATTTACATCCATTTCTTCGGAACCAACCAAATCATTTTTAATGCAACATCTATTTCTTGTTTCATTTGCGGGCGCATGATTTACAGACTATCTATTCTCTTTCACTCTGTTTCTCTTGCAGCTGAAAAATTCAGGGAATTTGTTGGAGAAGAAGCTTCATCCAAAAGTGGGAAGTTTACATTTTTAAATTGCTTTGACATGGGATCTGGAAGTCTTGCCTGTGTGGTCAAAGAGGGGGTGAAGCTCTATGTATACAACATCAGAAATGCACATGTGGAAAGAGCAAGGCAACGAGCAACCGAGATTGCTCTGACTGAGGCACTGACAGAAGGTCTCAGCGCCAGTGTGGCCGCAAAGCAAGCACAGAAAACTGGAGCAAAAGCTGCAAAGGAGGCTTCTAGGCAGGCCAAGCGCATTTTAGGTCCAATCTTATCTTCGGGGTGGGATTTCTTTGAAGCCTTGTACTTTGGGGGAACCATAACGGAGGGCTTCCTCAGAGGGGCTGGCACCTTATTTGGGACCTATGCAGGAGGCTACCATGGAGAGCAGAGACTGGGAAGATTTGGTTATCTTATGGGCAGCCATCTTGGTAGCTGGGTAGGAGGAAGGATGGGCCTGATGGTGTATGATATTGTAAATGGAATTGACTACTTGATCCATTTTGTTCAACCAGAAGAAGAAACTAGCTCTGGTTCCGAAGATGCAGATAACTCGAGAGAAAATGTCGGCTATGAAAACCCTAGTGAGCAAACTGATTATTATGAAACCCTCAAAGAAAACCCTGAAGCTTCCGAGGACTGGCGACTCTTCTGAAACAATCTGTTAAGTTAGATTCTAGTTATTGGAGTCGTGTACAATAACTTTTCCTCATATTCCATCTATCATTACTATTGCCTCCCTCCTCCTGTTTGAACAGGCAATGAAGTAAATGTCTTGACATTATTAGTCATGGAATCCATGGTGCATAGAGTTTCCTATTGAACTTGAATTGTTAAAGCTGGTGACAGCAATTATATTGGTGGCTGAAGCCTTTCTTTGTTTCTACAGAAACATGGCTGAAGTGCATCAGTTTGTGATCTGTTCCCACCATGCTTGATCTGTTCCTTCTGTTTGAACAGGCAATCAGTTTGCATGATGAATGAAGTAAATGTCTGACATTACAAGTCATGGGGTCCATGGTGCCTACAGTTTCTTATTGCTATTGAGCTGGTGACAGCAATTATATGGTGGCTGAAGCCTTTCTTTTCCTTGTTTCCTTTCTACAGAAACATGGCTGAAGTGCTCCAGCTTGTGATCTGTTCCCAAAATAAAGATGGTGACAACAATTATATTGTGGCTGAAAGCCTTTCTTTTCCTTGGTTTCCTTTCTACAGAAACATGGCTGAAGTGCATCAGTTTGTGATCTGCTCCCACCATGCTCAATCTAATGACAACAATTTTTCTTTTTCTTTTTTCCTAGGTTGAGAGAATTTAATCACCAGATCAAAATATTATAATATTCACAGAGGTAGTAGAAAGGAATTTGAATTTATTTCCACAAAACTCAACTTCCTTTTAAGGTCTTAATAATGTCCTCCACAATGTTGTTTGATGATGCCACATGAACACTGCACCTGATAGCAACATGACATATATACAGAGATTCAGGAAACCCTGTCTACAATCTCTTCATAATTTCTAGATTTGAACATTCAAGTAGTCCAACCTTAGCAAGCCTCAACAACACTATTTGAGGCCAATAAACAGATGAGTACATTAGAAGAGATAACCAGAACACACATCACAATACAACCAAAAAGAAGGCAGATATAGCCTTTTACCAGTTAAGCCATTATCCACCCTATGATAAATGCATAGGTAGCAATTCTATGCAACATCTTTCACATAGGAATCATGAGCAGCTGCAGGTGGCGCAAAACAAAGCTTGCACACATGGAGGAATTGCTCAAGGACCAATTGCACCCCTGTCAAAGTACAACATGGTCCCACTGGATCCACCACTCACCCCCTCCATCAGCGCATATCGCATGTCATCGGACGGCTTCCAGTGTCTTTTTCTTTGGTTGATGAACCAGTTGTTGATTTGCTTCTGGTCAAGGCCCGTCTTCTCTGCTAGCTTTGCCTTCTCCTCTTCCTGCACACACCATTCCCAATAAGTTAAGCCTCATTACATGATAATCTACCGTAGAAAGACTGTCACCCTGGCTAGTAACAAAGAAGCTGAACATGAACTTTATGGGGCGAAGAACTCAGTAAGAGATTACAGTTGGATACGGCCATCTGTAGTGAGTGTTCCACCAGTCTAATAGCATCAACCGTGCATCCTTCGGTAGCTTTCCCTTCTTCCTCTTCTTCAAGAATTCCTTGCGCAGATTGCTCAGATAGCCACTATACTTCTTCAGCAGCATCTCCTTCAATTCTTGGTCGGCCAGTTGCGAACCGCATTCCTGGCCTTCGGATGCTTCCAGATCTCCACAACATAGTTCTTCAGAGGATCCAATCACTTCCTCTGAGAAAATATACCCATAAGTATCAAATCATGTTATAAACATGACCATAGTGAACACATTAACAAAATATCAAACTATAATGACACATCTCACAACCGGTCAGATACATGTATTTGACACATACATACAACACAAGTCCAATATAGATGCTGGTCACAGTTGAATAAATAAATGACCGGTAAGTGCATGATCACCAATGAGAAAATTCTAATATATTAAACAACTGGAGGAAATAAAATGCTCAAATACAAAAGCCAATAATCGGTTAAGATCTGACATATAATTAATTCACGCAATAGCTCCAAGCCAAGAATGCACAGCAGAGAAATTCTAATTGACACTAGCCATAACACAACAAGAAAAAAATAAAGAGAACCAAAGGAATCACAAGAAGAACCATTGAGAACTCAACCACATCACGGTGTACACATCACAATCCTTAGCATGAGCTAGAGGAATTGTTTGGAGAGACAACAAATTCTTAGCAATCTCTAATTCTAGTTCCTATTTCACTCGACCACATTTTCTAAAATAACCTGATGTTCGATTCTCGAGAGCAGCACATTTAGACAAAAATTGATAAGAAACAATGAAGCAAATGCATGCGTCAAAGTTTTACACAGTTTGATATCCATCACATCACTTATAGGCGAAAAGGCTAAGATCCTTCTTGTTTATCCATTGATCAATTCCAAAATGTAAGCCAATACTCATAAGGCTGAATATTCCACAAACACTAACGAAAACATGTCTAACACAAAAATCTTAGTATTAAAGCATGCAATAACAGTACTAAGACACGAACACCGTTAACAAGGCTATGATTGGATCATAATTTCCACTAATTTAAACTGTTTTAAGATTGCAGTGAGAGCATATCAGATAACCATGATCGACAAAATGCAGAACAAAATATTTAAATAAGTAATAAATTTAGAACAGTAAGAAAAAGTATGTTATGTTAATATGATAAACAAGAAGTATACCGAGCGATATGCCAAGGCATACCAAGCGATGTATATATATATAAACATATATGCATAATATTAAAATATCTAAAGGAGGCGTACGTTGCCTCGGCGACATCGCCTCCTCTTCTCCTCATCACCTTAGACAAGGAGAAGAACGTGGTCTTCATCTCCTCATCTACGGCATTCGATGAAGAAGGCGACAAAGACGTCAACGACCGTAGATGTCTCCAACCATCAGCGAGGAACACGACGAAGAAGTCACAATATCGCTACTCTAGCGGTCACCTGACCGTTACCTCCTAGATCGGGATCGTCGAGGGAGGGCAACACCAAATCGGGAAGCGTCGAGGTTCTCCCGATTCTCCCTCTTCTTCGAACGCTCTCTTCCTTCTTTTTCTCCCTCGACACTTCTTCCCTTGTCGTAGCCAGGTTGATACCACCAGCTAGCGAGCGCTCTACGTGCCGCTCTGCTGGCGGACCGGTACGTACTGCTCGATATGAGCGGTATCATTCAAAATTTAAAACCTCGGTGACTGTTTATAATTGATTTCTGCAGCCTTTTGTACAAACAAAAGACGAGCAATCAATTATTATAATCCTCAACAACTATTAAGTCATGGACAATTTATTAGTCAAGATAAGATGTGCTCTCAATGCAAGCTACAAGGTGGATATGTAAACATTAGCATCACTCTAAAAACAATTACTCAATGGGATCTATTTTTCTTCCGAGGGAAGCTATATACTGTAGGATTATTCTGAAAAAGAAATAAAACTCTATTCTAGAAAATAATTCTAAAGCATGAACCTCAAGTGCAGCATGCTTGACAATAATAAACAAGAATAACATATGCTAATTGAGCAAATGCATCAAAGGTGCAGGAAAGTTTGACATACAACAAATCACAAAAAAGACTCTTTTCTAGGAAATTACACGAATGTTTCTTTGATTTATATGATCCAGTTAAATACAAAGTGCTATTGACATTTCGCTTAAACTAGCTTGGACAGTTTAAATAACAGGTTGTCAAATAACTAAAAAGATGTGTGTCAGCACATCAATTCCACAAAGAGGCATAACCCTGAAATCCGAGAGGTCTCCTAAGTTCAGCATGATATGATTCAGAGGTCATCGCACTTCCCGACCATGCACTCTGGCCTCTGCCCCTCCACATGGTGAAATGAGAAAAGCTTAAAACTATTGAGACAGACACATGAAAGATTAAAGGAAAACCAAATTTTAGAATCTTCAAATGTATTTTAAAGTTTTACCATGTAGATATAAATAAACAATTTTATCACAAAACGTAGGCATTTGGGATTCTAATTAGGATATGTTCTTAAAAAGAAGATATGGAAGCCTCAACACTCAATATGGCTTAAGAAGAAGGTAATCGTGATTCCAAGAACATACAAGCACATTGTTCTTTGATTTCGGGGAAAAACCGAGAGATATCATGAGAAAGATATCCAGGAAAGATGGTACACAGGACCTGTCAACATAGGAAGAGATTAAGCAAGTACGCGACATAAGAACAGATGGCTATTTTCATTTCAAGATTTGACCAGTAAATCTGGGAATTCTTGACAGACAAAGACATCCATAGTTCCATACATCAAGAGACACAACATTAGAAAAAGGTTAGTGTGCTCATGCATGAGAGAGATTTTGGAAATGCCAAAGTGAAAAGAGATTTTCAGATGTTGTCTCAAACAAAAATTCTATTTCTGTCAAATTAAGCAAACTTGCAAGTGTATTTTTGGCTCCGGATCCACATTGAATCATATATTCTTTCCATAGGCATTTTGATTTAATTGGACTTCATTTTCTGCATTATAGATGTGGATCAAGTGTCATTTCCATTTCACCAGAGAGATTTGATTCCATCTAGTTCTGTACAATACAGCAAAAGACACCTTATAAATCATAATGATTAAATAAGTAATTACATTCTCGTGCACTTTATCATGTTCAACAAGTTTGAGGGATTACGAATCCATTGAACTCTGATGCAGGAGAGGCATGGGGAAGAAGTGGGCAAGGATGTCACTTTCCCAACGATAAGAAGGATCAGTGATGCCTGGCATAAGGCAATGGCACAGAAAAAATATTATTGCATGGGCATAATGAGATGTCATTATGGAGGTAAAAGCAAGTACAAGTATTAGGAAAACGGTTCCACATCATTTACGTGAAAACTTGTCGAATCTAACATTTGCCTGCACATCATTACAGAGTCATTCAGTATAAAGTGGATGCAGACCTATTAAATTAAACACTCGGATTACAAAAAAAATGCGCTCCAAATTTCCACTTTTTCCTGGTTAGATCAACATAGAATAATAACAAGTTTGTTTGACCATCAAATATGGACGACCTTTTGCTATTAAAGATTCTAACTGATGATTTGCACGCTTGAACCGTAAGATTGCCAATACAATTGCAAGGGGAAAAGGGTTTTCTTATTTTGTTTCTTGTGACTGAAGAGAGAGAGAGAGAGAGAGAGATGTAATCACTCATAATTTTCACAGAACAAAACAAAATAAATAGTTCAACTTATTTTCATTAGCATATGACAAGTGACAAATAATGTGATATCTACCCAACATATTAGGAAATTCTTAAGAATCTTTACATGACGACCATAAGATTGCGGCCACACTCTTCTCAAGAAAAATGCAGTAAAAATTTTTTTGAACAAATAGTGAATTGCTGTAGTATTCTCATACTAAATTCATGAAAACAAGATTTATGATGGAAATCAACATTTGGTTTGTCTGATAAAGATGCATTACGACCGGTAATCATCATGACAACAATCCGACCAATGTTGTTCTAAAACTTACATCCAACTACAGTATCGTAATCCGCAAGACCTCCCAGTAAATTCTTCATGATTATTCCTAATGTTGTCAACCTTTGAGAGACTTTAATTTATTGTTTATCGCTTCGGCAAACATCAAAGATGCCACTTAGTCTAATAAAAACAGGTGGTTTACATCACATGCCGGTACAGATATAATAAGATCAAATCAAGAAACCCAACTCCTATTAAAGATTAGGCAACCACAAAATGTAACTAAGTAAAACCCTAGCAAGTTATTCCACAGAAGATTCAATAACATGCCATGTTGAACAACTCTAACGAGGTCAACTGTTCTTAGATCGGCAAGCATCAAGTTTTTGGCACAGCCAGTGATCACATAAAATACAGAAAAGAATGTTGCAGACACATTGAGCAAAATGAAATGAGTCCTACAACAGTGATAGTAAGCAGTATCTTTGCTGAACACTGTTACACATTGATCTATCGAGCTAATCAAGAATGATAAAGAGATTAAAAAAAAAACATTAGAGCAGCCATGGAAGCTGCAAAATCTTTGGTCAACTATCTAAAGATGAACTCATTATCTTTTTTCTTGGCTTGGAGAGAAGGGAATCCCAAGCCGTACCATGATCTCAATTCTTCTTTTCGCAATAGGCGATTGATCGGACAACTCGTTCACGACTCTGGACGATAAAGAAGCCGAGGCAGGGAGAAAGAAGACCTACAACGTTGGACCAATCCCTACGCCATTGCCTATTCTGACACAGCTGCGCCCCAGTTGCATGGACACGATTTGACTGCTCACTACCCCAACCCTACCACTCCACCTGCTCTCTCTCTCTCTCTCTCTCTCTCCTACTCTAATTCAACGCACCGACCCCTTCATCTTCACACCAAGGCTTAGACAATGATTAGCATTTACCGGAAGGAGAATTGCCGGTGGCTGCAGCGGCAGCGGCAGCAGCAGAAGAGGATCCTTTGCATAGTTTGGTGAGCTGCATCTCGATATCGTTGAGGAACGAAGCAGCCTCGTCGAAGGGTTTCAGGAGCTCCTCCTTGTACCGGACCAATACATGACAGTATGATTCCTGCAACCAAAGCTTAAATCACCCGTGGAGAGAGCGAGAGAGAGAGAGAGAGAGAGCGAGTAGGAGTTGAAATGATGCAGCGGCTTGTTGGAGTCCTCCATGTTACCATGAACTCATCCAGCTCCGGATCAGCTCCGATCTCCCCACCGCCCATGCTGGAGTACCTCTCCCTCCCGATCTCTTCCAAAAGCGTCGCCACCTCCGGCGGCGCCCCCACCTTCGCGTGAAAGACCGACACATCACATGTGATAATCCATCAACAGCTCTTTAGATTCTTCCCAATCTTTACGCTACTGTTCTATATGTGCATACGAGTAGTAATACCTTCTGACATTCGATGTAGGCGGATAGAAGAGAGGGGTAGCGAGGGTGGTTCGCGATCTGAGCTTTGATCAGATCCGTCAGATCCGACCCACCACCGCCGCTGCTTCCCGTCACCTCCGACGCCTCGCTTGTCCCCTGGCAGCTGGACGCCGACCCCACTGCCGGCGTCTCCCCTCCCCCCAGTATTCCCGGATGTATGCTGAACAGATCTTCCATCCCGTCTCTGAGATGTTGCTTCTAATAGTAGACGAATCAGCACGATTAGGACAAGAAGAACAAGGTAAGTGCACGGAGGAACAGATGGCGCACAGACTTACCAAAAGGAAAGATAAGGATAAAGCCGGAGATGGAGGAATCAGGAAACCCAGAGGCGCTAAATATAGCAGAAGGATGCTAAAGCTGGGAAGAGAGGAGATGAGATAATGAGCGAGCCCTCCACATCTGGCGACGGCGAACCGCAGCTTCCATATGCCACTACTACCGCTGGGGAGCAGGAAGAACAAAGCAGAAACAGCAGCAGCACAGAAAAGCGAGTCATCTCCCACCTTTTCCTGTCTGCTTTGGCTTCAAATAAATAAAAATCAATGGTCCTTCTAACCAAAACAAATGGTAGAAAACAAAAGAAAGAACGAGAGAGCGAGACGGGGGAGGGAGCGCACGTGGACGCCCGGTCCTTGATGTAAGCCAACAGTGGTAGGAACAGTGGGCGAGAGGAAGAGGCCGGGGAGCTGGGGAAGGGGAGCGACCGCCCGTATTTACAGCCGTCCCATCATCATTGACGGAGACGTCACGTCCGGCCACGCGTCCGGCGGGCAGCTGGCGTCGGCCTGATCGGACGGCTCGGGCGCCCCGTCATGGGGAACTGCGTCGGTCGTCATGTGAGCCTCTGTACTAACCTTTCTCCTTCTCCCCTTCTCTGCCCTCGCGCGCCATCAACAGTGCGTCGACTTGCTACTGCCCCATCGGATCGGTTTTCCCAGCCTTCTGACGCATGGATACATGCCCGCTTCCTCCCAGCATTCATACAAATTCCTTCTGTTCAGAAAACTACCGATGATTTCTCTCTTGGCAACTACAAATAATAATAACACACGATCCAACTTCGACACACTTGTAATCGAGAGAGAGAGAGAGAACAGTGAACACTGTTGGCAGTGGAACAAATCAGCAGGGGCGGAAGGCAAGAGTCCAAGCCTTGCCTCCCGTCATAATTTGTGCGGCAGGTGCAGCAGAACTCGAGCGAGGACGCGGTCTTTTAGGGGGAAGCCTGGTTTACCTCCCTGGACTTGTTCTAATCTCAGGCTCATCTGGAAGCGGAGTTCGCTTGTTCCCACCGCAGTACTTCTTGTGATGCATTCGAGGTGAAATCCTTGCCAGCAGAAGGAAAGAGAAAGCCCAAATACAATGATTTCTTTGGCTACTCGTTAGGTATACGAACTCTGCACTCTTCGTAGCCGATAGCTCTCTACCTGAGGCTCGCTGGTGCTTCCCTCATTATTGGGGTCATCCCTCTCTCTCACTCTCATCCCTCTCTCTCTCTCGCTCTCTCTGTATGTATATATATCCTATTTATCTAAAATGCAAATTTTGTCTTCTTAAAGTTGAAAATAGCATAATTATTCATGTAATTTTTATTTTTTTATACATGGTAAATATTAATTTAAAAAATATAAATCACGATTTGGACAACCTAATATTTAATCTAATCAAACCTTGACTTGCATTTTTCACACGTAAATAGTTCTGTTCTTCGAGTTCCCACATCTACCTACGTAGATATTTGGATGTTTCAAGGCCCCATAAAACTGCAGAAAATAAAAGAAATAAATTAGACAAATATAATTAAATAAATGATCTTAAGCTTGAGATGAAATGGATAGTGCGGCCTGCATTAGACGTAATGATCCATGCACCACTAAATTATGCACGGCAACTTCACTTATATTCGATGAGCACCTGCAAAGAAGGATGAGTATGTTAAGGCCGCTAATAATCAAATTCGAGTCTCAAAAGTTTTTGGAGTTTGATTAATATTATCGCAACTAAATCATACCGATGCATTAATATTTATGTATATGGTTTATAATTTTATAAACTATCAGAATGGTGATGAATAAAAATATCTTATCAACATCTCTTCTTTTTTTTATTTAATTATATCCTTTTTAAGAGCTAACTATATTAACATTATGACCTCTGTACTTAAAGAGCTAATTATATCTTTATATTTATATTATATTAGTATTGTGACCTCCACATTTAAAATTTTATATTATAATTTTTATAATTTTAAAAATAAAATAAATAATTTTATTTGTCCTAACATCATCATTTATATTGTCGAAAAACAAAATACATGACATCAGATCGATAGAAAAATGATAATTTTTTTTTTTTACAACGTATAGAATGTTAATATTATCATTTACAAGTAAAATCATGAAAATTGAAAGAAATATTAAAATTATATTTTTTTTCTGTTCACTTTTGCACAAATGGCATATGTAAGATCACATGTTATTTTTTTTTTCTCAGTGCAACTTACTTACAATGTAAGGATAAATGAAATTATTTATTTCACTTTTAAAACTATAAAAATTCTGTTATAATTTTTTAATTACAAGAATCATGATGCTAATAGAGTCTAAATACAGTGTATCATTTATAATTAGCCTGCTTCAAATGTGAAAATGCATTCATTTAATTTTCATTCAATAATTACGTTGCTTTTATAAAACCAAATGCATACACTATCCGATCCGATCCGATCCGATGGATCAAAACTCCAATCACAGACCTTCAACGATTACGATCCAAAAATAATCTTTTATATTATTTAAAAAAAATAAATCAATAGGGCGAGCACAATTCATACCAATGAACATCGATGGAATCTTAAAGATACAAGTCTTAATCCTTTTTATTTTAAATTTTTTTTGGCTTTTAATATCTATCTGCTCGTACTGGTTCCAGCAACACTAATGATCACTTGTGAGACAAAGTTGGTGCTTGCTACAGAAACTCATGTTCCTCCTATCCGAGCCGTGGCCCAAGTGAAAACATTTCCGTGCTATTAAACATAGTCCCTAATTTAATATTTAGTTCATTAAATATAAGATAAGATCTTATATATTATTAAGATAAGATCCTGCCTATAAAAGATAAGATCTCTCATAAATTATTAAGATTGTAAATCTATTTTTAATCTTTCATAATCTCTAATGCTCAATATTATTGCAGTTTTCGATATATCTATAGACCATATAAAAGTTTTTTTTTATGACAACAAAAATATTATATTATAAATTTGATCTATCATTATTTTATTTCAAATTTTGACATTGAAAATTTTCGTATGTTAATAACATAATCATAATTTTTATACTTATACACCAAATTAACATTTTCTTCTTGGCCGAATTACAAGTATTTTTTTTTTGTTTAACATGAATCTCAAACGGATAAATCTTCATACCAAGTTATAGGACAAGATTGTACTTGTTATTTTAATGACATTGAGTACATTTGAAGTTACATTATTTTGGAAGATAGTTTTGGTTTCATGAGACCAATGTGCAAGAAACTAAAACTTCTACGCCAAGGAAAAAGAAAAAAAAATCTAAAGATCTAGATCTTATTATTTTATAAATATTATATATAAGACATGAGCAAACAATTTTAGTGCATTGAGAATTTAACAACTATAAATACATAAAAGATAAAAAATAAACACGACAAAAATTCTTCAAAGACTTTGTGAAGAAGTGTATATCAAAATTCGTGCTTGCCTCGATTAACTAAAGGGATCTCATCGAGTCAACGATCCGATTTCCTCCAACAACAAAAAATAATAATAAATCAACCATATAAATCTTACCATAATTATTTTTTAATTTATGCGCCATTGTTGAATCTTTAAATTATTTTTTCAATATCAAACTCTTTTTTCTCCTGCGCTTACTTTTATCATTATATATATATATATATATATATTTGGGTTGAAATAAAAAGGAAACGGACATAGTGTTCATGCTTTATACACTCTTTTTTATCTTTTGATGTCCTCTCTCGAACTAAAACAAGCACAGCACGATAACAAAAGCCCAACACACCTCCATATTTGTTCTTCGTACAACGTACATGGATGGAACGGGACTTACACGCCAAATCTCTCTCTCTCTCTCTCTCTCTCTCAGGTCTCGTCTCGGCGCGTACTCCTTTCATCAAGGGAGGACGCAGCCTGAGAGCGACCATGAGAACCTACGACCACAGAGGAGGTGGACGGTCGCCGGTGGGAGGTGGTGGTGATGGTGGCCGCTGCTCGGGTCCCCGTCAAAGGCGGACGATGGCGACCAGACGAGCCCGATGTTTTCTCCCTCCCCCTTCTTTTTGTTCTTATCCTCCTGCATTTATTCTCACCCTACTACCGCTGTCCATCACATAGTTCACTGTTCCTTCACTTAGGTTGCTGAATTATACTTGCTTCATTTAGAGATTCTGTGTCCTTAGTGTTGGCAGTCTCAAGTAATAGTATATAAAACAATGTCACAATGCACTCACTGGTTATCTGGATCAGTTCGGTGAATCTTCTTTTGCCATTCAAAACATTTACTATCGGATCATCAATCTTAACTAATACATGTACTCTAATTACAGCTTTAAAAGGTTGATTTTGATTACATTTATACACCTTTGACGACATCCAATGTTGGCAATATTCTCCACCCAAATAGTATTCGACTTGTGAAAGACAAACAACCTCTAATTATACGAGACAATAAATTACTTATCCTTGATGTGTCACTTTAAATCACAATAAAAGATATTAATCCGAGATGATTCGAAGAATATTGTCTCAACCACAAGTGATCATAGATAATGATCCACTAAATATAATATGATAGTCGTACAAAACTTTTCCATTTTATATCATATTATACATTATATAAAATTTTAGTTTTTAAATATATAATCAGTCCTATCTCTATGTCTAATAAATCCATCCATTATTATGAAAACACAACGTTATATATATATATTTAGGTCTTACAACTTGTAAGAACTCTATGAGAGATATAAATACTAGTCTTTTGTTAAATATAAAACTCATTATATTGAGCTTTAAAATATTGTCACAAGGCTTTTTTATTTGATAAAAATCTTATATGATTTTTCTCTCTATTTTTTTAAACGAATAGTACATGTGATCAATATTTTTTTCATGATGTTTTTCAGTGAGTTATCAACATAATAATCCAATAATTAGAGTAACTTTACAGATCGATACAATCATTTCATCAAATTATATCATTGATTTCTCTCTTATCTATATGATACATTTATTCTAAAAATTGCTCACTTCACTTACATAATTCATAAAATTTAATTCCTTTATGGAAAAAATAGAATCTTTTTTATTCTTATAAATCAGTAAATTAATCCTAAAATAAAATTCATTCATCACCCATCTTTCTTATCCCCCCCATCAACTATCATATCCCTTTCATCAGATTACATACATTGTTGATTTGCCCTAATAATGCACACTGTACTTCATCCAATGATATATATATATATATACATACATACACACAATTAAATGAGATGAATGATGCAGAGTGGAGAAACCCTGAGTATAACTCTACAAATCAATCATCATCACAGTTTCACCCACATCTCATGTCTGAAATTAGGAATCCCCAGAAGGGACCTTTCTCTCACTGCTCATGTTGACTGGGTTTTCCACAGGTAGGCTGCTTCTGTCATAGTGCTTTACAACTCCTATTGTTTTTAATTCTTCAAATAAACAAACAATATATTGCTTTTCAAGATGAATGCATCATTTGGCCACAGCATTATATTATATTATAAACAAAATATAGAGTGTGTAGGTTCCCTCTCCAAACTCTTCCATTGGAAATTCTAACTTAATTTGCCAGTCACTTTATAATCTGATTTCCCTCCCTGCGTACATCAAGAGTAGAATGTTTCCTCCAGTTTTTAAGCAGAACAAATATATTTCATAATGACATCTAAAATAGGATTATTCTTCTATTTAGAATATCCGTCAAAATCTTAGAATCAGATTCCACCTATTAAATCCCTCTAAAATAATTTTTTGGTTCTAAAGACCTGCGATCATATACCATGTGATGATCATCTTGGTTTCTAATGACAAATCCCAAACTCTCATCCTAAAAGTCATTTCAGAGTCCATTACTGTTGATCTGGTACCAGCCATGCAAAGGTTTTTTTTTTTTTTTTTTTTGCCACTAAACATGGAGTTGATATATCTCAGATTGATGATGTTCAGAAAATAATCCAAACTAGATATTAATAAAAAATAATATCTTGTAGAACACTGGACTAGAGTTAGCATTCATTTCTTGAGCATGTATGTCTACGATAGATAGCAATCATTGGCCCTAAGGTCACTGCATGCATCCATCATCTTCTTCTCACAACCAGTATCTGAAAACAGCTAGCTAGCTGCCTTTGAGTTTGACATGTGTTTTGCCTTCTTTATCATCCAACAAAACATGAGATAGACCAGGCTTCAATTATGAGAGATAGGTGGCCCATAGCACTGTCTTGGAGACACAGAATATTTACTGGCTTTCTGAAATTTTGCAGGCTTGCATGTACTACATGACTCAGAACTTTGGAGTGAACTCAGCATGCAGCTTTCAGCTCCATGTCTTGCGGGCCATTGTACTGCATGCAGAAAGTCTCTTTTGGATGCACCGCAATTGCTCAAGATGGATCCCTCCCATCCAATATTTTTGCACACGACAACAAGAGAAAGAGCAAGATATGCTGGAGTGGCATGCATCGATAAAGCAGGCTTTAGATTTGGTGCTGACACACCACTCGCATGGTTGGATCTACCCAAATGCTTTAAGAGTTAGCATACAGCGAAGCAGGCAGAAAACACAATGGATATTTATTTTCTGAGCTGACTGCAAATGGATGTCACCGGTCACTGGTCTCAACACCATTTCTAACCAGATGAATTTTCTGCAAGTTTCCTGAGACTTTAAGATATGAGCACCAATTTTTGGATGTTGTTTTGATTCTTATAAAATTATCGTTATATTATTTTAATTATTAAGAAAGGCCGATTCTGCGACGAAAATACGATAGGTGTTGCTAAAAAATGATACCAAAATAAAATTAAAAAATAGGTGTTGCTTGACTTTTCAATAAAACTTCCGAAAAAAAAAAAGGTGGAGCAATCGGATAGCATTGTCTTATTTTGTTTTCTGACAAAACCCTTCTCTCTTTTTAATTTTTGTTCTTTACACGACGAGAAATAACACTATATAGTTATATTTTTAATTTTATTTTAATATTATTTTTTATACATGATAATATATGTAATATTTTTATCAATAGAATCGATGACGTGATGAAAAATATGATTAAATTTTTTTTAAAAAAATATAGAGATCGAAATACTGAAGATAGTTAATTATAAGAAAAAAATAATTTTTTTTTCTGGTGATCATAAATTTTAAAAGGACCAATAGATTTACATATATGATAAAAATTTGATAACCAAATTACTCGACACAAATCTTCATCGCAGTCTACACAGACTAATTTAATCTGTTCAAATAGTGGAAGGTAGTTTTGGGAACTTGATGTGACAATAGTAAACATCGCTTCCATGCTCTCCTTCACTGTGTTGTTTTCTTTAAGGGCGCTTAAAGTTCCAACACCCAATGAGCTGTGGCGGCCAAAGCGGAGCGCGGCTTCCCGCTCTCCCTACCTGCGGCCAAAGCAGCGGGCTCGGCAGGGCCGCATGCAGCGGAAGAGGCGTTCACGTGGGAACAGCAGTCTGTGGCGAGGACGAGGGCCGTCTTTTCGGCTGCTGCCTCTGCTGCTTCCTTTGCTACTGCGAAGAGCTCGAAGACAAGTTGGATCTCTGCAGGTTACATTGCTGCCCCCATGCATCTGGTGTGTACTCTCTCTCTCTCTCTCTCTCTCTCTCTCTCACGAGACCTCCACCCGCTGAGCTCCGTTCTGGGCAGCAGCACAGCCACCGAGGCACATATGGCCTCTCGTAAGCCCCTCCCGCAGGCGCCCAATGATCGGCCGCACCAAATCCAACATCTATATTTAATGTTCTAAACAGCTTCTCTCGTTTGATTCCCACCCCAACCCTTTCTCCGAAAAATCCTACTTCGGTTCCAACTCAAAACTCAAGAACACCACATCACCCTTTTCTTCTGCTTGCTTCGTGGCTCAAACATCGTCATCATTCTGATTAAGATGCTATTTAATGTATCTTATTGTTACGACAAACGATGGTTTCGTTATTGTCGGGGATTTCTCTACTAGTTCTACTAAATCCAAATTAATGATAATAGAATTATTAAATTATATTATTATAATATTTTTTCAAAAATATGAGGATTATTGGTTAAACATATTGAGGATAAACTTAGTTCTGAATTATTGGTTAAACATATTGAGGATAAACTTAGCTCATTCAGGTCTTCAATATTGCACTCACAATGTTCTATCACTGATCTGACAAATCATTTATAACAGTGTTGAAATAATTTTTTTTTAAAAAAAACATATTGAGGATAAACTTAGCTCATTCAGGTCTTCAATATTGCACTCACAATGTTCTATCACTGATCTGACAAATCATTTATAACAGTGTTGAAATAATTTTTTTTAAAAAAATTATTACGTCAAATGATCGTGAAGAGCCAATAAATCAAATCTATTGTTGTTGGAGAAATATCAAGCAAGCTTGAGCACAATGAAAGATTCTGTTGATAATAATCCAAAAAGGTGATGGAAGCTATCGTGTGTCAAATATTTCAAAGCTAGAGTCATGATGCTTTCAGAGAACAAGACCTAAGTAAACGAGATAGTTAGATTTGATGAAGAGTTTAGAACATGATGATACAATGATAGATAAGAGAACCAACAAGTAACACAGTTTTCTTAATTATCCTAACATGGGGATCGATGATTGCTTAAGGTAACATATATATTTATATATGCTACTCTGCTTGTGTACTGTCAGAAATATGGTGGGCTGCAAGGAAGTGATCTGGAAATACTCTGGTGGATCTCCCTCCACAAACTCTGAGCAAAGACCATTTTAGGGCCCATGGGGGAACTCACCCTCCACATAGAAGGCGTCCATGGATGGGCTCAAGTAGTCCAGTAATCACAAGGAAACTCCATGGTTAATACTTGAAGAGACTTCTGCCATTCCAGAATCCAAGAAGAAATTAATGTACACAATTTCTATAGTAACACAATCCCTGGTCACTCAACTTGCAGAAGCCTGAAAAAGATTAAGCTGAGCTCGTAAGTTAGTTTAAAGAGTGGTAAAACTAGAAAAGCTATATGACCTGATGCTACAACTTTGCCCCCTTGGACACATAATTACTACCTGATTCATGATCTTCCACACCCTTAAGATGGGTGTTTACAATAATTCGTGCAAGTCACCTCTCCCATGTGACTTTTTAAGTTTCTCTGCACACACTTTTCCTGCTACCAAACCATGCAAACACTACTTTAGTATCACAGGAACCCTTGAACGTGATTCAGGAACATACATGCTGCACACTCTCAGATTTGAAGGAAAAAAGATTGTGTTGCATCAAGCATATTGAAGGAGGTTCTTACCTTTCCTTTTTGGTTTTTTGTGTTTTGTCTGGTAAGGGAGAATTAGATCAGGGCAGAAGACTCCTCAAGGTGCATATGACTGAACATTTAGTGGCTGAAGAGAGATTTCCAGTAGCCAGGAGCTCAATAAGTGTCAATGTAACAGTGGCAAACACAGCTGGTCATATAAACATTGACATTAGCTTCAAAGAAAAATAAATCCAATTTTTAGCTCAAACAAATAGCAATCTGAACAACTATGATAAATTTAGAAGAAGAATGGATCTAGTTCATGCAACCGCTGAACATAAAAAAAGCGTAGCAAATCTCAACCTCTACCCCAAAGTTTATTTGTATGCAAAGTGAAAACTGCCCATTACAACTGAAAATGTACTCAGAGATTTCAAGATCAGAATACATGTCTTTCTTTCATACCGAAAGAGTGGCACGGATGGCTATTCTTCAGCAGCAACAACACTGATCTCACCCTTCTCCAGCATGTCATAAAAAGCTCTGGTTTTCCTTTGCTCATTCCAGTGGTGCATCTTCCACAGGCCACCAGCAAACAGACCCAGCGTAAGGCCAATGCAGATCTCCTTGACAACACTAGGACCTTTGAGAGTTGCATGTGCAATTTTATGAGCAGCCATCTGTAGTGGCAAACTTCAAGCCTCACCAGCAACAAACTGGAACTGTTGGACCAAAGAATAAGTAGGGTTAGTTCCAACAAATTTATGACAACAATTCTGCTTCAACCTAAAATCATATGACCATAGAGATTATAGAACTTTATGACATCCACTGGTTGACATAACCCTTGAGCTAGTTCAGTTATGTCACACTATTTTTCATAAATTATGCCATCTGGATTATACCCTTAACCATGAATTAAAATCTTGGTTGGTCTTACTACCGGTTGGCAGCCATACCAGTATGAGGCTGTACTGATAGTTGATATGGATCAACACTGGTTGGTACTGCTAGGACCAGAGAGAGAGGAGGGGAAAAGGAGGAAGAAATTATGTGTAACAAGTAGGAGAAGACAACAGCGATAACAATGCAGCAGGGAGCAAATGGCAGTGATAGGATAGGGAGGAAGAGGTGGCAGGGAGGATGCGGCAGGGAGGAGGATATGGCGATGACATGGTAGGAAAAAAGGCAATAGCGCAACTAGCAGGAGGCAGTAGCGTGACTGGGAGGAGGAGGCAGCAGCGAGGTTATGGGGGAGGAAACAGCAGCAGCTGTGCCATAGGAGGAGGTGGAAGGGAAGAGAGAGAGAGAGAGCGCACTGACAGAAAGCGAAAAAGAGAAGAAGAAAAAAAGGGGGGGAGAGAGAGAGAGAGAAAAGATGATGACTGGGCAAAGAGAGTTGATAGAAAGAGAGAAAGAAGAAAAAAGACAAAAAAAGTAAAAGAAAAAGAACAGCTGTCAGATTATTTTTTTTTTTTAAAGATAATCCAGTACTGGTACCAGCTGGTAGGCTTAAAGCCCAACATAGATCGATACAAATTTACTTATCCCCCAGTCCATGCACTGGACCAATAACCTTTGCACAAGAATTAGATTCTGTGCTCAACTTTAGTAAAGTCTGGTTGAAGAGAGTGAAAATCTCAAAACCAACCACTTGGAATTTAGCTCACAAAATCAGATAAACTATCTATTAAAGTTTGTCCAATTATGTAAACAAAATAAAACTGAGGACACCGCTATGAGTGGTAAGAAGGATGCAGATACCTATTAAAAGATCATGCGAAAACATTATTCATTGAGGACATGAAGGCAAGCTCAAATTGTGAAGTTACACTGCTACAATAGTCTATGTTATGAGAATTAAAGTAGTATAGAACTAGAGGAAATACAAGCTATTTATTTTTACCTCCCATTCCTGCTTATCCACCATCATATGACTGATTCAATTTATGTTAATCAACAAAACTTATCACATAGCTACGGTTAACTCCATTTTCATTGGATGTACAAGACATGTAAACATGAATATCGTTGTTCCAAACTTGCAGACTCCATGATGATCCCTTTCTCAATGCCCAAACCTCTTACTGATGTGACATCTTATAAAAGAGGAAGTTTATCATGTACAGAAGTCTTAAATCACTAATTATTACTGTAAGACCAGATTATGCCCCCCAAAGCAATGGGAACAAACAAATTAGAGCCCACCCCTCAAATATCTCCACACATTTTTTCTCAACCTCTGTCACTATGATTGCGATATAAAAAGCATCACATCTGATTAGTGGAGATCTCAAGACTCTCTAAAACGATTAATTTTTGAAGCTTTATCATACCCACACTATGCTTAGATCATATTTGTATGCCATGTCATTTGTTTTCCTCTACATTTCAATTAACTAAAAGCTCATTTTCTTGATAATGAAAATTTGACTGAACACAACAAGTTAAAAGGTTTCATGATCTTCTTTTCTCGTGAAACAACTTGAAGAAACAGTCAGAGGTATGGTCAAATCTGCCGAATCATCAGTCCATCACACTGTTAATATGATAATGAGCTGGGGAGAAATAGAAGAGGATAAACGTGCATGCATGTGTGTCGGTGTATGTATAAAAGAAGAGACAAGCTGAAAGAATTCCCATATCACAATGTTTGTTGAAGGCTTTTGTTCATAAAAATAAACTGAAAGCTAACTTCTAATTCTTGTGCACCAAGTTTGGCACAACAAGCTGAAGTTATCAGCTACAATAGCATGCAAATGACAGGAATAATTGCAATGACAGACCTCTTTGGCTTTCCAAAATGACCAAAGCATAAATGATTCAATTTCAATCATTTGAAAAAAATATTCAAAATAGAGAAAGCAGGTTGAGTACCTGCACATAACTTGCACCGATTTGTGGTTGCACCACCAATGCTTAGAGTTCATTTTTACTTTTAACTAACTATACCATGCTTTATTTCTAGACTTTCCTATATCTTTTCTGAACCAAACGCCAAATTCATCAAACTCACACAAGCAAAAATATTTGTTCCAATGAAGGAAAATTTAAGTCTAGCGTACGCCCAACATCATGCAAAGCCACAAAAACTTACCCCTCAAAATTTCTGTTACCTTTTAATCATGATCTTACATTCCAATACACAAACCTCGATTAAATCTTATGATGAAGAGTTTTTCCATGTTCATCTCTAACCGGCTTTTTGTTTCCCCTTTTTCCGATAGGACACAGCTAACATATCTGACATCCATATATTTGACAATTAATTCATCTGGGTGGGCAATAGCAAGATGTTGACCCTGCCGACTTCCACTCATGAATTCAACGCAAAACTAGCAACAACGACATCATTCATTAACCAACCCCCAAATCACCTAACAACCAACATCCTGTAGCCCTAACATCTCAGCCGCTTCGAGATATCACAACCAGAAGCTTTCATTGATCAGCAGAATGTACAATCTCATCATCCTTTTTAATCAAGAAAAACAAAATCGAGAACAAAAACAATCCCTTTACTCATCTGTTTCGGCAAATCCATCTCGGATCTTCAGACGATAGAGCCAAGAACACAATCGAACGGTGCGGCGCATAACCGATAGAGATCCTAACTACACAATAGGTGTTTGCAGGAACGGAAACAAGGGGGAAAGCGGAAAAAGAAAAACCTTGTGAGAGCTCGATATCAGCTTCGTTGCTCCAACGATTGGTTTCGCAGACAGCAAGGACCGAAGCGGCGGCGGCGGCGACTTGCGTTTATTAGGTGGCCTACGCTATATGGAAATAACGGAAATGGAAGGAACGATACGTTACGAAATCCTACATACGTTTTAACACTCTTGTCGGTCGCTTCATCGCCACATCTCAACAGCCAATCAGAGCACCGATATGACACGCGTATCCAATGAATGATTTCCACGTGATCCTCCGGTCAAAGTAAACATGGCATTCCGCGTCGACTTCTTTCCCCTCCGTATTATAATGATCCGAAGAGACCCGACGACATCTAAACGCTCTCTCTCCTCGCTCTCTTCTCCCCCCATTTCGTCCTCGAATCCGATTCCTGTTACCCGATTGGGCATATTCCGGCGTGGGACACCGACGGCCGGCGGACATGGCGGAAGAGCGGTACAATCGGAGGAACCCGGCGGTGAAGCGGATCCTTCAGGAGGTGAAGGAGATGCAGTCCAACCCGTCCGACGATTTCATGAGCCTTCCCCTCGAGGTAACCCATCCGTTTCCAAAAACCTAGAACCGACGCCCGATTCTTGTGTGCGATCATTCCTTCCTCGCTCTTGTTGGGTTGTGATTCGAGTTCCGGGGCGTCGAAATCGTCCTACTTTAATCGAGAGAATGGTTCTTGTTCGGAGAGGTTGAGATTGGGTTTCCGAATTTGACGTTTATCATTTGGATTTGGTTGATGAACAACTGGATTGCTTTTTCCTACAATGCATAGATGAAATTAGGGCGTGTTTGATTAAGCATTGTTGATATTTTTTGTAAAAGGGAAGCCTTTGAGAATTTCCTTTAGTTTGTATGGGTTTGTGTTTTAAGTCTGTTCTCTACATTGGAAAAAAAAAAAAAATCTGTTCTCTACTTGTACGTTTTGATCGATAGATTATTTTATCTATTATTCTACATTTTATTAGAAGATTGAATTTGTATTTTTTTTTTCTTTTGAGAGTTATCTGCAGTTAGAATTGATTAAGTAGATTTCATGAGCCAAATTTTTGTTGCGATTGTTGAATGTATGTAACACAACTTTTCATATTGACATATGTCATGGCATCCAGGAAAACATTTTCGAGTGGCAGTTTGCCATTCGAGGGCCTCGGGATACTGAGTTCGAAGGAGGAATCTATCACGGACGGATCCAATTGCCTGCTGAATACCCGTTTAAGCCACCTTCCTTCATGTTTTTAACTGTAATCACATATTTCCCTTTCGACTTCTTTAGAAGGCATCTGATTGTTTGTTTCTTTAGCTTGTGTTTTTTTGACATCTTGCTAACATTATTTCCTCTAACTTTCAATTTTTATTTAGCCAAATGGTCGTTTTGAAACCCAGACCAAGATCTGCTTAAGCATCTCAAATTATCATCCCGAACATTGGCAACCATCATGGAGCGGTATGTGGTCATTGTTTCTTTATTCATTCTGGTCATTTTCTCTTTCTTCCAAGTGTTCTTGACTTCATCTTTACATTTGAAGTGAAATATAAGCTTGAACTAGTTAAGCTGATGTTCGTTAGCTGAACAGCTAAAATCCAACAGTTTCTAATGTTATTGTAGTTTTCGGTTACATATCCTAGGGTGCAGATATAATTATTTGCATAGTGAATACTTATGTGTGAAATTTGACATTTCCGACAACAAATATTTAACATTTGCAATTTATGAAACAAATGTAGGAATTTCCTTGTTAGGCAATATACAAGCAAATAGCTTGCCAATCAAAATGTTAGAAGGTGCAAAAGCAATAGATGGCATGTTTGCATTTTGGTTTGAAAACATCTTAAGCTCCTTGATTTATTCTTTGGCATGCAATCCATGCTAGAAAGTTTTTAGTTTGATGGAAAATGAGAGAATAAGGCACATTGAACCTTACATGCCATCTGATTTCTCAAGTCGGGATCTTTTCTTTTGGAAGTAGATAACCATATTTAAAGACAATAATTGTAACTTCATATTTTGCTCTTTTTTATTTTATAGATAGAACTCCTAAATTTGAAATCAAGATGTACTTACAAAAATCACTGTCTCGGTTTAAAGATGCCTTTGTCAATTTTTTGAAGTTTAGTTGATGTGCCTCTCTCTCTCTCTCTCTCTCTCTCTCTCTCTCAAATACACACACATGATGACCTTTCTTGGAGCATAATTGGTTTGAACATTATTATAGTTATACCTGATGTGATTTCTATTATAGCATTGTCCACTACCCAAAGTTATTCGGATCTGCTTTTTGAGTTTCATGTAGGATTGTAATTCAACTTGATTTAGTATCTGCCCATATATTATGGAAGTATTTTTGGCAAGCCCAGTTTTCCTAACATAAAGAGTTATAGCAAGATTGATTTCTTGCACAATGAATTAGCATCATTTGTGTAAACAATACAGCCAAAATAGGAAGTTCTGCGAGCTTTGTGGAAAGACTAATATGCTTCCTTGTACACCTCTATTATTTTGTCAATGTGGAATGAATGCCATTGCTGGAATGTCTTTGGAATTATTGTTAAGGCTAAGTAATTTCTTCATCTTGTTTACAGTGAGAACAGCATTAGTAGCCCTAATTGCATTTATGTCGACCAATCCCAATGGGGCTTTGGGTTCACTGGACTATAAGAAAGATGTGAGGCGTGAACTTGCCATCAAGTCCCGTGAAGCTGCTCCCAGATATGGCAACCCAGAAAGACAAAAATTAATAGATGAGGTTCATTATTACCTTCATTTCCAGATTCTATCACGATGTAGTTGTTAGATATACGTGCCTGATGTTCAAAGTGCTGTTGAACCAGATTCATCAATACATGCTGAGTAAGGCTCCTCCTGTGCCTCAACTTCCACCAACCCCGACCACCGAGCCTACAAATGTCGCTGTAAATGAAGAACAAGTCAATGCTGATTCTGATGCTATTGCGGCTACCGAGGATCTTCCAAACCAGCAAGTAGAACAGGGAGCCATGGAAGATGGGCATGAGGTTCGTGGCAACGCAGCCGCAGGCCCCGTGAGTGCTGGAGTGAGTTTGTCAAGGACGCCTGCAGCCGAGGTGGTTGAGCAGCCCCAGAGGCCTGCTGCCAGAGCTCCAAACTCCCTGGATGATCGTGTGCTCACTTGGGCCGCCATCTGGTTGGTCATCGCTATTTTGCTGCTCTTAGCAAAGAAGTTTCTGAAATCTAATGCATATGCTGGATATATGAGTGGCTTTAAATAGAAGATAGAATGAAGTTGGGGTTAAAGATGAGCTTGTGCTGCACCTACTCCCAAATAAGTTTGCTCATTGATTACCAAGAAGGAAAATGTAGATTCTTGTTCCCAGCCTCTGCTCCATATGATCCTGGACTGGTGGTTTTGCAAAGTAAAATGCTTTTATGCTGGGGAGCATCTCAGGGGTTGATTTCACTATTGCACTTTTGGATTTAAGTGGCAATTCTACGGATGTACAAGCATGCTTCTCAAAAATCATGGTCTTGGTCAACACTTTGAACCTGTATACGTGTAACTACTAGTTCAAGTTCTTTACCTGGCAATAAGATGTGAGCAACTTTTGTTCAAGTCAAAAGTAGTCCAACCAAGAATTTCCACAACTATGGTTTTAGAAGAAACTCATCAATGAAATCGTAATATAAATGAAGATTTTAGAAGGTTATTTTATTAATCAGTTTACACGATGTCAAAGCATATATGGTTTATGTTCAATTAATTAAGTATCTTGAATATCCTGAAATAGAAAGATAAAAATTATTTTTTTTATTAGAATTGTAAACAAAATCATATAACTGAATGAATAATTTAAAATGTAGTTATAAATGAAGTTTTAGAAGGCAATTTTACTGGATGAAAAGTTTATATACCCACTCTCGTGGCTAAATATCTCTCTCCACTCTAAGTGGTTTTCCACTGACTTAAATACTCTTTTATCTCATTTTCAAACTCTCTATTCTTTCTATTTTCTTTTCTTTTTTTGCTTTTTAATAGGTGATGATTAGTAGAAAGTGTGAGTTGAGGGTGCAGCGATCGACGATAGGCATAGGTTGTGGGCAATGATCGATGGCAAGTGTAAGCTAGCAAGCAACGATTTATCACTTATGATCGTCACACACTCGTAACACCTTTATCAACAGATCGTTCGTCGTTTTTATTTGTTTATACATATATTTGATAGCGTGTTTTGTTTTGTTTTTGTGTGTTTTTATTTAAAAATTATGAGCAAGAGCAGTTTATAGGGCTACAGAGTGATTATTCAGAATAGACAATATTGCATCAAAATGACCTAATTTATATGGACTGGGATGCGATGCAAAATGCTAGCCATCTCAACACCCTAGAATCACCCAGGTAGCATGATGAGGATTCAAGGTAGTGTTAGTCATTGTTAGATTCATAAGTTCACACATAAAATTGATATGAACTTGTTGACGTACTCGATACTAGGTGAACAGTTATTTATGGACTTACGATTATTCATTTATTTTCTAAAGTCCATATTTTTTACTTTTTTTCTTTTAAACTAGGTGTTTGTTGAATTGTTTGTAAAGCTATTTTACACGACATCGAGATTTATCCGTTCCTCATTTTTGAAACTAATCAATTGTTATTTTATTGATATTTTGACACTTAAAAGTAAGGTTACAACTAAGTTGACCACTTATAGATGGATAATGTAAGGTTACCTGATGACTTAGATAACTCTAATTAAGTTTATAATAGATTAATAATAAGAAGTACCGGGGAGCATCAATGATGATATGGTGCACAGGCGATGATAATAGCAGGGGATGAAAAAAAAAAGGATAAAATTAGAATTACATGGGCTATTAATAGTAAAATATTATTTTCTTTGGTTGTTGTGAACTGATCAAAGGGGACGAGGGGTAATGACTAAAGGATGGGGGGAGCATGACTTTTTATGAAAGAAAAAAATAAATAAGAATGTTATGCGAAAATATCATGAACCTAGGTAAATTTTTCGAAAATTTGGCCCCCCCCATAATAAAAGGCATGCTACTGACGTTTCCAACTTCGACATGCCACGCTTACGATGAATGTAGACTAAGTTGGCGCCATCGATGGACCCCGCAAGACGTCGATTGCTACCGTCCGTTCACTCCACCTACCAACCGATGTGTGTGACCCACGATTGAGATTTTATATGAACACTCACGTGCAAGTCACGCCCCTGATTCGCCGGGCAGATAAATATGCAGCACACCAACCAAGACACCGTGGGATGTGTTCGTCTCCAAGCCAAAGTGCCACGAATATGGGAAATTATATACATGCCCCTCTCCTTTTATTATTTTTCATATTTAATTTCGACTGGAACTCAAATTGATGTTCCTACCCTCTTTAAAAATATCGAAAAATACGAGACAAATAATCCAATATATTTCAGGTTCTTCGATATTACTTGATTTTATTAGACTATGGTTAATATATGCATGCGTATATATAATTTAAATTTTTGAAGGAATATATATGTAATATTAAAAAATGAAGGGGCAAATACGACTATTTCCGGACTTCGAACTGATAATGGTATTAAAACATAACGAATCTCTCGTCTCGTAACCGCCCGCAGCATCCCCATACAGCTAAAATTACAGTTAACCCCCCAGTCAGAGAACAAGCTTACACTACTCTGCCTAATTACTTAAAATTCATCTAAAAGTAATTAAAAAAAGATATGTGCACAAAATTTAAACTAAAATCTCATAAAATTTATTATTTATTTCATTTCGGTCTTAATATTCAAAATATCCGAATTAGACGCATCAAAATATCTTAAAAGCTCCTCGTGGAAAGTAGTTTGATGCTCGAAGCTTTGCAGGCCCAGAAGCGTAATTGTGGGCTGGGAAGGGGACGCATAAGAAACAACGCCTGGCTCTACCTCCCGGTCATTCTAGGGTTTTGATTCAGTGTACTGCGTCGCTCGGGAGCTCCGCTTCGAGCTCCGGCAATGGCGTTCTGGTGGCCCCTGGTCGTCCTCGGGGTCGCCTTCGCGGTCTGCCGCTTCCTCTTCATGCTCATCCCCCACAACGTCCCCTCGATCGAGGTCGATGCGTCCGATGGTACTTTCTGCGAGTGTTTCCCTTGATATTTTTTTTTGTTTTTTGTCTTTTCTGCTCTTGCGGGGGATCGATTGTGATTTCTGAGATCCTTTTGATTCAGTGCTGGAAGATAGGAGCCAGACCAAGGAGAACAGCTACATATACGTGAGAACCTCCAAATGCTGCTGCTTTTACTTGCATTTTTGTGGTTCTTCGACCGGTTTGATATCGTGGTTCTTATGGTGTTCTGTCAAGTTTCATAAACATGGACGGATTCGAAATGTGTTAGTTGTGGTAGGAGCTGAATACAAGTTCGATGTGCAATATTATCATTTTGAGGTGGAGATGCTACTTCTATGCGTGGGGTCCTATCAGTAGACTACCAAATTGAAGTCGAGCCTGTTTTGGCTTTTCAAACTTGGTCAAGATTTGCCTCATTTATAAAGTTTCTAGATCAAATCTCTTGATCGCTTGAGAGAGATATGAATCTTGATATATTTATACTGTATATTATTTGTTGCAGATACCGAGGAAGGGGAAAATGGCCCAAGCAGACAAGGTTCAATGCTACGAGCCAGCAACCATGAAGTACCTTGGCTTTTGCGAAGCTTTGACACCAGAAGAGGTTGATCTTTCAACTTTCTATTCCATTCGTGGATAGCTTTTCACAGTGTCTTTATGAATTCGAGTTTTCTTTCTAACAGAGACCAAGTTGGCCTATTTGGATAGATGTATCCATTGATATCATGAACATGATGATTCTGGATTGTGGTAATTTCATCGAATAAAGTATCTCAGTTGGTTATATGCGGCTTACGTATTCAATTCTTCTCTACCAAGATTAGTTGCTTCATGTAAAGCAATTTTTTATTCGTATTTGTATCAGGCTTTCTCAAGGCAAACAATGTAGGTTTCATCGTTTTTCCAAAACCGCAGATGTTTTAGTCATTTTTCTTGATGGAATGGGCTTTGGAACTTTTACCTTATCGAGTTAGTGGTTTAACTTTTGTGATTTACCTTTTATTATGTAGAGGCATCAAGCTCTATGATTCTAAAAAATGCTACAAGTTGGAAATGAAGACCTTACTCCTATCTGTATTTGTGGATTTTGATGAATTTAGCATGTTTGTTGTATTCGGATTTTTCTTCAGCTAGATCATATCAGTTCACATTTTGATGTTTTCTTCAGTTGCAACTATGATATTTGCCTATTCCCATTAATTAGGCTGGAGGAACATTGGTTTCATAAGGTCCTCATGCTTTAGACCTTACAATTATCTTCTTACTTCTGATAATTATTATTCTTAACAAGCTATTTGATGTCTCATTAATTTCCTACTTCTATGGTTCTCCTTCTTGAGTTTGGTTCTAAATTTAAATATTTTGGCATGATATTTTGCAACTATTGATGAAATTAGTTTGGAACTCTCTTTTTTGCTTTTTTTTTTTGGGTAATTGTTGAGAAGTGCCTTTGTAATGATTTGACCAGGTCAAGGAGCATGTTGCACAAGCCAGAGAGGCACAAAAGATATGGGCAAGTAGCAGCTTCCGTCAAAGACGACAATTCCTAAGAATCCTTCTGAAGTATATAATTGAGCATCAGGAACTTATATGCGAGTGAGGAATAAATTTGGGTGAAAGTTATTTTTAATTTTTCAAAATTTTTTGATATGTAGCAGAGTTTTCTGTGGATTTGTACTTGCTTTCTAGCCTCAAAAAGTATTACTGTTTTATTCCAAGGTGACAACATCTAACATATATAATTTATAAAAGGCATTGTAGCCTAATGAAGAACTATAGACCCTTTTTTAAATGTTAAATGGTTATGCTGATATCATACTATATAAAATTTGACCTTTTTTTATTTGTGCAATTAAACTTGCATAAGGGTGATTTATTTTTATCAGGCTCATAGATTTCTGATGGGTTATGGGTGGCTGATAGCATAGATATTCATGAGGATTCTGCTGTGAACACATTCTTTGTCATTTAACAGCATTATTCAGTCCTTAACTTCTCTAGTTTTCTTTATCGATGTTAAAGGATTGACTTTAAGCGTGCAACAACTGGATGACTGCTCGCTTTCTGTAGGATCTCTTCTCGGGATACTGGGAAGACAATGGTTGATGCTTCTTTAGGAGAGATAATGACAACATGTGAAAAGATAACTTGGCTTCTGTCTGAGGGTGAGAAATGGCTAAAGCCTGAATACAGGTTAGTTATTATCATCTGAGTCAACTGAAGCTGCATCTCTCTCTCTCTCTCTCTCTCTCTCTCTCTCTCTCTCTCTCTCTCTCTCTGCTTTTCATGTAAATTGCAATTTTTTTTCAAGTTCAGGTTCTTTGATGCAAACATGTTCTAGGTTCTATCATGCAGCTTTATTTTGGCATGAACATTTTCTTTTAAAATTTGAGTTTTCATTTCATATTTGTCATAATTTTTTTTTCACGCTCATATTTGCATTCACTAAAGTCTTTGGGTCTTGTGGTGCCATGTTAATTATTTCATCATCAGTAATTGTGATGTTTTATTATTATTTTTGGAACAAATAACCAAGTGGACTATCTCTACTCTGGTAAACAATGCTTTGGTTTCTTTTATTTGACGAAGACAGTTGACAAAAGAAGTCATTGTTCTAAAACATGTAGGGGTGATTGCCAAAAGCATCCTTGTTCCTGTAGACCATACATTGTGTTTTGAGATGAATAAACAAACTACAGTGAGAAATAAGAGAGAAAAGCTCAAAAGAAATCAAAGAGGATCGATGGTGTACATAATTTTGACTCAATAGATAAATATTCTAGATGACTCAAAGTCAAAGCTAGCTTTAAGATCAAGATGTCAGCATTTATCCTCTGCATATCCCAGTAATTTCTTGCCTCAAAATGATCTAATTACTCCTATTAGAAAGATGTTTAGATTTTGACCTTGACCTTTAAATATCTCTGCTAAACATGAAATTAGGCTATAATATATGCAACCGCTCAGTATCCATATCCATAGCCAAACTGAAGAAGCATTTACTCTTTTATCATTGGTCAACTGTAGTTTCTCATTCCTTAGCAAATAATAAAATACATGGTCTCTAGGACACTGGTTTCTGTGATTGGCGTGGATTGCTATCTGAACCCATGCATATGCTTAGATATTAATCCACATGCCATCATGCATATGCTCGTCATATCATAAATTTTATCAACTGCAAGCAGAGGGTAAGGTGGTTCCTTTATGACCAAGGTGTCCAAGGTTTGTATCATGGAAATAGTTGTTTGTTCAAAGGTGTAAGGTTGTATATATGGACCTTGTGCACTAGGCAGTCAGCTGATGGACCATGTGCAGTCGGCAGCTTTAGCTGACCTACATGCATTTTCAGAAACATTGCAACATGTTCCCACAAGGTGGTAAGAGAATGGAAACGTAACAAAAGAGTCTGACGAGTATTACCTGTGGTCCCACTTGAGTGATCACTAATGTGCACTTTCGACCGAGTACTGGCATGTCACATAGATATGTAGGAATTAGGATAAATATTTTTGTGTGGAGTCATACGTAAATCCTATGTCTTCTGATCAAGCGGGGTTAGATGATTGTTGTCTGAATTGTAAAGCCATAGTTGCCAGGAATCATGTACCTTGTTTCAGGTTGGGTTCATGCCGCAACAGAGTAATTTGACTTTGTTCCTTATACATGGGAATAGTGTAGTTGATTGTCACTGACAGGATTGTCATATAAAGCAACTTTATCTGAAAGGAATGAATTAAGATATTAACAAAAGAAGTGCACAATATTTATGATTTATTTTCAAATTAATTTCTAATTCCAGGTCTTCTGGACGATCAATGTTGCACAAGAGAGCAAAAGTGGAATTCCATCCCCTTGGGGTAATTGGAGCTATTGTTTCTTGGAATTATCCGTTCCACAATGTATTCAACCCCATGCTTGCGGCAGTGTTCTCTGGAAATGCTGCAGTGATAAAGGTATATTAGTTGAGTTAGTTTGTTGTCCGTTCCTTTTTGATTTGAAGTAAGTAGTATATTTCAGAAATTCTTCTGTTACCATAATATTTTTAAAATGCCTACAATGTATGCTTTGCCTTTGAAAACTTCAATATTCTTTTTGACTCTTGTCACATTTCTGTTTTGGGTGGTATGAACTTTTGGCCTTTATTTCTAGGCTTACTTGTCCCAGAAAAATGATCACATTGCAACAAGAAAAAAAGAGAAAACTCGTTCTGTGTCGAAAGTGAAGCACATGAAGTTTCCTTAAACTTTTGTCACAGTTGATGATAATAGTCAACATGGTTCTGCGGTAACTTCTATTTTTGACAATGTGGTGTTTACATTTTTCATAAACACAAAAGCATATCTGGGTTTTGGGGCTTTTAGAAGAAAGACATGCCATATGACTAAAGTTGATGCATGGGTTGTTTGGTTTTCCTTTCTTTTTATCTCTTTTGACTTGAGATGGATGGCCATTGGTATAAGTCTATCGGACTTCTTGTTCTAGAAAATTTTGGTGCTTCATGCCCAGGAACAGGATCAATCTGGATGAAACGTATTTAAGGTAAATGCTTGTTAAGATAGAATGCAGTTCAGTCTAATCCTTGTTTATTTATGTTGATCTCTAAATGCAAATGAAACATCTGTCTTGTCTTCTTGTACGGGTTGCAATTGATGTTAATCTGAAGTGGGTTATTGAAATTGTTTGATTGGTACCTTCCTTGATAATGTTTTGAACTAGGCCATCATATATCATCTTACCGGTCTTTGTAACCAGGATAAAGTCCGCACTTAGCAAGTTAATTATATTTCCAAGTTCTTGTTACAGTATTTTTCATTTGCCTGAAATGGAAAAGAGACTTGCAGGTTTCAGAGCATGCAAGTTGGTCTGGGTGCTTTTATTTCCGAATCATTCAAGCTGCTCTTGCTGCTGTTGGAGCTCCAGATAATCTGGTTCACATAATAACAGGGTATCCATGTGCTTTCAGGAATTTGTAGGTGTGATGAAAGCGAATCACATCCATATTGATTCTAATGCTGCCACTTTTTCCCACCAGATATGCAGAAACTGGACAAGCTCTTGTATCTTCGGTTGACAAAATTATCTTTGTTGGGTCACCTGGTGTGGGCAAGATGGTAATACCTTACCACTGCTATAGTAGTTGGCTAATTTTTTTCGGTCACTTGTCGTACTTACCTAATGTGTAATTTATTTTCATATTTGAGCATAGCTCCATATGTTTCTGCTGCTAATATTTTTGTTATTCTGATTTTCTGTTAGTTGATAAAGAAGGAATTCATGTCCTCTCTTCATTGTCCTTACTAGCCTACTTGATGTGCTTCTCTTGCTTTGTAACCTAAGCATAATCTTAATCCTGCATATTTTCCTAGGCATGTTTTATTATTCATAACTCTGCCATCTCACTGCCTTATCAGCTCTATAATTAACATGATGGATTCTGTAAGGAAAACATGTTTTTTTTTTCTTTAAGCATAGGTGTTCACAAGTGTTGCTAATTAATGCAATAATTTGGGTTGACAGTAGTCAACACATGAAATATTTGTTAAATTCTCTCATTGGTTCTTCGTTCTTATTCATGGAACCTGCAAATTTGCTGTGATAGATGGTGATGGTAGGATCAAACTTGGTTTTAGTGATTGTTCAATTCATGCATCATCATTCTTTGTACTAGGATTATAGGCTTCTGGTCAACATTTCTTATGTAAATGTTACAGGGAAAAATCATAAATGAACCATATGTGTTTCAGGCTCATTAACTAAAATTTATGGGCTTAAAGTATTATGTCTTATGTTTTCATTTAGTTACCCTATTTATAATTTTCATTTTCGCTTTTTCTTTCAGATCATGCAGAAGGCTTCTGAAACCTTAATACCAGTCACACTCGAGCTTGGTGGGAAGGATGCGTTTATAGTGTGCGAAGACGTAGACTTGGCTACTGTATGAAAATTTAATTTTACTTATGCTATTTGAAGAAATCTTATGCTGCTTTTGTACATCTTTCCAGTTTCTATAATAATTCCTTTTGAAGTGAAGCATTGTTTGCCAATGGTTGAAGTCCCTAATTTTCTGTTTACAAATATTTCGAGGTTTTAGGTTGTGCAAGTTGCCATGAGGGGTGCTCTTCAATCCAGTGGACAAAATTGTGCTGGTGCTGAGAGATTCTATGTCCATAAAGACATCTTTACTGCTTTTGTTGCTCAAATAGTCAAACTTGTGAAATCAATTTCTGTTGTAAGTAGAGCCTTTCTTGCTCAGCAAAAAATAGATGATGATGCATCTTTTTCATTCAGTTGACTTCTAATGTTTTCCCTCAAAAGAAGTGAAATAAGGATAACTTTTATTGACATGTTAAATTACTGATCAGAAGAAGGGAGATAATCATGAGCATCCAAGAATGAAGGTGCTTGCTTTTGCTGTATTGTAACAATTGGACTCTTAAGAAAGTTGAATTGGGATGTCTATTTCATTCTCTTCATCTGCTGCATAAGTTACTGGTGCACGGAAGAAAAAAATGATTGTTTCAAGCAATACCAGAATTTATGTGATTTGAGATTGCTAAAAGTTCTTGGTGTGAGAGAATGGTCTGGAATTTTAGTTTGAACTAGGTGGTGCTGAAAGCACCAGTTCTGTAAAATGTGGTTTGTTGTTTTGGAACCTTGACCTGATATTTAACTGAAACGCGAACTATGCACTCCAGTGGTGGACCTAATTCTCATGTATTCCTTAGACATGTCCGAGTTACTGAGGCTGTTTTAGTTAGAATAATAAGCCTCAGCTCATGTCCATCTAAAAAAGATTATTGTTATATCATAGTGTCATGATAGGTTGGGCCAGAGAATTGCAGGACACAGGTAATTTGGAGGTCCTCTGTATAACATATATGCAATTGTTTGCACTTTGCAGATCATCTCTCTCTCTCTCTCTCTCTCTCTCTCTCTCCCCCTTTAGTCATTTATTTTTTTTCCTTATGTTTTTTCCTCTCCAACTTTTTTATTCTCAATCTTCTAGGATAAAATGCACAAAATCCTGTAAAGAAGTCATAAGATGTATCACTCTAGATTTGGTTCGGCAAAGATTTCCACTTCATAATCAGTATTTGTGATTATGAATCAGAAACATTGCAGAAGAAAGATATATCACTGAGCTCTAGATAAATTTTCTCTGTGGTTGCAGAAGGTGAACATGATCTTATGATCAGAATGCCTTCCTACTTACCCTTGTTCTTTCTTTCGTATCTCCAGCATTAACACTGTCCTCTAATTCGCAAGCAAAAATAAGTAGAGTGGTTTCAAGTATAATGCTTAGATGATTCTTTGCATTACTACATCAATGCCATTTTTATTTTAGCTTGGAAATAATCTCGGAATTTAGAAGTCGGTTTTCTACTACTTGATGGGTATTCCTGGGCAGTGTCTGATATATATTATAGGTCATCTCTGACCGCAAAAGTTATATAACAACCTGAATTATCATTTTGGATTATGTAGCCCAAGAGTTAGATGCTTTTCTTTTGGTTGGCTATTGTTTCCATGTTTAAAAGAGAATAATTCTATCAGATGACTGGCCATATTTATAAGAGAATAATTCCTTTCACTTGTTTGACCATCTATTTTAGGGCCCTCCGCTAGCTGGAAGATATGATATGGGTGCTATATGTATGCAAGAACACTCTGAGAAGCTTCAAAATCTTGTGAATGATGCACAGGACAAAGGAGCAGAAATTGTATTTAGAGGAAGCTTTGACCATCTGGGAGGAGATATAGTAGATCAGTTTTTTCCTCCAACTGTTATAGTGAAAGTTGATCATACAATGAAATTGATGCAAGAAGAGGTAGCTAAAATCTTTCAATCGTTGACTTGTATTCAATGATCTAGTTCCTAAGAAATAATTTGTAATTATATACAGGCTTTTGGACCAATCATCCCAATCATGAAATTTAGTTCTGATGAAGAGGCTATTAAACTTGCAAATGACTCAAAGTATGGTCTTGGTTGTGCTGTCTTTTCTGGGAATCAGAAACGTGCAATAGCAATAGCTTCCCAATTGCATTGTGGTGTAGCAGCAATCAATGATTTTGCTTCAACTTACATGTGTCAGGTAATTGTTACAAGCCAGAATTCTGTTGCTCTTGCTTCCTAAACAACATTCTCTCTTAGAGCTTGTAACTATGGATTCCCAAAGCAAACCAAGATCCTCTTATTACTAGATCTTTTAATATTTGTCATGTTTGTGATGGATGTTACCTATTTGGTGTTTTGTTTTTCATAATACAATTGTATATGTGTTTCAGAGATAGTTGGACTTGTCCATTGATCGAATACATGTGCTGACTGATGTTTTACTATTCTGTAACTTTGTGTTATAAAGAAACTTGTATAGAGTGATTTTTTAATAGTTTTCTTTATCATATAGCTTGAAACAAAACACATATTAAAGCAAGGGTTGTCGTTTTGCATACTAAACATGGCCATACCAGTACATACCGAACGGTACTGGTTTTTAAACACATGATACACCAGTATGCATTGGTGATTCAAAGACGAAGGAGAAGAGGAAGGCGTAGTGCTAGAAGAGGAGAAAGGAAGAAAAGGAGGCAGTGGACGAAGAGGAAGGAGAGGACTCGGACGAGGAAGGAGGAGGAAGTGTACCTGTGCACAGTGGGTGGTGAACACGATGAGCGGCTTCATAAGGAGAAACGAGAAGGGCTTACGTTTGGGGTGAAGAGGCCCATGCCTTCTCAAGTTCGGGGTGAAGAGGCTTGCTATGCAAGCCCTAATGTCCTTTTTTTTTTTAATGGTCCAGAGTGTCACGCACTTAGCAAGAATTGCCTAAGTGGTGAGGCACCCTGCGCAAGCCACCAACTTAATTGAAGTTGCCTAAGTCAAGAATCGCCATGCGCCCACTTCGATCGGACTTAGCTTGGATTGCCTAAGTCTTGAGGCGCCCTTGCGACATACGCATCCATGAAAGGGTCACCGAGTGCAACCTCGTCTTGAGTCCCGTAGGACTGTAAAAGAGAAGTTGATTAGTTGTTGGAGCAGTGACGGACAAGTCCCGGCGTCTCGCGAAGAGGAAGCTTTACAAGCATTGAGCGAGCACTTGGAGTGCAAGAAAGCAGAGAAAGAGAGGAGGAAAACAAAGACTTTAGAGGGGTGAATGAAGCGGTGCAAGTCCGCAAACAACTACTCCCAAGTGTCGGGCGCGCGAAGGCAAGTTTCCGTCAAGTTGGCGTGCAAACTTGTGAAAGTGTTCAACGCCCGACACTATATGAAGCCCATCGACCATGTGCCACCCGGGTGGTTCTGTGGTCTTGAGATGGCCGACAAAATTTACGCGTGGCCCACGCTGCAGAAATCAGCCGCGCGCTGCACAAAAACGGAGTGTTTTTGGATTTCGGCGGATCACGGTGAAGCGATCGTTTCGCTGCGCTGCATTTCTTTGTTTTCTGCTGTTTTACGAGGAAAAACACACCAAAACATGGAAGCAGTCGCGAGGATATGTACAAGCATGGCAAGCGGCGACGGACGCGTTGAGCGAATTCTTTGCGAGTGTCGCGATGACCGTTCGTGACATTCTCCCCACTTAAGCCGCCGGCGCCCTCGTTGACGCTCTTTCGTAGGCTTTGATAAATTTGCTTCTTCGTATCGGAGGGTGTCTTACGGCTCCCAGCTAAGCCGGTTTTGGGAAGTTTACGCCACTTCACCAAGTATTCAACATTCACTCCATTGGGTAGCGTTGTCTGCGATCTGCTAAAATGGTTTCAACTCGCTTCGTAGGAAGCTCGGTGGGAGGTTGGCGAGTTGAAAGCGCCTCGACAAGCATCTTGCGGATCGGAGTGGTAGGCTTTGATTCTTTGGCATGGAAAACATTATGCATCTTGAGCCACGCCGGCGATTTGCAACTTGAGGAAACATTACCCACCCTACGATGGTGGGAAGGGGCCATCATACTTGCGCGCGATCCTTTATGCTGTCTTGTTTCTAAAGAATTGGAGTGATCTTGGTTGAGCTTCACCAACACCAAATCGCCGACTTTGTATTCCTGGGGTCGCCTTCCCAAGTCGCCCACTTCTTCATCTTTCTCGCCGCCTTCTCCAAGTAGGCCCGCGTGATATCTGCATTTCGATGCTATTCTTTTGCCAAGTGATACGCGGACGGACTACTCTCTGTATATCCAATAGCCAAAGTGTGAGGAGTCGATGGTCGTTTTCGATGATGATCTCAAAGGGGCTCTTGTTGGATCTGAGCTCCTCATTGCGCAGTTGTAGGAGAATTGGGCTATGTCCAACAACTTCACCAATCTCGTTGATTGGCACTCACGTAGTCTTGAAGATATTGCTCTAGGAGCGAGTTTATTCTTCGGTTTGGCCATCCGTGCGGGGGTGGAGGCTTGAGGAGAAGTATAGCTTGATCCCAACATTTGAACAACTCGGTCGAGAATCGTCCAGAAACCGAGCATCTCGATCACTTATATATTGCGGGACTCCCAATACTTCACCACATTCTTCATCATTAGCCGCGCCTCCTCTGCGAGCGATTGTGTAGGGGTGCGGCAAATGAAGGTTTCGTATTTTGAAAATCGGTTGACCACCACCATGATCGATCCGAGTCCCCTCTTTGTCGGCAAGCTAGATATGAAGTCCAGAGAAATGCTCTCCACGGCCTTTACAGTGCAGAACGGCTCTAAAAGTCCCATCGGCTTAGTTGCTCCACTTTGTCTTGTTGACAAGTTAGGCACGTCGAACATATTCCTCCACATCCGTCCCCATTTTTGGCCAATAGAAGGCCCTCTCCATGAGCCAATGTTCGATGAATACCGGATGTCCCGCCCAAAGGGAATCATGACACTCCTTCAAAAGCTCACGCCTCGGATTATCCACCCGAGGAACATAAACTCTATTCCCTTTGGTGTAGACGAGTCCCTCCTGGACCCAAAATCGTCGTGCCTTGCCTTCTTGGATCAATTGCATCAAGGTTACTACTTGGGGATTTTGCGATCCATCCTTGATTCGGGAAAGGAAGTTGGATTGCTGGCCCGACTTGTTTGGCCTCTGCTCTCTAGTTGCATAGTATTCACGGCCTCCACTTTTCGACTCAAGGCATCGGCCTCGACATTTGCTCTTAGGGCTTGTACTTCATTGCCATGTCAAATTCCGCCAGAAGTCCGCCATCGTGCTCGCTTTGGGAGAGTTTCTTTTGAGTCGAAAGTAACTCAAAGCGATGTTGTCTCGTCCTCGATACAAATCGCGATCCAGAGAAGGTAGTGTCGCCACACTCGTAGCGATGGATCACCGCTGTCATCTCTTCTTCGTGTGCTGAGGATACGCCGCTTCGGTCTCGTTGAGCTTACGGCTTTATAGGCCACCGGGTGGCCCTCTGCATAAGTACTCCTCGATAGCGAAGTCCAAGCATCTCGTATGGACTTCAAAGGGCTTCCCGTAGTATGGCAATTTGAGCAATTGGTTCTTTCGAATGGCAGCCTTTAGGTCTTGGAATGCCGCTTCACATTTGTCGGACCATCTCCAAGGTGCTCTTTCTTCAAGAACTCTGTTAGTGGAGTTGCGCGAATACCCAAAGTATGAAGCGTCGATAGTAGTTCACAAACCCAAGGAAGGATCTCGGTTCGGGCACCTTCTTTGGAGTTTGCCGATCCACAATCTTGCACCTTTGCTTTATCCATCCGAATGGGCGTCGCGATCCGATGCCCCAAGAATAAGATCTTTTACGAGCAAAGTAGCACTTTTCTCTTTTTACGAACAAAGAATTCTCCCGAGAACTTTGAAGATTGTTCGGAGGTGTTGATATGCTCCTCAAGTGTTGGTGTGAGACGACGATATCGCCCAAGTAGACAACCACAAACTTATCCAGATACTCCTTGAATAAGCCGGTTCATAAGAGTCTGAGAATGTGGTGGAGCATTGGTTAAGCCGAAAGGCATCACCAAGAACTCAAACGCTCCATATCTGGTCACGCAGGTAGTCTTCGCTTCATCACCTTCGGCAATCCGCACTTTGCCAATACCCGACCAGAAGATCGAGTTTGAGAAATACTTTGCTTTGCCCGGTTGGTGAACAAGTCCGCAATGAGAGGGATGGGATATTTGTTCTTCACGATCACCTTGTTAAGGGCTCGATAATCGACGCATAGTCGGAGACTCCCATCTTGTTTCTTCCGGAAGAGAAGCGGAGCTCGAATGGTGCTTTGGAACTACGGATGAGACCCGCAGCTTAGCAGTTCATCTAAGCGCTTTACGAGCTCGCCAACTCGGGGGGGCGTGCGGTATGGTGGTCTCATGTTGGAGGCTTCACTCTTGGCTCGGCTCGATAAGATGATCCACGCCACGTGGTGGTGGGTACCGGCAACTCGGGTGGCATAACATCTTCGAACTCCTTCAGGACATTTGCCACGCGGCGAGTTCTTTACGGGCCTCCTCCCGAAAGTGCTTCTAGCTTCATCGCAGCCCACAAGGTTAACTCTCTCTTTGACGCCCTTCTTGATTTAACGCGATAGCTGGCTTTGGGATCCTGGGTTCCTCTTCGAGTGACGAAACCACACAGGGGTTGTCACCTCCCATTAGACATATGGAGTCTAGGAGGCGGCATCGGCACCAACTGCGGCATGCATGAACTCCATTCAAGAATCACTTGAAAGTCATCCAAGGGCACCGCCATCATGTTTGTGCGCCCGCTCCACGATCCGATCTTGATGGAGACTCCTTTGCTAGCCAGATTCGCTTAGCCTCAGGAGTTAACCGCCTTCATCCGACTTGGGTTCTTCTCTAAGATTAACCCAAGCCGCTTGCTTCTCGATCGACGATGAAGTTGTGAGTAGCACCGTGTCCACCATTGCTCGGGTGGTTTGGCCATTAGTCGATGTTTACGCACATCACTCGCGCTCGCTTTTGTTGCCCGGCCAGGTTCTCCCCACTTGACCCCGCAATGCATTCAACAAACGATCGCACCCATTCGGGGTCCTTGCGACTTCTCATCGTCATTTGCCGGCTCGACTGAGCTACTCGAAGCGAGGGCAACCGCCTTGCCCTTGTGCGGCTTAGGGGTTTGATAGAAGGCGACAAGGCATTGAGTGCTGTTTTTGCGGCGATCCCATACACCGTGTGGTCCTCCGCACAAGAAACATCTCCTAGGTTTTGAGGTCCTGCTTTGTTTGAGTTCGGCCTCTTGTGGAAACTCTTCTTCCTTTGGTCACCCCTAGGTTCCTTCCAGGAGGGTGCCTTGGTTGGTGATTTCGTGATCGCTTCTTCTTCCTCGGGTCCTCTCGAAGAAGCAAAGTCGGTAAGCCTTTCTGCGTTGCAATTGCTCGACCAAATCGGTGACATTCCGTCGATGAAGTTCATGTCGAGCCCATGGCTTCAGGCCATCAAGAAAGTTTGACGACTTATCTTTCAGACATATCTTGAATGTCCAACATTAGTGCAGAAAATTGCTTCACATAGTCCCGAATGAAAGTCGTTTGGTGGAGCTGTCTCAACTTCCTCCTTGCGGCGAACTCGGTGTTCTCGGGAAGGAATTGGGTTCTCAACTCACGCTTCAAGTCGTCCCGTGTGTCCACTCGGCACCGACCTTCTTGAATCTCTTCCCAACGGGTTCTCCACCAAAGTTTTGCATCACCGATTCGGATACATAGTCATTATCGAAACTTTGGTGTCCTCAGAGTCGGCCTTGTAGCTCGAAAATCTTGTTCCATATCAAGCAGGAAGTTCTCGAGCTCCTTCAGATCTCTAGCACCCTCATAACAATGTGGGTGGGCGCCTGAAGCTTTGTGTTGGCGCACGCGGTGTTGCTTCCCCGCATTCAACGCCCTTGTGAGCATTGCCACTTTGGAAGTGAGTTAGTCACCATTTCTTGCAAATGTTGTGCGGAGTCCTTTGTGTCATCGTCGTCGGTCGGTCGACTAAGGCTTCAACCTTGTCGATCCGGGATTGACTTCTTCTTGCGAGCTCTCACGCCACGAAGCCTACTTTGGCCTTGGTAGAGTTCATCCAAGCTCGCTTCAAGAACATCAAGCGGGTTTCCACCATTTGTGACCTCTCTCTATGACTCTTTCTTCCGGTTGGCGCTCCAGTTGCGTCTCCTCGCTCGTGGTGAGCAGCCCACTTCTCGCTCCTCATGCTCCTTTGCCCGCTCCTCATGAGCGGTTCTGCAGCGTGAGAGCGAGTTTCTGTCATGCAGCCCTCTAGCAGAGCTGCTTGGGGGCAACATTCCGGCTTGCCCCATCTTGCTCGATTCACCACGCATTTGTTTCGCCATGGCGAGATTCTGCGAAATTTCTTCATTGCTTGCTCAAATTGCTTGCTGCTCGATACCACAATGTCACTCACTTAGCAAGAATTGCCTAAGTGGTGAGGCACCACTGCGGCAAGCCAGACTTAGTGAAGTTGCCTAAGTCAAGAATCGCCTTTGCGCGCCACTTCGATCGGACTTAGCTTGGATTGCCTAAGTCGAGGCGCTACTCGACATACGCGTCCATGAAAGGGTCAGAGCTGCAACCTGTCTGAGTCTGTAGGACTGTAAAAAGAGAAGTTGATTAGTTGTTGGAACGAGCGACGGACAAGTCCGGACGTCTCGCGAAGAGGAAGCTTACAAGCAATTGAGCGAGCACTTGGAGTGCAAGCGAGAGAAAGAGAGGAGGAAAACAAGGACTTTAGAGAGGTGAATGAAGCGGTGCAAGTCCGCAAACAACTACTCCCAAGTGTCGGGCGCGAAGGCAAGTTTCCGTCAAGTTGGCGTGCAAACTTGTGAAAGTGTTCAACGCCCGACACTATCTTTGAAGCCCCATCTAGCCATGTGCCACCCGGGTGGTTCAGTGGTCTTGAGATGGTCGACAAAATTTTCGTGGCGCGACTGCAGAAATCAGCCACGCACATCACGAGCGGTCGTCGTCGCACACTCGCGACAACCGCTCAACGCCCGTTCGTCGCTTGCCCATGCTTGTACATATCTTTGGCGACTGTTTGCCATGTTTTGGTGTGTTTTTCCTTGTAAAACAGCAGAAAACAAAGAAATTTGCACTATAAAACGATCGCTTCATTGCATCGCCGAGAAATCCAAAAACGACTCCGTTTTGTGCGGGCTGATTCTGCGTTGCCATGAAATTTTGTCGATCACTTTCGAAGAGGAACCCAGATAGCCTATCTCGGTGTTGCAATCGAAGAAGGGCGTCACGCGAAAGGAGAGTTAACCTTTGTGGCTGCGATGAAGCTAGAAGCACTCGATGGGGAGGCGTAAAGAACCTCATGCGGTGGCAAATGTCCTGAAGGAGTTCGAAGATGTTATGCCACCCGAGTTCGCGAAAATTCGCCACCACGTGGGCGTGGATCATCTTATTATTTGGAGCCAAGAGTGAAGCCTCAGTGAGACCACCATACCGCACGCCCCCTCCCGAGTTGGCGAGCTCGTAAAGCGATTAGATGAAGCTGGCTAAGCGGTGGTCTCATCCAGTAGTTCCAAGCACCATTCGAGCTCCAGTTCTCTTCCGGAAGAAACAAGATGGGAGTCTCCGACTATGCGTCGATTATCGAGCCCTTAACATGGGTGACGTGAAGAACAAGTATCCCATCCTCTCATTGCGGACTTGTTCGACCAACTGGCAAAGCAAAGTATTTCTAAAACTTCGACCTTCGGTGAGGTATCGCAAAGTGCGTATTCTTGAAGGTGATGAAGCGAAGACTACTGTGTGACGGTATGGAGCGTTTGAGTTCTGGTGATGCCTTTCGGTTTAACCAACGCTCAACCACATTCTGCACTCTTATGAACCGGCTATTCAAGGAGTATCCGACAAGTTTGTGGTTGTCTACTTGGGCGATATATATCGTGATCTATAGCCGAACACTTGAGGAGCATATTGAACACCTCCGAACAATCTTCAAAGTTCTCGGGAGAATTCATTGTTAAGTAAAAAGAGAGAAGTGCTACTTTGCTCGAAAGAGATCTTATTCTTGGGGCATCGGATCGGCGGCGGTTTTCGAGATGGATAAAGCAAAGGTGCAAGCGATTGTGGATCGCAAACTCAAAGAAGGTGCCCGAATCGAGATCCTTCCTTCGATTTGTGAACTACTATCGACGCCATTGGGGTATTCGAGCGCGCAACTCCACTAACAGAAAGATTCTTTGAAGAAAGAGCGACCTTGAGAGATGGTCCGACAAATGTGAAGCGGCATTCCAAGACCTAAAGGTGCTGCTCGGAAGAACGATGCTCAAATTGCCAGACTATGGGAAGCCCTTCAAGTCCATACAGATGCTTGAGACTTTTATCGGGAGTACTTATGCGGGAGGGCCATCCGGTGGCCTATGAAAGCCGTAAGCTCAATGAGACCGAAGCGGCGATATCACAGTACGACGAAGAGAGATAGCGGCGGTGATCCATCGCTACGAGTGTGGCGACACTACCTTCTCGGATCGCGATTTATGCGAGGATCGGACAACATCGCTTTGAGTTACTTTCGGACTCAAAAGAAACTCTCCCAAAGCAGCACGATGGCGAGGACTTCTGGCAAGAAATTTGACATAAGCAATGGAGTACAAGCCCGGAAGAGCAAATGTCGTAAAGGCGATGCCTTGAAAGTCGAAAAGTGGAGGCCGTGAATGCTATCGCAACTAGAGAGGCGAGAGGCCAAACAAGTCGATTCTGATCAACTTTCTTTCCGAATCAAGGATGGGATGCGATGATCCCCAAAGTAACCTTGATGCAATTGATCCAAGAAGGCAAGGCACGACGATTTTGGGTCCAGGAGGGACTTCACACCAAAGGAATAGAGTTTATGTCCCTCGGGTGGATAATCTGAGGCGTGAGCTTTTGAAGGAGTGTCATGATTCCCTTTAGGCGGGACATCAGGGTATTCATCGAACATTGGCTCTCGTGGAGAGGGCCTTCTATTGGCCAAAAATGGGGATGGATGTGGAGGAATATGTTCGGACGTGCCTAACTTGTCAACAAGACAAAGTGGAGCAACTAAGCCGGTGGGACTTTTAGAGCCGTTGCTGTACGAGAAAGGCCGTGGGAGAGCATTTCTCTGGACTTCATATCTAGCTTGCCGACAGAGGGGACTCGGATCGATACTTGTGGTAGTCGCCGATTTTGAAATATCGCACCTTCATTGCCGCACCCTACACCATTCAAGAGAGGAAGAAGCGAAGCTAATGATGAAGAATGTGGTGAAGTATCGGGAGTCCCGCACAATATTATAAGTGATCGAGATGCTCGGTTTCGGGACGATTACGGATCGAGTTGTTCAAATTGTTGGGATCGAAGCTATACTTCTCCACAAGCCTCCACCCCAGATATCACGGACTTATTTGGTTTTGCACTAAGCCGTGCGGCACCAATGCGTATCACCGCAAAGGTCACCTACCCAAATCTCCGCAATCCCTTAGACCTACAAAGGAGAAGACGGGAGAGAAAGCGCTTCACACGGGATCCACAAGCCACTCTTTTAGTAAACACTTTATAGCCAATGCACATTCCAACAATGGATATCACAAGCTCGAGCAGTTTGCACAACAAAGGCATAGATTTGGTCCACTACTGATCGAATTCTATTACAAGTATTCCTCGACGCGCACTTTATGTACAAGCCTACAATGGTGTCAAACTCACTCAAATATGGGCATTTTGCCTTTGGCAAGCCCTTTACAAGCTTTACAAGTGACAACCAACCAAAAAGGGACACGGACAAGCACAAGCATTACACCGAACAAGCCGTTTACAATTTTGTCCGTGACATTCTCCCCACTTAATCCTTCGACGCCCTCGTGAAGCCTTTCACGACGCCGCAACTTCTTTTCTTTGTTGGATCTTCGATCTTCTACTCCTCGCCGCGATCGCCCCTTGGCTCCCATTTGTTCTCCGCTTGTTGTTGAGACGTCGAACTTTAATCCGCCGTGTCGCTTCAACTCGCCAATGACACGACTTTGGTGTGGGGTTGGCAAAGTTGTGTTGATCCTTCTTTGGTTCTTGCGGATTCATCGATGAAGGAAAAGACCATCTTTGATATGCGCGATCTTCAAATTCTTCTTGTCTCTTGAATGGATAGATGCTTTGTTGGAGCTTTAACGAGCATCACCGCAACCTTTGAAGTTTCGTGTCCTTCCTCCAGTAAAATTTGCCCATCGAATCTTCTTCCACTTAGTTGTCTTGAAGGGTCTTCACATCTGTCGTGAGCTCTTCTGCAGGATAACTAAGAGAGTGAGAATCTTGGAGTTCCGCCCATTCTCTTGGGAGTTGAGAAGGCAAAGGTTACTTGTCTTCGCCGCCTCCTCGAGTTTGTACTTCGTGCATCAAGTCGTTCTTGGAATTCGCTTTGCTCTTAGCTCACACTTAGAAGCACTTGAAGTGTTTGCAATCCTTGCCGAGTCGCCATCGTGATTCACCTTTCATTGCCATTGAACTTCGGAATGCAAGAAGTTATCACCCAACTTGGAGTAAGTCTCCGATAGGTTTGGTCGCCTTTGGGATTGTACCGCCTTCTCCATCATTTCGCCGACTCCTCCGAGTAGTAAAGGTACAGATCACTGCATCTTTTATCGCTCCGATCCTTGGTCATGCACTCTTGCATCGACCCGCAGTCCTTCACTCACGGCTATCTTGATGGAAAGTCTGTTGACACCGGTCTTACGAAGTTCTCTGGCTTCTGCCCTTCAGCCTTGTCTTGGTACATGGAGTTTGCCAAAGCATTCTCCTCCTCCACGGCCCATATCACGACCAAGTGTTCTCCCTCTATGAGAGCAAGGGATTGATGACTCCCCGGAAGTCCCGCCTCAGCGGTACCATGGCACTGCGACGCCAATGGCACTACTATCCTTGTTTTCCTCCTCTCTTTCTCTGCTTTCTTGCACTCCAAGTGCTCGCTCAATTGCTTGTAAAGCTTCCCTCTTCGCGAGACGTCGGGACTTGTCCGTCGCTCGGTCCAACAACTAATCAACTTCTCTTTTTACAGGTCCTACGGGACCTGCACGAGGTTGCAGCTCGGCTGACCCTTTGCGGACGCGTATGTCGCAAGGGCGCCTCAAGACTTAGGCAATCCAAGCTAAGTCCGACCGAAGTGGGCGCAAAGGCGATTCTTGACTTACGCAACTTCAGCTAAGTCGGTGGCTTGCCGCAAGGGTGCCTCACCACTTAGGCAATTCTTGCTAAGTGCGTGACACCGCGGCACACGAAAACGGAGCTGTTTTTGGATTTCTGGGCAGATGCAGCGAGCGATCGTTCTGCTGCGCTGCAGCTGCTGTTTTCTGCTGTTTTACAAGGAAAAACACACCAAAACATGGCGAAACAGGCTGCCAAGGATATGTACAAGCATGGGCAAGCGACGAACGGAACGTTGAACGAAGTTGCTGCGAGTGTGTGACGACCGTTCGTGACAAGAGGGTCTGCCCAAGATAGGGGTGGTCTGCATGCTGGTTCATGCCCAGACTGGTACAACCGTGGGTCCTGTGCTGGTTAAATATCGGCACAGTGCAGAGGCATAGTGTTCAACTATATGTAACAAATGAATGCTGGTGCATATCACACCTTGCCGGTGCACATCATATGCTGTATACATCAGCGCCAGCGAAAGTTAACAGTGGTTGGCTGGCTTAGGGAACATACGGGGCAGAGTATCAATCATTGAAACATATTGTAGATTGTGTATTTCTCCCTAAGCTTTTGGGAGCATAGTGAAGGAATAATTATTGTAGTGTTTGAAGTTATAACTTTCACTGTGTGGTCTTTAAAGACTACTGATATGGTTGGATGGAAAAGGTGATATTCAGATCAAATAGTTACATTGGCAAAGTATGTTTTCCCAGAAGTTCTACAGATCTCTTTCTTTTATAATTCTTAAAAGAAACTAAAATAATGATAGTTCGATTTTGTTTGCATGTGTTTAGTTACAATTATATGTATCATATCCTAATGCTGAACTGGCAATGACTTTTCATGTTTAATCCCTATAAGCTATTTTGATCTTCATTTGTCATAAATGTTGAAAGACCTTGAAGAAATTATTGGTGCAAATGGAATCAGCAGCGTCAGTTCCTCTAACCTGTGTTCTGCTGCCTTCTACGTAGTCTTTGCCCTTTGGTGGTGTAAAGCACAGTGGATTTGGAAGATTTGCTGGTGTTGAAGGCTTGCGGGCTTGCTGTCTAGTTAAGTCAGTGGTCGTGGATAGATGGTGGCCGTTTATCAAAACAGTGATCCCAAAACCCATCCAGGTCAGCTATTAAAAACACCTTGCGACTGGCTAAAAAATGTTTCTGATTCCGCTAAAGCACTTAACCATGTTGCATTTTCAACAGTATCCGGTTGCGGAGAATGCCTTTGTGTTTCAGGAATCTCTTGTGGAAGCTCTCTATGGCCTCAATGTGTGGGACAGGTTGCGTTCACTGATCAATGTAGTGAAGATCATTTCAGAACAGAATCCCAAGTCCAGCAATGTGAAGAAAAACCAGTAACTAGTGATGCTGGATTTGCATGATCATCTTTGTTTATGGAGTTGGTTCCTGTGACAGTTCACTTCAACTGCTAATATTTGAACTCTGTTTTTGATCTGCGCTAGCTTCCAACTTGTTCAATTTGTTTAAACATGCTCTTCTTATACCCATTGTCGAAATCCAACCTACCATCCAATGAAAAGATAGGAATGAATGCCTCATGTTCACAGATTCCAGTTGTGCTTTGCCGATCCCTTTATTTAGCTGCTGCTGTAAGAAAAGATGGCGACCTCGGTATCCCAGCCGCTGCTACATGCGCAAGGTTTTTTTTGAATGTTCTCCGATTAAGTAAATTAGAGATGAGTCTTTAAAATTCTGATACAGTTGTTGGGCTAAATCATTCTACATTCAGATTCTGTATATCTAGCAACTGGAACAAGAAGGGGTGCAGAAATCCAGGTTGAAATATATGTTTATTTAGAACTTACATTTTCAAACTGGCCTGAATCAGAAATGCCCCCAGGGAGTGACTTCAGATTTCCATGTGAGCTTGATAAGTAGATCACATCCCACCTATTCAAACATTAAACGCCTTCTATATTTCTGTTAAATTGCAGTGTCCGTGGATCATGCTGCTATAATATTCTTTTGTATTCTATGTTAATCTGATTCTTTTGATCCTCCTTGCTGATACCTTTGCTTCCCTGTCGTTTGTTCAAGTTTTCTGTCTCCAACTAATGCATAAGATCACAAGTCAGTAGGAACAACGATAACGAACAAATCTTTGGTTATTTTATTTATAATTGCTATTAAGTGTTTTTAGATCTTTATTTCTTCCCATGCTACTATAATTAATTAAAAAAATCTATAATCTCCTTTGCATATCTGTGTATCATTTTTTTTTCTCTTTTATCCATTATCGGAGCGACATCTAATTATTCTTGAATGAAAATTTTATCTTTTACTGATGACTTCATATATTTATCTCAATATTATCTCAAGACTTTTTAACAGCAATCAAACATTCATATTCATAAGCTGTCAATAGCCTAAGAACAAGTACATGAATTAACTGAAGGACTTTTATTAGCACAAAAGAAAAAAAAAAGAAAGACTGTGGTAAGTTTTAATTTGCTAAGAGTCTCAGAGATTAATATAGGATCCGATGGACATTTAGCACTTGAAATCCTCCAACAGTTTCAGAGATTTTCTTGTTATTAATTTAAATATTGGGCAAAGAGGACATTAAATGGATGAAGGCTAAGAGGAAGGGGGTCTTCTCTAGAAAATTGTTTTGGTTACATCCGTCTGATGCACCGACCCAAAAGGAATCAACGGCAGATGATCAATACGACTGCCGCTTGTTCATTGGTCCTCCCAAGCCTCAAAATCCGGTTTCCGCTCCGGCCCAAATCTTCGTGCCTGCCGCCGCGAGGCGACCAACCTGCTCCTCGAGGTAATGCTTCCTCCCATTCGCCTCTCTAAACCCTAATGCCTTCATCTTGGTTTCTTGCGATCGTACCACTTTTATGCGATCTACCTACAGATTTCTTTGGGTTCGTAGCGAAAAGCAGTTTAGCGGTGTTGGATTAGGCATACAAAGTTCGATCTGATTGAGGTGTGATGTGGGGTTGTGGTGTGCGTGGTTACTGTTTATATGCCTTTAAGTGTATATCTTTAGATCGTTGATATTTCTCACCCTTTGTTTCAGAGTTTTGAGCACTTTTTAGATTGCTACGGTCTGCTTTTAGGAATTGTGTAAGGAGAAATACCTAACTGCCGTCGGAAGACATAGATGGTTCGTATTAGATCTTGTTAATGTCTCTGCAAGTGCGCATGGCTCTCGATCTTTGATGTGTGTGCTTTGATGAACCATGGCAAGCGAATTGATAGCATATATAAGTAGTTCTTTTGACATTTGGTTCGAGTTTTGGAGAAATTCTGTGCTTATGACATGCATTATATGGAATTTTTCGTTTCAAAAGGATAAGACGGTAGGAGGAGGAAAGATCAGCTCCAATTATTTTTGGATTGTTTTCTCGGACCCATAATGCATGATTAATCTAGCTACTATCTTGTAACAACTTTCTTTTAATCTACTTGGTGATCACATAAAATCCTTGACAACCCACATCTTTTCCTAAGCAGCTCGAACAATTTTCCTTTTGGCCTTTAACCACTCGGTTATTCTTGTTTATGATTGTAAAATATTTGCTGGTGAAACGCTATGTTGCGAATAAAAGAGATGGATTTCTAATATGCTGCATCCAGACTCTGCAAGTATCTGAATTCGAAGGTGGAAACACGGAGAAAGAGGTAGATTTACTTTTACTGAAAGATGATGGAGATATGCATGTAAATGCATTCTCTATGAAGTTTCTTGGTGCTGTGATTTAACAAAAAGTGCCTTGGATTTCTTTTGTCATACATGAATAGTCAAGCTATAACATTCTTGATGTGTGCCTACCATGATTTAAAAGGCGCTCGGGCGCTCGCCTACGCGCTCGCCCGAGGCGAGGCCCGAGCGCCTCGCTTGACTTCCAGGCAGCGTGCTTCAAAGAGGCGTCGCCTGGGCGCTCACACGAGCCCAGGTGTCAGGCGCTTCGGGCGAGCGCCCGGGTTAAACCGGGCGACCAAATCAGAATTTTAGTTATGGTTCGGTCTCCGGTGATTTAGTTGGTTCGATTGAACCAACTAAATCATCGATAACAGCCTCTTCCCCAACCCTAACCCCGCGATTGGCCTTCACCGCCATTGCGCTTCGCGTTGTTGCTCCGCTCGATGTTGCTCCTGCCCGCCATGAGTCGCTGCCATACCGCTTGCCGTCTGCATCGCCCGCTCCGGCTTTCTTCATCGCCGTCCTTGTCAAATCGTCGCCGCTCGTCGCTCCCACCACTTGTCACCAAATTATCGATGGCCCAATCTTCCTTCTTTCCTTCTGCTTCGAGCCTTCGACAGTATACTGTTAACAAGTGTCAATGGTATGAATTTTTTATTTATTAAATTAATAATATATTGTTTTGATTTTAATACTATTAATTTTTATTTATTTAAAATTATTATTAACAGTATATTTATTTATTAAATTAATAAATATTTTAAATCATTGGTGCCAGCGAAAAGAAATGCATATATAAAAGCACTATCTTGAACAGAATAACATGGACACTCGAGTCTTGTAAAAAAATTTCATGCAAGTGACAAATCTTGTGCTTGAATGTTCTTCAATTCATGTACTTGGAGTAATTTAGAAATCACTTTGATGTTAGAAGGTTTTGTCCAACGACGTTTAGAATCAAGTGTATTGTTTTTGATATTCTGTGTGATGATCCTTGTGTTCCTGAGACTATGGAGTCTTTATTTTCTTTCATGCGCAGGCTAAAGCTAGACATGGGACGGAAGGCTGGCGGCTTGTACATAAATCCAAAGAAGTTTCGAGGTGCTGGGAAGCCTTGCATGAAGGAGATGCTATCATTCCTTGGCTGCCTGTCTCTGAACAAAAACAACGATGATAAATGCGTACGACAGAAGGATATGTTGCTTGCTTGTGTGGACGCTCAGGTGCTCAGTCGTGTTTGTCACAGCAATTTTACAATTCTATAATGCCATAGATGGACTAATTCTGCACTGCTTTTTACTTTTTAGATATAGCTGAACTAACCAACATCTGCAGGTTCTTTCTTCTTTTTCTGACGATTTGATCCTTCTGCAGAAAAATAAACCCAAAAGTCACAAGAGCACTATTAATTATCATCTGCAGCGCCTTAGTAGAGAAAAGTTCTGGTAATTAGCAAGTCGCAAGGTTGCCAGATCAACAGTGTTTGTGTAGTTTTCTTGAACTATAATGGAACCAAAAGTTAAGTAAATGCCTGTTTTGGATGGACTCATGCATCGAAGATTGCTTTTATAGATACCATTGACAATTGGCTTCTGATGGTTTTGGAAGAAAACTTTCTTCTCTGAATAATTGCAGGATTCGTTCTATGTTGATGCTACCGTTGTAGTACCTTATTTCTAATGACAAGCTGCTGAGACATTTCTCAGATCCAAGAGCTGAAAATATGGTGGCTTTTATTTTTTGTGATCACATTACGTAATATCTATCTGTATATGTTTTATATTATGTGTTTTCAGTGATGTTGGATGATACAAGTTGGTATCATGTCAGAGATATGATAGCTTACTAATAACAGTACATCAAAGTTGATATTGGATTGAGATTCTAAATCTCGGTTTGAATACCAGATATCTCGAAACTTGGAACTGGTATGAATTTTAATAAACCTTTTATGCGGAGAAAAGCCTCTAATCTTGCTCATTTGTGTCAGGTGCAGGGGTGGTCTTGTTCCTGGTATGATGCAAGCAATAAAAGTGAATTCAGTATTTTTCATGCTAAGATTGATTCAGAAAAACATAATCTAATACATAAATGCAGAGAGAGAGAGAGAGAGAGAGAGAGAGAGAGAGAGAGAGAGAGTACACACAATCTTATGAGCAACTAATTTGAATCTTGATTGGATCATACAAAGTTCAAATGGGTTCAAAAATTTTAGTCAATTTTATTCTTCAAGTGTTTGAGGTTAGAGTTCATTTAAGTTTATTAGATTATTTAATGTAATAAAAATTTTTAATATTTTTTTTAAAAATATAGGGTTGACATTAGCCGATCAAAATTGCCATGAGGTGTCTCTAATGATGTATGACGGGGACTGAGAGCGCGAACGCTCAGTTGCGCTCGTTGGCGAGGTTAACTTGACCTACTTGATGGCAATATAAACCCTTCTACCTCCTATCGATGCCCTTCACGCGTTGGCACTTTTGATTCCGTGGCGTCGCCGCCTCCAATCTTTTGTTCTTTTGTTTCGTCTTGAGCCCTAAAGAAAGAAAAGGAGATCATGGCGAAGAGTCCCATGCGACCGCTGCTTTGGGCGATGGCCGCGGCCCGGCGGAGGCTCTGCGCCGCGTCCGCGGCGTCATCGCCATCGTCTTCTTCGGCGGAGGCACCAACTTCTGAGGTAGGAGAGAGGAAGGAGTCGAAGCCCCTCTACCGCCGGTTGTCGGCGCTGGGGAGAGCACCGGCCGGTAGCGTGACGAAGACGCTCAACAAGTGGCTGAGGGAGGGGAGAACGGTGAGGGCCACGCAGCTCATGAAGTATGTTAAGGAACTCCGCAAGTACAACCGCTACAGTCACGCTCTTGAGGTGATACAAGTTCATTAACTCTGTTCCTTTTGCCCTCCTTATGAATGCAACTATCCGCTTCGTTAGAGTATCAAATTTTGGTCTTTGTTCACATCATTACATGTCCAGGTTATCTACACTATCAAGCATCGGTAAAGAAGTTGGTTCTTTGGAGAATGTTGCATTGTTGGTTATTGTTGTTGTTCATTTTTTGGTCATGCCTTCTGCTTTATATCCTTTTCTTTGGGCGTTTTTGTTCATTGTCTGATGTTATACCAGATTTCACTGCGTTCTTGTTTCTAATAATTGCAATATGTGCAATAACTGGTCTGGTTATACCAGGTTAAGAGTACCTTAAAATGCAACCTCAGATAAAAAAAAAAAGCTCCCACTTCTGGAACTAACGGCTGTTTGAAGGTTTTCATGTCCACTTATGTTCTTCTTTAAAAGTGTGATTTGTTTTTATTATAGTTCAAGGCCTGAAGAGACATATATTCATGTGCAATGCATGTATTTTATTTATTAACAACTGTTTTTATTATAAAAATATGTGGTAAAAATTACACATGCCTTGTCGACAAAGGAGAGCTAAGCACATATAACTTGTCTTTTGGATGGAAATGCTGTATTGGATGTGTGACAAGGCAGTATGGGGATCATTTTCAATGAGTTGTAACAAAAATTCTATTGATCAGGATTCGAGAATAAAATGATGAGTAAATGCAACTACGAGAACCCGGACCACAATAGCAGGGAAAGTCAAAATTCTGTGCATAAGACAAAACTACTTCTCTTTGTAAATAACAAGAATTATTTGATGGTTCATGTTATGGGGCACATCAAAATTTAGTTGCAAAGCTGGTAGAGGATGCAGCCTTTGATCGATACCAAAGCATTTCAAAGCTAGAACCAATTGTTAGAAAGAAGGTGAAAGAGGTCATAAAAATAAAAGTGACAAAACAGTTCCAGTTTGCATTAAAAAATATATATTTAGTATGAGTGTTTTCCCTTGTGCTCTGTGGTCGCTTCTGTATCTGTCAATTAATTTCTTCACGATAACTTTTGTGTGAAACTACCATCTGATCAATGACCAAAAAAACTCATGCTCTAACTAAGCTGAGGGATCAAACTCATAACTTTTTATGAATCTTATTCCATCTTCTGTTTCTGAGCTCTTGATTTTCTTATCATGCTATACATGGCATTCCTCCTTCCTAAGCCTTTCTTCACTACTGCACATTCTTGGAATAATATATACCAAAATATGCTATCACCAAAATGGGCTCTTGAGCTGGTCCTAGTGATTAGTGAAGGTGGTGTCAAGCCAAGTCATTCACGATGCATGACATGGTATTGGATTTTATCACTTGTATGCCTGAGATGTCTGTAGTTCCTGGTAGAACCAGCTTCACTGTGATGTAGGCAGTGATCATCGTTCATAATATATATACATCATCTGAAACTCTTCTGCTGGCTGTACAATATCACAGATCTTCTGATTTCTTAACAGCTGATGGAGTGGATGGCCGATACAAGGGGCATGAATATGTCTTACACCAATCATGCAATACGCCTAGATCTCATATCCAAAGTCAAGGGTACTGAATCTGCAGAGGAGTACTTTTCTCAATTGCCAGAACCTGCGAAAAATGAGCGAACATATGGATCCCTTTTGAATTGTTATTGCTCAGGGAAAATTGCAGATAAAGCAATGTCTCTTTACAATGAGATGAAGGACCGCAACATAGGCTCGAATACTCTGGTCCACAATAATCTAATGTCCCTTTACCTGAAGTTAGGTCAGCCCGAGAACGCCATTACCCAGTTCCAAGAGATGAAGTCAAAGAACATTGTCCCAGATAATCTAACGTGCTGCATCCTGATGAACTGCTATGCTTCACTAAATGACATTGTTTCAGTAGAAACAGTTATAAAAGAAATGGAAGAGGGAGGTGAAGTTACTCTACAGTGGTCTGCATATAGTACCCTGGCTGCCATTTATAGTTCTGCTGGTATGGCCATGAAAGCTGAGTCAGCTCTCAAGCAGCTCGAAGGACTTATGGATAAACGTGACCGGATGCCTTTTCACTTTTTAATCAGTTTATATGCAGGTATTGGCAAATTAGGAGAGGTAAAAAGGATATGGATGTCTCTTAAGGAAGTGTACTCAAAGCCTACCAACATGAGCTATCTCACAATGCTTCAGGCTCTTAGTAAGCTTGATGATATTCATGGTCTAAAGCTTTTGTACGAAGAATGGGAGTCTGTTTACACAGCGTATGATCTGAGATTGACAAACCTGATGATAGGAACTTACCTAAGGAAAGATATGATTCGAGAAGCTGAGTCTCTTTGGCGGAAGGCTTCAGAAAGGGGTGTGATTCCCGATTTCAGGACTTGTGATCTGTTCTTAGATTACAGTTTGAAGAACAAGGACACGGGTTTGGCTCTCATGTGGTTGGAGGCGGCGACATCAATGGTGAAACAGGATGAGTGGAAGTTAAATGAAGATAAGGTGGACATGTTTTTGAAAGCTTTTGAGGAAGCAAAGGATGTTGAGGGGCTAGAGGAGTTGTGCAAAAGTTTGAGGCGGCTCAAATGTCTCGACTTAAATGCATATGAAGCGCTCCTGCGAACTTATCTGGCAGCTGGTAAGAAGGACCCCGGTCTTCGTCAACGAATAAAGGATGATAAGATCAAAATTAGCTTGGAAACTAAGAAGTTGCTTAAAAGGGTCTGTGCGACTAATTAGTATTTTTCGATTTGAGCAATTAGGGCATAATTATATGGAGGAAAGTTGAGCGAAATGTCAGACATACTTGTTTCAGGGCACCGACTGAAATATCATGGTCATGTAGTGCTGACTTTGACACACTGTTTCTCATCAATTCAACCCAGAAAATTGGGAATTCTCGATGTGTTGCAATAGTTTTAGAAAGACAAGAAGAATGCATGAATAGATTATGGCTTCTTGTCCGATGGATCACCGCTGCGTTATATTTCCCAACACGAAGATCAAGGCCATTTGGACAATTTTGATGCTGCCTCATCACACACTTTATTGGATCTGTGTGAATTGTCAATCAAAACATAAAAGATGTAAAAGGCATTGGGGACTTTGTTGAGGTATGGATTTAATTTGCAATTTAAATGATGTACCTTTCTTTCTATAGTGCTGCAGTTCATCTTTTTTTATTTTGATTATTAAAGCTTTTTAGATAATGCATAATTTTTTTCTGCTTCGTGCTCTCATCATGTCCAAATATTAAATATGTTCTGATGCCAAATATCGTCTGATCGATTAATTGATCTATCAACTTCATTTGATTTAAATTATCAATCAAAATATCTAAGTTAAAGTTAATACTGGTATATTCATTGGACTTTTATAAATCAATCTATTGGGTTGGAAGGGGTTAACTGATGTTAGCTTCTTTTTTTTTTTTTTGCTTCTTCTTCTTTTTTTATAGTTCTGTCGCACTGCCTACGTCATGTTCGCATGCAGACTTCTGATTCCATGAACTAATACAAATTAGCCTTTGGTCTTAGTAGTTTATATTGGCGAGTTCCTCCGTTTCGAGAAGCTCTCCCAGTGGATTGTAACCTCAGAGATCGTGTTAATTACTTGAGCTTATGGTGGGGTGGGGGTTATTTCGAAGACCGTATCAAACCCAAGAAATAGATGAGAAAGAGAGGATATATAGCTCGGTGCTTACTCTCGGAGTCCAAAGGTAGTCAATAGTAATACAAGATTAATGAAATTACAAATAGTAATAAAGATTAATTAGAATTAGGTCCTTACATTTTGTAATGATATATATATATATAGATATTTATATTATTTGTAAAATTCAAACAAACTAATATTAATTGTATTTGATTATGATAAACCTGAATGAATGTTGATGAAAGGAATATATTTTAATGTTATATGCTATATCAACACTTGCAAGGGAAAACAATCTGTTTGGGAACTGTGAAAAAAAAATGGATATATAAAGAATATAAATGCAATGTAAAGTGATGATACATTAAACACAATTATTAAAATGATAGTAAATCACATCATAAAATCATAGTAAGATCGTAAAACCACCTCTCATCATCACTTATTCTTTGTAAATAAGAAGAGTTGCAACGTAGACTTTGAAAGGAAAAAAAAAACCCAATCAAATTATTCTAATTGACTTTTCATTGAAAACAACACTTTAAACATAGAAGATCCAAATTATCTACAAGAAAGCTGAAATCTTGAAGGATTCCCCTACGTAATCTTAAACGTGAGATGGACAGACACTTACCCAAAGGCCATCAGCAGAAGAAGAAGAAGAAGAGATCCACCCTCGGAGCTCCAAATCAAACGCATTTGCTGATTACCTGCTGTGATCGCCAGTGAGTTAAACAACAGCGACTGCAAATGCATTACGGATGGACTACCTGTCATGGTAAAAAGCTCAATGCTGAACCAGAACAATTTTGCGTTCCCAGATCCCTACTCGTCGTCGACGAGACTTTGTTCTCTTGGGCTCAAAAGCTTCCATCAGCGCGTCCAAGTCGGATACATCAAGGGACAGTTTATCTCTGACAAAACCATCCAACTCAAAATTACTGTCATGAGAACCCATGTACTCCACGACTTCCGTCTCACGGTTATCAGGATTGTTCGAAGCTTCACTGGAGCTGTAATTTGCTTCCTCCAAGCTTCTCAGGATTTCCTGCCCTTTCAGATCAGAACTCTGATCCAAATTTAACAGTCGCTTTACGCTATCAAGAGCAGGGTCGATGATATCAACGAAGCCCATTATCCACGAAGCGTCATCCACAACCTCTGTGCGCTGGTGAGATAACAAGCAAGTTAATCTAACATTATACAGATGAATTCAATGTGCGATCATTGAATTGTACAACAAAAGCAAGGGAACTAGGCCAACAAACCTATCAGCTGACAATAGAAATCTCCAAAAAAAAAAAAACCAACAAAACACGTTGCATTCTTCCAGAGAGTAGCCAAAAGTCTTTTCAACATTAAGCATGTTGCTTATGATTAATACGATGCAGTGTATTTGTGTGAATAAAACGACCACGACTGCCTGCCTTACACGCACAGTGAAAGTGGCTACTTGATACAACAAAATTAGAGATTGTATTTTGATAACCAGTTAGAAAGCTGCGATACAGAGTGTATCTATCACCCAACTTGAAAGAAAGGATGCATGAACTACTTGGATGTGTTATGGACTAATAGTCAAAGTATGCATGCGAGAGTTGAGTAACTGGAGTATGTTGTCCAAAATTTGTGAAACTCGTAGAACAATGTGGCTGACAGCTCGCATATATGAAGGCTAATGCTGCAGGGGACTGGGAAAGAAGTCAAAGTCTAACAGGACTAATGGAGAACACGTGCTGATGGAGTTGCAAAATGTTTCTTTTAACAAGTTAATGATGTGGGAATAGCTGACAGCATAACCAGCAATCCTTAACAGTCCAATTTTATACTTACGGAAGCTATAGGCTCCTAAATATGATGCGGACAAAGGCGAGAACATGACCTGCCCTCATAACACTGGGCTCAGATTCTGTTTCCAAGCCCTTGGGCTTGAATTTTCGGACGATTGTGGATCCCGAACCAAATCCCATCCCCCAGGTAGCAAGTTCAAAGCATCATGAGATTAAACATAAGCCTAATTACAGACCTAATGATGGAGACCCAATTAAAAATTTTAATAAAGATTTAATCAAGGTGCAAAACATGGCAACTAGGGAACAAGTGCTTTCATTTACGAATAATGGGATGAGTTATTATCTCCTGATTTGGCTTGACTTACTGGAACTGTAGGTAGGGTAATTGTCTTGGAAATTATGTATGACTTGTTGGAAAAGTGACTTGAGTTGATATATTTGTTGGAAGATGGGACTAATGATAATTTGAATCCTACAAATAAAACAATTCTAATGTATTCAGCAGAGAATGATTATTGAAATGAAAATGATCATGTGTTAATCCTCTTTAGATCTCTCTACAATCCTTGGATCTCCTCTTCTGTTCTCTTTTTACTCTCTTCCCTTCTCCCAACCAGTAACTACATCACATCTGTGCATAGAGTTCTCAAGCTTCATCTTGGCTTGAGCCAGTCTTCGTCAAAGCTAACAGTGTCTACCCTATACAACCCTGGCTGATATATACTGAATCAGCAGTTGCAGATCACCTAAGTAACAAATTAGCAAATTTCCCTTTTTTTTTCTTTTTTTTTGGGAACTATGTATATAAATATATTCTGCCCAGAAGATCCATTACCAATGACACCAACCCCAAATCCAAAAATGGGAGCTGCATGAAGAAAGTAAAAAAAGGCTCTCTAGCAACTCAGTTGATAACTTTAACATGAGAGATGCTTATTCTGAACATGCAAAGGTGAATTTAAAGCTAAGGCCCAAAATATGGTGCAAATTTCATCGAGTCAAGGAACCATAATCCAAGATTTTTAGACTAAGGAAAAGTTATAGGTGAGGCAGGAAGATAATAATATTCTTGATTGGTGATAATCTAGGAAGAATATCAAAGTTAATATGAAACAAAATGTACATGATTTATATATAATATCAAGAAAAATGTGGTTTCAGCTCACCATTTCCATCTATTTATCTCTCTAAGCTCAATATATCAAGTATATTTGTATTGATTATTGAAACAATCCTTATGTTTTTGAGAAGCAAATAAACCAAAGAAAAGAGACATGATCTTCAAGATAACATAACATTACAAACTTTCAGTTACGAAGACAATGTAAAGGTAAATTAGGATAACTTGAAGTCACTCACCTGCTGGTAATAAAGGTTACGAATTTCTTCAGCTCGTACAGGATTACCTTGCTGCTCCTCCAATGATGCCCATGTCATCCATGTTATGTAACTTTGAGAATTTATGTTTAGTGAAGATCTAAACAATCTTCTAGCAACTGTTAGGTTACCAATTCTTTGCTCTAAGACACCCCATGCCTGCAATGTTACACTAATCATACTCCACATGAACAGGGGAAGTTGCTTTCCTATGACAAGGTTAAGCACTAAGAAGTTACATAATCATAGAAAAGGTCACCAGTAATTACATTACAGTCATGTACCTGACATATAAAAGGAATGCTAAATGGCAGTATTGGTAGGCTTTTGCTGTATCTTGAAATAAAAAATTATCATCCAACATATGCATTGTTTCCGAAGTCACTAATCATGGGCACGATTAATAAATGTCTTCAATATGAAAATAACGTATCAAATCTCAGCCTAGTATATTTGCTTACAAGATCTTATGGAACGTAAAATCTATTTTCCTTAGCTGATGTGCCAAAATTTGAGAACAGATTTAGTTTTGCTAAAAATAAGCATTTAGTGCAACAAACAAACTTGTACAAAGTTCTAGTGAATCCTTCATTACAAATTTCTCTTATGAATAGGTAGCATCATTGTTGCAATCCTATTTGGATGTTGCTTATGGTCAAAGCTCTAGCACAAACGACCAAAGTTTCAGTTTTGCAGAATATCCTTTGTTGCCAATGTGCCTACCAACATGTCTTATGCCAGACCACTTTTTTCTGTACAAATTAATCTATTTAAACTGATCATGTTATCTTAAAACCAGGTTATCTTTGGTTTGCATAAGAATATACTGTTGGCTAAATAAATAAAAAACACTATGGATAATTATACTTGATATCAATTTCTTATGTCAATAGTAAATTTTCAGGAAATTTCATATGTGAAAACTTTATATATTACTAAAAAAAGCAAGCACATGCGAGAGGAATCAGAGCATGGTTATACAGAAAAATACATAGGGAAGAAAACTGCAATCATTGAGAACAAAGCACAGGTAATCCAATTTAGAAATTGATACATATTCATATTGGAATCTCAAACCATATAATGATACTATTTCTACCTGAAGGCAACGAGCAGCACTCTCAGTAGTTGAATCAATTGATAAAGCCCTTTGGTAAAGTTCCCTTGCTGTGTTAATGTTTCCTTCTTTCCACTCCATCCATCCCCAAGCCTAGAATATAAATAATGAATTACTTAAATAACTTACAATATTTAACAGTAGTGATAATATATTAAAATCTGAAAGAACATCACTGATGTTGACTGGAAGTTCCTAAATGCTAAGACCACTTGAACCCAAAATATAATCAGTTTCTATGTAACAAAAGCCACATCAAATACATCTACACCACATCCAGACCTATGGTGCCAGATAGCGACTAGAATGCACATGCATCACTTGCTCTTCGGCCTGTTTCTACCAAATGCTGATTCATTATTGTGATTCTCGCTCATTCCACTTATATTTATTTTCTTTTCCTATATTTCTCTATTAAAATATCTTCTGTAAGTAGTCTTCTTAAATTATACTTCATATTTTTTCCTCAAACTTTTTTTTCCTTTAAGATTTGGCAGCCAATTACACACTAAGTAAACGAGAGAGATAAAGAATCTACATAGACTGCCTAAGAAAGATATAGGCATCCCACTTTGTCGAGTCCTGCTCCCTATGATTCCCTTAATCCCAAACAGTCTAATGAATTGTACTTTCAGTTGGGAGGATAAAGGATTGCCTTTGGGCTCATGCAGCAACACAAATTGGTAAATATGAAGTGTAGAGAAAACTTCTTACGATCCAAACAGGTTGGTGCCTCGGGTCTAGTGCAGATGCCTTTCTGAACAGGACACGAGCAAGATTTGCAGATGAATGCCTATATTCCAGCAAGGCAAGCGACTGAAGTATGACAGGATCTCTAGGGTTTACCGCATGACCAATCTTCAAAAGTTTCCTCCCTTTGTCGATATCACCCTGATTTGCTTCAAACAATGCCCAGATATGCCATGCAAACCTGTTCTTTGGACTGGCCTGTACTGCTTTCTGTAAATAAAGTGCTATATAAAATTAAAGAAAGAAATATATCTCAGAAATGGTAATATGATCCAAGAATGCACAATGAAGAAATTCCAAACTACAGGGGCAAGATGGATGCCTAAAGGACAACAACCTATAGTGCCAAAGTATTTCTAAGAAAGTAAAACAAATTAGCCTTTTAATGTTCTTGCCACTATCAGCTTCTCTAAATTGAAAAAAAGATGCTAAGAAGTACGCAAAGCTTTGCACCAAGATATGAGATGAACCAATATATTTGATATTTCAGTGTAAAAATTAAGAGATGCAATTGAAGATATTCGGAAGAAAATGAGTATGCATTCTTACATTTGAGACGACAGTTGCTATGAACCAGGTGAATGTTTGCAGCATGTAATGAGATGAACAGGGAAAACTGGGTGAAGTGACATGATAGAGAATGCAAAGTTCCCAAGTAATTAAATATTGCCTGTTTCCATATGGTACATTAGGAATTTACTGGTCCAACTGTCAAACTAGATGCATAATAGGTAAATCAGGTGGTTCAAGCCGATACTGGGCTCTCTCTCTCTCTCTCTCTCTCTCTCTCTCTCTCTCTCTCTCTCACACACACACACACACACACACACACACACACATACTCCCTCAAATTCTCTTCCTAAGCTATCCCAAATCTCTCCAAATCCCCTCCAAAACAATAGGGGAAGTTGATTTCTACACGAAGAGGATTCAATCTCCAGATTTAGTCCAAATTCTCTTTAAATCAAGGTACTTCTGAATCTCTAAATTTCATGTAAATAGGCCAGGAGAAATGTTAATCTTGCACGATTAGGTTGGTTCTCGTACATGTAGACCAGATTGAGGGCTTATCTTACTAGACTTATCTCTAGATTTGACAGCTGATCTAAACTAGATCCATGATTATCAAGCCTTGATCCTCATGGATCTAGCCTAGATTTTTGAATCTAGCCCTCAACTCTGGTCGTGTCCATTCAGATCTATCTTTGATCTAGATGGATCTAAGCTTGATCTTTGTGGATCAAGGCTAGATAGCCTTGATCATTGACCATCCATCTCCATTTGGTCTAGATCTATTAGGATTTGGGCTAGATTTGGTCTAGATCCATTTGGATCTGGGCTAGAACTTCATCTAAGCTAGACTTTCGTGGATTCAGTCTTAATGTTGATATGATTATGAATTTGTGGATCTGACATATGTTGACAACCTTTTTGTAGGAAAATGGAACTAAGGCAGCAAAATCCTGATCCGCATGGCAATATAACCCTGATCCGCATGGCAATATAACCGTCGCATGGAGGCATATCATCATGGTCAAGTATCCATTGCAATTACATTTGGCCAAGGGATTTTCAAATGTTCAAATATGCAAAAAGGTATAAGAGGGGCCTTTTGAGCAGAACTCGATGCCTGAAAAGCACCGTGGCTATTGAAAAATACAAACCTGAAAAAGTGGTGCCATATTCTTCGATAACATTGCAATATGAACCTATATATAAGGTGGATCCTAGTAGAAAAATAACCCCTTTAGTTTAATTTATATAAACTCATTGACCGGTCTCTTTGATACCATATTTACTTCTTGGTGCAACTAAGGGATCATTATAATTTGGATGATTGACACTGAAAATCAAAATTTGCAGTGTGGATCTGTCACAAACCACAACATGCAACAATTGCAAATGTAATTGGTCGATATGTGCTTTGCTTCACAAAAAGTTTACAATTGACTCGCATACAGATGATTGAAGAAATTAGTATATGTCCCTACATTATGTGTTGTTCATGGATCTTGCAAACATATCATATTGATATACAATTTCATCATATCGACGACCTTGTTCGACCTTTCATTGATTCACATCATTCATTTTGGTGGTAGGAGAACTGTTTCTAGATGCTACTTTCAATCATTATTTGATATATGTTTCAATTTAGTGTTCTATTATTTGATATTTTTAATTCACTTTATTGTTGTCTAATATGATTGCATATGTCAAGAAAACGGAAGAAAGAATCCTATAGTATACTTTTCTTTTATTTTTCAGTATTTTCCTGAAGCTCAATAGTCAATATATACTGACACACAATATATTGGTATGAGTCCGGTATATGAAATTAAATATAAATTGAAGTCTGGTGCATGACAGAATATAATTTTCACCATTTTGCAATATGTACTGTTAAACTAGGTTGAATAATGGTCTTGTCTAGCTGAAGTATAGCCTTGCAAAAGCATTAAATACATAAAAAGCCATGTCAGTATGTCTAGCTATGATTGCTAATTAACATGAACATTTGAATAACGACCTCATAATTATTACCTTTAACTGCTTTGAGCTTTGTGGTGCTCATTTCTTTTCCGCAATTCGAGTTAATAACATATATTTTACTAGACTTCCAAGAGCACTATTCCCTTGGGATCATACCATGCACTGGAAATAGCCATTCGTGCTCTCTCTTTTTGAATGATCAAATAAATATTTTGAATTACTATTGTTGACAATATCATTCCTTTTTTGTTCTTTTTTTCCTTGGTTTTCTTGTCTTCTTTTTGGGGGTTTGGAGAAGAATAAATTGGTGAAATGAAATCATACTACAGACACCAACAGGTTCGGTGTCACATTTTACTTCTTGTGTTTATTGTGATGCTAAACAAAACCCTCGCAAATTTTCTTTATGACCTATGGTGTCAACTGACACAAAATGGTGTCTCCTCATGATCTTCAAGTTCCTCATATATGCAAGGCAGGGTGCATGTTTTGTCAAAAAGAAGAGAAGTACTGATTAGGGCAAATTAAGTGACCAAGAATAACCTGGAGAAAAATTTGTCACCTCAAAGAGCTTTTGGGCAGTGTAATTATTCTGTTGTTGCATTTCTACCTGAGCCCATGCCTGTTTCAAGAGATGCCCATGTGAATTAGTCAAACAAATTTTCATCCATAAAGGTAAGTAGCAATTAAACAAGCCCAGTCTTAAAAGTCCAAAACACAACTTACTAGCCAACTGGCACAACTTTTGGGGTTGCATTTGGTAGCTTGCTGGAACAAATACCTAGCCCTCTTAAACCTCTTCCCTTTTGCTTCAAGCAATGCAAGAGTTTGGTATATGTACTCATTTCCACCACAGTATTTAAGTCCTTTGGTGAGAAGATTCCTTGCCTTCTTTATATTTCCTTGCTTTATTTCTAGAACTGCCCATCCATGCCAAGCTGCAATGTGATTCTTGTCGGCTACAGTAGCAGCATCAAAGAGTTCTCTTGCTCTACGTATATTTCCAGCCTTATTTTCGAGGACAGCCCAACACTGTTCAAAGATAAAGTGCAAGATTTGAGTAACATAATATCCATCAAAAGGAATAGTACATAAACAACTGCAGTTAGTTTAATTTCATGAAGATGCTAAATGCAAAGTATGGCATTCGCTGCTTACATGTTAGTATGGCTTCTGAAAAAATATAAAAAATAAAAATATGTAATCAACTTAAAACATGGAGTGCAATATGACCTGTAAAAAGCATTCACAAGAAACATCTTCAGTTGTTTCACTCACAAATTAGCGGATCATCAAGTTTAGCAGTAATCTCCAGATAACCATGCATTGTTTCTGAACATAATTGGATCTTAAGCATTCAAACAAGATCAACAAGAAAAAGAATTTCATATCTGCAGATATCAAATTTAAATTTGAGGTAATATCCAGTTAATCTTATGTTTTTTTGTAACATGACTGAATACTAAGGAAGCATTTAAAACATATGAATGAAGAAATCCAAGTCTTAAACATCTATTACTCGTTATATATTTATCCAAAACCAATATATTCGCTGTCATTTACTAGCTTCACACATGTAATAGGTAACTAAGAGATACAATAGTAGTAAAATATTGAATTCATGCAATACTAAAATAAAATGCCAAACAACCTGCCAAATATAGGAATTTTCTCCCTGTGTAGCTTGACAACCTCTTTCATAAACCGACCTAGCTTCTGCAAATTTTGACTGCTTGCATAAAAGCTTTCCCTGGGCCACGTAAGCTCGTCCATCTTCAGGCCAAAATGAGATGCACTGTGTTCAAATGAAAAATAGAATCAACATAATTAGTCTAGGCTTCAAAAATACAAATATGGGAATGCACTATGTTATAATTTATTGGAAAACTCAATGAATAAACATACTAGAGTCATGTATCATCCAACCTCCACGAATTGTTGGTGTCTGGAATAAGAAATTTATATGACATTCTTTTATTCTGGCAAATAAATATACCATGAAATATATTAACAAAAAATGTTTAATGTTTCAAATTATCAATTTGTGCAATGTCCAATTGCAATGCTAAAATGGAAGGACCGCATTCTAAATATTAATATATGGCCAAGGGAAGATTTGAATTTTCATGTGGTTTTTATGCTTTATATAGACACTTGTGCTTGATAAACAGGCACTTGAATTTGATGCACAAGTGCAGCTTGATATTCTTCCCATAAAAAAACCCATGTTTCGTAAAGTTTAATTCTTCTAAGGACAGGACTCTGAAAGCATTAATTTGCATACCTTACCTATCTTGCATAGCCTTCTTCATATTTTATATACCATCATTTTATATTTTTCATATATTTGATGTCATAGCTCTTCACTTCAGCTACATACTTAATTGTAGTCAACAATCAGGATTGACTGCTCCAGGGAAGAACACATATGAGTCTCGATCATCAGACGACTAGTAACCAATAAATAATTATAGAAAAATACAGAGATTTTACAAAGAAATATATTTTCTGAACTATGCACCTGATACAACAGCAGCTTAAACGCTGCAACGTTGCAGAATGTAGATCTCCAAGATATGGAAGGAGGGAACTTTAGTATATTGTATAATTTAAACCTCTTAAGTGGCCTCTACACTCAAACACTTTTTATGCTTATCTTTAATTAAAAACATCATAGTGTTTATCTTGCAGCACCTGCGATATAGGTAAACGGAGAAAACTAAGGACATCTATTTGCGTTGACAATACAATAAACTTATGCCCATCTTAAAACCACTTGGACCCAATCTAAACTTATAATATAACCGACAACTGCTGCAGGTAAACATTATTAACTATGTAGACATCCATTTGCATCGAGAATCTAATAAACTGATGCCTATATTAAACCAATTAATTCCTATCTAAACTCGTCATTTAACGACAACTGCAGCAAACCAAACTATAAAAAGTAAAAAAAAAAAGGGTACCTTAAGGAGAATCTCTTCAGCTTCTTTAAACTGGAAATTCCTAGTGAGGACCTTGGCCCGATACAAAGCCAACTCCAAGTTAATCCCCAGCGGCCTCTCCCCGGCACCTACGACCCGCTCCGGCTCAAACATCGGCATCTTCTTCGCGAACTCCGACAGCTGCTCATCAATCTTTGAAGAAGGCGTGGTTTTCTCCTCTCCCCCGCTCGTCTCATTGGATTCCACCAAAGAACCGACCGCCGCTTCTTCGAGACTCTCCTTCACCGGCCGACGGACAACGAGGAGTCCCTCTGGCCCGCCCCCCTCATCTGGGTCCTCCGAGTCCTCTTCGATCTCGTCGTCGTCTGACACGGAGGAGAGGACCTGTTCTTGGAGGGGGGCAGGTGATGAGGTCTTGGAAGAGGAGGGAGGAGATCTGAGGAGAGGAAGAGAGGAGAAGGATCGGATCGGGAGGAGGGCGAACGATCTGGGTATGAGATTGGGGTTAGGGTTAGGATTTGGGGAGGAAGGGGAAGTGAAGAGAGGGAATTGGGATTTGGGAGAGGAGAAGAGCTGCATTGCTCCCTCCCCTGCTTACTCTCTCTCGGCGCCTCCCTCGACCACTGGATAAAACGGCATGGGGGAGCGGCTAAAAGGCGCGCTTCTGGATCACACGAGTTTTACACGCCTAATTACTTTTTTGCCCTTAACATTCGCACCTGCGATGGATGGTGGCGGTTGCTGCCGCGGGTGTTGAAGCGATACGGGGGGTGTTTTGGTCACATGGAGATACTACGAGGATTTGTGGAGGTGGTGGAGAATTAGCCACGTCGGTGACCACGGCTCAGCCGCGGGCGCTTATCAACCGTTCACTCAGCTTTACGATTGAGAACTCGGTTAATTGAAATCTGACGTGATGGATATGGACACTGTGGAGATCATTTCCAAGCACCGAAATAACATATTTATCCCTTCAAATACAGCATAGATATATGTCTTCAAATATTATGTACTCGTTCTGCTTTGAATAAAACATAAATTTTGTTTAAAAAAATGTCATACACCACATCATACAAACCTTCGAGACATCTTGCATTAATAAATTTCATCAAGTATATATTTAATTTATATAATTATAGTTATAAATAAGTCATCATTCATTGTCATCCTTATAAGCACAATAACTCAAAAATAATTATATATTCCAGATTACTCTTCAAGATTTTATCTTTTCGATATGAGCATCAAAATGTACATAAAGGAAGATGCTATTGCTTATAATGTCTTAATTCTCATAGTCTTCGATCGATATAGAACTAAACATTTTCCGCTCCCCTAATAAGTGAGTCAATAGTTCATAAGCTCTAATTTTAGCATAAAAAATAACCGGATAAAAGAATAAAAAAATATTTTAGTAAATAATGATCGACATAGATTATTATGGTTTGATAGATTTTTTATAATGGGTTTGATCGAAAGAATAGTCTACGACATACATCAATATATTTTTTAAATATTTTATATTAGACTAATTTTTGTGTGATTAAATCATTGATCGGGTTTGGTTTTCCTTGTTGATTGGATTGTTACCTACAAAGTTATGATTGGAGTGAATATTTTCTTATCGATTATATAAACACATTTACTAACCAACTTCTTAATCTAATTTTTTAAATAATAAATTAGTCGTATTTATTTTATCATTAAGAATTGTGATACAAAAGTTACGGAGTTTATGAAATATTACACGACTTAAAATTGTTATCGAACACTTACGATTTATTCTAACCATGCAAGGAAATTACTTGAGCTCATATGATAATGCAAATCTTGGATGACTCGTACATCACAATGTGATAAATCATGATTCGATTGTTATCGTCCACATGATATATTGACTGTGATATAACTTGACCAGCTTTTCGTATAAAACATGTCAAACTTCAAATAAATCTAACATGACATGCTTATAAATATATTAGATAAAATGAACATGACATGGATAAAATTTCAGTTCCTTACAGAGGGAAGAAACAGTTGATCTAACATCGTGGCTCGGCTCGACATGGACCAACATCGTCGGACGGTCCGGACCTTAACCGGTTCGCCCTCTCGCCAATTAGACCGACCGCACGTTATTGGCAGTCGGCCGCCCGCCTCGAAATATCCGATCGAAGGTAGATGGGTTCGCCCCTTCGGTGATCAAACCGGTCACATCGTCAACACACACCATATAACCCGTCCGACGCTCGCCTCTGATTCGCCGGGTCCGGTCGAAGGGTTAGGGTTTTGGATCGAACTCGACGAAGCCGGTCAAGTGAGAAGGAAAAGCTCCATCGATCGGAGTTCTCGTTCTCGATCCCTTTGTTCCCATCCTCGATCTCATGTGGATCTGACCTCCAAGATCCAGATCGAGAGCGATGGCGATCGGTGGTCTCGTCCTCGGCTTTCTTTTCGCTCTCTTTGCCTCATCAGCTGCCGCGGATGCGATCCATGGCTGTGGTGGATTCATCGAGGTTAGGATCCCGGATCCAATCCACGTTCGAGAGTTCCTTGTTCTTTTGACCGTGTTAACCTGGTCACTTTGCTTCCTCGCTTGCTTTATTGACGAATTAGTGGTGGTTCTCTCAGGCGAGCTCACCATTGGTCAAATCAAGAAAACCTTCGGGTGCAAAGTTGGATTATTCACACATAAGGGTACGTTCTTAAGAGTTTAATGTTCTGCTTTGAGGTGTTTCTTTGAATTGTTAGTTCATTGTGTGTCCGTGGTGAGTAAATTACTATAAGCCTTGCTGAGTTTTAGATATTACTGTGCATGCTGTGTTTGTATAATTGAACCACCAATTATACTACTGGGCTCACTTCTCGATTTGAATCTACTTATATTATTCTAATTTCTGGCAGTTACTTGCTTATTTATTTCTTATTTCTTGTATATATGTGTATATATAATATAAATCTTTCATTTTATTTAATATTTTGTAGTGTGTTTTTCTTTCTGGTAGATTTATTGGTACTTGATTGTATATTATGTATTTCCTGTCTGGATTGTGGATTATCTAACATCACAATTTGATTTAGGTTGAACTGTGCACGGTTGATGGGTTGGTCAAGGAGTGGACACAATGTGCTCCCAATGGTTATTATTTTATCCCAGTTTATGACAAGGTGTGATATTTCGTAGTTAATAGTGTTTGTTCCGTTTATTATACATATGCTGAATAAGCCACACTTGATGGACTATGATGCAGCACTGTTACTTATATAAACGTAAACATGACGAATGACAAGTTACTTATCCTTCTTTATTCTTAAGAGTCCATTGAATTGCATGCCATTATTGTAATTTTATAAAGCATGGGATATCCCTTGTGTGTTTAGATATTCTAGTGTTCAGCACCATTGCCTTGAATAGGAAGACTCAGGTATCCGACTGCACTTTATTATCTAATGTATTGAGGAGACCTATACAAGTTATCTTTTCCATCTTTTGCGGGTGTTGTGATGGCTTTAATTTTTCCTTGTTTTGTTGGTTTCAAATATTATCAAGCATAACCAGCTCTAGTGCTTGTCTTTTTAAATCATTATCAACAATTTTTGTGCTGCTCATCCAAATTCTTGATGATGATAACTGTGGTGCTCATACATTTAAATTTCTTTTAAATTGAAAAGCCATCTTTGAAGCAAGATGTTATTCTCTTTTTTCCAAGGTTTGCAATACTGAATGATACTGTCCAATACGGGCGATACATACCGATCCATCAGCAGATCGATACACGGACCGCTCGCTACCAAGCAGTACCGTCGATTGAGCTCGTTATCATTGACGGTAATCGCCGCTCTCCTTGTCGATGACTTCTCATCCGTGCGCGGGAGAAGAGGCATCAGCGTTGTGGGGCGGAGAGAGGCGAAGATTTTTTTTTCTTCTCTTCTCAGGCGACGTTGTAATTTTTTTTTTATCTGCGATGTTGCTCGAGAAGAGAGGCAATGTCGCCCAAGGCGATTTCGCAATTATTATTATTTTTTATCTGTGACGTCGCCTCGGCGATGTTATAATTTTTTTTATTTGTGACGTCGCCTCGGTCGACATTGCAACTTTTTTTTTAATCTGGCGATGTCGCTCGAGAAGAGAGGCAATGTCGCCTCCTCTTGGTTTACCTCTATATATATATATATATATATATATATATATATATATATATATATATATATATATATACCAAACGGTATACCGAAATATACCACTCGGTATATAGTACCATACCGTACTGAGCAAGTCTTGAAACTCCGGTACGATACGAAATTTCAATCCTTGTTTTTTTTAATTTTTCAAATGAATTGGTTGATAATTGGAAAAAGCAGTAGCTCTTGTTTAAACTTGAAAATCACTTGAAATAGTTCTATTCATGGACTCCCGTATTGACCAATGCTTGTTGGTCCATTTGTTCTGGCATGCCACATACAGATACCTCTTCATTATCATGTTGGCATGGACTTGTAAGGCAGAGAACCCTTTTTATTTCTCATGTTGCTTGTTCTCAGAATCTGAATCAAACATGTGATTCACCAGCTCAAACAAAATTGTCAATTTATTGATTTCTGTGCCTCCTTTTTCATTTTTTTGGTAAGTCTATTCCACTAGCATGTCTGTGTTGGTGTCGCATCAATGAGGCTCATGCTGATGGCCCATAGCACACCAGTCTTGTTCTTGCATGGGGGAGCACCATCCTTGATTTGAACTGCTCTTTTTTGTCATTCATTTTTATGGAATGTGGTGATGTTTCATACAGCCGCTTTCAGCCTAAAAGGTTGAGTAGCCTTTGATTCTATTCCAAATGTTTCTGTTATCTAGCCTTTGGATACGGTAGTCATCCATCCCAACACTTCCTAAGAAAGTACTAATGATCTCTGAACCAACAATATTTGCTATGATACAAAGATGGACAGAAAAAAAAAAAAGAAACAATTTTGTAGGCATCTAATCTAGTCTGGATTTCTGTTTTGTTGTCTATATCAAACATACATTTACTTTTTATGGTATTGAAGTTATTGCTCATTTGTTGGGTATATTTCTGTCTTAACCTATAAGCACTCACTAATCATAAGCTGGATTGAAGTTTGAAGGCTGAACCTACTTCCTGTTGATGGCCAAGAACTGAAGCCTCCATATAATTGTCTATGTTTATTGGGAATGTTTTGGTTGCTGTGGAAGTTTAATTTTACATCATAAATATTTGTTTTCTTTTCAGCATCACCTATTTAATGCCTCAGTGTATCACTTCTTCATGCTAAAGCACTTGCAAAGGAACTGTATTCAGACTCTAGATCTATCTCATAATTTTGTTTCATAGGATTCAGCCATCTTTTTTTGTAGCATTGCTGGAGGTAGTATGAAGTATGAACAAGTGAATAAGTCTCTGTCTCTGTGATTGTGCTATAAGCAACATTCTGGGATCACCTTCTGAATTGTCAAGATACTTTGTCATTTGGAGTCTTGATTATTTCTTCTTTGACACTGCAAAATTAAACCATTGAATTTGGTGCATTGTCATTATGTTTACACATTCGTCACCTTTTTTTAACTTCTCAAACGTAATATGAAGAGTCGCTGATGGTTCCTTATTTTATTAAACCACAAAGAAATTTTCCAACTACCTTTTATTACAGAATAAATACATTTTCTTAAAAAATACATTAATTTTATGAGTATCCCTGATTGCCAGAACTTCTATGGAAGACACTTTAACATTACAACTGTAGATTACTGGTTGACTGAGTCATGTGATCTGATTGGCATACCCTGGCACAAAAATAGCTTGGCCATAGTAGATAATTGCTAATACCAGAACTGATGTAGTATTAAAGTCGCTTTCTAGCCAAAACTACAATTCTTGTTTCTTCTATATGATGTTTGATTGCTACTACCTCATTTAACAGGGTTCATTTGTTCTCCGAGTAAAGGGGCCTGATGGATGGTCATGGAAACCTGATAATGTGAGTCAATGGGCAAACAAGTTAACTCAGTCTTCTAGTGTTGATTATATGAACCTTGTATCTGCTGTGCAGGATGTATTTTTTTCGGTTGTCAAACTATTCTCTTTATGTAATGTTACTGGTCATAAAACTCTGCAGGTCAATGTTATTGTCGACCAAGATGGCTGTAATGCAAATGCAGATATTAATTTCCTTCTCACAGGGTATGGCTCATGCAGACAAATTTCCCAATTCCTTTTTTTTAATTGTCAAGAGAAAGCATCTTGGTTATTTTTGTCCATAAAGCCTGATAATACTTCTTATTTTTTTCTTTTATACTTCTGTAGGTTCACCCTATCAGGAAGGCTCATTGGTGCTGTTGGTGGTGAAAGCTGTCCCATAAAAGATGGAGGACCTTCTGGTGTAAAAGTTGAGCTATTGTCAATGTCGGATGACCTTATTGCATCTTCTTTGACATCGGCAATAGGAGGTTATTCATTCACAAACATCATTCCAGGTTTGACAAGTTTACTTTTCTTATGTCTTTTTACCTTAACTTCAGAGTAGATAAATTTGTCAAACAAGCTAATTAAGCTTCTGTTTTACATTCAATTACATTGACTTTTATATTATGACACTTTTTGTTTTTCTATTCTGTACTCATTGGAGAACTAAAGCTGTATTTGGGCTTGGGATATTCCCACTAGCTATTCCCTTGCACAAATTTACATATTTTAGAATTTAAATTTAGCAGACTATTGCAACTTGTCCAAGTTATAGGAGCTGCATAAGATACAAACAAATTGCAGGCAAGTACAAAAAGTAAGAGATAGGAAATAAATGTCTTCTGTTCATCCAGTCATGAGTGGAGAATATGAGTGGTGGCAATTAATTTTAGCTATGATACAGGATACAGATGATGCCATACCAGCTCTCGAATCATATACAAAGATAGGTATTTGGACACATGTATTGCAAAAGGACCAAATAGGGGAAGGGTGTCCTTCACATAGTAAAGATTATTAAGTATGAGAGTCATTTCCAGCTCGATGAGTGTTTTGAATTAGAAACTAAGATTCTTGGTGTTATGGTAAGTATAAGGTTAAGACTTGTGTACTTTGACCCAAGGTCTGCAATACCGAATGATACCGCCCGTACCGGGTGGTATGTATCGGTCCGTACCAGGTGGTACGTACCGGTCCGTCAATAGACCGGTATGCGGATCGTCCGCTACCGCTTGGTATCATTGATTGAAGTGTTACAGAGGCGTTATCGTTGAAGGTGATCGACGACGAGAAAGAAAAGGGAGAAGAGGAATAATGAAATAGGAAAAAGAAAGGAAAGAATCTGGATATCGTTGCTCTCCTCCTCGTCTGTCGGCGACGACTTCTTATCCGCGGCATCGGCGTCGTGGGGCGGAGTGAGCTTTTTTTTTTTAATCAACGATGCCGTCGCCCAAGAAGAGAGGCGGGCGACACTGTCCGTCGCAATTTTTTTTTTTATCTGCGACGTTGCCTGAGAAGGGAGGCGATGTCGCTTTTTTCTCTTTTTTAATATGCGACGTCACCTCGGCGATGTCGCCCGAGATATATAATTATATATATACTGAAATATATCGTTCGGTATACAGTACCGTATCGTACCGAGTAAGTATCGAAACTCTGGTATTGTACGAAATTTCAATCCTTGCTTTGGCCCTCCTCAAACCTTGTTTTGGTGGGAGCATCGTTAACTTAGCAGTGCTTTTATCTATGTCCAAAATTGCCTTGGATGGAGGCAATGATGCTGAAAAAGAACTTCTGACCAAAAAGTAAAGCATGGAAATGTACAGTAGATTGAACAAAAAGTTTATCTGCAAATAAGTTCTGCTCAAATCATTGAATTGCACATGTAATTATTTCGCCGAACCTTTTGCAAAAATTAAACATCTTTGAAATTGGTAATGTGCTTTGGATCTGTTCAGCAGCTAGATAAGAATCTGCTCAATTCTTGCTTTCAACCCTGCTCGAGTGTCATCTTAAGATTTCTTCTTCTTTACATATCGATGAGACCAGACTAAGATCATGGTTGTAACTTGATTAGATGCAGCTCTAGATTATAAACAAAAAATTCTGAGACTTAAGCAGCAATTGGAATCAATTTAATGCTTTGTAATATGCTTAAATGATGTTTAAGCAATTATCATCAATTTATTTTATTGAAGCATCTATTAACTTGTTCTGGAATTGAATATTCCATCTTCTTTAACTGCCTTTTCTTACACAAGTTTATTTTTTCAAATAATTTCCTAATTATTCTCATCGTACGATGCAGGAAATTACAGATTACATGTGACACATCCAAATTTAGAAGTCGAAGTTAGAGGTTCAACAGAGGTTTAATATGCTTGTTATTACATTTAATTGTTCTGCAATGCACATTAAACTGTTAATTACCTGGTTCTAGTTGTTTGTCTGTGTAGGTGAATATAGGCTTTGGAAATGCTGTGGTGGATGATGTCTTCTTTGTTCGTGGATATGATCTTCAAGGTTTTGTGGTTGCACAGGTATTGCAGTAATTATACATGAATGAGACTGCATCATCTTGGTTATTGCATAGACATTTCCTTTCGGTCCTCTGTTGATCTTTGAGTCTTTCTGTTTCTCCTTGTCAAGATTCTATTTAAACTGTATCTCCCTTGGTGATTTCATGGACATGGTATGCTGACCTTCTTTTGACCAGGGCATCTATTTCAAAAGCTAAAACGTTATCTGCTGTTTGTATCTGTTAATTGTAACCTTTTTTCTATCTTCTTACCACATTCTGTTCCAATATGTGTTACTGGAGATTTGGCCTTAGTAAATGCCTTGTGTTTCCCAGATAAATGCATGTAGAATCTGTCATATCATTCTCTTTGTCTGCACTCACCCAATGGTCAATTGTGAAATGGAAGAGGAAAACTAAATGAAATTCTAGTCAGCCATGATTTAATGTCTGGCAAGTGATATCTATTCTTACCTATGTATGATGGACTATTTACAGATCTTTTATGGCATGTATGATAGTTTTAAACTTTTAATAGCACATATCAGCTGCCACCTAATGCAAAGTAGAAGCAAGGAAGGAAGATTTATTACTGTCATTACCATGGAATAGCCTTTTTAATTGACCATTTGTTTAGGAGCTCTTGTCTCTTTCAAAAGTACTATTCATTAAATATAAATTATCTTACATGCTTTAATTAGCTTTCTCTTCATCCAATCAGACTTTCAAATGTCAGCATTGTTGTGCCATAATGTAAATCATCATAGAGGTTTCAACCAGCGTTAGCTATTCTGCAAAATACAGATATGCTGCATTGACATAATGCTAGTAGTTGGGCATAGTTCCATTTCATTGTCCTTAATATACATGAATATATATATTTTTGCAACATCCTTTCCTATATTTTTTATGTCTATTACTTAGAATTGATTTGATATGTTTTCTTTGTCGTCCATTGTGTTCTCTTGAGAAAGCATGCATGGCACGTGGAAGAAGTCCAGTACACTATGAGCTATGAAGTTGGATATGTACTGCAAGTCTGCAACAAATTCTCAATAGTGGAATAATCTGGGAGCTATTGATTGTAAAAGAGACTACCTAGAGAGAAGTTTGTCAACTAGGAATCCCACTTATACAGGTTAGCCAAACAAGGCTAACGAGCTGCAACCTGATACTCGTACAGACTTAAAATGAATCTTAGAAAATTATCCAATAAAAGGAAAATGTACAAAATGGATAGCAATAGCAATATTGAGTCTCTGAGATATTGATTCCTGATCTTTTGTTCATTCAGTTTATAATAAGAACCCTTTTTTCACCTAAAAGTACTCCTTAATGAGTATCTTAACTTCCGCTTCTAATGGATGTTTGTACATTGGTGTACTGGGTGTACATCAATAGTTTGAAGTTAACCTGCCATGCATACATGAGACTAATTGGTCCATTTTTGGGAAATTGTGGGTGGACATGTCAATGGTTTCAGTTTAAGACAAGGACTTAAAGTTATTCAAGTGTTTGGTAGGTGGTGGAAATAAGGTGAATGTCAGAGTAAAATTAGAGTGGGGGCACAAATAAAGATCCCCAAAGTTTTCCTGACATACAAGTGGAAAATCACCTGTAGTATGTCTATTGCACTGAAGGAAGAACAAATGACAAAGAAAAAATATAATATGAAGTTGAAACTTAGTCCATGTCAGCTAGGATGCCTGTTGTTGAAACATATACAAAAATTAGCCTACAAATGCTATTATTGTCTAGCAAAAAGATTCTTGGTTCTTGGGAATGGAAACTCCTGGATTGTTGCAGCAATTCATATTGTTGAAGATGAAGTAGCTTTATGTATTAACATAGTGATTGTGGCTCTGACATCATACCTATTCAAGCTTAATTATCGCAATGTGTTTATTTGTGTTTGCAGGGAAATCCAATTGTGGGTGTTCACATGTATTTATATTCAGATGATGTCTTAGAGGTGCATTGTCCAGAAGGTGCTGGGAATGGACCTAGGCATAAGAGTGCTCTTTGCCATGCTGTGTCTGATGAAGAAGGGAGATTTCTGTTTAAATCTTTACCTTGTGGTAACTTTCTTCATTGCTAGGTGGATATTATTTTCTTCTGTTTGTTTGGTCAAGTGGCTTGTACCTGCTTTATAACATTTTTAGTATTTTCTGAATCTTGAGTACAGTCATATGTTTGTATGTTAACATCTGATTGAGTAGTAAGATATTTTATAGAGACAAGTGCTGACTGTTGCATTTGAAATCATGTATTCAAGTCCCCTTGACACTTTTTTTTTTATTCGGTTGTCATGACTCATGATAACCATTGGTGCAATGTGGAAGTCAGCCAAGCTGACATTGGGTGCTACTAAAACATCCAAAAGGTGAAAGACTACAAACCAATATAAAAGAGACAAAAACCATGTAGAGTTGCCTCAAAAAATTCTTTTGCCTCTTCCATACCCTTCTATTTCTTCAGTTTTCCCTCTTGTTCTCTGATTTTGTCAAGATTGCACAAGGTGTCAAATGCAAAAAACACAATTTTCTGATCAGACTATTTTATTTCCATCGATTGATTTGATCCTTGAGATTTGTGTTTACTAGATGAATGAACTGGAATGAATCCGGTCTATGATTTTGCTAGTTTGGGATGATTTTCCACCTCAGATCTGATCCTAGACTTATGTATTTGGGACTCAGAACCAGTTTGGTATGATGGCTTTTCGACAATATACTCTTTTAGTATAGGCAAAATTGTGAATGCGGCTTCAAATTCCAAAACTCGTCCCATCAACTGGTCCATTTTAAAATTTAATAGATTTAGGTGATGTTGGATCTTGGATGGGTAAGAGTCATAGATTTGGGTGATGTTGGATGGGATTAATGTTAACTTCATTTTCTAGATATTCACCTCAAGTTTTGATATGTTAATTGTCTGTCAAGTCCTTATGTGCAGTTTGATATTTTCCATTTCTAATGTTTTTAGATAAATTATGACTTTTGACCTAATATATTTCGAGAATTAAATGAATTTTAATTTCTAGGCTTTTTGGATAATATGCTGCTTTAGAAAAATTATCTGCATCCTGGGGTTAAGTTCCGACAACAAAATATCAAAAAAAATCTTAATAATAGTAGTGGAGTCAAAACCTCAACAAAAACATTACTGGTACTCATGAGATTATAGAATAGTGCAAAAGGTAATGCTATTACTTGTTAGAGAAATTGGATATCAAAATGGTGATCTTGGTTTAAAGTTATTCAGCTACCTAGTGAGAGTCCATTTATTCCCTCATTATGTTCATTGTTAGTCAAAGCAAAAGCTAAAGTGCCAAACCAGGTGATGTGTTTCTCTTTGCAATTTGCATGACTATCAGTATTAAGGCTTGAGGTTGAGGTGTCTCGGTGTTAGCTTAGATCAGTTTCTAGAGTTTGATATCAATGGAATCTAGAAATAATAATCCATTTTATTTTATAAGCTAAACAAGCTTATGTTCGAATAACAGAAATTCTGTTATAGTCATTTCTGTACATTCAATATACTCTACGGATGGAGGAGTACATAGAGTTGAACATAGTAAACTAAGAAATTGAATGATATCATTGAAACTATTCATTTGGAAATTTCCCGAAAAAGCTAATTATAGGTTCTTCTCTCCATCGGAACAATAGGGCTGTTATGCTTTTACTTTTAAACTGTTGGATCTTTCTTTAAATATCTGCTATAACCCAAATCATGGAACACTGTTGTCTAAATCAAGTTTTATGTAGATTATCTCATCAATCTGTTAGAATTGACTAGACGAGCTTGGTAATGCTGAAAGTATCTGTTTGAAGCCAAAACAAAACTTGCCAGCTCTACTTCTTGCTGGATCTTATATAATTCAACACTTAATTCCTACTTTCCATCTTAAGTTAGATATGAGAATGAAAGAAGGGCTTATCCATAGGTCTATCTATCAACAGAATTTTGTATATTAGTTTCTTTGTAAATCTTTGATAATGTACTGAAGCTATAGCCTATACCTACTATGGATATACTGATGTGCCTTTTAGTTGCTCAATGTTTGCTGTGACATGTATTAGAAGTTTTTTTATTGACTTGGCAATTCTAATGCTTCTTTAGAACTTCTTCACTGCCATTTTTACAAAGTTAAAGGGTTGTGTACTTTCTTCATAATGAATTTCTGAACGCTGAAACCATTGTATATAACCTGACAAACATTAGACATGTCTCTAATCAAATAAATATGTCTTGTTTTGTTGATAACTAGAAGCAGCGATGCTTTTATTTTGTAATTGTTTTGATCCTATCAATATGGGCATGTCACTGTTTCTTGTTCCTTATATGAAATCATATTTATTTAAACTCATCTTCTTTTTTTCCTGATCACTATATAGGGGTTTATGAACTTTTGCCTTACTATAAAGGAGAGAATACAATTTTTGACGTCTCACCCTCTTCAGCGATTGTGTCTATCGAGCATTATCATAAACAGCTGCCCCAAAAATTTCAGGTATGAAAAGTTTTATTTTAGATTTACATTCATTTTAAAGAACCATTATTATTATTATTATATCCAAGAATTCCAAAAATCCTGGAAGGTTCTTGTAAACTTTTAACATCTCTGTGCACCAATAATCTTGGCCATATTCTTTTTTAATTTCTTTCTAATTGTAAGCTTCAAGGTTTGCAATGGTAGTATGATCCAATACAGCTTACCGGGTTGTGGCTCAGGGAACTTGGTATAAGGTGTTACCTTTTTCTTTTAAATTCAGTTTTTTTCAAGCTTTTTTGTAACTCAATACATACTAGCATAGAAATAACTAGGATTGGATTTCTTTTCTTTCAAATTCCTTGGTAAGCCTTATTAATTAAAAAAAAAACAAAGAGTAGAAAGCCAGTGACATGATTGGATTTCTTTTCTTTCAAATTCTAAGAAGGTGCATGAGGCTCTGCACCGTAGATGATGCTGCCCAAGGCCATCCTTGACCTAAGTAGGGCACACTCATTCAAACCAATATAAGCCCATAAAAGATAATGTTCCATCTGCTATAGTAGTATGAGAATTTGCAGCTTGCGCAAGATAACATTAAACCTTTAACCTCTATAAATAGAGATGCTTTGTCATTGAAGACAAGACAGATGACACATGCTTGGAAGTTGAGAATAAACTTTATAGCAGAAGAAATGGAGCCTAAGTCTCCAATTATTTCGGGTCATGGACCCTTCCCCTTATTGAGTTCCATCAAAGCAAGGTCTGCAATACCGACCTGTACCGCCCGTACCGGGCGGTACGTATCGGTCCGACAGGATACCGGTATACGGACTGCCCGCTACCGGTCGGTATGATTTTTTTATTTTTTTTAATAAAAAAATTATTTTTTAATAAAAAATTATTTTTTAATAAAAAAATATTTTTTGGTTTTTTTTAAAGCTCGGCGACGTCATCGAGGCTCGGGCGACGTCGCTGAAGCCTCGGGCGACGTCCCCGAGGCCTCGGGCGACGTCACCGAGGCTCCAATTTTTTAATAGAATTTTTTTTACTTTTCGGGCGACGTCGCTTGTTGAAATCTCGGGTGACGTTGCCGAGGGCGACGTCGTCGAGAGAAAAAAAATCTATTTATATATATAATATTTATAATTATAAATATATATATACCGAACGGTATGTCGAAACATACCGTTTGGTACCCGTACCATACCGTACCAGAGAAACGTCGAAACTCTGGTACGGTACGGTATTGCAGACCATGCATCAAAATTCATTTTCTTTGTTGACATCATCCTAAGTCCTAACTGTTTCTATCTCTAATCTCTATATTCTTTCGTGATCATCTTCCCTTCATGGTACCTTGATTTAAATCTGACTAATCCCATGTTGCTATGCAACAATAGTCTTCGTTGAAGTGAAATCAATTGTATTTAACTGAAATGTTACATTGTGTTTGGCAAAGTTGTAAAATCATCTTATTATGATCATGAGAAATAACTAGGATTCTGTAACTTTCAAGAGTTGCTGTTTTATAACACATACTTTTAGGAAGGTTTTTTTACAAGGGAAATGTTGCTGCTATTATCATCCAATTCCACCTGCTATTCGACCTTGCTAGGTACAGGCTGATGTTCACATCAAGTTTTTTCTTGTCATATGCGTCAGACCTTATGTTGTATTTACCATTAAGTTCATTATTGGCTTGATCAATATATGGAAATAAGTCACAGTGCATAATTAATTTGTAAACTCCAGGCTGGAATACTTGTCTACTCATTATTTGGTGTTAATTTTCTGGTTATCTCTGTGGATTATACTGCAGAGCTGAGCTTCTTGTGAAAATTTTTAACAAGGCCGAACCTCCACACTGGTTTCTGATGAACTGCATTAGGATTACCCTCAATTAACTGAATAGTTTTGTTGAGTGTAAATTCTCATGTTTTTCATGGGGGTAATCATAGTGCTAATTGGGTTTCTCAATTTGCTCAAAGATCTAAGAGTTCTTATATCTGGAGGCAGGATTGGCCATAAGATCTTATGTATATTTTGTGCTCTGATGGGCATCAGATGGTCTGTAAGAGGCTTTTAAAGTAATTTCATTTCTCATTTTGGGAAAAAAAACGACAGTGATTTAGCTTAGATGGTTTGCTTTGTGGCTTGTGCCTCATGGGAACCGCATGCAAGTATTACCGAACATGAAAAATGGCAGTGTTTAAGTCAAAAATATAGGCACATAGAAGATAACACTTACTTTTGATTGTTCCACAGCTGAAGATACACTGTGGAGTCTGAACAGAACTCTCTAATTCATCAACAAAATGTCTGAGGACCTCGATGGATTTGTGACATGCATCCAGCTTGATCTTGAAGTCGTGCTTGTCATGTCATAGATCCTTATTTTTAAAGTCTACTGCAGGGATCAAACAAGTATAATCCATGCTGATCATCACATCTTTTACTGGCTGGCATCTTTGATCATGCTAATATTTATGTTGTTGGCACATAGCTGGCACAATCATAGCATTTCAGGCACTGCCTGGCAAGTGCATGCCATTGCACATTAGCTCGTTGTGTTAAATGCATGCTCTCCGCCAGAGGAATGAATCTCGATTGTTGGGCTGGTTTTCTATCAGTTATGTTAATTATACAGTGTTGTATATCTGGTTATTTTTATGTAGCTATGAGATACAGAAATTGGATTTTAATGCAAAAATAACTGATCTATCACATTGGTCAAGTCCAATTTTAACATGTAAGATATTTGTTATGGTTGAAACGCCTAAAGCAACAGGCTTGATTATTTTATTTGGAAACTCTAGGAAGTTCACCAACTTATTTTATTTGGAAAGTGAAGTACATAGCATAAAGAAGTCAGAGGGAAGGAAAACGTTTTAAGAATCAGGACTCAGGGGAACAGAAGATAATGCCTTGAACTCATCGAAATAATATAGATATTTCATAAAAAATTAAACTTTCAGACAGGGAGAACCATTTTATCCTGTTGTTGAGCATTTCTAAATGATCTTTCAAGGCCCTTCAAATTCTTCCATGTTGATTATGATCAATGCAACTCAAATTAAAATAATTGAAATTCTATGATAATTTAAAGATTGGTTATTTTATTTCAGAAAAGTCTGTGACAAGTTTGTTTACAGTTTGAAAGTTTAGGCTTCTGTGTCTTCAAATTATCCAAATGTTCTTCGAATGGACTTACACTCTCATTTGATGGATATTTGTTTACCTCTAAAGGTGAAATTGGAGATTGCCTACAATCATAAGATTTGAAATATTGATAGTCTGGCAGATAACTGATGGCCTTTATTTGTGATCTGATGGATAGTGGGAGTTTATGCTTATTTTGTTTTGGATTAAGGATGGATTTATGAATGTACAAAATATTCTACTTTATATTTTATCAACCAGTGCTGGTAGTGTATGATAATGTTCCATATGGTCATGGCAGCAGTTCTGCTGGAAAAATTTCCTTCATAGTTCCACATAAATCATTCAGATGTATTAGTTTATTCACTTTGTTTGCAAGAGAAGGAGGCAGATAAAATCACAATCTATCAAATTCTCCTTTGAGGCTCTAGGTTTACTAGCTTGGTGTATCTCCAGTTTACAGTTGATAATTTATTGTTGCAAGTTTAGCTTTGATCTCCATGACCTGCAATTAATATAAGACAACAAGTGCAATTATTCAGTACTTTTGTCTTAAGGATCTGAATTGATTATATGGAACTTCTGGAATGTTTGCCACCCCTTGCCGCCTTTACAAACGTTTTTGAATAGTAACGTGTCACAAGTGCGCCTTTCTTTTTTCTTCTCATGAACATATTTCTGCACTTGTGCTTATGTAATTCTATATACTTATAAACTATATTCTAGTGATTAGTTGCCTCCCTCTTTAACACCTCCCTCGATAGAATTTTTTCGTTTTCCATTTATTCAACACTCTCAGATGTTTTGCTTCAACAGTTCTTGTAGCATTGATATTATTTGCTATTTTCATGACTAGGTTACTGGGTTTTCTATTGGTGGTCGTGTGGTTGATGACTTTGGTGCTGGAGTAGATAGTGCCAAAATTTTGGTAGACGGCCAGCTGAAGACAATTACTGATGCTCAGGGATATTACAAGCTTGATCAGGTGTTGTAAATACTTCCTCTTTGTTTTTTATTTAAATGATCCAATTGGTCATTCTACTATTTTACACTCAGTTCATATGTTAATACAGATGGGTTCTTATGATCCAATCTTCTTAGTCTGTAATATTATTAATACCCACTTACCGACATTTGCCAAACTTGGTTGGTGTTCAGGAGTGTCTTGTAACCGTTTTAAAATGTCATGGTTCTCATCTTTGCTATTGACCCACCTCCTTTGTCTGTCTATGCGTGTTTTATGATATGTAGTAGTTCAGGATGTCAAACATTGACTGATGCCGAGATTGTTTTTTAGGCTATGTTATCTTGTAAGGTCATATAAAGCTTTAGAAAGATACCTGTGATTTATTGTAATCTAATTTTGCATAAGAGTGCTATTTTTTTATTCTTATTTTCTGTAAGACTGTAACACTGAATTAAAGCGATTTCCAGTCTGGATATTATTTTTTCTTTTGTGTTTGGGTCCGCATGGTATGTATATCTTTTGTGTGTATTCTTTGTGGTGCATTATAACCCTCACATTGATGTCCATGCAGCAGCGATGTCAATATTTCCCTTGTACTTATTGAAGCATCAGTTTTTCCCCTTGTATTGTTCTTTTGGATCAGGGTACCTCACAAAGTGCATGACAGTCCCTTGTGATGGCTGTATTTGAGGAATCTTACTCATCCAAAAGAAACATTACGTGACTAATTTATGATGTAAAATATGTTACAAATTCTGGTTACAACAGATTTGAGGACAATGGGTTTATAACTTCGAAATGTAATTTTTACTTGACAACTAGACATTTTTACTTGGCCAATCCTTTATGTCTCCTGTTTATTGCAACTAGAGTGCCATGCCTTTTCCAGGTTACATCTAAACATTACTCGATCACCGTGCTGAAGGACCATTATCAATTTAATAGACTCGAGAATTATTTGGTAAGATATTTTCAGCATTTTCATGGCAATACCATTTCAGATTTTTTTTGAGATGATGATGCTTATAAGCATGCTTATGCCTTTGCTATGCCTTCTACTGCTAAATTATTGATAACAACCATGTGACATCTTACTACTGGTACTAGGTTTTGCCAAATATGGCTAAGATTGAGGACATAAAAGCATATTACTATGATATCTGTGGAGTTGTTCGAACAATTTCTCCAGATTCGAAGGCAATGGTAGGTCATATCTAAATATCATTTCTCACTTTTTAGATTACCATACTGCTTCATAGTTTGTCTCTTTTATATAGGTGACACTATCACATGGGCCAGAGCATGTCAAGCCACAAAGGAAACTAATAGATGAAAATGGAAGTTTTTGTTTTGAGGTACGTGTGAAAATATCACTTGGATATAGCAAATTATCGGTGTGAGTCCCTGAACAGTTCTCTGTACTAACTCTTCTAGTGTCATTTTACTTGATTATGAATTATATTTAATGGGTCTGTCATCCTGGGTTCCTGTTCACTGTTCTTCATACTTGTGTGATTCGAATCATTGTGATATTCAATCCAGATTCAGAACAACAAAATTGTGGATCCAATGTTAGCATTTATTATATAGTTTATTGATATAAACCAAGAGAGAAATGCAGCACACACTGTCTATAATGCTTCAAGCAAAGCTTAAAAAAAAATACTTTGTAGTAATAAAAATGAGCCCATAGATTCAAGGTCTTCTATTATCATTGTTAGTTTTCCAGTCAAATGCACAGTCTATTACTTGGTAGAAATAACTAATTCATTTAATGTATCAATTGTCAGTCTGATATTAAATATGTACCACAACCCAAAGTAACAAACCGTCTAATATAATCCTTATATGCCACCAATACATATCATGACCAATACTTTTTTCTTACATTTCAAATATTTTGAAGATATTACTTTTCCAGTCATACTATTTATGGTACACAACTTTAATATGACGGCACCTAAATCCTCTAGAAAAAAGTATGAATTCACAGAATCTTTGGGTACAAATACACATATTTATTTTTTTGCATATAAAATGGCATGTACATGTGTATACTCATGCACGTTACTTCTGTGCATTTATGGAGCTCATCTATGCTTTAGGTACAATGGAATGGTTGTATGTTCATTTATCTTGTCTGGCCTTACCTAACACAGATACAATACCTTGCCTCCTTTAAACAGCTTGGTGATTTAGGTTGGGTGTCAGGTGGAGCTCTTTTATCATACTCACCAGCCACTGCTGTGTGCTATTCATTTCCTGCCTCAGAACTCTCATGTTATAAAAACGCTAATGTAGAATAGACTATACATGTCAATTCATTTTTATGAAAAAACTTTGTGGCATTTACATTTACAGCGGTCTGAAGACTTTAAACAACATGAGCTACTCCTTTGGTTAATGTCATTCATGCACTTTAAAACATTGATTGCTCTATTGTTTTTGATGTAGATAATCTTTCTGAAGTCGAAGAACGGAGATTGACATGATATATATTATTTTGATTTTTTTACATTATAGAGATTGTTTCTTAAGCTGGGGTCTTATCTTGAAAATCCTTTTCCTTATCATTCCCAATTGCAATAAGGGAAAAGAAAGCGAATTTACTAACTGTAGACAATTGTTTGTCGTTTGGGTCTTGTGTCATCTCGGAATATCTTGAAATGTTTATTGCTTCTATCTAAAACATTTCATTCATCCATTCTTTTAACATTTCATATCCAAGATCTTGGGCTTGTTCCTTTGTTATATGAGCATAATTTTTGACAAAAGTTGGTTTAGTGAGGAATTAGCGCTAAATTTAGTGGTTTTGTCATTAAACATCTGTTTGAAATATCGTGTGTTATGTGCCTATTAATTACTAGCATTAAGCAGAGGTGCATACTATGGTGGCATAAGCATCATTTAGTCTGGGGTAATGATGTATATCTGTGTATAACAAACACTATGCAAGTGTTTGTTATGCGCTTGCACAAGTCAAACTCATCTCATATAGGCCTTGGCACATGACATTGAGATGTTTGGCGTGACAAAGCACAAAATCACACCATACATGGTTTGCTGGTTGATAATTAGCATGGAGTTCATTTGATGAGCTCTAATAATTTTTTTTGACAGAAATTGAATTCGTTTGATTGTCATTTTTCCTACAACTGTTCCCACATTGTAGGAAAAATGTCTGGGTGATGATAATTTAGTGGATCATTCTATATATAGATTAGTTTTATGGAATATTGAAATTGTTCACGGTACATGTTTATTTGAAATTTGAACAGAGAAGTTAATATCTTTTTTCACTTGTTTTCTGCAGCTGTTGAAATGACAATCACTAGTTGGGTTAACTTATTTTTGAAGTGAAGAAATTAAGGAAACCATAATTTAATCCTTCCTCTTTTTTAATTTTATGGATTTATTTGAACCATTATGCATGTGCATCTTTCTTTCAAAATGGTCTTGGTATATACGTAGACTTCTTTGCATCATCACTATAGTTTCAACTTTCATCAGAGTTCTGAATCAGTTTTATGTGAGACCTTACATAGACTTCTTTGCATCATCACTATAGTTTCATCAGAGTTCTGAATCAATTTTATGTTAGGCCTTTTTTCTAATGACTGGCCTTGGCTTTTAGATTTTGGCCAGTTTAAACATTTATTAGTGTATGCAAAATTTTCAATTTATGCGTATTCATTTTCCAGTTAAAATGACTCATTTTTTTATTAGTTTTTAGGTGGAATGTTCTGCTGATGCTTTGTTATTCATTTAAAAAATGTTTTCTTAGTTATAGTTAAATAATTTCACATGTAGGTTCCACCAGGTGAATATCGATTATCTGCCCTGGCTGTAGATTCTGAGAATTCAGGCCTCATGTTTTCACCATCATATGTTGATGTAAAGGTCAACAGCCCTTTACATAATGTAGAATTTTTTCAGGTATGAAATCTTTTTTTATCTTGATGCACAGACTATATTCTTAAACTTACGTTCATTATATGTGAAGCTTTACCTTGATTTATTAAAGAAATTGTGTGCAAGTGTTCATTTTATTTCAAAAGATTAACTTGTGAATAAGTGGGTTTCTGAAAGTGTCATTGTCTGATATTCAGGCACAGGTCAATGTTCATGGAAATGTATTTTGCAAGGAGAAATGCAGCCCTAATCTATCTGTATCACTTGTTAGGGTAATTGGTGAAAGTGTGCAGGAAAGAAAAACCATTGCTTTGATGCATGAGAGTTGTGAATTCACTTTTATGAAAGTTTTTCCTGGAAAGTACCGACTTGAGGTATGTGATTCTTGAACTATACTTATATAGTTATATTTGCTGTGACATAAAATAATTAACTTTAACTGATCTGTATGACACCTAATTTATCTTTATTAACGAACACAAAGAGGTTGTATATAATTAATCAGCAATCATCATAATGTATCTTTTCAGGCTTCTGTAGTTGCTGTTATCCACAGTTGATGCTTTGAAATTTGTACAGGTGAAGCATATCTCTTCCTTGGCAATGCCTGAGGAGGATACATGGTGTTGGAATGAGAATTTTATTGATCTAGATGTGGGTACCGAAGACATGACAGGAATTGTCTTTGTCCAAAGAGGTTATTGGATTAACTTAATATCCTCACATGATACTGATGCCTACATACTCCTACCTGATTCATCTCGTCTTGATATTTCAATTAAGGTATCTTGTATGAGTTGCCATAACAGAAATACTCAAATAACAAGGGTTTAGTATAATCAGGCTTCTAAGATTTGCAATGTTGAATGCAGAAAGGGCCACAAAAGATTTGCATTGAGACTCCTGGTGAGCATGAGCTGCATTTTGTCAATTCATGCATTTCATTTGGGAGCTCATCGTTGAAATTTAACTCTTTGGATCCAACGGTGAGGTGGCCCCATATTTTTGTTGATTTAATTGATTGTTGGGAGTTCATATTTGGATGCTCTACATTTCATATTATGAACATTTATTCTTTTTGTTAAATGATTAACCTTCTCTCTTTAATAGCCCATATATCTTACTGGAAAGAAGTACCTTCTTAAAGGAGAAATTCACATTGATTCAGACTTGGTCCAAGATGCGGTTGACTTATCTGAGCACATTGTTCTGGATGTATTTGATAGAGATGGAACTTCTGATACTGTCTCTACTAGATTTTCGGCTGATAAGAGCGGCCAAAGGAACATTGCAGTGTATGAATACTCAATCTGGTCCGACCTTGGAGAGGATATTATCTTTTCTCCTCGAGATACAAGGTAATTATATGATTCTGATTTGGTTATTGTGGAGGGCTATGAGGTCCAGCTTGAACTTGTAGACTGTTTTGGTCAGTTGGAGTATTCATGATAACACATTAGGCTGGCACTGGCAGTCCTTGGAAAAGATCGAAAAAGATTATCATGCTATGGCAGAATTGTATTAAGCTGAGATGATGGCTTTTTATCATCGTATACTTATGGAGTCAATCTGTACTCTGTAGAGAAGATTATCTGATATGAGACTGAGTGGATCTATTATGTTTCTGTGAATTTGCTTTGCACAACAATAGTTTTGCCCATAGCAATTTACCTTTATCTTTCCAATTACTATCGCTACTCTCAGATAACTAGCAACGGACTGTGTTTCTCTAATCAGATCAGTAGTTAGACCATTAACCTTCTTTTCCTTTAGACAATAGAATATGAACAACATCGCTGACCAATGATGCATGTTATTGCATCCTTACTTTTGTCATTTAGCTAGATGTGCATGTTCTAATATATGGTTCATCCATGTTCTTGATCTCATATGAATATCCACTGATGATGTTAGGTAGTGACCACCAGGTTTATACATAAAATAATTGCCTCATTATTTGCAGTACTAATTCTCTCAACCATAGACAAATATTCATAAATGTATATGCATGTCTGTTCATGTTTATATATACATTATATGCATGTTACATGAACTATAGTACTTGGAATTCCAATCCAATTAATCAGGACCTAAATTTTGTATATCTAAGAATTTCTTTTTTTTTTTAGAATGATGATACAAGCCTTACAAGAACTAACATTTTTAACAAATTTAAATATCTGTTAAGTTTTTGGTACCAAAATGTTCTGCATCTATTTGATCGTCAAATAACAGATAATTTTATGTTATAAAACTGTCTGCTATTTTAATTTTTCTTATATTCAGCCTTTCCTATTATGCCTACACTTATGATGATCAGAACTAAGTTCTTTCTATAATTACCTGACCATTTTTTTACTTATACCGTAATCTTTAAATACATTTGCAGTACTGGACAAGAGAAGAAGATACTTTTTTATCCAAGGCAGAGGCAGGTAAGTAATACATATTTTCCTAATTCACATCAAATTTAAATTCATGAACTTATGCTTTGATATATGTTTACCGATCTAAACCGGCAGGTATCAGTTTCTGTTGATGGATGTCAAGCTTCTATTCCTCCCATTAGTGGTCGAGTTGGGTTGTATATCGAAGGATCAGTATCTCCTGCTCTAGATGGTGTTAATATAAGAATCACAGCTATGGGGAGCAGCAGTTATGTCTCTTTGCAGAAAGGGGATTTAGCTTTTGAAACTGAGACTGGAATAGATGGTTCTTTTACTGCTGGGCCCTTGTATGATGATATAAGTTACAAAGTTGAAGCTTCAAAGGTTAGCATTAGGTCTTTTTATCTTGCAATTGGTCCTTAAGATCTGTTTTTTTTAATTTCTGGTGGGTACCAGTAATAGAGTGCCTGATTTTTAAAAGCATCTTGGAAGGTACTAAATCCAAAAGAGAACTTTGAGGAGTATGCTGCATCTCAAAATCTTGTCACTTTTATTCCTTGAAATATTTTATGTAAATGTGTTTAGCATATTTTTCACATATATTTGTTGAAATATTCTAGTGAGATTTAAGTTTCTAAACTTGTTCTAGATTCATGTTACTTAGATATTCATTGTTAATGAACTGCTTTTGTAGTTCCGACCTAGAATAATCTCCGTGATTCTCTTTACTATTATCTTCTCATATTCTTTTTATGCTTCTACAGCCAGGTTATCATCTTAAACAAGTTGGGCCTAGTTCTTTTACATGTGAACAGCTTAGTCAGATTGTAGTGCACATACATGACGAAAAGGAGAGTGGAGAACTATTCCCTTCTGTTTTATTGTCATTGAGTGGTGAAGATGGTTACAGGAACAACTCGATCAGCAGTGCTGGTGGAACATTCAGCTTTGTTGATTTATTTCCTGGAAGTTTCTATCTCCGCCCATTGCTAAAGGTGTTTTAACTTTGCAAACATAATGTTTGTTTTTTTTTCGTAACAGTGTTTTCTGATTGGTTTTCCAGATATATATTGGTTTTCATATGAATAGATAATTAGCTTGGAATTAAAATATATCAGTTTACTTAATGATCAGAAGCTCCATGCATATTTTATTTAATGTTTTTTATTTGCTTAATAGGTGTTTTCTTATTGGTTTTCCAAATAATTTTTTGTTTTCATACAAAGAGATAAGTAGTTTGGAATTAGAATACATCAGTTACTCAAGGGTCATAACTCAGAAGTTCCATGTATTGATTATTTAATTTTTTCTTATTTGAGATTTCTGATAATTATCTCAGATAGTTCAGAGCTATGAAGAAGGACATTCACGTTAGAGAAAACAATGAATATTGTATATCCATATTGCTCTATTGACAGAATATTGTAATTTCCTTATTGGCCATTTGCACTTGGGCTATTTTTTCATTGTATCACAACGTTGTGATCATAATAATAAGTTACCACTTAATCATTCATTTTATAACAAAACTATTTTCATTTTGATGTGTCATGTTGTACACTAAAATGGAGTTGAGAACAATGAGTCCACTGGCAGAACTTAGTGGCATAGCTCCATTAATTTAATAATCCTAAATTTGCATTTCAGCAAAATCCTGAGGCATGAGACCATTCATTGAACCATATAATGTACTTTAGAGTTTAGCTCATCTTTTGTCCAATTATTTTTTTTCTTACAAAAAAGAAAGACCTCTTTTCAGTGTTCCAACAAATTGTCAATCAACTTAGTCAAGTTTTACATAAGTAAAAGTTTCATGGAAGAAGTTAAACTTGTCCTTACAGATAACAGTTTGAGAAGGGAATATGTCATACTTTCCCTTCCCTTGATGTATGATTTCATATAAACTAGATAGTTGAATCCTGCTCAAAGTTGTGAATACAATAGTGCCCTTCTGAAGTTTAAAAAAACTTGATGAATGCCCTTCCAGCTAACTTCTGGTTTAAGACAGTTAAATCTGTTTGTTATGGATAATAATTCTAATTCTGTTCCTTATTAAAAACTTCCGTACTACATTGGATTCAATATCTTGCTGAGCGTAAATCCATCTTGATATCATGGCTCATTTCATCCTTTTAGCAAGGAAGATCATAATTAGGGGAAATAAAAAAAAAAGCAACATGAGGCTATGATAGTGAGTCTACCTTATCTTTTGGCCCTAGATAAAAAGATACTATGCATAGATACTATGTACAAATGTATATGTTCATAAGGCCTTTATGAACATCCATGATATTTGGAACTTTAGAGGTCTTTATGCATGGTTTGTTCCTAAAAAGGAAAACCAAGTATATGGATGAGTTACTCATAACTTAGGTAGAGTTGAAAACTAATGTAGCTTGACTGGCTATCTTTGGGTCTACTGTTGTTGATATATTGGTGGCCATCATTACTATACTCTGATTGGAAGAATCTCCATGACATATATGTTTGATTTTATGGTAAAATTTTCCTTCTCTATCCATCATCTCGAAGTGATTTTTCACTTTCAAGCAAGGAACATTTTTTTCTTGACTAGATTTTCTTTATTTGCCTCTTAATTTAGAATTTGTACCTTTAAATTAATTAGAAGAAAGGATAAGTTGCCGAATTCTAGGTTGGTTTTTCTCTTGTAATGATTTCTAAGTTTTGGTTCCTTATCATTTGGGCCATTGATCTGCTTGGTTTTTTGGTGATTTATTTGCTTTTGCACCTGATTATGAGGAACACTTTATCTCAATTTTACCTATGCATTCTCATTTGTAGCAATTTTACCTAGGGTTTTGAATGTCGGTCCGTACCGGCATACCGAGCTTTGGTACATACCGTTGGTATGTTAGGGCGTACCGATAGTATATCCTAAAATCTTAAAAATACCTCCACCTACCACACTAGGGCGTACTGACTGATATGCTTCGGTAACGATTGAAATCCGAGGCGGTACCGGTCGGTATGCCTCGGTACCAGTCAAAACAATAGTATTGTTGGTAGATGGTGGTCCACATACCGGTATCTTCTCGGACTGGTATGTACCTCCCATATTGGGTGGTACACATCGAAATTGAGAATCCTGATTTTACCTATGCATTCTCATAAAACATTTGGTGAGTTGTTTAAATCAAAGTTCCATCGTTCTTCATTGTCTAAAATCCAAAAAAAAAATGTCTCACACAAGGAGCACCACATGCTTGTTAAGCAACTGTTACTGAGTGATGTACAAATGCATTTCGATAATTGATCTCCAATTTGTATCATTCAAATTATATTGTCCTCTAATATATATTTGTCTTGTTAGTTACATGTCACAAACTTTAGTGTTCAGATGCCAAGGTTTTGTGTGCCACTAAATTAAATGGGGCAAGTTCTTGAGCGGGCAGCTGGACTTGCTATGTTACATATCTTTTGAATTAGTTTGCTATATTATCTTGTTTTTGCTCTAAAGAAACAGCAATAGAATTTCCTTCTGATTTATTGCTTTGGCAGGAATATTCCTTCTCTCCTGCAGCTGTGGCAATTGAACTAGAATCTGGAGAGTCTAAAGTGGTTAAATTTCTTGCAACACGTGTTGCTTACAGGTTTGTCGATTTCATTTTTGCATCTGGTATCTCATCCTTTTCACAAACCTTATATTTCTCTTGTAATTTGGTTTCATTGATGATGTAATTGGTGCCAGTGTATTATAAAAGAAATTATTGATTTCCGGGCAAGTTTATTCCACATTTTGACCATGCACTTGTCCATAATATAGTTTTGGTACTTGTTAAAAGTGTTAATGGCATGAAAAAAATAGTTTGCCTAGTTTTGCTACATTTGCTGAGACCTCTGACTCTAGGGATCAAGGGGCTCCCCTCTTGATACCTTTAAAACAAGTCCCATTCTCCCTTGTTCATCAATATATTTTGTATTGACTATTGAGAATTATATAAGTTTGTGAGGAGGAAATCCTGGTGTTGTGGGTTGAGAATATTTGATGCATGATCGTGTAATACTTGGTTCATATATTTAAGATCTATAGGAATATTTGAAAGCAAGCATTAGGATGGTAACGTTGCTTGTTTGTGCTTTGGATGATGGGTTTTCTCCAGTCATGGAAACATCCTCTTTGGTTGCAGGTTAACACTTGTTATGTTGACCCTCTTTGGAGCCTTTAATGGTCTTTAAGCAGTAAACCTGCCTGTTAATAATTACAATCTTATTAAGTACATTTTGATCATTCTACAATACATGCTATTCTGATCACTTGAGTATCTATAATTGGCACCAAGGAAGCTAGCATAAGGTATCCAAGATATTATTATATTCATAAATACATAGCTGTATTCCTTGATAGCCAGTAATATTTCAGTTGTAATCATTGCACCTTCAGTGAGTATTCAGTACTGGAATATAATACCTTCCCTTACATGCCTATGGTAAGTCAAGGATTTCCTACTAGTGCTGGAGATTCTGCATCTTTGACCATAAGTGTGGCATCTTGTTGAGCTCGTTTTCTTTTTGACGTGTTAGTTTCATGGAAAGAAACTTGAGATGCCTGCTGCTAGAAAGTTAAAAACATCCAACTTTGCTAGTTTTGTTCCAACTTTTGACATCACTATTTTCTCTCTCACTCCTTTGCCTTGCTTATGAGGGTTATTATTCACCATCAAAATTTGATGATTGAGCCAAGTATGAAGGCAATATATTCTAAAGATAATCAACAACCAGAACATGATTATTTCTTATAGAAAATGCATTCAAAGTCTATTAGAAAGTGCAATGAAAAAAAAAAATTAGGGTTCAATTTTTTTTTTTTTTTTTTTCTGGAGGAAAAGCTTGAGTTTGTGTTGAGGTTTGGGTTGAATTAGGTTTTGGTTCAATTGGGGCAAAGTTCCTTAAAAGCTTAGTGGATTGGCTGTAAAAGTATATGACCATTTGCTTATACTTTTCAAAATATATGTGAATAAATGAGACTCAAACATTGAATACAGTCATCATTCTGATATCAGGTTAGGAATCCCGATACATTCTTGCAGAATCCAAATAAAATTTCATAACAACAAACAGACTTTCATTGGTTAGGCATGTTTTGCATTCCAGGTCATCTTTAAGATGACATTTTGACTTTAGATCATGATGTAATAAATGCTAGCTAGAGGAAATTAAGAGAACATAGACTTAAGGTGTTATATTGTTAATTATAGAACCAGTCATTTGTTTAAAAACACAAATGATAGATGAGAATTGACAGTATGAGATCAGAGCTAGCTTTTGAAAATATCAGCTAGATTCCTTAATATCAAAGGGGTATGTTTTAAAGAGCAGTACCATATGCAGGTGGTCAAGAGACTGCATAGTAAATATGCACTATACCGAAGCATATTTGCTCGCATATGTCATTTAATTAAAATACCGAAAATTATGTTAATTAAGTATAAAAACTGCATAATCAAGTCTAAATTATTAATAGGCAAATATCAGGTATGACCAAACAGAAATTTTATAGGATATCATTTACAACTTATGTAAGTAGTATGTTATAAGAAATGCACGAAGGCTTAAGTGTTATATTTATGGACCATAAATAATAGTACCAAACTAGTAGTAATAATTGTAAAAAATACTAATAAATATACACCACATAAGTAATCATAATTTCATACTTTTGCGTATTGCTTTGTGCAATAGATTAAACATATTTGATAACACAACATATTGAGGCTGCATGACTTTGTACAGGGTGGCCATATGACCAAATATGCATATGTGGGTGCATATTATAACCACTCAGGCTGCATCTTGTTGATAAGAGAAGGATATGTATGTACAATGAGGTAGAAATCTTGAAGTGAAAAAAAAAATCCCTAGTATATGAAGTAATCAGTTTTGGTTGTGTTGCTCTAGTGAGGTAACATTGACAATCTGGTAATCCATATAGGCACCTGTTCAATATACAAACATAATGTGCTGTATCAAAGATGTACAATCCATCATGTATATGGAGATAGAAATATGCATCCTTCATATTGTACTCAAGCTACACAAACAATTAATGAATGTCCAACTAATATATTGATTGTGGAGATTGCAAACGTTATGTCATTCTCATTGGCCGTAAACCCTATTAAATATGAATTGACTAAATAAGGCATTATGTCATTGATCATATAAATATGAAAAGTTGTACCCATAAAAAAAATAGTGATCATATTTGGCTATTTGCAACTGTAATGTTTATCATACTGTAAGCTTTTAGAACTTATAACATGAGAAAAAAACTCATGCATGGTTCAATATATTTCAATTAGGATATGTTGTAATTTTAGTACATTATATGGAGGGGATATTATCCAAATCTTGATTTCAAAATGTGTGAATATGCTATATAAAATTATTAAATGCTATCTGAATCTTGACTTTCAAATGTGTGAATATGCTATAATGCTATATAACATTATTAAAGATGTGTTATTCTATGCTAAAATGCTGCCCTTTGTAGTGCTATGGGCAGTGTATCATTACTTTCAGGTCAACCAAAGGAAGGTGTTTATGTTGAAGCACGATCAGAAACCAAAGGCTATTACGAGGAAGCAGCAACTGATAATATGGGGAATTTCCGTCTAAGGGGTCTTCTGCCTGACACCACATATATGGTAAAAATAGTAGCAAAGGACTACCTTGGAGTCAAAACACTTGAACGGGCTTCTCCTGAATCTATTGCTGTTATGGTAAGTGCTTTTTTGGGTATTTTTGTGCTTTTTGAATGTTCACCAATATAATGTTATATACGTCACAAACTTTTAGACATGGATGCCAACATATGGTGCATGGGTGAGAGCTCCATTCTGGGTACCTGACTACACCCTATAGATGAACAGAATCAGAATGAATTTAACTTGTTGCCTTTGGTCATGCATGGGAGGAGAGCAAATTGGTCACTAATAACTTAATTTTAAAAAAGAAATATTATGGACCACTAAATATTTTGATATTCAAATGGGAAAAAGTTACTGCAACCATGTTTTATTGCAAAGAACAAAGGAATAAAAATTCTCAGTTAAACGCACAGCTGAAATATATAATGTCACTGCATCAGCATTGTGTTTCATTCATTTTGTAGTTTATTGTCATCAAGATATGGAATTATCTTTATGGTATACAAGGATTCAAGTCTTGATTTCTGTACCTTCTGGCCGGCGGACTAGTGTGTGAAAAGGCAAACAAAGAGACTGAAAGGTGGTTGAAACTTGAAAGAAGACTATTTTGCAAACAATTGTGGGAAATGATTGAAAGAAGACTGAATGGTGGGTTCAATAATCAGAACTTCATAATAAAGTAATATAGGAATTGCAATGGGGTGGGTGTAAGGGTTGGTTTGCAATTGCATCCTTGCCCTGAGTTCATGATGTATGTTCAGTGCACCAAAACCCAACTTGTTCATGTCTGGGGATGCAAGAAGACTCTGGTGTTGGCATAACACCAAACTAGGTTAATGTTGATGAGGAGGACCATTACTGGCAATGGGAGAGGTTGATAACATTGCTACTGCTGTCGTTTTCAAATTGGATGGAGGGGGCAGAGGAGACATTGAGGGAGAGTTTTGCATGTCAGAGGCATAAGAGTGGGAGTGGGAGGGAGGTGTGATGTTAAGAGAGGTTGGCAGGAGACTGGGGGATTGAGATTCATAGGTTTGAGGACCGTTGCCATTCTAATTGGAGAGCAATAGAAAACTGATGCCTAAAACAATCATATTGAGCTGATTTTGCATTTTATAATCCTGTAAATTCTTTGTAATATCAGTAAATCAAAGACAGATATCTGAAAGGTCCTATGCATTCAACTACATATGCTAGTATCTCCAGTAATCATTCTCCATAAAAGATGTATACTGTTATACTTGTGAGAAGACTTGACAACTATACCTATGAACACAGTATGCCTCAACCATCATGTATACTTTATGATTGATATGTACTGATATAAGTTTCATTGTTCCTGTTAAAACATTCATGCTTGATGACTTTCCAAGGGAAAAATTAGTACTGTCAGGTATTTATGGTATTTCATTACATATTTATCTGAGTGGGCAGCTGAACAATAAATGCAGAAGTGAACAAGCTATGTTTCTCTGTGGCTGCTGCTACTAAAAGCCAGTCTAAGTCATTGTTATTCCTTGCTTAGTTAACAATTAATTATAAATGCTTGAAATATGGAATAACCGCTGTAAAATATCCATCTCCTGTGTCTTATCAGATGTTCTTATTGGCAGGTTGGAAGTGAGGACGTAAGAGGTTTGGATTTTGTGGTGTTTGAACAACCAGATATAACAATTTTAAGTGGTCACGTGGAAGGAAATGACATTGAAGATCTACAGCCACATCTTTCTGTTGAGATCAGATTAGCTAGTGACCCATCTAAGGTTGAATCAGTCTTTCCTTTGCCGCTCTCGTTCTACTTCGAAGTGCGTGATTTGCCCAGGAGCAAGCACCTAGTGCAGCTCCGGTCTCGATTCCCATCAAGTTCTCACAGATTTCAATCCGAAATACTGGAAGTTGACTTGGAAAAACAACCTCAAACTCATGCTGGTCCTCTCAGATATAATGTCAAAGAAGAAAATCACAAACAGGTGAGGCACACAGTGATAAATGGCTTTGCTTTTGATTTACATGCTGATCTTAATTCCTCGAAATTGTTGACCTGTTAATGTTTGATTTTCTTTTTTGTTTGGTTCATTTGGCTAAGTGGCACATTACCTAAATTGAATTACCAAGTTGTGCAATATCTAACTAGAAAGTTGATCTTTTGAATTGCTAGGAACAAAATTTATAGGCCATCCATAAAGGATGAGAGTCAGAACTTGGCAGTAAGCAGAACAAATATGGTTCCTGTAGAACTGCAAATAAAACAAGCATTGCATATATAGCAAAAATCCTATTCACTGTCAAACTGTTCCATTAGCAGACAAGCAAACCAGAGAGCCTCAGTCAAGCAGCAACAGGAACAGCTTGGTTCTGTTTGAGAACCAACATAAAATGGTACACTAGTCATGCCTTGGCACATGGAGTGTAGCTGGAGGCCATGCTTAATAGCCGCTACACTGATTAAGGCAACTTTAAACATTGACTTGAAACAGCTCAAAGATTTGAACAACAGCTTGATATACAAGTAGTCATTGCATGTCACAGAAAATGCACTAGTTTAGGTAACAAACCTGCAACTTTGGGGAAAAGCCTTGTCGCAAAAGCTTTGACAATGCTATTGTTTTGGCAATGGCAACTCATGTAAGTGTTGTTTAGGGAATATGTAAAGTGATTGTATTTTTAATACTATGCAGGAACCAACTCCAGCTCCGGTGTTTCCTCTGATCGTCGGAGTGTCTGTTATTGCTCTCTTTATCAGCATACCAAGGTGATTGCATAATTTGCATACATCAACATTGTCTCCGGTGTTTAACCACCCAACTAGCTGTTTCAATTTATGAACACAATCTGATTTCTGCAGGTTGAAGGATTTATACCAGTTAGCAGCGGGGATGGTTTCTTTGGGATCAAGCACAGTATCCACTAAAAAGGAACCACGGAAGCAAATTTTGAAAAGGAGGCTTCATTAGAAAGAACTGCATTCTTTTTCCTTTTGTAGCGATCATTTTGGACCCTCTGCTTGATCGTTAGTAGGTCCATCAATCACTTTTTTCTTCTGATGTTAACAATTGTAAATTTTGATGCCTTGAAAACCTTCTTCTTAATATGTGCATGCTGATTAGAGTTATAATTTCTAATCAAACGTGCAATAATTTCTGTAACAGCAATTGCCTAGAACATGTTCCTAAATAGGTATTTCTTTTTACCCCTTGGCTACTGTTCTTTGGTGGTAATCGGCAGTGGTCATAATATTGGCAATTGATGTCTCTGTTTCCATGATCATAAACATGAGCTGTTGAATCAGCAGGATGGACGAAAGATTGACCTTTTCTGGTGTTAGCAAATTGTTTTTTCTATATATATCAATTGAGTATGTGTTTGCATTATAGTTTGCTTAAAATGAGGTTTGCCACAGGTATTTACTAACGACTGCTGCTACTGGTTGATGCTACACCCCCAATAGCTGGTGCTTCCGCCCACCAGTAATCATTGAACATCACTTCCCTTGTCAGTCACCGTCGATCCTACTTGGATAGGGAGGGGGCCAACGAGGAAATATGGTAGAGTAAAAGTTTTCTTTTAGATTTCTTGGTTTCGGGTTATACTTTAGAATGATTATTTTTTGGATACTCGGAAAAGAAAACAATTGTGCTGTTTGGGTTTTGAAGGCTCAATTCCGAGTAGATGGTTCAAGTAGATGTTTGAAAAAAGAAAAAAAGGAAGTGGAAATTTGAAACACTAGCAACAAATGTTAGCATATTGTTAAGTAGTCACATCTCACTAGTAAAAAACTTGCGGACTAATTTTGCACTAGTTAACAGTGCAATGTCTTCTGTGTATATGCCATGTGTCTTCTTTTGTTTATCTTAATCCTTTTTTTTTTGGTAGAAAACTGAAATTTCTGTTCAAGGCTTTGTAAAAATTTAAAATAATTCGTATGTGGTACGATCCATTTGCTAAATATACATTAGGGTGCTTGCTACTTTTCATACTGCTAGAAAGAATTATAAAACAGTAACCTTTATCTTTAACCATATCTTTTATCTGCCTTTTGAATCGAGCATAGATGGTATTATTCTTGACAACATCCACAACTTAAATATGCTTTATATTAACATGACAAAGTTTATCATGTGAATGGGCTTTCTACGAACAATGTGTCTATATTGTTCGGTTCTGTTGCTTTCGAATAAATATTTGTTATGTATCCTTTTGGTATATCCAAATGTTGCTATAGAATTTAGTATCTATCTGTATTTCGTTTGATAAAATAAAAAATAAAAAAACAGGTGTTAACAGTGTTTTCCCACTATTTTTAAATGCATTTTGATTATTATTTTTCGTCAAAGTCGCATTTTGATCCATGCACTCTAAACCAACCGAACAACTTCAAGTTCGTGTCCGGTCACATCGATTTAGTTCAATAGTTAACGCTCAAAGTCTTACATGGATATAACAATAATAATGCATATACGAAAAATCATAATATTCAGAGGGATATATACTTACACTAAATGTACTACTTTTAGACATTATGTACTTCCAAACCAATTTTTCAGGCAACAACAAAACACAATTCTGAAATGGAAATAAAAAGGGAACATAAATATGCATGGTCAGAAGCAGATGATCCATTCCATCAAGTAGTTAGATTGCTTAAAGATTAAAATGCACTCCATCCATCCATCACAAAACTAAATACAAAGCTATTGAGTTTTTTTTTTCCAGGCGACTTTGCTTGAACCATAAGTCTCCACCGAAGTAGGTCACCTGTTGACGTTGACCGACGCAACCATCCGATGGCCCGACCCCCTTACCCAATATCGTATGGTCAAACGTTATGTCGGGAGTCAGAAGAGCCATTTGGTTGGTCGGAGCGTTGGCCTTTTATTAATACTCGCAAAATACAGTGCCGGTTGCGGCAAATCACACACAGTTGAGTCCTTAATGTTACACCCATCCAATTGTCATTGCCTTACCGAGATTGCCATTGCATAATAATATCAATCATGTACGTAGTTTACTGGATTTGGATTGCTTATATATATATATATATATATCCCCTCCACCTGGCACGTGACGCGCACGCCCAATTCATCTCAAGAACATGCGGCGGTCGCCATCAGCTTTAACTCTGCCGGTTCTCATTGCTCCACCTAAACCATGGGCTGGCATTTAAAATTGTAACCGAACGGAACCCAACCGGAATCCATCACCCACTCGATTGAACCGGAAGTGTTTCTTGGCTGAACCAAATCGGACCCTTTACTTCAAAATTAAAGTGGCATGCACATGTAATTCAAACAGCAATCTTTTAAGTTGCAATTTCTTTTCGCCATAGGATATTATGATTTATTAATTTACAACATGAAAAGTATAGGAAATTGTAATTTCCTCGGTTCGGCTTCGGCACCAAACCAAACAGTACGCTTCCGGTTCAGTTAGCGGTGTGGTTGTTGGTTAGGCTGGTCGATGTAGCACGTGCCGCTCTCATGTCGGGGTAGGTGCGGGTTGGGGGACGCGTGCAGAGCTCTCCCACCCTTCCCCTTCCCTCTATTTAAGAAGCCCCAACACTCTTCTGAGTCCTCGCGTGATTGCCTCTCCGGGTTGGTTGCTTGTCCGGTGCCGCGGTGATCGATCGGATCCGAGGTAGATTTACTTCTCCATGTGCTTCGCATCCCCTTCTCCCCCTTTCGTCGAATACGTTGTGGATGTCTTGTTCTGGGCTGGAACCTCGAGGTGTCGAACTGGATCTGCGAAATGAGAGATCTGGCGATCCGGATGCGTGCCGAATTGAATAGGGCTTTAGGCTTGTCGCGTTTTGGTTTGCTTAACTTAGCCTTGCCTTATTAGGATTATCCAGATGTGTGTCGTCTCCATCGAGTCACCTTTCCCTCTCTGGTTACATCGGGCGGTTTCTCTCTGAAGAGATCATTTTTGGTTTCTGCTTTGGGTTGGATTTGAAGTTTCGTGTTTCAAACATTTTGATTTTTTTTTGGAAAATGCTTTTGAGCTATTTCTTTCGGTTTAGGTTCGGCCGCATCTTTCTAGTCATTGTGGATATGCACTGTTGACTCAATTTAAGTCTTGGAGGTTCTATTCTGTAGCCATCCGTGTCGAAGCTAATTTTCAAATAGAATGAAAAGTTAAAATTTGTTCTTTTATTCTTAGTGCTTACTTTAGCAACTGCTTAGTTGATTCTTGTAAAGATAGTGATCAATAACATGCTTTTATTGTATCTTGGGACACATTACCACATTCCTTTTCTTAGCTAGAATTGAATAGAACTGAATGATGCAGTTAGGTTTTTTCGCATCATGTATCCCCATTACTTCTGGTAAATGCATTACATTATCAATCGCAACTCTCGTCACGACTGGCTGCTCTTAGTGCACTAATTCACCATCGAGCTTTTCTCTACCCAAGAGCAAAATTTTTCAATTGTTTTTCAAAATTGGCTAATCTTTTTGCAACTGAGGGGTGATTTTTTTTTTTTTTATCAAATCTGTTGAATTTCTCTCACCTATGAGGGATGGGTTTCCTGAATATCTCCTAACATTTCCTATAGTTGCCGTTTTAAGTTCTTGAAATTAGATTCTTGTAAGCTAGATTTAGTTCATGACATTTGAAAAACAACTCACTCCACCTCGCATTATCACATTTCATTCATCCAGTTTGCAGAGTTGTATTGTAAACTAATTCATTCTTTGTGTCTTATGATTACCAGAATATTCTTTTTAAAATTTTGCAAAGTCTGCATGAAAAATTCTCTTTTGAGCGGTGGTAATTCTACTTTCTAGGTTTGTGTAATGCTATTTTTTTCCCCTACAATAACAACATCGAGCTAAAATGTCTGACTGGTGTTTTTTCCTGTATTACTTTTTATATTCCTCATTCTGTTGATTTTAATCAGCCCTAATGGACACATATCTAACCTCATCAAATGTTTATTCATCTTCTGAATGATGTTATCGTTATGAGCCAGTAATTAATTATTGGCAACCAACTAAGGCACCGGTACTTTATTATTCTGTGGGAAATTGATCATGTGCATGATTTTATTTCATGGGCACAACGTCCCCCATATGGAGAAACTGGGTAAGGCTGTATACAACTGGACGCATTGTGACGTAGGCTTGTGCACCAGGATGCTCTTCCATACTTTTTCTGCTCATAGACTTTATTTGTTATATTCTGTTGCTCATTACTGTAATTTTGGGAAGACATCAAGGCCTTCATTCATCACCAATCAGGCTCATCCTTCTGTGGGCAGTGATTTGACTTGCATAGGAACATTAAATAGTCGCTCTCTTTTTCACATTCTCTTTCTCCATCTCGGAAATCAATACAAGGTGGAAAGAAGTATTGTCTGCGTGAATACCAGGTGGATAATACCCACGAAAATGACATTGCACAAAAAAACCACGTAGAGAAAACCTACGAAACAATAATTTATGAATAATTAACTCTGCCTTCAACTACCTTCAAAATCTTTCATCTTGACGTTGCACTCCGTTACCTTGGTTAAGGCTCTTGCCATTTGTTTCATGTGATTCCTTACCCTGAAATTTTTTCACAAACTTGTGATGCTATTAAGCAATTTTCTTTCGGAGAACAAAACAAGATTGATATTGAACTGGAATCACTGCCTTTAGATCATTAAGTACTAAAATTATGGTAATTACCAAATATCTGAAGTTTTCACACACACTCTCTCTCTGTTTCTTGTAATATCATTTTCCATCTTATTCATGGTTTCTCTATTTTTAAAGGGAAATTACTTGTTGTGAATAGTTTAATTCAACCATTTGCAGTTGCAGAAGTTTCTCCTCTTTATGTCCTTACTTATGGTACTACCTTTCTTATATATACTGGAAATTCAAAGGTTTACAGTCTTTGTGATAATGGAACTGATTTGTACCTATATACAGGGTGTCTTTTTTTGGCTTTTTCACATATGGCTACTGGACAAATTTTCTCGCGGAATACTCAAGCTCTATTTTACAATTATAAGCAACTTCCAATCCAGCGGATGCTAGATTTTGACTTCCTTTGTGGTTTGTTTGACTTTCTTTTTGTTTGACATGTACTATGCTTTTAGTATTGATGATTGTCTCTTACTTTGTGTAAATTGTTTGTGGTTTCCTGTTTACAGGGAGGGAAACACCTTCTGTTGCTGGAATAATTAATCCTGGATCCGAGGGGTTTCAAAAGCTATTTTTTGGTCAGGAAGAAATTGCAATTCCCGTTCATTCAATGTAAGTAAGAAATTTATGTCAACAGGTACTTTGATAGTCAGGGAATTTTAGCATGATGATTTGGTTGCTTAGCTTTTAGCTGAGCACCAATTGATCTGATTGCTTCTCTCTGATTCTAGTTTATATTCAGCTCATCCCATTGGTAGCAGATATTGTTTCTGTTGGTGCAAGGCCTGTGTTGACTTTAAGCAAATTATATATGTACTGAAAGATCTACAATATGGCAAGAAACATTAAGAATTTTGAGCATTACTTTGCATACACTTTATTCTGAAGGATTGCATTCTGGACATGGTCCCTAAAATGATTTGAACGAAATATGAGCACATCACACATCATTTAGGACATGCACCTAACAATTGTTGACATGATTAAAGTGGTAAATTGGTCATGTTTTCATACTGACTGCCATAATCTCACACAGCCACAGACATGTTTTGGCACCTAATTATGGTTCATTGGCTGACAATGTGAAATATACCATTGCATAAGGTATAGTTGATAATAAGGTTGTAAACAAACCTATGTATATCTTGCATACATGTTAAAGGCATGCGTTTTAGATGTATAATCTTTAATTTTGTGATTAACTTTGCTATGAGTTCTACATGGCATTACACCATAAGATTGATTATTATTGATTTTAATTAAGTGAACTGTCACTTTATATCTGTCATTATTAAATTATTAGCACAATTGAATCACTGTAATACTTGTTGTTTTACTGTAGGATTGAAGCAGCATGTTCTGCACACCCAACTGCCGATGTTTTTATCAACTTTGCATCATTTAGAAGGTTGGTAATCTTGCTTTTGTTGTATGCTTGAAGAAAGTGCATTTCTTTTTCTTAATATTATGCTTTTGTTATGACTGCAGTGCAGCTGCCTCTTCCATGTCAGCTCTGAAGCAACCAACAATTAGAGTAGTAGCTATTATAGCTGAAGGTGTTCCAGAATCGGATACAAAGCAGCTAATTGCTTATGCACGAGCTAATAACAAGGTTAGAGACGTGAACAAGCTTGGAAAATATTTGTTTTTCTATTATCCTAGAGAAAGATTTTACCCCCAACAAAAATTTAAATTCCAGCACTGAAATCACCTGTGCTGATCAATTGTTAGTTAAGTAGTATAACATGTGAAAGATTTTTTACTCTGCATAGATTCTGAGCGTAATATTTTAATATTATTGCTTAATATCTCTCCAAAGTTGATTTCAGGTGCTTATTGGTCCAGCCACTGTTGGGGGAATTCAAGCTGGAGCTTTTAAGATTGGTGATACTGCAGGAACAATTGACAATATAATCCAATGCAAGCTTTACAGGCCTGGATCTGTTGGATTTGTGTCTAAATCGGTATGTTCTCATTGGTGGAAATATTGTCATTTTTCAATTTGTTTTTCCTGATGTGGCTTTGTTAATTGTGATAATTATTGAAATAGACAATCACCATCGGGCCATCACCTTTATTTGAAAGGAAAGTAGATGATATGTCTATATCTCTTCTATTTTATCAATATAATGTTTTATCTTTCATTGAGTAGTCTTTTATATGAGTTAAAGTTTTCCCAAGAAAACATTTATATACTTTATTGGAACTTGAGTTTGGATTGAAGTACCTCTGTAATTAAATTGAATTTGAATAGATTTACTATTTGGATTGAGATCGTTATGTTGCTCCTTTCAACTTATTATGGAAGGCAGCTTGGTAGATGATATGCCAAGATCTCTTCTCGTTTATTAAAATAACGTTTAACTATTGCTGAGTAGTTTACATAATAAGCTCAAGTTTTCCATATACATGTAATTGCTAGTAGTCTAGTACTATCTCAAAGGCTCAACCATAACATCTGTGGATCATTGAATCTTTTCTCAGGGTAACCTTCTTTTATTGAAATTTTCTTTTCAGTAGAGCCTCCTTTAAGCAATATTTCCAAAAATGGCCTCTTCAGTTCCATGTGGGTTCTGGTGTAACTGGCTTAATTTGAAGTTATTGAATCACTATTTTTGTTAGTGATTCTTATTCAGTAGAACTTCTATTTTGGATTGTAGTTTAAATATATGAAACTGTGCTTCTCAGCAGAATTCAAAGATAGTCACTAATAGCCATAGTGACTTTGATACCATCCTCCAACGTGAGGTTAGTCCCGGAAGCAATGTCTGCAATACCGTACCGTACCGGAGTTTCGACACTTCTCCGGTATGGTATGGTACCATATACCAAATGGTACATTTCGGCATACCGTTCGGTATATATATTTAAAATTATAAATATTATATATATATATTTATATATTTCGGTGTACCGTTTTGACACTATGCCCGTGCAACGTCACCTCGGGAGAAGCCCGAGAAGTCATCGGGCGACGTTGCCTTGGGAGACGTCGCCTCCCTTCTTGGGCGACATCGTCGAGGTGATGTTGTTGAGAGAAGGAAAAAAAAAGATTTTTTCTATTAAAAATGACAAAAACGACATCGCTCGTGTGAAGTCGCCTCGGGAGACGTCGCCTTCTCGGGTGACGTTGCCTCGGTAACGTCGCCTGAGAAGTCACCTCGGCGACGTCGCTCGAGCCTCGGCGGCGTCGCTCGAGGAGGAGGCGACGTCCATATTAAAAGAAAATATGGTTTTTTTATTAAAAAAATAAAAAAATTTGTCGACCGGTAGCGGACGGTTCGCATACCGGTATCCTGTCGGATCGGTATGTACCACCCATACCGGGCGGTATTATTCGATATTGCAGACCATGCTTGAAAGTATTTGGGATCGCTCATAGTATTCGAAAGTTCTCTAAAATGGAGGGAAGAATTGGATTTGTTGAAGTTATAAATGGAGGGAAAGCCTGACTTTGAACATTTTTTTTCAGGATTATCCTTCTGTTTCAATTTTTTTTAAGCTCAAACTGTCTTGACTTTTTACCTTTTGTTCTTGGTGCCTATGTGACAATCACCTAATACAAAGTTATGAACTAATTCAACGTTGCCCAATTAGAAATGCATGAGTAGATTAGAAGTTGGTTGTTTCAGCCCTTCATTTATTTAGTTAATATATATTCTTTTGTAGTTTTTTTTAATGACTAAATTTCTACAAGGATTTTTTTTATGACTCCCTTGGCACAAATGACCCACGTGTAGTCATTTCTGAGCCAATTAATCAATAAATCTCAGATGTTCATCGGAAGGTAGAATATGGATGAGACAGGTAGCTCACTTTTAGTCATCAGATCCAGCACACTTCATATACGTGGCTGCCCTCTTGCAAATCTAGCATGGTTATTTACTTTCAGAAGGATGCATAGGGTGTGACGTGATTTTGTAGCAACACATACATTGCTTAGTTACAGATTAACAAACATGAGGATATAAGACAGATGAAGCTGCTTCCGGAGATGGGAAGCAAGATTCATAATGTGGGAAAACCACTCTTTTGGTGAGTTGTCACGGAATGTATATTTCACCAATTGAAAATAAGGAGTATGTAAAAAAAGTGTGAAGGCATCAAAAATAGATTATCTACAGTGCAAGACATATATGTCAAGGAAATCAGATATGGTATTACCTATTTAAATCGGAATGAATTAATATCAATGGATCAACTTACTGTTGGTACATGATGGTTTATATTGGAGCTAGTTTATAATTCGACATTATGAAGATAAAAGAAGCATGGAGGTACATAAATATATATTTAGGAAGATACTTGAGACACATTGGAAAGAGTTATAAATGATTCGAAGGTTGTACTTCGTTGCATTTTATCTCTATATTATTCCCTTTGAAGGTATACATTGCTTTTGAGATAAACAAGAATTGGTAGAATTAATAACTTCATGGGTGATTGGGAAGTGGAAGATGAAGAGACTAATGACAAAGCCAAGCAATCATAAAAACTGAGATTTGTTTCTTTTGAAACTAACTTTTAGTTATTGATTTTACTGGTTTCTGAAGGCATATGGTAGGTGATCCATATTTATATTGTTTGGATAATCTGCATCGGTGATTAGACCCACACTGATTAAGAAGCCTTCATGAATACACAATACTTGTATGAAAGAACCAATTTTTTTAAGAGCCATTATTACTATAAACCATTCAGACGAAAATGGTTTCAGAATAACTTAGTTTCTAAAACTGAACATGATGAGAAGTTCTGTTAGCATTTAGGTATGAAGATTGAGCTTCAAATTAGAAGCTAAACCCCAACCTTTCTATATTACTTAAGGAATAGAAATGAAAAAATTAAGTTGTAAATGCTTGGGATTCTAGTCATCAAAGAAGATTGTTTGCATCAGAGAGAAAAGCCCAAAATGCATACATTACATGAAAGTGTGCATGTTCCATAAGTTGCCTATTCTTTTTATTTGACAGATTATGCGGAAAACCATTCATATCTCAGTTAATTTCATTAGATGCCAACTTACTCCTTATGACTTGAGTGCTCATTGTGCTTTGAGCCTTTCACACTATACATGTTGAATTTAATAATTTGATTGTGACAAGCGGTAGGGTTCAGGATTTGGATCATGTTATTTTATCTTCTTATCTCTTGGCATACCGATCTAGCCTTTTTTTAACATATTAGCCCATAAATTATACTTATGATTCAAGTTGCTAAGCTAAATGATAATTCAGATATCTGATATAGAATTAAACTTATAGTTGTTATTCTAATGGCAGAAATTGTGTGCATTTCATAGTTTTGGATCCATCCATTTTCTTGGATCTGTAATCTGGTTTCCTTGTTCTACATTACTTTGTTTGTGTTACTATATTGTAAGATCTTAAATGTCATAATTGAGGAGCCTGTCTAAATAATGTTATTCACTTCTATAAATGTGAACAAGCAAAAGACATAAACTTCCCTACCCTAGAATCCTTTCTGAAAACACTCAAACAAGCAAAAGCATAAATCACTAAGAAAAACAATCAATGATTAAAAAGCTTTCTGGTTTCATGTATGAAAGACAATTTAATGCGTAATTAATTGCTTAATAAAGCCAAAGTATCTATTTATTGGAGCAAGTAACCTAAATGACTTGAATTATGACCCTAAATAATGAATTACCTTCCAACATACTGTGGACCAGGTGACTGTATCCTGATTTTACAACCCTATCCTTCTGTGTAAACATGAATCTAGCTAATTGGCATAATCCTTGCACTCTTGCCACATAATCCTTGCATTCTTACCATGACCCAGAATGTTACACATTCAAGATAACTATGGTGATCATTCTCCTTTTACTAATTGACAATGATTGTCAACTCTGTTCCTTTTTCTTTGGTTGTGCTTAAACAAGAGGCTATAAGAAGAAAACATGATTTTTATTTATTTTATATTACCTATGCACGGTTCAGGTATAAGAACTTTAGTGTATGGTTACAGGGTGGCATGTCAAATGAGCTTTACAACACAATTGCACGTGTCACAGATGGAATTTATGAAGGTGCTGTTTGCTGTTCTTTCAAGTTCAATATACCTTATTTTTCGCAATCTTGATGTTAGTCCTGGATGTTAAATGCAATTTTCAGGCATTGCAATTGGAGGAGATGTTTTCCCTGGTTCAACTCTTTCTGATCACGTGCTGCGGTTTAACAACATGCCTCAGGTAATTCCTTAAGAATTTAGTTTCCTCAAATAATATAGAATAGCTCTTCAGTAAACTAGATCATTAATGCAATCTCTGGTCAAAATGTCATGTAACACAGTGTTAGAAATAATTGTATACCATATTGTAGATTCCACAGTAATACAAGCATCATCAGCAACAACAACAAGCTGTAATGTCCCAGCTCTAGTAATATGAGTATTTTAATAAAAATTGTTAATGCATGTTTCCTTGATATTTGTTTTTCTTCAATATTGCTTCTGGATCTAATCAGGTCAAAATGATGGTTGTGCTGGGGGAATTGGGTGGGAGAGATGAGTACTCCCTAGTTGAGGCCCTAAAAGAAGGAAAAGTTCATAAACCAGTTGTTGCTTGGGTTAGTGGAACCTGTGCACGCCTGTTCAAGTCAGAAGTGCAATTTGGTCATGCAGTGAGTCATAAATGATCTTTTGCTCTTTGTTATGTGATTATAACCAGTTATGGTGCTCATTACTAAGGTATTCCCTCATCCTTTGCTGAATTTAATAATCTAGGGTGCAAAAAGTGGTGGTGAGTTGGAATCAGCACAAGCCAAAAATCAGGCTCTAAGAGAAGCTGGGGCAGTTGTTCCTACTTCTTATGAAGCATTTGAGACTGCAATTAAAGAAACCTTTGAGAAACTGGTACTTTATTGTGCTTCAATCCTTTCTGTGATACTAATTGATGCCATTTTGTGCATTGGGGAAGATTGTCTTATACTGGTTAGATTGTTTTAGCAAGGAGAACCATCAAAAGTGAACCTTCTATTACTGTTTTCTTATATTTTATTGGATAGGTTGAAGAAGGGAAGATTGCTCCTGTACCTGATGTTGAACCTCCTCAAATTCCTGAGGATCTTAAATACGCGATCAAAAGTGGGAAAGTCCGGGCCCCAACTCATATTATCTCCACCATTTCAGATGACAGAGGTTTGATTAATGAATTTGGTTTACATTTTCCATACAAATTGCATCTTTTAATGCCCAGTAATTTTCTGATTCTCATGTCCATGTCCAGGTGAAGAACCCTGTTATGCTGGTGTACCCATGTCTTCTATTATCCAACATGGTTATGGTGTGGGTGATGTTATCTCTCTTTTATGGTTCAAGCGTAGTCTTCCACGTTATTGCACACAATTTATTGAGGTTTGTCAAGATACGATTTTCCACCATTTGTGCTAACCAAGTCTTTTTTCATTTTTTTAGATATTTCGATAAGTTTGACTGTATAAGATGTTCGTTGGATTTAAAACCCATTTTCTTTCTTGGTATCTATAGCCTTTTGATCTCACTCATTGGAACTTTCTGTGGTTGTCAGATCTGTATCATGTTATGTGCTGATCATGGTCCTTGTGTTTCTGGTGCTCATAACACTATAGTTACCGCAAGAGCTGGAAAAGATTTAGTTTCGAGTCTGGTTTCAGGTGAGTTTTGTAAGTTAACGGTGCATATTGCCGTATGATTATTATCTTGTTAATAGTCTTATTGACACCTTTTCTTATGGTCATTGGAATGGGAAATAACTTTTAAAATGCAGGGTTGCTCACAATCGGTCCTCGATTTGGTGGTGCAATAGACGATGCTGCTCGATACTTTAAAGATGCATGTGACAGAGTGAGTGTATATAGTTGGCGTCTAGATTTTCTATTAACAACCCTGATGGTTTGTTTCAATTTATGGCATCACTGAAACATCTGCAACTTATTTTTTTGCCAGGGCCTCACGCCTTATGAATTTGTTGAAGGTATGAAAAAGAAGGGCATTCGTGTACCAGGAATAGGGCACAGGTATCTATTAGAAAACAAGTGGCATCTAAGCTTCTAATAATTTGTCTACAAATCTAGCAGTAGAGTTTTTGCTGTTAAGTGAATCTCATATTGTTTTACTAGGTTAGAAATGCTCATGCCACTGCCAGATGCATATTTTGACGCACTACTTTTCCATTTGCAATAGTTGGACAAATACACTTATCAGATGATTATACATTGAGAATTTATTTGAACATCACTGTCAAATAGCTTGTCCAGCTAATGAAGTGCATGGAGCATCTCCCTCTTTTTATCACCCTTATAAATATCATTTGCATTGATGAATAGGGTACATAATGCCTTAAGCATCATTGTCACATATGGAACTGTTGACAATATTGCAGATCATGTCAAGTGATTCTTATAATGATTCTTATGTCATCTACATACCTGCTAACTAGTTGATTACATTCAATGGAGGGTCTGACTAATCCACTATCCAAATTGCAGAATCATATTACGTTTGGCTGATTCATATTGCTATGGAATAAAATCTTCAAATACTAATGAAGAGTTGAAAAGAGTTAAGTAATAGGAAGTATTCCATGGAATTCATTTCAACTTCTTTACAGGACAACTGTCATGTAACTCGTTGATTTGTCATTTAGGGTTAATCTCAGTTAGGATAGATAAAAAGTTGTGAGACAATTGTAGTAAGAACTAGAGAATGAGTTTTGTAGTCTGTAAGAATTAAATAAAAGCTGCTGGAGCAAAATTTATGATTGATGATATCATGATGGAAATGGTATGTAATCTTGTTAAATTGTAACTGTTATACGATGGCGTCAAAGAAATTGCGAAGCATTTATTACAATCAGTATCAGCTGAATCAATTGTCTAGTTACGTATGAAATAATTGCATGGCACACTGCAAACTTGTCTGTAAAGATTTCACTCTGTAGGCAGAGATATTAGATCACATTAGGCAAATAATAAATTCATTAATTACGTAATAATAATTATGACCACTTAACTTTGTTAAGAAAGTTGGTGTCTATTTCAGAAATTTTGCATGCCTTTTTCGCTCTACATCATGCATTACCTTACACATTAAGTTTTTTTTTTTTTCCATTTTAGATTCAGTCGAAGAATATTATTGTTCCATCTACATAGAGTTCAACTAAAGTTGCTTTTCTGGGAAAGGAACAGATAGTGTGGTACCAAAAAAAAAAAAAGGATCTCCTATTTTCAGGGTTCATGCATGAAAATGTCTGTTGGTGCTGGATACTTGATTATACTAAGATTGTGTCGTGCTGGTTTTCCAAAACAGGAAAAAAAATCTTAACATGTATTTTGTCTGGCGAGTATGCTTTTACATTTACACCAGTTTTCAGACCCACCTGAGACATTCGTTTATGTTTAACAATCAATATTTCTTTTTGGTAATAGGATCAAGAGCAGAGACAACAGGGATAAGAGAGTGCAGCTTTTGCAACAGTATGCTCACACTCATTTCCCATCCGTAAAGTACATGGAATATGCTGTTCAAGTTGAGGCGTACACTCTCTCAAAGGCAAACAACTTGGTGCTGAACGTTGATGGTGCAATCGGATCTCTTTTCTTGGATCTTTTAGCTGGCAGCGGAATGTTTAGCAAACAAGAAATCGATGAGATCGTCGAGATCGGATATCTAAATGGTCTCTTTGTGTTGGCACGCTCAATCGGTCTGATCGGGTAAGTTGGTACTACCGTTCAAGCTTCTTCTCGTTTCTCCCAATTCTTCACCCCTGCTGCTGTTCCATCTACTTTGATGAAGCTTATATGCAGTTGTTTATGAATCCAATAAAACCACTAATGCCGAAATGAGTAACCAAAGAACATGGATATTGCAAATTTCTTTTTACGGAAGCCAGCTGCCTGAACAATAACCCATCTTTTAAGTGTTACATTACAGTGAGTGCATACTGTTGCTGAGAAATGAATCGATTTCACTGATTAGTGTGCTTAATTAAGGGGTCGCTTCTGCATGATGTTTATAATATTATGTTGGTTAGCATACCCTGTTCTTCTCTATTCACCAAGTATTGATACAAATCCTCTGCTTCCTAATTGATTGAATTCTTGAATGTTTGATCGCAGGCATACTTTCGATCAGAAAAGGCTGAAGCAACCGCTCTACCGTCACCCGTGGGAAGATGTTCTGTACACCAAATGATCATCTTTCCGCCTCGATAACACATCAGCATTTTTTTTATGGTCAATTTTTCTTCCTGGCATGATCTCATTCTCCTGAGCCCTTCGCTCTGGTGTTTTCCGAACATTGAGGACTGAGGACCCATAGTGCTCATCTTTTAATCATTTATTCGGATCAGCTAACACGCTTGCATGCATGATCATATTTGTTCTGTAGGTGGGTTCAAGCATATCGAAGATATAATTGAATACTATTGATTGCTTTTGCTTTCTGGGAGAGCAATAAATCGAAAGAGCAAATTGATTGGTTTCCTTCCAGCATTTATAGGTTCAACTCAACATGCGAGTTGATTGATGATGCCTTTTTTTTCTTTCTCCCTTTCCAACACAGTATGTAAAACTCCTCGGATCCTGATATCAGAAATAATTCAAACATGATTTATCTGCCTTGTGACCGAGTTGATCGTGGCAGAATAAACCGTTCAAGCTTTTTTGCTATCGACAAATTGTACTCAGAACTATGCTATCAACAGCCAACATAAATCGAACCACACGAAATCTTATCGACCGATGAGACCAATCGAGCGAAAGCAGTGTCCCGACAACACCCACAGAATACAACCGGACCAACATGTTTATTATGCACGGATGTGCACCGAACTCGGACCTCCGAACGCCAATCCACGGGCGACGTGGCGCCTGCTCTTCCCTTAGTACTGGGGCTGTTCACCGAGCCATCCTTCGCCATCGATGTACGAAATGTCCGTAAACTTGCGCAGCTCGTCATTAGTCAACGTCTTCTTCCACCTCACTCGACCCGACTGCTTCGATCCCGGCCCCGTGCATTCCGATTCCACATACGTTATCTCATTTCTGGCATGTCCATTTCACACACGCACACAGTCAACCAAAATAAAATGATCAGCAGCTATCTCTTCTGCATTGACGTGCATTATCATCATGAATCAATTAAAATTTTAGATGGCTAGCTCTCTCTTACTCGTATCCATGGGAGTTCCAAACGCTCCACCCTTCCGGAACTATGATGTCCGACATGAAGGTCTGGTAAAATATGACCCTCGAGTAGCGTCCCCACGCTCTCCCGAGATACGTCGCTTGAGGCCCCGTCACGTTGCACCGCTTGAACACAAAGCCATTTGTGTCGTTGGCCGCGCCCCGCCCTTGCGCCGTCACAAACCCCGGCTTCTCCACGCTGTTTGCCGTCGATATCGTGCATCCCTGCATCCCATCCCCCTGCGTGTGAGCTATCTGTCTATCGGCTACCATGAACGCGAATCGAATCTCTACATGTACGCGTCGACACCTCGTAAATAGATTGGCCGAGTCCGAAGATGAAGTCGGTCACGCCTTGAATGTAGCAACCTTTGAAGTAGTGTCTTCCGAACAAATCCGCGAGCGTGTCCTGATACCCAACGAAGCTGCACGAGTACAGTGATGACTTGTCTCCCGCTATCAACGCTGCCACCGCTTGCTTCGTGTGGCTGTATCCATCGTACGTGTTCTGCACCAAAGATCGAGTCATGTATGCTTCTACTTCTCGCATGCATGCAGGCCTACGCGTGAACCTCGTTCGCGAGGCACAAAGACTAGGAAGCGCAGCAGCGAACTTGACCTTGAAGGTTATCCCTGCAACAACAATGTTCGAGGCGTAGGACGTGAACGTTCCGCAGCTGGCGGTGTCGTGGCCGCGGGAGTCGCTGGCGTAATCGCCCCACTCGATCGACGTCTTCTGCGCTCCCTCTCCTTCGAGTAGGATGTAGCTCTTGTAAGCGCCTATCACCACCTTCTCCCTGCACGCACACACCCCCCCGTCCCATCAACCGAGGAACTACTCCTCCTACTGCTACATGCACCCGCATGCTTAGCGCAGGAACAACAGTGACGATCGAACCTGTAAACTCCTGAAGCGAGGTGGATCTTTATCCACTGGTTGTTGTAGTCGGGGACGGAGTTGATCGCCTCCTGGACGCTCCTGAAATCTCCGGTGCCGCTAGGGTTGACGACGATGGTCTTCGCGATGGACGCAGCTGCAGTCGCTACGGGCACGTGCAAAGACGTAGACAGGACGGTCACGAGGAAGAAGAAGAGCAGACACTTCATTTTGAGCACAGGATATCAGAGAGAGAGAGCAAAGCGGACCTCGCTTGTCTACAGTGAAGGAGGAAGGAGACACATGTATACAAAACCCTAGAAATATAAGAGGAGGAGACGTATGTTCTAAATGGAAATACGTATATGTACAGAAATTGATGATGCTGATGGAAGAACTCGATCGTATAAATCTTTGTGTTGGTCTCCTTCCTGATTTGACGTTTACAAAACTAGATTGGAATTCTCACACGTTGCACAAAATGACAGTCAAGTGAGGCAATAATATAACACTTTATTTAGTATCTTTGGTATTAGGATCAATGTAAGCGCATTAACGAGAGTCTCATACAATCAACCAAATCAAGATTCACACATCCAAAGAGTCAATGTTTTTCTCAATATATTGCAATAACAACAACAAAATCGTAAAGTCTTAATTTTTATTATCGATTGAGATTTGTTAATAGATTAAAATGGTTAACATATACAACTTAGACTAATATTTAATTTATGTTGGGTTTGGTTTGATTGTAACCCTAATTCAACCTCTTTGATTTTTCATGTAAAGAAGTAATGAGTTTACCAACAAAAAAAAAATTTAGTTGATGTAAAATCAATTAAATTTTAACTAATTTTGCTATTCAATTAGCCATCAAATAAATTAGTGGTGTGAGGCTTATCTTAAAGGATATGTATGATTGGGAGAAAGACCTTCCAATTTGCTCTTCTGTGGGTTGGGCGATTCGGACCAAAGGAAAGGCAAGTTGTACTTCCTAAAATACATTGATTTCCTACATCGTATCTTGTGAAATAAATATCATGTACTTCCAATGTTCTCTCAAGCAACATTATAGAAGATCTTCCAAATATTTTGGCAAAAATTAATCATTTTTTTTAATCTTCATTATTAGGTACAACTTAGACATTTTCTTTGATGTGATAATTTTCCTTCTTCCCTTTTCTCAATCCCTGAAAATTAATTGTGTTGCTTAAATATTCTAAAGTTAAGCTCTTCCCATACGCCATTTCCAAGTTTGTTCATCTCAAAGTTTACTTCTTTTAATTAAGATATGCTCATAATTTGCACACTTAAGGATAAACTTATGACTAATCCGAATTATCCGGCTATTAAGTTTTATATATATTTGCGTATGTATTTAATAATAAACTCTAATAATCGTATCTGAATTTATCGAATAAACTCAATATAATATTTGTATTATTTTAATTGATTGTTAAAATTTTTCATGTATATATTTATTGAGTTTATCATTCATATATATATATACGATTTATTAAAATTTGGAGGGGCGAATATAATATAATATTTCTAAACATGCAAAACCCAGTTGGGGGCACGATTGTAATAATAGCGGTCTTGGAAGATCATTACGTGAAGAAAAGAAAGAGAAGAGAAGACTTCTCCACGTATCCGAGACCCACTCGCACATCCCTTGTGGACACCACCGTTGGCCCCATTCTTTCTGCCAGTAGTCAGACAAATACGTTTCGGGTACGTAACAGAAGGAGTAAATGAAGGAACACACGTATGTGATAACCACGGGCACCGTCTCCTTATATATCTCGTTGAAGCAGCCGCTCCGTTCGACCGTCCGATCCCATCCGTCCCTGATATGGAGGCCGCGCCACCGGCGGAGCTCATCGTCGTCGAGCGCGACCCCACGGGCGTCGCCGTTATTACCATCAATCGCCCCAGCTCTCTCAACTCGCTTACGCGCCCGATGATGGTGTTGCTCGCCGCCGCCATCAGGCGGCTCGACGCCGACCCGGCGGTGGGCGCGCTGGTGATCACCGGCAGGGGCCGGGCCTTCTGCTCCGGCGTCGACCTCACGGCCGCCGAGGAGGTGTTCAAGGGCGATGTCAAGGACGTGGATGCCAACCCCGTGGCCCAGATGGAGCGCTGCCGCAAGCCCATAATCGGGGCGGTTAACGGCTTCGCCGTTACCGCCGGTTTCGAGATCGCCCTCGCCTGCGACATCCTCGTCGCCGGGAAGGACGCCAAGTTCATTGACACCCACACCAGGTAACTGGCGGTTGTGCATGTTGATCTCTGGTATGAGGGTTTAACTTAAAGCTAGCATTTTTAGACGGGACGCCGAGCTAATAATAGGTAGAGAAGTTTGGTAGAATAGATCTAAAAATGGTGCTTTTGATTGTTGTGTCGGCCCCCATAATTGAAGGTAAAAGGGAGAAGGCGAAGATGACGACTAATAATTCCATGTACATCCGCGCTAGGGGGGTGGGGGTGGGTGTACCATAGCGCGTTTGGTAGGAGAGAAATTTATAGAGATACATGTTAGCAAAGCTCAACCGTCGAGCTTATTGCTAAAAATTGGTCAAAAGTGTTAGGCACTAAATGGAATCACATAGATTTTTGACAATTTAAACAAGTTCGGAAACTTCGTATGTTGAAAACTTCGTTTCATCTAAAACCGTTTCGATTGCATTTTAACTTGAAGAAATAGGAGATGAAAAGGTAGAGCATCAAAGTGAAGATGGCTTGCAATAAAGTAAATTGCAAGAACATAAATGCAAATCGATTTATAGTGGTTCGGTCATCCGGCCTACGTCCACTCCCGATTCCTCTTCGCTTGAGGCCACCGGCTTTCCACTAGGTATCCTCCTTCCAACGGGCGAGGATGAATTCCCTTACAGCTCCTCTCCTTTTGACAGGCTTAGGAGATAACCCTTACAAGACCTCTTACCCCTCTCTTGGAGTAGAACACACTTAAGACTTAGAGGAAAGATTTTGACATACTTTCAAGAGAGTTTCCCCTTCTTTTTTTAGTTCTAGGCACCCTTTCATCCATGAATGAGAGGGGTATTTATAGGCCTCAAGAGGATTCAAATTTGGAGCCCAAATTTGAATCACCTTGGTTTTCGGCATTCTAGCGGTAATGGGTGGTGCCACCGCCAGCACTATTCTAGCACTATTCCAGCACTATTTTAGCCCCTACTTGGGTTATAGGATTAATACCTAATCCTAACTTGGCCCAAATCAGCCCAAACAAGGCCCAGTTGGCCCCTACTTGGGTTATAGGATTAACACCTAATCCTAACCCAAATTAACGTGCTAACTATGAATTTTAAAGACATTTCTAAGCTATTACAAAGTCCGACATGTCAAGACTTCTTTCTTCGGCTAGCTTCCGGCAGTCATCCGATGAACCCTCGGATATCATTCTGTGGACTCTCGGTAAGCTCCTGGACTTCACGATGATCTTGGTGAGTTCCGATGAGCTTCTTCGGCAAGCTCCGATCTTTCTCGGCGAGCTCCGCGAACTTTCGACGAACCTTCCGGAGAACTTCCGAAAACCCTTCAGCAAGCTCCCTACTCGTTCTCGGTCAGTTCCGGCAGAACTCCCAACGAATTTTCAGACTTCTGTCGAACTCTCAAACTTCCAACGATCCATCACACTTGTCTTCCGGCACTTTATTTCGCTTTACGTCTTCATCGTTATCGTAGTTAATCTTGCACATGCAAACCAAAAACTCTACTTCGATCTAGACAATTATTACAACGTAAATTGATATTAAGTTGCCTGGCACGTCATTGGTCGGCGCTTCATCCGATTCTTTGGCACATCGTCCTCTCTTGCGATCCGTTGCCCAATCGGCGGTTGACCTCCGTAACCCCGATATCCTAGGTGCAACTCCGCTCTTCTTGGCCCGATGCCCGACGTCCGAAGCCTCCTGTCGATTGTCGACCGAACCTTCGGCTCGACATTCAATATCCTGACGTGATCACTTCCGGCACAACGTCAATTCCTCCAACGTCAACTGTCTAATCCTGATCGATAGTAGACCTGCGTAACTCAAAACGCAGTTAAACAATAAACCACAATCAATTAGTTTCATCATTAAAATCCCAGATTCAACAATCTCCTCTTTTTTGATGATGACAACTAATTGATAACTAACGGAGTTAACCTTAACTCCCCGGAGTTTAACCAAACTCCCCCTATCAATATGTCATTGATAGAACACTTGGATTATCCTAAATCCAAACAACATTCATCACAATATATGAGAATTATCAAATCATCATGTAAATATATAAAATATTCAATTCAATGCATGAAGTCATCAATCTACTTCTCCCCCTATGTCATCAACAAAAAGGAGAAGTAATCATCATAGCTAGTTTAAAAGATATGCAAATTTTACAATCATATTAGCTATCAATCAAAATATTCAACATACATCACTTTAAGATATTCAATTATGGCAAGTGTAATCATGACAATTCAACACTTGTTTCTTGTGCAAGTTTGCACTTTGCTTTTCTTGAATTTGTAAGATAGCAAGTTCTTTTCCTCTTTTGTAGGCAAGCAAGATAGCAAGTTTGCACTTTGATTTCTTTATGATATGCCAAGCTAGCAATTTTCTTCCTCTTGATTGAGCTAGCAAATTTTTCATTTAAGGTGCAAGCTAGCAATAAACTTTCTCCCCATTTATCAATGTCAAAAAGAAAAGGAGGATCAAATATGATGATATAAACATTTCACATAAATTTGCATAAAAAAAGTTTACATCAATTTTTAAATCATGATATAGATATATCAATATAATGGATCAAGTTATGATTCGTGATTCATCATAAAAGATATCAAGAAGAACATAATTTCTTTTACTTCAATATTCAAATCATGACAAGTGATACATATCAAAATTCTACATAAATATTTCAATCATCAAGTCATGAATCATACAAAGAAGTATTGAAGTATAGGAGAAAGAATTGATTTAAACATGCAATCAAGTTCAAGTCATGGATACCAATGCTAGCATATTTTGCATGTATTTTTATGCCATGATAAAATAATAAATCAATGATTCAATCATATCATGTAATGAACGATATCAATATGAAAAATCAACAATGATCAAAAGATATCATTCATGGTTCATAAATATTCCTTTTAGGAACTATCGAGATCATGATTCAATTATTCATCATAATGCAAATTAATTTTCAATCATCACATAAGGCAAGCAAGCTAAAGTAATCATGTCATTTCTAAGTCATGAAAGATATGAAATCAAAGCTCAAGATAAATCAAGAGGGACATGATTCATTTGACAAATCATTTTAGTAATGATTTATCATAAGAGATATCAAGATCGTATTTCATAAAGAAGGATTTCAATAATCAAGATATCAAAATCATGACTTGGATTGTTTTTCTGTTTAGTAAATGATAAAAGGAAGCAATCATAGAGGAAAAGATTTTGATTTCCATAAAAGAATGTCTCAAGTCAAGAGTTTTAGAAATCAAAGTCATGATTTATAAACCTTATTCACTTCATCAAGATCATTCTTACGAGATTCATAAATGACATTGATAGACTTGAATAAAACTTATCATCAAAACCATTTTCATAGATCAAAAGATTCACATGAATGAGTTCATTAATCTTGATTAGATTGAAAATTTAACACTTGTCTTTCATTTATAATTCAAGTGATTCACAAAATATTATAAATGAATTCATCACTTGTCTTTCATGAAAAATTGAAAATTTCAAGAATCATACATTTCCCTTTTTATGATTAATTTCATTTGAACATGCCTTTGTCTTTTAATGTCAAATAGAGATAAGCATGAAAGTTCAAAACATAAAGGCAAAATCTCATAAAGCATGATTTAAATATGCATTTTCAAGGCATGATAAAAAGAGTAAATCAAGGATTCAATCATATCATGTCATGAATTCCAAAAGGCATCTTAAGTTATCAACATTACATTAAAAAGGCTATTTCAAAAAGATATACGATACGTGATTCATTTGTATCATTTTATTCGAATTCATGATTCATTTTTAAAATGTATCTCACGTCGTAAATATGAATCAAGCATTTGTCAAATTCGAAATCATCCTCAAAATTATATTCAATAAATTCATACATGACAAGCATAGATTTATTGAAAAATCAATAAGATAGAGGATTGCATTTCGTTTTTATAAATTTCTATTCATGTGATTTACTTCTTATAAGCATGCCTTTACTTTAAAAAGAAATGTTAACATTCAAAATGGAAAGACAAATTTTGTCATAAAGATCATGAAATTGTAACTCATTAAGTATGCGGCATTTTCCAAAATTGATTCAAGAGATTCATATGATTCATGAAATGAGTTTATTAATTTCAATAGGATAGAAAATGCATTTTTATTTCATACAATTGATTTCATGTGAGTATGTTCAAATTTTCATGTAAGGATCATGCATCATTTTTTAAAAACTGAAAGCATCATCAAAACCATTAAGATTCATGGATTCATCATACACATTATTTCAATTAGAAAATTCTCTTTTGATAAATGAAATAATCATGATATGCGATCTTGATTTATAAAAGTTTTAAGTTATAATTATCAAGATCAAGATTTCAATAAAAGTAATTCAAAAATATAGTTTTGAGAAACAAGAGATAAGTCATATTTCATTTGTTATAACAAGATGATCAATGCTCAAATTTTTGTTAAAATCATGCATCATTTTATAAATCTGAAAAATAATTTTCATTATGAAAATCATCAAGTCCAAGTATAACACAAGGCAACATCAAAATCACTTTTCTTTCATTTAGAAAATTTGTGAGTTAGGTCTTTTAATTTTACAATTGATTTCATAAAGACATGTATAAATTCAAAACAAATTACGTTAAAGCCAAAAATACATTATAGCATATCAAATTGTAAAGTCAAGCATGATACAAGCATTTTCATTAAGACACTTCCAAGAGTAACATACATAGATATGTATCATGTTTAACATCAAAACTTGAGTTTTGTCATCAAGACTATCAAATCCAAACATATTCACCATAAAACATCATGATAGTGTGTTTCACTTTAAGTTGATTGATCTTGTTTAAGCATGTTCACATTTTCACACAAAGGCCAAGCATCATATAAATTCAAGAAATAATTTTCATCATGAAAATCGAAGTACACAATCATGAATTAACGCTATTAGGTGTATAATCATGCTAATTGATTTATTATGTCAAAACCATACATCAAGATTGGAACGGAAATCATATGCATGGAATTGCATTATCACACATCATGTAATTATCATCCATAATCATTCAAACTTTTGAATCATAACATGCATGATCATTTTTTTAAAATTTTTCAAAAATGCTAGAAGGAAAAGCATAGCATAATTTTTTAAAACAATTTGTTTTAATTTTCAAAAACACAAGAAAAGCATGAAAAAAATTCCTACTAACTAAGTTAAGCATTCATGAAAAGCATCATGTAATTTCAAAATAATTCAAGGGAGTTAAGTTACTTACCTTGTAGTCGAAGCCCGTCAAAGCCCAATTCGCCGTTTCATCATTTGATTTTTCTCTGCGCTTCTTCTTAATCTTTGGCCTCTTCCTCCGTTCAAGTTCATTGTTTATTTTAGATTTTTGTTTAATGAACTTGTTAACATTCATTATTATGTGTTCAATGTCCTCATCACTTGAGTCATCACTCAAGTGGTATTCATTTGTTCGAAATTCCAAATCCTTCTTGTTCTTTGGAAGGTGGTTCAAGTGTTCATCGAGTTTAACATATTCTAGGAGGCTCATTTCATATGTCATTAGCGAGCCAATTAGTTCTTCAATCGGAAGATCATTTAGATTTTTAGTTTCTTGTATTGCGGTTATTATCGGATCCCATCTTTTTGGAAGGGATCTTAAAATCTTGTTTACGAGATCAAAATCCGAGAAACATTTATCAAGTGCTCTTAGACTATTAACGACATCCGTGAATTAGTGCAGTGGTAAAGAACGATAGATTTTCGGCGATTTAAACAAGTTCGAAAACTTAGTACATTGAAAACTTCGTTTTGTCTAAAACCGTTTCGATTGCATTTTAACTTGAAGAAATACGTAAGGAGATAAGAAGGTAGAGCATCAAAGTGAAGATGGTTTGCAGTAAAGTAAATTGCAAGAACATAAACGCAAATCGATTTATAGTGGTTCGGTCATCCGACCTACGTCCACTCCCGATTTCTCTTCGCTTGAGGCCACCGGCTTTCCACTAGGTATCCTCTTTCCAATGGGTGAGGATGAACTCCCTTATAGCTCCTCTCCTTTTGACGGGCTTAGGAGATAACCCTTACAAGACCTCTTACCCCTCTCTTGGACTAGAACACACTCAAGACTTAGAGGGAAGATTTTGACACACTTTCAAGAGAGTTTCCCCCTTATTTTTTTCAGTTCTAGGCACCCTTTCATCCATGAATGAGAGGGGTATTTATAGGCCTCAAGAGGATTCAAATTTGGAGCCTAAATTTGAATCACCTTGGTTTTCGGCATTCTGGCAGAACTGGGCGGTTCCACCGCCTAGTTCTCGGCCTCTAGGTGGTGCCACTGCCAGCACTATTCCAGCTCTATTCCAGCACTATTTCAGCAAGGCTGAATGGGCCCTAACTTGGCCCAAATCAACCCAAATAAGGCCCAGTTGGCCCCTACTTGGATTATAGGATTAACACCTAATCCTAACCCAAATTAACGTACTAACTATGAATTTTAAAGACATTCCTAAGCTATTGCAAAGCCCGACAAGTCAAGACTTCTTTCTTCGGCGAGCTTTCGGCGAACTTCCGGCGGTCATCCAGCGAACTTCCGACGGTCATCCGATGAACCCTCGGATACCATTCTACGGACTCTCGGCAAGCTCCTGGACTTCACGATGATCTTGGTGAGTTCCGATGAGCTTCTTCGACAAGCTTTGATTTTTCTCGGTGAGCTCCGCGAACTTCCGACGAATCTTCTGGTGAACTTCCGAAAACCCTTCAGCAAGCTCCCTACTTGTTCTCGCCCAGTTCCGGCAGCACTCCTAACGAATCTTCGGACTTCTGTCGAACTCTCGAACTCTCAACGATCCATCACACTTGTCTTCCGATACTTTGTTTCGCTTTACGTCTTCATCATTATCATAGTTAATCCTGCACACACAAACCAAAAACTCTACTTCGATCTAGACAATTATTACAACGCGAATTGACATTCAGTTGCCCGGCACGTCATTGGTCGGCGCTTCGTCCGATTCTTCGGCACATCGTCCTCTCTTGTGATCCATTGCCCAATCGGCGGTTGACTTCTGCAACCCCGATATCCTAGGCACAACTCCGCTCTTCTTGGCCCGATGCCCGACGTCCGAAGCCTCCTGCCGATTGTCGACCGAACCTCTGACTCGACATCCAATATCCTAATGTGATCACTTCCAGCGCAACGTCAATTCCTCCAGCATCAACTGTCTAATCCTGATCGATAGTAGACCTGCGTAACTCAAAACACAGTTAAACAATAAATCACAATCAATTAGTTTCATCATCAAAATCTGAGATTCAACAAAAAGCTTCTTGACTTATCTGGCCTCAACTGGTCTAGTCTTTAGTTGTCTTATTGTTGTCATTATCCAAATAAGAAAAAAAAAGAAGGGGAGGTGATCCATTTGAAACAACGATGTCGCATGTTCTTAATTCACCGTCAATTTTTATGTGTCCACATCAATGCTCTCAAAAATTTATCAATATATGTATGTCTGTCCATGCAAGTGCTCTGATTGATCTTTTACCAAACTTGATTGTATCTCTAGTTTATTTAATAGAAGCTAAGAAAGACCCAATTGCTCCTTGTTTGACATAGAAAAAAAGATACTCACCAATAACTATGCAATAGTGCTTCAGGTGTACGTGTAGCTCACATGTGGACTCAAACTTAAGATTTATCACTGGTGCAACAATGCACTAAGCACTGGAATGATTCATCAGAGATGCTATTCTTTTATAGTTAATGGTAAAAATTTTAGTACTTCAAAATGGGAAGTGAAGGAGAGGGAATTCATGTAACCATAAACTATTTTGGAGGGCATTAGTGCTAAGATCAATTGCAGATGAGAGGAGTATAAAAGCAAATGCATATTCTTAAGAATCATTCATAAAAAAAAAAGAAAAAACAGTTAAAAACTTAGATTCTTTGCTTTACTATGTGATAATCATCATTTGCAAGTAGTTAGTTTTCTACTATTATAGGAACTCTCTCTCTCTCTCTCTCTCTCTCTCTGAGCACTTGATCTTACAAGTTTATCACTTATTTTATGGTTAAAGTGACAAGCTTAAGTCAGATGATTGCAGGATATATGGGGTCCTTCAGTTTATAGTGTTTAAGCTGAAGTCAGGCTTTGTACTTTCTATTCTGCAATGGCACCTCTTCCGACTGCTTGGGCATGATCATTTTCTAGTGGAAAATTTGTTGATCATTTTTTTTTATTGCAAAATAAGTGTCTTACCAATTTTGATTGCAATAAGTGAATGACGATGTTCAACTTTGTCATCCTAGCTACTTGTAATGTTTGAAAGACTGAATAAGTACCCAAAGTAGCACTAACATTGTGCAAAAGTCAGTCAAGATTATTTTCATTAAAATCCAGCTTTTTAATCAATAACATTTATACATGTTAACAGATCCCAGGAACTTTCTTGCACTAACATTGTGCAAACAGTCAAGTTATTCATTAGATTCATTTAATCATGTTAACAGATTCCCAGCTTTTGAACTTTCTTGCACTAACATTGTGCAAACAGTCAAGTTATTCATTAGATTCATTTAATCATGTTAACAGATTCACAGCTTTTGAACTTTCTTTACCTTATACATGTAGATGGAAGCTTCGTACTTGTTATCTAATAAATGGAGGCATCTGCTATTGTGAATTTGTAACCATGAGAAGCTTACTGGCACAATCAGATGCATTGATGTCAATAGTCATTCAACTGATAATGACGGTCTGTTATGTAGTAGCTCTAGGAATCTGAATGCCTCATATTCTTGTCATTGGAACCTTTTGTGTCATTTTTATTTGATGTTTGAGTTCTTGTCTAATAATAATAATAATAAAAAACCTTGTCCCAGGTTTGGAATATTTCCATCATGGGGCCTTTCACAAAAGCTCCCTCGCATTATCGGAATAAGTAGAGCACGAGAGGTATCACTTTCTGGCATGGCTATAACTGCAGAGATGGCAGAAAAGTGGGGCCTCGTCAACCATGTCGTGGACAACGGTGAGGTGTTAAAGAAAGCGAAAGAAGTTGCACTGGCCATTTTAAGAAACAACAGGGACATGGTGTTGATGTACAAGTCAGTCATCAATGATGGTTTCAAATTGGATCTGGGTCATGCTCTCGCCCTTGAAAAGGTGATTCTTTTAATAATTTCTTTATATTTTTCTGTCGCATTTGGCTGATAGGCCTTAAAATCCAAATTCAAATGCATAAAGGAAAATTTGTCAATTAGATTAACTGATCAAATTGAGGACCTATTATGTGGTATAATGATCTAATTGCTTGTAATGTAGGATCGGGCAACCTGTGTATGTGGCTCTTGTAATGGCAAGTCCTGGAATCTCTTCGAACGGATGCTGATGCACCTTCAAACTTCACAGGAACAATCTTAGGACAAAGTGTAGTTTGATTGCCAGACCTTCCTGTTTGTCAAAATCCCAATGGCAAAACAAGTCGACGAACTAGGCATCCCCCATGGATCATAAGCCCTTTCTATCCATTCCATGCATATGCTCATGGCTGACATTCATCCTAATGAGCCTTCCTTTGCACCAACTTTAGGACTTCAGTAAGCCTACATGACTGATTCTTTGCCAGTTGAGGATTATAAAATTCTTGCAATGGAATTCCAGAACAATGAACCTTCTCCTGTGTAAATAGCAATCAGGCAGTGCAGCTTGTTTTCTTTTATCATTTACTTTAATAGCTTATCCAGTTATTTTTCTGTTCCTAAACTATTTTTGGGTCTCATTACATGTTTCTTCTCTGACAAAATATTCAGGAGAGAGCTCATAGCTATTATAATGGCATGACCAAGGCGCAATTTGCAGCCATGCAGAAGTTTATATCAAGTCGAAGTTCAAAGTCTTCCAAGCTGTAGTTGTTTCACAATGTTCCATGTAAGATGTGATCGGTAATAAGCAGTTCTACAGCCGCATGATTAATCTTTTCTTAATGTGGGTTGTAACAAATGTAATCTTGTATGCAAGTTCTTAAGTAGCATGAAAATAAAACAATATTCAAATAGCTAAATCTTCCCTTTTTTTATTTTGCAACAGTTTTTAGAAACTTCAGTATCAAAGAAACCACTTTGTTTAAAGTTGCCTGTTAAGCGTTGAGTATCCTACTCAATGGTTTCACAAATCATGTAGAACACATTTCTTGCTCATATTTGCAAGCCACTTTGAATGCATGCTTCTAAAGTTGAAATTTAGGTGATGTATTTTTTTTTTAATATTTGTATGTCATTCAGGTGTAGCTTTATGTTGTCATTTACCAATTGTTGCATCAGAATATAATATTTATATTTAATTATTGATTAAAGGAGTGAACTTTGTTAGTGCTTAGCATTCTTTTTTTGAATATTGGATATTTGAGTGCATGTATCAACATGTAAGAATACATCATCGACACACAAAAAAAAAAAGTTCAACTTATAATATTTAGACATCTTAATTTAGATTTTCTTACATTTGTGATATTGCTCACTAGATTGAAATATTAATTTTAAATTATTCGAGCATCCTTAGACTGTAATGCTATGGGTAATTTATTAATCATGAAGTTAATACAAAGATTATTAATTTTCATTATATAAAAATCATGATAGTGTTCCTGAGGGTATTATGTTTTTTCCTTTTGTCTCTTAGCTCTCTCCCCTTATCGACCTTTTTCATGCTCTCCTCTGCTATTGACTTGCACGATGTGCTTGGCATTGTCTACAATGATGTCCTCTACATGCTCGAGACGAGTGTGGAGGTGTTCATTTCTTTCTCTTGTTTCTGTTTTAACGATTACGTAGTCTTTGGATTAGATCGATGTAAATATTTTGATGACTTCGCAATAGCTAAAGTATCTTTTAGCTCTAATTATAAGTATTTAGAATGTGTTAACATATATTAGAGCAATAATTATGAAATGGATAATTTCATAATTATCCAACATGTTATAAAATAAATAAAACAAGCATAATTCTCAAACCCACAACTAAATTTAACTAATCAAATTCAAATATATATATATATATATATGAATGGATTTTTTTAATTTTTTTAATACGACTTCTAAGGAGAGTAAAAGAAAAGTATCTCAACTAATGTTTTTGAATAGTAAAGTAAAATTTGGGTTTTTTCTCCTTATGTTTCAACAATCCCTCCTAAAAGACTTAAATTTCCTTCAAATAAATAAATAATTTAAATAAATAAATAAAAATAAAATTATTAAAAACTAAATGTTGTTAGTGTATGCATTATGCTATCAATGTGGTATTTTTTTTTCAAAGACTTAACCTCATTTAGCGAAGTAAGCATCATCCGAGAGAAATCGAGTGAATCGAGTCTTAAACCACGTTCCTTCAAGTCAAACTTCACCTAACTCACACACAATATGAAACATGTATTTAAGGGTTATGCATTAATAGTTCAAATCCTAACCACTATTATCTATGAATTCTCTCGTATAAGAGAGCTCTTACTAGGGATGTGTGTAGAGTCACATCTCACAAAAATATATATATATATATATATATATATATATATATATATATATAATAAGAAGCACTAATCATCATAGGGATAGGGTTAGCGATAAACTCCATATCTATATGCATTGAAGTACTAACTTTTATGCTCCTTAGCTAACTAATTGGTTTGTTATTACCACATTGAATCTTTTTCAATAGATCATCTATCACAAAGGTTAAGTTCCCACCATTGGAAGGACTCATTTCAAGTAAAGATTCAACCACCTCCATGACACTGAGACATTATTCCTATTTAAGCATTTAGTAAGGTAGCCAGTTAGATAATTATTGGTCTTAACATAAAATATAAAAATACATAATAAGAATCTAACTATCTAATTAATTTTTATTTAATCATTACGTGTCTAATTATTTTAGTATTTATAAAATTTTTAATAAAATCTAGTGCAACTTTACAATGAATAGAGATGGGATAAGTATGATTTGAGATTATAGAAAGGGTAGAAATTAGATTCTTAAGCCATACTACTTTAGTACAAATTGTGTCAAGTGCTATAATCTTACCTTCCATAGTATTTCTAGCAATAATAATATGTTTAGATGATTGCTAAGATATAATATTTTCACCAAGAAGAAATACATATCCAGATGTATATTTAATATCTAAAGAATAAAAAATCTAGTTGTTATGTTCATAATCAAAAGTATTCTTAAGGTATCTAAAAACTCATTCAAAAGCATTCTAGTGACTTAAATTTGGGTTATATCTATTAAGTCGGGATACAACATAAGAAATATTAGGTTTAGTTTTATTTAATAGATAAAGAAGAGAACCAATAATTTAAAAGTATCTTTCTTAATTTATAGGATTGTTAGTATTTTTAATAAGATAAATATTTAGATGATGAGGAGTTGAGATAAATAAATAATCAAAATATCTAAAATTTTTAATTAATTTATGAGTGTAATGAGATTGATATAATGATATAAAGTTAGAAGATTTTTGGATTTTCATTCCTAAGATAATATTAGCTTTACTAACATCTTTCATATTAAAGTGATGAGATATAAATGATTTGATCTCCAAAATCAGATCTAAATCTAAAACAAGAATTAAGATATTATCAACATAGAGATAAAAAAAAAGGATAAATTTATTCTTTATTCCTTTTATAATATAGACAGTTATTAGATTCATTGATTTGAAATCCAAAATACAGAATTATAGAATCAAAATTTTTTTGCCATTGCTTAGGTACGTGCTTGAGTTTGTCTAAGGGTCGAATAACTTATACACTTTTTCCTTTTGTCCAAGCATAATAAATCATTCGAATTCGTTTATGAACATCTCTTCTTCTAGCTCTCCATGTAGAAAGGCAGTATTCATTTTCATTTAATGAATAAGAAGTTTATGGATGGAAGCAAAAGAAAGTATGACTCGAATGATAGTAATTCATGCTATAGGCGCATATATTCTAAAACAATTAATGTTAGCTTTTTATCGAAAATCTTGCGCAACAAGCCTAGTCTTATATTTTTCAATTGTATTATCGATCCTAATCTTCAAGAATTCTTAAAGAACAACTTGCAACCTAGAGGTTTAGCTCCAAGAGTTAAGTTAGTGAGAATTCAAATGTGATTGTTAATTATGGATTCTATTTCATTGTTAATCGTCTATTTCCCAAAGGAAACATAAGGAGAGCACATAATTTCTTGAAATAAACTTATTATATCTTCTATTATATAAGAGATGAAATCATCAAAAGTTCTTTTCGATCCTACCTCTTTTGTTTCTTTTAGGTTCAAGTTGAATGTTAGATTCTATAGGAGCTAGAAAAGATGAAGAACAACCACTTAAGATATTAATAGATAATATGGTCTCAAAAGAAAATAAGTGTTTAAGAAGAATGCATTTCTAAATTGAATTCGAGTGTCATTTGATATTTCAAGTATGTCATAATTTACTACAAGAAATCTATAAGTGTTGCTATCGATGAAGTATCCTACAAAGACATCATCCACAGTTTTGGAACCTATCTTCTTTCTTCGGGTTCTAAGATACTAACCTTAACTAAACATCTCATAATCTAAAATAACTTAGCCTTAGTTTATAACACTTTTAAAATTAATAAAGGATTGCCTCCTTATCCTTTTATGATATCCTATTAAATACATAATAGATAGATAAGAGAGCCTCCCTTATAAATTCTGCAATATTCCTTAACTAAGAATCAAGATATTAATCATATTTAAAAGAGTTCTATTTTTTTTTCTCAACTACACTATTAGATTGAGGTGAATAGGGAATAGTGATTTCATGAATTATGTCATGATTTTCATAAAATTTAATAAATTTATTGGAAATATACTCACCTCCTCTATCAGGTGTTAGAATTTTAATTTTTCTATCAAGTTAGTTTTCAACTTCAGTCTTACAAATTTGTTATGAACTTCATCTTTAGTCTTTAAAAGATAAGTATAGTAAAATTTAGAGAAATTATTAACAAAGGACATAAAATAATGACTTTCACCTTTGGTAGGTGTTTTAGGTATCTCTAAATTGAATAGGTTTAAAGAGTTTTTTAGGTTGTTCAGATTGAGTTCAGATCTCATATTTAGATTTAAGTTTAAAGTTAAATTTTAAAATCAAATCAAGATAAAATATTTACTAAATTGATTTGAAGTTAACACGACTAAATCTACTATGCCAAATATCATAAAATTCAAAATTTAAGACGATAGAGGATGATGATTCATTTTTGTTGATCGAAGGAGTAATTACATTAAGCTTGAAAAATCCTTTTAGATACAAAGCCTTCTGCTATATATATATATATCTCCTTTGAAGATTTTAACTTAGTTATAATATTGGTTATGGTTAGAATTTCTATGATTTTGAAAATGATTTTGGGATTCAACCATAGTCACTCCAGCTCATATTTGACATTCTTGAGCTTTCAATTATTGATGCTGGTATTCTATTCTAATAGCTTGGATAATAGACCTACTAAGAGTTTGAGTGATTTAAGATCTCCTAATATGTTGATCAAATTTTGACCAAGAAGGAGAAATTCTATCCAACAAACAAGAGATCTGATATGATTTAGAAATGATAGTTTCAGTTCTATGGATCAAGTTTTAAAATACATAAATTTGATCATTGATGAGTAAATGATCTACTATTTTAAAGTTGTTAAAATATGCAACTTCTAAGCCTTGCTAGACTTTCCTAACAATTTTATAATTTTTATAGGTTTCAAAATGGTCATCTCAGGGGCAGAGAAGGATTCTAAACCTACAAACATAATCAACTTCTTTAAAATATTTTTTAGAATAAGTAGATTTAGAAGGATTCAAAAAGGAAGGTAATTTTTTTGTAGCAAAAATCAACCTAAAGTTATTAGCAAAGCTTCTAATTATTTAAGCCACATGAGAAGTTCATTTCCATTAAATTTCTTTGGTCCGAGGGACATAAAATCATTTGAGGCCATTACAAGGTTTAGAATAAAGCTTAAGGGAATAAAACAGATGCATAACATTTATTAAATAAAATTTACAAATCTTGATTTAATGGAGCAGAAAATTAAATTTAGTATATTTTTTTTTTGGTTTCACCCTTTAAAATATTTAATATGATATTCGTTTAGGACATGTAGATCTCACAAACAATTTTAGTAATAATCTAACACAATATAAATATAAATATAAATATAATTATAATTATATCATGATTAATAGATGCTATTTATTAAATTATATATGTATATATTTTTTAATAAATAAAATTGGTGTACATAGAATAAAGGATTATTGTTAAAGTTATTTTCTCTTTAATATAAATCTGAAAATACAAACGGAAGGTATAGCCCAAATTATCAATTTTTACAGCTAAATAAATGATGAAATAATCATTAAGCAACTGCAACAATAATTAGAATAACCCTTATAAAATATTTGTTTCACAATATTAACTTGGTAATTAAATTAAATTAAATTATTTAACAGATAATCAAACACGTATGCAAGGATTAACATGAATAAATATGCCTTTTTTTTTCTTGAGTTAGCATCCTATTTAGTTTTAGTCGAAGGGGAATACACTTCCGATGTTGGGACAGTAATATTAGATAACCTCCGATTAAATCAAAATAGGTTAACTATATAAAAATTGAAGTACAAAGTTTAGAAAAGAAACCGAAAGGTGTGGTAAGTATTGTCCTAAGCGTACTTCTTAGTCTTGTGCAAATGTCATCGAGGAATCGTCTAAGATACAATCGAGATGATTCTTTTACGAGTTCGATTAAAAAAAATTTAAAGATGACTTACGCCAACAATGAAGGAAAAATAAAAGTAATCGAGGAAAATAAGTGAAAATGAGAAAAAAAAATCTCTTTTCTTTCTTCCTTTCTTTCTCTATTTTTTCAAAAAAAAATTGATAAAATTTTAGTGTAATCTTTTCTCCATCGATGTTGGCTAAAAAGTGTGCTCTCGCACGTGGCACACACCTGTACAGCAACAATTATTGTAGTTAGGGAAATAAATAATTTCATAATTATCCAACTTATTATAAAATAAATCAAATATGTGTCATTCCTAGACGTATACCTAAACACTCACCAGACCTAGAAACCTGTGAATGAACTTGGATCAATCTTGCTTCTTAATCTTCAAAACAAAACTTCAGAAAAAGAATATAAAAGAGCTGAGAGAAAAATCCCTCAACCCCTCAAATGTTAATGCCAAGAAGAATTTGAGTTTTTTTTTTCTGTTTAAATTCCCAACAACATGCACGTTTGGATAGGTTCTGACCTAATTATAAGAAAGCCAGTGGCATAGCGCGTTGACCTGCTATAGCCATGGGCAATGCGTTGTTCTCCGTTTGACTAGAATAGTGATCAGTAAAGAGAGAAGGAACCTGACTATTTCTTTCTTGTCCCCTTGAAATATTATATATATACATATATATGTATATATATATTGGTTGGATTATCACGATGCCAAAAAAATGCAGTGGCTTTTTGGTACAACTTGAGCAGCAATCTAAGGGAGAGCCAACTGAATTTGAAGATCCAAATCTACTTTTTTTACTTGTTGATTTTTCAGATATATTTGATGAACCGCGCAGCCAACCTTCTACGCATCGGCATGATCATTGTATATTGATTCTTCCAAGCAAACATCTAACAAATACTTAGCCATATCGGTATCCACGTCTCCAGAAAGATGAAATAGAAATGATTGAAAAAGAGATGCTCGAAACATGAGTTATTCGGTCAAATTACAGCCCTACTCTTCATCGGTGCTCCTCGTACGAAAGAAGGACAGAACATGACGAATATGCGTTGATTACCGAGCAAAGCATTCTATATGTATTTATAAGCTTTAGCATTCCCTCTTCTCTTGAGTGCATGCTAAATAGTAAGCAAAATTCAAGATGTATGGTGCAATCAGGGTACATACAGTACATGGATTGTTTAAACATCGTGCGAAACCGAGAAAGAAAGATTTAAGTTTCATGCTCACAACCTACCATGATAATATTCTGATTGGCTTACCACAGAACCTCAACAAAGCACATGACTGAAAAATTTACATTTATATGTTGTGAACACAATTTGAGGTTCAATCGGGCTGGCTAATTATATAGATTACTCAATGTAATTAGCTATCATTAGTATCTTAGTTCATACGTTTTAAAAAATTATATTGAGATCCTTATACTTAGAAAAATAAAATATCTACTGGCAAAAATACCATACGTGATTAGTGATAAATCGAAGTGAGACAGAGTTAGCACGTGCTCAATAATAAACACTTTGGTATTTCTGTTAGAAAAGTCGACAATATGAGAAAAAACATATTTAAATGTTTCACTTTCGTAAGTATAAGGATTCTAAAATAACTTTTAAAAATATAGAAATTGGGATGTTAAGATTAGCAAATTATATGAGGTAATATGTAATTAGATAAATAAGTGATAATTATTGGCATTTGATGTTTCAAACAATTTATATTACCTATGATCTGCTTGCCATGTAACAGTAGATACTTGGTTCTCATGAATGCCTCTCTAATAACTCATTCAAATCAGATTTCTAGCAATCCTAATGCCTCTCTAATAGTATGCATACCATGCTTCATTTGCTATTTTGATTATTCTTTATTATGCTCCATTGTTCTTTCATTCAAATTTAGATGCATGCCGTGTATGTTTCTTTAGTCCATGTCATCTCCTGTCGTTCATTTCTAAGAAACTATAGCACCACATGCTCTCGCGTATTTTCTGGTTTGAGTTACCAAAAACCACAAATAATTTAATAGATATCTTTTAAAAATTATATCGAATGAGCTTTTGAACCTTCAATCTTTGATGAGAAGATTTATTTACTACACTACTATCAAGCTAATATCTAAGGTGTAGATTTTGAACTCTCAACTCGTTAATAAGAGGGTCTGACGCATCATCGTTGAATTATTATTTTTTTATTAACATCCAACCAGATGCCAAAGTTACTATTGATTCTGCTTTGCAAGATACGCAACACATCAGCGGTGTCACCAGGAGCTTTTATTTTAGTTTTTCTTATAATATGACACACAAATAGCTTTTAGATTTGAGTCGGATACCTAAAATATTGTTTCCTCTAATAACTTTATGTTTCATTAGGTATCATTGTACTATCCAATGCAATATCTTTCACAATTATTTATACTTTGACCCCGTTTCTTTTGACGTATTTACTAATTAATTCCTCAACTTATTGTTCGCTTACATCACGGAAGCACACCCCAGATCAATAATCACGATCCGCCAAAACCTGCATGAGTGGTTCTTCCAGATTTCCGTCTTCTCTCTTAATTAATATTTTACCTAAATAATCCTTTTGAGACTTGTTCTAATCAATAATTTTGGTTCTTCTCTCTGTCGCTTCATTGTACACAGTCTGATGCTCCACGGAGTTGTGGTCGAAACAGTTTCCAGTTTAAAGTGGCTAGGTTTTCAATCATGTCTCTTGTTATTACCCGAGGTCTCATGGATCAATCAAATATCTTCATCGTTTCTGCTGTCTGCCAGTGGACTTTATCTGATAGCCTCTACCTGATCATCTCATCCAGAATACCTGTGCGGTGGTCTTATCGTACGACGGCGACGAGTGCTTGTGCATGCATGGCTAAACTACGGATTCCCCTCGGACTTAGGCATAGGCTTTTATCCTGTCGTCGCATTGCACCCGGAAAAGATGCCATCCATCACGTCTCTCATGGGCAATCATTCTGACATGTTCTTACGAGGCCTAAAGCACCTGAATTCGCACGTAAAATTATGATAACTTTTGGTCGTGTTCATTGTTCTCGCTGCAGATTAGACAGGAAATAAGGGGGTCGTACAGATGGATGGGCCTCGAGTTGATACCAGAACAAAGCTGTGCCACCGCTCTTGCGGAGGACCCATAGGTTGGTTGTGGTTCTTATTTAAAGTTGGCTGTTAGGAAGGACTGCAAATGCCGGGAGGGGAGAGCTCATGATCTGTATTGTCCCTAATAATTAGCAGATTCATGCAGTGGTTGTCAGCTGGATTCCATGATCGAAAGATCTTTATCCGGATATCTCTCTACAGGCAACATGCTTAATAATTCTTTGGATCTGGGCGCAATCTTTTTATTTTTGTGTGTTTTCCTTCCTTTTCCTGTCCCCCCACCAGCCACAGAGGGAAAGAAAATCTCGCATTTGATGAGAGGCATTGCTTTTAAAACTGTTCTTGCGGGAGATGTAGAGGAAAATTTGTTGGGATCATATGCGACAATGATTTATGTTTAACATCAACAAACAAACCAAATGTTCCATCGGTCATCCGGTGATATATGTGATACAGCTTGACTCTTGAGATCTGGCACCGGAGGGCTCCAGGCCAATGATCACTCTTGGCCTTTGGTGATGATATGATACCAGCTTCATCCGGCTTTGCAAAGCTTGCGAATTGGATTGTTGCAGCTCCCGGTTGTGACGTGAGGTGGGTCTGACAAGAAATCCCTGCTTTCCACAGGTTCCAATCTCACCGAGAGTGGGAACTTCTTTGAAGCTTGCCAAGAACCCTAGGTTTTCAGCTCAGCCAAAGCGGTAAAAGATGTCTTGTGCTCAGCTGAGGATGGACAGGTTGCGGTGGGCCTTGTGACCGATCGATGGAGGGGGAAAAGATAAAGATTAATCTGTTCCATGTTGTCTCACAAGTGGTGCTGCATCAGAACAGCGCAGCATGACCAGGTTTACCTCCTGAACAATCCTATGCGTTACCGTCTCAGTGGCTGTCGCTTCAGACGACTGAGGAATGGGCTTCGTCCCTTCAAAAGGAACAATGTAAGATGTAGAGAGCAAAAAAAGATTCCAAGCATATGATCTCCACCCTCGTTTCAGAAACTACTTTGGCAATTCAGCAAACCATGATATCATGTTCACCGGAAGAGTGCAAGCATGCACTATTGTCTCTGTGCCTGAACGAGAACCGAAATGAACTTGTGTGAACGAGATGAGACATCGATCTCCTTCATATTCACACTGATTTTTTAAGGTTTATGGTTATCTTCAAGATTAATCTTGGATTGTTCACGTAAGAGAAAACAAGCCTTGGAGGAGCTTAGAACAGCGACAGACCTTGCGGGCAAGTGAAGTGTGAGACGAACCACTTGGTCACTCTCTACATTACTATGGGAATGCCCTTCATGAATCTTCTTTTTCTGCTATTTGGGGGTATACTATCCGGTCGGATTTTAGCTTCAGAGATGTCGCTGTGGGCAATGCGAAGGAATCCTCTCTACTCACGAAAAGGAAGAAATGCCAAGAACTGGAATGACAGTATTTCTTCTTTTTTTTCTTTCTCTTTGCCAATGAGGAAGAAGAAAATAAAAATGAAAGTTAAGCAAACAGGGTGAGGCAAAAGGAAACATGATCATGCAGGAGGGTGAAGAAAAGGCCTGCCATGGAGACCATCAGATGGGGCTTGTATGCTTTCAGCTCCACTTCTTTGCGTGTCTCCATCACCAGCTAATCATTGCAAGCAATGGAAACAAAATAGACTTGATCCCCACAGTGGAAGACTACTCGTGATTAGTGGGTAGATATCGACTTAGAAAAGAAAATTATTGGTATGATTCTGCGAGAAAACTGGATCCACCTTTTTTGGAGTTTGTGCTTCACCACAGTATGCTACTTTTCACTGTAAGTACATGACTGATAGAGTTCATGGGTTAAATAAGGTGCCGAGTCTTGACCTTGCAAGATGATGAGATAGCCATGCATGTGAATTTTGTTGCATATCAAACAAGTTGGCTGAGTATTGATCACTTTATGATCCATGGCTTTTGTCAGCACCCATCAGAAAAGAAGTAAATACAAAACTCTTTTGTCCTTTTTCATCTGACTCTGATTGAATCTGCCAACTTAGATGTTGCTGAATTTGGATCTCACTTGATCGTATATCATGTATTTTTCTCTATTATTGACACAGCAGATGTGACCAAGTCTGCAGCATTGTCTCAGTGGAAGCTACAGTGCAGTATTTATGTTTTGGTATGTAAATCACACCAGATACAAGTTTGGTGATCGTTTTAGGATGACCATCCAAAGTTTCTTGCTGTGCTGAAATGAGAGATTGGGTTTGACAAATCAATAAAGTTTCATGGATATCAATGGGAACAAAACAAGGGAAAGAGTGATCTCATCCTAACTCAACAGTTTCTCGAGAGAAGCTGCTCTTCCTTTTTCTGATTCCGATCATGACAAAGTTAATAATGGAGGTTGTACAAACTTGTCTCGCTGACTCGATCAGTAACTTGCAAACGTTTGCTTGATGTTGCAGGAAGATAACCGGGTGGGTTCGAGCTGATGATGGGGCAAAAAAACCTGTGAACAAGCTTCTCATCATGAGATTCCAGAGTTCATGGATCTCCAGGCAATTCTGCCTTCTCATCTTCCTTGGCAGACTCGTCTCCATGTATCAGATCTCATGTTCAAGCTTGGCACATGATGATGGATGGGAGTCAATGTCTAGCTCGACCCAAAAGTCGACTCCAACTTCTGTTTCACTCGGTCGATGCAGGTGAAGCAAGTTACGCCATCGATGTGGAGATTCATATACTTTATCATCACCTGAGCCATCGAAACATGGGAGACAGCTTTTCCTGTTGGTACTTCACCATGGACAAAGCCATTAGCAGCCGACGCTGATATGCCGGAACTATGTCACACAGTTTCAAACACTGTGTTTGGGAAGGTCATCTGAACTTGGTGCAGTAAATAGATGGAAGATTGCAGCTAAACAGCAACATTCTCCTTTAGCTAGTTTTCCTCCACGATGTGGTTTTCAGATAAGGTAACAGAGCTGGACTTTGCTAAAGATTTAGAGAGGAGGTGAGCCAGAGAACAAAGAAAAGAATATTGCAGAAATAAATAATGGCAGGAGAATGACAAAGACGAGGATCTGAAAACATGAGATTTGAATTATTTTCAAGGGCAACACAAAAAGAGTAGGATGAACTGTGAAATGCCATCTACCACATGAAGCGGCAGCGGCTTCTTCTGCTTTAAAGAAAAGGATGCGAAGAAAAAATGAGCCTTTTGAATTGCAGCAGGGTGAGGATCATCGACCGCAGACAATTTGACTGGTGCAGGGAGATGTACAACTAAGCTGACTGCTGTTCATGAAGAAGGGGCATTTTTTTTTGTCGTGGAAACCTGCTAATTGCTCACAGAAGGGAACCGGAGACCACAGTGCCTTCTCCGGTGGCCTGCGGTGAACATGGAAGGGATGAGCTGATTTCAAGTGTTCACGAGTAGTCTCATCCATTCACCTGATGACGGCAGTCCACTTCCACATTGATTGCTGCAGCTGCGACACCCACGTTTCTAAAGCTTGCAGATGAAAAGAAGCCATCAGCAAAAGCACTCCTCTGTTGCCGTACTCGCACTTTCGTAATGCCTGTTCACTTTTATGCAACAGTCGGGAGCGAGTGACAGGGACAAAGAAAGCCGGTCAAATCTATTTGGTAAAGAAGGAAGCGTATCTGGGAGTCAAGGTTGTCTCATAAACTTGACCTCAGAATATTGATTTAGTAGTTGCTGGTGAAAACACAATCATGTTTACTGTACAATTATCAAAACTTGATTGAATTATCTGATCCTTCTCTCTAATCGTTTTCTCAATCTTTTTTTTTTTTTTCTTTCTCTAGCTTGTTGGCCTTATTTCTTAGCTCAATAATTTCTTAGCTCGATGGGCCGCATCGCAGCCGTCGACGACGTAATGGTGCGATCTGGGCCATGTGATGGCGAGGGAACGGCCGACGGGTGTCGTTGGATCGAGTCCAAGTATCGGAGCGTTCGATGCATGAGGCGATGGCGCGGGTAAAATGGTCAATTAACGTGAGCGATAAATATAGGAACCGAGGCTCGTCGTGACGTGTACTGTTGTGACAACCCGTCCCTTCCTATATAACACAGCCCCGCCGCCCTCGGCCGCTCTCCTCCTGCCTTGCCTCTTCTCTTCCGGCCTAGTTCGATCGATCGGAACTGAATCCTGCATTTCTCCTTCCTTCCCTTTCCCCTTCGTAGAGGATTTCTGAGGTAAGAACCCTAATCGATTTCTCTTGCTTTCGGTTCTTTGGATCTTGGTATCGTCCGGTGAATCTGGCTCTTCTTGATGGAGGATATGGGTGTTTGTTGATCGATTTGATCGTTTTGGTGTTGCAGGAGATTGGAACTTGGCCGGATATCTTAAGGGATTTTGGTGGGAAGAAAGTTTTTTGAGGCTTGGGATGACGATCTCGAATGGGGACGGGGATTCGGCAGCTAAGGATGGCGGAAGGGAGAGGAAGCGGAAGCGCCGGGCGGAGCCATCGCTGGTTAAGTGGAAGACGGAGGGCGAGCAGAAGACCTACTCCTCCAAGCTCATCGAGGCCCTCCGGCGCGTGCGCGGATCATCTGCTGCGGGAGCGGCGTCAGCGACCACGGAGCACTCGCGTGGCCGCGCCGTACGGGAGGCGGCGGACCGGGCGCTGGCGGCCGCGGCGCGAGGCCGGACGCGGTGGAGCCGCGCGATCCTCTGCGGCCGGACGCTCAAGCGCAGGGTGCTTCCGCGGGCCGGCCGACCGAAGCCCGTCGGGCGCGCCCGGGCGGCGGAGAGGAGCAAGCCGCCGGCCCTGAAGACGAAGGCGAGGGTCCTAGGCCGGCTGGTCCCCGGCTGCCGCAAGCTGCCCTTGCCATCGCTTCTGGAGGAGGTGTCGGACTACATCGCGGCGCTCGAGATGCAGGTCCGGGCCATGAGCGCGATCGCCGAGGCCCTCTCTGCCGTCGGCGGAGCCCCGTCAGCGGCTCTAGCGGAGGGGCCGATGTGAATCGGATGCGATCGCCGAAGGTCCTCCTCTTCTCCTCTCTATTTTTGCTGCTAATCTTTGATTTGCTGCTCCGCATTTGGTTTAGTATATGCAGTACTCTCTGGCTTTCGTATTCTCCTTTCTTCTCTTTTGAAGGAGCGCCACTTCACATGTTACCCACATGCACTCCACACACCATTTCATATTTGCATTCCACCTATTTCATCAATCAAGGAAGTGAGTTGATTGTGGACTACCACAATCTCACTGCTGTAATTTATGGAAAGATATATGTATATTGGTCTTGGTGGATTGGGACATATCTCCATGTATGTATGTGTCTATTTGAGCCGGATAAAAATCTGTGCATCCATCAGGGTGGAGGTCAATTGCAACAATTATCATCATCTACTTACCCTGGTTGTAGTCTTTGGATTCCCCTTGTTTTGAGTGATGGAAGGAAATGTGCATGCACAAGTGGATGGAATTCATGTGAATCCGACTTTACAGCAGGGAGAGAGAGGGGCTTGAAGCAATGGATGGCTGGATCCGAAGGAAAAGGTGAGGGTAACAAACAAAGCAGACGTAAGTGTGTCAACCGCACCGCACATGAAAGTTAAGGTGGAGAATAAATCCATGTGAGGGGGCATCATGGCGACGATGGGGCCCCTACTCTGCCTCTGCCTGTTGCCTGTTGCCTGTTGCCTGTTGCCTGTTGCCTGTTGCCAACATTGGACGTGTTTTTGCTGCCATCACGATAACAGACTCCACAGGCTTCCAGGGGAGTGTAGGAGAGTATTAGCTGGCAACTTAATGCGAGGTATGCACTCCCCATCAAGGGAGGGGAGGGGAGAAGACGATAGAGGGAAGCAGGTGATCCTTTTCGCAGCCCTGAACGGCTCAAATGCACCATGGTTGCGCCGTGGCTGTGGCTTCGCCATCGTTGATTTCCCCGGTGGGCTGTCTTCGCACACATCCGTGTTGTGTTGGGTGACATGACGGGCCATGTGTGGGTGAGCCCCATCAGTGTGGCCGGTAAAGAACATGGTGTTGCAAGTCTGTTGTAGACTCGTTCTTGGAGTGTCGTGCCTGTGATGTTGCAGCTTGGTTTCTGGCTCCTCCTCCTCCTCCTCCTCCTCCTCCTCGGAGGAGGAGGTGTTCCGTTTTGGAAGTCGACAGCATCACATGCAGATGAAGAAGAGCAGTCTTCTCTAATTAAAAGAGAAAAAATCAAAAGAAAAAAAAAGGAACAGAATTAAATATTTTATTTTTATAAATATAAAAAAATTATATAATTTTTCAAATATAAAAAATATAATTAATTATAGGAGATAATCGCCGATTAACCCCGCTGGGAGGCGGTCCTTTGCCTGCACACACCCGCACGGTCAAGCAGATCAAGGCCGTCCACCGCCTCGACGTCTGCCATCGAGAAGCGCCCTCGCTGCGGTCAGATCGAGTAGCTTCTCGAGGAGGCCGAGGACGAGCTCAAAGCTCGTCGCCGAGGTGATCGGTCCGTCCCTGCCTTCTTTCCTTCGTTATCTATCGTGTGGATTCCTTTTGCCTGAGATCGGTCTCATGGCACTCGATCCCTGTCTGCGATGGCATTGGTGACTTGAGGCTTTGAAGTTTGAGACTTTGTGTGCGTTCTTTTTGTTGCTAAGTTTGATCTTGGATGGAAATTCTTCACAAATTTAGTAGAAAAGACTTAGATTTTTAGGGTTAGCATGCTGTAAAGGTGACTTTCAAAGGGGGGAAAAAAAAGGTCCTTTCTTTTCTTTTTCCCTTTTTCTTTTTGGGAAGATCAGCAGTCTGATTTCGTGTTCATTTGGTTGGATATGTCATTTAAAGGTGGAAATTGTCCTTGGAAGCATCAGACGAGAAATTTAGGCATGGGTGACTCTTACATTTCCAGTTTGTTCTGCTGGTGTTAGATTCAGTCATCGAGTTGGTCAGGATGGGTGGTAATTCTGTGATGGTAAGACTGAGTTCCCCTTCCCTAAACTTTGTATTGCTTTGTGGAAAATTCCATTGGCAATTATCATGAACTGTGTTCTTCGCATGAGCAGCCTAGGGACATATCTCTTCCTTTAGGAAGCAGTTTCGGTAGAAGGGTTGCCCAATGTTTAAATTAAATTTTCTTTCATTGAGGCACTTGATCTGCCATAACTCCATTTAAACATGATAATTTTGAAATATTAGTGGGAAGTTGCAATTTTTCTAATGTCCTGATTTAGTCCCATGTTGAAATTAAGAAAGGATTTGAATAGACTTATAAGCGCAACATGTGCCTGCTACCATTGATTTGAGTTTATGTATCTTGATCCAGCGGTGTAGGCTCAACAAAATTAAGATATTAGAATCAACCTGGTGTTGAGTACGATGAGGGGATCGAGTTGGAAAGGACTACTTGTGGACGGATCTGTATGGTACATCTTGGTATGGATCTATCATTGTGTTGGACCTCTCATGCACTATAATAGGATTTGATTTTGGATTATGTTGGTTCTTGGTGAAAACGTCTCACGCTTGCTTGAATGGGGAAGATTGTAATGTCTCCCACATCAAAAGTGGGAGAAGACTTGAATGGGTTTATGAGGGCTAGATGAATTCCTACCATTAATTTGGATGAAAATATTTTATGCCAGTGATTCAAGTTAAATAAAGGTGATGGGTCATCGGTCGGGATAATTTTAGTTACAGTTTCATTTGATATTTCGGACAAGAAATATGTTGGATGACATTGTCAATTTATCTGGATCGGGAATCATACAATATGCTTCTTGAAAGAGTATCCAACCATGGATTCCTTGTACTTCTATTTGGCCCAAATTTCTCTGGAAAATACTCATAGAATAGAATATAGTTATCTTGAGACATCACTCGTTCAGCTTATTTCTTCGGTGGAATGCTTTTGGTCTAGCATCAACAGGCTGTTATTGTTTATTTCTTCTGCTCATGCTTCGAGGGTTAACAACATCTTAGAACAATTGTCAGAAGAACAAAAAAGAAAACAGGTATTCTGGTTTTGCATCATCTTATGATAGCCTTTAAAAATGCCTTCGCAGGATCTCCTGTGGGATGTCGTCTCGCTGGTAGAGACCAGGGAAGGGCGGTTGACTTGGAACCGAGTGCCTGTCCTCCAAGCATTGGGCTGCTGCTGTTTGATTGGGTTGGGACTGTGCTTGGGAGGCATACATGGTGATCTGAGCTTGTGTCTCAGCCAGCTCACGTTGCGTGACACTAATCTCCCTCTGCAACATTGAGATGACCCCAACACCCCCATAAACCGGATCCTGCACACGCCAGTAGGCCTCCATCGCAATGGCATCTGCGGCTTGTCTTCTTTGCTCCACTGGAATTTGCTGCGAGATGCACATTCTGATGTCAGTATCTTCTTAAAATGTCTGGACTGCTAGGTTTATGACATGGTAAGGGTGTCTTTAAGATTATAAGGAAATATTTCCCGCAGAATTCTAGACAAGCAAGGTTGAATTGTCATCACGAAGAGGGTATAGGTTGTTCTATTAGTGATGTGACTGATAACTAATTGTCGGTTGATTGCAGGTTCTCGAATAGAACAATACAGTGAGGCAGCTGCTGTAATAGGATTGTTAACTAGTTGGCAAATTGTCAAACCTATAAAATTAGTGTTTTTGGGACCGGAATGATTCTTTTTATCTTTATACTCTGATGTGAAGGTAGTAGGATTATTAACTAGTTGGCAATTTGTCTAGCCTATAAAATTAGTTTGTCGGGACCGGAATGACTCATTTTATCTTTATACTCTGATGAAAAGAGAGATTTTTGAATCCATTTTGCAAAGTAATATATTCTCTTTTTAGCAAAAAAAAAAAGTCGTATTGAGATTGTTGGATTGTTACATTGGCAGGGACAAAACCAAGTGTTCACCACCACTAAAATTACACTCATTTTGCTAATATTAGTTATTTTTTTGATGGAATCATCAGTTTTTTCTTATATTTGAACCTGCTAAATTCTTCCCTTGCGTATCAAATTAAACAAGTCTTAGATTTGCAGCAAATCCTATCAAAATCACACAGAAATTGCAGCAGGTCACTGTAGTTGTGATCATGAACCGGTGATTGCAACCATGAGGAGAAGTGTTGGTTGGAAGAACACAAACCTGCAGCATTCGAGCGACGTTGCTGGCCCCGAAGATTCTGTGAACGCAGGCAAATCTATGGGGGTTGGCGGAGGGGAAGTAGGGCGCCAACGCGCAGTCCTCACAGCATCTCCTCCTCAGATACCGACACGCCGCGCATCGAGTTGGATTCGACATGGCGGCTCACGTCGTCGGCTCCTCTTAGATTGACCAGTAGATCCCCCCAAATCTATTACTGAATTCGCTGTTAGATTTTCTGCTGATCCATTGAGATCCTCGTGGAGATTTATTGCGACGGAGGGAGCTCCCCATCAAGGAAAGCTCAACGGCTATTGATTTGAACAGGAGAGGGAAGAACATGGTATGTGAGCAGGAGCGGTCAAACTTGCTCCAAGTCAACGTTCAATTTTTAGCACATTTTTTAATCAATTTAATCGAGTGTATATATATATATATATCTCTTATGTCGGAACATGACACGTTCTTAGCATCCACAGCTGCTGACCTTTGACAGTGTATGCCACGTGGCGTTATCCAAAGAAAACTTGAGAACATTCCCACAAGGGATCCGATGTCCGCATCTGGTTCGTGATGGAACCGGGTTAGATCACCGAGTTCCCGCGGATCATCTGCTCGCTTCCTCTTCCTTGCTATTTCATCACCTCTCTTCTCTCTCCCTTTTTCATAATTTATTTTTATTTTTCTCTTTATTTTTACTTTGTTTGAGCGTCACCGACACACCTTCGAATCCTCCTCGTACGGAAACCCTAATCCCATCCGTCTTCTTCCGCTTACCCTAATCTCTCGCCCTTTCTCTCTAGGATTTGAGGAGGAGTTGCGTCGTTTTTGTGTGGAGTGGGCGATATGCCGGTGCCATTATCTGGATTTGATCGAATGATTCGTTTCATGGGGAAAAAATGGTATGAGCTGCCGATCTAACTTGGTTGTTTGGCAGGGGGGTTGTTCTTGCATAAATTCTTGTCCGATTTGACGCATCTTGGCATTGTTTGTCTTGCAAAGTTCCTTCTTTTGCCCTTTCCCAGAAAAGAGATTTTTTTTTCTTTAGGATAAAAGATCTGGTCTTTTCGGTTTGAGGAAGAACATTGGGTTTCCTAGGAGATGCACCAGCTGCATTTTGAGATTTTGGGATGTTAATTCTCGATTTCAGGCATTAGAGTTTGTGTTTCTTTTGGGCATGATTCTAAATTGAACTGATTTATGCAGGAAGATGTGATTTTTGAGATGAATGGAGGCGTTCATTAATGGTTAGATATGCTGACGATATTGTAGAGATTGCGTTGCGGCTTTAAAGGATAAGGGAGAAAGAAGCTTCTTTTGTGATTAGTAGTTTTGAATTTTGTTTATCATGGATTCACAGAGATCAATCGATAGAGATGTTGTTGTGGATCTGGAAAGTGGCATGAATGCACTAATCAACCAACGAGAGGGATCAAATGATGTGGACTTGAGTGCGGGGCAGGGGAGAAGAGTGATGAATAAGGGATGGGGTGGTCTTATGGGCATTGATGGGTTCATGAATGTTGAAGAAGCTGTGAAATCAGCAAACATTATGACAAGTTGTTCTGTGCTTCCTCTCACAAATGCTGAAGCTTTGGGGGACAAGAGGGACAGAGGAGAGGAAAGTCTAAACCTGTTGGAGAAGAAGGTGGGAGCCGAGAAGACTAAGAAGAAGGGCTATAAGAAGCCTCCAAAGCCTCCCCGGCCTCCCAAGTCGCCACCTTTGGATGCTGCTGATCAGAAGCTGATAAGGGAGATCTCTGAGCTTGCGATGATGAAGCGGGCGAGGATCGAGCGAATGAAACAGAAGATGAAGAATGCCAAGTCGACATCTTCTAATGGCAACTTGTGTGCCTTGGTTGTTACCATTCTTTTCTGCCTTGTTATAATCTGGCAAGGTATACTGCATCCTTGATTTTCGATGCCCATGAGTTATCTGGAAAGTTGTTACTTATAATACAACGATTGGCAAATTGTATCTAGTAACTGGTACACAATCTTCTGAAGAATTTGTTCCTCTTTGACATATACATTCATGTCCTTTGTTTATCAAATGTTGATGTTGGATCCCTTCAAATAGCACAGATAGAGTATTCTACTAATTGTCATCGTCTATGTGCATTGGTGCAGAAAGGGAATTTGTCGACTAGTTCACCACTAGGCGCAAGAATAACTTGTTTATTCTGCTTGATATCCATACATAACGTAATCTGAGATTCTTGCTGATCTAACAACACAATATTGAACAAGAATAGGAAAAATTGAAGCTTTGTTCTTTTCCTTTCCCTCTTAAACTGCTATTTCTTCTGTGTGTTGGATGTTGAGACTGATACTACGATTAATCAAGTCCAAGGCTGCACCAGAATAACGTGATTAATCAGAGTACATAAAACAAGAAACAATTTTTCACCTGGTCTTCAAATGAGTTGACCACTCCATCTTTTGGTCACTGAATTGAATGTGAGGATGTTTTAACAGAAAGGTTTATGTATATTGATATGCAAAACTATCTACCAGTAGTTTATGCTTTATTCCAGAGTGATCAAGTCATGACATCATAAAGAAGATATGTATAATAACAATATGAAGAAAAATATATTTGCTTGGAATATGACATTAATATTTAGATAACGATCCTTCTGTCATTTGAGAAGTTTCTTTTGTCTATTTTGGAAATGGGAATACAGCTCCGGCTTCGCTAGCATAGAATTGAAACCCTCCTTGAAGGAAATTTTATTTAGAAATGATAATTGACATAGGAATAAAGAATTGCTTTGAATCTAAGACCCACCTTGGTGCATATCGTCGTGCATGATTGTTAGAGTCCATTTATTGATCAACACTTGCAATTTTATTATCTTTTTTCCTGCAACTTTTATAACTGTATGTTACATTCAGTTACATCGTTTGGGTTAATTTGGTCTATATGGCTTACCTGCTGCAATTTTTTGTCTGTTTTTATCCCATTCATTCAATAGAATCTTTTCATTTTATAGGGGAGTTTTTTTTTTTTTTCCAGATTTCCATATGGTGTCTAATTTTAAGCCTTTCCAATGACATGTATGACCGGCAACTTAATCACCATACAAAGACTATATTATACTTTGTTGAATATGGTTTAAACTTTCTGTGCTTAATATGTGGGCATTTGTGGATATTGTGTCTTTAACTATTCTAAGAATGGCTTTGGATGATTTTACTCTGGTCCTGTCAAAAGAAGGTGCAGCTGAAAGTGGTGCAGCTGGACACAGAATCAATGTTCAAATTTTGTTTTCTAAGCCAAAAATAATATCTGGGTGCTGTGGGATAAAGATGGTTAACCTTTCTCAGATGCATAAACAGCCATCTAACCCCAAGTTATGGCTGACAATTGATTCAGATTGTTTATGTGTCTTCTTCAATTTTGTATCGAGTTTAATGAAGCTTGGCACTGGAAGAAGTCCAAACTTGATGTTGAATAGCTGCTGAATATGTTCACTACCAGAGCTTTCCTTTTGTTCCTGTCATGCATTATTTATAATATCGGTATCAAATTTTTTTCCCAATTTGTCAAGGTTTAATTGATTTAGATTTTAACATATTCAGATGTAACTTGATTTGGCTTAGTTAAGTGCATTAAACTGCTTATTAATTTGATTTCATCTTTGATAATATTTGGTTGGGTTAAGGTTTAATTAAGTTTGATGTTGGTGCATTGAGATGTAAGCTGACTTGAATTTAGTTAATGGCATTAAACTGCTCATTAGTTTATGCAGTTTCATGCATATTAGGCTGAATGCATGACCGTATAAGTCAGAAGCAGCCAGGTCCAATGTAGGCCGGAAATAAATTAAACCAAGCACGATCTGTTTCGCGTCTCCACCATTTGTGCATTGGTTTATGACTTTTCATTGTTTATATAGCAATAAGCACTGAAGGCGAAAATATTAAAATAGTTTCTTAGGATTAGATTGCGGAATCTTTCTATTTATGTCTTCAAAATGATATATTGCTTACCCTGTGCACTATGGATCATGAAACAGTCATTTTTGGATCAAGTGCTTTTATTTCTATTAGAAAAATTAGTTATTTGATGATTGCATATTGAATAGGACATTTGTGTGGTAGGTTCCGTTTTCTTTAGTTGCAGAAGTTTAAGTTTGTGATGAAAAGTTTGGCAAGCTTCTAGGATATTGGGGTTATGCCTTTCTTAAATAACTGACGGAAATCTCGATTATGAACCCGTGGAGATCAGTGGAATAATGGCATTATATGTTTCACTAATTGGTATACTTGTCACCTAAATTATTAATCATTCAATCATGTCGATGCTTAAACTTTCTAGGAGCTCTGCTATTGCAAGTTATGATGTATATAGATCCTGCAAAGCTAACATCTAATTGGTGAAGCTTCTTCTCATACTGTTGTCATGGTTCTGACAGGAGCTTTCTCTGGAGGCAATTCTACTGCTGGATTTCATGGTTCCCCCGAGTCTTCCCTAAGGATTGGCAGTGGATTGATCTCTGTTCGATTCCACAAGAACGCCTCGGAAAATGGCCGTAATATGCCCGACTCAGCAACTTCAAAGTATGGTGCTCTTTTGCTTTCACTGTTTGCAATTATCTATGTTAAATCTGTATTTGGAAGAGTTGTGTCTAAAATCCATTGTATCGTTCGACCCACATAGCGATAAATGCAACTACTGATCATGGCAAGAACAGTCTGAACTATACTATTCTGGCACTAATTGTCTGTGGCATGTTTACTTGTGATTGCAGCAATGCGGAACCAGTTTCTTGATGAGGTTAGCATTTGAGAGGGAGCAGACTTCTGAAGATTCAAACTCAAATCCTGCAATCCCAGAAGAGAAAGTAACCTTCATCAGACCTTGTTCTAAACGACTTATTTCTCCCTCCTTTTCTTCTTTTATTTTTCGGAGGCCGATATCTGCATCATGTTTTCTCGTTATTATGGTTTGTACATATGAGCAGACAACTCCTTTCAGAACACATGCTTTTTGTAAATGATAGTGAGCTCCTGCTATTTGTTCTTGCCTCCAACTACTTGTTCATGTTCCTGGATTTTTTGCCGTCATGTTTAGGTTCTTGAGATTCTAAATAAAACTCAAGGTTATGATGCAGTAATTTAGTAAAGAATAATCATTAGGGTAACATTTCCAGTAATAAGTCTTTGGATTGTAATATGCTAGCTAATTTATATATATTTAGAGAGAGAGAGAGAGAGAGAGAGAGAGAGAGATCCTTGTTTTATAACCACAACACGTCATAAGCTGCATGCGGTTTACATTGCTTGGAATGGCATTTAGAAACAGTCTTTTAAAAACCAAAGATGGAATAGCGAAAGGTACGATACGAAAAACAAAAAAATTACTTGCAATGCGTCTGCCGGGAATCGAACCCGGATCTATTGCTTGGAAGGCAATTATCCTAACCTTTGGACTACAGACGCGGTGTTGACGGTGTCGAATAAAAAAGTTATTTATAATATTCTAATTTTCGTGACCGTTATAACGACCACGTTTGGCGGCATGGCTGACTAAGCCGTGTCAGTCGACATGACTTCTCAGTTGCTATCGGATCGGATCCGGATGACATCCGAGCCCGGGACCGATAAGCTGAAGAAGGCTCCGTTTGACCTCCACCACCCTATCGTTCTTATATTTCATATAAAACTACATGGCGGCCCACGACTGGGTCAGTGGAGAAGGCCCCCACACCACCTCAAAGAACTCGAAGAAAGAAGGTTGATCCCTGTCACATCATGCGTGCTAAAATTTAGGCTCCAATTAGTAGTAAGAGCAAAAGGAAGATGTGTTCGCCCTGCAGGTCATCGTTGAAGCAGAGTCTGCATAAACCAAAGTTACTGTGAGCCTGGTGGGTGATGGTTTACATATATACATGTAAAATGGTTCGGAAGATGCAACCGAAGCACCAAACACTTCATCACTAACCCTGGCTTTCCAAAATCCTGCTGTAAACAGGCATCCCATCGAGTCAAAGCAATTTTGTTGAAGCCCTTACCCATCGTCCGTTGATCCAGTCCTGGTGAAGCCGCAGGTCGGCGTGCCCGAACTCCATCTCTTCCTTCCACGGCCTGAAGTAGACCATGTACCTTCGCCCATCAAGAACCTCAGATATCACTCCTACCCACCAACCGTCGTTGTGGGATGCATCCACTTCCTCCAGGTTCCTGAACTCGCCGTCTACGGGAATCTCAGGAGGAGTGGGCCTGATGTGCAGAGCATGTACGGTTTCGGTGAGAAGCTGGGTTTCGTCGTCCGTCTTCAGATTATGATACTGCACGAGGAACTTGTTCTTCCCCATTGATTCGAGAATGGTTGCTGTGAACCAAGCACCTAGGAATCCTTCCTCGTCGCTGCTAACCTCCACCATTTTTCCTCTTCCGATGTCCATCATCACCATGTTCTGAAAATTTTCAGTTAAACAAGTCAACTGAGGATACATGTTAGGGCCTTGGATATCGCAAAACTTTGATGCACTAGAAAAATGCATGCTTGAATTTTCTATAAAAATTGTACAGATAAATTTAGCATATGATCCTTTAACTCAAATTGGCAAAATGTGAATAACATCAGAAATGCTAGTCCTGATTATTTATGTCCATTAATCTAAAATCATGTTAGTATTCTGATTAGTAAACCCACCAAGAGACATGCCACCATCGTAATAGAAAATTCAAGACTTTGTAGATGGCAGACACTGCATGATATGTGCATTTTGTTGAACTAGACATATTATGGATGGTAAGAGGAGTTTATCATAATAATCTTTATTTTCTAAGTACTTCAGGGTTTCTTCATGAGGCTCCAGCACTGCTCACTGGTCAACTAAAAGTCAAATAGTAAATATTTGCACAACCAGTTCAAAACATAATGAGCCATATAGACAGTGGGAAACTAATGAAAGCTCAACTACAGAAAGAAACCAAATCACACTAAATTAAAAATGTACATTACATGCTATCGGTAACCAAAACAAAGAGAAATGGTTAGGTGATCATTACTGCTTCTAAATCAAACAAAAAAAAGACCTTCTGCAATTTTCTGTGTCCGTTTGCAATTTAATTATCATATGTTTGTAGTAGATGGACTGCATGGCAGCCCTGATTAGACAATAAAAAAAATGGCGCTTTAATGTTTTTCTTACATCCATCATTAATTTCACAATGACAAATATGGATCTCCTGGCCACAAGTTGTGGTTTCTTTCTGTCTATCCTTGTAGAAGCTCTGAGAAAACTAATTTAAGATCTCAAACAAGCCTAAAAAGAAAGGGCCAAATTAGTGCACAAGAATCTCATCAATGCCAAGGAATATCAATATACACTGCCTTACCCCTACATGCACTGTTTCTATACCTCAAACTATGATCATCCAACTTGCAGCCTCCCCTTTGGATTTGGTGCTATACTAATAAATACCTCTCCAATAAATGAAAATTCAGTTATTACTCTACTTATAAATAACTTCTGTCGCAGCCCCTTTACTACATTTTGATAGAAATCCACCATTTATGACACCAGGATCAACCCATTTGGAAGAAAACCCCTGTTTCAACAGTCACAAATTGGCAAAACAAATAAGCAGCTATATATGGTTCTCTTCTTCTATCCCTGATGAGTTGGGTACCCAACTATGATGCTTGAATTTATCTAAGACTATGAGAGCATAATCACAATAGACATTTTCTTGTTAAATAAAGTTCTGTTCATTTGACAATTCATTCTATTCATCTTATAAACAGGTAGACCTTATTAGTCATAGAATTTACTGCAGAAAACCAATAAAGTAGTTTTTTTATTTATTTACAGATAAATCTTCACAAGCACTTCTAATAGAGATTAGAGAATAGTCATAGGTAACTATCGATCAAGTGAAACAATTGACTTTCCCTCTAAAAAGAAAATAAATTTCCATGCTTTGCCTCATTAAAAGGATGAATTAAACCAATATTGCCTCTAAATAGAACTTTCAAGTCAATATAATTTTCACATTCTCTTATCACTCCAATAAGTCTTTGTAAAGTAGCTATATATGTTCACAGAGAGCAAGCCTTTACAAACAGCTGAAGGTAACCAGTACCTTTGAATGAGATCATTGTGCCTGCAACCCTCACTATCAGACATAATTATCTATTGTAATTATTAATTGTTAGCATTGCTTTTGCTTGAAATAAACAGGATCATATTAGGAAAACAGACAAATTGACCGTACTAACAAAATCCCTCTCCTTTTAATTTGACTCTGAGGTTCAACAGCTAACTTTTCTGGTTCAACAGTTAAGAACTTAGAACCTCCAAACTTCCAAAGTCCCAGAAAAACCACTATCCTGTCTCTTTTTCATTCATCCTTGCTATTTGGTGATCCAATGCAGCTAAAGAACATGCTTTGTACTAACAAGACGAGACCATATGGTGTAGTAGTGGTCCATCAACGATGTATGATGACTTGTAAAGGCTTATATCAAGTAAAAATTAAAACATTGGCTGTTGTTTATCAAGGCCTAGCAGATAAGTTGTTTCTTTCTCATAATCACTAGCGTAATTTATCAACTCATGCCATGAATCAGCAGTCTAGAACCATCAAATTACAATACAGTGGTTCTCCATTATTTCAAACACAAGATCTGAAATAACTAAAAGGCTAGCTTCAAAGCTTTGATCATTAGATGTCCATTAGACATGGAAGCTTGATTGATGGGGAGATATGATACATGGTACAAAGTGGTGGGTGAAGGTTCGTTGACTTATAATGACATTGATCGCAAAGTGAGATCAACCATATGCAATGGCCTAAGACCAAATTGGATCATAAGTGAAGACACCCGAAGTATATCTATGAAGTCCAAACATAATAGAAAAAAGAATTATCTAGTCACAAAAGGTGTCACTGCAACTCCTACTGAACAGTCCATCTTAATATGAAGGTCCATATCAAAAGAATAAAACAGCAGTAGCAATTCCTGACCACTCAAGAAATCAATTGCTATACAAAGCCGACATGAGTATTTTTAACCGCTCACATTGGTGACGAGCAATGTGACTTGATGTACAACCTACTACTGTACGACTGTCATAATAAGCAGCAATATAACAACATCAAGAACAACAAGATATGGCAATAAGGTATTACATGTTTTCACTTGCAAATTTGCATTTAAGGGTTAAATCAAAGAAAAAGTAATATACATCATCAGATATTTAAAGTGTGGGTCTGGAAAGTTTCACAAGCATAAATGACTTAATATGATCCCAAACCGATATTGAGGAATGGAGCACAAAAGGAAAAGCCAAATTTAAAGTTGTTTAAGAAAAAATGTCCTACCTGAGGTTTCTGGGTCCATCGCCCATCAACTAAATCATATCGGAGCCTCAGCATTGTGTGACAAAATTCTCTTTCCATATCCCAATGTATGGACTTGACTGTGTACCGTGACTTGGCATTGATCTTAGTTATCACCCCAGGCCACCATCCATTTTCATAGAATGCTTCAACCTCATCTAGCTGATCAAATTTGACAATGGGAACATGGAGCACGCAAGGCCTGACATGCTGTGAATCAACAATTTCCCTGATCAATTCTTTATCATCAGCTTTTCTTAAGTTAATGTATTCCACCAAGAAACAATTGTTCCAAATTGTCTTGACAACAACAGCAGGGAACCAAGCAACAGGAACACTTTCTCTGAGACGAGCAACTTCTACTTGTGTTCCTATACCATATGGCGTCCTCGGCACTCCCTGCAATAAAAAACCCACCAGAGTTTGGCCCTTCGCAAAATGCACGATTTCTTACCTCCGGAAGTCAAATAATCCAAGAATATCATTATCTGTGCTCTGAAAGTAAAAGCTAAAGAAGGGGAAATGAGAGGAGACCATAAATTTGATCGGAACATTTCAACGGACCTAAGAACAAGCACCATCTGAAGCAAGCAGAAACAAACAGGGGGAAGGTAAGGGAGAGAAGATATCCGTCCAAGTACCAGCGATTTGGGAAGAACCCATTCCCCGTCGACCCACTCGAGATGAGCCCTGAGCTCATCGGCCCCGAACTCCATCTCCTCCCGGCTGGCGGGGAAGCAGATGTGGTACCTCCTCTGGCGCCCCGTGGGCACCGCCGACACCACCCCGACCCACCACGCGTCGTTGTGGAAGGCGTCGACGGGCTGGTGGAGGGCGACGCCCCGTCCGACGCCGGGGAGACAGCGCGGCGGGCGAGGGCGGACGTGCCGGGCGTCGACCGTCTCCCGGAGGCGGCGGGACTCGTCGGCGTCGTCCACGATCGCGTCGTAGTCGACGGTGTAGCGTCGGAGCTTGGGCATGGAGCGGACCACCCGACCCTCGAAGTAGGCGCCGCGGAAGCCGTCCTCGTCGGAGCTCACCTCCACCTCGTCCCCCGTCCTGAACCCCTCTGGCGGCGCCATCGCTGCCACCGCCAGGATTTCCCCCGACCCGGGGCTAGGGTTTCAGATATTGGCGGGAAATGGAGGTGCGAACGACCGAGGGTTGCGTCGGCAAGAAGAAAAGGGCTGTTGGTATCTGGTCACCGGAGGTAAGTTCACTTCCCGTGATATTAAATGCGGGGCAGAAGCGATCGGACTTTTGCTCAATTTATCCTCGCTTAATCATCTATAAATAAATATAATACATTTTTTTCCGTCGCACAAAAATAGATGGTATTAATTTTCTGGCCCGTTTTACCTGTCAAAGGAACAAAGAAGACAACGAAGAGAAGCGAGGAGCAGAGGTCAGCGTCATCTCCAGCGTCACTCCCATTGCCTGTTTCATGAAGCCTCATTAATCAAACGAGGCCTGTCACTGTTAACAGCATCATCACAGTGCATCATCTCCAATAAATTTAGGCCAACACATGATAGAACACGTAATGAGAAGCTATGGATTAAGTTGACTTGCGAAGGTTTTCTTCTTCGTTGTTGGTGCCATCATGTCCGAAAGCTTATTCCCTTCCTCTCTTTGTTGCTGCAAATCTTCAAAAGGCCATCATGTCCGTGTCGTCTCTTTCCGTAGCGCATGCCCACTTCTGGCCCTCCTTCCATTGCACTCCACTTGGGTGATTCATGCAGCAGCACCAGCGCCACTCTAATTGCCATATCGCCCTATCTGGAACAGAGGTTGCCCCCACCACCTCGGAGGCCAAAGACGAGGAGCACTGCGGAGGTTGCTGCCGCCACCATGCGCGCCTCTTCCAGCTCTGCTTCTGAAGACCATGAAGGTTCGCTGTCGCCGCACCACTACCTCCCGCTCCTTCGGGCGAGGCCGACCAGGTCCTTCAATCTCGTGAAGGTCGTCATCGACATGGTCCGATCCCTCTTCCCCAGAATCCACGCCTTGATCTCCCCTCCGTGCCAGTGGCCAGCGTTGCCCGTCGTGCGACCTCGAGCGACGCTGTCTTCGGGCCGCGGGAGAGTGGTAGCCGGCACGTTCTTCGGCCACAAGAAGGGCCGCATCAGCTTCGCGGTGCAAAGCGAGTCGCAGTCGGAGCCGGTCCTGCTGGTTGAGCTGGCCATGCTGACGTGCGACCTTATGAAGGAGATGTCTTCCGGGATAGTGAGGATCCTCCTCGAGTGCGACCGAGTCGCCTCACCTTCTCCCGCTGCCGCCACCAGCAAGAGCATCAAGAAGCACAGTCCGCTGTGGGATGAGCCCTTGTGGACGATGTACTGCAACGGCCACCGGTGCGGCTACGCCGTCTCGCGCCGCTGCAACAAGCTAGACCTCCACGTGCTGAGCATGGTCCAACCTGTGTCGGTGGGCGCCGGGGTGCTCCCTCCGCCTCCGTCTCCTCCTCTTCTACCCGGCAAGCTGTGTGATGGATCAGGTGGAGCAGCAGCCGCGTCTGAGGTGATGTACATGAGAGCCAAGTTCGAGCGAGTCGTCGGAAGCAAAGATTCCGAAGCGCTCTACTTGATCAATCCAGACTCAATGAGGCACAAGGGGAGCGACATCAGTGGCGGCCCTGAGCTCTGCGTCTTCCTCCTCAGGATGTAGAGAACAGTCTCATAAGTCGTTGGCTTCTGCTCTTCAAACCCAGTCAAACAAGAAATCGACGTACTTGGTCAAAGTTAGTTATATATATATACATATGGCAAAACTACGCAAAATTACATCAAGTAATACAAGATTTTAAATAAGAACACGTTATGCCGACACTGTTTTTTTTTTTTTTTTTTTTTTTTTTTTTTGTTGGGGCAAGTTGTGTGATCGTCATTATAAATAAACATCAGGTGGGACTTGTGGCAATAGGATCAAAGCTACCTTCAACCAACGGATGGCAGGAAAAAAATAGTTAGTATTAGATTAGCTTTCTTCCTATTTTAATTGACTTGGACTATCTAAACATTTATCCATGTTAGAGTTCCCGGTTAACTCAAATCCCAGCTCAAGTTAAATCTTGTAGGCGTTGCCTTTGAATACTCGTGCATAAATTGGAGGGATATTCTTGATTTGGTTTTGTTAAATAAAAAATTTAGCTCGATAATTTTATTCTTTAAGGCAATATTTATTTATATAATTTTTAATTAATTTTTTTTCGATCATATATTCAAATATAAACTTGAAACCGGATTCAAAAGACAAGACTTGTAATAACGCACTCACTGTCGCGTAATATTATTTATACAAATTTTTAATTAAAAATTTTTCTCGATCATATATTCAAATCATATAATTCAAGTCATATACTTAAATTTATTATTGATTCTCAAATCATTGATTGATTGACGATTAAAACGTATAAGGAATGTAAAATTATTGTTTCATATTTATTTCTTGTATAGCCCTTTGTCATGTGTTTAGATTTCATTAAAGACATTAATTTTGGAATGATTTAATTAAAATGCCCAAAGAGCAAGTAGCTTCGTGAGAGAATCGACTAGTTGGTCAAAAGTATAGATATGAGAAACTCATAATTGAAATCTGATAACTTGATCTCTAATAAAGTAAAAGTCAATGATAATGTGTTTCATGCGATAGTAGAACACTGGGTTGGAACATAAATAAGTAGAATCAACATTATTATGGCATATTATTGGAGTGGAATGGAAGGTGATACCAAGTTCATGTAATAGATTGGTAATTTAATTAAGTTCACAATAGTGGTAGTGATGACTGAGTATTCACTTTTAGTGGTGGATCTTGTGTTTTATTTTTTAGAACTTTAATTAATTAGGTTTGCTCCAAGAAAGATAAGATAGGCTGACGTAGATATTTTATTATTAGTATTGTCTACCCAATCAACATTGATGAAGGTACATAAATAAAGAGAAGTATTTACGAAGAAGTATATGATTGAAAATTCCTCTAAGATATTTTAGAAAATGTTTTAGTGTTAACTAATGCACATAGAGAGTCATAAGTTGTGATAATTTATTGATTGTAAATGAAATATTTTAATATATAAGGGATTAATATTATAAGAATTCAAATACTTGTAAATACTATATAGATTTCGTTGTAGGCTGACATCATATAATTTGAGTGACTCGGTAGATAAGAATAGGGTGGTAACTCATTTGGCATTCTACATGTTCATTTTTCTATATTAGATCTCGAATATATTTTTTTATATAAAAAATCTAAAAGATATAAACATTGCTTACACTCTCATAAAATAGTATTGTTTGCCCATGAAAGTACGAAGATTAAAGGATAAGTATTTATAAAAAAGTCCATGATTGAGAATCCTTTAAGATATCGTAGAAAACATTTTAGTGATAACCAATGCGCATGGAGGGTCGATGCATAATTTATTGATTGCAAATGAAATATATGAATATATAAGGGATAAATATTATGAGAAACTAAATACTTGTCAATACTATATAGGATCCGTAGTAGACTATCATTATATAATTTGAGTGACTCAATGGAGAAGAGTAGGGTAGTTACTTCTTTAGCATTTTGCATATTTATTTTTTATAATAGATTTCAAATGTACTTCTTTCGATATAAAAAAATCTAGAAGATATAAATATTACCTACACTCCCATAAAATAGCTCAAGATTTAAGTTTTTTTATGGAGAATCGATTTATTAATTACTTATGAAATTATTTGATCTTTATGAAATTATTATCTGTGATAATAATGTTATTCACATAAACCAGTAGATATATAGTATAATCTTTTTATTATCATAAGAATAAAGAGTTATGGGATTTAGAGTTAACGAAGTTGGCTGATAGTAAAAATGACTTGGGTTTAATACACTAGAATCTTAGAGCTTAGCTAAGTCTATAAATAATTTTTCATAGTTTATAACATATGGTTTAAATATTGAGTATGGATGAAGTTAAGGGGTTGCTATATAAAGATATCTTCAATTAAAATCTACAGCAAAAAAGTATTATTAACATCTAATTGACGTACATGTTAATCTTGAGTGGTAGCCATCCTCGTGATAAGTCGAATTATCATCAATTTAATAACTAAATTAAATATTTTTATAAATTAATATTTAGTTATTGGTGAAATCATTTGACCACTAAACGTGCTTTATATCTGGCAATGGATCCATTAGAATTCTGCTTAGTTTAGAAGATCCACTTATATCTAATAATATTTTATATATAGTGAGATGGTACAAGGATCTATGTAACATTGTGAAGTAAGGTATTATATTCCTCACATATGGTTTTATACTAATGTAAAGATTTTTCGACTTTGGTGATGCTTGTGGGTTTAAAAGGGTTGGGTGAAGAGTTTGTATTAGTGTGAAAATTAAGGATTTGATATAGTTCGAAGATATTATTTTTAGAGCATATTGTTATATGATGTTTTGGCTTAGTTATATTATTAAGTTGTATTGATGATATAAAACTTGATCAGGATGATACACTTCGATATCACTTGACTAGGGAGAGGATAAAGACATTATTTATGGTATCGAGGGTATTGCTTCATTGGGCATTTATAAAGTGAGTTAGTGGAGAGATGGATGAAGAAGTTATAGATGGGTGAGGTGTTACTAAATTGAGGTAATAATTGAGAACTCTAGAGGAGAACTATTGATTGATGTTGTTAGAGGTGCACTTAAAAGAGTTTGCGGTGTACTCATATGAGCCCCATGATAGATGATTGTTATAGCAACTTGTATTGTTGAACGAACAAAATTCTGAAAGAGAAAATTAGTCTTAATAAAATAACATGATATGATACAAAGACCTTATAAGTTTAAGAATCAAAGTATTAAAAAGTTTTATATTTTAAAAAATATTTAATAAAAATGCACATCCTTAATCTTGGTGTTAACTTATATGAAGCATAAGCGCATAGCTAAGAATAACATAGACAACTTTTGAGTTTTTAAATATTTAAGGTTTTATAAAATATTTTTTCAAATAGTGACTTGTATTGTAGGACTGGATGAGTATGCGATTAATAAGGTAGATTATAGTTTAAAAGATTATTAATCAAAGGATTAGTGGTATAAAGACTTAATGTAGGAGGGTGAGACTAGTTTCAATTATGTGTTGCTTTCGTTCGACAAAGACAACCGGTTAAAGTATGTGCGATAGTGAGTTGAGATATTATATAGCACATGATGTAAAGTAAGTCGTTAGAGTTCAATATTCACCTCCTTTATCAATGTAAACTGTTTTAATTGTAGATTAGAAGAAGTTCTTGACCACTTTCTAAAATGAGTAAAGATTATGTGATATCAAATTTGTGTTTGAGAGGATAGAGCCATGTATATTTAGTAAAGTAATATATGAAGATGACATAAATTTTGAAATTATCAAAGGAAGTGATTAAAGTAAGGTCTCAAATATCAGTGTAAATAATTTTAAATAATTTAGAGTAGGATATAGAAAATATTTCAAAAGATTGCATGTGACTTTTATTACTAGATCAAGCATCATGATGAGTAGTAGTTTTATTTGATTTTAAAGTTAAAAAAATTTAACGAAAAATAAGTTATTATTAAATGGAGGATGATAGATGACCAAGATGACAATGCCACATATCAATTGGAGCATCAACTGAATTAAGAGCAATTAGCTGAGTAATTTATAAAGCTGATAGCTACTTATAGATGTTATCTTATTTCAATTTTGGACCAATGATACTCTCATGTTCAAATCCTAAACAAGTCAAAAAAGAACTTAATATATATATTATTTTATTTACAGAATTGATAAATAGAAATAAAATTTTTTTTGATGTGGAAGTGCACACAAAATATTATCAAGTATAAAAATATTCATATGTGAATTAAGTGTCATAAACCAGTATGACTGATAAAGATTTCATTACTATCACCATTAATAATGTCTTTATTATCACTATAGTTAGAGTGAGTGGAAATATTCTTGTGTAAGTCAAAGGTCATATCGTACTTGGGTCGATAATCTAATTGATTAATTACGTAATTAGACTAATAATGATGTTTGCTTGAGGCCAATTAAGTGTTATTGGGCTTTAGTCGGGAATGACACAACTTAGTTGTATGGCCAGTTTTATCATATAGTTAGCAAATGATTTTTTGCTAATTATAGTGATTGTTATTAGTGTGTCATGTTTCTTTGTAGTTGTAATAGTTGAAGTTGTTTCTTGGGTTGGAATGGTCGCCATGACAAATAAGTTGGTAGTAAAGTGATGGATGATAACTCTGTCAGTTACCCAAAGGTCCCGGATGCATCTTGTTTAAGTTTTTATTGAAGTTTTATTGCTCCAATAAGACCTATAGCCTTTGCCTTTAGTGTTTTTTTTTTTTGTTTTTTGGTAGAACTGAGCTGTGATTGTAAGCCCTATTGTCTTTTCTTTATGCTTTAGATAGGTTTCATGATCAAATAGTTTACCTATAGTTATTCAAATGACATAGATAAATCATATGCTCAAATGACTTTTTCATCACTCAGAGGATAATATATTAAAGCATATAATCTATAATAACTTTTTAATTTTGTATACAATGAGTAATAATATTTTTTTTGAATTATTTTCATCATGATTGATAAAAGACTTAACACGCTAGTGCGAAAGAGATTAGTAAAGATGGTTTATAACTTGGATCATACTTTTGCTTTAGTGTTGTATGAAGAAATCAACGATGCTAGTGATTAAAGCTTGGATAGCTTATAAAATTAAGACAATCTTGACATAGCAATGATTTGTGATCAGGATTTGTCATTTCTTGATATTTGAATCTTTTCGGGTAGAGAATGAATAGATCCATTGATATGGCCTAATAAATCATATCCAAATAGAAGACAAGCGAATTATGCTCACTAAAATATATAGTTATCACCTTTGAAGAGTTTGAAGGGGATTACAATTACTATATTGACATATATATAAGTTCTGTAGATTGAGATAAACTATTGTTTTCTAATAAAATAATAATTGAAGTATGATATATAGAGGAGAAAGACCTTTTTTTGAAAGATATTGTGATCCAATAAAAAAAAATCCAAAATAAATTGAGGATCTAATTTGGATGCTGATCCGATAGAGCAGATCAAGAGATTGCGTAGAGGAATCACGCGCCTTCGGTTTTGGTGCAAGCATAAGCACCGGAGCAAATCGAGAGCTGACTAGTTGTGGGAAGCGTCCGATACGATGTGAGGAGGAGGAGGAGAATCGCTGGATGGAAGCAAAATGGGCGATGCATGGAGGCTTAGAATCCAATGGCGTAGAAAGAGAGATTCTGATGAAGATCGATTGCACTGTCGGTGGATCTGCAACGAAGAAGAGAGGATGGCTACAGCAAGATCTAGACAGTAAGTGATGGGGCAGAGTCGACGATGTTGCGGTGGAGGTGTTGCTGCTGCAGAGATGACTATTATTGCAAATTAGCAAGCCAGCGGTTGTATTGTTGCTGTAGCAGTAGGTGAAAAAGAGCAAAGAGAAAGCTGTGATGTGCAGACCAGCTTGCTCTCGATTGCACGAGAGTTGCTATCGTTGGGGCAAATTAATGCATTGCTATCATCGGAGCATATCATCATCGAGAAAACCTTTTTTGTTTGAAGCAGAAAGATTATGATACCATAAAAAATTTATTGTGAAAGAGAACGTTTTATTTATTAAGATAATATATATTTATATATTTTTTGAGAGAGAAAATTTGTTCAATCATGCATTTACATAAATCTATGATTGATGCTCATATCATAAATTAATTAAAGATAAAATTACATAAAATTATCATTCGATACTTATTTCTATCATCATCCTCCATGCGTAATCTGTTGTCCGTTTATCTCTGCCCCAGGTCGAATGACAATGAAGAAAGAGTTTTTTTTTTTTTTTTGGGGGAGGCTTTGGAGGCGACTGCTGCTAAGCTTTGCGTCCGTTCTCCTTGAGGAACTCGACAAAATCTATTCACGTAGGGGTCATGCACGTCCCTGTTCCCCAGCACGACGTTCAGCTGCTTCGCCCAGGCACTGCACTGCTCCCCTCTTTGTCCGCCACGGCCAGCCTCATTGTCCTTGCGACATCAACCCCATCGAAGGCCTCGCCGCCTCCCTCCTCGGGACTTCCACCCCCACTTTCTTCTCCGCCATTAGGTGGGCGTTGAGCCCTTCATCGTTTGCCAATGGCAGCAGCACGAGCGGCAACCCTAACTGCAGGGCCTCCACCAGGGAATTCCAGCAAGGCTGGGTCATGAAGCCACCCACCGACGGGTTGGCCAGGATCTTTATCCGGGGGACCCAGCCGTGATCACTAGTCCCCGGCCCCCGGTGCGTTCGTCGATGTACGGATGGAGTGCGTCGGGCTCGCTCCTGAGAGCCCCAATAAATGGCAGGTTGGAGAGCTCGTGGCCGTCGGCCACCTCATGAGCTTGTTCTCCGGTTAGCAGCAGCTCGCTCCCGAAGGAGACGTACACCACCGAGCGAACCTCCCTTTTTCCAAGCCATCGGAAGAAGTCATTTCCTTCGGTGAAGCTGCCGGCGGCGTCGTGCTTCATAGCAGCCGGAGGGAAGTGGCCGAGAGCCAGCACCGGCTTGCCACAAAGCCAGCCAAGGAAGGAGAGCCACTCGGGCTCGAGCTCGAGCTCGGGGCAGCTACGCACGACCACGACGTCGCACCCGGAGAGGGAACACCCGAGCCGGTACGCGCAGGACACGCCCAAGCCCCTGAGCTCGACCATGTCGTGCAGCACCTGCAAGGCCTCGTGGCGGTGGTAGGCCAGCGAGGTGGGGAAAAGGGGTCCATCCGGGCGGGGTAGCCATCACCTCGGGCTTCACGCGGTGGCCCCGGTCGCCGATGGCGAGCAGGAAGGCCAGCCTAATGAAGGCGTTGGCGGTGACGGTGATGAGGCTGACGAAGGCGCAGTGTACACCGAGGCCGGCGGCGACTCTGGGGACCCAGTAAAAGAAGGAGTCGAAGATGATCCAGTCCGGCGAGCCCGCGCACTGTTATGAGTTTGATTCAGGCTCGATCCATGCCGTAGGCAAATCAAATCCAGTTTTCTACATGGAAAGAACTAATATCGACCACTGTGACAAGTAATTAACATGAGTTTTCTACATGGAATTTGGAGGACAGTGAGATGTAATATTCGGAGGAATACATAAAACTTGCAGTAAAGAGCGCATCTTATGCTTCAAAACATTTAGAATAACTAATATTGACCACTGTTGGAAGTAATTAGCAAGAGTTTTCCACATGGAATTTGGAGGATGGTGATACACATACTGAGATGCAATATTTGGAGGATTATATAAAACTTGCAGTAAAGAGTGCATCCTTTCTTGTCGTCCATTAACACTTTCACTCCGAGCACATGATGCAAATTAAAAGCTCTGATGCTTTACATCCTCGTCTGTGCTGAGTAAAAATCACTACGCTGTTGTCGTAAGTTCGAGGCACAGCACATCAAAAACAGGCCACCCTTTTCACCCTTCATGCATGCGGCAGCACACTGAAGCTCCCAAGAATTGGCAGCTCAAGAACAAAAGAAATCATCAGGTTCATTGAAGGAGCTGGTCCTAATTCTCATGACAGGTCCCCGTCAATCTGTCAGTAAACCTGCGTTTGGATATGAACTTCACGTGAGTGATGCAAAATGCCAGAAACAGATAACACACAAACTAGGGCATGCAATAAAATCGTCGGGAAGAGCGAATTAAACCAAGGGCTCGCAGGGACAGATTGTGTGTGTGTGTGTGTGTGTCTGCGTGAGAGAGAGGGAGGGATGAGGGACCATGAGATCACTGTCAGAGTTCAAATCTATGATATAAAGGGTGACACTTGAATGAAATGACAGCCTTTCATGCAGTGGTGCAAGCGAGTACCTGTTGTTTTCTTCTTACCTGCAAGTCATTATGAAGCTCTTTCATCGGTTTTGTCTCTTTACTGTCTTGGCGAAAGTTTCATTGATGCCTAGAGCTGCTTCCTTCGTTGCTGCCTAACCCAGATGGAGATCGGAGCTTTTTGTTACTCGTACTGCGCATGGCGCCTTCTTCTTCTTCTTCCCCTCCTTCTGATACATCGATCTCTTTCTGTCTCTCTATGATTAGCTTGTTATTATAAGCAATACCACGCAACAGCTCCAAATCTTTAGAATCAAAAGTTCTACCTGTATCTTCCTCCACATGCATGCATGAATGAATCACATACGTATGACCGGTCTCGGCTTCCCTCGCTTTGAAGACCGTGCTGGGGTGTGCCGTGTCGATCATTATTGTCTCTCTCGTGCTCGACGCGTGCGCTCGGTCTCCCACTTCCCCATGGAGCACAGATTAAGGCACATTAAATAGGGGGGCATCCTCTCAACTTGAGCTGTACAAACTTCAAAGAGACAGCGACAACGTTGTTTTACGTGGTGCACGTACCCTCATGTGAGAGTCTTTGTGTTTGGTACCCACCTCGTCTTAACATGTGTTTGTCGATCTAAGTGATGGCATTAGAGTTTATTTATTAGGGCAAGACTTCATGATTACAGTTAGCACGTGCCGAGCCAGAATGTTAAAGATCACACCTACTGCCTTACATCCTCCATATATGTTCCCTATCATCCCTTGAAGCCAGCCAGCTAGAAGATATCCTTCCCTCTCTCAAAGGTATGTTAGGCATCCGAGCAAGAGAATTTGAGGTGAGGCGGATGAATGGGCGTGAGACTTACGATTTCTCCCTTCTCATGCTCTCGTCTTCTCGCTGTTGCAGGTCGAGCCCTGCATGTGGAGAATGGAGGACGAGGGTTTGGATCACTTGGTGGGGAGAAATAGATGATAGATGCGTTGATCCTCGCCTCCTGTTATGCTTCTTCACCCTCTTTCTTTCTTTCTCTTACTTGCAGGTCGTAATGGGAGGACCGGCCATTGGTTCTGTCATCATCCTCGGCAGTGCACCAGATTGGCTGCATGAAGAAGAAAGGTTCGCCTTTGGTGCTATCCTCGCTGGCCTTTCTTATTGTTAGCTTCGGAACGGTGCTATCCTCGCTGAGCTTCTCCCCTCGTCATTTCTTCCCTTGCAAGTCTTCTTGACCTTGTAAGACCTTTTCTTGGCCTTGTAAGACCTAGTCGGTCGATCTTCGCCGTCATCTCCTTCTTCGTCCCAGGCTTCTTACCTGCTCTTTCGTTTCCTCTCTTCTCGCTTCCCACTTGCCCTCCTCTCCCGTCTATCCCTCTTGAGCTATTTAGGGTACTTCCTTCTACTCCTTCGTCCGTGAAATTTAGTTTTTGTATCTTGCGTTCAGAGGAGATATGCCTTGCAGCCGTCTGCTTCCTTTGTCTCACAGGCTCTAATATTCTCCTCGTGACCAGTTGAGTTTGTCGCAATGTACAGAAAAAGTGTTGGATTATTTGCGTTTCTTTTGTATGATAGTTTTCGCTGTATCCACTGCAACTCTATTCGGTAAAGGCCTTTTGGTGTGTTGTGAAAGGAGTTTTGATCCTATCTGAGAAAAGAATGACCTCAGCTCGCCATTTACCTTCTCTTTTCTTGGACGTTTGTGTTGCGAAGAACAGCAAGCGCAGAAAAGCTTCGCCCACGGAAGCTGTGATAGCCGCCGATCCTTCTGAACCGTGAGAGATCCACCTTGGTCTCTGCAACTGCGAAGACATGGCCATGGCTTCAGCACAACATGGACAAAGATCAATAACAGCTTGTCATTTCAAATGACATGACCAATGGGCATTTGCTCGAACATAATCTCACATTATGATGGCTCCAACTAGTAATATGTCACTGCATCTCTCTCTCTCGTATGTCGAGCTTGTCTTCTCCATTAAACTTAGAGCATGGTAGCTCAGGAAATATAACATGGTTTAGAGTGGAACATTGGACAGCGAGCATGGGGATATTTTGATGACAGAAAGAAAGAACACAAAAAAAGGGTATGGTGATGATGGGCATTCATGGCAGAAGCCTCGGCTTTAGACCTCCTTTGCAAGCCACTAGGGCTTGTCCAGCAACAACATCTAATCAAGGAAGGCTTTCGTATGGTAGTGGTGGTGGCCTTAACATGCATCCGTGAGTTGACCACCAACGTGGCCTGTCCTACCTCGAAGACTTTCTCTGCTGATGGAGATGAAGGGTCGTTTCCTACGTTCGGATTCCTTGGCTTTCACTGCTCTCTTCCTTCCCCCCTTTTAACTTTTACATCACATTAATGTCCTGCTTTTTAATGCCATCATCATTCTTTTCTTTTCTTTTCTTTTTTTTTTTATATTGGAAGACATAGTTCTTTATGCAAAAGCTAAACCTAAATGGTTTTTTATATAAAATTGATATGCGTGAGTCACTCGAGTATGATATAATAAATGCTTGATTAGGTCATCGTAACGAGTATTATTTATTCAAAAAATAAAATTAGAAAATGGCTGTGTAAAAAATAAAAATAAATGTCTTTTGTCGTTAGAAAATTAGATCACAATTCCTTTATTTTTATGGGAAATCTTTGCCGGATGTGGCCAATCACACTGGGAAATTGGCAGGAAGCGGAAGACCAGACCTTTGACTGACCCAGCCGTTTTGACCACCGCGTCGAGGGGAGACCCGAGTCCCGCCCGCGTCATCCCTACCGCGATCGCCAGCTCGGACGCCCGCGGACGCGCGGGCCCCACCACCAGTTCCGCCAGTGAATGATTTGGGTGTATGCGGGCCCGGGTGAGCTGTCCTGAAGGTTGCTGGCGGCGGTCAGCAGCAACCCATACGTGTCGGTCAGCCTCGGCTACGCGTTCTTCTGGGGTAGTCGGTGCCCTAAATTTTTACTTGAATTATATACATATATATATATATATATATCGTAATCAAGTAAGCCTATCTCCAATTGCACGTATAAGTGGCCAACTAATGATGAGACAGTGAAACGGATGGGGCCTCAACTTATTTATGCCCTTCAAAAATGTTCATTAAGCAGAAGCAAATGAGACTTGAGCTTTTCCTCTTTTTCTTATTGCTGTTTTGAAGAATTATTGAGACAATAAAGAAGAACAAATTTATTTTTTTATCAGTTAACCTCATCTCAAATCTGAAAACTTCATTTCAGACTTAATTACATGTTAAAAAAGAATAATAAAAATGGAAATATAAGGATAAACTGTCTGAAAATTCTAAAATATATTTATCTTCTTGTTCTGCAGAGTGGTGTTTTATGCCTCTTCCTCTCCTTCCTTTTTACTGTTGCTGAAGCCATGTGTCTTCCATGCTCCACAACTCCTCCTCCCATATGCTTTGGTCGAAGTCCGGTAACGCCAGGTCAGAATACCCGCACTCCGACCAGCATCCGGTGACGCCGCCGACGCCGCTACTGTCGTCACCACCCTGCATGCCGGCGCCGAAGTCGTTTGAGACCGGAGGCGGCGAGAAATCCAACCCGAGGGAGTCCACCGACGACCAACCGCCCGTGCTCGAGCTCTCCGGGCTCATCTTCACCTGCGCGAGCTCCGGGATGGCGTTCATCGGCCCGTCACAGGTCGTCGGAGCTTCAGCACCGGCAGACGCAACGACAGGGGAGTCGCCGGAAGTCGCCTGGATTCTCTCGACGAGGCGAGGAATCCAGAGGTGCCGCAAGACGTCCTTGAACTGCTTGCTGTGGACGTCGCAATGGAGGTGTTTCGCGTGCTTTTGCACTCTAGTCCTCCAATAGTTCTTTATCTCGTTGTCGGTCCTCCCAGGCAAGTACTGCGCAATCTTAGACCACCTGCAAGATACAATTATCCGTCATTCAGGGTCTAAATTGCAAAAGCGTTCGCGTCGATCTTACCGGTTTCCCCAGCGAGAGTGGAGCTCGAGGATGAGCAGCTGCTCTTCCGGCGTGATGTTGCCGCGCCGGACGTCGGGTCGAAGGTAGTTGAGCCACCGGAGCCGGCAGCTCTTCCCGGTCCTCCTCAGTCCTGATGGTTAGGTCGCAGAAGGGAGAGAGAAACAGAGAGTTAGATTACCGGTTCCTATTTCATCTCAATGCTACTTATAGAAGACTATAAGAATCGACACCTGCGCGACGAGCGAGAGAACTCCATCTTCCCTCGCCATGAAGAGCAATATAGTTCATCAGAACGAGGTCCTCCTCCGCGGTCCAAGCTCCTCTTCTCAGCTCCATCTCCTCCTCGCTTCGTGGTATGAACTCCATTGCCTCCGACGACGCCCTGTTACCGTCCTCGAAAGGGTCGGCAGAGGAGAGGTGGAGTGGGAAGGGATTGGAATCTGGTTGACAGTAGGGCGGAGCTTATATAGAATGGCAGGCGGAGGAAACGCATGTGGAGGGAGCGAGCCGCAATGGGACTCGCGTAAGCTAAAGGTGATGCCTTTTTGACTGAAATCAAACAGCGTACATGTCCTTTGAAGTTTGACTCTTCTTCTCCTTCTCTCTATCTCACTCGTGACTGAAATCAAACAGCGTACATGTCCTTTGAAGTTTGACTCTTCTTCTCCGTCTCTATATCTCACTCGTGATTCTGCCGTGTCTCACTCCGACTTCTTTAGCTGACAAGTGGGTATCATCGCAACAATACTGTGAAGACCGGGAGACTCCATTGCCATCCACACTGGGAGTCGAGGAAAATGTGCATGGCTCGTACAGCAAGTTGGATACAGCGGATATCTTCATGAGAGTAACATCCTGATGCCAAGGCCCTAAGAATTGACTTTTAGGAGAATCGTATCTAAAGAGGATTGATACGTGTGTCAGGTATGTTTGGCTTAATCTTCTTGTTTTGACTTCAGTAAATGACGGAACATACGATTACGTCCATACTTAATATAAACCGGATCTGTTCTATAGAATCGTGCAATCATCTTCATGAGTTCTTTTAACACACAGAGATCATTGATCGGTGAGTCAACCCGATTAATTCTCCGTCAAAAGGACAGGTTCCTTCTGCTTGATCCTCTCAGCTAACGTGAAGAATAGAAGACTGGTGAAGCTGAGCTATGCCGTCGATCATTAATGTGGAGTCGGGGTGATCCTGTGGTTGTCTGTTAGATTCCTCTCTTTTTTTGGCCTGAGTGTCTCCCTCGAGCTTTTTGTTGAGCATTTGGGCCAATTGCATGAGGATAATGACATCCGAGTAAGCTCTTGACACCTGATGAGAAGTCCAACGCAAGCGCGTGTTCTCCGCCCTTTTGCCATCGGAGGAAGTGAGTTCACATACGTGATTCAACGACGACGGGGACGAAGTAGGCTCGGTGGAAGTGGAGGGGTAGAGATGACGAGTAGTGCAGGATGGGAAGCTTCGAGGAACGCAGTGTGTTGCGTCATGACGCAGATCAAGTATTGTACGGTGATCGGTGACCACGACACGTTGTGCGGTGATGCCAACCGTGCCTTGCGAAGGTTCGCCGATCCTTCCTGCTGTATCTGCGTGATGCGAGTTGCGAGCCTCGCGAAGGTCAACCTGAAGTGCTATGACATGGCTTGGAACCTGGGCGTCGCCTTTCCACATCGTATCGGAGGAGAAGCCTTTTAATCCAAATATTATGGCTGGAAGCGAGAAAGCTATGCAAAAGAGAAAAAGTTTTACTCGTTGACCAGAAGCAGCCAGAAAAAAGAGCAGCGGTCAACTTGTACCAGGAGAAAAGGTTGAAGAAAAGGTACCATATTTTTGTTTATCTACTCCTATTCTGAGATCCTATGGGCAATTCTACAAACTTGGGTAGGTTCGTCGAAGAAAGCATATGGATCATAGGTGCCAAGTTGACAAGTAAAAAAAATTTAAGAATAAAAAGATTCTTTTTTATTTAATTATCTTATAAACATTTTGAATGATTCTAAAAGAGAAGACGAAGGAAAAAGATTAGGAGGACGAGAAGATAGAAGGGAATGGGGCAGATGATGATGGACGATCATGTAAGCTGTGAGTACAAGATACTACCAACTCATCTGGAGCTCGAGGAGTCATCCTCGATTCTAGATGCATTCATGAGACTCACGGCTAATACGAGGTTTGGAGAAGATGACTCGAACTTGGTGAGCTCAAGGATCACTTCAAAGTTGATACCTGAAGAAAACGCGTTCTGAAACCAGGCAACCTCAAAAAGGATGGAACCAGCTTCGTGTCCAGTTGAGAAGATTTGAAGAACTAGACTTTCATGTTAAATTTGTTTCTGATTCTGGAAAGAGACCAAAGACCACATCACTGATTAAATAATTTGGATTAAATGTCACAAAATTTCGATCCATCATTCCTTTACAAAAGTGATATGTTGATCTAACATCATGGGAGAAGGCATCTTTGTATGGTTTACCTCCAATGACTAATCTCCGAGTGTGTTGAACAGATCCGTCATGGAAGAACAAGATGAGTTTAGTCATCAGCCCAACGAACTCCATGATTGGCACCAAGATAATACGCGCCAACAGGTCCCCGACCCCCGGTCTCATAGAGCTCGGGCACCACTTTATTCTCTTCAATTTTGTCGAGAATTGGGGTCAGTATGTTCCATGCAGCTTCCAACTCGTCGCTCCGCATGAAGAGATGGGTGTCTCCATCAATTACATCCAGAAGAAGGTGCTCATATGAATCAGGTACTTCCACATCGTACCTGATAAACACAGTTTGATTTAGCAAACATTTTACGTCAAGAAAAGAAAGACAGACACAGAATCACATTATGTGGCCTTTACTTATCCCGATAGAGCAAGTTTAACTCAGAAGCATCCAGCTGCAACCCAAGTCCAGGAACCTTATTATTGACCTTTAAGAGAATTGCTTCATCTGGCTGATCACGTAGGATCAGTTCGTTTGTTGTGAGATCAATGTTGTGGCTAATGCGTTCACGGTACAAATTGCCAGGGACATGGTGAAACTGGATCCTTATTTCAACTCTGTACCCAACAAATGCATTATAATAATATAATGTACAGCGATGCATCAATAAATTACCTGAAATGAGGACTAACTGATCAAGTAGCAAACCTGCAATCATCTATGTCGGTGGAAGTCACCGAACAAAATTCATGGTGAATGAGAAAGATGGTGTTACCGAGCAACATGGGTAGAAATCTTTGTTTGTCAAAGTAATACATTATTATCTTTCTCCCTCTTTAAATATAACAAACATAAGCACCTCTTTTGCAATTCACTGTTATCAATAATAAACACTTAGATTGCAGTATTAATGTCTTGAGATATTAAACCGAGCTAGTATGAACCTATCTTCTTTAGTCCATGCCTTTTACCACATTGCAGACTAGCAAAAACTTTATAGAAGGTAAGAAATGAAGAAGTCAAAGCAAACGTTTTTTTATTTTCTTTTTTCTGTATTGGTCTGATTCATTTATACCCATGAAAATATCAACAAAAGAAGGAAACTACTTCCTACCATAATGTAAATAAAAGCACCTGCCTGTGTTTAATAAGGCCCACTCCAGTCTTTACTAAGAAAGGCACACCATCCCAACGTGCGTTGTCAATGTACAAAGCAGCAGCAAAAAATGTAGGCGTCAGGGAGTTCATGTAACAACCACTTTTATCTGCACTATTTTTATACTGGCCAAGAACAACATCATTGAGATTCAACTTTCTGATAGATCTAAGCACCTTAACCTGCATAAATGCATAATCAAACATCTGTAAATTGACATTTTCCTGGTCTGGGAATAACAACATGGTGGAGATACATTACCTTTTCATTTCGTATGTCTTCCCCATCAAGACTCACAGGTGGTTCCATAGCGAATAAAGCAATTGTCTGAAGAATGTGACTATGAACTATGTCACGGATAACACCATAGTGACCAAAGTATCTATTGACAATTTATAAAATCGGCATTAGTCACTTTAGAAAGATAATTCAAGCATGAAAGTAGAATGTATAACTAACTTTCTGTAAAGTTCAGGTAACATTAAATTCTGTCTGACTTTAGCAATTTATGGTCATGATTAGTATAGGAGTATGTTTTAGCACCATAGACACCATAGTAATCATTAGCAGACTGATAAAAAAGTAATCGATCTAGTTGAAGCAGATATAAACAATAAGGCAATCTTTCCGATGATGAAAACCATTTCACCATGGCAACCATTCAATAAGTGCATAGTGGATACTTGACTTGTAAAACCAGTTTAAATGTTTAAGTTGGCAAAGAGTTACTGGAGGTATATAGCATTGAGAAGTTGAACTTGGTCAAAAAAGAGTGTCAGACCATGATGGAACCTAAAAATCAAAGGGGCACTATTTTTCATGATTCTTCAAGCAAAGAAACTTCCTAGACTTGTAGCCCCTAGCCTCTGTTTCGATTTTCAAGACTTCTTTTTCTATGTTCAAAGGACAGATCTACAAAGATAACCCATGACAAATATTTGACACTTTCACATGAGGTAGACCAATAAATATGTGATCTGATCAATAATAATCAGCACATAAAAAAAAAACTTCATTTCTATTTTTTTTATTCTTTTATTCCTCTTTTTTTGGCTCAAATGAAATGCCACTCAAGTACCTTCCTTGTGCCTCCACGCCACATTCTTCTGAGAAGATAACCTGTAATATATATGTGGCAAACAAAATAATCAATAGAAGGATAAAGTGTGACAAAATGCATCAGAAAGGAAAACACCATACTTGCACATTTTTTATGTAAGTCCGACTCCATAATGGTTCAAAAACCAGATTAGAGAACCTCAATACAGTGATATTCTCAATTAGGTCCTTCCCCAGGCGATGATCAATCCTGAAACAAACATTAAACAGAACAATGTCATGTTAAGGCTCAATAGAGTAACCTGAATGACAAAGTAGATTACTCAAGTATATAAAAACAAGGATCTTTAGTTACAGATGCAACAAAAATAATGTTATGATGGCTAAAAAATATAAGGCACCTATACAGCTGCTTCTCTTGAAACTTTGACAGAAAACACTGTGTGAGCTTGTATGAAGATAATGCATCAAAACCAAATGGCTTCTCAATGATTATCCTGTTCCATCCTCTTTTTGTTTGGGAATTATCAGCAAGAGAAACTGAAACATCAAGAAGTGCTTCCTGGGGAACTGAAAGGTAGAATATCCTGTTTGCTTCATGTTCACCCTGTGAAGGTGAGATATTAGCTATTGATAATTATATATGAGCCCACAAGCAGCTTTAGCGTCCAGAAACTTTTGAAGAAACAGGAGTTGATATGATAAGAAAATATATATAAGCAAACTAGACTGAAACCTTACCTCAATTTGCTCCATTCGCCTATTAAGTTTTCTCATCCCATCTTTGTTGTTAAATCCTCCATTTATATGATATGTTCTATCAAGAAAGGCATCCAACTTATCCCCGTAGTTCTCACTGTACATTTACAATTTTTATTCTTTGTAAAGATTTCTTGGATTGCTTGAATTATCAAAGCAATCAAAAAATAAATATTTGGAATCTTCAGAATGATGCTAAACTTGGTGAGACATATCCATAACAGCTAAACTACAAGAGAGTCAAAATAAGAAACATGTTGCAGCATGATGTTAGAGATACAGAGACCCGTACAACTGAACAAAACCATAAGAACATCCTGAACTGAGATATATTTGTTTTACACTTTGAATTCTTAAGTAATTTATAGACCACTTGTAAAAGGAAAACATCTTCACTTCCAATTTCAGAAAACAAGTGCTGTTCTTGCCAATCGATACTTCCAGATGTATAATGAAAATCTTGGCCAATGTCAATAGATTCCATTAAAGAATACAGACAAAATAAAGTAATTACAGACACAAAAAAGTCTTGAAATTTGAAATTACACAGAAGAAATTTTGTGATGGAATGGGGAACATACTGATGATCAACTCGACAAGTCAAAGTTGCTGCAACTATGTTTCTTAGATCCTCATCTGACAAGTCTTTTCTAGAATATCCAAAAATGCCCACATTCTGCAAAAAGGGAGGATAGTAAAGAAGATAAAGATGACAAAGCTTTACTGAATGTAATAAAACTAAAACGACAATGCATCATACTACCTGATAAGGTACATGTTATCGAAGACAAAGATTAATTAAAACATCACTAAACTAATGTAATCAAGAAAGCAGAACCAAAAACCTAGCTACAAGAATAACGGTAGACTTGGATGAATGACAATTCCATCGAAATGTTTCAGCTCGCCATCAAGAAAGCAGAACCAAAAGCCTTGGGCGACGTCGCTTTTTTTTTTTTAAAATCCGAACGTCGCCGAACGGTATACCTAAATGTACTGTTTGGTATACCGTACCATACAATACCAAAGAAATATCGAAACTTCGGTACGGTACGAAATGACAGACCTAGCTTGAGAGTACTATATAAGGTTAATGAGATTTAATTATTTCATTAACTCTGGGTCTAGACCAAGAACATGCTATACCATGAAGACTACAATGGTGGATCATGGCATGTCATATGTACAGATGATGATCATTATTGATAAGATATCAGATTAAAACTGTGGCATTAAAGTTGTTGATAAGGTATCAGATAAAGTAAGATAACAAATCATGAAAAACAGTTTGTAAAAGGAACCTATCAAAGAAAACCAAGTTTTATAACCATGGGATACTCATGCTATTATCCTAAACATATTAGTATATCCTTGGTTTAGGAATTAGAATAACAGTGATGTATGTTAAGCATTACCCCTAGTTAACCTTTAAAAATATCATCTTCGATACGTAGTCTGCTACTCCATAATTAACATTTAAAAGATCACATTCGGTGTGTACTCTGCTTTAATAGTTATCCAAGTATGCAGCTTTGTGGTACAAAGTCTGATGTTTTAATACTTTACATGAATAATGTTTTCAGATACATATTGTAGGTTCATATAGTACCATGTCTTTTAATTCACAACTTGAGAGAAGAAACAGATATGAAGATGATGAATCAAACACACATCATACAAAGAATATAGGTCTGCTTACCAACCAGGCTAACCATCAAAGCTAGTAAAGTTTTAGAAGGCAACCAGAAAAGAAGAGTTTCACTGTAACAGAAAAGGAGGGATAAAGAGGACACCATAGTAAGCATGGAAGATGTTTTCCTGCAAAGCAGTTCCATAAAAGATACAAAATTAGTGAAAAAGCTGAGATTGGTTTCAATTCATCACTTCTGGACATGGAGAACAGAAAGTATCGAAAGAGGCCCACACCTAGAAATTTAATGAATTGGCTACACACGGTCACTGTTCTCCACTGGCACCATCTGGTATCCAAGATACCAAACTACAACAACAATAACGCCTTAAGTCCCAACTATTTGGGTTTGACCCAAGATACTAAACTACAATTGTTATTTTTTCTTCATTTCCCTTCCTTTTTGTTTTGAAAAAATTACAATCATATAATGCAAAGTTAATTAGCCAAGAAAAAATGAATTAAATAGTGGAGACCAAAAAACTACTAAAATCATCAGGTCACACATAATAGAGCCCAAATATTGGTTGAAAAACACAAATAAATGCTGATTGCATATGTAGACATAATTTCACATGCATCAGAAAGGATACATCAAAACACGCATCAGCCAACAATGGAAAGGCAAAAGAGACATCCAAACAAATAGATGCAATAGACAAGGATCCAACGAAACCTATACCTCTGGAAGAAAACCACTATAATACAGGGCAAATAATGCTGGAAATATTTTGTTTCTTGCAAGTTCACCAGTAGCTCCTACAACAGCTATACAAAGAGAGGGTGCTCTATCAACTGAATTTCCAGAAGCAGAAGATGAAGAAGATTCTGTGGAACACTCAAGAACTTTAGGGATAATTGGCTGGACATTAGGAGGAGAACTTTCTGCAACTTCAGAATTTGATGTTGTTTCTTCAACTGAATCTGCATAAATAAATGTCATCTTGAGACAATATTGTGTGATAGAGGCGGAAAGAAGAAAAGTCATTAGTCTCAGAAGGAACAAGCTGTAAATACTTTCCATTGATAATGTTACACCAGCTAACTCACAGATTGATCAGCACCATCATGAAACATAGATTTTAATAAATAATTGATAAAGCAAATAAAAACTGCCGATGTTGATAGCCCTTTAATATTCATTTAACCATTCAACTTGAACAACCACATATCTTCACTGTCCTCCTTTCAGATGATAGTGAAAACCTCTATGTGATCATGACTTTCATCTTTACCTTGTACTTGAAGCATCCTCGGCTTCTTTTCCCATCCATGTGTTCTGATATTCTTCTGCCATTTAAGCCTCTCGAGCATCCAAATCTTTAATTCACAAACTCTGGTGGTGGTACCAGAAGCAGCACAATGGAAGAAGCATTTTGATGCAACCTAGAAATATTTCATCAGTATGGTACTATGATATATAAGAAGGAAAATGTACAGTCCAACATGAATACAATGATACATAAGAAGGCAAATGTGCAGTTCAACACACCTACTATTATATATAAAATGGCAAATGTACAGACCAACATCTCTCCTCAGAAGTATCATACAAAAGCAATAAAAACAGATTTCCCTGTTGAAAACTAAGCATAATTAGGAAAAACTTTGGAGGAACATAAGAAAGAAAAGAACAACAGATGGGTCCCACCATGATAACATTAGTACAAATTTCCAAGATGACTATCTGGGTAACCTTAAAACTGGCACCTTCTTAGCATCCAGTGCAATGTAATTCAGGCTATCAGTTTTATGCCAATTTCAAAGATCATAAGGCAACTGTACTGTGTAGTCTGAACCATGTATGTTACTCATAGAATTCCCCAAACAAAAAAATCACAGTATGTTCACCACAGGCACAGAGCAACACTGGAGGGACGATGCCTTGCTTCCAAATTTGTATGTTTATGTTTCTAAAGAAGAAAAAGAGTTAAAAAAAAAAGTAATGCATCTAAGATCAACATATTTATAAATATCTGATAAAGTCACCAAGCAAAAGTCATCTGATAATGATGAAACAATAATAGACATGTGATAAAGGATTCAGAAAGCTGCTATTTCATATTTTACAAGAAAAAGTCATCCGATAAGTATGATAAAGCATTTAGACTGTTATTTCAAATTTTACAAGAATCAATACTAAATTTTCATTCATACAGTTCAGGTATGCCGACCCAAATTGGAATATTATGGTTTGTTTTTGTTGTTGTTGATATTGCTCTACAGGGAAGCTATGCTTAAGTCATTATGCTGTATTCATTAAATATTTTACCAGAGGAAATATATTCGAAGCTCCAGAATAAATGAAGCTCAAATGTAATTTTGATGTTCTGGTGTGTCTGGCAACCTTTTTGAACTATGCATATAAATGGTTGTCCAAATGAGAAGACATTACCATTTACATGTTAGGTAGAATCACTTAGTAATGTCTAAAACAAGCAAAAACAAGTGAATGAGTACCATTTGATTTCGGCTTGTTCTATAGGCAAAAAAGGACAATGGAAATAAGTTGATAAGACATGATTTTCCTATTATAGCTTATTCCAGTTCAAGAAGATAAAATATTTCTGATGGAAGTATCAAATCTTTACGATAAAATATTAAATCTCCAATTATATTAATAATATATAACTAACAGCCTAAAGTCTAGAACTTTTGTGTTAACTGTACAAATGAAACGTCACAATCGTCCTTCTCTTACAGATCAAGGTGACACTAACAAGTAACACACACACAAAAAGAAAAAAGCAAACGGAGCACAATGCCCGTCATAATCATCATTACCTTGCAGAACAAGGCAACAAGTGACTCGAAATTAAGCAAGAGAAGCACAATGCCCACTTCAAGTAGCATGAAGCAGCACCAGACCGGATCACCAAGTTCGAAGCGTGTTGCACGCAGGTGCAGTAATCAGGAACAATGTTCCAATTGCTAGCGTTCATCAGAATCCTACTATGACGCAAACTAATCCATTTCGGTCAGTCGCACATATCGACAAGCATCATAACTTCGGGATCTGCCACATGTTTAATCCTCATCCGGAAGTTGCATACCAGAAAAAATGCTTCGCCTTTAGGAGCAATTCCAAAGCACAGCAAACATCGAGGACCCAGTTCGGGTAGTAAATCAAATACTTATTGGACTCACTGATGCATTAATTCCTTTGAAGGGCCGAGTTGAGATATACAAAATCAAGCGATCAAAGGGATCACTTCAACCCTTTTCCATGTACAGTGTGGGTTTACCTAAGAGGAATTGGATTCGAGCAAGAATGGGGTAGAAGAAGAGACGCGAAGACTCACGGGAGGAAAGCGAGTGGCGGGGAGCGGGTGAAGTCGTAGGGAGGAGGGCCGCGCGATCGACGAAGACACGGAGACCATGGCGTGCGCCTCGGCCGTAGCGGACGACGGGAGTAGGACTGGCACCGACTCCGGCGGGAACCGCGAGACCTCCTTCCACTCTTGTGCGGTCCAAATTCCATCCAACCGCAGATATTTTTACTCCCTCTTTCTCTCTCCCCCCGAAGTAATATTTTCACAAACACCCCTAGAAGATATATTTGCTGGACAACCTTTTTGGGACCTCAATAAATAATGTAAGATAACAAAGTGAAATAATTTCATTATAATTTTTTGGAAAACGAGGGCTTTTCAGGAAAATGCTCATAGTTTACTTATTGGCCTGTAGCACATTTTCTACTCTCGTCCTTCAACAAACAAATATGTAAACTCAGCCCTGCACGTGCCAGGTTGTATTTATACTGAGATGCCCCGGGTTCGCGTCCCAGCCATCACCGCCGTCCGATGGCCGAAGCCCGTCGATCCTACGGTCAATATTGGACGATCGCGATGCTCCCTGGGAAACTGCGGGCGTCAAACCGTGGGGAAGAACGGACGGCCGAGGTCGGAACCAGCGGGCGAATGCCTTACGCGGGTTTTGGTGGGGCCAGAAACCGCCGACCAATCACGTTGGCGACAGGGCGATAAGGCTTTGAAGGCGATTCCATTATCTTCTTTAAACATAGCAGATAAGATCATTGGAAGGCTCATCGGCACAAAAATTGTCGCTTTCTGTCGGTGGCGGATGAAACTTTGGGAGGTGCATTCAAAGGAAAATTTTTAACGGAGAAAGTTGAATCTTTTCCTCGGTAATTTCGGATATAATTTAATTTTTTTCTTATTAATTATATTAAAATGAATAAATTTGACATCGATATATAGTTTTATTTGTAGCATCTTATTAAATGGTATGGAGGATAGTGTCTATCCAATCATTGACGTCAATAATTTGGAGGGTGAGATGAAGAAGCAATCCATGCACCACTTCTTTTTTCTCAGGATGGGTGGAATGCCACCTAACAGTCCAATTCATGGATGCATCGACTGGGGCTTAAATATTGGCAGTGGCGGATGGCGACACGCAGATGGGAGGAATCATCCATGTCAGGTTTTTGACTTCACCGAGGCTGGCGTGTCTCTTCTCTTCCTCCTCCTCGCCTCGCTTCCGCTCCCTCGTCCCTTCGATCTATTCAGCAATCTGTATGCTCGTTTCCTGAATGAGGAATCCGTCGTCGTCTGCCTCCTGTCTGGAATCTCCATCGCTCTCGCTCTCTTTCGCTTTCTTCGTCTTTCACTACCAGCTCTGATCCCTCTCGTCATCACCACAAGTTGCTCAATTTAGGTATATATATCGAAAAGATCGGTTCTTTCGCTGTTGATTCCATTTCTCTGATTCCAAGAGGCTCAAAGGTGAGGCCTTTAGGTTTTTCCTCGATCGATGGGCGTCGAAATCCGAGAAACATGCCGTCTTCTCGTATTGTGTCCTAGGTTTCTCGATTCTTTTTGCTCGGGGTTTTTTTTTTTTGTCTTTTTGTCTTTTTGTGTTTTTTTTCTTCCCAGAATTTAGTCTCTGTCACCGGGGACTGTAGGGCTGGGGTTTCCTGGCTTTTCAGCAATTTATAAAAGCGAAGTAAAATCTGTGAATTCTAACAAACTGTTTATTGGCTTTGTTTTTTGAGTTTCTTTCTGTGTGGTTGCTTGATTGATTTCATTGGTGAATTGATCTCTGATTTCCGATTCTTATAGTGTACTGGTCAAGAAAAGGTGTTCATCATGCTACGGCGTTTTGATTATTTGATGAGCGTAGGAGCTCATTTGGGGTTTAATTTGTTATTGTCTCCTTTGTTGGAGATCTTTCTTAGAAAAGAAGAGAGCTTCATTAATAATTAGCGACAGACTAGGTTTTTTGTTAGCCTCATTCGTTGAACTTCTCGCGATGTTTCTTCTTTGCTTGCTTTATATTTCCTCCGAATTGGCTTATTTCGATTATGGAAATAATTGGTTTCTGCATCAGCTACTTGTTTCTTGGAATAATGCTCGAGTTGTTTTTCAATCTGGTTGCCCAGAGGAGTCGTTGCATAGTCATTGTTTGCTTGACGTTGTTTTTGATTGATTCTCATGTTTGAGCCATTTACATGATCTCTTCATTGGATGTTCCATATTTTAGAGCTTTCTCGAGATTTCATCTTGTGACCATAATTACTGTTTATTTTTGCTCTGTTTTCATTATTTGTTGAGGTTTTTATATCCCAATATGCAGAATTACATGTGATAAAATGACTCTGTTTGATTTGTTTGATGTAATCTTGTAGGTGCATTTGGCTAGTTTGACAAAGAATTCATTTACCTGTAGACAGCTAAAGACTTGGTCAGTTAATTGTACGTGAAAAATTAAGGAAGATGGGTTCTGAAGGGCCATCCACGGTAACCATTCATGTTACTGGATTTAAGAAATTCCATGGGGTATCTGAGAATCCAACAGAGATAATTGTCACAAATCTGAAGGGGTTCATGCAAAAGAAAGGATTGCCAGAGGGTCTTGTTCTTGGTAGTTGCAATGTTCTCGAGACAGCCGGAGAGGGGGTGCTTCCTCAACTTCATGAAGTATTTCAGACTGCTTTTGCTGGGCAAAGTAATGAAACTTCCAATGGGGGCCAAATCATCTGGGTATTTCTCTTGCTTTACGTCTGCTATCTTTTGAAACAGGAATTAGTGGTGTCACAATTATCACAAAATTTGATTATGCTGATTGTAATAGGTGCTTAGAAACTTCTGGTGCATATTGTTCTTATCTTTTGTTTTACTCCCAAGAATTCTGCCATCATGGAGCCTGTTCTCTTTTAACAAAAGAAAGGAGCTTGTTATATTTCTTATGAATGAATACCTTACCTGGTCTGGCGGTCTTACAGTTCCATATGTTTAATATTCTGCTTCGACATTTCAGTTGTAGTTGAATTGATAATATCTGGGTTCCATATGAATGTAATTGGTCAAAAGATACGGAGCATGGTTGCTTTTTAAACATCTCAGTAGGTAGTATAATAGTTCTATTAGGTTGATCAACAAATCTTGTTGGTACAATGGCTACTGAGACACTTTGTCCTCCTTGTATTCATCATTACTCACGCAAGTAACCAGATAATATTTTCCATCTCAGACAAAATGACTGAGAAAACATGGGAAGGAATAAATCAGAAGAAAACCAGGATGTAAAATTTAGTTTCAGACCTTGTATACAAATTTCATTGAACAACTCTTGGTGCAGAACGATCATATACTTTGTCTCTTCTCTATCCCAAGAACCTTTCTGTTAGGCATTCTGCTTGTTATGATTATCATGAAGTGAAGCAACTGGAACCAGACTTGAAACCTGCAAATGTTTTTGCTAAGTTAAAATAAGACCTGGATTGAGTAATGCAATCAAGTCATTTACTTGCTGACTTAACCTAGTTTCTCTTTCAGTTATGTCTTCACACTTTTTTTTTTTTTTTGTTATGTTGTTTTATCAGCTGCATCTTGGAGTAAATAGTGGTGCTACAAGGTTTGCTATTGAGAATCAAGCAGTCAATGAGGCAACCTTTCGCTGTCCAGATGAGATGGGATGGAAGCCTCAGGTCGTATGTGCTTTGCTGTTTTTCATTGCTCGAGTTACTCTTATATTTGTACATCATTCTTTTGCACGATGACTCTTCTGTAAACAATTGCCTTCTGTTTACCATGCAGAAAGTTGCAATTGTACCTTCTGATGGAAGCATCTCACAGGTTCGAGAGGTATGCTGACCATTGTGGCTGTAGTATGACAACTTCTGCATTGACTCAGTTAGTTTTTTTTTTTTCCCCCTTTTAGATCATGATTACCTGCTCTTTTGGAAACATCATGATCTTTAAGAGTTATGTAAAATGGTATGGAATAAATTATTGGATGAATGTCAAGCTTCATAGTTGAGAGATGTATAATCAGTGAGAACAACTTCACTAGAAGTCACAAAGACATTCATTATTTGATTTTATTAAACTAGATTTAGTACTGTAGCTCCTCTTTCTCAGTTTACCCGCATCAGTACATGTTGTTCTGCTATATACATATTTATGAGCACACAGAATTTTGCAGGATCTAAATTGTGGTGTTTGCTTTGGGGATACAAACAGATCAATTTTTTAAGTCCATCTAAATTATAGGCCCACTAGATCTATCGGGATGAGATATAACACCATTGTAATTCATTATTAGAGGAAGGACATAATAAGAGTAAGTAGAAGAAGAAGAAAGAACAAAAAGCTGAAATATAAAAGGCTGAAGATGGGAATAAAACAAATGATTATACAAACCAAAAAAGAAGTAAGATTCTCTACCACACAGAAAAGTCCGACATCATGAAGCAGAAGAGCACTTAAAACAGGTTTCTTTTCCATTTAGAAAATTCTGGTTTTTCTTTCTTTGCATACGATTCAGTGCCAACACATCAAATCTATTAATTTCTCCTTTCCTTTGAGTTGGATATTTTTCATCCCATGCAAATCCTGATATGTCATTAAAACTATTTAGATTAACATATAGAATCCGACCTCTAAATAAACCATCCATTTAAAATTTTCAACTCAACCGTGCATAAAGTATGGTTCTTTCGTCCGCATTATGATCACGAGACACACTACCTTGTTTTCTTTTCCTCAACAACATTCTTGCAATTGATCTTGATTCAGTTACTAACCAAGAGAAGAACGAAGTGATTGGATGGAAAACAATAACTTTCAGTTTATCACTAGGTCACCTCATCTGGATTTCCTTCCTGCACATTTCCATGTAAAGGATTGATTCTGGCAGCATTTACAAGTTTATTAAAATGCAGGTTCTCACTGAAGATGCCATATATATGTTTTGGTTACTATAATCTTCTCACGAAGTTTCAGTTACTGAAATGAAAGGAACTTTTATCAACATGGCTAGTGTTACTTGGCCAACTTTGATCTATTACCGGCTTTCCTCCATTAGTAAGAGAAATATGTGTTTTTTAAATTTGAACTTCCTGATGGAGATTGAAATTACTAAGTAGCTGTGGTAAGTGTTCAAGATTGTGATATTGAACTCCCATGGACATAATCACCAGCAATTGTAGTCTCCCATCCATCAGATATGAGTTCCTTTGTCTTTCTTTCTTTTGTTTCTTTTTCATTTTTATTCTTTTTTCATCATTTTAGCTAGAAAGGGTTGAATATTTTGGATTAGGAACCTGGGAATTGATTTCAGACATTTGCCATCAGATATGGTATCTTTTTTCTTGTTTTTCCTAATTTGGGGAGAAGTGGGAACTTGGAGTTGCTTTGGTACTGGTTTTCCCAGACCCAAAGGTGTCAACTGGAGCAGATAATTACACATAATGAAGCTGGTTTATCAGTATCTTGCATCGATTTTTATCATCTGTGTTTGATGTCCATCGAAATGTCAGATGCTTAGCAAGAAGATGGACATTCACCAACCTCTTCTTGATTTTCTATTCTATTGGGTGAAGAGGACTTTTGTGGATTTTGGGTTAAAATTTATCTACAAGTTTGCATCGTCAACACTGGAAATAGTTGAATTACATTGCTACACTATGTCCTTGTGTTTATCGTCCTTGTATTCATCTTCTGCATCAGATAATTCTATGCACATAAGAATCTGATTCTTGTGTCATTTGACTAAAGAAAGAATCTGATTCTATTATTCTGTACTTGCAACATTATACCCAACAGATAGATCTTAGTCATTCATTTTTTTTGTCATGTCTGTCCTAATCAATGTACTAACGAGGATCCCTTAGTGATCTCTTAGGCTTATATACAAGTGAAAACACTTACTTTTGGCAAATGTTTATTCATATTAATTTTCCCATGCATGTTTTACTTATGCACTTTGACCAAAATGTTCTTGTGATTCTCTGCTGCAGTTCTGTTGTGATCTAGCAAACTCTAGTTGATCCAATATGATGTACTGTAATCAGCAGCAAGTCCTAATATGGAATTTCATCCCAACTTATGGTTAGATAACTGTAGGTTACCTTTTAATCCTACAGAGAAATCTACCGATTGATACTCTGTTCTGTCTTCTCCTGGCTTGGCTCAGGGCCTGCCTCCGTAAAGTCACAAAGTAACTGTGTCATTCAATTCACTGAACATGATTTAGCAGATATATATATTGTGAATTCAATGAAGTTAGAACTTGTAATGAGCTTAAACATTTTACAAATCTTTTTAGGCTTGAATTTTGATTAAATATGAAGGTTAAATGTGTTGACACACCTAGATCACCTCTAGGTGTCCCTTATGCAATCACGTAGTGGAAACACACTTCACTATAGTTACTGGAGCATCAGGACATTTATTTTCCATATTTGGGTTATTTGGCCTTGACCATATAATCCTTAGAGATGTGAGTCGCATATCTGGCTATGAGAGCATTAGCTGATCTTAGATGTTTGCTAACTTGGATGTTCTTGGATCCATGGCTTGCACATCTACCAGAAGCCAAGCATATCTGATGTTGATCTGCATTTTAAATCTTTAGTGCTGGCTTAGCGTGTTCTTGCAAGCATTTACCGTCTTGCATAAGACTGTTCTTTCATTTTTCTTTTTTTTTTTCTTTTCTTTTGGGAATACCTAAATGAACAACTGTGTCTTTCACAAAAACATCCGTAGATTTTACGGTTGTACAGATAGCATAACTATTTTCTGAGTGCTTTCCATGCCATTACCGTTTGTCTTCTCTGATCAAATATTGAAGGAAGTCTAGGTTTTATTTGGAAATGAATATTAGTTTAATGTTTCCCATTGGACTGCTGTTGCAGACTTCTCTTCCTGTCAACGAAATTGTTAAGAACTTGTCGAAGATGGGATATGATGTAATGCCTTCTGATGATGCTGGTCGATTCGTTTGCAACTTTGTGTACTACCATTCTCTGCTGTTTGCTGAGCACAACAGAATCAAGTCTCTCTTTGTGCATGTTCCCCTGTTCTCGACAATTGATGAGGAAACACAGATGGAGTTTGTTGCTTCCCTTTTGAAAGTGCTTGCCTCGCTTCACTCGAACTACTCTCATCTTTCTCATGAGTCAGGTCCCCATAAATAGTGTCTCTCCTGTTTGGACCTGTCGACATGTATTGAAGTACAATCAACTTATGGCATCCTCACCTTGCGGATGATAAACAGACAATATAATTCCTCTAAAAGGGGGTATTTTGTGTGTAATTGCTGTGTTCCTCTGTGCAGAAAGATGGTGGATGGAATTGAACATTGCTCCAAGGGTTGCCTCTTTGTGTGTAGATCTTGCTCTTGAGTCTTAAATGTGCTTTTGTGTTGTGTGACTTACCCAGTGTGCTGACTGGTATAAACCTCTTGTCTCCTCCATACTAATTCTCATCATCCTCAATCTTCCATATTGCTTTTTTTTTTTTTTTTTTCTTTCTAAATATTGCAAAATATTTCTTCTTTCTTCTTTTTTATTTTTTTTGACAAAGTGGGTCTATCCAAATGATTTTTTCTTGTTTAGAGAATGTAACTAGGATGTGTCCATGCTTTAGCTTCTTATGCTGGAACTGATGGTATCTACCCAATTACCATGCCCTCATGCAAATTTTGTATCCTAAATATTAAGTCTTAATATGTTTTCTTACTCCAAAAAAATAAATGAATAAAAAAAAGGAGGCAACATGTAATCCACTTGTTGGTCCTACCATTCACTGGCAATTGCTAGCCTTGCTAAGGATGTGTGGTGGATGTAGGCATTTAACTTTCATCATATGTTTGTTCCTAAACATGTTTCTCAAACTATTAGCTTCTTTTAAACCCTATCTAATGTCTTGTAAGGAAGGCTTGATGTCTTCAACTCATAGGTCCTCCGAATAATTTTGTCGCCTTTATTTAAGTATAAATTGTTTTGTTAACTTTAATGTTTGGTTGGATGTTCATTTGTGCCGAAGTAGTCTCTCAAAATATTATGAGTATTAACGAGCTAAAAAAATTTAACACGATCGATCGTAAAATAGATTGAGGGTTATGATAGGTCACTGGAAATCAACATAAAATTACATCAAATCATATATATATATATATATATATATATATATATATATATATAACTTAATAATGAAAAAAATTTATGTAGCTAGCGCTAAAGAGTAAGAACATTACGACTTATTATTGTTGTATAAGAAGATACGAAACAACTAATTCATGAACTTAACATTAACATTTTGAATTAGATGATATCCTTGGCTGATAAAAGGCCTCTAATTCTTTATATTTAAATCAAACATGACTATTTACTTAGGTCCAATACTTGACTAAGACTTATCATATTGGAACTTTCACTACTCTTCCAGAGAAAAAAAAAAAAAAAAAACGAGGATCATTTAATGCTATTGTTTTTTTTTTATAATAGAATAGATTTCAAGACTCAGAGATAAATCTCTCTAAATATAAAGATGAGATTGCATATATTAATCCTCATGTGCACAAAGCTTATCATTTATGAAGTTATACTTGATATAGTTTCCACTCTCCTCTATATAATTATCGTTCTTAGTATGTTGTAAGCTGAGTCACTCGTACTCGCATGACCAAGTTTTGATTACATCAATCATACATGCTTAGCTACAACAAAGAACATCCAAGTGGTCGATATCAGACAGCGAGATACGTGTTAGAATAATGCCACCAATCAGCATTTCTCCGTCTCCTTCTTCTTCCTCCTCTTCTCCTTCCTCCACGGGGAACACTGTGTAACAGCTAAAATCCAGAAGCCAGCGGTAGGTGGCACAGTGTGCGCGCGCGCTCTAAAAGAAAGCTTCCTCGCCTTTATGAGCTTTTGTAGGGTCGTATTGCCCCTTTATGTGCCGGGACACTCTTTGTGCAGCTTTACACACGCAGCATTCCCCTCATCTTTAGCAGCAGAAAGAATCTGCCATAAAGCACACCCCACCCATCGCCCTCTCATGCTTATACAATTTCCTTAATGTGTACTTACTCACACCATCATCTCCCTTAACAATTCTCACCGATCCTCTAAACTCGATCGAAACTCTATCACAGTGCCTTGATTTCAGTAGTAAAGCGGAGCCTTTTGTGTGATGCAATTTGCTTTGGATAAACTAGTACGAGTTGCTTTCCTGCTTTGGGAGTATTGTAGTAGATCTTAATCTTAGCCAGGCGACCGAGGCTTTGCTTCTGCATGCTTATAATTGTCTGCTTGTCTCCAATGATTGACGAGCATAGAGAGGACCACCTTCTTTGCTGTGTGTGTGCGTCTTGTAACCTGCATCTGTAAATGAAGGCTTTTGCTGTGTCGTAAATTCTTGTATTGGAGGCTTCCGCTGACAGCTGAAGGAAGTAAAAGGCAGCACTCTTTTCAGGAGATCGTCCCTGCAAGAGGTTTAACCTTTCCCTGACAGAGTTCACGGTTGTGTTAGTTAATGTTCTTGGTATACAGCAATCAATAAAGGAAATGGAAGCGGTATAATGTTGGGATATACCTTCTCCCGAGGGAAATAAAGGCAAAGGAAATGGGCATATGGGATGCCATGGCGAGAAATGGGCAGCCCTCAAGATCATCAACTTCTACTGCATCTTCTTGTCCAAATGTAGGTCAGGAATATTTTGTCTAGTCCCCAACGAGGGGAATCGTGCATGGGTGACGACGCCCACCAAAAGGCAGCACACCCATGACCTTATAATTTCCTCACTCTATCCTCCCACAGTTCTTCCAAGAGAAGCACAAAGATCAAAAGGAGCAAGAGAGAGAGAGAGAGAGAGAGGCAAGCGTGAGGGTAAAGGGAGGCTTAGTGCTGTTGGCTTTCCGAGTGTAGCTCGTGCACCGGCCCACACAAATCTATCATGCCCATTGCCATGATCATTACGCTTGCTCCTGCATGAGCTACAGCGAGAGAGAGAGAGAGAGAGAGAGAGAGAGAGAGAGAGAGAGAGAGAGAGAGAGAGAGAGAGAGAGGAACTACACTTTCACTGTATCTCAAATCGCTTTCGGTTCGCCGTCGAACCACACATTCTCTTTGCCTCAAGTCTAACCTGCCTCGTGAGTGAAGAAGCTAAAGGCACTTAATGGTTCATCCCTCTCATTAATACTCAATCCACGATTGCAATCTTCATGGACTTCTCGAGGCACAAAAGCTCACGCGCCCACAAGCACACTAACTTCGCCTTTTCTGCACTAAAGAACAAGGTGGGCAGCTTCCATGCATGCTCACTTGTTTAGGTCTGTGATCACTTCTTGCAGAGGAAATCTGAGCCTTTAACTTTCGGCAAACCATCATGAAGTTATCACGCAGCACTACCGTGCTCCATAAATTACTCCATTACTTGCTCTTGTCATGGCATCTTCATCGATTGGTTGCCACCATCAATAAGTCTGTGCAGTCTCTCTCGTTCATCAGGCGTGAAGTCCAATAAGCACTTGAGTCCGAAACCCAAACCTGCATTGAGTAGCAGCGTTCGGCAATGCTATGCGAGTGATAGTGCTATCTCAAGCATCAGTCCAACGCAGCTGAACTCGACACTATTCCTTATACCGTCCTGAGGCTAACTTACGTAGCACTATAATGCATTGAATGTGGTTATTGTCATATATGCGGACCACACTTTGTTTAGGTTTGTTTGATTTCCATGCATAAGCTTTGGTTGGCGTCAACAACTATGCAGTGTAACGTTAGACGTACGTTCTAAGAACTAAGCTTTCTTGCTTTCTTAAGCGCAGATCTGAGGCTTTGCATGATTCTTGTTCGTGCATGGAGGAAGCTCTTTGGATTTTGCTGAAACTTTAGGAAGATGGAGAAGGCTTTTCCCAGCAAACTAATGATGAGTACAAAACAAGCTTCGTTTTGGGATCACTATTACATCGAGTATAAGGCCATATATCTCTATATAGCGCTTCTGTTGCAGTGTACATTCACGGTGATTTCTACTGTAACATCCTCAGTAGCACCTATCTGAATCGATGTCCATTATGGAGCGAGGAAGCCCCTGCAACAAGCAGGAGACGGGAGGGATCGTTAGCGTCTGCGACTCGCCGTAGACGTTCCAGCAGAATGGGCCTGCAATGGCGTCGCCCTGCGCGGGGAGCAGCTCCACGTCCGTCAGCGTGATGTTGGTGCAGGGAACGGCGTCGCTGCAGCCGAAATGGATGGGGGGGCTCCTGGTGTCGTAGCTGCCCTTGATGCCGGCGTAGGAGACGTCCGATACGTACACCGCCGACGTCTGGTTCTTGCACACCTTGGTGAGGCAGTAGTACTGGTTGATGATGATGGGGTTCCTCACGGTGTCCATGCGTATATTCTCAAAGCTGACCCACGACACTGACCCCGACCCACCCTGCCACGTCTTGATCCTGACGCCATTGTCCGAGTGCTTGATCACCGAGTCCTTCACTGTTACATTGGTCACGCAAGCCCGCGTGTTCTGCTTCCCCAGACTACCAATGCTGAACGGAGAAACCGAGCTCCGGTGAGCAGAGGAAGAACGAAGCTGAGAAGTTGTATCTTGTGGCGTACCTGATGCCATGGCTCGGCCCGCATGTGAGATTCCGTACGTGTATGTTGGTGCTGCCGGCTCCGATGGAGACGCAGTCGTCACCTGTTGAGGAGATGAGTTCGGCTGCGGAAGAGCTGAGGAGACGACGAAGAAGAAGAAGAAGAAGAAGAAGAAGAAGAAGTCGTCACTTACCGCTGGAGATGACCGAGTTGTAGATTCCCACGTCGACGCTGTTCTCCACGTGAATGCCGTCGGTGTTGGGGCTGAGAGCGGGCGAGTTGATTGAGACGGCGTCCACGGTGACGTTCCTGCAGTTGTCGAATCGGAAATGGAACTGAGGGCTGTTATGGATTCTGATTCCGCGCACTGCTAGATTTGAGCTCATGAAGAATCTAAAAGCCTGCAAACAAAGGAACAACAAGGTCCACATTCTCGAATGAATCCGAGGACATTAATTTGATTGAGCTGTTGATCCGAGAGCTTACGACAGGGCTATCGCAGGGTCCGGGCAATGTCGTGTGGTTCCTTCCCTGTCATCATCACAAGCTGAAATGGTTAATCGTCTACTAACACTGCCATCTACTTGGTAGTCAATCTCCTCCTCCTACCTTGTGGGGTTTGCAGGGGAGATCCCACCACTTGGCTCCTTTCCCATCAAAGAGTCCGCCGCCTTGCAGCGTCAAGCCATTGGCTCTGTAGAACACGAGCCATTGCCGCCTGCTGGTGCGTTGAGGCCACGCGTCGGGGCCATCGGGTGGCATGATCGTTCCATCGACCTTGACACACAACTCCACCACGCAGTCAATCGACAAGCCTCAGAACAAAGGCAGCTGCTGCAAGTCACTCTACTGCAATGCGGCGTACCTGAAGTGTGAGTTCACCGTGGCAAGGCCCTGCAAAGATGGTCGACCTGATCTTGAAGGCGTAGCCTTGCGGGACGAGGACGACGCCCGGTCCTTCCTCGCACGCGGAGTCCCACGCGCTCTTGAACGCGTCGGTGTCGTCGGACACTCCGTCTCCGACTGCTCCGAATGATAGCACATTGAGAACTGCAGAATTCGATGAGTTCGCATTAGCCCCTGCAACGACGGGTGCAAGAGGGTAGATGAGGTTGTGGAGCTCATAGTACCTGCAGTGGTAGGCTCAGGGGAGGGAGCGGGAACAGGAGGCAGACTAATGGACGGGGACGGAGGCGGCTCAGGGGGCTGAGAACCATCGCGCTTTGGTTGCTTCTTATGGTGGTGATGATGACTCCTCGCGTGCACAGGAGTAGAGTAGAAGCTAGAGGAGATGAAGACGAGCAGAATGACCATCCTAGCGAGCTCCATTCGCGGCATTTGCCAGTTGATGCAGCGTAAGTGCAAGACCGGGAAGAGAGTTGGAAGGGAGAGATGCAGAGTGCAAATGTTGGGCTGAGCAACTTTATAGACTGCAGGGGAGGTAGTGGCAGGGTATTCCTTTGTGGCTCTTCTTCTGCTGCACCACGGATTATTCTAATGGCGGCAACCGACCAGCTCCATTTGGGCTTGGCTTTATGAGAATGTGGAGTCTAGTCTGCATATAATAGTAGAGAGAGAGAGAGAGAGAGAGAGAGAGAGAGAGAGAGCTGTGGTTGTTCTAGATATCCCTTTCACTTTCTTGGGACCCAAGCTCGGTCACCGAAGGGAAGGAGCAGATGCTGTAACATCAACCGAACCTCCTGCACAAGCTTCAGCAATGAGATCATGATCGCATTGAATTAGGTTCTGTTGCGTAAAGAGTTCGAAACATCTCCTCCTCACCATGTCCTTCCATTGCTGAGATGCGGATGTATGAGGTAGAAGATGTCACTGGCTGCAGTTGGTAGTTCATGTGAGATCGAGGATGGTCGGTTTTGAAACAGGATGTGGTAGGACGGCGGTCAGTGGAGTTATGCGCATGCAACAAGTAGGGCTGCAGGAGTTTTCTCAGTAGAAATAAGTCTTTGGCCTGTCCAATAGCAACATGAGCTCAACAGCAAGTGGCCATGCATGCTTGCAATCTAAACTTCTGCTTCCCGTCCATTATTGAAGAGGAAGATGGTCCTGAAACTTGAGTCATGGAAGATGATTATGTTTGCTCTGTGCCTAACTCAGATCACAAGATATTAATATGGACGACAGTCAAAAGGGATGCATTGCATGTAAACCATGAAGAAGGGAATCACATCACTGAGAAGGCCTAGGTGATTTCTGGAGTCAAAAGAAAGCTTCATCTGGTGATAGAATGGCAATATTTGGACAACCTGATTAAATTTGGGACACAGTTTGAATCTGAATCCATTCATCTTGTTTGCTTGTGTCTAGATTTACATAGAGCTAGTAATCAGACTCATGTCCCTCCCTGTCTGTAACAAAGTATATATCAACAAATGCTGATCAGCACAGTTTTGGTTCCATCAAATAATATCATACAATTATTCTTACTCCATTGGACAAAAATATCATATCCAAAATTAATTCTCATGAAATATTGTTCAGAGCAAACAAATAGATTATGCTTGCAGCCTAAGTATTATTTGTATCTGTTTGGCTCATAAAATAAAATGTTAATGAGAATAAGGAACTACTTGGAAGAAATATGGATATCCCAGTAGGGCACACAGTCCATAGCAATTTTAATATTAATGTTTCTAAGACTCAACTCACTTAGAACTCTAGAAATCTAATCATCAACATTCTCATTCTGGGATCTGACTGTTTGGCTAATGTATCTTTCTTAGTGTTCGGATGTATTGTTTACCTTCTTATGATCTAAAGAAAAAGAAGATATAGTCCTTTTTTCTTCTTTCTCAACCAGCAAATTTATATTTGTATGGATTTTGAGATCAATTTCCCCCAGAAGTTGTCGAATAGCACCCAACTTCTTCAATAGTGAGGATCTACATCAACTTGGAGTTCTCCAAAGTCAAGTTACTTCAGTGTTTGGTTACTCTAAGAATCAACCAGTAGAACTCTAATCAAACCATCAATTTTCCTTTAGAAGATCTCATCACAGTGAATCAAATGCAAGACCTAGATAGCAATCTATAAGGTATTCCACTCAGGTAGTTCAAAAAGATCACTAAACCAATATGAATAGATCAGAAAGTTCAGATGATGCGTGGATGGGGGAAGACCTACAAGCAACTATTTCCCTGACCTTCAAAAGCCACACACCAGAACCAGAGAACATTTTGGTCCATATTTCAAGAACTAAACAACAACAATATATATGCACTAATATAATGTTACAATTTATCAAAAAAGACCAAAAGGTTAGTAGATAACCAACGAGGTTTTTGGAGAGTGGAAAACCATCTTTTAGTCTGAGGACAAGGGAGTGACCGTAATACACATGAAAACAGGACAGTTTTCTTCAGATCACCAGCTCCGTCAACTCACTAATCTCACTTGGAAGTACCGCTCGTTACCTGGTTAGATGCATGCAACTCTCCTCAGGTAATCATCCTATCAACAACTTATAATCCTAAGAAAGCACACTGCTTTCTAGCATGCTCTGGTATCAACTTCGCTACTATCTCCATCGGCACTCCCTTCAACTCTGATTAAGAAAGAAAGCAAATAAATATATCAGATTGTAAAATATGATAACAAGAAAATTACTTGATGGATAATTATTATGTCTAGCAAGACTCTCACCATGAGGCTTGAAATTAAAAAGAGGAGGCAGAAAATGGCTATTTGGTAGCCGAGTATCCGAATCTCGAAGCTCATCGAAAAATGGATGAATTAGTGCTTCTAACTGTACCCATGAAAGAGAAAAGAAAACTAAATATGTTGCACATGCCGCAATCATAAAATTCTGAGAAAAGGAAGTCTACTCACAGCAGTGCATCGCAGATTTGGAGAGTACTGTAAAAGCCTAGATACGAGATCAACAGCTTCAGGAGGCATTCGCTTATGGAAGATCTGATTAAAGTAAATGATTTGATTAGAATTAACCATCAGATAAAAATAAAAGGAACTATGTAGATATATATGGGAAATCATCCAAAGTGAAAAATTCGCAGAAAATATAGTTATATACCTTGTGCCAAGGGTGAGCTTTAATTTGTGGGAACTTAAATTCGGTGTAATTTGGGTTCATGCATTTAATTTCTTCTCTTGTGGGGGTACCTAAAACCTGCAATGGCAAAATTACATGAATGAAGAGTAAATGAAAGGATTAGCAATTGATATCAAGTCAGGAACACAAAATAGAACATACCTTAATTATTTCAACCAGCTGGTCAACTCCACTTTCACCAGGAAAGAGAGGCTGTTCACGAATCAAGTTAGTTTGCCAAATAATGCTTAAGAAATAGTATCCAATCCAGAACATTATGCTACTATAGTGTATTCGTATAAACTGAGGTTAGCACCTGTCCTAGCAGAAGTTCAGCAAAAACGCAACCAGCAGACCAGATATCGATTGCTGTAGTATATTCAGTTGCCCCAAAAATAAGCTCAGGAGCTCTATAGTATCTGGAACAGATGTATGATATATTTGGTTCCCCTTTCACCTACCAAACCATAAAAAAGCTTCAAAATTAAGGTTACTAAAACATTAAAATGACAACCATGATTCTGGAGATGAACTAAATTACCAACACTTTTGCACTCCCAAAGTCACATAATTTCAATTGATGAGTATGTGGGTTAACCTGTTACAGAATGCGAACCAGCACATCAGTAAAAAGCACCACTTCTTTGTAAATAAGTGGTTCCAAAAATATATCAGAATCTAATTTTAAGAACACATTTCAATGCTATAGAGATACCATAATGGCAAGATTTCAGCAATCTACACTACCAAACTGTCAAGTTACAGCAAGAAAAAAAAAACTTCTGTTGTTTTGACATTATCCTGGTGGTTGCAAAGCAAAGTAGATTCAAAATAAATAAATTAAAAGCAAGAATTGCGTTAGCAAATACCAGAAGATTTTGGGGTTTAATATCTCTGTGGCACACTCCAATACTACCATGTATGTATGCCAATGCCCTACATATCTGTTAAAAGAAGAAAATCGAATTGTATCAACAGATCTAAAATTACACTAAACGAAAAAGGTAACCAGCAAAATTTTGAACTGATCAGTTTCTCAACCATACTCAAATTTCTTTCTAAGTTATCACCCATTTTCACTATTTTCTATTATCAATAAATAGAATATGGGCACTAGTCTTGCCGGCATATAAGTGAGTAACAATATTAAGACCAACTAGATTTATAAATTACCAAACAAGCTAAAAGGCCATCACGTTGTGTTACTGGAAACAAAAATTATAGTCACTCTTAATCAAAGGCAGAAAATGACACCATTATGAGCTCAAACTTACCTGGTACATGTACAGCTTCACATATATTAGCGGCATACGTTGGTTCATCTTGTTGTAGTGTTTGATAACACGATGAACTGTCTCTGGTACATATTCAAGTACCAAATTGAGATACAATTCGTCCTTCTCAGTTGTTGAAAAGAAGCAATGCTTCAAACAGACAACATTTGGATGGTCAAGAAGGCGCATGGTTTGCAGCTCACGGTTTTTGTACCTCTTATCTTGAAGAACCTTCTTTATAGCTACAGTTTCACCTGTCTCTAGACATTTGGCCTATTAAAAGGACAAAATATCATGATGTTACCGAAACAATTTCATAATCCATCACATCAGCATCCATCAATGACATCTATGATGTCATGGAAGTGTGCCCATGCTAAATCAGATCACCATGCATGCACTACTTACAAGCTAAAGTGTCTTGCAATCAGAATTTAAAGTCCCTATAGTGAAGCATGATGAGAACATTTGTAGTACAAAATAATCACCAAACTGACCTGAAAAACAATTCCAAATGAACCATGTCCTACAATACGCTCAGCCATGTAGCTTACTGTCTGCGGTTAAAAAACAGTAACTTATAATAAGATCAAGTTTCCAGGACATTGAAAAAATTTAGCAAAAGAAAACTACAACAAATAAAAAGGTTTTGAAATTTTTAAATTTTTGTGCTCGAAGGTCAGAGCAGTCAGGTATGCATGCATAGGCGACTGCATCATAACCCCCATAAACACAAAATATCTATTTGTATCAAAAGAAAAAATAAAGATAAAAATCAATGTCCTCATAATCTCTTTTGTGTTTGCATACTGTGCTTACCTGCTTTGGTTGTCCATTTCTCCCATTGACAGTAGTAACAATTATATGACCTGTTTCTGTCCCATTCCCATCAATCACTGTTGCTTCCGCTTCCTGCATACATCACATGTCTCATTTGTCATATAGGCGGCACTTAATTTGATATCAATGTCATAGAGAATGCATGTCAGTAGTCAGAACCATGACAAGTGCTGACCATCTACCTTATCATCCCTTATTTTCATATCACTCATCTCATCAGGCAACCTGTCCACGCCAACACTAGTGCTACTGGTGATTTTCAACCTTGAAGGGGGCACCAAGCTCACTGAAGCCATTTATGAGCGATAGAAATTAAGGAGAGTCCAATTTCAATGTACCCTAAGCACCTTTGTCCGAAAAAAGCTATCGTATATCTGTTGTCAAATATATAGAGGATATCAGTAAGCAGAACAAAAATGAAAAGACGATCTCAATTATTTCACCTGACAGGCAAGACTTATAGCACAATATCTAAGACAAAAACCAAGTGCACATATAAAAGCTACCAAAAAATTTTAACTAAAATCATTTTAAAGAAGGAAGCTATGCATGAAATACAGGCAGGGGAAAAAAAATACTGTGAACAAGTAGAACGTCTAGGTGAATTTCATATGACCAGTCATACAGTCAATCAAATATGTCTCATAAATTTAGTCCTTTATTCCTCTGGCTTCTCGGTAGGCATGAATATTTTGCTGCTAACCAAGTAGAGAGCAAAATAAAAGCATATACACCACTCACAACTGTTATAATATATTATCAAGAGGTTCATTAAAGAATATCAGCAGTCACTTACCAAGCTGCACAACCAAAAGGTATGCAATTATTTTTCAACCGACCAAATTATGAAAGTTGTAAACTATTACTTTTCCAGAAAAGAGCAAATATATTAACTACTTCATAATACTAGTAAAACCAAGATCCTGTACATCAAAACACAGAATGGAATACAAATCAAAGGGCCAGTCCCCTCTCTAAAACAAGCCTGAGTGTAAATCCTCTCATAGCTTCCTAACCAATTTGTTGCTCTATTACCTTCCTAATAACATGAGAAACTTCAGCTTGCTCAAAAGATGCAAAATAACAGAAAATACCCCTTACAACATTCACAGCACTCCAAGTTGTTTGTATTCTCTTGTTTAATATGTCAACCTTTTACAAAGTTAAATGGTGGTAAAAGATTCATGTAACTGGCACCAAATAGATGGAACATTACAACTTAATGTTATTCTTGTTGAATATCTCAACCACAAAATTGGCATCAATTTCAATCTAAATTCTCTGTGCACCCTCTGCTATCACATACTAGTTTTATCCAACTTCAATAGCTGAGAGTTAACTTATAAATTATCAACACCTAAGCAACACATGCTCATTCTGTTCAAATCCAAAGCCAAAGTAACCTGTCAAATAAATTTAGCAAGTGATCTAAAATACTTCTCAACTGTCAAGTTAAATCAAAGACTTGTTCTGACGATCATCCGATCTCCCATAACAATTGCTGAAGAACATTGTCCACTACAGGTACTCAATTATATACACCAAGTCTACAGTCTCATGGTTACTGGCCTTGATTTTCACGGTCTAGCACACTCATGTCTGAGCACCAGTGGCGCTACATCAGAAACATCTACCAATTGATAGCCCAAACCAAATGAAGAAACAATTGTCCGCAGGCAAATAATAATAGATCATCTTCTCTAATGTAAATCTCACAGTAAACCCTGACCGTGGATACCGTCAGCTAAAATGTGGCTAACAGAATCCAATATCAACCATCCCCAACTTGCCAGAAAACTACATTACCTTTTTTCTCTTCGGAGAACTACAAATAAAGCAAGAAAAATACAACATTTCTACAAAAGATTGGGAGGATCACATGAATAAAGAAGAACAACATGGATTAATGCACCAAAAGACCTGCATTTCATTAGCCAAAGAGTCCAAAATTGCAGCTAAAAGCTACCAAATAATCTTTAAAAAAGACACATTTTTCTTTCAAGCAAATCTAAAGATCCACACTCCCTTAATTAAAAGACAAAAACCAAGAAAAGTCCTATAAACCACAATATGACAAAATCTCGAGCAAAATCCCTCTACGTTACCAAAAAGACACACACAGCAACATCACCTCAGAACTCGGTGAACTAACGCCAAATCCAGGGAAGGAGCACGAAAGTCAGATCATTTACTGAAAAACTCATGAAACCAAGTCTACAAAAAAAAAAAAGCCTGAATGGCACAAACAAAATGCTAACAAGTTCCAACCTTCGTCTCCAAATTCGCCGGCCCGATCGACCGCAACCAACAACATCAAACACGTGAAAAAAGGCCAAACCCCAACTCGCCCTCTTCCTACTTCCCTCTTCCACTGCGATGGGAAGACGGAGAACAGGAATCGAGGGTTTTAATCTCCTTCGCTGTCTTGCTTTTGGGTAGTATATGATTCTTTTTACTCCTCCCGATGACGGTCAAAAGAAAAGCCTCTCCGAAGTACTCATAACGTACCCTTTCTTTGACCGCTCCCAACTTTAAACTCCAACCCACCCCCAAATAATATTAGTAATAGCAATAATAATAATGATAATAATGTAATAATTATTTTTCCTTCGTAATTTTTGCGCTACCCTTTTCCCTATTATTAGCAAATTAAGAGTTAATGCGTCTTTAAACTTCGGCTCGAATCGAACCATCGGAAGCCAGCGGAGCTCCTAATTCCAGCTTAACTTTGCACCTAATGACCATAATACCCTCCTTTGATTTAGAAAATACAAGTCGAAAATGACAGGCTGGAGTACCCAAAATGCCCCTAAACGGTTCTGATCCCATCTTTGATTTATTGCCCATCGATACGAACGATCAGCATCGGACGGCCCAACGATCCAGATGACGATCGCGCCGGCGAAGGCTATTTCAGTAAATTAGGTCGGCGATAGATGGAAATGATTGGCTGCGACGGTCGCAACCTCGAACGGTCTGTCGCTGTCCCCCGGGCGGGCCCCACGATAGCCATACCGCCACCTCTTCCTTCCTATTTGAACCAGTCACCCGCTCACGCACCTGCATTTAACGGATCATCAACGGGGCCCCATCGGTGTACTGCCGGCCAAGAGGCAGGTACGAGAGGAGCGCCAGCGCCTACTGCGCTCGTTGCGGCGAGGGGTTATTTAGGCCGGGAGGGGGCAGGGTCCGGGCCGACCAGATCCAAAAATAAACCCGGTCAACCTGTGGTCCGCGTGCCGTTTGACCGGACCGAAGCAACGCAGGCCGTCGGATCGATAGCGTCGCCCGTGAGATTGGTGGGTATCTCGGAGTCAGTTGCCTCGATTCGAGGGAAGGCGTGGGCGTTCATTTTTCTGGAGATTCGTGCTGGAATCATTAGCTGACCACCGAATTGATGGAGCCTTATCCACGGCACACAAATGATTAATAATGCTGGTCTCGTCTTCCTTTTTTGAACCGGCGCCGGCTCGACCGGACTCCGTCTTCCGGTCCGAGACGACCAGGCGGGTACCTATGGACGAGTTCGCAGGCATTGAATGATGCAACAGCTGACGTTAGTGAAGTGCTACGTGTCTTTGGCCTGCAAGATTTGAATTCGTTGGGTTATCTCATCTTATTATAATTATAATCGATTACTGTTGGGACGATTTTTGAATGAGTTGCAGTGTTGGCGAGTGCAATAGAATATTCGACACGATGTCAATTTGTACTAAGATTGATATCATAAGTATTAGGTAGTGATTAAAGAGACGGATCTAATCTCATTAGCCACATATGGACTTATCTTTTATAGTCAATCTCCTTGGTCGCTTCTAAGTTATGAGAATATTTTGTATCATATTTTTTTTATTAACATTGCAATGTCATCAATTAAGGTTTTTTTTTCTTCTTTTACCGACTATGAAATCAGGTGTGGTTGAAAACGAATATTTTTTCTATCAATCAGCAATTGTGATAATTATAATCATTGATAAAAGAAAAAAATATATTATGGTTTGATTTTTTAAATTTTAATATTGAAATTTCAATAATTTACCAACTTCAACAATATGGAGAAAAAGAAAAAAATATAGATAAACATCAAAAAATAACTTTAATAAAACATATGAAATTATGATAATTTACTAATAAAAGAGCAACACCATATAATTGATTGATCACTTAAGTAGTACTTATCTTATGTCATGTACAATGTAACATCCTACTCCTAATTATACTCGTACTCTTTGTATATGATTAAAATAGGATGTAATATCTTAATGTTCCAACTGTTATCAATATGGGTGCAATGAAAAATAAACAAACTTAAAATTAAAACATGCTAACTTACTAAACAAAATGACATGATTTTCTCTATATATATATATATATTTATAACCTTTGACAAAAAAAAAACACATACACACATAATATGCCTAAAAGTTATATACATAAAATGTCCACAGGTCATTGCCCATATATGTAATGGCATAGATTTGCACGTGCTCACTTTTATACTAAATCACTTACGTAGAGTACTATAATTATTTACAAAATAGAATCTATAGTAAGTATAAGTCTTTATAGCCTTATTCAAGTGAGCATGCATCATGTCATGTATACTGCATTTTAAAATAAGTAACAGAAGATAATTAATAATAAATACTATATTCTATGATTTTTTTAGCAAGCATAATCCTATAATATTATAAAATAAAGAGGTTAAATTTTACATCGAAATAATTCAAAATACTTATATTCATATGCAAGAATTATAGCAAATTTATGGATTTTTACTCTTCATATCATAACATATACATGCACTCCCATATCGCAAGTTATCGTAATATATATGTCAACTTCTATATTATATGTCATAATATGTACGTCTACTCTTACATTGCACGTCATAATATATACGTGCATTCTCATCGCACATCGTAATATACATATATTCTCACATTATATATCATAACATATATGTGTACTCCCACACTGTATATCATAATACATGCATGCATACTATATATTTTCATCACAATTCATATATATTTTTTTTACAAAATATAATTTATGATGATCATATCATTGAAACATACTTTCTAAAATACATGATACACATGAGAATATGTATGATCATTATTCTATAGTAAATTAAACTTATACTTGATTGAATTCAAAAATGAACATATCAATAAAAGATCATATTTTTTAATGATCAAATGTGTTGGAGAGTATCATATTGAGAGCATAAGGTCATGAGATGCCTTAATTAAAAATCATACCTTTTGAATTACTGATTTATAATAATTCATATAAAAAGTTTAATAAAATATCTTACAAAATATACTATATGCAACCTAAAAATTCATCTAAATTTCACTACTAATTTTTTTAACAATTCACTATGTAACTAGAACTAATTAGTACAATCAAACTATTTGTTAATTATATAAATTTTTTTACTTTATTATTCTAGCTTACCAAATGATCTTAAATTATCATTAAATTTTATAAAAAAATTTAGAGATGTATAAAACTAAATATACACTAAATTTTTACTTAAAATAAAATCATTTAGAGGCTAAACTATCCTTAGAATTCAATTACTAACATCTATTGTTCTGTTAAAACTAGGTTGGGACTATCTAAAATTATAAATCTTGTATGTTGGTGGACAAAAATGATATTTACTTAATTAAAAATCTCATAGAATCCTAAGAGAACCTTTTAAAATATATCAAAATGATAACACCTAATCACAACCTTTTAGTTCAAATAGAACTACTTCTCAGAAAATAAGAGATTTTAAGTACATCAAATTAGGACAATCACAACTCTATGCATTGATCTCGTATTAAGATCATAACAGATGCCTTAAAACTATAAAAGAAAAAATTAAAGATAATTTTAAAGTTTGGGTAACTTAAAAGCAACAAAATTGAAATCATACGGAAGGATTACATTTTTCTTACTTTCATTTTTCTTAGAGTTATATTTTCTTAGTCTTTATAAGAAAAGTTGAGAGAATAATTAAAAAATGAGAAAAAGAGTCGTATGTTATCATATTGATAAAAATAAAAATATTAAAAATAAAGTAGAGATACATAAGAAATTATCTTGAGGTCTAGTATTCAATCCCATTAGGTCTCATTTATCTTTTTTTTCTTCTTTTACTAATATAATTATAAGGTTACAGAAACCTCAATTAAGTCTAGTTTGATTGATGAATATGATAGTTTTGGTTTAGACTCATCCATCAATCTTATGTATCTCAACATTTAATATAATACTCCTTTTTGATTTGCATCTCTATTTAATTTTTTTATTACTCCATCCATACCTAAATAGCTTATGATTCTCCACATACATAATATTAAAATTTAAACTTTATTACGTTAACCATGATTAAGCTCATTGAGATCTACTTAAGACTGCTTCAAATTCAATTACTACTTCTAATTACTATATGTATATTTATTACCATAATTTAACCTCATATTCAACCGTTAACATACTTTGACTTATTGTATTACGCTTAACATAAATATTAATGTTTATATATGCTCAATCAATATTTCGTAGAATATTGAGAATGATAATTTTAAAAAGTATATACTTTAAACTTAATTTAAGAAAGTACATACTCAAATTTATGAAATATAAATATCACAAATCATATCATGAGATTAATATATACATATTATTTATATTTCAATTAATATACTAATTATAATTCTAAGTACGTGAGATTTGAGCATTACAAACAGTCATAATCATTGATCATTAATAATAAGAATCTAAAATTGAACCACATCAAAGAAAAATAAATTACCACATAGCATTATACTTTCTAAAAAAATAAATTATAGTTTTATGAACAAGCAATATTAAAAAAAGGTGATTTTTTTGGGAAAAACTCCATATTTTGTGTTTTTTCACACCGCATCGCTTTTGTATTTATGAAAGAGAGTTCATTTCATTTTTAAAGACAAAGATACCTTTTAAAGTGTTTTCTAACAAAATTTAATTTGAACTAAATTGGTCCAGTATTATAATGCATTTCGATAAAGTTATAGAAATTTTGGTTTATAATATTTTCTTACTAGATTTACAATGTTTTCTATTTGAGTTATAGTATTTTTAATTTGAATTAAAAACACTATAATAACATTAAAAAATACTGCAACTAGATATTGTTTCATTATTTTTATTATCATTCTTTTATAATAAGTTATTATCAATATTTTGTTTTTTTAAAATAGAGACTTAAATTTAAGAGAAAGTACAAAAAAAATAAAATTTTATTATAGTTTATTTGAAATATGTCAAGATTTTATAATTTTATCCAAAATCATTCAAATTCTCATATTAATAATATTATAATACATTCAAACATATAGGAAAATTGATATTATTATTTACTGAAAACTTCAATTAATTGAAATTGAGTTATAATATTTTTTTTTGTTAGAGTTGTAGTGTTCTGATTCAATGTTAAGAATATTACAAGTTCATTCAAAAATATTATAACTAATTTTTTTAATTATTTTAATAAATTAAAAAAAATATTACAAGACTCTCTAAACAATTATAGACCTAAATTTAAGGTTTCATAGAAAATAGATTTGCCATATGTCAAAACAATCTTGATTTGCATTCAAAATCACTTAAGAATGCTAAAATAAAATATTTTATAAAATTTTAGTAAATATAATAAAATTAATAATTAATGTTTATTTGAATATTAATCCCTTAAGATTGAATTATAATATTTTTAGTTGATAGAGAAATACTGCAGCTGATTGGGTTTTAAGATTGAACTGTTAACGTTGACCGGTTCAGTTTGGTCGGCGGGAAACTGAAAGATTAAATGAAAACTATTTTGTTCTTTTTAGATATTTGGAAAATAAGAGGGAAAATTCAAATTTTGGGTTTTCCGCAAAATCGTTTAAAAATAATAAATAATAATAAAATAGCTTGAGATGCGTCGCACGGTTGCATGGAGAGGCTGTGAGGGTAATACCGTCATTCCATCCTACATCCTCGAGCCTGGAGGTCGTTAGGGCGAGTCGTCCGACCCTCGAGTACTATTTATTCTTCCGTCGGTGTCTATGGACCGTCCGTTGTGAACAACCTTGAATCTAACGGTGGATGTTGAGATGGGACATGTCCATAAATGGACCGTACGACATGCAAAAGACCTTAAACCCCTTCCCTCGTCCTTCTAGAAGCTTTCGGGTTCCTCGGCATCCCTCGCTTCGCTTCCGTCCTCTTCTACGCTCCCAAGCCGACGGGCTACTGGATGCGGTGCAAGACGCTCGTCTGCGCCCTGATCGTCGCCGCCCCTACGGTCGCTGCGGTGGCCGTAGTGGGGAGGGCGAAGCCTCTCCTTGCTGTCGACCTCTGGGCGCCGTGCTGCGGCGGGGTGCACCCGTCGTGGCTTCTGGCGTACCGCGGCCTCGTGTTCTTGGCCATGGGGTGGCTGCTTTTCCGGACGGTTCAATTCGACGTTCTCTCTTCGTTCTACTTCTATACCCAGTGTGGATTCTACTAATCAAAGCCATTTCTACGTGAAGGTCATCATATCTTTTAGTGTCTGAACTGATTTGTTCTTTCTGAATATTATACGATTTGCAAGTTGTTCTTATCATTACATTAATGATACTTGATTTTAACAGCATATGAGATGGGAAGCCGCTTTAGAAATCGATGCCAATCTATGGATTATAAATTTTTTTGAGATAGTAGAAATAAGATATGTCTTACATCATTTCAAGAGACGGCAAAGAATCAACATGAAGTAAAGCTTAAAAACATGAGCAAATAGCTTAAGTTTAGGTAAAGTGTTTGTTGCTCTCCGAATTGTATAAGAATTGGTAGTTCTTTTTTGTTGTCAGATGAATGAGACTTGATTCTCCTAATACAGATGATCGGAAGTCACTTTGAGAATTGAAGTTAATTGTGGCTTCTTCTGATTATTATTATTATTGTTTTTGAGATGGTAGAAGATATGAAAGAATTTCCCTGATACGTATTATTGCGTTATGAGAGACAGTGAAGAATCAACATGAAGTAAAGCTTTTGAAACATGAGCAAGATAACCATATTAGCTTTAATTTAGGTCAAGTATTTGATGAGCAAGATAACAATCTTTATTTTCTAATTTGGCCATACAGATAACATCTTATTTTTCAAAGCTTCTTTCATAGTTTTTTGAGTAATTAATTTTTTTTAATAATTGATATCTTGTTTCTGTCCTGGAGAGCATTATGGTATCATATTTCTTGCAACAAACTTGTAACATGCATGGATTTTGAGTTCTTTCTATTGACATGATTGACCATTGATCTAATGTGTTTTTCTTTCTCTATTTTTTTTTTCTTTTGTGTTCTGTAATCTTGACAGATGTCACCTTTTGGGTTCTCCTAGTACCACTTTTGTCCTCTGAACATGTTGCGGTAAATTCTGTGAGTATCCTGGACTTGCATGAATAAAACATTCAATAGCAATAATTTGATTCTTGTTCAATCTAACTGGGAATTCATAGTTAATCATATCCCTCTTTAGATATTTGGAATTAATTGATTTTTTTCTATTTCACATTTGCTTTCGGACTTTAGAGACAACATAGTACATGCGTTCTTAAAGTTATCAATTAACTTCTTAGAGGGAATGTGGTCATCACCTTTTATTAATTTGCTTTTTGAAATGGTAGAGATTGAAGTAAATCGTTCCACACTCTCATAAGTTCGGAGTGCATCAGATCTACTTGTTATTGCTTGGAATGCTACATTCTCTTATGAATTTGGTATAGCTAGTTGTCCATAGATTTCATACTCTTTCAATAATTATGAACTTTATTGCTCGATCATATGTGATTCAGAGTATATTTTCTTATTCATTCTTTTATTATTATTTGATTCAAGTGTATTGAAGGTCTGCTGCCCCTGTTTTCTCTATGAATTGCTGTATTATGTTAGCTGATAGTTTTCCCACCCTCACAAGATAAATAAGTTATTTTGTCCCTTTTTTAGTTCATCATCTAAGGGGAATTTTGTAAAAACAAAAATGACTGTTAAAGATTCCATGGAAAATGATAATATATGTAATAGAGATAGCTAATATATCCCTCAGAAGGGACGGCCATTGATCATAACGTTTGCAAGTAAATAGTTATGCAATAATTTCTCTTTTCATTTCGATTTGATGTGATATTCTTGATTTATTATCATCATCGGCCCAGTGGCATACATATTTGTGGATGTATCCTCATTTACTTAGTGTTACTTGAAAGAAACTGAAAAACGAGGATGTCATATATCTCTTGACCGCATCCATTGCAAGGTGGACACCGAGCCATTTATGCTGCATCTTCTTTATCATTACTTTCTAGTCATTTTCATGGGACTAGTTCTTGTGGAACTAATACATTTTTCAAGCTGCGAATATTAAACTTTAGGACTGAATTGCTTCGCAAATGTTGTCCTAGGAAGTGACGCCATTGTTTGTGCATGTCCATATAATTGAATAGATATGTAGGTTATAGACTGTGTGCACTTTGTGCAAATGTTTCACCTTATGTGACAATGATCTACTGGTAATTATTTATTTTAATTTCTGACTCCAAGATAAACCTGCACCTTTGCAACCAGGGTTTTGAGAGTTTTGAGTTGTGGATCAGTCTCTCTACTTGAAAAATACAATTGTGTACATCAAGATTTGTAATACCGAATGATACCGCCCGATATGAGCGGTACATATCGGTTCGATAAGATACCGATACGAGGATCATTTCGCTACTAGATGATATCATCGAGGGTGGAGAAAGAATAGAAAGACGGTGATCGAGGGCGGAGAAAGAAGAGGAAGAAGAGAATAATGATAAAAAAAAGATCGACAAGAAGGGATGCGACGTCGCCCTATATATATATATATAATAATATTTATAATTATATATATACCAAATAGTATACCAAAATATACTATTCGGTATATCGTTCGAGAAAATATCAAAACTTTAATACGATATAAATTTTAATTGCTAGTGTACATTAACTTCTTGAGACTCAACATCGGCATCGGTATAGCCTTATTCATGGGTTCCCTTTTTTCTTTACATTTGACATATTCTTCAAATTCTCTGTGAAGTTGATTAGATGCCTGGCTTGGCATTGCAGTACCATCCTCTCTAGTTTTCTTTTTTAACAAAGCATATTTGATCATTGCCCTTGTGCTGATGCAACAGTAAAGCATGGCACATAATTTCAAATTCTATGTGAAGTTGATTAGTTGCCTGGCTTGGCATTGCAGTACCATCCTATCTAGCTTGCTTTTTAACAGAGCATATTTGATCATTGCCCTTGTTGTTGATGCACCAGTAAAGCATGCATCATAATTTGTAAGAGTTGTTTAAAAATTATTTACTGGGAGACTTCTTCTTCCTGAACAATGTGAATAACCTAAAATGACAACAAAGAATTACATAACTGATATAGAGAATGCTATTAAGTGTTCTGTTATGATGTCTTTGCTGGACCGATTTGGCCTGCCTTTAGTCCCTCTACTCAACTCGTTTCGCCCAGTCCTACCTGCTTCGTGGACCAATAATTCCAGTTGATTGGGGCTGTATGCCCACTTACCAGCTGAACAGGGTTTTGGTAGTATTATTTTGGTAAAGCCAGAGGCTCCACTACTAGTTAGAGCAGGGAAGGACCGTCACCCTCTTCCAAGCTGCCCCAGATTCCAAAGGCTGTTGGCCTGCCTAAAATTCCATGAAGGTTTGTCAGATATGTCTGGAAAAGTGAGGGCACCAGCTGTTGTTCAGGGTTGTTTTAGTTTCTGACTATTATTGTCCTATTCTGAGGATTTGGCATTGCTATCTCTTTGTAAGCTTTTAAGGCATCCTTTTTGATTATTTTCTTTTATTTTCCAACAGTAAAGCACTTTGTAGCGTCTATAGTGCACTAACACGGCATAATGGAAGGGTTTCCACGGGCATCAAGAATATATATCATTATGTTAAAGTTTTTTGAGAAATTATGCTTCTGATGATCACTAATGCTGCATAATGGGCTGCATGCATTCTCTCAATGATGGCATTATTAAGAGAGTTGTCTCATTTCACGTGTATGAAATATAAGTAACCGGAGACTTGCATTTAATTGTTGCCACTCTAGGTGTTCATGGTTGCGCCTAAAAATGCACATCCGGCTATGAATACGATTCTCTTTTAAAGATTTGTGACATTACTTGCCACTTGATGCCTTTTCAGGTGGCCTTACCCTTTTCTGGATCTTGTTACTCCTTCCTAGAGCGCCTAAGCTTAGTTCCTTAACTCTAACATTTTACTTTAGAGCAATTAACTCTGTCGCTCATGATTACAAAAGGTGTTCGGGCAAGGTGAGGCGAGGCCTGAGTGCCTCACTTCATTTTCAAGCAACGCGCTTCAAAGAGGCATTGCCTGGGCACTCACCCGAGCCCAGGCGTTAGGCGCTTCGGGTGAGCGCCTGTATTAAACCAGACGATCGAATCAAAATTTTAGGACTAGTTCGGTCTTCGGTGATTTAGTTGGTTCGATTGAACTAACTAAATCATCGATATTAGTCTCTCTTATACGACTTCATCGACTTCCTCAACCCTAACTCTCACAATTGGTCTCTGTTGCCGTTGCCATTGTCGTCGCTTCCCCTCCCGTTGTTGCTTGTCGCTCCTTTGCCCACTGTCGCTCGTGGGTTTCCCGCCTGTATGCGCATTGCCGCCGCCGCTCTCGCTTTCGCCGCCGTCGCTCCCGGTCCAGCTGCCATTGTTGCTCGCCTCTCTCGTTGTCGCTTGTCGCTTCCACTTCAGTTGTCGCTCGCTACTCTCGCTCCAAGCCGCGTCGTTTCTCGCCCAATCGCCGCTATCGCTCGCCGCCGCCACTCCCGCTCCAAACCGTTGCTTTGTCACTCGCTCCATTCGTCCTCTCGCTGCTCCAACTACGCTGCCGCTTACTACCATCCATCGCTGTTGCTCATCGCTCCCACTCCAACTGCCATTGTCGCTCGTCGCTCTCACTCCAACTGTCGTTGTCGCCTACTATCGCTGCCATTGCTTCAGCAGGCTCGATCTTCCTTCTCATTCTAACTTCGATAGAATACTGTTAATAGTATATTAACAATATACTGTTAATTATATACTAATAACAATACTTTTATTTATTAAATTAATAATATATTATTTTAATTTTAATACTATTAATTTTTATTTATTTAAAATTATTGTTATGTTTCAGGATAAATGACAAGTGTACAAAGCAGCTCAATTGATTCTACAATGATATAAAAAAAGATCCTGCATGAAAGTATAATTATTTAAAGGATCCAAAAGATCTTTGTGTAGTGACTTGTATGTTCTGCGATAAGACTATAAAAGATAGTATTTTTCATGTAAAATAATATCTAGTAGGAAATTTTAAAAATATAATAGCTTACAAAAAGTGTCCACTTGAGGTAAAAGAAGAGTTACTGAGTTATATGAATGAAAAGAAGATACAAATGTAATAAATAGCAAAACATGCTACTTGAAGATCCTCATCAAAATCGCATTTAAGGAAAATTCCAAGCGGTCAATGAATCTTACGAGAATTTACCAAAAGATGATGTTGAATATCTTAGGGATGAAGAAGAAGATTATTCTATGAGTATTAACCCAAGTGGGGAAAAAGTATATGATAAAAAAGAAAAAGAAGTTGTGAGTACTAAAAAAGGCTAAAAAAGGACTGATGGATCTGTATATGTTTCAAAGATCACAAAAGCAACAAGGGTAAGCAAGAGATTCAAAATTTAGACAAACAAATATAAGTGATGCTTATGATAAAGAAATAAAAGGAAGAACAATTCAACACATTGCTCGTTTATTCTATCAGACCAGTCTTCCTCTTAGTACTACTCGTTTAGATAGTTTTAAGGAAATGATTGAAGTTATTGGAAGATATGGTGCGGGATTAAGACCAAACACATCAAGAATAAAACATCGTGATTAAAATATATATATATATATATATTTTTTTAACTTGTGTTTTATTTTATGTGGTTGATCTTATCAAGGTCCTTCAGTTATTATTATGAGATGCGAATTCCATTATTGCAAAAAGAGTTGAATTATATAAATGATTTACTAAAGAGTCATAAAGAATTATGAGCAACATATGATTGTTTTATTATGTCAGATGCTTGGACTGACAAGAGACGTAAGGGTATAATTAATTTTATAGTTAATTATTCTTTAGGGACTATGTTTGTGAAGTCAATAGATGCTTCAACTTTTCTAAAATCTAGAGATAAGATATATGATTTACTTGACAAGTTTGTAGAAGAAATTGGAGAATAAATTGTCGTTCAAGTTATAACCGATAATGGAAGCAACTATGTATTAGCTGGTAATATTCATCTTTTAAAATTTTAATTATTTTATCTTCAATTAAATGTATTAAACTCGTATGTCTTATTATTTTTGTTATCCTTTGTCTTAGGTAAATTACTTGAAACAAAAAGACAATACTTATATTGGACTCCATGTGCGGCATATTGTATTGATTTTATGTTGAAGGATATTGAAGTGCTTAACTTTTCTTCTAATGGGTTGGTTTACTTCAATCCTTTGTGATCGCTACCTTGGAGAGTTAATCGAAGATCCCAAACATCAAGAAAACTTTAGAAAGGATAATTTTTATTATTAGATTTTTTTATAATCATATTGAGGCTTTGAATATAATGAGAGAATTCATAAGCAACAAAGAATTAGTGAGATATGGTATCACCCGATTTGCGACTTCATTCTTGACATTACCGAGTGTGCAACATCAAAAACATAATATGAGAAACATATTTACTTCTGAGAAATGGGTGACAAACATATAGGCAAAATAAACAAAAGGCAAGAGGGCTACTTATATCATCTTAATGCCATCTTTTTGGAATCATATGGTTTAAATATTAAATGTAATGAGCCCTCGTGTTCGAGTCATTTAATTGGTGGATAACGAAAATAAGCTTGCAATGGGATATATTTATGAGGTTATGGATAGAGCAAAGGAGACGATTAAAAGATCTTTTAATAAAAATATAGAAAAATATGAGAAAATTTTTATAATCATTCATAAAAGATGGAATTGTCAACTTCATCGTCTCTTACATGTAGTAGGATATTATTTGAACTCTGAATTCTTTTATACGATTAAATCTGTTGGGTTTGATGTAGAAGTTTTAGATGGGTTATATCAGTATGTTGTAAGATTAGTTCCAAGCCTTGAGGTGCAAGATAAGATTATTTGTGAATTATCTCTGTATAAAAATACTGAAAGTCTTTTTGGAATTCCAATGACAGTTCGATCCAAGGAAACTATGTCTTCAAGTATTAATAATTTAAGATAATTAATTTCATCATTAGTATGTTATTATGTTATTTCTAATAATAATATAAATTTTACAACTGAACGGTGGAGTCTATTTGGAAATTCTACCCCGAACTTACAGTAATTTGTTATTAAAGTACTTAGTTTAGAACATCAATGATTATATGATCTTATTTACATAAAATATAATCAAGCTTTGAAGGCTCGTCATAATTTACGAAATACAATTGATCCAATCTCATTATAAGATATTGATGATTCAAATGAGTGGTTGGTGGGAGAAATGAGTTTCAACTTGCAAGATGCCGAAGACGAGCTTGTATTTGAAGATGATAGATTAACATGGGGAGATGTGGTAAGAGCTTCAGGTGTTGGAGAATTACAAACATATACAAGACAGATGATAAAGAGAAAAATGAGTGCAAAAACATTAAGCTCGACTCTTGCTATTGTTGAAGATATTGAGAATGAAAGATATTTTAATGAACAAGAAGGACAAGACGAAGAGGATGAATTTAATAAAGATGATTTATATGAAAATGATGATAATATTGATTATGATGAATGACTATGATGTAAAATTTTATTGTTTTAGTTTTTGAAACTTTTTAGTAATATGACATTGTGATTTTGTACCTTAGATTTTTTAATATAATAATATATATTTTTTATTAATTAATTAGATTATATATTTTTATATTTTAGCATCTCGTTTTGCTCGGGCTAGTGCCTGAGCGAGTGCTTGGCGTCTCGGGTGATTTTAGACGTTGGCGTCTTTTGACACCTAGCGCTTTTTAAATCACTAATCCATGCATTAATATATGTTCCATTTTAAGGATTATATTGGCCGATTGTAAGAGCAAAGAATACGATTTGCCCAAAATTCTTTGCAACTGCGTATATAAGGACACACTAGTAAATTGCTAAACTACTACTACTAGCTTCCATTGCTACAAAAGTTTGGTTCCATTGTAATACATACGATTCACAAGCATGCAAAATTATGTGTTAGTGTAAACAACTTTATGCCGTGGCCTCGGGGCCGTCGTGACTGGGTTTGGGTCCGAATGCGGTAGAGATCTCTGGGTTGCATCCTTGGGATCTGTGGCGGTGACGAGGACTCCTCTGGCGATCACGTCTCGCTTTTGTTCCTACACAAAGATCAGGTCGGGAAGAACTCCGCCCGACCCCTCCGACGATCAAGTTAGTCAAGATTGCCTTTAGAGGGTGTTTGTTGGTTGAGAAGAAGAAAAGACCTCCCTTTTACGCTCATCTGCCTAAGTTTATATGGACTAGGTTGCTACTCTTTGATGTGGTTGTGGCGTCGCGCCTCTGATTACGTCTGACAGTGCGCCGAGGACTTGGCCCCTGCAGGATGGTGATGTGTCTCGGTGGCCGTGCGGCCTACGAGAGACAGGTGGTGGTATGGGCTGCGAGCGGGACAGGAGACGTCATCCGGGTGCAAGTGGTATGGGCTTATGTCATGTCTCATTTATTACCACATCATTCTCCCCCCCTAAAGGAAGCCTTGCCTCGGTGCTCGTTCAGGGGTCCGAGGCTGGCTTCAGGCCGTGAGGATTGCCAGGTGGGCTTCTGATCTATGTGGGGAATGCTTTCTAAGGGCTTGCAGCGGACGTTGATCGGCTCGTCATCCAAGAGGAGGCGTGACTGGAGCGTTTGACTCTGGGGGTCAGGTCGACAAGCGGGCGCTGTGAGGTTGCTGGTCGGGCACGGCAGTGTGCTCAAAGCGGCATATCTGCAGGCGGGTGTACCGCGCGGAGGTGTACGCAGTGGGCAGGCTACGGTCGATGTACAGGATCAGGCGGGCGTATCGCGCAGAGGTGTATCTGCAGCAGGCAAAGCTGCGCATGCGAGGTCTGAGCTCAGCGGGCGCGTCGCGTGAGGCGGCGCGTATCGCGCAGCAAGGTGTACGCAGCATGGCGTGTATGGCCGAGGTATAGGCTTAGGCGGGCGTATCGCGTAGAGGCGGGCATACCGCGCAGAGGTGTACTGCTGGCAAGCGGCGTGCGGCGATCGAGGTATTGTGCTCAGCGGCATACCACGCAGAGGCGGGTGTACCGCGCAGAGGTGTACGTAGTGCAAGCGGTCGAGGTGCTGAGCTCAGCGGCGTTCCTCGCAGATGAATGCGGCGTCATGCGTGCGCAGAGGTGTATGTAAGGCGAGGCTACGAGGTACAGTCTGAGCTCAGCGGGCATACCGCATAGAGGCGGGTGTACCACGTAGAGGTGTATGCAGCGGGCAGGCTGCGACCGAGGTACAGGTACGAGCGGGCGTGCCACGCAGAGGCGGGCATACCGCGTAGAGGCGGGTGTACCACGCAGAGGTGTATGCAGCGGGCAAGCTGCGACCGAGGTACAGGTTCAAGCGGGCGTGCCGTGCAGAGGCGGGCGTACCGCGCAAAGGTGTACGCATCGGGCTCTGTCTGACCGAGCGGCATGGCTCGGGCTTTCTGGCCGAGCGGCATGGCTCGGGCTTTCTGGCTGAGCGACATGGCTCGGGCTTTCTTTTGGCCAAGCAACTGCTTGGTGCGACAATGAACCAGCGATGAACCATGCATATGGTGCAGCAATGCACCAGCAATGAACCATGCAGATGGTGCGGTAATGAACCAGCAATGAACCAAGTAGATGGTGCAGCAATGAACCAGCAATGAACCTTGCAGATGATTGGCTGTGCTGGTACTTGGGTGATCATGATCTCGTATGTCACGCCCATTAAGGGGTGGGAGATCCCTCAATTGCTAGCTTGCGTGAGACCTTAAGGGCCAGTTTCTTGCGTCATTCGACCGTTCCAGAGACAGCGTCTGTAAAGGGTTCTTGGGAGCCGGGATCGAGGCGAGTGCACGCTTCTGCCTGCTGCGCCTTCCTATGAGCTGCCACGTTAGGCCTCATTTATGGCAGGGCATCCCTTGGTCTTCCCGAAGCGACGCGCCCTGGGGGCTATCACGTCTGTGGGCTATCGCCCATTTGGTGCAGGCAAAGGGTCAGGGTTTTTGGCAGGAGTTTCCCTATAAGTAATGTGCGGTTGCTTTACCGCATGCCCTTATCTCTTGAGCTGATCCTTTCAGATCTTATTGATTCCGTTGCCCGGTCGTCTCCTTCGATTTCTCCAACCGTCCTCGTTCACGTCAGCCTCTCCATTTTCCTTCTGAAGGTCAGTACAAATGGCCTCTTCCTCTTCCCTGCTTGCTTCCACTTCTTCTCCTGCTTCTTCCACCTTTTTTGCTGGGCAAAATCCCTCACTGCGGGGTCGCGGCTCGCCTTCCGACGAGAAGGCGGCGCGGGCCCTTGAGGCCCTATGGTCTCCCCATAACCTTGACTCCACCGTGAGCGAATCGTAGCTCTCCGACCTTCGGGGTCGCTTTGGTATCCCGGGGGACTATGTCCTTGTGGCCCCGGAGGCAGGACAGCGGGCGTATGACGCCATTCCCGGGGGCTTCGCGCTATCCGTGGATGCCCTGGAAGCGGGATTGCGTTTTCCCATGCACCCGATCATCGTTTCCTGCATCTCTAGGTGGCGTATTTCGCCATCGCAAATGGCACCCAATTGCTGGCGGGGTTTGGTGGCGTTCCTGGGGGAATGCCACTACGCTGGCATTATCCCGTCCCTAAATCTTTTCCTGTCTTGCTTCCGCCTCTCCAGAGGACCGGAGGGGTATTATCTTTCCACCCGTCCGGGCTTTAGGGTAGGTGGCGCCCCTTCCAGTAACAAGGGGTGGAAGGGGCGGTTCTTCTTCGTGAGTTGCGTACGGGACTAGGGCTTCAGGCTCTAGTGGTCGGCTCATGCTATTGACAATACTACTCCAAGCCTGAGAGATGACGAGCTCAGGGACCTTCGACGGCTGAAGGAGATCCTTCCTTTCTCCACAGCTAATCAGGACATAACTGAGTCATGGCTGATCGAGGCAGGCCTTAGCCCGATGCCTCAGGGTACGCCTGCAACGTGCAGTCTAGGGTTCCCTGAGTTTTTGCGAGTACTAACTGATGTCCATTCGCAGGGATGGTGAATCTCAGATCAGTCCATGGTGGATGGATTCCGTCAACCCCATCCACGTACGTGGAGGCTGAACCAAAGACCGGCACTAGAGAGGCGCCAGTGGAGGTCGAGGCGGACCGGCTACAGAAGAAGATCAAAGTCCTTGCCTCAAAGTGGCCTACTGTGGCGGCAACACAGCCGGAGGAGGCTGGCGCGGAACCGACGGAGCGGGCGGAGGCAGACCACAAGCGAGGCGAGGGTGAGCCTAGCTGGGAGGGCATAGTAAAGGAGCCTCGGCTCCCCTCATTCTGCGAGCTGTGTCGGCTACTGGCTGGCGCCAAGGATGAGCCTTTTCAGGCTCAGGCGGTGGGAGATCGGCTAGTGGGAGCGGTGAACGACCACCTGCTGGCCCGTTGGGAGAACCTATCCATCAGGGATAGGGTGTGGGCTGACAGCGATGCTGCAGCCACGTTCCTCTGAGGAGGGCTTCACCCCGGGATGGCTGGGGAGCTATACACCCTGCCCTCCGAGACTCTCCACAGCAAGTTTGCCAAGTCGCTGGTGTGGGTTAGTATTACGCCCTAGGCTTCTCACTCCCACCGGAGTGTACCCATTCTAACACTTTTGGCTTATAGAGCCAGCACTATGTTGCGGCACTGATGGACCGGGTGCGGGATGCCGGTCGGATCATCGGCGAGCTGGGCGACCGCAACGTTGAGCTGCGCCGGCAACTCGAGGAGGCCCACGAGGCTGCGAGCCCTGAGGCGACGGTAGTTGTGGAGAAACGTGCGTCCGACTTGGACGCCGAGGTGACTCGCCTCAAGGCCGAGCTTCAAGCGGCCAAGGAGGAGCACGACAACCTCCAAAAACTCTTCCGGGTGGAGCGGACCGAGCTTCGCCTGCTAAAGGCTGAGGCACTCAAGCTTACCAAGCAATTGGAGGCGACGGGTGCCGAGGCGAAGTCCGCCTCTAAGGCCCTGGCCGAGGAGACTCGTCAGAGGTCAGAGAGGGACAGGCAGCTGATCGAGGACTACAAGAAGTCCGAGGGCTTCCAACTCGGGCTGACCTGATCAGGGCAGGTCACCTATGAATATGGGTACCGGATCGCCCTGGCTTGGTTCCGGGCACGCCATCCCGACCTAGAGATCACGGAGGACCCCTTTTCCTCTTTCCCTGAGGACTCGGGGGTGGAGATGCCCGAGGAGGTCCCTTTTGATGATAGCCCGGAACCCCCGAAGGGTCAACTGCCATAAAATTTTTCTAAGGGCTCGGTCTATAAGTCGGGGTCGTCTAGTCCTGTAACTTGACTCCAGTTTAATGAAAAATCATTTTGCCAAGAGGTTTCTTGTGTTGCTTTCCTTTGATTTTCTAAACGAAAAACTTCTTAAGGTTCTGCATGTTCCATGTCCTTGGCAAGGTGCGACCATCCATCGTCGCAAGCCGGTGAGTCCCTGCTCGGATGATTCCTATGACTCGATAAGGTCCTTCCCAGTTGGGAGTGAGTTTGTCGTGCGCTCGGGTTGGGTTGCTTACCTCGGCCCTGCGCAACACCAGGTTGCCGAGCCTGACAGGTCGAGGGTGTACCTTGCGGTTGTAGATCCTGGCGACGGCTCTCTTGTAAGAAAGGGTCTTCAGGTGCACATCGGCTCGCCGCTCCTCGAGCAGATCCAGTCCTACTCAGAGCCCCTCAGCCAAGGTTCCCTTTTCATATCTCTTCGTCCGAGGGGTCGGGATGACCACCTCGGGAGGCAAGACAGCCTCGGTGCCGAATGCGAGGCTGTAGGGGGATTCTCCGGTTGTAGTTTTGGGAGTGGTGCATAGAGACCATAGGATGCTCAGGAGCTCGTCTACCCAAGCGGAGCGAGCTACGAGGGTCCTTCTCCTGAGCCCGTCCAAGATGGATCGGTTGGTCACCTCTGCAAGGCCGTTTGTCTGAGGGTGGGCCACCGAGCTGAACCTCAACTGAATCTTGTAGCTCGCACAGAATTCCTTGAATCGGGTACTGGCGAATTGAGTCCCATTGTCGGTGACGATAGCCTTAGGCAGGCCGAACCGAGTCACGATATTTCTCCATACGAACTTCTCCATCTGGCGTTCCGTAATCGTCGCCAGCGGCTCGGCTTCGACCCACTTGGTGAAGTAATCTACACCAACGATGATGTACCTCCACTGCTCGGAGGCCGGGGGGAATGGTCCAAGAAGATCCATCCCCCACTACGCGAAAGGCCACGCGCAGTCCACATGTGTGAGCGGGACCGCAGGCTGTCGAGGCATCCGAGCGTGCCTCCAGCACACATCGCATCGTTGAATGTAGGTCCAGGCATCTCGACACATAGTGGGCCAGTAGTAGCCCTAGCGGCTCCACAAATCCCCTCGTGGACCTCGGCAAGAACTGACTGCGCCTCGTCGGGGTCCAAGCACCGTAAGAGGGGGCGCGAGAATGACCTCTTATAGAGTCGGCCATTTACTTCTTAGTACCAGGCCTGGGTGCGGTGCAGACGTCGAGCCGCGGCTTCATCGTTGGGCAGGGTGCCGTGATGCATGAACTACAACATCTCCTGCACCCAAGTTGTCGGTGCATCGATCGTCGTTAGCGTGACGACTATGATTGTGCAGAAGGATAGTTCCTCGATGTCGGGCTCGTCCTTAGGGCCCGACCTCGAAGCCAGCTTGGCGAGCGCATTTGCCCGCTCATTTTGGCCCCTTGGTATTCTAGATATTGAAAAACTGGAGAAGTTGGTGATCAAGCTCTTTACTTTCGCCAGGTACTTCGACATGGTGGGATCACGAGTCTCGTATCCACCGTTGAGATGCTCGGCCACGAGCTGCGAGTCAGTGTGGACATGTAGGGCGTCCACCTGCATCTCGGCGGCCAATCTGAGTCCAGCCAGGAGAGCCTCATACTCTGCCTCATTGTTCGTGGCTTGAAGCCGAAACGGAGGGAACGCTCGAACAGGCGCCCGTCAGGAGCCTGCAACACTAGCCCAGCCCTTGCGCCCTTTGAGCCTAATGCCCCGTCTACGTGCAGGACCCATCCTGTGTCGGTCAGCTCGGGGTCGTCGCCTTCGGGTCGGACCATCTCCGAGATAAAGTCGGCCACCACTTGGGCTTTGACAACGGTCCTCGGCATATACCGGATGTCAAACTCGTCGAGCTCCACCGACCATTTGAGAAGGCGACCTGCCAAGTTGAACTTAGCCAAAATCTGTCGAAGTGGCTGGTCGGTGATTACCTCGATTGGGTGAGCCTGGAAGTAAGGGCGCAGCTTCTGAGCTGTCAATACGAGGGCTAGCGCTAGCCTCTCGATGGGCGGGTATCACTCCTCAGGGCCGCTCAAGACGTGGCTAGTATAATAGAACGACATCTGCTCCTTTGGGGTCTCCCTGATTAGAATTGAGCTTATCGCATGGGGGGAGGTGGCCAGGTAAACGCTGAGCTTCTCCCCGGGGGAGATGGAAGCGAGGCGAGGCAGGTCAGATAGGTGCTGCTTCATGCAGCTGAAGGCCTCCTGACAGTCCGTAGTCCATTCGAAATTTTTTGGGCTCTTCAGGGCACCGATCGCCCGACCGAGAGAGGAACCGAGATAAAGCGGCAAGCCTCCCATTCAGTCTTTGCAGCTCCTTAACCATCCATGGTGCTTGCATGTCGATGATGGCCTGGACCTTCTCCGGGTTGGCGTCGATTCCTCTTTCATGTATGATGAACCCAAGGAATTTGCCCGAGCTGACGCTAAATGCGCGCTTGGAGGGGTTGAGGCGCAAGCCATATTTTTGAAGCATGGAGAACGCCTCTGCCAGATCGACCAAATGGGTTGCGACTGCACGACTCTTCACGATCATGTCATCAATGTAAACTTCCATGTTTCGTCCGATCTGCTGGGCGAACATCTTGTTTACGGTCCTCTGGTACGTGGCTCCAGCGTTCTTCAGCCCAAAGGGCATGACCCGGTAGAAGTATACTCCCTGATCGATGAGGAAAGTCGTGTGTTCCTAATCCTCGGGTGCCATCCTGATTTGGTTGTAGCCGGAGAAGGCATCCATGAATGACAGGTGGGTGTGACTCGAGGTGGCGTCGACCAGTTGATCGATCCTCGAGAGGGGGTAGCAATCCTTCGGACATGCACAATTAAGATCGGTGTAGTCAATGCACATACTCCAGTTCCCATTGGGTTTCTTCACGAGGACTACATTAGAGAGTCACTGTGGGTACTTGACTTCTTCTACGAAGCCTACTGCCAAGAGGTGCTCCACCTCCCTTTGAACAGTTAACCGCCGCTCGAGGGCAAGCCGTCGGGGCTTCTGCTTCACTGGGCACACCTCGGACGAGATGTTCAGATGGTGTTGGGCGACCTTGGGGTCGACTCCTGGCATATCCGTTGGGGACCAGGCGAAGACGTCAGCGTTCTCTTATAGGAAGTTGATGAGCTATCTTCGCTCCTGCTCGGGGAGCTCCGACCTGACCCAAACCATTTGATCCGGGCGACTTTCGCGCAAAGGCACTCTAATGGTTAGCTCCGTTGGCTCAGGATGCTGGGCCGGCTTCTTCGCATCTTGGGGGTCCTCCATGGGTGGGCCAGCCCTTAGCCGTTTATGCAGTGAGATTGCCGTCAGGTAGCATCGTCTGGACTCAAGGGGACTTCCTATGGCTTCGTCGACCCCGGCGTAGGTCGGGAACTTTACCGTCTGATGGTAGGTGGATACGACCACTCTAAATCTGTTGAGGGTCGGTCGTCCGAGTATCACATTATATGCAGTGGGTAGGTCGATGACTAGAAACCCCGTCATCACCGTCTTTGTCCTCGGTAGGTCTCCCAGAGTCAGGGGTAAGGTGACAGACCCCAGCGGCGAAATTGCATGGCCAGTGAATCCGGTGAGCACGGAGCGCATTGGCTCCAGGGCATCTCTAGTCAGGCCGAGCTTCTCAAAAGCATCCAAATATAGTACATCGGTCGAACTTCCTGTGTCGATTATGATTCTTGTAACTTGGGCGTTGGCAATCCTAGCGGTTATTACCAACGCATCGTTGTGCTTGGATTGCCCTGGCTCCTCGGCCAGGAATGTGACCTTAGGGTCGGGCCCTTGCCTGGAGCTCCCACCGACGGCCGCTCGGGCGTATGCCTTCCGCCCGGCCATGCTGTTTCCCCTAGCGGCGGGGCCACCGGTTATTATGTTGATCTACCGCTCGATGGGGCCCTCGAGGCGCGACGACATATTCTCGGCCTGGCGGAGGTAGCGGCCCAGGTGCCCCCTACGAATGAGCTCCTCAATTTGCCGGTGTAGGTCATGGCACTCTTCGGTGTCGTGCCCGTGCTGCCGGTGGAAACAACAATATCTGGACTGATCCCGCAGTCCGGGGGGACCCCTCATCAGGGTGGGCGCTTTGAGCAGCCCCTTCTCCTTTATCTGGAGGAATATCTCTGTCTGGGAAAGACCCAGCGTGGAGCGGGGGGACCTCGGAACCCGCGAGTCGGGTCGGCCCATCCTGCCCCTCGGCGTGAGAGCCGACTACTCCCGTGGGATTTCGGGCCGAGGTCTCTTGCGCTCTTTGCGCTTCCTGGCCATCCAGGTTTCCGCCGCAATAAACTGGTTAGCTCGCTGGAGCATCTCTGGCATCGTAATGGGGGACGCTCCACGAGGGACCAGAAGAACCTGGAGGGTTGCAACCCGATTATGAATGCCTGTATCAACAAAGAGGGGTGAGTATCCAGTAGCTTCCGAATCTCCATGGTGAAACGATTCACAAAGTGAGAGAGTGGCTCCTCCTTTTGGTTGAGTCTTAGGAGCAGGGCGACGGATGGCTTCGGCCGCGCATACGCCAAAAAGTTAAGCTCGAAGTCTCTTGCGAGTTGGTCAAAGGATGAGAACGCTCCGGCCTTAAGACCGCTATACCACGCCCGGGTTGGCTCCCTCAGCGTTATGGGGAATGCCCAGCACATCAAGGCATCCGATGTGCCGTAGAGCGCCATTTGGGCACGGAAGGTGGCCATGTGATCCGCCGGGTCGGCAGCGCCGTCATATGCGTCGAGGGAGGGGAGATGAAAGTTCGGGGGAATCGGTTGATCCTGTATCTGGGGGTGAACGGCGATCCCCCATACATGCCCTCCCCGGGCTCTTCCTTGCACCTGCGCACTTCCCTTTGTATGTTGTCGAGCCGCTAGCTGACGAGGCGTAGTTGGGCTCGGAGGGAGTCGGCCGAGTCCGAGGATAACACCTCGGGATTGGGATGGTTGCTCGGGTCATCCAACACCTGTCCCTCGAACGGAACCCGTTGCGTCCGAGGTAGGGTCGGGAGTGCCGAGGAGGTTAAGTGGACCGGCGCAGGCGGATTAACTAGAGTGGCGGGTCCACGGGAGGCGACGGTGAAGATAAGGACACAGGCGGGATGAAGGTCTGCACCATCCCGGCTAGAGTCTGAACTTGGCGGGGGAGGTCCTGGAAGGCCTCGGTTGATACGGGTGATGGGTCGGTGGCGCTGGGCGGGAGCAGGCCCGGGTCATTGAATAGCCGCCAATAACGTTCCGTGGTCGTGACGGGGTCCTCCGCTCGGGGCTCGTTACGGGGGGAGCCTCCACCCGGAGCCCCCACCAAGTGTGACCCCGCGAACATGGGCTCGCCTGGGCTACCCGGCTGACCTCTCGACATCGGGCCCTCCTTCTAGCGCCAATCTGTTAGTGTAAATAACTTTATGCCGTGGCCTCGGGGCCGTCGCGGCTGGCTTCGGGTCCGAATGCGGTAGAGATCTCTGGGTTGCGTCCTTGGGATCTGTGGCGGTGACGAGGACTCCTTTGGCGATCACGTCTCGCTTTTGTTCCTGCACAAAGATCGGATCGGGAAGAACTCCGTCCGACCCCTCCGACGATCAAGTCAGTCACGATTGTCTTTAGAGGGTGTTTGTTGGTTGAGAAGAAGAAAATACCTCCCTTTTACGCTCATTTGCATGAGTTTATATGGATTAGGTTGCTGCTCTTTGATGTGGTTGTGACGTCGCGTCTCTGATTGCGTCTGACAGTGCGCCGAGGACCTGGCCCTTGCAGGATGGTGATGTGTCTTGGTGGCTGTGCGGCCTGCGAGGGACAGGTGGTGTCATATCTGTCGGTCAACCCTGGCTACAGTTGCGAGCGGGACAGGAGACGTCATCCGGGTGCAAGCGGTATGAGCTTACGTCACGTCCCATTTATTAGCCACATCACTATGCATAATGAAGCTAACAAGACCATATTCTTTGTCGATTCTGTAACTTGACTAAAATTTATGTAGGCACAAAATGATCCGAGGATCCTATTATTACTTGAATGGTAAATTTCGGATCCTTTCATGTGATCTAGGCTTGCAGAGTGATGTTGAAAAGAATGAAGAAGAGAAAGGTGGAAGTCAACAGGCAATAAGCCATGGTAAACCATATTCCTACGATTTTTACCTTCCTACTCGCCATTATTTTCCCAACGTATACCTAATTCCTCTGTCACTAAATCAACGAAAGGAATTCTTACAGTGTGACATCTCAATATCTTCGTATGCTGTGATAGATAATGTGCTAATGCTCGTGCTATAAAGCTTCTAGTGATTTATGATATCCGATAAAATAGCAATTATTATACAACGGATTTTTTTTTTCTTAGTGAATAATATATTGTTGCTCAACAACTCTTCCCCGTCATTAGTATTGATGATATATATTTAGTCCCTTGTTTGCTAATAGTTCTTTTTCTTTTATGTGTAGTGGTGGAATAATTAATAAATGCAGTATATTTCCTGAAAACATATTAGAATTTGTTTTCTTATTTTTCTGGGTGTTTAGTCAAATCACTAAGAATCGATGAGAATTAGTGAGTTAATTAATTTGCTTCAGAAATAAATATTTAAAATAATATTATGATTATGTAAATATCAGATAATAATAAAAAAAAAACACTAACAACGATAGCATGACTAAGTCTACCAATTTTTCCTTAAGGCTTATATCATCTCATGCACAAGAAGTGTTAATATGTTTTTTTTTTTTGTTACATGGAGGGTTTATTTATGATACATGCACATTTGTTTCCTCATGCAGCTTTGATTGTTCTTTACAAATTTCGTGGTCTTTACATAAGATTGAAACAATACTATATCAATTTATAACTTAATGCAACCTTCTATTAGGCCATGAAACTAAAGCCTCCGGTCCTATATTTGCAATAAAATAAAGGATTCTTATTATGAAACCTGAACCATATAATATTCTGTGATTTGATTTATAAGGTTTTTTTTAGGCTTGTGCCGATTGGGGGTTTACTCAGTAAACCCACGCTCTCCAGCTCATTATTGTGATTTGAAATAAGGAACAGGTCAACTCATTTGAGATTGTCAACAGCTCGAGTGACTTCCACAGTCAAACAATATGTCGATAGAACAGCTCTCCAGCCTTAATGCTCAAGTCCAGGTTGTCAATACTTTACCAACTCATCACTAAACTCAGTTGTGAAGTTGCAATTACCAACGAAAGAACTTTCATTGAAGTTAAAAAGAAACATAATTTGCTTTAAACACTTACAACAAAATCGTGCATGGACTTGTTTTCGATGGGAAAAAGAACTAACAACATGATGCGTTGACATTTGTGTAAACAGATGATGAAGAGAAGAGGGGCTACGGGTGATGGTTCACCACCCCACACATCTTCCTGATCTCCCCCTGGCTTCCCGTGAGCACCTCGATGTGGCCCATCCTCACCATGGCCGCCGCGAACTTGGCCGCCCAAACCGACCCCAGCTTCGCGTCCAGGCGCACCAGCCTCGCCGTCAGCCGGCTCGCCTGCAGCGTCTGATCCGAGAACAGCAGCCCCCTCCGCTTCGCCAGGTTCTTGTAGTACTGGTTGTCCAGCCTGCCCGGCGTCACCGCGTCCAGCGGCAACGTCGTCGGGTCCTTGCTGGTGAAGTCCACGGTGGCAGGCGAGCATCTGCTCTTCAGGTAGGCCGCGAACGCGGGATCCATCGACGGGTCCTGCGGATGGGTGGCGTTGAAGCTGTACAGCCGCCGCGCAAAGACGGTGCAGTGGGCGCGGCCGATGGAGTGGGCTCCCGACAGCGTCACCATCTCGTCCACCGACAACCCCTTCTTGGCGAAGCTGTCCCTCAGCCCGGCGGCGGTGAGGTTAGGTAAGGGGATCTCGGCGAGAGCCTCCGAGTCCAGTGACACCCTCCCGTCGCGCCTTCCGGCGGGCACAGGATAGTCGATGCCGCCGGCCAGGTAGGCCGAGTCCCGCGCCGCGAAAGCGATGATGTCGGCGCACGACACCGTCGACGGGCAGCTTGCTTCGACGGCCGCCTTCGCTGCGTCGATCACTTCGAAGCCTCGCATGCTGGGGTTGTTGGGTGGCGCGTCCTTCTCCGCAGTGTTCCCCGGAATCGAATCCAGCAGCAACGAAGCATCACATCCCTGCAACACACACACACACAACGATGAACCATCCGCTCTCGTATTCTACGTGCGCAAGCACGGCAATAAGAAGAGAAGAAGGGACGCCGACAATCCATGCACGTACGTACCCTAACGAAGCAGTCATGGAAGTGCATCCGGATAAGCCCAGCGGCGAGGCCGGGGTTGTTGGCCACCGCCTCGCTCACGGTTCTGCGCACGATGGCCTCCGCGGACGGGCACGTCTTCCGGTAGAAACCCAAGTGGAGGGAAGCCGAAGTTGAAGAAGCCATGGCGAGGACCGCCATGAAGACGATCCAACAAGAACGAGAAACGCAACCCGTCATCATCTCACCTTAATCTGAAGCTTTTCTTCGCTTGAGCAAGAGTGAGCCAGAAAGATTTGTTTGCTTGGGGGATGCCGAGCCTGATCTCTTGGATTCCCTTTTATAAGCGTCTCACCGAGACGATCATTAAATGGTTGAAAGGTGCAGGTTTACATAGTAAACCACCAATTGGCACGAGCCGTTGACAATCTCAAAAACGAGTCGACCGGTTCCTTGTTTCATTGGCGCAAGAAAGCGTGTACCCGTGAGTTTGGTGAGATTAACTACGGATTAATACTAATTATGCAGTTAAATAAGCTGCAATCACCGCCTACAAAGTGTTCGACGTCATGTCACGTAGCCAATATCATTCATTTGTGACGGCAATAATCTTTCCTTTCATTATAAAGCCTATGAACATAATCTAAGAAGACCAAGTTAGGTGATGATCGAGTATTTGATTTAATCAATGTAGCCAAGTTCACATATAGCAAGAAAAGAACAACTTGGCCTCTGAAAATATCACACAAATGGGCCTATTTATTAGGATTGTGAGAGGTGACATCACATCTAGAGGTGTTCAAAGATGACCGAGTCATGTAAGCAGCAAGTTTTTAATAGGTCACCCAGTCACGCAAGAAATTTTCTTGCATGATTTACTCCACAGAAACAAGAATATTCATTATTGTATTCCCAATGTTCGTGAGAAAGAAAATAGCGAGTAAGTTTACCGTTCTAAGCCATCATTTAAATCATATATTTAAAATATTTTTATTTTAAATAAGTGTCAAACATGGAATTTGAATCTAGAAATAACGACAAGTTTCTTCATCAATTAAGTTAGTTCAAATCTCTAAAATTTTAGTTTAACCCTTGAAGACCCAAGACTTGAGTTGACCTTACTTAACATGACGAGAACATTGGAGTCAACTCAACTCTAAGTATTACCACTTCAACTGTCACTACAACCATGACATGGAAGAATGTTATGATTTGAAGAAGCAAATCAAGGAGCTCATTCATCGGGAGCATCTTGAAAGATTCATTCAGAGAACATGGGAACCTTCCCCTCGACCTTAGGGCCCGGTAGAGCGACAGATTGATATCATCATTGGGGGACCTGCTTTAAGAGAGGATAACACATTAGGTCACGGAGCCTATGCCCGAGCCACTATCAAGAAGTGCCCGAGGTCGAAAGATGATTCAAAAATAACCTTCAAAGACGAGGAGATAGGGTATCTCAACCCAAACCATAATGATGCCCTAGTGGTTTTTGTAAGGATGATTAACGCTCGAGTAAAGAATATCATGATCGACATAGGTAGCTCTTGCTAGTCATGGGTGTCTTGCAAGCCAATCGCATGAGTGATGGCATATGTGATATGATACACACTCTTTTTATTTATTATTTATTTAGTAATTTTCTCACTTTATATTATCTATTGCTTATATTGTGGTATCAATGAATCTATACAATCGGAATTGGATCGTGATGAGATCATGATAATGAGACTAATTCGCCTTTAAACATAAATCCTAAATAATCCTGATCATAGGTTACTCAAGAGGGACATCGAGATAACCGGATAGACTGGTGTACTATATACCCATCCATATGATGGAAGCAACTAGTCTTATAACTGTTCATGTAGGAATACTAGGGATATAGTGCAGCTGCTCATTAGAGAATAAGTTCATTGATTGATCCGCTCATGGAATGTTGGATGGTTGATGATACCTCATTGTCAGGCAGTGATTCCGTTGTCCCAATTGTGTGTCTGGTCTTTAGACTTAAGATATCAAAGATGTCTTGTATGAATACTCCACTCTTTGATACTAGACTTATAGGTCTAGAAGTTTTAAATCTAACACAACGGGTCATCGAGAGTGGCAGCTTACCTTACGAGGATAATTGAGTGTCCATAGAGGATTATCCACTCTCTGTGTCATGAGAGGAATATCATGTGTGTTCTTGTTCAAGCAAATCCCTAGTCAGAGTTATTCAGATTGAGAAAGAAAGTTCTCTGAGAGAATCCAATTAGAGCAAGACTGAGTGGAAATAGTATGAGCTTGACAGCACTATGCTCGATATATGATCTTTGGGATATTAGATAGATGAGAAACTATAGATACATGGTTATTGAGGATAGACAGGTCTAATAGATTGGATTCTCCTGTATCATCTAGGAACCGTGGCATAGTGGCCTAGCACATTCGTAGTTAATTAGTCGAGTAAATTATTACGAAAATAATAATTCAGTAAGCCAGAAGGAATTCTGATATATATGATTCACGGTCAGCTCGATATTGGGTATAGAGGGTCACACACATATGGTAGGTGTTACAATGAGTAGAGGTTTAGATATGAGATATTCGTAGGAGCCCATATCTTATTGGATATCCAGTAAGCCACTGAATTATTAGATCCCATTGATCAGATCCAATAAGAGCTTATGAGAGATTATTAGGTAGAGATCCACTAATATAAGAGATTTGGATAGTTAGATAAAGATCCAATACCTAATAGGTAGGATACATTATGGTTAAAATGACGGGGGACCTCTATAAATAGAAGGGAAACAAAGGGCCATAGGCTAGACTCATTTTAGTTGCCACCTCCTATACTCCTCTCTCCCTCTCCTCCTTAGCTAACAGCTCTTGTTTGGGACGTGTGGACAACAAGAAGGGTCAATTCCTTCTTGATCCCATGGTGTGCGTGGAAAGGAGGATTGTGCAGCGATTTGAGGAGCATCTTCGTAGCCCCTATCATGTGGATCACCGCTAGAGAGGAGGACAGTTGGCCTCCTTTATCCTCTCCCATAGATCTGTAAGATTTTAGGGATATATGATCTCCTTAGATAACACACATCCCTTAATACGCATGGTTTTTTGATTTTATAATTTTTGCGTATTAATCTTCGCACGATGATGAAACCTTCTTTTTTGTGGAAATCTATGAATTTTCTTTTCTATTCTTCCACTGCACATGTGATGTCGTCCTAGGATTCCTAATAGCTCAACTGATATCCTCTGCTTTAATGTTTTTAAAAAATATAGGCTCTTAATTAATGATCTCACTCTTATAACTTCTTCATTGATGGGGTTCATGAGTGACTTTGTTTCCTTTCTTGGGACCATGAGCTTACACATTACATTTGATGAAGAAATCTAGTCTAAAACACTGATGACTAAGTTTATGGTGGTCGATATCAACTCAACGTACAATATGATAATAGGTTGACCCACACTCAACAAACTAAGGGCTATGGTGTTGATCTATCATATGATGATGAAGTTTCCAACATGAACCGACAATGTGGAGCTAAGGAGTGATCTGAAGGAGTCCCGTTAGTGCTATATGACACTAATTTTCTTATCAAAGAAGGCCTGATATGAGACATCACTATTGGACCATTAAGATTTCACTGAGTCCTTTCCATATTTAAGGCCTATGGAGTCACTGGTTAAAGAACCCCTAGGCAAGGCTCATCCTGATCATGTTGTTAAAGTCGGGGCAACACTCCCTGAGGAGAAATGAGTGTTGCTCATTGACTTTCTTAAAGAAAATGCTAAGGTATTTGCATATCACTAAGAGACATGCCAGGAGTAGACCTTGATACGGCCCAGCACTACTTGAATATTTCCCTTAAGGTCCAACCTATGAAGCAAAAACCTCACAAGTTCGCTCCCAAATGTCAGCAAGCGATTACTAATGAGATGGATAAGTTATTAGGGACAAGGTTTATTACCAAGGTGTAATACCCACAATGACTTACTAACATTGTATTAGTTAAAAAAATCCAATAAAAATTAGAGAATGTGTGTTGATTACATTAATTTTAACAAAGCATGTCCTAAGGACAGCTACCCTCTCTGCTAGTCATAAGTGTCATGCAAGCCAATTACGTGAGTGATGACACGTATGACTTGATATGCATTCTTTTATTTATTATTATTTAGTATTTTATCACTTTATCTTGCGTATTACATATATTGTGATATCCATGGATCTGTGCAATGGGAGTCGGATCATGATGAGGTCACGATAATGAGATTGATTCACCTTTAAACACATATCCTAGATAATCCTAGTCATAAGTTACTCGAAGAGGACATCGAGATAACTAGATAAACTGATGTGCTGTATACCCGCCCATATGATGGAGACGGTTGGTCTCATAATTGCTCATGTGGGGACACTAAGGATATAGTACATATGCTCATTGGAGAAAGAGTTCACTGATTAATCCGCCCATGGAATACTGGATGGTAGATGATACCTTATTGTTAGACAGCAATTCCGTAGTCCTAATAGTATATCTAGTCCTTAGACTTAAGACACCAAGGATGTCCTATATGAGTACACCACTCTTTGATACCAGACTTATAGGTTTGAAAGCTCTAGATATAGTACAATCGGTCATTAGGAGTGGTAGCCAACCTTATGAGGATTATTGAGTGCTAATAGAGGATCATTTGCTCTTGGTATCATAAGAGGAATATCTCATATATTCTTACTTAAACAAATCCTTGGCCAAGGTTGTTCGGATTGAGAGAGAAAGAGTTCTCTAAGAGAATCCGATTAGAGCAAGACTCGAGAAGAGATCGTATAGACCTGATAACACTATGTCTGATATAGGGTTTCTGGGATATTAGATGGATGATGGACTATAGGTACATGGTAACTGAGGAGAAATAGGTCCAAAAGATTAGATTCCCTTGTATCGCCTTGTGACTACGGCGTAGTGGCCTAGTACATCCGTAGTCAATGAGTCAAGTGAATTATTATGGAGATATTAATTCACTAAGTCAGAAGGAGTTCTGACAAGTATGACTCATGGCCAGCTCGATATTGAGCCTAGAGGATCATACACATATGGTAGGTATCACGATGAGTAGAGGTTCGGATATGAGATATCCGTCGGAGGCCCTGTCTTATTGGATATCTGTTAAGCTCCTGAATTATTGGATCCTAAAGATGAGATCCAATAAGAGCTAATAAGAGATTATTGGGTAGAGACCCACTAATCCAAAAGGCTTGGATAATTAGATGAAGATCCAATATCCAACAGAGCAAGATCCATTATGGTTAAGTTAACAAAGGACCTCTATAAATAGGAGGGAACCAAAGGCCCATAGGCTAGGATTTTTTAACAGCCACCTCATATTCTCCTCCCCCTCTCCTCCTTAGCCAGCAGCCCCAGTTTAGGGCGTGTGGATAGCAAGAAGGTCGGCCCCTTTTTGATCGTGTAGTGCGCGCTGTAAGAAGATTTGGGCAGCGATTTGAGGAGCGTCGTCGTAGCCCTTGCCATGTGGATTATCACTAGAGATGAGGATATTTGAACTCCTTCATCCAGTCCTAAGGATTTGTAGGAATTTAGGGATATACGATCTGCTTAGGTAATTTTTTTACGTATAGTTTTTCGATTTCGTGGGTTTTGTGCACCAACTTTTGTACGACGATAAGAACATTTTTTTTGCGAGAATTTTGTGATTTTTTATTTTTGTTCTTCCGCTATGCATAAATGTCACTGCAGATTTCTCAATACCCTCTTCCGCTGTAATTATATTGTAATTACATGAGGAGGCGCAGCGGTAGCGTGACTCACGAGGTTGAGACGGACAATCCGACGCATAAAGATGTGTTGAGATACCGACGGATTCGACGAAGCGAGATGGACGATCATAGAGCATAGAGATGCGCCAAAGTACACATAGATCTTGATGTGAGTGATTGGGCCCACTAGTTCGGGCTTGATCACATTAGGATGCGGTCTATGATCATCTGGTGTGATTGCTCATGTGATGTGTGATTAGATATATACCTACTATATATGTATATATATATTTGCATGCGATGTAGATACATATATTAAATAAGTATGTGTGTGACACATTATATTAGGAGACCAAACCAAAATCCCCTCTATTAATAATATTAAGTCGGTAAACGTGAGGCAATTAGATTGACCCACGTGGCCTTCCATCGTTATAGCTAGGAGCCGATTCCCGGTGTAGGTTGAGTTGGTCGAGTCCCTCGAGACTCACCTATATCGCATCTTGTCATCTTATCTACGACATAGAGATGTCATAGGTGACCTGAGGACATGGTATGTTTGGTCGAGTCCCTCGAGAGTATATCACCTAATCAGACTTATCTGGTAACGATGTTAATGACTTAACCGAACATCATGATTGGTCGAGTCCCTCGAGGCCATGGTGGTTCGGAAGCCGAACAGGACGGGAATCATAAGGAGTTGTGATTGGCAAGAGTTGTCTACCTTTATGGGCTTAACGTGATTGGTCGAGTCCCTCGAAGTTACGTTAAGACGTCGATTGGATCCTGATCCCCACTAGAGATCCGCCGGGAGTCTCTGATTCACATACCGGAGGGTGTTGTGTGTCTTGCGAAAAATTAGTGGAAGTACATTAAGATAGAAGTCCTTATCTTAATTGTTTAAATTTCTGCAAAGTCTGCATGTTATTTATTTCTGCTACATCTTTTATTTCAGAAAAATGTCGCTTTCAAATCTTTTACGTGGCATACTTGATGCCAACCGCCTCACTAGTCCAAATTATATGGATTGGCTTTGCAATCTTAGAATCATTCTCATGATAGAGAAAATCATATATGTCCTTGATACAGTGATCCCTACACCCGACGAAGGGGCAAGCGAGGATGAGATCGCTCATTATGTGAAGTACTTAGATAATTTCACTCATGCTCAGTGTTATATGTTGGCCTCTATGACTACTGAGTTACAAAGATAATATGAAAATGGATGCTAATTCCATACTCCTGCATCTCCGTAAATTGTTTGAGGAATAGGAAAGAACTTAGCCATATGAGATATCAAAGAGTCTTTTTTGTGCTAAGATGACTAAGGGGACACCAGTTCAGAACCATGTCCTTAAGATGATTGAGTGGATCGAGAAACTCACAGGTCTAGGAATGGTCCTAGAGGATAACCTGTGTGTGGATCTTATGCTTCAGTCCCTACCAGATTCCTTTTCTTAGTTCATAATGAATTTTAATATGAACAAACTTAAGGTGACCCTCCCAGAGCTCCTCAATATGTTGAGAGAAGCAGAGAGCACCATCAAGAAAGAGAAGTCGGTTCTCTACACTGGTGAGACCAGAAAGAAAAGGAAGACTGAGAAGACCCTTAAGAAGGGCAAGGACAAGGGCAAAATGGGTAAGGCAAAGGTTGCCAAGAAAGACCCAACAAAGGACAAAGGTCAGTGATTCTACTGCGATAAAGATGGGCACTGGAATAGGAACTGCAAAGAGTACCTTGCAGAGAGGGCAAAACAGAAGCTTCAGGTACATTCATGATCAGTCTTCATTTATCAGAATCTTATGATAACACATAAGTATTAGATACCGAGAGTGCTTTTATATTTACAATTCATTGCAGGTTCTGGTAGGACTTAGGAGATTGAATAGAGGTGAGATAGACCTTAAGATGGGCAATGGAGCAAAGGTTGCTGTAGTGGCTGTTGGCAAGGTCACCTTACATCTGTCTGGTGGAGCTATTATTATATTAGATGCATGCTATTATGTTCCTTCTATTATCAAAAATATTATTTCCATTTCATGTTTGATAGTTATTAGATATAAATTAGTTTTTAAGAACAATGATTGTTCAATAATATTAGATGATGAGATTATCACGAGAGGAACATTAGATAATAATTTATATATGCTAGATACAACTCCATATATCATGAGTGTAAGTGAGTCTAAGAGGAAATGAGAAATAGAAAACCAGACTGGAAAGAGTATTAAAACTATTCGATCAGATCGAGGAGGTGAGTACTTGAGTATAGAGTTCACCCAGTTCCTTAAAGACTATGGGATATTATCCCAATAGACACCTCCTTATATACCACAGCTTAATGGTATATCAAAAAGGAGGAATCGCACACTGTTAGACATGGTGCATTCCATGATGTGTTTCGCCGACCTACCCATCTTATTATGAGGATATGCCATAGAGACCGTAGCTTACCTTCTGAACAGAATTCCAATTAAGTCAGTGATGTCTACTCCATATGAGATATGGAATGAGAAGAAGCCCGATCTTAAGATTGTTAAGATTTGGGGCTGCCCTGCTCACGTTAAGAGACACAACCATGACAAATTGGAATCTAGGGCGGAATGGTGCAAGTTCATGGGATACCCTAAAGAAACTTGTGGGTATTATTTCTATCACCCTGAGGACCGAAAGATCTTTGTAACCAAGAGAACAGTGTTCCTTGAGAAGGAACACATTCTTGGTGGAGACAGTGGGAGCATGATAGAGTTGAGCGAGGTTGGAGAACCTAGCTCAAGCACCATTTCAGAATCTGTTCAGATACCTAACACACAAGTTCCAACTTTACGTAGGTCCAATAGAGTATCTCATCCTCCTAAGAGATATGTGAGACATATCAGAGGAGAGGATGTTGAGGATATTGATCCTCAGACCTACGAGGAGGCTATTATGAGCATAGACTTCGGGAAATGGCAAGAAGCCATGAATTCAGAAATGGTTTCCATGTACTCCAACAAGGTTTGAAACCTAGTTGATGCACCCGAGGGTATTGTACCCATTGGTTGCAAGTGGATCTTTAAAAAGAAGATTGGAGTAGATGGAAAGGTAGAGACCTATAAAGCAAGGCTAGTGGCTAAGGGGTATCATCAAAGGTAAGGTGTTGACTATGACGGAACTTTCTCACTTGTAGCCATGCTAAAATCCATTCAAATTCTATTGGCTTTTGCAGCACACTATGATTATGAGATCTGACAGATGGACGTCAAAATCGCATTCCTTAATGGCAACCTCGAGAAGGAAGTGTATATGATACAGTCTGAAGGATTCGTGTCCAGGGATAACCCATATAAGGTGTGTAGGTTGCTTAGGTCCATTTATGGATTGAAGCAAGCTTCTCGAAGTTGGAACATAAGATTTGATGAGGCGATCAGATCTTATAACTTCGTTAAGAACGAAGATGAGCCTTGTGTGTACAGGAAAGTAAGTGGGAGCACTATCACCTTTTTGGTATTATATGTGGATGACATCCTGATCATTGGGAATGATGTATGAATGCTCTCCACAGTAAAGACTTGGTTATCTAGGCACTTCTCCATGAAGGACTTAGGGGAAGCATCCTGCATATTGGGGATACGGATCTATAGAGATAGATCTAAGAGGATGCTTGGCTTGTCCTAGTTCAGGTACGTAGACACTATTGTCAAAAGGTTTGGCATAGAAAATTTCAAAAGAGGTCTTATACCAATAAGACATGGAATATCACTTTCTAGGAGTATGTCCCCAAAGACTCCTAAAGAAAGGGCACACTAGATATGATATCATATGCATCAGCGATAGGATCTATCATGTATGCTATGCTATGTACCAGGCCTGATATAGTGCATACTCTAAGTGTCACGAGCAGATATCAGGCAGATCCAAGCTTGGAGCATTGGAAAGCAGTAAAATATATCCTTAAGTACTTGAGAAGGACTAAGGATCTTTTACTGGTATATGGAGGTAGTAGCCTCAGGGTTGAGGGCTACATGGACTCGAGCTTCCATCGATGTCGATGATAGCAAGTCTAATTCAGGGTATGTGTTCACCCTGAATGGAGGAGCAGTATGCTGGAAGAGTTCTAAGCAGGACATTACTGCTGACTCGACCACAGAGGCGGAATACATTGCTGTGACAGAGGCAGCAAAGGAGGGAGTCTGGATGAAGAGGTTTATCACAGACCTAGGAGTCATGTCGAGCAGCGAGGATATGATTCCCTTATATTAAGATAACTATGGGGTGATTACTCAAATAAGGGAACCCGGGTCTCATCAGAAGTGTTTTGAGGAGGTTCTAGCTTATTAGAGAGATCATGGCTCAAAAAGATGTAGTAATGGAAAGAGTTCAATCCGAAGATAACATTGTAGATCCATTGACAAAGCCATTAACTCAGATTATCTTTGAGTGTCATAGTGGTCTGATGGGGATAAGACATTTTGGTAATTGGCTTTAGGTCAAGTGGGAGATTGCTAGTTATAGGTGCCATACAAGCCAATCACATGAGTGATTACACCTGTAATACGCTGCGTCAATCTCTTTGCTTATGATTATTGGCATTATCTCACATTATCTAGATGTATATTGTGATGTCCTTGGATCTGTGCAATGGGAATTGGATCGTGATGAGATTACGATAATGAGACCGATTCACCTTTAAATACAGACCCTAAATTATCCTGGTCATCGGTTACTCGAGAAGGACATCGAGATAACCGGATAGACTAGTGTGCTGTATATCCGTTCATATGATGGAGATCGTTGATCTCATAGCTACTCGTATGGGGATACTAAGGGTACAGTGCAGGTGCTCATTGGAGAATGAGTTCATTGATTGATCCGCCTATGGAATGCTGGATGGTTATTGATACCTCACGTCAGACAGTGATTCCGTAATCCTAGTTGTGTATCTGGTCCTTAGACTTGAGACACCAAGGATATCCTATATGAGTACTCCACTCTTTGATACAGGACTTATAAGTTTGGAAAGCTCCAGATCTAGTACAATTAGTCATTGGGAGTGGTAGCCAACCTTACGAGGGCTATTGAGTATTAATAGAGGATCCCACTCTTGGTATCATGAGAGGAATATCCTATGTGTTCTTGCTCGAACAAATCCTTGGCCAAGGTTATTCAGATTGAGAGAGAAAGAGTTCTCCGGGAGAATCCGACAAGAGCAAGACTCGAGGAGAGACCGTATGGGCCTGATAGCACCATGCCCGGTATAGGGTATCTGGGATATTAGATGGATGAGAGATTATAGATACACGGTAACTGAGGACAGATAGATCCAAAGGATTGGATTCCCTTGTATCGTTTGGGGGCCGCGACGTAGTGGCCTGGTACGCCCACAATCGATGAGTTGGGTGAATTATTATAGAGATAATAATTCACTAAGTCAGAAGGAGTTCTGACAAGTATGACTTACTACCAGCTCGATATTAGGCCTAGAGGGTTACACACATATGGTAGGTGTTACGACGGGTAGAGGTTCGGATATGAGATATCCGCTGAACCTCCTATCTTATTGGATATCCATTAGGCCCTTGAATTATTAGATCCTGAGATGAGATCCAATAATTGCTAATAAGAGATTATTAGGTAGAAACCCACTAATCCTAGAGGCTTGGGTAATTGGATGGAGATCCAATACCCAATAGGGCAAAAGATCCATTAGGATTTTTCAAAGGGCCTCTATAAATAGGAGGGAACCAAAGCTCTATAGGTTGAGGGTTTTTTTGGTAGCCACCTCCTGTTCTCCTCTTCCCATAGAGAGAGGTGCATCGTCGCAATCCTTACCGTGTGGATACCGCTAGAGAGGAGGACGCTTGATTTCCTTCATCCTCTCCCACAGATCTGCAGGAATTCAGGGATATACGATCTCCCTAGGTATCTTCTTTTGCACGTACAGTTTTGCAGATTTGTTTTTGACGCACCGATCTTTGCACAATGATGGAAACTTTCTACGAAAAATCTAGGGTTTTGTTTTTTGTTTTTTCGCTGCGCATGTGATGTCACTCCACATGACGGATTTCCCAACATGACCGACCCTCGTCCATAGGTATAAAAGCCAACCCCTTTACCAACGCCACGGGGGAGGCACTTCAAATACCCAACTTGTAACTTCACTCAACATTGACTTGGGCTTCGGAGGGGTCGAGTCAGGAAATCTCCCTCTCGACCTTGACGTTTGTGCAAGAACCAATAACAAAGTAGTAGCAACCCACCGAGGGAGAACCACACTTGGGAGACGATGCCTGGACCCAACCCGACCTGAAGCTTGCCTCCACCCGAGCAATCGCATGGGCAACCTTGCATATCCGAGACTGGACCGAGCCGTACTGACACCTCGGCTATGGCGTAAAGGTTTACTAACATTTTAGCGCTAGAAGGAGGGCCCGATGTCGCAAGATCATTCCTAGCCAAGCAACTAGGGCAAACACCCGGGAGAAGAGTCACTCTCGACACATTCAGCTTTCGAATTCAGAGGATAGCTCCCACCTCTCCCAAATCTAGAAGGAAATGCCTCCACTGTGACCCCGACCCGCTACTGGTGACTGTTCATCGATCCTAGGCTGTCACCCCCTGGGACCACTATGCTTGCTTAGCAATCGACGTTACCGCAACCACCGCAATGGGATTTGTCGGCTCCTGTCCTTGCTCCATCGCTGACCCCTCAGTAGCCCACTGCGGTGGATGTTGCACCCTCGTGCAAAGAGCTATTGGGAAACCCGAGGCCTACACCTGAGCACAACGCTCCAGACCTTCGATGATCCTACCCGACTGCCCTTGGGCCTGATACGCTATCGTCTGATTCAGCGGACTCTTTCCAAGCTTAGTTGTGCTTGGTCAATTGACATCTTGATGAGGTTCAAAAGGAATTTCACTAGTCCAAGAAAGAGCTCGGTGAGGCCCCCCTTGTCGGATCCCCTTTCGGCCAAACAGTACTCCTGTGGTGCACCTCGGCTAAACAGTGCCCGAGTTGTGCACCTTAGCCAAACTGTGCCCCCATGGTGCACCTCGGCCAAATAGTGCCAGAGTTGGGCACCTTGGCCAAATAGTGCCCCGATGGTGCACCTCAGCCAAATAGTGCTTAAGTTGTGCACCTCGGCCAAACAGTGCCCAAGTTGTGCACCTCGGTCAAATAGTGCCCCAATAGTGCACCTCGGCCAAACGGTGCCTGAGTTGTGCATATTGGCCAAACAATGTCCGAGTTGGGCACCTCGGCCAAACAGTGCCCCAATGGTGCATCTCGGCCAAATAGTGTCCGAGTTGTGCACCTCGGCCAAACAGTGCCCGAGTTGTGCACCTTGGCCAAATAGTGCCCCAATGGTACACCTCGGCCAAACGGTGCCCGAGTTGTGCACCTCGACCAAACAGTGTTTGAGTTGCGCACCTTAGCCAAACAGTGCCCGAGTTGGACACCTCGGCTAAACAATGCCCCAATGGTGCATGTCGGCCAAACAGTATCCCAATGGTGCACCTCGGCCAAACAATGCCCGAGTTGTGCACCTCGGCCAAACAGTACCCACATGGTGCACCTCGGCCAAACAATACCCATGTGGTGCACCTCACTGTGCCCGAGTTGTGTACCTCGGCCAAACAGTACCCCCATGGTGCACCTCAGCCAAATAGTGCTCAAGTTATGCACCTCGACCAAGTAGTGCCCCCATGGCGCACCTCGGCTAAACAGTGCCCCCATTGTGCACCTCGGCCAAACAATGCCCAAGTTGTGCACCTTGGCCAAATAGTGTCCGAGTTATACACCTTGGTCAAATAGTGCCCCAATGGTGCACCTCGACCAAACAGTGCCAAAGTTGTATACCTCGACCATGATAGAATAAAAATATAATCGTGAAAGCTGATTTTGATTAGTACAATATAAGTTCTATTTATACAAGTCAGGAGGGAGGATTTTCCTCAACAAACCAGTGGGATTTCCTCATGCAATTTGAGAAAATCTTATCCGCTATCATACCCCCGCAAGATAGTGCTTCTATCAAGGATACCAATCTTGGATCGATGTAATATAAATAGTTTACGAGCAAGAGATTTCGTGAATGAGTCTGCTAGTTGATCAATCGTATGTACATGAGAGACATGTAGTTGATGTTTGATAACTTGATCTCGCACGAAGTGGAAGTCGATAGCGATGTGTTTCATGCATGAGTGGAATACTGGATTGGCACATAAGTAGGTAGCTTCAATATTATCACAATATATTGTAATAGGAAGGGTAAAGTTGACGTTGAGTTTCTTAAGGAGATTTGTGACCCAATTGAGTTCAGTAGTAGCTGTAGCGATGACACGGTATTCAGCTTCAGTCGTAGACCGTACGATTGTCTTTTGCTTCTTAGAACTCCAATTGATAGAATTAGCTCCAAAGAAAATAATATACCTTAACGTAGAAGTTCTATCATCAAAGTTCCCCACCCAGTCAGCATCAACAAAGGTATGGAGATTAGGTGGGGTGTGTTTACGGAGAAAGAGGCCATGACGAAGGGTCCTTTTAAGATATCACAAAATTCATTTGACGACAGACCAATGCGTAGTAGATGGCTGGTGCATGAATTGGAACAACTTATTGATTGCAAATGAGATATCTGGACGGGTGAGAGCCAAGTACTTGTCAGTATTGAGTAGAGATTATGTAGCTCCTCGGTGGATGATCGTCGTCGGACAATAAGAAAAGGGTTCACTATCGTGAGGTCAAGGGTGAGTGCTTACTGCAGACTCATGATGCCCTGGACGTACCTCGCTCCGATGAGAACGAACTGACCAATGAATCTAATGGAGAGCGGCACTGGTGAGCACAGAGCTATGGCAGCAGAGACTACTCTGCTTCTGTTGCACCGCAGAAGGGAACGCTAGCGCTACAAGGGCTTGACGGTTGGCGGCGGTGGTGGCGCGGTTGGGAGTAGCACCGGCGGCCCTTCTCACGTTGCAGTAGCCGATGGGATGATCACACGACCGGAGGCTGCGATGGTGGTGGTTGCGGGCCGGATGGCTACGACGGCTGGGTTGCGTGGTAGGGGAAAGGGAAGAGCAGCGGCAGTGGTGGATGCCGAGGTCAGCGGTTGCATTCTTCTGTATTGTTTCACTACAGAACAGGGGCGATTGTGGCTGTAGATCACTATAGCTGAGGCAGTGAGGGGGAAGAGATCGTTGGCCAGGGGGGACAACGATGGCGATGGGTTGTGTGACCGCTAGTTGAAGTAGCGACGGAGGAGGTGTGTGGGCTGAGAAGCAGCAGGAGTTACTGTCGAGATCAGTGGCTGCGATGGTGATGGTCGCGGGGGGAAAGAGCAGGGGCGGCGAGGATGGTCATTGGCAGCGACGACGGTGGAGAGGTCGGGCCAAGAAGCAACGGTAGAGGGGGTGGTCCGCTGGCCGGAACAGCGGAGAGAAAGCTTCCGCCAGTGGAAGTAGTGGAAGCAAGGGGCGGAGGAGGAAGAGTCGGTGAGGAGCGAACTTAATCTAGGCAAGATGCTCTGATACCATGATAGAATAAAAATATAATCGTGAAAGCTAATTTTGATTAGTACAATATGAGTTCTATATATACTGGTCAGGAGGGAGGATTTTTCTCAACAAACCAGCGAGTTTTCCTCATGTAGTTTGAGGAAATCTTATCTGCTATCAGACCAAACAGTGCCCCCATGGTGCACCTCGGCCAAACAGTGCTTGAGTTGGGCACCTCAGCCAAATAGTGCCCCAATGGTGCACCTTGACCAAATAGTGCCCCAATGGTGCACCTCGGCTAAACAGTGCCCGAGTTACGCCTCGTGGCCAGTCCAACGTCTGAGTCACGCCCGAGCCACGCCTTGCGGCCACTCCAACGTCCGAGTCGCATCTCGACTAGTCCAACACCCGAGCCATGCCTCGTGACCAGTCCAACATCCGAGTCGCATCTCGACTAGTCTAATGCCCGAGCCATGCCTCGCGACTAGTCCAACGTCCGAGTAGCATCTCGGCCAGTCCAAAGCCCGAGCCATGCCTCACGGCCAGTCCAACATCTGATTCGCATCTCGGCCAGTCCAACGCTCGAGCTATGCCTCGCGGCCAGTCCAACATCCGAGTCACATCTTGGCCAGTCCAATGCCCGAGCCACGTCTCGAGGCTAGTCCAACATCCGAGTCGCATCTTGGCTAGTCCAACGCCCAAACCACATCTTACGGCAAGTCCAACGTTCGAGTCATGATGGGGTATTCAACTTTACGCCGTGGCCTCGGGGCTGTCGCAGTTGGGTTCGGGTCCGAATGCGCAGGGGTCGCCTCATCGATCTCCGGGGAGGAAGCCGACGTCGGGTCGGGTGAAGCCGATCATCCGCTCGGTCGGGATCGGTTCCTTCTTCTGGTGGCCAGCTCGCAGCATGCCCTTCGGTTCCTGCACATAGGTCGGGTCGGGGGTTTCCCGCCCCGACCCCTCCGAAGCTTAAGTTAGCGTAGGGTGAGGGAGGGTTAAGTGTTTCAGAGAGAGATAGAGAGAGAGAGAGAGTTCTTGGCTGCCAGCGTCTCCAGGTCGGTGCTACTCCTCTCTGCGATGGGAGCTCGGAGCTTGGCTGCTGCCATGCAGCGATGGGAGTTCGACAGCTATTACACAGCGATGGGAGCTCGGAGCTTGGCTGCTGCCATGCAGTGATAGGAGCTCGGAGCTTGGCTGCTGCTATGCAGCGATGGGAGCTCGGCTGCTGCTATGCAGCGATGGGAGCTCGGCCACTTGTCAGGAGAGTTTTCTTCCTCTTCTATTCTTCTTCCCAGCGCCCCCTCTCTTCCTCTTCTTCGCAGAGGCTTTATAGGGAAGATTACTATTGGTGATGTGCCCCTCTGCAGGGTCGTACTCTGATGGCGTCTGAACCTGGGTGGACCTGTGGATGACCCGGTTTTCCCGGGATGGTGACGTGCATCGGTCGGCGTCCGGGCTGTCATGTCCCCTGTTTTATTACCCTCATCAAGTCACATCTCGGCCACTCTAAAGCCCGAGCCACACCTCGCGGCCACTCCAATGTCTGAGTCGTATCTTGGCCAGTCCGACGCCTGAACCACGCCTCACGGATAGTCCAACATCCGAGTCACATTTTGGCCGGTCCAACGCCCGAGCCATGCCTCATGGCCACTCTAACGTTCGAGTCGCATCTTGGCTAGTTCGACGCCTGAGCCATGCCTCATAGCTAGTCCAACATCCGAGTCACATCTCGGCTAGTCTAACGCCCGAGCCATGCCTCGCGGCTAGTCCAACATCCGAGTCGCATCTCAGCTAGTCCAACGCCTGAGCCACGCCTTGCGACGAGTCCAACTTCTGAGTCGCATCTCGGCCAGTCCAACACCTGAGCCACACGGCCACTCCAACGTCCGAGTCGCATCTCAACCGGTCTGATGCCCGAGCCACGCCTCATGGCCAATCCAATGTCTGAGTTGCATCTTGGCCAGTCTAACGCTCGAGCCACGCCTCGCGGCCAATCCAACGTCCGAGTTGCATCTCGGCCAGTCCATGCCCAAGCTACGTCTCGTAGCCAATCCAACGTTCGAGTCGCATCTCGGCCAGTCCAATGCCCGAGCAACGCCTCGCGACCAATCCACCGTTCGAGTCGCATCTCAATCAGTCCAATGCCCGACCATGCCTCCTGGCCAATCCAACGTCCGAGTCGCATCTTGGGTAGTCCAACACCTGAGTCACACCTCTTGGCCAATCCAACGTTTGAGTCACATCTCGGCTAGTCCTACACTTGAGTAGTGTTGCTCAACCAATCCGACTCCCGAATAAGAGCTCTCGATCAACCAATGACCAAACTAACAATCCCAACGCAACAACTAACCCAGCTAGAGAAAAACACCAAGCCATGCCCGAAGCCCCTGCACAAGGAACCTGGGGCACACCTCTTTGAGGGGGGAGAGAATGATACAGCATATTTTGGCACTATCCACATGGCAACGGTCAGCCACCACATCAATGCCAACAAAAAAGCCCTATGCTCCGCATAGCTCGGTTGGCGCTCGTGCAAGCCGACCGCCCGAAGAATCGACAACCATTAACGAATCATGTATGACCGACCCTTGTCCACAGGGATAATAGCCGACCCCCTGACCAACGCCAGAGAGGGAGGCACTTCGAAACACCCAACTCCGAACTCCACTCAATACTGACTTGGGCTTCGGAGGGGTTGAGTCGAGAAATCCCCCTCCCGACACCGACCTTTTTGCAAGAACCAACAACGAAGCAGTAGCAACCCATCGAGGGTGAATTGCACTTGGGAGACGACGCCTGGACCCAACCTGACCCGAAGCTCGCCTCCACCCGAGCGACCGCGTTGGCAACCTTGCACATTCGGGACTGGACCGAACCATGCTGACACCTCGGTCATGGTGTAAAGGTTCACCAACAGCCCAAAATTGCTTCCAAATGCTTATACAAGGACACACTAGTAAGTTGCTGAACTACTACTACTAGCTTCCATTGCTACAAAAGTTTGGATCCATTGTAATACATACGAATCACAAGCATGCAAAACTATGCATAATGAAGCTAACAAGACCATATTCTTTGTCGATTCTGTAACTTGACTAAAATTTATGTAGGCACAAAATGATCCGAGGATCCTATTATTATCATATGAAACTTGAATGGTAAATTTCGGATCCTTTCATGTGATCTAGGCTTGCATAGTGATGTTGAAAAGAACGAAGAAGAGAAAGGTGGAAGTCAACAGGCAATAAGCCATGGTAAACCATATTCCTACGATTTTTACTTTCCTTCACGCCATTATTTTCCCAAGGTATGCCTACTTCCTCTGTCACTAAATCAACCAAAGGAATTCTTACGGTGTGACATCTCAATATCTTCATATGCTGTGATAGATAATGTGCTAATGCTCATGCTATAAAGCTTCTAGTGATTTATGATATCCGATAAAATAGCAATTATTATACAACGGATTTTTTTTTCTTAGTGAAGAATTTGTTGTTGCTCAACAACTCTTCCCCGTCATTAGTATTGATGATATATATTTAGAGTCCCTTGTTTGCTAATAGTTCTTTTTCTTTTATGTGTAGTGGTGGAATAATTAATAAATGCAGTATATTTCCTGAAAACATATTAGAATTTGTTTTCTTATGTTTCTGGGTGTTTAGTCAAATCACCAAGAATCGATGAGAATTAGCGAGTTAATTAATTTGTTTCAGAAATAAATATTTTTTAAAAAATAATATTATGATTATGTAAATATCAGATAATAAAAAAAAAAAACTAACAACAATAGCATGACTAAGTCTACCAATTTTTCCTTAAGTCTTATATCATCTCATGCACAAGAAGTGTTAATATGTTTTTTTTTTTTTTGTTACATGGAGGTTTTATTTATGATACATGCACATTTGTTTCCTCATGCAGCTTTGATTGTTCTTTACAAATTTCGTGGTCTTTACATAAGATTGAAACAATACTATATCAATTTATAACATAATGCAACCTTCTATTAGGCCATGAAACTAAAGCCTCCGGTCCTATATTTGCAATAAAATAAAGGATTCTTATTATGAAACCTGAACCATATAATATTCTGTGATTTGATTTATAAGGTTTTTTTAGGCTTGTGCCGACTGGGGGTTTACTCAGTAAACCCACGTTCTCCAGATCATTATTGTGATTTGAAATAAGGAAAAGGTCAACTCATTTGAGATTGTCAACAGCTCGAGTGACTTCCACAGTCAAAAATAATATATCGATAGAACAGCTCTCCAGCCTTAATGCTTAAGTCTAGGTTGTCAATACTTTACCAACTCATCACTAAACTCAGTTGTGAAGTTGCAGTACCAACGAAAGAACTTTCATTGAAGTTAAAAAGAAACATAATTTGCTTTAAACACTTACAACAAAATCGTGCATGGACTTGTTTTCGATGGGAAAAAGAACTAACAACATGATGCGTTGACATTTGTGTAAACAGATGATGAAGAGAAAGAGGCTACGGGTGATGGTTCACCACCCCACACATCTTCCTGATCTCCCCCTGGCTTCCCGTGAGCACCTCGATGTGGCCCATCCTCACCATGGCCGCCGCGAACTTGGCCGCCCAAACCGACCCCAGCTTCGCGTCCAGGCGCACCAGCCTCGCCGTCAGCCGGCTCGCCTGCAGCGTCTGATCCGAGAACAGCAGCCCCCTCCGCTTCGCCAGGTTCTTGTAGTACTGGTTGTCCAGCCTGCCCGGCGTCACCGCGTCCAGCGGCAACGTCGTCGGGTCCTTGCTGGTGAAGTCCACGGTGGCAGGCGAGCATCTGCTCTTCAGGTAGGCCGCGAACGCGGGATCCATCGACGGGTCCTGCGGATGGGTGGCGTTGAAGTTGTACAGCCGCCGCGCAAAGGCGGTGCAGTGGGCGCGGCCGATGGAGTGGGCTCCCGACAGCGTCACCATCTCGTCCACCGACAACCCCTTCTTGGCGAAGCTGTCCCGCAGCCCGGCGGCGGTGAGGTTAGGTAAGGGGATCTCGGCGAGAGCCTCCGAGTCCAGTGACACCCTCCCGTCGCGCCTTCCGGCGGGCACAGGATAGTCGATGCCGCCGGCCAGGTAGGCCGAGTCCCGCGCCGCGAAAGCGATGATGTCGGCGCACGACACCGTCGACGGGCAGCTTGCTTCGACGGCCGCCTTCGCTGCGTCGATCACTTCGAAGCCTCGCATGCTGGGGTTGTTGGGTGGCGCGTCCTTCTCCGCAGTGTTCCCCGGAGTCGAATCCAGCAGCAACGAAGCATCACATCCCTGCAACACACACACACACACAACGATGAACCCTTCGCCCTCGTATTCTACGTGCGCAAGCACGGCAATAAGAAGAGAAGAAGGGACGCCGACGTCCATGCACGTACGTACCCTAACGAAGCAGTCATGGAAGTGCATCCGGATAAGCCCAGCGGCGAGGCCGGGGTTGTTGGCCACCGCCTCGCTCACGCTTCTGCGCACGATGGCCTCCGCGGACGGGCACGTCTTCCGGTAGAAACCCAAGTGGAGGGAAGCCGAAGTTGAAGAAGCCATGGCGAGGACCGCCATGAAGACGATCCAACAAGAACGAGAAACGCAACCCATCATCATCTCACCTTAATCTGAAGCTTTTCGTCGCTTGAGCAAGAGTGAGCAAGAAAGATTTGTTTGCTTGGGGGATGCCGAGCCTGATCTCTTGGATTCCCTTTTATAAGCGTCTCACCGAGACGATCATTAAATGGTTGAAAGGTGCAGGTTTACATAGTAAACCACCAATTGGCACGAGCCGTTGACAATCTCAAAAACGAGTCGACCGGTTCCTTGTTTCATTGGCGCAAGAAAGCGTGTACCCGTGAGTTTGGTGAGATTAACTACGGATTAATACTAATTATGCAGTTAAATAAGCTGCAATCACCGCCTACAAAGTGTTCGACGTCATGTCACGTAGCCAATATCATTCATTTGTGGCGGCAAAAATCTTTCCTTTCATTATAAAGCCTGTGAACGTAATCTAAGAAGACCAAGTTAGGTGATGATCGAGTATTTGATTTAATCAATGTAGCCGAGTTCACATATTGCAAGCAAAGAACAACTTGGCCTCTGAAAATTTCACACATATGGGCCTATTTATTAGGATCGTGAGAGGTGACATCACATCTAGAGGTGTTCAAAGATGACCGAGTCATGCAAGAAACAAGAATATTCATTATTGTATTCCCAATGTTGGTGAGACAAAAAAATAGCGAGTAAGTTTACCGTTCTAAGCCATCATTTAAATCATATATTTAAAATATTTTTATTTTAAATAAGTGTCAAACATGGAATTTGAATCTAGAAATAACGACAAGTTTCTTCATCAATTAAGTTAGTGCAAATCTCTAAAATTTTAGTTTAACCCTTGGAGTCCCTATCGATCCTTGATTTGATCCAACTAAATGGCTGGACATAGTATCTAAATATTGTTTTTATAATGATCTAGATAAGAAAGAATGATATTAGTGAGAAAATTATCTTCAAAAACCACTCATAGTCCCGACGGAGTTCATCGGTAGTAGCAACTACTCGTCTCCCACATTATAAACGGTATGTGACGGCTGCCAAAGGTGATATCACTTTCTTACTGATCCCTCTGTAGGATATTATTATTCTTTGCTATTCTATTTTAACCGAGCTTCTTGTCCCGACTTTAAATCCCGCTGACTAAAAGATGACATGTTAGATACGTGATCACTATATAAGATCCCACTCATTCTTTTTATGTATAAAAATATATTTCAGACAGTGGGGTTTTTTTTTCTTTCAAATCACTCGAAGTCCTATTTGAGAATATCAAATTATTAGTTTGAATGTTAAAGGAATCAGAACGAGTAATACTTTCGAGTTACTCAAGACCCATCTCGGACAGACTTCGAACGTTCTTACGCATACGAGTTCGAATCATGTCAGGTTGATCAAGACATCAATGATATTTTCTCTTAATAATATAATGTTAGGAGGGCCTAATTTCGTAGAAACGTTCACCCTCCAATCCTCTCAATAAATGCTCCAACAAGGAAGCCTCATTTCCAATTAGCACTTTTACTCATGGGGAGCAATTGTTGTCTTTCTCACATATAAATGTTGAATTCCAGATTTTGATGATGAAATCAATTGATGAGTTAGTGATCTAATATATGTTTTGAGAAAAGTGATATAAGATTAACTTCGATTATAAAAATACAAAACAATTGAAGTAGAAGAATCATATATTCAGATAAACCAATGACATACCAAGCAATATAGAATTCTTGTATTTAGTCGTTTATATATTGATTATCAAAGGTTACGTTTAAATTAATTTAGTTTTTTGTGTAACTATACTAACTCAATTAAAGGCTCATTGGGCCTGAACTGAGGTTGATTTGGGTCAATTGAGAGACCCATTCAATGACCCATAATTGGGTCAGGTGGTGGCACCGCCAGACCAAGCGGTGGAACCACCTATGAGCTGGAAAGTAAAGCACATGGTCTCCTATGTTGCTAGGTAGTAGTATTGCCCAAAATAAGCTATGGGACTACCATCAATTAATGCTGATAGGTGGTGGTACCATCCAAGATAGCGATAATATCACTAGAACCTGGTCTCCTAGGCTTTGTCAGGTGGTAGTACCGCTCAGTACAGACAGTGGTACTGCTAGTACCCTGAAGACTTGAAATTTAAATTTTTGCTCTATTTTTGAAGACATTTGAGGTTTATAAATCCCCTACTCATTTTGTTGGGTACACATAAGAAATAGTGAACTAAAAAACTAATGAATCAAAGTTATAAACTCTTAAAAAATTGTTGAGTGTTCTCCTCCCCTTTTAAAAGTTTAGATTTCTGTCTAAATGAGGTGTGAGACTTATAAAGGCTCTCTCTTAAACCTGTGAAAAAGAAAAATTATTGTAACAAGGGTAGTTGGGGCCTATTGAAAGAAGATCGTTAGTGGAAGCTAATAGTCTCAATGGAAGAGGAATTTGAAGTGGATGTAGGTCACGACGACCGAACCACTATAAATCTAGTGTGCATTTTCTTTCTACACTTTATTGATATTACTTTTTGATTTAATTATTTATTACACATACTCTAAGTCAAGCTCACTTTTGATATTGATTTTCATTGAATGAAAATTTTAAAATCGTTGAAAGTTTACAAAAGCACTAATTCACCCCCTCCTCTTAGTGTCACTACGATCCTAACAATGAATGCATCCACCTCGGTGTAGATGTCGATGAAGTACATGTGTGTGATTAGTGACCCAAGGCCCTCACCCCCGAGGAGAAACTTGCACCATTTGCTCATCCCCGCTAAGGTATATCTAACCTTCACCCATTAAGTATAGATGCACATGAGCCTTGTTGTAAGATATTATTTAGCTCTTGCCTTAGCTAACACAATAAGTGGCACTACCATCTCAGTCACGACCAACATCTCAACAGCCACTAGCAATGGCATCCATCAAATCCCTCATAACCGACATGATACCAACATCTTAAGACCGCTCGAGGCTTGCAGAACTATTAGTTGAAGGAATTCCCCACTTCTCAATAGTGGAGCTTGGTGCACCACCACACCACCACTCTACTCTAAGCAAATCCAAGACCCAATAAGTGAATTCAATGGATAGTTCCATGAAGGTCCCATTGAGGTAAATGGACTAATACCTAGATGAGATATGATAGGAGTTCCAATAGTCCAGGGGGAGAATATGATTGATCCCACCTCAGGTCGATCTTCAGTCACCCAAAATATCCAAGAGGAACCAATCTCCACCAACTTTCATCTCCCATCGTTGGAAGCCTTTGATGATAATATTAATCTAGTTCAACACACTATTGCTTTTCGCACCTAGATGTCTCTCTACGACACCTCGGATGCTTTGATGTGTTGCATGTTCCCAACAATACTGAAAGGCCCAGCGCAAAAGTGATATACTCATATGAAACTACTCTCGATTGACTTCTTTGCTTAGCTCGTAAAAGAGTTTGAACTCTCGGTCATTAGTGAAGAGGCTGATGATGACCATACTCGAGGTCCTCTAATAGGCTAGCCAATTTATAAATGCTAAGGCAATTGTCTCAGGTAAGCATGAGGAGACATGCAAAATGCCACAGCTAGAGTGACCACCGTTGTTTCCTACCTCGAAATCACCTCAGCGAAGAAGAGAGACTAACTTGAGCTGCCACACCCAAGACCTGAGTTGACCCTACTTAATATGACAAGAATATCAAAGTCAACTCAAGTCCAAGTATTACCACTTCAACTGTGACCAAAACCATGACATGGAAGAATGTCATGATTTGAAGAAGCAAATCAAAGAGCTCATTCATCAGGAGCACCTTGAAAGATTCATTCAGACAATATGGGAACCTTCACCCTGACCTCAAGGCTCGGTAGAGAGGTAGATCGATATCATCATTGGGGGACCTACTTTATGAGAGGATAGCACATCAGGTCACAGAGTCTATGCTCGAGCCACCATCAAGAAGTGCCCGAGGTCGAAAGATGATTCAGAAATAACCTTCAAAGATGAGGAGACATGTTATCTCAACCCAAACTATAATGATTCCCTAATGGTTTCTATAAGGATGATTAACGCTTGAGTAAAGAATATCATGATCGACACAAGTAGCTCTTGCTAGTCATGGGTGCCTTACAAGCCAATCACGTGAGTGATGACACGTGTGATATGATCCACACTCTTTTTGTTTATTATTTATTTAGTAATTTTCTTACTTTATATTACCTATTTCTTATATTGTGGTATCCATGAATCTGTATAATCGGAATTAGATCGTGATGAGATCACGATAATGAGACTAATTCGCCTTTAAATATAAACCCTAAATAATCCCGGTCATAGGTTACTCGAGAGGGACATCGAGATAACCAGACAGACTAATATACTATATATTCATCCATATGATGAAGGCAGCTAATCTCATAACTGTTCATGTGGGGATACTAGGGATACAGTGTAGGTGTGCATTAGAGAATGAGTTCACTGATTGATCTGCTCACGAAATGTTGGATGGATAATGATACCTCATTATCAAGCAACGATTCTGTTGTCCCAGTTATGTGTCTGGTCTTTAGACTTAAGACATCAAGGATGTCATGTATGAATACTCCACTCTTTGATACTAGACTTATAGGTCTAGAAGTTTTAGATCTAGCACAACCGATCATCGGGAGTGACAACCAATCTTACGAGGATAATTGAGTGTCATAGAGGATTATCCACTCTCTATGTCATGAGAGGAATATCATATGTGTTCTTGCTCAAGCAAATCCCTAGTCAGGGTCATTCGGATTGAGAAAGAAAGTTCTATAAGAGAATCTAATTAGAGCAAGACTGAGTGGAAACAGTATGAGCTTCACAACACCATGTCTTGCTAGTTATAGGTGCTCTACAAGCCAATCACATGAGTGATGGCACTTATAATACGCAGTGTCAATCTTTTGCTTATGATTATTGGTATTTTCTCACATTATCTAGATGTATATTGTGATATCCTTGGATCTGTGCAAGGGGAATCAGATCATGATGAGATCACGATAATGAGATCGATTCACCTTTAAACATATACCCTAAATAATCCCGGTCATAGGTTACTCGAAAGGAACATCGAGATAACCGGATAGACTGGTGTACTATATACCCGTCCATATGATGGAGGTAGTTGGTCTCATAGCTACTCATGTGGGGACACTAAGGGTATAGTGCAAGTGCTCATTAGAAAATGAGTTCACTGATTGATCCGCTCATGGAATGCTGGATGGTCGTTAGACAATGATTCCGTAGTCTTAGTAGTGTATTTAGTCCATAGACTTGAGACACCAAGTCCTGTATGAGTACTCCACTCTTTGATACAAGACTTAAAGGTTTGGAAGTTTCAAATCTAGTACAACCGGTTATTGAGAGTGGCAGCCAACTTTACGAGGGCTATTGAGTGTCAATAGAGGATCATCCACTCTTGGTATTATGAGAGGAATATCCCATGTGTTATTGTTTAGGCAAATCCCTAGCCAAGGTCATTCGGATTGAGAGAGAAAGAGTTCTCCGGGAGAATCCGATTAGAGCGAGACTCGAGTGGAAACCGTATGGACCTGATAGCACCATGCTTGATATACGGTCTCTGGGATATTAGATGGATGAGGGACTATAGGTACATGGTAACTAAGGGTAGATAGGTCTAAAGGATTGAATTCCCCTGTATCGTCTGGGGACTACGGCGTAGTAGCCTAGTACGTCCGCAGTCGATGAGTCGAGTGAATTACTATAGAGATAATAATTCACTAAGTCAGAAGGAGTTCTGACATGTATGACTCACGGCCATCTCGATATTAGGTCTAGAGGGTCACACACATATGGTAGGTGTTGCAACGAGTAGAGGTTCGGATATAAGATATCCATCAGAGCCTCTATCTTATTGGATATCCAATAAGCCCATATATTATTGGATCCCATGGATGAGATCCAATAAGAATTAGATTATTGGGTAGAGACCCATTGATCTAAGAAGCTTGGGTAATTGGATAAAGATCCAATACCCAATATGGTTGGATCCATTAGGGTTGACAGAGGGCCTCTATAAATAAGAGGGAATCAAAGGGTTTTTCTTGGTACCCACTTTTTATTCTTCTCTCTCCAAAAGAGGAGCATCGTTGCAGTCCCTGCCGTATGGATACCGTTAGAGAGGAGGGTGCTTGATCTCCTTCATCCTCTCCTATAGATCTATAGGGACTCAGGGATATACGATCTCCCTAGGTACTATCATTCTTCTTACACACGTAGTTTTCAGATTTACGAATTTGTTTTTGATGCACCGATCTTCGCACAACGACGGAACCTTTTACGAAAATCTAAGGTGTTTTATTTTCTGTTCTTCCACAGCGTATGAGATGTCGCTCTCTTGGATTTCCCAACATGCTTGATATATGATCTTTAAGATATTAGATAGATGAGAGATTATATATACAAGATAATTGAGGACAGACAAGTCTAATAGATTAGTTCCCTTGTATTATATAGGAACTATGACATAATGGCCTAGTATATTCGTAGTTAATTAGTCGAGTAAATTGTTACGAATATAATATTTTACTAAGCCAGAAGGAATTCTGATAGATATAATTCACGGTCAGCTCGATATTGGGTATAGAGGGTCATACACATAGGTAGGTGTTGCAACGAGTAAAGGTTCAAATATGAGATATCCATAAGAGTCTATATTTTATTGGATATCCAATAAGCTTCTAAATTATTGGATCCCATGGATGAGATTTAATAAAAGTTTATGAGAGATTATTGGGTAGAGATCCACTAATCTAAGAGATTTGGATAGTTAGATGAAGATCCAATACCTAATAGGTAGAATACATTATGGTTAAGCTGACAGGGGACCTTTATAAATAGAAAGGAAACAAAGGGCCATAGGCTATACTCATTTTAGCTGCCACCTCCTATACTCCTCTCTCTCTCTCCTCCTTAGCCAGCAACTCCTGTTTGGGATGTATGGACAACAAGAAGGGCCAACCCCTTCTTGATCCTGTGGTGCGCATGGAAAGGAGGATTGTGCAGCGATTTGAGGAGTATCTTCGCAGCCTCTACCATGTGGATCACCACTAGAGAGGAGGGAAATTGGCCTCCTTCATCCTCTCCCATAGATCTATAGGATTTCAGGAATATACGATCTCCTTAGATAACACACATCTCTAAATACGCACAGTTTTTCGATTTTGTAATTTTTACGTATTAATCTTCGCACGACGATGAAATCTTCTTTTTTTTTTATAGAAATCTATAAATTTTCTTTTCTATTCTTCCACTGCACATGTGATGTCGCCCTAGGTTTCCCAATAGCTCTACTGATATCCTCTACTTTAATGTTTTTCAAAAATATAGGCTCTCGATTAATGATCTCTCTTATGACGTCTTCACTGATGGGTTTTATGGGTGACTCTATTTCCTTTCTTGGGACCATGAGCCTACACATCACATTTGGTAAAGAAACCTACTCTAAAACATTGATGACTAAGTTTATGGTGATCGATATTCACTCGACGTACAATATGATCATAGGTTGACCCACACTCAATAGACTAAGGGTTGTGGTGTTGATATATTATATAGTGATGAAGTTCCCAACATGAACTGACAATGTGGAGCTAAGGAGCGATCCGAAGGAGTCCCGTTAGTGCTATATGACACTAATTTTCTTACCAAAGAAAGCCCGATCTAAGACACCACCATTGAACCATCAAGATTTCACCGAGTCCTTTCCATATTTGAGGCCTATGGAGTCATTAGTAAAAGAACCCCTAGGCAAGGCTCATCTTGATAATGTTGTTAAAGTCGAGGCAACACTCCCTGAGGAGAAATGAGTGTTGCTCATTGACATTCTCAAAGAAAATGCCAAGGTATTTGGATGTCACTAAGAGATATGTCAGGAGTAGACCTTGACGTGGCCCAGCACTACTTGAATATTTCTCTTAAGGTCCAACCTATGAAGCAAAAACCTCATAAGTTCACTCGTAAATGTCAACGAGCGATTACTAATGAGATGGATAAGTTGTAAGGGACAAGGTTTATTGCCAAGATGTAGTATCCACAATGGCTTACTAACATTGTATTAGTTAAAAAAATCCAATAAAAATTAGAGAATGTGTGTTGATTATGTTAATCTTAACAAAGCATGTCTTAAGGACAGCTACCCTCTCTACTAGTCATAAGTGTCATGCAAGTCAATCACATGAGTGATGACACGTGTGACTTGATATGTATTCTTTTGCTTATTATTATTTGATATTTTATCACTTTATCTTGCGTGTTGCATATATTGTGATGTTCATGGATCTATGCAATGAGAGTCGGATTATGATGAGATCACGATAATAAGATTGATTCATCTTTAAACATAGATCCTAAATAATCCTAGTTATAAGTTACTCGAGAAGGACATCGAGATAACCGGATAGACTGGTGTGCTGTATACTCGTCCATATGATGGAGATGATTAGTCTCATAATTGCTCATGTGGGGACACTAAAGATACAATATAGGTGCTTATTGAAGAATGAGTTCACTGATTGATTCACCTACAGAATGCTGGATGGTAGATGATACCTTATTGTCAGACAACGATTCTGTAGTCCTAGTAGCATATCTAGTCCTTAGACTTGAGACACTAAGGATGTCCTATGTGAGTACTCCACTCTTTGATACCAGACTTATAAGTTTGGAAGCTCTAGATATAGTACAATCGGTCATTGGGAGTGGTAGCCAACCTTACAAGAGCTATTGAGTGTCAATAGAGGATCATCCACTCTCGGTATCATGAGAAGAATATCTCATATATTCTTGCTTAAATAAATCTTTGGCCAAGGTTGTTCGGATTGAGAGAGAAAGAATTCTCCGGGATAATCCAATTAAAGCGAGACTCGAGGAGAGATCATATGGGCATGACAGCACCATGCCCGATATAGGATCTCTAGGATATTAGATAGATGAAGGACTATAGGTACATGGTAACTAAGGACAAATAGATCCAAAGGATTGGATTCCCCTATATTATCTGGTGACTACGGCATAGTGGCCTAGTACGTATGCAGTCGATGAGTCAAGTGAATTATTTTGGAGATAATAATTCACTGAGTCAGAAGGAGTTCTGACAAGTATGGCTCATGGCCAGCTCGATATTGGGCTTAGAGGATCACACACATATGGTAGGTATCGCGACGAGTAGAGGTTCGGATATGAGATATTTACCGGAGCCCCTATCTTATTGGATATCCGTTAAGCTCCTGAATTATTGGATCCTAAAGATGAGATCCAATAAGGGCTAATAAGAGATTATTTTATAGAGACCTACTAATCCAAGAGGCTTGGGTAATTGGATGGAGATCTAATATTCAACAGGGCAAGATCTATTATGGTTAAGTTGATAGAGGACCTTTATAAATAGGAGGGAACCAAAGACTCATAGGCTAGGATTTTTTGGTAGCCACCTCTTATTCTCCCCCCCCCTCTCCTCTCAGCTAACAGTCCTAATTTAGGGCGTGTGGACAATAAGAAGGGCCGGCCCCTTCTTGATCGCGTAGTGCCCGTTGCGAGGAGATTTGGATAGTGATTTGAGGAGTGTCGTCGTAGTTTCTACCGTGTGGATTATCAGTAGAGATGAGGACATTTGAACTCCTTCATCCAGTCCTAAAGATCTACAGGAATTCAGGGATATACAATCTCTCTAAATAATTTTCTTACACGTAGTTTTTCAATTTCGTGAGTTTTGCGCACCAACTTTTGCATGACGATAAGAACCCTTTTTTTTTGTGGGAATTCTGTGATTTTTGTTTTTGTTCTTCCATTGTGCATATGATGTCACTGCAAATTTCTCAACACCCTCTTCCTCGGATCGACCTGTTGGTTGATACTACCTCGGGTCATAAGCTCCTCACCTTCATGGATGCATTTTTAGGATGTAACTAAATAAGGATAGCGCCTCGGGATTAGAAACATATCTCCTTTATCATGAATCGAGGTATATATTTTTATAGAGTCATATCATTTAAATTAAAAAATACAAGGGTGACGTATTAAGGGATGGTAAATAAAATATTTAAGCATTAGAACAGAAAAGAATGTCAATATGTATATGAATAACATGATAGTCAAAAGTAGAATAGTCAACTCGTATCTATTGGACATGGCTAAGACATTTTAGGTTTTAAAGAGATACAACTTGTGTCTTAACTTATCCAAGTGTGCTTTCGGAGTTAGCTCAGAAAAATATCCTGAATTCATTGTTCACTAGAGAGGAATCAATGCAAACCTTGAGAATCCCCGTGCCATATTAGAGATGCATCTATCTCAGTTAGTGAAAGAAGTGTAACAGTTAACAGGGCAAATAATGGCATTTAGCCAGTTCCTATCCTAGTCCGACAACAAATGCCCACCCTTCCTCTAGGTATTATAAAACCTAAAAGATTTTTCATAGACCAAGAAGTGCCAAGAGCCTATGAAAAGTTGAAGTAACACCTTGCCCTATTACCATGGTTCTCCTCCTCTATTCCAAGTGAGGCCCTTAGCCTCTATCTTACCACCATCGAGCAAGCTATTAGCTCGATATTAGTACAAGATAACTTAGGAGTCTGAGTACCTATTTATTATGTCAATCATATACTAAATGGAGTTGAGGAGTGAGAACCCCCCATCGAGAAGTTGACTTTTGTGTTAGTATTGACGGTAAGAAAGCTCCATTTATATTTCCAAGTGCATCTCATACAGGTGATCACCATCCAACCATTCAAGTAGATCCTTTCGTAGTTTGATGTCTCAGGGTGGATACTAAGGTGATCGGTGGAGTTGGGCAAGTTTGACATCAAATATGTACCGATGATTACCATTAAGGCCTAGGCATTGGCATATTTCATATCGGAGCCGACCCCTTCACCTAAAGTCGAAGTCAACGAGCACACCCTCTTAGTATGGACACTATTTATATATGGTTACACCACATCGGAAAGGGATAGTGCTGAACTTATCCTGAAAGTTTTGAACAGGCAGGTGTATGAACAAACTCTTCGATTTGACTTTAAAATCTTCGATAGTAAGGCAGAATATAAAGCACTTCTCTCAGGGCTCTGACTCACCCGAGAGATCTAGGTGCATGACTTGATGGTATTCAGTGACTCATAATTAGTTGTGAGCTATGTCGACGAAAGCTACAAAGCCCGAGATGGGACCATGGCAAAATACATTATCGAGATGTAGTGGTTACCCTAGAGATTCTCCCAGGCTGATACATTAGCCAGGTTAGCCTCCACTTGAGCTCCAAAAGAAGACTGGCTAATAATTGAGATGCTACTGACTCAAACCATTGAATGACACAACATAACCATGGCCAAGGAAGAACTGAGTTAAATCGACAAGATCCTATGCTACAAAAGAGATAGAGCACTCCCTACTAACCCCATGAAAGCTCGAAGGGTCATGCATCATCAAGTATGATATTATATAATTAATGATAGCTTGTATCATAGGTCCTTCAGTCAACTCTTTCTTAGATGCCTCACATTATGGGAAGCCAAGACAGTACTCATTGAGGTCCACGAAGGCATTTGTGGGGAACACATAGGCGAGCAAACCCTTGCATTCAAGGTGCTTTGGCAAGGGTTTTACTAGTCGACATTATGCAAGAACGCAATCACCTATGCTCAAAAGCGAAACTAGTGTCAAAGGTTTGCTTAGGTCTAACACTAGCCAATGGTTCCTCTAAGCCTAATCGATTACGTATGGCCCTTTGCCCAATGGGGCATAGACCACCTAGGTCCCTTTCCATTAGCTTTCAAACAGATGAGGTTCCTTATCATGAGAGTGACTACTTCACAAAGTGGGTAGAGGTCATATCGCTAGCTTCAATCACTAAAAAGAAAACTAAGGGATTTGTATGGAAAAACATAATTACTCGCTTCGAAATCTCGAGAGCCTTCATCATCGACAATAGAACTCAATTCAACAGTACAAAATTCAAAAAATTATCAATCTTATGAGATTTAGTTAAGGTTTAGCTTAGTAACATATCCTTAGACCAATGGTTTTTATCAAGGCAACCAACCGAGTCATCCTTAAAGGATTAAAAAAAAGGATCATTCGGGCAAAGGGCACCTTGGTAGATGAGCTGCCATATATAATGTGGGCCTCCCATATGACACCTAAAATCAGCTTAAGAGAATCACTATTCAGCCTAGCATTCGGCACCGAGGCTATTCTACCACTTGAGATAGTCTTCCCGACATCTTAAGTTGAGGGCTTCGATAAAGAAGTCTCCGAAGAGGGACTTCAAGCCGAATTCGACCTAATAGTGAAGTTAGATCCGAAGCACATATGTAGGTGTCGTAATGCAACAAGGTGATAGCCAAGCTCTATGATCGAGAAGTCCACCCTCGGTGGGTCGAACAAAGAGACCTTGTGCTCTAAAAGGCTGAGGTTAGTGATCTAATTGGATCCCAGGAGAAGCTGGCACCAAATTTAGATGGGCTATATTAAGTCATTAAAGTAATTTGAGATATAACATATCACCTCAAGACAAAGGAGAGTGTGAGGTTGCCGAGAATACATCGACAACTTCAAGAAGTTTTATCATTAAGGTCTCGGGTGTTATAAATTGAGAAAGGCAACCCTTTAACACCAGATGTTAGCCCACTAGGCCAGCCGTATTAGATGAAAGATGTATCTTTAAAGTGTCAAGAAATAAGAGAAGATAATTTCATTATTTCCAAAAGTACTTACACCTACCAAGTTAGCTTTCAAATCTAAAATGAAGTCCCGACCTATCAAAATAAAATTTTAGTAAGGTGGACAGAAGGAATGAGTCAAACAGATCGACTCAACAACCAAAAACAAAAAGGAAGAGATCGATAATTGATGGCAGCAATTCAGGCAGCAGGGTGAGGAGTCAAGCCAATGCTATCATCTAAGGGCACCTCAGTTGATAACGGGACATTATGGTCCTTAGGATAATCTATAAATGGAACCTCCTTGAGTTCCAGCTTATGATACCTCATCTTAAAATGGGCCAAAGCGATTTAGTACCCAAACTGGTATGAAACTCGCCCCATCTTCTTGAGTCTTTTTTGGAACCCGATGGATACCTTGTAGTCAGTGATTACTTCATTCCAATATTTTGGTATTGCTCTGCTCCTCCTCTAGTGCTTCCTTTAGCTTTTAGGCCCTCTCGATGGCAGCCACAACCTCCTTGGTGAGACCTGAGCTATGCATCTTCACTATGTCCAGCTCCCGAGTGAGCAGTAGAAGCTTATCACATGGTTGTGACACGACTTAGCATCCTCTAGTTGATGAGTTAGTTCAGTTGCCTAAGCCTCCACCTTAGCAACAACAAAGGAGACTTCCCTTTTCTCCAGCCTCTGGACCTTCGCCTAAAGGTCATCAACCATAGCAGACTACTAGTGAATGACAGCGCTAACATCTCAGGCATGATCAAAGAGAGTTATCATGTAGTGGTGATACTACAAATCACATAACAAATAAGTTAGCGAAACAGAGCTGAAGGAGCTAATCACAACCTAACTTACCACCACTTCATTTCAGGCACAAGTGTCAATCAAGACCTTAGAGGGGGAGTAATAGAACTACTTCACCATCCCTAGGCATAGGGAACCATGATAGTACTACTTCATAGACAAACCTTCACCCTACACCTTTTGCACCCCCTTTAGACCTTTCCATTATTGAATATCAGATTTTGATGATAAAATCAATTGATGAGTTTATGAACTAATGAGCGTCTGAAAAAAATAACGTAGGACAAAATTCGATCATAGAAAGGTAAATCATTGAAACAGAATCAAATGTTGGACCAGAGAGCATCATGTCAGAGATTGATCGTCAGGCTAGAGGATTGGTCGACATTTCGGAAGGACTTTGTACCATGAGTTCGGGTATCGGACCGAAAGGATCAGGTATTGCGCAAAAAAGATAGGATGCTGCGGGAGGTCAACATGCCAATAGGTCGGGTAATATGTCGAAGGAAAGGATGATGCATCGGAGGAGGAAGTGTTGGATGAACAATGACATGCCGGACAACATAGGCTTCATGATTGTAATTGTTATGTCTTGATCGAAGTATTTAGAGTCTAATTAAGTTAATTTTGGAGTGTAACTAGGTCAACTTAATTAGGAGCCTAGTGGGCTTGAACCAGGCCTGAATCAGAGCTGAATTGGGCCTATTGAAAGGTCAATTCAGCAACCTAAAGCTAGGTCAGGCTGTGGTACTATCTGTGAGCTAAAAAGTATGAAATATACTTTTAAAAAAAATCCGACAATAGTACCGCCAGGGTTAGCAGTGGTCTTGCCTAGTGTCAAGCTATGGTACTACCCAACACAATCGGTAGTACCGCCAGTACCAGAAAACCCAAAGATTTAAAATTTTAACTCTATTTTTAAAGTCATTTGGGGGCTTATAAATACTCCACTCATGCTTGCTGGGTGTAATAATGATAACTTATGGTTTGAGTGTGTAAACTTTATTTAAAAGTTGTGTTATCTCCTCCTTGAGCTTAGAGATTATTTTAATGGAGGTATGTGAGGATTTTCTTATAAAAGAAATGTGTAAAGGTTCTCTCCTGTGCCTATGAAAAAGAGAAAGAGTTGTAACAAGGGTAGTTGAACTTCGCTCATTAGAAAGAAGATTGGAAGTAGAAGTCAATGGCCTTGAGTAAAGAGGAATTGGGAGTGGACATAGATCAGAACGATCGAACCACTATAAATCTTGTTTATATTTATGTTTATGCTTTTTCTTGCTATTACAAATTGATTTAGTTACTTACTATTCTTACTCACACTCCGAGTTAAACGTATTTTCGATACCGATTTTATCGAATGAATTTTGAATCGATCTTTCATTTTGAAAATACTAATTTATACACCCCCCTCTCAGTGCCTTTATGATCATAACAATTGGTATTAGAGCCAAGTTCTCTCAATTGGTTTAACACCTAAGAAAAATTAAATGATTTTTCTTAATAATCAAGAGGGTCACTCTATCACTCATCAATGGGACGGACTACACTTATTGAAAAACATGAATATGAATTTTCTTAATTTTTATGAATTTTGATTTATGAAATATTGTTGAATGTGGTTTTCAAAAATCTTCTAAACCGATAAATGAATAGAATGATTTTGAAAAGAAAACTTTTTCTTTAAATGCTAAAGCTATGAATAATTTATTTTGTGCTTTAGATAAAAACGGGTTTAATCATGTTTCTACTTGTGAAACTGCATATGATATTTGATACATACTTGAAGTTACTCATGAAGGCACAAATAGAGTAAAATAATCTAAGATTAATCTTTTAGTTCATGATTATGAATTGTTTAATATGAAGTCAAGTGAAATCATTAGTGACATGTACACCCGGTTTACAGATGTTATCAATGGTTTACAAGCTCTTGAACTTATTAATAAAATTTTAAGATCTCTTCAAAAAAGTTAAGATCTAAAGATAATTGTTATTTAAGAAGAAAAGGACTTGAATAACTTTCCTCTTGAAGAACTCATAGAGTCATTAATGACCTATATTAATGACTTATGAAATGACTTATAAAGCACACGACGAACAAGAGAACAATCTTTCAAAGAATATAAAAGATAGTACACTCAAGTAAAAGCTCAAGTGATGATGATGACATAGAACTCTTTATAAGAAAATTTAAAAAGTTTATGAAAAAAAACAAGACTAATTCTACAAAATGAGAATCTAAAAATAAAATTAAAAATGATATAATAATTTGCTATGAATCTAAAAAATTATGACACTTTAAAAATGAGTGTTAACAACTGAAGAAGCTGCCAAAGAAAAAGAAAGTATTCAAGATAACATGGGATGAATCAAGCATATCAAAAGACAAAGAGCAAACCAATGAAGACGAAGTTGTGAACTACGCATTAATGGCTTTCAATAATAAGCCATGTGACTCAACTAAAATTTCTTTACCTTATAGTAAATTACTTGATGCATTTCGTGATTTATATGATGAACTTAAAATAATTGATAAGAAATATAAATTACTAAAAAAGGATCATGCATCTCTCTCTAATGAATTTGATAAACTAAAAAATGAGTATGATGAATACTTGTTAATACCTTGCACTAAATGCGAAGAGTTAGATTCATTTAAAAAGAAAAATATATTATTATAATAAATATTAAATTTTTTTAAAATATATAATAAATTATTAAATATGATTCTTGTTAATAAGGGTTATGTACATAAAAAAAGAAGGAATCAACTTTGTGAGTAGTAACACTCAACAAAAGCCAACTATATTTGTTAAAGGAACCACATTACATGTTCCTCCTAAAGTTAAAAATAATTTTTATTGAAGATATGGTCATTATGCTTATACATATTCACTTAAAAAATATAGCTCGCATAAATTAGTTTGGGTTCCCAAAGGAACCATAAATGATTTAATGCCAAAAGTCAAGATAGGTCAATCGAACCATGAGGGACCTAAAGTTAAATGGGTACTTAGAACAAACCTATCTTTATCGTAAGTATGTCTCCAAATAAGAACTAGTTACAAAAGATGATATCTTGATTATGGATACTCAAGGCTTATAACCAGAGATTCAACACACTTTTTAAAGCTCACTAGTCGAAACAATAATAATAAAGGAAAGATCATTAGTATTTGAATTATTAGTGATAAATCAAATCTTATGATTGAAGTTGTTTTGTTAATAGATAGTTTAAGATATAACTTATTAAGCATTAGTTAATTGAATGATAAATGATATAAAATTAAATTTGAATTTAATACTTGTATAATAGAGATACCAAATAAGAGCAATTCTATGAATGTTTTAAGAAGCAATAGCATTTATCTTAATGATTTTCATGACAAAACTTATTTTTTAATTTTAAACGATGATGCATGGATTTAGCATACAAGACTAATGCATGCTAGTATCAAATTAATCGCATAAATTAGAACTAAAGAACTTTAGTGATTTTTAATCTTATAGAAATTTATCTATGTTGCTTACATGAATTTCTCGAATGTAAGAAAAGTGATTTTGATGATGATTTTGGATTGAACAAATTGAATTTGAATAAGATTTATCCAAATAAATCATAAACTTTCTCTTGATTTCTTGGTATTCATGACTTGAGGTTTCTTTTGTGTGAATCAAGATCTTTTACTATTTGACCTCCTATGATTTTTTTTCTTTTTACTATTTACTAAAGAGAAGACTTATCTAAACAAATCATGATCTTGATATTTATAACTTCATATTTATCAAGATATTTTATTATTTATGTAAGCATAAAATAACTTTAATCATGCTTCTGTAATTGCGAAAAAACTTTAATCCTAGGATCGAAATAAAAAATAAAACATGAATAGATCTGCTATTTTCTACGATGTGTACCTTTTGATGCCATCCGTGCGGAAGGGGAAAGATCTCGATCTGAATATCTTTCTTTCTCCAACGCTTTCGTCAATCTGCAAAAAGAGCTAAGCTCCTTCTCCTCTCTTCCTATCCTTTCACAGGACCTCTATAATTGATGGCTCAGGGGAATTTGAGAGGAAAATCGTAATCACTCTTAAACGGTGTCTCTGTAAAATTTCTTTTACGCAACCCTTAGACGCATCTATGTTGCTAATCTTTACACAACTCTTAGATGCTTCTGTGTTGCTTCTAATACTTTAACTCTCCTGAGGTCCTGTCTATTTATAGGCGAGAGCAGAGGGTCTAGGATAAGTTATTAGGGGAGTTCCTTCCATCAAGGGCATCCCCTAAGGTATCCTCCAAAATATGGACTTCTTTTCTATTGGCCGATACTGTTATCAGAATCCAATTAATTATATCATATATCTTATCCGATTATAACGGGCCACAAAATCTAACATTCTCCCACTTGGCCCATTAATTGATAAGATATAAAATACATCAAAAATAAACAAAACAAAAGTTTGTTTAGAAAATAATTTTTACCTAATTGGATTCTGAAATTTTTGAAACAAAAATTTTATACATGGCCATGAATTTTAAAAAACAAGCCAATAAGTCCAATAAATACAATAATACTATATTAAGTCCAACCATTAATGTGAGTCATAGCGGTTGTATATCAATAATGTTATACTCCCTTCTATGTACTACAACATCGTTAGTCTTTCCTAATATAGTTCATAATGACCCCTGTAATTTGTCTTGTCAAGACAATCCTGTTATTACATTCAACCATAATATGCATAAACATAAATGTAAACAGGATAACAGAAACAATTAACTTTAATTATGCAAGGAAAAATGTTAATTATAGCACCCACTAAAACATGCATCACCATATCTTTTATGGCTTGCTCACAAGCCCCATTCTAAGAACATGTTCTTTAAATGTTTTACACTGTAAGGGTTTAGTAAATGGATCAGCAATCATCATAGTGGTGCTCGATTTTCAATTGACACTTGTTGTTTCGGACTCTTTCTCTAACCACCAAGTACTTTATCTCAATGTGCTTGGAACCACTAGAGTACTTGCCATTCTTAGAGAAGAAAACTGCTACGGTATTATCACAAAATATCTTCAGCGGCTTGGCAATTGAGTCAACCACACCAAGTCCTGAGATGAAATTCTGCAGCCATAAAGCTTGATTTGTGGCCTCAAAGCATGCCACAAATTCAGCTTCCATTATAGATGATGCAATAAGCAATTGCTTTGCACTTTTCCAAGAAATTGCCCCACCAGCTAACATGAATATAGATCCTGAAGTGGACTTCCTACTGTCGAGGCAATTTGCAAAATCAGCATCTGAATATCCTGTTACTTCAAGCTGATCGATCTCTTATATGTGAGCATATAATCTTTTGTCCCTTGCAGATATCTCATTACTTTCTTCTGCAGCTTTCCAATGTTCCATTCCTGGGTTACTCTGATATCTACCCAGCATTGAAACTGCAAAACTGATATCTGGTCTTGTACAGGTTTGAGCATATAATAGACTTCCTATTGCGCATCCGTAAGGAATATCTTTCATTTGATTCCTTTCTAAGTCATTTTAGAATCTTTGGTTTTGGCTAAACTTTTCACCTCTAGTAATAGGTGTATCATTGGCTAAGCAAAGCTGCATATTAAATCTCTCCAAGATACGATTAATATATCCTTTCTAAGACAGTCCCAATAATCCTTGAGATCTATCCCTGAATATCTCAATGCTAATAACATAAGCTGCCTCATTCATATCAACCATCTTAAAGTTCTTGTTGAGAAATATCTTGGTTTCGTGCAATAAACCAAGATCACTACTGGCAAGTAAAATATCATCCACATATAAGACCAATATAATAAACTTGCTCCCACTTATCTTCAGATATATGCACTGATCAACAGCGTTCTCCTTAAATCCGAAGGATGTAATGGTATCATGAAACTTTATATACCATTGTCTGGAAGCTTGTTTAAGGCCATAAATGGATTTCTTAAGTTTACAAGCCCAACTTTCTTTTCCCTTTTCTATGAATCCATCAGGTTGTTCCATATAGATTTCCTCATCCAGATCCCCATTCAGAAATGCAGTTTTCACATCCATCTGATGTAACTCAAGATCATAATGAGCTACTAGAGCCATAATGATTCTTAACGAGTCCTTTCTGGAAACCGGAGAGAAAGTCTCGTTATAGTCGATGCCTTCTTTTTGAGAAAAACCTTTGGCCACAAGTCTAGCTTTATATCGTTCGATATTGCCTGTTGAGTCACGTTTTGTCTTAAAGACCCATTTACAACCGACTCTTTTACAATTATCAAGCAATTCGACGAGTTCCCAAATACCATTCTGGTCCATTGATTTTATCTCTTCTTTCATTGCATCATACCACTTTTCAGAATCATTACCTTCTATGGCTTGTGAAAATGATAAGGGTCTCCTTTATTCCTATATCATAACTCGATTCTTGTAGATATACCACATAATCATCGAAATGACATGTTTCCTCTTCCTTTGAGACTTTCTCAAAGCTGCCAATTGTGATTATTCTACAAGACCATCAGCGGCGACATCAACAGCATGTGAGAGTTCATCAATGTTATTTTTGTTGTTCACCCTCATCAATTCTCTCATTGATTTGAGGAACAACAATTTCTCGAATAGGAGATGATATAGGAGAATTACCCTGAATCTCTTCAATATCAAAATTAATCCTTCGAGATTTTTCACTCCCACTGATTTCGCCATTTTCTAGGAATCTTGCATTACCAGATTCTACTATCCTCATACTATGATTAGGGCAATAAAATTTGTATCCCTTGGATTTTTCTGGATAACCAATAAAATATCCAGAAATAGTCCTTGGATCCAATTTCTTTTCATGTGGATTGAACACTCTTATCTTTGAGAACATCCCCAAATATGTAAATGTCTCAGATTGGGCTTCCTATCGGTCCATAACTCAAATGCAGTTGATGGAACTGACTTACTAGGAACCCTGTTCAAGATGTACATAGCTGTCCTAAGAGCTTCACCCCACATTGAATCAGTGCATGATGAATAACTCATCATGCTCCTAACCATATCCATAAGAGTACGATTTCGCCTTTCAGCAACACCATTCTGCTGTGGCACACCTGGTAAGGCATATTGAGCACAAATACCTCGTTGTTCTAGGAATCTAGCAAAAGGACCAATATTCTGACCGGATTCATCATATCTGCCATAAAATTCACCACCCCTGTCAGATCTGACAATTTTAACTTTTCTATCTAATTGTCTCTCGACCTCATTTATGTATACTTCAAGAGTATCAATGGCCTGAGACTTTTCATGTATTAGATAAATATAGCCATATCTGGACAGATCATCTATAAATGTGATGAAATACCTTTCTCCACTAAAACAAGGAATATGGAGTGGTCCGCAGATATCAGTATGAATAATCTCAAGGAGTTCTTTACTTCTTGTAGCATATTTCTTTGTATGTTTAGTTTGCTTTCTCTTAATGCAATCTATACAAACATCAAAATCAGTGAAGTCTAAATCTTCCAAAATATTATTCTTCACTAATCTTTCAATTCTTTCCTTGGAGATATGCCCCAATCGTCTATGCCACAGTGTAGAAGATCTTTCATTATTGAAACTACGTTTCAATCCAACAGTTGATTGTAGGGTCAATAATGTCTTTGCAAACTCAGGATTCAAATTAATTCTGTACAAGCCATCACACAGAATTCCAGAACCAATTTTTATTGAATCATAAAATATACTGAGTTTACCATTACCAAAAGAAAGACAATATCCTAACTCATCAATTCTAGATAAAGAAACCAAATTTCTAGAAATAGTAGGGACATAACATGTCTCAATAAGATCCATCGAATGACCCGTCTCTAGGCGTAAGCGATAAGTTCCCACTGATACCACTTTTGCTTTGAGACGATTTCCCATGATGATGAATCTTTCATGTTCCTTTGGTTTCCGGATTGAAAGAAATCCCTGCATATTATTGGTAACATGAGTTGAAGCACCAGAATCAATCCACCAAGTGTTAGAAGGAACTTCTGTAATATTTGATTCAAAACATACAAAGGTCATATTTATACCTTTCTTTTCGAATCAAGTTTTGCGCTTAATGCAATCCTTCTTCATATGTCCTTTCTTACCACAAAAGAAGCACTTTACTGTAAAAGCTTTCCTTTGATTAGTCGTGTAGCATTTCCGGATCTAAGCAAATTTCTTGGATGGATGACGCTTCCTTTTCTTTCTACCAACTCCTTGAGTAGTAGTCATGACATTGAATGAACTTTCCTGCCTTAATCTTAATTCTTCCTGAACACACATACTAGTTAACTCATTCAAATCCCACTTATCCTTATTTGTGTTATAGTGGATCTTGAATGGGCCAAACTGAGAAGGAAGTGAATTAAGAATAAACTGCACGAGAAAAGACTCATCAACATTCATACCCAATGCTTTCAGTTTTGCAGCTTTATCAACCATATTGAGGATATGATCCTGAATTCCTCGAGTGCCATCGATCTTGAAATTTGTAGTCGGCTTCTTTCATTAATGTGCCGGCTAATGACTTATCAGCAGATTTAAATCTGTCCTCAATAATCTTTAAATATTCCTGTGCGCTATTTGCAATCGGTAATGAAGTCTTTATGTTATTTGCAATCGTCATTCTTATGAACATTAAACTGAGCCTATCAGATCTTTGCCAAGCTTTCATTTCATTGACTTGTTCCACAGTACTATTATCAGTCAAGTCTGCAGGCTTTTCAACAAGCAATGCCAAATCAAGATCTAATACGCTTGATGTGAATTGCACATGCTCTAACCATTCGAATAATTTGATCCGAGAGAGTACAGGGACACTAGAAGCATAAGAATGCATGGACGGAAGTACCACTGTAAAATATAAAATAACATTAATGCTTTGAGTTCCAAAATATGATGAACTATTGATATCATCTACATTTCACCTTTGGGTGAAATATTGACATATCTAGTGTTCACTCAAAAACATTTATGGAGGACTGACACCATCCTTGTGGAATAGTGTTGTTACCTTTGGGTATACAAACCCTAAACTGCAAGAATATCCAAAACAGTGTCATCCTGCCCCATCACATAATTATTTGAAGCAGATACTCCTTTGGGATTATCTAAATCTCCTAATTATGTGTGCCATTTTTGAATATTATTTCCTTAATGTCATTTGGGACTAATTCTTCAATATCATTTTATAAGTTATTGGTCTAGGTCACTTTGGTGGCTACAAGACCAATACTATAATATAAAATGTAACTTAAAATGTCCTATAAATGACAACATGTTATTGTAATTCACATTCCAAAAGTCTACCATCCCAGGCCACTTTGGCAGCTACTGGTCAGATAAAACTTAAGGAGATAAATTACAAATAATATTCAACAAATTAATCTAATTCATTTCATGCTAAACAGTTCAATAATAAAACAATAACCATAATAATTATTGAACATTAATTAGCAAAAAGAAAAACTCATATGATAATCATGATGACATATAAATCATGCCTTTATGTGAAAGATAAACATTATTTCACAATTTCAATTATATACATGTGAATAACCAAGAACAATAATTGGATTTTAATTTATCACATGTAATCAATAAGTCATATGAGAAAAACTATAAAACGAATAATAATTTATAGTTTTTTTTGGCAAAAACTGTAATTTTTGCTTTTAGGAAACCCTAATGGCAAAACTGTAATTTTGCTTTTAGGAAACCGACAAAACTGTAATTTTGACTTTAGGAAACCTTAATGGCAAAACTGTAATTTTGTCAAAAAATTTTCCTCTTGCCTCTCGCAAGAATCGCCGCTGAAGCGCCGCCTTGCATGATGGCGCTTGCGGGCCTGCCATCATAACGGCACCACATGGCTATCGCTGGAACGGCCGTGCATGGCATTCTGTTATTATGCCGCTAAAGCGGCCGGCCATGATTCTGTGGCCTTGGCCGGCATGGCTGGCGATTACGGCGACTGCGCGCCTTGCTGCCGGGCGGCATGTTCATGCGATTACAGCGGCAGCGCTGCGCGCGCGATTACCGTGCGGCGCGGCACGCTGCCTGTGTGCTCGCTGGTGGTGCTTCGCGCTGATCGCCGCCGTGATGACAGCGTCCCCGACGGGTTGCTACCTCGTCGCGCCAATCTAACTGGTTCTTTGCGCGGTGCGATCGCCGGCGACCCTTACTGGCCGAAACAATGACGTTGGCGATGAGTGTTGCACAATGATCGGTCATTTGTTTCCTTAATATCACCGAAACAAGCGGGCGATCGACAATAAACCAAAATTGATAGGAATAGCAGATCTAAAATTTGGATCAAACATCATAATCAGAACAATAGCAGATCTAAAATTTTTGATTTCAAGAATCTATGCTCTGATACCAATTGTAAGCATAAAATAACTTTAATCATGCTTCTGTAATTGCGGAAAAACTTTAATCCTAGGATCGAAATAAAAAATAAGACATGAATAGATCTGCTATTTTCTACGATGTGTACCTTTTGATGCCATCCGTGCGGAAGGGGAAAGATCTCGATCTGAATATCTTTCTTTCTCCAACGCTTTCGTCAATCTGCAAAAAGAGCTAGGATCCTTCTCCTCTCTTCCTATCCTTTCACAGGACCTCTATAATTGATGGCTCAGGGGAATTTGAGAGGAAAATCGTAATCACTCTCAAACGGTGTCTCTGTAAAATTTCTTTTACGCAACCCTTAGACGCATCTATGTTGCTAATCTTTACGCAACTCTTAGATGCTTCTGTGTTGCTTCTGACACTTTAACTCTCCTGAGGTCCTGTCTATTTATAGGCGAGAGCAGAGGGTCTAGGATAAGTTATTAGGGGAGTTCCTTCCATCAAGGGCATCCCCTAAGGTATCCTCCAAAATATGGACTTCTTTTCTATTGGCCGATACTGTTATCAGAATCCAATTAGTTATATCATATATCTTATCCAATTATAACGGGCCACAAAATCTAACAATTTGTTCTCATATAATTCTTCTTATTATTTGCTAAAGAGGAGATTTATCAAAATGAATCATAATCTTTTATTAGACTTCTTAATGTTTATGACTTGAGTTTTATTATGTATCATTTTTTTATTTATAACTTATATACCTCATGTTATGATTGGAATATTGATGTAAATGGAGAAAAATTGCACCATTGTATTCTTCCCTTCTTTTTTGATAATGATGGGGGAGAAAGTCTTGCTAGCTTGCATACTGCGAAGAGAAGCAAAAATTTAAAAGAAACAAAAATTTGCTAACTTGCATATTAAAGGAAAGCAAAAAACTAGCTAACTTGCATATCTTAAAGAGAAGCAAAAACTTACTAGCTTGTACATCTTAAAAAGAAGTAGAAACTTACACATTTCTCCTTTTTATTGATGACAAAAGGGGAGAAGTTAACTGTACTCTTTGATGATTTGAAATTTAAATGATTATGCATGATGATTTGAAATTATGGTTACTTTAATACGATGCATATGATGATATTTTAACCATGATATATTTTGACTTAAATTCAAGTCTAGCATTAGAAGGCTATCATTTTCTGAATTGAAGTTTATTTTAATATGATATATAGACATGGTGAGTTTAGTTAAAATTTTATTATTAATTGATTGTCATCATAAAAAAGGAGGAGATTGTTGAATCTCATATTTTGATGATGAAATCAATTGATGAGTTTATGAACTAGTGAGTGTTTGAAAAAAGTGACATAGGATAAACTTCGATCATGGAAAAACAAATCATTGAAGTAGAATCAAACATTAAGCCGGAGAGTATTATGTCAGAGATTGGATGTTAGGCCGGAGGATTAGTTGACGTGCTGGAAGAAGGATTTCGTGCCATGAGTTCAGGCATCAGGCTGAAAGGATTGAGTATTGCATCAAAAAGATCGGATACTGCGGGAGGTCAACATGTTGATAGGTCGGGCAATACACCGAAGGAAAGGACGATGCACCAGAGTACGAAGCGTCGGATGAACAATGACATGTCAGACAACATAGGCTTCATGATTGTAATTGTTGTGTCTTGGTCGGAGTAGTTTAGAGTCTAATTAAGTTGGTTTAAGAATGTAACTGGACCAACTTAATTAAGAGCCTAGTGGGCCTGAACTAGGCCTAAATTAGGGCTAAATTGGGCCTATTAGAAGGCCAATTCAGTGACCTAAAGTTGGGTCAGGTAGTGGTACTGCTTGTAAGTTAAAAAGTACAAAATGTATATTTTCAAAAAACCTGATGATGGTACCCCAAGGTTAGTAGTGGTACCACTAGAATACAGTCTTCTAGGCTATATTAGGCGATGATACTACCAATGCCCAAAATGTCAGGTGGTGGTATCACCCAGCACAAGCAGTAGTACTGCCAGTACCCTGAAAATCCAATGATTTAAATTTTTAGTTCTATTTTTGAAGTCATTTGGGACCTATAAATATCCCACTTATGCATACTGGGTGCAGTAATGAAAACTTATAGTTTGAGTGTGTAAATTTTGTTAAAAAGTTGAGTTCCATCCTCCTTGAATTTAGAGGTTGTTCTAAGAGAGGTGTGTGAGGATTTCCTTATAAAAGAGGGATGTAAAGGTTCTCTTCTGAGTCTGTATAAAAGAGAAAGAGTTGTAACAAGGTTAATTGATTTTCCCCTATTGGAAAGAAGATCGGTAGCAGAAGTCGGTGGTCTCGAGTGAAAGGAATCGAGAATGGACGTAGGTTGAGACGACCGAACCACTGTAAATATGGTTTACATTTCTGTTTATACTTTTTTTTGCTAGTACAAATTGATTTAGTTACCATTCTTACTCACACTCTGAGTTAAACATATTTCTGATATCGATTTTATTGAATGCATTTTCGAATTGGTTCTTCATTTCGAAAGCAATAATTCACTCCTAGGGCGGAAGGCATTTATAAGGAGACCAATCTCAGACCCACTCACTTCGTCGGGAACCGGGCCGAGGGAGGAGATAACTCTCAAAGCTCTAAAGACTGAATTCTATAGGCTCAGGTAGAGAAATGAATCACATCCTATGGGTGGATGGTATTTATGAGGATATTGATCTCTTTCCTCCTATGATTAAGATAAGTATCTCTTCAAGGGCAAATCCAAGATGTCTACCATGGCGGGAAGGTTTGAGACCTACCATGGCAAAGACAAAGCTTGAAACCCATCACGGTGGAGAGGAAACTTGAAACCTGCCATGGTGGAGGAGAATTTGAAGTCCGCTAGAATGGTAAAAAGGTCCGAGACCTGCTACGATGGAGACATAGGATGAAATGTCTGATGCATATGAGTCAAGACACTCGACCCACATCAAGATAAATCTACTACGGTGGAGGCACAAGGAGAAATGTGCTTGATGCGTGTGAGTTAGGACACCCAATCCATGTCAAGATAAATACGCTCTGGTAGAGACGCACTGTGAAATGTGCCTAAGGTGTGTGAGTTAGGACACTCGATCCACGTTAAGATAAATTCACTACGATGAAGGTGCAAGGTGAGATATACCCAAGGCATATGAATTGGGACACTTGACCCATGTCAAAATAAATCTGCTACGATAGAGTTACATGATAAAATATGCCCAAGGTGTGTGAGTCGGGACACTTGACCCACGTCATGATAAATCCACTATGATGAAGGCGTAAGGTGAAATGTACCTAAGGTGTGTGAGTCCGAACTCCCGACCCACATCAGGATAAATTTGCTATGGTGAAAACGTAGAGTGAAATGTGCCCAAGATATGTGAGTCAGGAAACCCAACCCACATCAAGATAAATTCGCTACGATAGAAGTGTATGGCAACATGTGCCTAAGATAAGTGAGTCGAGAAACCCAACTCACGTTAAGATAAATCTGTTTCAATAGAGACACATGGCGAATGTGCCCGAGACATGTAAGTCTGGAAACCCAACCTACGCTAAGATAAATCAATCATGACAAAAGCACAGGATCAAATGTACTTTAGACATGAGTCGAGAAAATCGATTGTGCTTAAGTAAATCAACTACAACAGAAATACAGGGTTGATGTGCCTAAGACACTCGAATTAGAAAAACCTGACCTATAAGGTGAGATCTCAAACGCTCCCTTATCGAATGAACTAAATAATACACCCCATAAAGCACACCTTCGAGAGGGGATAAATGATAAAAAAATAATTTATTATTTATTAACACATGATTATCATATGAGATTTAAGTCACCATCCACCAACATACGTTCATTATGACGAAGCAATTACAAACCTTCTTCTTCTCCTTTATGGTAAAAAGATAATATCAAACTTTTATTTTTTTAGGTATAAAAATATATTTCGAACAGAGAAACTTATTTTTGAACCACTTAAATCTAGGATCTCAAATTACTATCAAATTGAATAGAGGAACATAAAAAAGATAAAGTCGAAAAAATTCTCTCAACCTTGATCTTAGTATAGATTGTACCTTGAAATCACTCAAGAACTATCTCAGAGAGATTTTAGATGATTATATGCATATAAGTCTGAACCATATTGAGTTGACAAAGATAATAATAACATTTTTTCCTAACACATGTAAAAATAAAAAAATGAAAAATAAAAATAAATATTAATTTTATTCTACTATACTTTCTCTCAAAAGATTCAGTTTCCTTATTCAAATAATATACTTTTTTATTGATCTTGCTACGTGAACTCATAACACCCACATATTTCCACAGCATCGATGCGTCACATCGCCCACGACTCACATGTCGCAAGTTATCCACAGAGGCTCGTCGAACTGGCCGCGAAGCTCCTCCCCGACGTGGGGCCCCAGCGAAAGGGACCCCAGCGAGCGTATATCGTCGCCCGAGTGCCACGTTGGCGTCCCGTTCTCGTAGCCGTTATAGGTGAGGCGCGTGAGCCCGGTCCCGTCGAGTCGGCAAGCGTACAGGTCCCCGTAGGGCTGGAAGTGGTTCGGCAACGAGACTGGCTCCGCCGTGACGGCGCCAAGGTTGGCCGCGAATACGAGCCAGCGCGAGTCCGGGCTGAAGCACACATGGTTGAGTCTCTCCCTCCCCACCTCCACCGAACCCGGAGGCCCTGCCACGTGCACCCGCCGCAGCCCCGTCCCGTCCGGCCGCACCAGGTAGATGCTGAAGACGTCCGGGTTGGATGGGTCGTGCCGGTTCGAGGAGAACGCAATCAGCTGGCCGTCCGGCGACCATACCGGCATCGTGTCGATCCACTCCCCCTCCGTCAGCCTCCGCACTCCGCCGCCGCTGGTCTCCCCCTCGACGGCGTCCACGATGTAGAGGTTCTTGTGGCCGGACCGCCCCGAGCGGAACACGAGGTAGCGCCCGTCGGGGGAGCACGCCGCGAACGCGTTGTTGCCGGCGTCGGCGCGGGTTAGCACCTTCATGTCTGTCTTCACCTCCTCGTCCCTGCTGCCTTCCAGGTCGGCGGGATCGAAGGTGACCCGAGCGATCTGGACCGTCGCCTTGGCGGAGTCGAAGATGGGGCCGATGGAGGAGAAGATGACCCCATTCTCCGTCGGGCTCCACGCCGTATAGAACGCCGACGGCTCCTTCAGCAGCGTCCACCGCTTGAAGCCGTCCGACCGGATCACCATCAGACCCGGCGAGGTGAGGAAGTCGCCGTTCATGGCTATGAAGCGGCCGCCGGGGGAGAAAGATGGGAAGGTCCCGTGGAGCCGGTGCATCCGAAGGCCGCTCACCGGCGAGCGTACTGGCTGGAGGTGGGGCACGATGGAGTCCCCTGGGGCGGATTCCCCCCGGAAGCGGTGGTACCCCAGGTGGCCCGAGTCCGGCGAGAAGAAGGGGTTGTAGTGGTGGAGAGAAGGATTGATCCGCTCGGTTACGGGGAGAAACTTATCGGATTCCAGGTCGAAGATCTCGATCTGCCGATAACTCGAGCCCTTTCTCCGCGTGGCCACCGCTATCCACTTGCCGTCGTGCGCCGCCGCGGGGGTGAACGCGTGCAGCCCCGCCGGGGTGATTCTGCGGGCTGCGTCGGGGCCTCCGGCGTTCTCGAGCTCCGCGGTGAGGTCCGACCTGAATATGCTCCACCACCCGTCGTTGGCCTTGCGGTGGAAGAACAAAGTGGACTCACCGGCCCACGCCGGCCACCCGCCGCCGCTGCAGATCACGGAGCGGCGGGAGGGGTCGGAGGCGCGGAAGACGACAACTTCGGTAGCGAGCTCGTGGAAATCGCCCTTCCACGGTGCGGAGCCGTAGGAGGCGACGGCGACGAGCTCGCCGGAGCGAGACACCGCGGGGCTCATGTCGGCGAAGCCGGGCGGGGTGAGCCGGGCCGTCTCACCGGAATCGAGCCGGGCAGAGTATACCGCGCACCAGCTCCTGAACGGCTCGGCGGGCCGCTCGTGGGCCGAGACGAAGAAGACTCGGCCATTCCTGACGGTGGGGCGGTCGTGGAACAGGCTGTCGGAGAAGGCGGGGAGCGGCACGGGCGCCCGGTCGCGGGAACTGGACCGGAAGATCCGGGCCGAGCCGGTCCGCTCGGAGACGAAGGCGATGGAGTCGCCCTCGTCGACGAACTGGGCGTTGAAATTGACAGAGGTGCCGTCGGTGTGGCGGCGCTCCGTCAGTTGGGCGGCGGGGTCGTCGACGTCGGGGGAGATGGGGACGGAGAAGACGTCGAAGCCGTAGTGGGGCAATCCGACGGTAGTGAAGACGATGGTGCCTTGGGGCTCCATGATGCGAACGGACGGTAGAGTTCAGTCGGTCACGAGCGTGTGAAGCGAAGTGGGTTACGCGGCGATCGGGACTTACGCCGTTCTGATTGTATAGGGCGGGAAGGCGGCTCGTCTCGGGTGGGTTGCGTCGTGGAATGGATTTCCTCGTGGAATGGTTGCACGTGACGTTACGTTGCGGGTTTGGCCAGGGATTAGAGCGTCTCATGTTTTTTACTCGATGAGTCGTAACGATGCGATTCAGGCGTCGCGACAAACAAACGTCAAGGGTTTATTCCTTACACACGACGTGTTCACACTACATCGTGTGAACGCAAGCGACGAAGGAATCCAACCCACCGGTCGTCGGAATTAAGACAAAACCAATAAACAATAAACAGAAAACAACAAATATATATCAATCTACACGTAGCTGAGTCTAAATGCACTTAATTAAACGAGTTAGTTCACATGAAAAATAATTAAATAGGACTTATCCAATATGAAAAATAATAATAGCGGGGCAAGTAAAATAACTGATAGGGAGAATAATAATGTTGCCAATTGACTCGGCCACCCAAGCAATGACATGGGCAGAAGGGTCTGTAATCTCTCTTTACAGTCGACGACAACAGCATGATCCGTTACCCCCTACCTATCTTAGAAAAGGTCGACAACGAGGCTCATTTCTTTCTTTCCTTTGCTAAAGTCATCTACTATAAGCAAGCTGACGTTTTCTCCACCAACTATAGTTTTGAGAAGGCCAACATGCCCAATGCCAGAGAGCATTAATCCCACGTGGCATGGCTCAGTTTTCCTCACTCCTCTTACTAGACAACTGGCTCAGGGGATCATCCCCTACTAATTCCTAACAAGCTCAAAACCCTAACAAATAATCAGCTATCATTATTAAGAAGCCCCTAAGTGACCTAAGGGGCACCCAAACTTGTTGTTGGTCTCACGCCACCATCCGCTTAGGTATGAAAGTCAACCCCCAAATCGAAAGGAGGAAGTCGAAATCAAGCTAAACTCTACTGAACTCTTTTTTACTCCTCTACTAACTTAATCATCAAAGGGATCGGGTCGAGACATCCCTTCGACGTTGACTACTTGTGCAGGGGGCTCGGTAAAACTAATGCGCGCCTCGGGGCGACACCGAATCCATCTTGATAAGGAAGCCACTCCTTAGGACAACCTCAAATCAGCTTTTACAAATAAGCAGCACCTCGGTATCCTAAGTGACGTAAGGGGCACCCAAACTTGTTGTTGGCCTCACGCCACCATACGCTTAGGTATGAAAGTTCACCCCCAAATCGAAAGGAGGTAGTCGAAATCAATCTAAACTCTACTGAACTCTTCTTCACTCATCTACTAACTTAATCATCAAAGGGATCGGGTCGAGACATCCCTACGACATTGACTACTTGTGCAGGGGGCTCGGTAAAACTAATGCGCACCTCGGGACGACACCGAATCCATCTCGATAAGGAAGCCACTCCTTAGGACAACCTCAAATCAGCTTTTACAAATAAGCAGTACCTCGGGATCCTGCCTCTTGGCTCCACTATACCCACTTGGATCATCCTCACGTGACCTCCGTGAGCCTCTTGGATGGACTTATGCCTTCGGGATCTAACCAGACCATATTGACTCCATGGTTAAAGGTATCAAGATAATAATATTTTGGCACTAGAAGAAGAGCCCGAACATCACAAAAACATCTATCTACGAATCCTCTCAATAAATGCTCTAGTGAGAAAGCTTCGCCTCCAGCACACAACTCCTTCAAATAAGGAGGACAACTGCCCCCCTTCCCCAAGGTGATCGCCCCTCTCTTGCCCTAGCTGGCCCAATAGACAACCCCAACACTGTGACTAGTGGTCCAACCCTCACTCACCCTTGCTCCTCCAAGGGCATCCTCAGCGAGTCCCCTGTCGACTCCCCAAGAGTGCCCTCAATAAACTGAAGCAACTCCTAAAGCACCAATGTCCTCAATGGTGGAGTTTGACACCCCACCACGCCACAGGATTGCCACACCTGAGTCGGAAACCCAATCCGCTGACTCAACGAAGGATTCACTTAAAGTTCAACTACATGTGAAGAATCAATGCCTAGACAAGGTATAGCAAGAACTCCAGCACTTAAAGGGCAAGGCCAACACTTCAATTACCTCCCCATTCATCCAAGACATTCAGGAGGAGCCCCTTCTAACTAACTTTCACCTCTTGACGTTAGAGGTGTTTGATGGCAACTCTAACCTGGTAGAGCACACTACGACCTTCAAGGACCAAATGTCACTATACAGCACGTCAGACATCCTGATGTGTTAGGCATTCCTAACGACATAGGGGGTTAATCCAAGAGTGGTACAATTGCTTGAAACTACTATTGATATCCTCCTTCGCCTAGCTCGCAAAAGAGTTCAAGCTCCACTTCCTCGCTAATATGTATCCGAAGCCCTCAACTTAGTATTATGCCTAAAGGGTCACATACATATGGTAGATATTGCGATGAGTAGAGGTTCGGATATAAGTTATCTATTGGAGCCCTTATCTTATTGAATATCCAATAAGCCCCTGAATTATTGGATCTTTTGGGTGAGACCCAATAAGACTAAATAGATATTATTGAATAGAGATACACTAATCCAAGAGGCTTGGGTAATTGGATAGAAATCCAGTACCCAATAGGATAGGATTCATTAGGGTTAAATGGTAGGAATCTCTACAAATAGGAGAGGCCAAAAGATGGCATAGGCTAGTCATCCCTCTTATACTCCTCTCTCTCTTCTCCTCCTTAACCGACAACTCCAGTTTAGGGCATGTGGATAGCAAGAAGGGTTGGCCCCTTCTTAACCAAAGTGCAATCTTAATGTATGCGTAGAGAAAAAGATCTATAGCAATTTGAGGAGTGTTATTACCCCATCTGCTGTGTAGATCACCACAGAGAGGAGGACAGTTGACCTCCTTCATCCTCTCCTACAGATCTGAGATTATTTAAGGATATAAAATCTTCCTATGTAACTCATTTCATATGATACGTGTGGTTTTTTGGTTTTACAGTTTTTAGCTCATCAATCTTTGCATGACGATGAGATACTTTTTCTAGGAAATCTGAGTTTTTATTTTTTTTATTTTTCTACTATTATGTGATGCTCTGATCAAATTTTCTAATAAGAAGCTCCATCGACGTGCTCTATTTCAACGCCTTCCAGAAGCTTGGGATGATGACAAATGACCTCTCCTCGATGGCATAGTCCCTGATTGAGTTCATCGGGGACTCTATCTGTCCTCTTAGGATGGTGACTCTCTATGTCACCTTTGGCAAAGAGCCCCATTCCAAGACCTTGTTGGCTAAGTTTATGTTGGTCGATATCTCCTCAGCCTACAACACAATCATCGGTCGACTTACCCTTATAATTGGCTGAAGGTAGTGGTATCAATATACCACATAGCGATGAAGTTCCCAACCAAGTGTGGTGTCAACAAAGCAAGAAGTGACCCTTAGGAATCCAGGCGATGCTACTTGACAACGGTCGAGTCAAGACTCGCTGTGACGGAATCTTACTCTTGCCACGACGGTTGAGTTAAGACTTACTATGGCAAAAGCCATCACGATGGAATCCTACTCCCGCCACAACGATCGAGTCAAGTTCCACTATAGTGAAAGCCAATCATGGTCGACACGAGAAGCTCCATCAACATGCTTTATTTCAACACCTTCCAGATGCTTGGGTTGACGATGAACGACCCCTCCTCGATGGCATCATCCTTGATCAGGTTCACCAAGGACTCCATCTCTCCTCTCGGGATGGTGACTCTCCATATTACCTTTAGCAAAGACCCTTATTCCAAGACCCTGCTAGCCAAGTTTATAGTGGTCGACATCCCCTTTATTAGTTATAGGTGCCCTACAAACCAATCATGTGAGTGATGACACCTGTAACATGCTGCGTCGATCTATTTACTTATTATCACTGATATTTTCTCATATTATCTGGATAAATATTGTAATATCCTTGGATCTGTGCAATGGGAATGAGATCGTGATGAGATCACAATAATGAGATTGATATACCTTTAAACATAAATCCTAAATCATCATGGTCATAAGTTACTCGAACAAGACATTAAGATAATCGGATAGACTGGTGCGCTATATACTTATCTACATGATGGAGGCGACTGATCTCATAGTCGCTTATGTGATGACACTAGAGGTATAGTGCATGTGCTCATTGGAGAATGAGTTCACTGATTGATCCGCTTACTGAATGTTGGATAGTTAATGATACCTGATGTTAGACAATAATTTCGTAGTCCCAGTTGTGTATCTGGTCCTTAGACTTGAGACACCAAAGATGTCTTATATGAGTACTCTATTCTTTAACGCCAGACTTATAGGTTTGAAAAGCTCCAGATCTTGTACAACCGGTTCTCAAAAATGATAGTCAACCTTACAAAGACAATTAAGTGTTAATAGAGGATTATTCGCTCTCGGTATCATAAGAGGAATATTCTGTGTGTGCTCGCTCAGGCAAAATTCATGGCCAGGGTCGTTCAAATTGAGAGAGGAGTTCTCAAAGAGAATCCGATTAGAACGGGACTCGGACAGGATTCTGTATGGGCTTGATATTACCATACCCAATATACGATCTCTATGATATTAGATGGATGAGGGACTATAGATATATGATAATTGAGGACAAATTGGTCCGATGGATTAGATCCCCCAGTATCGTCTGGGACTATGGCGTAGTGGCATAGTACGTCCATAGTCGATGAGTCGACTGAATTATTATGAAGATAATAATTCACTATATTATGGGAAGTTCTGAGTCAGAAGGAGTTCTGATAGAAGCGACTTATGGCCAGCTCGGTATCGGGCCTATAGGGTCACATACATTAGATGGATATTACAACGAGTAGAGGTGCGGATATAAGATATCTACGAAGCCACTAGTTTAGATCATATGGATAAGATCTAATTTGATGATTAGATAGAGATCCAATTGGATGATTGGATAAGATCCAATTAGATAATTGGTTGAGATCCAATTAGATAATTGGTTGAGATCTAATTGAATGATTAGATAAGATCCAATTAGATCATCGGATAGAGATCTAATGTGGATAGGATCCATTAAGAATAAGCTTCATGCACCTCAATAAATAGGAGAAGCTTCATGATTCATAGGCTAGAGCTGTTGGTAGTCACCCCTCTTATTCTCCTCAGCCTTCTCTCCTCCTCCTTAGCTCCAGCAGCCTTGTGGTGCACGTGGAGAGGGAGATCCCGTAGCGATCTAAGGAGCGTCATTGTTACGTATGTTGTGTGGATTACCGTTAGAGAGGAGTACGCTAGTGCTCCTTCATCCTCTTCTTCGGATCTAAAATTTTCAGGGATATGCGATCTTCCTAGGTAACGTTTCTAACATGATACATGTGGTTTTTCGGATTTATGGGTTTTTCACGCATCAATCATCGAACAACGACAAAGTACTTAACTATGAAAAATCTGATCGTGTTTTTATTTTTCGCTGTGCATGAGATGCTGATTCGTGATTTCCCAACAATGGTATCAAAGCCAGGTTCATGGTGCGATGATTGACTTATAAACTGCATATGTTGTGTTTAATCACATGGAACTATTTTATGCATTATTACTGCATTTGATGTAGTTTTCAGATCCGAAAAGTGTCTTATCTTGCTGATGAAAGATGCTTTAGAGTGGTCCTTCTGCATCAAATTTATTGATGTAAATGGAGGAAAAAGAGGAGCAATTGTTGCTGCTCGGTGAATCAATCAAAGGCGGTGCGCATGCAAAAGTTACGGACGAATCGCTTGTCCGTCGAGGCAGCGCCAATGGGCAGGGTGCCTGCGAGCGAGTTGCTTGTGGCAAGGGCAGCACCCGTCCGCAAGGATGTAGCCTGCCCGCATGAGTGCAGGCCGCCTACAGGCTGGCTACCTTGTACGCAATAGCCACCTGCACAAGGTGGTAACAATGGTTATGGTCACCTACGCAAGGCGGTAGTTGCCTATGCATGCAAGGCAGCGGCCGTAACTTGTGCGCACAAGGCAGGTTGTCCAAGTTGGCTGCCTGCAAGGCGACGCCAACGTAGGCGGTCACAACCATTGCGACCGCTTGTGCGTGCAAGGCAGTAGCCATAAAGGTTGTGGTCGCCTATGCTGCGCGCAGCAAAGCTGCAAGAAGGAGGCAGCGCCTTCAGTGAGTCGGTCTTGGCTAGTGACCGCCCGACACGATAAATGCCTTGCGCACATGCACTGTGCAAGCGGCGACATACCCGAAGCCTATGAAAGGCAACGGACCCTTGTGCAGATTGCAGCGCTGCAGCCTTGCACTACAGGTGGCTACCGCGGTATAGCCGCCTGGCGGTTGCCCACCACTTGCATGAGGCAGTTGTCCAATCGCGCATGGCGGTGCTGCACCACCTGCACAAGGTGATCGTGCTATCATACACTTAGCTAGAACTGCCTAAGTGGTGAGGCACCCTAGCGGCAAATCATGGACTTAGTTGGAGTTACCTAAGTCGCGAAGAGCCCTTGCGCCTACTTCGATCAGACTTAGCTTGGATTGCCTAAGTCTTGAGGTGCCCTCATGACATACACATCCACTAAGGGTCAGCCAATTTGCAACCTCATTTAGGTCCCGTAGGACTTGTAAAATAGAAAGATGATTAGTTTGGAACGAGCGATAGACAAGTCTCGATGTCTCGCGAAGAGGGAAGCTTTACAAGCAATTCAGCGAGCACTTGGAGTACAAGAAAGTAGAGAAATAGAGGAGAAAAACAATGACTTTAGGAGGGTGAACGAGTAGCTGTTACTCTACAAACAACTACTCCCCAAGTGTCAAGCACGAAGGCAAGTTTCCATCAAGTTGATGTGCAAACTAGTGAAGATGTTCAACGCCCGACACTACCCTAAAGCCCCATCCAGCCTAGTGCCATCTGGGGGGTTTCAGGGTGCTGAGATGGTTGACGTTTCGTAAATGGCTACAGTCTATAAAAAACAGGTCACAACACGTGAAAATGGAGGCTTTTTGGGGTAGTTTTACTCGGTGCGACAAGCGATCATACTATAGTGCTACAATCATTTTTAGCATAATAAAACTATGACAAAATAAGCTGCCAAGGATATGCACAAGCATGCAAAAGCAACGAATGGTTTGTTGAATGAAGTTGCTACAGATTTGCGACGACCATTCGTGACATTCTCCCCCACTTAAACTGTCGACACCCTCCTCGACACTTGCTGGTAGGTTTTGATGGTCATTTCTTCATGTCGGAGGGCATCTTCTGGCTCCCAACTGGCTTCGATTTTGGGAAGCTTTCACCACTTCACCAAGTACTCAATTTGCTGTGCTCCGTTTGGTAGCTTTGTCTTACGATCCGCTAAAATGGTTTCAACTCGCTTCTCATATGAGGCTTTGGTGCGGGGTGGCTGAGTTGGAACACTTCAGGAAGCATCTTGTAGATCTGAGTGGTAGGCTTTCAAGTTGCTGGCGTGAAAAATATTATGAATTTTGAGCCACATCGGCAACTGCAACTTGTAGGAGACGTTGCCCACCCTACTGATAATTGGGAAGGGTCCTTTATACTTGCGCACCAATCCTTTATGCACCTTGTTCCTAAAGAATTAGAGTGATGCTGATTGGAGCTTCACTAACACCAAATCGTCGACTTTGAATTCCTATGGTCACCTTGTAAAGTCTACCTACTTCTTTATCTTTTTAGCTGCCTTCTCCAAGTAAGCCCACGTAATATCTGCATTTCGATACCATTCTTTTGCAAAGTGATATGCGGATGGATTACTCCCAGTATAACCAATAGCCAAAGAATGAGGAGTTGATGACTATTGTCCTGTGATGATCTCAAAGGGGCTCTTGTTGGACGTAGAGCTCCGCTGCAGGTTGTAGGATAATTGGGCTATGTCCAACAGCTTCACCCAATCTCGTTGGTTGGCACTCATGTAGTGTCAAAGATATTGATCCAAGAACAAGTATATTCTCTTAGTTTGGCCATCCGTATTTGGGTGGAAGCTTGTAGAGAAGTATAGCTTAGACCCCAATAATTTGAATAGCTCTATTCAGAATCGTGCTAGAAACTGAGCATCTCAATCACTTATGATATTATGCGGGACTCCTCAATACCTGACCACATTTTTCATCTTTAGCTTTGTCGCTTCCTCTGTTGAACAATGTAGGGGTACAATAATAAAGGTTGTATACTTTAAAAATTGGTCGACCATCATGAGTATCAATCCGAGTCCCCCTATTGTTGGCAATCTTAATTTGAATTCCAGAGAAATGCTCTCCCATGGTCTTTCTAGTACGGGCAACGGTTCCAAAAGTCCCACTGGCTTCTATTGTTCCATCTTGTCTTGTTGACAAGTTAGCCACATTCAAACATATTCCTCTATATCCATCCCCATCTTCGGCTAGTAGAAGGCCCTCTCCATAAGAGCCAATATTTGATGAATGCCTAGATGTCCTGCCTAAAGAGAATCGTGATATTCTTTCAAAAGTTCACGTCTCAAATTGTCCACTCGAGGAACATAAACTCTATTCCCTTTGGTGTAGATAAGTCCATCCTGAATCCAAAATTGTCGAGCCTTACCTTCTTGGATTAGTTGCATTATGGTTACTACTTGGAGATCACTATATAATTCATCCATGATCTGGGAAAGGAAGTTGGAGTGTAATTGACTTACTTAGCCTCTACCCTCTAGTTGCATAGCATTCACTCACTCCACTTTCCGGCTCAAAGCATCGATAACGACATTTGCTTTCCCGGGCTTATACTCTATTACCATATCAAATTCAGCCAGGAAGTCTTACCATCGTGCTTGCTTTGGAGAGAGTTTCTTCTGAATCTAAAAGTAACTCAAAATGATGTTATTTGTCCTAAGCACAAATCGTGATCCGAGAAGGTAGTGTCGTCACACTCGTAGACAGTGGACTACCGCTATCATCTCCTTCTCATGCACCAAATACCATCGCTCGATCTTGTTAAGTTTGTGGCTTTCATAGGCCACTGGGTGGTCCTCCTGCATGAGTACTCCCCCAATAACGAAGTCGGAAGCTTTTGTATAGACTTCGAAGGGCTTCCCATAGTTTGGTAATTTGAATACCGGTTCTTCCAAAACAACAGCCTTTATATCTTGAAATACCGCTTCATATCTATCGGACCATCTCCAAGACTACTCCTTCTTCAGTAACTCCGTTAGTAGAGTTGCACACTTCGAATACCCAACTATGAAGCGTCGATAATAATTGATGAAACCAAGGAAGGATCTCAGCTCTAGCACCTTTTTTGGAGTTTGTCATTCCACAACAGCTTGCACCTTTGATTTATCCATTTAAATGGAATCATTGCCGATTCGATGCCCCAAGAATAAGATCTCCTTCTGAGCAAAGTAACACTTCTCCCTTTTCATGAACAAAGTATTCTCCTTGAGAACTTTGAAAATTGTTCGAAGGTGCTCAATATGCTCTTCAAGTGTTTGGTTGTAGACGATGATATGTCCAAGTAGACAATCACAAACTTGTCCAAATACTCCTTGAATAATTGGTTCATAAGAGTACAGAATATAACCAGAGCGTTGGTTAAGCCGAAAGGCATCACCATGAACTTAAATGCTTCATACCTGGTCACACAGGTAGTCTTCGCTTCATCACCTTCAGCAATACGCATCTACTAGTACCCCGATCGAAGGTCAAGTTTGGAGAAATACTTTGCTTTGCTCAATTGGTCGAACAAGTCCGTGATGAGTGGGATGGGATACTTATTCTTCACCGTCACTTTGTTGAGGGTTTGATAGTCGATGCATAGTCGGAGACTTTCATCTTGTTTCTTCTAGAAGAGAACTGGAGCTCCAAATGGTGCTTTGGAACTGTGGATGTGACCACCACTTAGGAGTTTATCTAACTGCTTTCTGAGCTCTACCAACTCGAGAGGGGACATGCGGTATAGTGGTCTCGCTGGAGGCTTCACTTCCAGCTCTAGCTCAATATGATGTTCCACGCCTTTGTGTGGTGGCAGAGTTTTCAGCAACTCAGGTGGCATAATGTCTGTGAACTCTTTCAGAACATTCACCACCACAACAGGTTTTTGAATAGTCTCTCCGTCAAGTGGCTCTAGCTTTATAGCAGCCACGAATGTTAACTCTCCTTTGTATACCCCTTTCTTTAATTGCAATGCTGATAGCTGTTGGGGGTCCTTGATTCCTCTTCGAGAGATGGGAACCACATAGGGGTTGTCACCTCCCATCAGACATAAGGAGTCTAGGAACGACATTGGCAACAACTTCGCTACGTGCATGAACTCCATTCCAAGAATCACTTGAAAGTCATCTAATGGCACTACCATCATGTTTGTACTTCTGCTCCATGATCCGATCTTGATGGGGACTTCCTTTACTAGCCCAAAGATCCGCTTGGCTTCCAAGTTTACCGCCTTCATTCGACTTGGGTTCTTCTCCAAGATCAACCCAAGTTGCTTTGCTTCTCGGTCAGCAATAAAGTTGTGGGTAGCTCCCATGTCCACCATTGCATAGGTGGTTTGGCCATTGAGCTTGATGTCCACATACATTAGCTCATAGTTTCTTGCTTTTTGTTGTTTTACCTTCATGTTCTCCCCCACTTGACCCTGCAATGTATTCAACAAACGCATCTCTCCCATCCGGGGTCCTTGCGACTCCTCGTCATCACTACTGAATTCTGAGCTATTTGAACAGAGAGCAACTGCCTTGCCCTTGTCCAGTTTGGAGGAATGGATAGAAGTTGTCAAGGCATTGAGTGCCTATTTCTGTGGGCACTCCCTCACCATGTGCAGCCCTCCGCACAAGAAGTAACTGTTAGGTTTTGAGGCCTTGCCTTTTGAGCTTGGCCCTTTATGGAAACTCTTCTTCCTTTGCTTGCCTCTGAGTTCCTTCCCATGAGAATATTTTGGAGGGTGATTTCCTGAAGACTGTTTCTTCTTCCCTGAGTCACTCTGAAGAAATGAAGTCAGTAAGCTTTTCGGCAACTGCAATTGCTTCGATCACATCGCTGACATTCTGTCAATGTAGTTCCTATTTAAGCCCATGGCTTCAAGCCATTGAGAAAGCTGAACAGCTTATCTTTTTCGGATATATCTTGGATGTCTAGCAACAATGCAGAAAATTACTTCATATAATCCCAAATGGAAGTCGTTTGGTGGAGTTGTCACTCCTTGCGACGAACTCATTGTTCTCGGGTAGGAATTGAGTTCTCAACTCTCACTTCAAGTCTTCCCATATATCCACTAGGCACCGACCTTATTAGATCTCCTCCCAATGGGTCCTCCACCAAAGTTTTCCTTCTCCATTCAGGTATATGGTTACTATCGAAACTTTGGTGTCTTTAGAGTCAGGTCTCGTAGCTTGGAAGTATTGCTCTTCATTAAACAGGAAATTCTCGAGCCCCTTAGCATCTTTAGCACCCCCATAACAATGTGGTTCAAGTACTCTGAAGCTTTGTGGTGACGCAACGCGGGTATTGCTCTCTCCCGCATTTAGCGCCCTTGTAAGTAGAATCACCCTAGAAGTGAGTTCCGCCACAACTTCCTGCAGATGTTGCACGGAGTCCTTAACGTCATCCGTTAGTCGGTCGACTAGGGCCTCAACTTTGTCAATCCGGGATTCAGCTTATTCTTGTGAGCTATCTACCCCAAGAAGCCTTCGTTGACCTTGGTAGAGTTCCTCCAAGCTTGCTTCAAGAACATCCAAGCGGGTCTCTGCCATTGTAAGTCTCTCTTTATGGCTCTTTTTCCCCGTTGGCGCTCTAGATTGCACCTCATCCGCTTGCGATAAGTAGCCAACTTCTCGCTCATCATGTTCACTATTGCACTCCTCCTGAGTGGCTCCAGCAATAAGGGAGCGAGTTTGCACATGCAACCCACCTGCGGCTGCTTGGGGCAACGATCCAACTTGCCTCATTTTGCTCGATTCGCTACGATATTTCGCTATGGCAAGATTATGAAGTTTCTTTGCTACTTGCTCGAATTGCTTGACTGCTCTAATACCACAATGTCATACACTTAGCTGGAATTGCATAAGTGGTGAGGCACCCTAACAATAAATCATAAACTTAGCTGGAGTTGCCTAAGTCGCGAAGCACCCTTGTGCCCACGTCGATCATACTTAGCTGAGATTGCCTAAGTCTTGAGGTACCCTTACGACATACGCATCTGCTAAGGGTCAGCCAATTTGCAACCTCATACAAGTCCCATAAGACCTGTAAAATAGAAAGTTGATTAGTTTTGGAACGAGCAGCAGATAAGTCCTAATGTCTCACGAAGAGGGAAGTTTTATAAGCAATTCAGTGAACACTTGGAGTGCAGGAAAGAAGAGAAAGAGATGAGGAAAACAAAAACTTTAGAAGAGTGAACGAGCAGCTATAAGTCTACAAATAACTACTCCCCGAGTGTCAAGCACGAAGGCAAGTTTCTATCAAGTTGACTTGTAAACTTGTGAAGATGTTTAACGCCCAACACTACCCCAAAGTCCCATCCAGCCTAGTGCCACCTGGGGAGTTCCAATGTGCTGAGATGGCTAATGTTTCTCAAGAGATTACGGTCTGTAGAAAACAGGCCACAACACGAGAAAACAGAGGCTTTTTGGGGCAGTTTTGCCTGGTGCGACGAGCGATCATACTGTAGCACTACAAATTGCCTTTTTTACATTTTTACAAGCAAAACACACTAAAACTGTGGCAGAATAGGCTGTCAAGGATATGTACAAGTATGCAAAAGTGACAAACAGTTCGTTGAATGAAGTTGCTATGGGTGTGCCACGACCGTTCGTGATAGTGCGGCCCGCGCGCATGGCGGCGCCAGGCGACCGCCAATGGCGAGGTGGTAGTCGCCCGCCTATGGCGGCACTGCACTGCTGCATGCCAAGCGGAACCGCACTACGGCCACCGCACCATTGCCCGCAGCAAGGAGGCGGCGACCACAACTTCCTGCGATAGTCGACTCCATTTAGGGTGATTTGGGGCAAAAAGGATAGTTTTGCCCTAGTGAATGTGAGAAATTTCAGATATGTCCTTTTATCTAAATTACCAAAATGCTCTTGATAATTCTAAAAATTTTCTACATATCCTTGATTTAAAAAATTAATAATTTAAAAGTTTAATTAACTATTATTATTTATCTAATAATCCTACATGATATATACATGTGATGTGTGATGTGGAAAGATGATCATACACTATATGATGTGTGTATATGATTATTATTATTATTATTATTATTATTATTATTGGGGCCTATGAGCCTCCACTTTTCGTTGATTATCAGGCATGCGTGCCTGTAATTATGTTGTAATTATACAAAGAGGCGCGACGGAGCCTGGAGATGACAGCGGGATCCTCGAGACCGATTCAGATGATTGCGACGCATGGAGATGCGCCAAAGTGCTGACAGATCCAATGATAATGAGATGGATGATCACTGGGCATAAAGATACATCGATATACACATAGATCCTGATGTAAGTGATTATGCCTATTGGCTCGGACCCGATTATATTAGGTTGAGGTCCATGATTATCTGGTGTGTCTGTGCATGTGATTGTTATACACCTACTAGATAAGTATATATATTTATATGTGAATATATATTAAATATGTATGTGTGTAACACGTCATCATGAGAATAAACCTAAATCCTCTCCTATGATAATATTAACTCAGTAAGCGTGAGGCAATTAAATTGACCCACGTGGCCTTCCATTGTTATAGGTAGGAACCGATTCCCGAAGTAGGTTGAGTTGGTCGAGTCCCTCGAGGCTCACCTATTTTGTGTTTTACTATCTTGCCTATGACATAGAGATATCATCGGTGACTTAAGGACATGGTATACTTGGTCGAGTCCCTCGAGGGTATATCATCGAATTAGACTCATCTTATAACGATGGTGATGACTTAACCGAACATCATGGTTGGTCGAGTCCCTCGAGGCCATGGTGGTTTGGAGGCCGAATAGGATGGGAATCTCAAGGAGTTGTGATTAGCAAGAGTCGCCTACCATTTTGGGCCTAGTGTGATTGGTCGAGTTCCTCAAGGTTTAACTAAGATATCGATTAGATCCTGATCTCCACTAGAAGTCTGTCGGATACTTCCATTTCACGTGCTGAGGGTGTCGCATGACTCGTTAGAAAAATAGTGGGAGCACTTTAAGATAGAAGTCAATATCTTGATAATTTATTTTTTTAAAAATCTGTATATTATTTAATTATGCTATATCTCATGTTTATCATAAACATATCGCCATCAGACCCTCTACGTGGCATACTTGATGCCAACCGTCTCCCTGGTCCAAACTATGCATATTGGCTCTGTAACTTGAGAATAGTTCTCACAGAGAAAATCGCATATGTCCTGGATACGGTCATTCCCCAACTTGAGGCAAGAGCACCTCAGGAAGAGTTTACCCGATATGTGAAGTATATAGATGATTCTACTCTCTCTCGATGTTATATGTTGTCCTCTATGACTCTTGAGTTACAAAGATAATATGAAAACATTGATGCTCGATCCATACTCCTACATCTCCACAAACTATTTGAGGAGCAGGGAAGAACTCAATGATATAAGATATCCAAGTGTCTCTTCCGCAGTAGGATGACTAAGGGGGCATCGGTTCAGAACCATGTCCTAAAGATGATAGAGTAGATTGAGAAACTCACAGGTCTATGAATGATCCTAGATAATAACTTGTGCATTAATCTTATACTTCAGTCTCTATCATATTCCTTTTCCCAATTCATTATAAATTTTAATATGAACAAACTTGAGGTGACTCTCCCTGAGCTCCTCAATATATTGAGGGAGGCATATAGCACTATCAAAAAAGAGAAACTAGTTCTCTACATTAGTGGGATCAAAAGGAAAAAGAAGGTTGTGAAGATCCTTAAGAAGGGCAAGAGCAAGGGCAGACGGGGTAAAGTAAAGGTTGTCAAAATTGACCTAGCAAAGGAAAAAGGCCAACGCTTCCACTGAGGTCAAGATGGGCATTGGAAAAGGAACTGCAAAGGGTATCTTGCAGAAAAGGCGAAATAGAAGCTTAGAAAAGCTTCAGGTACATTCATGATAAGTCTCCATGTATTAGATTCTTGTAATAATGCATGGGTATCGGATACTGATAGTGCTTATCACATCTGCAATTCATTGCAGGTTCTAACAAGGCCTAGGAGATTGGTGAGAGGTGAGATAGACCTCAAAATAGGCAATTGTTGTTGCCTAGGAGATTGGTGAGAGCAAGAGTTGATGTTGTTGCTATCGGTGAGATCACTTTACATCTGCCTGATGAAGCTACTATTGCATCAGATGCATGTTATTTTGTTCCCTCTATTATCAAAAATATTATTTTCATTTTATGTTTGACATTAAATAGTAATAAAGTAATTTTTAAAAATAATAATTGTTTAATTATTAAGGATAATAAGATCATAACTAGAGGGACATTGTATAATGGTTCGATTATGTTGAATACTGCTACACATATCATGAATGTAAGCATGTCCAAGAGGAAGTGGACCGAAAAAAATATTAAAACTTTCGATCAAGAGGAGGAGAATAGTTGAGTACGAAGTTCACTCAGTTCCTCAAGAACCATAGGATTCTGTCCCAATGGACACCTCCTTATACATCACCGCTCAATGATATATCAGAAAAGGAGGAATCGCATGCTATTAGATATGGTGCGGTTCATGATGAGTTTTGTCGACCTACCTATCTTATTTTCGGGATATGCCCTAGAGACTACATCTTACCTTTTGAACAGAGTTCCATTTAAATCGATAGCATCTACACCATATGAGATATCGAAAGGAAAGAAGTCCGATCTTAAGGTTGTTAAGATTTGGGGCTGCCCTGCCCACGTTAAAAGACACGACCTCGATAAGTAGGAATTCAAAATGGAACAGTGCAAGTTCGTGGGATATCCCAAGGAAACTTATGGGTATTATTTCTATCACCCCGAGGACCAAAAGGTCTTTGTTGTCAAGATAGTAATATTTCTTGAGAAGGAACATATTATTGGCAGAGACAATGGAAGCATGATAGAGTTGAGCGAGATTGGAAAATCTAGCTTAGGCACCATTCCAAAGACTGAGTCTATTCAGGTACCTGACACACAAGCTCCAACTTTACACAGGTCTGGTAGAGTGTTACAACCTCCCAAGAAATATGTGAGACATATTAGTGGATAGGACACTTAGGATATTGATTCTCAGACCTACGAGGAGGCTATTATGAGAATAGACTCCGGGAAGTGGCAAGAAGCCATGAATTCTGAGAAGGAATCCATGTACTCCAACAAGGTTTAGAACCTTGTTGATGCACCTAAGAGTATCATACCCATCGATTGTAAATGGATTTTCAAAAAAAAGATCTGGGTAGATGGAAAGATGGAGACCTATAAGATAAGGCTAGTGGCTAAGTGGTATCGTCAAAGGCAAGGTATTTACTATGATGAAACCTTGACACTCATAGTTATACTAAAATCCATCTGAATTCTATTAGCTATTGCAGCATATTATGACTATGAGATCTGACAGATGGACATGAAAACTATGTTCTTCGATGGCAACTTTGAGGAGGAGGTGTATACGATACAACCTGAGGGATTCATGTCCAAGAAGAGTCCAGATAAGGTGTATAGATTGGTTAAGTCCATTTATGAACTAAAGCAGGCTTCCTAAAGTTGGAACATAAGATTTGATGAGGCAATCAAATCTTATGACTTCGTTAAAAATGAAGATGAGCCATGTGTGTATAAAAAGATAAGTGGGACTTAACCATGTACGCTATCACCTTCTTGGTGTTATATGTAGATGATATCCTAATCATTAGAAATGATGTAGGAATGCTCTCCACAATAAAGGCTTGGCTATCTAGACACTTCTCCATGAAGGATTTAGGAAAAGCATTCTATATTTTGGGGATACAGATCTATAAAAATAAATTCAAGAGGATGCTTAGCTTGTCCTAGTTTAGGTACATAGAATTTTAATTTCTTGGAGTATGTCCCCAAAAACTCTTAGAGAAATGGCAAACATGGATAGGATACCCTATGCCTCTGCGATATGATCTATCATGTATGCTATGCTATATACCAAGCCTGATATAGCGCATGCTCTGAGTGTCATGAGCAGGTATCAGGCATATCCAGGCTTGGAGCACTAGAGAGCAGTAAAGTGTATCTTTAAGTACTTAAGAAGGACTAAGGATCTTTTACTAGTATATGGAGGATGTAGTCTCTAGATTGAGGGCTACACGGACTTGAGTTTCTAGTCTGATATCAACGATAGCAAGTCAAATTCAAGGTATGTGTTCACCTTAAATGAAGCAACAGTAAGTTGGAAGAGTTCTAAGCAAAATACTACTGCTGACTTGATCACAAAGGCGAAATATATTATTACGATAGAAGTAGCAAAAGAGACTGTATATATGAAAAAGTTCATCAAGGATTTAAGAATCATATCGAGTAACGTGAATATATAGGGTAACAATAACGGGGTGATCGATCGAGCTAGGGAACCCGAGTCTTATCAGAAGTGTGAGGAGGTTCCACCTGATCAGAGAGATCATGGCCCATGGAGATGTAGCAGTGGAAAGAGTTCCATCCGAAGATAACATTGTAGATCCACTAACAAAGTCATTGACTCATATTGTATTTGAGCGTCACAGAAGACTGATGGGGATCAGACACGTAGGTGATTAACTTTAGGTCAAGTGGGAGATTGTTAGTTATAGGTGCCCTGTAAGCCAATCACGTGAGTGATGACACCTGTAACATATTGCGTCGATCTCTTTGCTTATTATTACTGGTATTTTTGTATATTATCTGGATGAATATTGTGATATCCTTGGATCTATACAATGAGAATCGAATCATGATGAAATCATGATAATGAGACCAACATACCTTTAAACATATATCTTAAATCATCCTAGTCATAGGTTACTCGAAAAGGATCTCGAGATAACCGGATAGACTAGTACGTTGTATACTTGTCTATATGATGGAGGCGACTGGTCTCATAGTTGCTTGTGTGGGGACACTAGAGATACAGTGCAGGTGCTCATTGGAGAATGAGTTCACTGATTGATCCACTTACGGAATGTTGGATGGTTAATGATACATGATGTCAGACAATAATTTCGTAAACCCAGTTATATATCTGGTCCTTAAACTTGAGACACAAAAGATACCTTGTATGAGTACTTTATTCTTTAACGCCAAACTTATAAGTTTGGAAAGCTCCAGATCTTGTACAGCTAGTTCTCGAGAATGGTAGCTAATCTTACGAAGATAATTGAGCGTCAATAGAGGATCATCTGCTCTTGGTATCATGAGAGAAATATTTCGTGTGTGCTCACTCAGGCAAAATCCCTAGCCAAGGTCATTCGAATTGAGAGAAACGGAGTTCTTCGGGAGAATCTGATTAGAGTGAGATTCGAACAAGATTCCATATGGGCCTGATATTACCATGCCCGATATACGGTCTCTAGGATATTAGATAGATGAGAAACTATAGATACATGATAACTGAGGATAGATAGGTCTGATGAATTAGATCCCCTTGTACCATTTGGGGACTATGGCACAGTGGTCTAGTACGTCCATAATCGATGAGTCGAGTGAATTATTATGGAGATAATAATTCACTATATTAGAGAGAGTTCTGAGTAAGAAGGAGTTCTAACAGGAGTGACTCACGGCTAGCTCGATATCGGGCCTAGAGGGTCACACACATTAGATAGATATTGCAATGAGTAAAGGTGCAAAAATGAGATATCTGCGGAGCTCCTAGTTTGGATCCTATTGATAAGATCCAATTAGATGATTAGATAGAGATCCAATTAGATGATTAGATAAGATCTAATTAGATAATTAAATGAGATCTAATTAGATGATTAGATAAGATCCAACTAGATAATTGGATAGAGATCCAATGTAGATAAGATCCATTAAGGATAAACTTCATGCACCTCTATAAATAAGAGGAACTTCATGGTTCTTAGGCTAGAGCTATTGGTAGTCACCCCCCCCCCCCCATTCTCCTCAACCTCCTCTCCTCCTTGGCTCCGATAGCCTCGTGGTGCACATGAAGAGGGAGATCCTACGATGATCTAAGGAGCGTCGTTGTTGCGTCTGCTATGTAGATGATCGCTAGAGAGGAGTACGCTAGTGCTCCTTCATCCTGTTCATCGAATCTTGAATTTTTAGGGATATACGATCTCTCTAGGTAATGTTTCTAATATGATATATGCGATTTTTTGGATTTACGGATTTTTCATGCACCAATCGTCGCACAACGACCAAGTACTTAACTATGAAAAATCTGGTCTTGTTTTTTATTTTTCGTTGCGCATGAGATGCTGATTCATGATTTCCCAACACCCTCAGCCTATAACGCAATCATCGATTAACCTACCCTCAATCGACTAAAGGTGGTGGTATCGACGTACCTCATGGCAATGAAGTTCCCAACTAGGGGCAATGTCAACGAAGAATTCAAACGAAGCTAGTTAATGATAGTTAAGTCAAAACCCGCTATGGCGGAAGCCGCCATGACGATGGAGTCAAAACCTACTATGGTGAAAGCTGCCATAATGGAATCCCACTCCCATTATAGAAGTCGAATCAGGACTCGCTACAATGAAAGTTACCATGGTGGTCGAGTCAAGACCCACCATGGCGGAAGCCACCATAGCGGAATCCTACTCCCACTATGGCGAACGAATTAAGACCTAGTAAGGTAGAGCCATAAACTAGTGCCCTTCTCCTAGAAACAGTAGAAGGAGAGCCCACCACGTGCTCCCATCAAACTGAAGGGGGAGCTCTTGGTATCGGGAAATTGTTAAGACTCTAGCTATGAGAGTCCTAATTTAGTTTCATTGAATGGGGCAAATATGTAAATCCTAAGTGCATTCATGTAAATCCTATCTAGTCGACCCCTATTAAAAAGGTGAAGAGTCTGGCTATGTTAGGATTAGTTTGGAGGTTATTTTTTGGAGAAGCATTAGGAGTTGATTAGAAATAGGGGTCTTGAGTAGGAGTCCTATTAGGAGTTGGGGTTTAAAAGCCCTATAAATAACCATGTATTCACCTTCTTTTCTTAATGAATAGATCAATCCTTTTAGTAGCCTTTGACCAGCAACTTGGAGGAAGGAACCCCTATAGAGTTCTAAGGAGGTCGATCCCCTAAAGAGATCAACCCCAAGCTTAGAATCTGCAAGGGTTCTAATACTTGATATTAGAGCAGCATTCTTGACATCTTGGTGCCCTTCTAAAGCTATCCATCAGCCCTCCACAATCGCCTAAAGCAACTCCCACAATTGCATAAAATATCATCGTCGAATTCTGTCGTCATCTCCACCACCACGGATCATCCTTTGATCTCCTCATGAATTGCAACAGGTTCTGGTTTCCTACCTTACTGCTACTGCAATTTAGTTATCCTTATTCAAAAAATCTAAAAAAAATTATTCTGATATTGCTGCATAAACTTTTCATCACAAAGTTTTCATCTCTACGACGAAAGATGCACTGCAAAATTCTAGCCACATAGTACTGTTTATTTGATCTTGCTACTACATTTTTCTGTCCAAATCTCTACAAAATTTTTATGACAACTTTGACACTTCCTAACAGCGGATTTTTCTTTAGTTTCATCAAAAAATTCTCAATATGAACCACTGATCTTTTACGTCTAAACTGCTACACTTTAGACGTAAAAATCTGCTGTAGTACCTTTCAGTGATCCTCAATTTTGCCGAATCTCTTGCTGTAATTTCCTTCTACAAAATTTTTAATAGTATTGCCTCTCCCTTACCAATAGATACCCTTTAAGTTTTACTTAAATCTCTATTGAGAATTGATGGGAAAAATTATGTCTTTATTGTTGGAATTTTCTCGGTGAAAAATCTGGTGCTGCACCTTTGTCCTTTTTCTTCTCCGTAACCTACCAAACCCTAGCCACCTTGCTACCATCAACCAAAACTTCTTTAGGGCATCCCTCTAGCCTTAAGATGCAGCCATCATAACTTATTTTTAAAAGCCTAACAGCATCAAAAACTATAGCCCAAAATAGTAAACTATTACAGTCGAAGCCTTCTATCACCGATCTATTGTCCAAACTTTCCACCACCCCATGCCATTAACCCATCAACAAAAAAAAGACAAGGATATTTTTGATCTACAGGCATATGCTATAGCTTCTTAAGATCCAATTGATGCCATATTTGAAGCATTGGAATCTCAGATTGAATCGCGGCTTGAATCGCGCTTGGAGGATAAATTGCGCGCTTTATTTGCAGAATTCAGAATTGGACAACCACTGAGTCCAACCAAATTTCAGAAATGAGAAAGTTTAGAGAGGCCTCTAGAGAAGGAGGGACAGCCCTCGAACATGCTTCATCCACACATGAGGGTGGACTTCCGGCAATGGGAAGAAGGAGACCCGATCGGGTGGATTTCGCGCGTCGAACGTTACTTTCGCTACTACCAAACATCGGATGATGCTATGGTGGAAATTACTATCATCCACCATGAAGGAGATGCTATTCAATGGTACAATTAGCTAGAATATAATCATGGGGCTCTGACGTCGAATCAATTTAAGAACGCACTGCTAAACCGTTTCGGACCTACGGAGTATGAAAATATCGATGGCCAACTCGTAAAGATTCGACAAACCTCTATGATTCAAGAGTACCAAACCAGGTTTAAGAAGCTATCCTACCTTGCTCATGATTGGACTGACCATCAATTATTAAGAATATTCATCGAAAGACTCAAGCCAAATATAAAAGAGGAGGTTAAGGCGCGACAACCCTGTATCATGATGGCTGCTATTTCTTTCACTCGAATACAAGAAGAACGACTCAACTAAGATACTTGGAGGATGAGAACCTCTCCTAGGCCCGTGGCATATAAACCTTCTTCTGCTCCCAGCCATCCTTAGCTGCCAAAAAAATTGACAAAAGAGTAACTACATGACCGATCAACAAAGGGTCTTTGTTGGCATTGTGATGAGTCATGGAACCGCGATCATCACTACAAAAGGGGCTGCCTCCTACTGATTAAACCTCTTGAAGACATGGAGGAGGAGGTCCAGGAGCATGAGGAAGAGGTCACAGATGAAGAACAGTAGCCAGTTGATATTACGATGCATGCCCTTGTCTGTTACGCGAACTTATAAACGATGAAAGTGGGAGGACTTCTGAAGCAACAACCGATCACCATTCTTATTGACACCGGAAGTACTAATAATTTTATGAACAGCAAGGTTGATGTCTGGATAGCCTTACCTATCAAGAATTGTAGCATGTTTGATGTTAAGGTCACTGACGGACGAATTTTGAAATATGATCGTAGGTGCCCGCGGGTGAAACTGGTGTTGTAGGACCAAGAGATAATTGTAGATTTCTTCCTCCTCCCTCTTGATGATTATGAGGTCATGCTTAGTATCGAATGGCTGATAACATTATGTGATATTTCCTAAAATTTTTTTGAACTAATTATGAAATTTTACAGCAAGGGAAAATAGGTGATACTACGCAGGAAACGTGGGGGCGACGTAATGACGATTTGCACACAACGAATGGAGAAAGTTTTGCACAAAGCATGTAGTGACTTTTTTATACAACTTGACCAGCAATCTAAGGAAGAGCCAACCAAATTTGAATATCCAAACCTACTTCCCTTGCTTACTAAATTTTTAGATATATTTAATGAACCGCGCAGCCTACCTCCTACCCGCCAGTATGATCATCGTATACCGATTCTTTGGAGCAAACCTCCAGCAAATACTCGGCCATATCGGTATCCACATCTCTAAAAGGATGAAATAGAAAGGATTGTAAAAGAGATTCTCGAAACATGAGTTATTCGGCCAAGTTGCAGCCCCTACTCTTCACCGGTGCTCCTCGTACGAAAGGATGGAACATGGTGAATGTGCGTTGATTACTGAGCTCTCAACGGCATAACCGTCAAGGACAAGTATCCTATTCTGGTAGTAGATGAATTGCTTGATGAATTAAAGGGAGAATGAGTCTTCACAAATCTGGACCTTCGATCCATATATCATCAAATACGATTGTGCGAAGAAGACATACCGAAAATCGCCTTTCGAATGTACAATGGCCAAAATGAATTTCTAGTAATGCCCTTTAGTCTCACCAATACTCCCTCCACCTTCTAGAGCCTTATGAATGATATTTTCTGGAGTTATCTTCGTAAGTTTGTGCTGGTTTTCTTCGATGATATCCTTATTTACAACCCTTCTCTTGAAAGTCATTTTTAGCACTTACGACTTATTTTGATAATTTTGCGAGAACATATTCTTTTTGTTAAAAAATCAAAGTGCAGCTTTTTTCAACAGAATGTGGAATATCTTGGACATATCATATCAGAGGAATGTGTGGCGGTGGACCCCTCCAAAATTGAAGCAATGCAGAACTGGCCGACCCCGAGGAACATAAAATCGCTGCACGGCTTTCTTGGTTTAACAGGCTACTACCGCAAGTTCATGAAATACTATGGAAAGATTAGTGCACCCCTTACTTCCTTGCTGAAAAAATATACTTTCCAATGGTCGAACAAAACCACCACCACCTTCTACGAACTTAAAGCCGTAATAATGACAACGCCCGTACTAGTGCTACCCGACTTCGGCAAGACTTTTGTTATTGAAGTCGATGCCTCTGGAGTCGGAATTGGTATTGTACTAATGCAAGATGGCCGCCCCATCGTTTATACCACTAAGGCATTATCTCCTTCCTATCTCAAGATGACTATTTACAATAAAAAGATGCTTACGATTGTGTATGTGGTGGCCAAATAGAGACCGTACTTGATCGGGCGACGCTTTCAAATCAAGACTGACCATAAAAGCCTAAAATATTTCTTAGAGCAGAAGATATCTTTCTCGGAGTAGCAAAAATAGGTAACAAAGCTTCTTGGATATGATTATGAAATAACTTACAGAAAGGGAAAAGAGAATGTTGTTACAAATGCGCTTTCGCGGCTACTCGAGCAAGTTAAATTTTTGATCATTTCACTTCCGACCAGCAACTTCCTTGAGGATATTAGGAGGGAATGACAAAATGATCCGGAGACTAGTAAGATCATAAAAAAATTAGAGGAAGCACCAAACTCCGTGGCTCATTACAGTTTGGACTCAAAAGACTTGCGTTATAAGGGACGCATTGTGCTTGTGTCAAATTCTACTAGCATAAAGACTATCCTTCAAGAGATGCATTCCACACCTGCGGCCAGGCACTCCGGGTTCTTTAGAACCTATAAGAGAATTAAGAAAAAATTTTATTGGGTAGGGATGAAAAATATTATTATTGAATTTGTAGTACAATGTGATGTATGTCAATGACATAAAGGCGAGACAGTGGCAAGTCCCGGAAAGCTACAACCTCTACCCATCTAAACTTAATATGGATTGATATATCAATGGACTTTATCGAAAGGCTTCCCTCATCATAAGAAAAAGATATAATTCTTGTCGTGATTAATCACCTTACAAAGTATGCTCATTTTTGCACTGTTCATAATTCCTACACTGCTTCTAGTATTGCTCGAATCTTTATGGAGAATATTGTAAAATTACATGGGATGCCAAGATTTATTGTAAGTGATCATGATAGGGTCTTCACGAGCAAATTTTGGACAGAGTTATTCGAGATGCAAGGTACTAAATTGAAGATGAGTGCAACATATCACCCACAAACCGACGATCAACCAAGTAGTAACAGTGGGAGATACGCCCAAATGCTTTGTACCGTTGACCACCGCAAAAAGAGTAGACAAAGTGACTTCCCTAGGCTGAGTGGTGGTATAGTATAACTTATCATTCATCCACAAAATATACTCCCTATGAGGCTATGTATGGTCGACCTCCATTGTAATCCCAAAATGTTTCCATCAAGTTGATGTGCAAACTAGTGAAGATGTTCGATGCCCGACACTACCCCAAAGCCCCATCCAGCCTAGTGCCACCTGGGGGGTTCCACGGTGCTGAGATGACTAACGTTTTGCAAATGCCTGCGGTCTACAAAAAATAAGTCACAAGACACGAAAATGGAGGCTTTTTGGGGTAGTTTTACTCAGTACAACAAGCGATCATACTACAGCGCTATAAACTATCATTTCTTACATTTTTATAAGCAAAACACACTAAAACTATGGCAAAATAGGCTGTCAAGGATATGCACAAGCATACAAAAACGACGAATAGTTCGTTGAATGAAGTTGCTACAGATTTGCGACGACCATTCGTGACATTCTCCCCCACTTAAACTTTCGACACCCACCTCAACACTTGCTGGTAGGTTTTGATGGTTATTTCTTCATGTCGAATGGCATCTTCTGGCTCCCAACTGGCTTCGATTTTAGGAAGCTTTCACCACTTCACCAAGTACTCAATTTGCTTTGTTCCGTTTGGTAGCTTTGTCTTACGATCCGCTAAAATGGTTTCAACTCGATTCTCATAGGAGGCTTTGGTGCGGGGTGGCTGAGTTGGAATACTTCAGGAAGCATCTTGCGGATCTGAGTAGTAGGCTTTCAAGTTGCTGGCATGAAAAATATTATGAATTTTGAGCCATATCGACAACTACAACTTGTAGGAGATGTTGCCCACCCTACTGATAATTGGGAAGGGCCCTTTATACTTGCGCATCAATCCTTTGTACACATTGTTCCTAAAGAATTGGAGTGATGCTAGTTGGAGCTTTACTAACACCAAATCATTAACTTTGAATTCCTATGGTCGCCTTGTAAAGTCTACCTACTTTATCTTTTTAGTCGCCTTCTCCAAGTAAGCCCATGTAATATCTACATTTCGATGCCATTCTTTTGTAAAGTGATATGCGGATGGATTACTCCCAGTATAACCAATAGCCAAAGAATGAGGAGTCGACGACTGTTGTCCTATGATGATCTCAAAGGGGCTCTTGTTGGACGTAGAGCTCCACTGCAGGTTGTAGGATAATTGGGCTATGTCCAATAGCTTCACCCAATCTCGTTGGTTGGCACTCACATAGTGCCAAAGATATTGCTCCAAGAACGAGTATATTCTCTTCGTTTGGCTATCCGTATGGGGGTGGAGGCTTGTGGAGAAGTATAGCTTAGACCCCAACAATTTGAATAGCTCTGTCCAGAATCGTCCTAGAAACTGAGCATCTTAATCACTTATGATATTATGCGGGACTCCCCAATACTTCACCATATTTTTTATCTTTAGCTTCGCCGCTTCCTCTGTTAAATAATGTAGGGGTGCAGTAATGAAGGTTGTATACTTCGAAAATTAGTCGACCACCATGAGTATCGATCCGAGTCCCCCTACTGCTGGCAATCTTAATATGAAGTCCAGAGAAATGCTCTCCCACGGCCTTTTTGGTATGGGCAACGGCTCCAAAAGTCCCATTGGCTTCCATTACTCCATCTTGTCTTGTTGACAAGTTAGCCACATTCAAACATATTCCTCTATATCCGTCCCCATCTTCGGCTAGTAGAAGGCCCTCTCCATAAGAGCCAATGTTTGATACATGCCTAGATGTCCTACCTAAAGGGAATCATGATACTCTTTCAAAAGTTTACGTCTCAAATTGTCCACTCGAGGAATATAAACTCTATTCCCTTTGGTGTAGATAAATCCCTCCTGAACCCAAAATTGTCGAGCCTTGCCTTCTTGGATTAATTGCATCAGAGTTACTACTTGGGGATCACTATATAATCCATCCCTGATTCGGGAAAGGAAGTTGGAGTATAATTGACTTACTTGGCCTCTGCCCTCTAGTTGCATAGCATTCACTCACTCCACTTTCCAGCTCAAAGCATCGGCTACGACAATTGCTTTCCCAGGCTTGTACTCTATTACCATATCAAATTCAGCCAGGAAGTCTTACCATCGTGCTTGCTTTGGAGAGAGTTTCTTCTGAATCTGAAAGTAACTCAAAATGATGTTATTTGTCCTAAGCACAAATCGTGATCCGAGAAGGTAGTGTCACCACACTCGCAGACAGTGGACTACCGCTGTCATCTCTTTCTATGCACCGAATACCGCCACTTGATCTTATTGAGTTTGTGGCTTTCATAGGCCACTGGGTGATCCTCCTGCATGAGTACTCCCCCAATAACTAAGTCGGAAGCTTCTATATAGAATTCGAAGGGCTTTCCATAGTCTGGTAATTTGAGCATCGGTTCTTCCAAAATAGCAGCCTTTATATCTTGAAATACCACTTCATATCTGTCGGACCATCTCCAAGGCTACTCTTTTCTCAGCAACTCCATTAGTAGAGTTGCACACTTCGAATACCCAACTAGGAAGCATCCATAATAATTGATGAAACCAAGGAAGAATCTCAGCTCTAGCACCTTTTTTGGAGTTCATCATTCCGCAACAGCTTGCACCTTTGATTTATCCATTTAAATGGAACCATTACCAATTCGATGCCCCAAGAATAAGATCTCCTTCTAAGAAAAGTAGCACTTCTCCCTTTTCACGAACAAAGTATTCTCCCTGAGAACTTTGAAAATTGTTTGAAGGTGCTCAATATGCTCCTCAAGTGTTTGGTTATAGACGATGATATTGTCCAAGTAGACGATCACAAACTTGTCCAAATACTCCTTGAATAGTTGGTTCATAAGAGTACAAAATATGACCGGAGCATTGGTTAAGCCAAAAGGCATCACCATAAACTCAAATGCTTTATACCTGGTCACACAAGTAGTCTTCACTTCATCACCTTCAGCAATACGCATCTACTAGTCCCCTGATTGAAGGTCGAGTTTGGAGAAATACTTTGTTTTGCTCAATTGGTCGAACAAGTCCATGATGAGTGAGATGGGATACTTATTCTTCACCGTCACTTTGTTGAGGGTTTGATAGTCGATGTATAGTCGGAGACTTTCATCTTGTTTCTTTTGGAAGAGAACTAGAGCTCCAAATGGTGCTTTGGAACTGTGGATGTGACCACCACTTAGGAGTTCATCTAACTGCTTTCTGAGCTCTGCCAACTCGAGAGGGGACATGCGGTATAGTGGTCTCGTTGGAGGCTTCACTTCCGGCTTTAGCTCAATATGATGTTCCACACTTTTGTGTGGTGGCAGAGTTTTCAACAACTCAGGTGGCATAACGTCTGTGAACTCTTTCAGAACATTCGCCACCATAGCAGGCTTTTGAATAGCCTCTCCGTCAAGTGGCTCTAGCTTCATAGCAGCCACGAATGTTAACTCTCCTTTGCATACCCCTTTCTTCAATTGCAATACCGATAGCTATTAGAGGTCCTTGATTCCTCTCCGAGAGATGGGAACCATGCAGGGGTTGTCACCTCCCATCAGACATAAGGAGTCTAGAATAACATTGGCACCAACTTCGCTACGTGCATGAACTTCATTCCAAGAATCACTTGAAAGTCGTCTAATGGCACTGCCATCATGTTTGTGCTTCTGCTCCATGATCCGATCTTGATGGGGACTCCCTTTGCTAGCCCAGAGATCTGCTTGGCCTCCGAGTTTACCGCCTTCATTCGATTTGGGTTTTTCTCCAAGATCAACCCAAGTTGCTTTGCTTCTCGGTCAGCAATAAAGTTGTGGGTAGCTCCCATGTCCACCATTGCATAGGTGGTTTGGCCATTGAGCTTGATGTCCACATATAATAGCTCACGATTTTTTACTTTTTATTGTTTTACCTTCATGTTCTCCCCCACTTGACCCTGCAATGCATTCAACAAACGCATCGCTCCCATCTGGGGTCCTTGCGACTCCTCGTCATCGCTACTGAATTCTGAGCTATTTAAACTGAGAGCAACTGTCTTGCCCTTGTCCGGTTTGGGGGGATGGACAGAAGTTGTCAAGACATTGAGTGCTTATTTCTATGGGCACTCCCTCACCATGTACGGCCTTCCGCACAAGAAGTAACTATCAGGATTTGGATGTCCAGCAATAGTGCAAAAAATTGCTTCATATAATCTCAAATGGAAGTCGTTTGGTGGAGTTGTCAGTCCTTGCGATGAACTCAGTGTTCTCGGGTAGGAATTGAGTTCTCAACTCTCACTTCAAGTCTTCCCATATGTCCACTAGGCACCGACCTTATTGGATCTCCTCCCAATGGGTCCTCCACCAAAGTTTTACATCTCCATTCAGGTATATGGTTGCTATCGAAACTTTGGTGTCTTCAGAGTCAGGTCTCGTAGCTTGGAGAAGTATTGCTCTTTATCAAACAAGAAATTCTCGAGCCCCTTAGCATCTTTAGCACCCCCATAATAATGTGGTTCAGGTGCTCTGAAGCTTTGTGGCGACGCAACGTGGGTATTGCTCTCTCCCGCATTTAGTGCCCTTGTGAGTAGAGTCACCCTAGAAGTGAGTTCCGCCATAACTTCCTACAGATGTTGCACGGAGTCCTTAGCGTCATCTGTTAGTTGGTCGACTATGGCCTCAACTTTGTCGATCCGGGATTCAGCTTATTCTTGTGAGCTATTTACCCCAAGAAGCCTTCGTTGGCCTTGGTAGAGTTCCTCCAAGCTTGCTTCAAGAACATCCAAGCGGGTCTTTGCCATTTGAAGTCTCTCTTTATGGCTCTTTTTCCCCGTTGGCGCTCTAGATTGCGCCTCATCCGCTTACGATAAGTAGCCAACTTCTTGCTCATCATGTTCACTATCGCACTCCTCCTGAGTGGCTCCAGCAGTAAGGGAGCGAGTTTGCACATGCAACCCACCTGCGGCTGCTTGGGGCAACGATCCAACTTGCCTCATTTTGCTCGATTCGCTACGATGTTTTGTCATGGTAAGATTGTGAAGTTTCTTCGCTACTTGCTTGAATTGCTTGACTGCTCTAATACCACAATATCACGCACTTAGCTAGAATTACATAAGTGGTGAGGCACCCTAGCAACAAATCACAGACTTAGCTGGAGTTGCCTAAGTCGCGAAGCACCCTTGCACCCACTTCGATCATACTTAGCGGAGATTACCTAAGCCTTGAGGTGCCCTTGCGACATACGTGTCCACTAAGGGTCAGCCAATTTGTAACCTCATACAAGTCCCGTAGGACCTGTAAAATAGAAGGTTGATTAGTTTTGGAACAAGCGGCGGACAAGTCATAATGTCTCATAAAGAGGGAAGTTTTACAAACAATTCAGCGAACACTTGGAGTGCAGGAAAGAAGAGAAAGAGATGAGAAAAATAAGGACTTTAGAAGGGTGAACGAGCAGCTATAAGTCCACAAATAACTACTCCCCGAGTGTCAAGCGCGAAGGTAAGTTTTTATCAAATTGATTTGCAAACTTATGAAGATGTTTAACGTCCAACACTACCCTAAAGCCCCATCCAACCTAGTGCCACCTGGGGGGTTCCAAGGTGCTGAGATGGCTAATGTTTCTCAAGCGATTGTGGTCTGTAGAAAATAGGCCGCAACACGAGAAAACAGAGGCTTCTTGGGGCAGTTTTACTCGGTGCGATGAGCGATCATACTGCAGCACTACAAACTGTCTTTTTTACATTTTTATAAGCAAAACATACTAAAACTATGGCAAAATAGGCTGTCAAGGATATGTACAAGCATGCAAAAGTGACAAATAGTTCGTTGAATGAAGTTGCTACGGGTGTGCGACGATCGTTCGTGATAGTGCGACCCGCACGCATGGCGGCACCAGGTGATCGCCAATGGCGAGGTGGTAGTCACCCGCCTATGGCGGCACCGCATTGCTGCATGCCAAGCGGCACCGCACTATTGCCCGCAGCAAGGAGGCGGCGGCCACAACTTCCTGCGGTAGTCGACTCCATTTAGGGCGATTTGGGGCAAAATGGATAGTTTTGCCCTAGTAAATGTGAGAAATTCCAGATATGTCCTTTTATCCAAATTACCAAAATGCTCTTGACAATTCTAAAAATTTCCTACATATCCCTGATTTAAAAAATTAATAATTTAAAAGTTTAATTAACTATTATTATTTATCTAGTAATCCTACATGATATATACATGTGATGTGTGATGTGGGAAGATGATCATAGACTATGTGATGTGTGTATGTGATTATTATTATTATTATTATTATTGGGGCCTACGAGCCTTCATTTTTCATTGATTATCAGGTCTGCATGCCTGTAATTATGTTGTAATTATACAAAAAGGCGCGACGGAAGCCTGGAGGTGGTAGCAGGATCCTCGAGACCGATTTAGATGATCGCGACGCATGGAGACGCGCCAAGGTGCTGGCAAATCCAATGATAATGAGATGGATGATCACTGAGCATAAAGATACATCGATATACACATAGATCCTGATGTAAGTGATTAGGCCTACTGGCTCGGACCCGATTATATTAGGTTGAGGTCCATGATTATCTGGTGTGCCTGTGCATGTGATTGTTATAAGTATATATATTTGTATGCGAAGTAAATATATATTAAATATATATGTGTGTGACATGTCATCATGAGAATGAACCTAAATCCTCTCCTATGATAATATTAACTCAGTAAGCATGAGGCAATTAGATTGACCCACGTGGCCTTCCATTGTTATAGGTAGGAATCGATTCCCGAAGTAGGTTGAGTTGGTCGAGTCCCTCGAGGCTCACCTATTTTGTGTTTTACTATCTTGCCTACAACATAGAGATATCACCGGTGACTTGAGGACATGGTATACTTGATCGAGTCCCTCGAGGATATATCATCGAATCAGACTCATCTTATAACGATGGTGATGACTTAACCGAACATCATGGTTGGTCGAGTCCCTTGAGGCCAGGGTGGTTTGGAGGCCGAACAGGATGAGAATCTCAAGGAGTTGTGATTAGCAAGAGTCACCTACCATTTTGGGCCTAGTGTGATTGGTCGAGTCCCTCAAGGTTTAACTAAGATGCCGATTAGATCCTGATCTCCACTAAAAGTCTGTCAGAGACTTCCATTTCACGTGCTGAGGGTGTCACATGACTCGCTAGAAAAATAGTGGGAGCACTTTAAGATAGAAGTCAATATCTTGATTATTTATTTTTTATAAAATATGTGTGTTATTTAATTATGCTATATCTCATGTTTATTATAAACATATCACCATCAGACCCTCTACGTGGCATACTTGATGCCAACCGTCTCCCTGGTCCAAACTATGCATATTGGCTCTGTAACTTGAGAATAGTTCTCACAGCGGAGAAAATCGCATATGTCCTAGATACGGTCATACCCCAACTTGAGGCAGGAGCACCTCAGGAAGAGTTTACCCAATATGTGAAGTATATAGATGATTCCACTCTCTCTCGATGTTATATGTTGGCCTCTATGACTCCTGAGTTATAAAGATAATATGAAAACATGGATGCTCGATCCATACTCCTACATCTCCATAAATTATTTGAGGAGCAGGGAAGAACTCAATGATATAAGATATCCAAGTGTCTCTTCCATAGCAGGATGACTAAGGGGGCATCGGTTCAGAACCATGTCCTAAAGATAATAGAGTAGATTGAGAAACTCACAAGTCTATGAATGATCCTAGATGATAACTTATGCGTTGATCTTATACTTCAGTCTCTATCAGATTCCTTTTCCTAGTTTATTATAAATTTTAATATGAACAAACTTGAGGTGACTCTCCTTGAGCTCCTCAATATATTGAGGGAGGCACAGAGCACTATCAAAAAAAAGAAACTAGTTCTCCACATTAGTGAGATCAAAAGGAAAAAGAAGGTTGTGAAGACTCTTAAGAAGGGCAAGGGCAAGGGCAGACGGGGTAAAGCAAAGGTTGTCAAAATTGACCCAGTAAAGGAAAAAGGCCAGCGCTTCCACTAAGGTCAAGATGGGCATTGGAAAAGGAACTGCAAGGGGTATCTTGCAAAAAAAGCGAAACAGAAGCTTAGAGAAGCTTCAGGTACATTCATGATTGTCTCCATGTATCAGATTCTTGTAATAATGCATGGGTATCGGATACTGATAGTGCTTATCACATCTGCAATTCATTGCAGGTTCTAACAAGGCCTAGGAGATTGGTGAGAGGCGAGATAGACCTCAAAATAGATAATAGAGTAAGAGTTGTTATTGTGGCTATCGGTGAGATCACTTTACATCTGCCTGATAAAGCTACTATTGCATCAGATGCATATTATTTTATTCCCTCTATTATCAAAAATATTATTTTTATTTTATGTTTGACATTAAATAGTAATAAAGTGATTTTTAAAAATAATAGTTGTTCAATTATTAAGGATAATAAGATCATAACTAGAGGGACATTATATAATGGTTCGATTATGCTGAATACTGCTATATATATCATGAATGTAAGCATGTCCAAGAGGAAGTGGACTGGAAAAAGTATTAAAACTCTTCGATCAGGTCGAGGAGAAGAATAGTTGAGTACGAAGTTCCCTCAGTTCCTCAAAGACCATAGGATTCTGTCCCAATGGACACCTCCTTATACACCACGGCTTAATGATGTATCAGAAAAGGAGAAATCGTATGCTATTAGATATGGTTAGATCCATGATGAGTTTTATCGACCTACCCATCTTATTTTGGGGATATGCCCTAAAGACTGCAGCTTATCTTTTGGACAAAGTTCCATCTAAATCGATAGCGTCTACACCATATGAGATATCTAAAGGAAAGAAGTCTGATCTTAAGGTTGTTAAGATTTGGGACTACCCTGCCCATGTTAAAAGACACGACCTCGATAAGTAGGAATTCAAAATGGAACGGTGCAAGTTCATGGGATATCCCAAGGAAACTTATGGGTATTATTTCTATCACCCCGAGGACAAAAAGGTTTTTGTTGCCAAGAGAGTAATATTTCTTGAGGAGGAATATATTCTTGGCAGAGACAATGGAAGTATGATAGAGTTGAGCGAGGTTGGAAAATCTAGTTCTGGCACTATTCCGAAGACTGAGTCTATTCAGGTACCTGACACACAAGTTCTAATTTTGCACAGGTCCGGTAGAGTGTTATAACCTCCCGAGAGATATGTGGGGCATATTAGTGGAGAGGACACTTAGGATATTGATTCTCAGACCTACGAGGAGGTTATTATGAGTATAGACTCCGGGAAGTGATAAGAAGTCATAAATTCTAAGAAGGAATCCATGTACTCCAACAAGGTTTAGAACCTTGTTGATGCACCTGAGAGTATCATACCCATCGATTGTAAATGGATCTTCAAAAAAAAGATCTGGGTAGATGAAAAGATGGAGATCTATAAGGTAAGGCTAGTGGCTAAGTGATATCGTCAAAGGCAAGGTATTGACTATGATGAAATCTTGACACTCATAGTTATACTAAAATCCATCTGAATTTTATTAGTTATTGCACCACATTATGACTATGAGATCTGACAGATGGACATGAAAACTATATTCTTCAATGGCAACTTTAATGAGGAAGTGTATATGATACAACCTAGGGGATTCATGTTCAAGCAGAGTCCAGATAAGGTATGCAGATTGATTAAGTCCATTTATGAACTAAAGTAGATTTCCTAAAGTTGGAACATAAGATTTGATGAGACAATCAAATCTTATGACTTCATTAAAAACGAAGATGAGCCATGTGTGTACAAAAAGGTAAGTGGGACTTAACCATGTACGCTATCACCTTCTTGGTGTTATATGTGGATGATATCCTAATCATTGGAAATGATATAGGAATGCTCTCCACAATAAAGGCTTAGCTATCTAGACACTTCTCCATGAAGAATTTAGGAAAAGCATTCTATATTTTGGGGATACAGATCTATAGAAATAAATTCAAGAGGATGCTTAGCTTGTCCTAGTTTAGGTACATAGAATTTTAATTTCTTAGAGTATGTCCCCAAAAACTCTTAGAGAAATGACAAACATGAATAGGATACCTTATGCCTCAGCAATAGGATCTATCATGTATGCTATGCTATATACCAAGCCTGATATAGCGCATGCTCTGAGTGTCACGAGCAGGTATCAGGCATATCCAGGCTTGGAGCACTAGAGAGCAGTAAAGTGTATCCTTAAGTACTTAAGAAGGACTAAGGATCTTTTACTAGTATATGGAGGATGTAGTCTCTAGATTGAGGGCTACACGGACTTGAGTTTCTAGTCCGATATCGACGATAGCAAGTCGAATTTAAGTTGTGTTCACCTTGAATGGAGTAACAGTAAGTTAGAAGAGTTCTAAGTAAGATACTACTACTGACTTGATCACAAAGACGAAATACATTGTTGCAGCAGAAGTAGCAAAAGAGGGTGTATAGATGAAGAAGTTCATCAAGGATTTGGGAATCGTATCGAGCAGCGTGAACATATAGGGTGACAATAACGGGGTGATCGATCAAGCTAGGGAACCCGGGTCTTGTCAGAAGTGTGAGGAGGTTCCACCTGATCAGAGAGATCATGGCCCATGGAGATGTAGCAGTGGAAAGAGTTCCATCCGAAGATAACATTGCAGATCCACTAACAAAGCCATTGACTCAGATTGTATTTGAGCGTCACAGAAGACTGATGAGGATCAAACACATAGGTGATTGACTTTAGGTCAAGTGGGAGATTGTTAGTTATAGGTGCCCTGTAAGCCAATCACGTGAGTAATGACACCTGTAACATGTTGTGTCGATCTCTTTGCTTATTATTACTAGTATTTTCATACATTATCTGGATGAATATTGTGATGTCCTTGGATCTATGCAATGAGAATCGAATCATGATGAAATCATGATAATGAGACCAACATATCTTTAAACACATATCCTAAATCATCTTAGTCATAGGTTACTCGAAAAGGATATCGAGATAACCGGATAGACTAGTACGTTGTATACTCGTCTATATGATGGAGGTGACTGGTCTCATAGTTGCTTATGTGGGGACACTAGAGATACAGTGCAAGTGCTCATTGGAGAATGAGTTCACTGATTGATCCACTTACGGAATGTTGGATGGTTAATGATATATGATGTCAGACAATAATTTCATAGACCCAGTTATATATCTGGTCCTTAGACTTGAGATATCAAAGATACCTTATATGAGTACTTTATTCTTTAACGCCAAACTTATAGATTTGGAAAGCTCCAGATCTTATACAACTAGTTCTCGGGAATAGTTGCCAATCTTACGAAGATAATTGAGTGTAAATAGAGGATCATCTGCTCTTGGTATTATGAGAGAAATATTTCGTGTATGCTCACTCAGGCAAAATCCCTAGCCAAGGTCGTTCGAATTGAGAGAAACGGAGTTCTTCGGGAGAATCCGATTAGAGTGAGATTCGGATAGGATTCCGTATGGGCCTGACATTACCATGCCGAATATACGATCTCTGGGATATTTGATAGATGAGAGACTATAGATACATGATAACTGAGGATAGATAAGTCCGATGAATTAGATCCCCTTGTACCGTTTGAGGACTATGGCATAGTGGCCTAGTACAACTATAGTCAATGAGTCGAGTGAATTATTATAGAGATAATAATTCACTATATTAGAGGGAGTTCTGAGTCAGAAGGAGTTCTAACAGGAGCGACTCACGGCTAGCTCGATATCGGGCCTAGAGGGTCACACACATTAGGTGGATATTGCAACGAGTAAATGTGCAAAAATGAGATATCTACGGAGCTCCTAGTTTAGATCCTGTTGATAAGATCCAATTAGATGATTAGATATAGATCTAATTAGATGATTAGATAAGATCCAATTAGATAATTAGATGAGATTCAATTAGACGATTAGATAAGATCCAACTAGATAATTGGATAGAGATCCAATGTGGATAAGATCCATTAAGGATAAGCTTCATGCACATCTATAAATAAGAGAATCTTCATGGTTCTTAGGCCAGAGCTGTTGGTAGTCACCCCCCTAATTCTCCTCGGCCTCATCTCCTCCTTGGCTCTCGACAACCTCATGGTGCACATGAAGAGGGAGATCCTACGATGATCTGAGGAGCATCGTTGTTGCGTCTGCTATGTGGATGACCGCTAGAGAGGAGTACGCTAGTGCTCCTTCATCCTGTTCATCGAATCTTGAATTTTTAGTGATATACGATCTCTCTAAGTAATGTTTCTAATATGATACATGCAATTTTTTGGATTTGCGGATTTTTCATACACCAATCGTCGCACAACGATCAAATATTTAACTATGAAAAATTTGATCTTATTTTTTATTTTTTGTTGCGCATGAGATGCTGATTCATGATTTCCCAACACCCTCAGCCTATAACGCAATCATCAATTAACCTACCCTCAATCGACTAAAGGTGGTGGTATCGACATACCACATGGCAATGAAGTTCCCAACTGGAGGCGATGTCAACAAAGAATTCAAGCGATGCTAGTTAACGATGGTTAAGTCAAAACCCGCTATGGCAAAAGCCGCCATGACGATGGAGTCAAAACCTACTATGGTGAAAGCTACCACAATAGAATCCCACTCCCACTATAGAAGTCGAATCAGGACTTGTTATGACGAAAGTTACCATGGTGGTCGAGTCAAGACCCACTATAGCGGAAGCCACCATAGCGAAATCCTACTCCCGCTATGGCGAATGAATTAAGACCTAGTAAGGCAAAGCCATAAACTAGTGCCCTTCGCCTAGATGCAGTAGAAGGAGAGCCCACCATGTGTTCCCATCAAACTGAAGGGGGAGCTCTTGCTATCGGGAAATTGTTAGGACTCTAGCTATGAGAGTCCTAATTTAGTTTCATTGAATGGGGCAAATATACAAATCCTAAGTGCATTCATGTAAATCCTATCTAGTCGACCCCTATTAAAGAGGTGAAGAGGTTGGCTAGGTTAGGATTAGTTTGGAGGTTGCTTTTTAGAGAAGCATTAGGAGTTGATTAGAAGTAGGGGTCTTGAGTAGGAGTCCTATTAAGAGTTGGGATTTAGAAGCCCTATAAATAGCCATGTATTCACCTTATTTTCTTAATGAATAGATCAATCCTTTTAACAGCCTTTGACCAGCAACTTGGAGGAAGGAACCCTTATAGAGTTCTAAGGAGGTCGATCCCCTAAAGAGATCAACCCCAAGCTTAGAATCTGCAAGGGTTCTAACACTTGGTATTAGAGCAGCGTTCTTGGTATCTTGCTACCCTTCTAAAGCTATCCATCAACCCTCCACAACCACCCAAAGCAACTTCCACAATTGCTTAAAAGATCATCGTCGAATTCTACCGTCATCTCCACCACCGCGGATCATCCTTTGATTTCCTCATGAATTGCAACAGGTTCTGGTTTCCTACCTTACTGCTACTGCAATTTAGTTATCCTTATTCAAAAAATCTAAAAAAAAATTATTCCTATATTGCTACATAAACTTTTCATCGCAAAGTTTTCATCTCTACGACAAAAGATACACTGCAAAATTCTAGCCACATAGTATTGTTTATTTGATCTTGCTACTATAATTTTCTATCCAAATCTCTACAAAATTTTTACGACGGCTTTGACACTTCCTAACAGCAGATTTTTCTTTAGTTTCGTCAAAAAATTCTCAATATAAACCACTGATCTTTTATGTCCAAGCTGCTACACTTTAGACGTAAAAATCTGTTATAGTACCTTTCAGTGATCATCAATTTTGCCGAATCTCTTGCTATCATTTCCTTCTACAAAATTTTTAATAGTATTGCCTCTCCCTTACCAATAGATGCCCTTTAAGTTTTACTTGAATCTCTATTGAGAATTGATAGAAAAAATTACATATTTATTGCTGGAATTTTCTCGGTGAAAAATCTGGTGCTGCACCTTTGTTCTTTTTCTTCTCCGTAACCTACCAAACCCTAGCCACCTTGCTGCCATCAACCAAAACTTCTTTAGGGCATCCCTCTAGTCTTAAGATGCAGCCATCATAACCTATTTTTAAAAGCCTAACACCATCAAAAACTATAGCCCAAAACAGTAAACTATTACAGTCAAAGCCTTCTATTACCGATCTATTGTCCAAACTTTCCACCACCCCATGCCATTAACCCATCAACAAAAAAAAGACAAGAATATTTCTGATCTATAGGCATATGATATAACTTCTCAAGATCCAACTGATGCCAAATTTGAAGCACTGGAATCTCGAATTGAATCGCGCTTGGAGGATAAATTGCGCGCTTTGTTTGCAGAATTCAGAATTGGACAACCACCGAGTCCAACCAAATTTCATAAATGAGAGAGTTTATAGAGGCCTCTAAAGAAGGAGGGACAGCCCTCAAACATGCTTCATCCATGCATGAGGGTGGACTTCTCGCGATGAGAAGAAGGAGACCCGACGGGGTGGATTTCGCGCATCAAACATTACTTTCGCTACTACTAAACATCGGATGATGCTATGGTGGAAATTACTATCATCCACCATGAAGAAGATGCTATTCAATGGTACAATTAGCTAGAATACAATCATGGGGCTCCGACGTGGAATCAATTTAAGAACACACTGCTAAACCGTTTTGGATCTACGGAGTATGAAAATATCGATGGCCAACTCGTAAAGATTCGACAAACCTCTATGATTCAAGAGTATCAAACCAGGTTTGAGAAGCTATCCTACCTTTCTCATGATTGGACTAACTATCAATTGTTAGGAACATTCATCGAAGGACTCAAGTCAAATATAAAATGGGAGGTTAAGGTGCGACAACCCTATATCGTGACGGCTGCTATTTCTTTCACTTGAATACAAGAAGAATGGATCAACTAAGATGCTTGGAGGATGAGAACCTCTCCTAGGCCCATGGCATATAAACCTTCTTCTGCTCCCAGCCATCCTTAGCTGCCAAAAAAATTGACAAAAGAGTAACTACGTGACCGATCAGCAAAGGGTTTTTGTTGGCATTGCGATGAGCCATGGAACCGCGATCATCACTACTAAAGGGGCCACCTCCTACTAATTGAACCTCTTGAAGACATGGAGGAGGAGGTCCAGGAGCATGAGGAAGAGGTCGTAGATAAAGAACAGTAGCCGGTTGATATTACGATGCATGCCCTTGTCGGTTATGCGAACCTACAAACGATGAAAGTGGGAGGACTTCCGAAGCAACAACCGATCACCATTCTTATTGACACCGGGAGCACTAATAATTTTATGAATAGCAAGGTTGCTGTTTGGATGGCCTTACCTATCAAGAATTGTAGTATGTTTGACGTTAAGTTCACTGACAGATGAATTTTGAAATATGATCGTAGGTGCCCGCGAGGGAAACTGGTGTTGCAGGACCAAGAGATAATTGTAGATTTCTTCCTCCTCCCTCTTAATGATTATGAGATCATGCTCAGTATCGAATGGCTGATAACATTAGATGATATTTTCTGAAATTTTTTGGAACTAATTATGAAATTTTACAGTAAGGGGAAATAGGTGATACTACGCAGGAAACGTGGGGGCAACATAATGACGATTTGAACAACGAATAGAGAAAGTTTTGCACAAAGCATGCAGTGACTTTTTTATACAACTTGACCAGCAATCTAAGAAAGAGCCAACCGAATTTGAAGATCCAAACCTACTTCCCTTACTTACTAAATTTTTAGATATATTTGAAGGACCGCGCAGCTTACCTCCTACCCGCCAGCATGATCATCGTATACCGATTCTTTGGGGCAAACCTCCAGCAAATACTCGGCCATATCAGTATCCACATCTCTACAAGGATGAAATAGAAAGGATTGTAAAAGAGATTCTCGAAACATGAGTTATTCGGCCAAGTTGCAGCCCCTACTCTTCACCGGTGCTCCTCGTACGAAAGGATGGAACATGGTGAATGTGCGTTGATTACTGAGCTCTCAATGGCATAACCGTCAAGGACAAGTATCTTATTCGAATAGTAGATGAATTGCTTGATGAATTAAAGGGAGAATAAGTCTTCACAAATCTGGACCTTCGATCCGGGTATCATCAAATACGAGTGTGCGAAAAAGACATACCGAAAATCGTCTTTCGAATGCACAACGGCCACTACGAATTTCTAGTAATGCCCTTTAGTCTCACCAATACTCCCTCCACCTTCCAGAGCCTTATGAATGATATTTTCTGGAGTTATCTTCGTAAGTTTATGCTGGTTTTCTTCGATGATATCCTTATTTACAGCCCTTCTCTTGAAAGTCATTTTTAGCACTTACGACTTGTTTTGATGATTTTGCGAGGACATATTCTTTTTGTCAAAAAATCGAAGTGTAGCTTTCTTCAATAGAATGTGAAATATCTTGGGCATATCATATTAGAGGAATGTGTGGCGATGGACCCCTCCAAAATTAAAGCAATACAGAACTGGCCGACCCCAAGGAACATAAAATCGCTGCACGGCTTTCTTGGTTTAATAGGCTACTACCACAAGTTCATGGAAAACTATGGAAAAATTAGTGCACCCCTTACTTCCTTGCTGAAAAAAGATACTTTCTAATGGTCGAACAAAGCCACCACCTTCGACGAACTTAAAGCCGTAATAATGACAACGCCTGTACTAGCACTACTCGACTTCGGCAAGACTTTTGTTATTGAAGCCGATGCCTCCGGAATCGAAATTGGTATTGTACTAATGTAAAATGGCCGCCCCATCGCTTATACCACTAAGGCATTATCTCCTTCCTATCTCAAGATGACTATTTACAATAAAAAGATGCTTGTGATTGTGCATGTAGTGGCCAAATAGAGATCGTACTTGATTGGGCGATGCTTTCAAATCAAGACCGACCATAAAAGCCTAAAATATTTCTTGGAATAGAAGATATCTTCCTCGGAGCAACAAAAATGGATAACAAAGCTTCTTGGATATGATTATGAAATAACTTACAGAAAGGGAAAAGTGAATGTTGTTGCAAATGCGCTTTCGCGGCTACTCGAGCAAGTTGAATTTTTGGTCGTTTCACTTTCGACCAGCAACTTCCTTGAGGATATTAGGAGGGAATGGAAAAATGATCTGGAGACTAGTAAGATCATAAAAAAATTAGAGGAAGCACCAAACTCCGTGGCTCATTACAGTTTGGACTCAAAAGACTTGCGCTATAAGGGACGCATTGGGCTTGTGCCAAATTCTACTGGCATAAAGACTATCCTTCAAGAGATGCATTCCATACCTACGGCCAGGCACTCCGGGTTCTTTAGAACCTATAAGAGAATTAAGTAAATTTTTTATTGGGTAGGGATGAAAAATATTATTACTGAATTTGTAGTACAATATGATGTATGTCAATGACATAAAGGCGAGACAGTGGCAAGTCCCGGAAAGCTACAACCTCTACCTATCCTAGACTCAATATGGATTGATATATCAATGGACTTTATCAAAGGGCTTCCCTCATCACAAGAAAAAGATATAATTCTTGTCGTAATTAATCATCTTACAAAGTATGCTTACTTTTGCACTGTTCATAATCCCTGCACTGTTCATAATCCCTGCACTGCTTCTAGTATTGCTCGAATCTTTATAAAGAATATTATAAAATTACATGGGATGCTGAGATCTATTATAAGTGATTATGATAGGGTCTTTATGAGCAAATTTTGGACAGATTTATTCGAGATGTATGGCACTAAATTGAAGATGAGTATAGCATATTACCCATAAACCGACGGCCAGACTGAAGTAGTATCAGGTGCTTGGAGACAGGCCTCAAATGCATCACCAGTGACCGACCAAAAGAGTGGACAAAGTGACTTCCCTGGGCCGAGTGATGGTATAGTACAACTTATCATTCATCCACAAAATATACTCCCTATGAGGCTATGTATGGCCGACCTCCCCCTGTAATCCCAAAATATGTGTTGGGCACTTCTAAAGTAGAATAAGTAGATAGGGAACTATAGGACAGAAATAAAATGCTGAAGTTGCTAAAAGATAATCTCACTGCAGCTCAAGCAAGGATGAAACAGTAATATGATCAATACAAAGGCTAAAAGAGAATTTTCAGTAGGAGATTGGGTCTTCCTATGGCTCCAGCCATATAAGCAAATATCAATCCAAACCAGAGCATTTATGAAGCTTTTACCTTGATTCTATGGACCCTACCAGATTTTGGAGCGCATCGAAGCAGTAGCATACAGATTGGACTTACTCGCCAGCTCTCGAATCCATCCAATCTTCCATGTGTTGTGTTTGAAGCTCAAGTTGGGATAAAACGAGACAGCCCAAAGCCACCTACCAAATATAACTACCCAAGGAGAGCTCCAAACCCAGCTGAGTGCTATTATTGATCGATGGATCGTGACTTAACGACGACGACCCACTACTGAAGTGCTAATACAATGAGTGAACCTACCAGCAGAAAATACCACTTGCGAGAACTATGACGACTTGAAGATCAAATTTTCAGAATTCATGGAGTGTCAATCTCGAGGACAAGGCTGATTTTAAAGAGGGTAGGTCTGTTAGGACTCTAACTAGGAGAGTCCTAATTTAGTTTTATTGAAGGAGACAAACATGTAAATCCTAGGGGCATTCATGCAAATTCTATCTAACCGACCCCTATTAAAGAGGTGAAGAGGTTGGCTAGGTTAGAATTAGTTTGGATGTTGTTTTTTAGATAAGCATTAAGAGTTGATTAGAATTAGGGGTCTTAAGTAGGAGTCATATTAAGAGTTGGGGTTTAAAAGCCCTATAAATAGTCATGTATTCACCCTCTTTTCTTAATGAATAGATCAATCCTTTTAGCAGTCTTTGAACAACAACTTGGAGAAAGGAACCCCTATAAAGTTCCAAGGAGGCCGATCCCCTAAAAAAATCAACTCCAAGCTTAGAATATGAAAGGGTTCTAATAGAAATCTAGAGCAACATCACATGCGTAGTGGAAAAATAGAAACAAAATTCTAGATTTCTTGTAAAAAAAGGTTTCTTATCATCGTGTGAAGATTAATGCGTAAGAACCCACAAAATTAAAAACTACACGTAGAATAAAATTCTATTACATAAGAAGATTGTATATCCCTGAAATCATGTAGATCTATGGGAGAGGATGATAAAGGTTAAGTGTCCTCCTCTCTAACGGTGATCCACAATAGGGGCTACGAAGATGCTCCTCAAATCGCTGTCAATATCTCCATACATCCCAAAAGGGGTTGTTGGCTAAGGAGGAGAAGGGGAGAGGAGAATAGGAGGTGGCAACCAAGAGAGCCCTAACCTATGAACCTTTGGTTCCCTCCTATTTATAGAGGTCCTATATCAACTTAACCCTAATGGATCCTACCTTATTAGGTATTGGATCTATATCTAATTACCCAAGCCTCTTAGATTAGTGGGTCTCTACCCAATAATCTCTTATTAACTCTTATTGGATCTCATCCACAGGATCTAATAATTCATGGGCTTATTGGATATTCAATAAGATAGGGGCTTCGACGGATATCTCATATATGAACCTTTACTCGTCGCAATACCTACCAAATGTGTATGACTCTTTAGGTCCAATATAAGCTGGTCATGAGTCATACCTATCAGAACTCCTTTTGGTTTAGTGAATTATTATCTCCGTAATAATTCACTCGACTTATTGATTGTAGAAGTACTAGGCCACTACGCCACAGTCCCTATACGATATAGGTGAATCTAATCCTTTGGACTTATCTATCCTCAATTATCATGTACCTATAGTCCCTCATCCATCAAATATCTCAGAGATCGTATATCGGGCATCGTGTTGTCAGGCCCATACATTTCTACTCGAGTCTCGCTCTAATCAAATTCTCCCGAAGGACTCTTGCTCTCTTAATCCGAATGACCCTAATCAGAGATTTATCTGAGTAAGAATACATGAGATATTTCTCTCATAATACTGAGAGCGGATGATCCTTTATCGACACTCAATAGCCCTCATAAGGTTAGCTACCACTCCCGATGATCGATTGTGCTAGATCTGGAACTTTCAAATCTATAAGTCCAGTTTAAAAGAGTGGAGTACTCATACAGGACATCCTTGATGTCTCAAGTCTAAGGACCAGGTATACCATTGGGATGACGGAATCATTGTCTGACAATGAGGTATCATCAACCATCTAGCATTCCATGAGTGGATCAATCAGCAAACTCATTCTCCAATGAGCACCTGCACTGTATACCTAGTGTCCTCACATGAGCAGCTATGAGACCAGCGGCCTCCATCATATGGACGGATATACAATACACTAGTCTATCCAGTTATCTCAATATCCTTCTCGAGTAACCTATGATAGGGATTATTTAGGGTTTGTATTTAAAGGTAAATCGATCTCATTATTATGATCTCATCACGATCCGATTCCTATTACGCAGATCTATAAACATCACAATACATGAAACATGCAATATAAAGTGAGAAAAATATCAAATAAATAATAAAAAAAGAATATATATGATGTCACACGTGCCATCACTCACGTGATCGGCTTGTAAGGCACCTATGACTAGCACTTGCCTCCTGTAAAACGAAAGGGGGAGGTAGGGAAAAACAAAAAAAAAATAACCTCCAGAAATGAAAGGGGGATGCAAAAACAGATGGAGAAGAAACAACCTTTGGAGCGGAAGGGAGAGGCTGGAGTAAATAAAGAAGAAGCAAACCTCCTATAAAGCAGAGAGGGGAGTAACAAACAAAATCGCCATGGTGGAACCCTAGATCCACTATGGCAGACTAACAACTAATTGCTACGGCAAGCAAACAAAAGCCAATACGTTAGGCAAGCAAAAGACGCTATGATGAAGAAACAAAGATCGCCACGAACAAAGCCTATGAAACTAGACTTGTGACTCAAACACCCGAGCACACCGAAACAAGACATAAAAACCATGAAACCCAACAAGACATACAAACCATGAAACAAGACATATAAAGCCAGCTTATGTTTCCTCCACCAACCATAGTTTTGAGAAGGTTCGCATGCCTAACACCAAAGAGCATTAATCCCTAACGATATGACTCAATTTTCCTCTTTCCTTTTACTAGACAACTAGCTCAGGGAACCATCCCTTATCCCTAACAGGCTCAAAACCCTTACAAATGATACCCTCATGGTCATCATTTCCTAACACCACCAATACAGGGGCGTGCTTATTAGCTATCATCGTTAATGAGCCCCCATGCAACATAAGGAGTACCCTAACCCACCATTAGCCTCACGCCATCATATGCCTAAGTATAAAAGTCAACCCCCAAACCTAAAGGGGGTAAACGGAATCAAACTAAACTCTTCTAAACTCTACTGAACTCTTTCTCACTCCCTTACTAACTTAATCATCGAAGGAGTCACATCGAGACATCTCTTCAATGCTGATCGCTTGTAAAAGGGTCTCAACGAAATAAAAGCGTGTCTCAAGGAAACACCGATTCCGTCTCAATAAGGAAGCTACTCCTCGGGATGACCTCAAATCAACCTCCGTAAACAAGTATCACCTTAGGATCTCATGTCCTGGCTTCATTATCCACTTAGATCGCCCTCACGTGACCTTTGTGGGCCACTTGGATAGACTTATATTTTCAGGATCAATAATAACAAAGAAAAAATACTCATTAATAACAAAAGCCAACATTTAATATCGCCATCTGTATTAAACTAAAGAAATGTTGAAGTAGGAACTCAAAAGATAAATCCTCATATATATATATATATATATATATATATATATATATATATATATATATATATATATATGATTGAATTGGTCGTATAAAATTCATTCGGATCGTGTCGGGTGATTGAATTGAGATCCGATTCCTAACCGGGCCGGATCCGTTAACTATCGTGCCCTAACTGAAGCATCCGACCTGGCCAGGATCGATTTCTCCGCTTCATTGCAGCAGAAGCCCCTGTCGCCTCGAAACTAGCAGAACAGAATGCCCTCTTTCTCTTCGCGTCTGCAGCTGTCGCACCTCTTCCTCCGCCGCCGCCTCCTTCGCCCTCCGCCCTGGCTCCTGGGCCGGACAGCCTCGATCTCGAGCCTCAAGGTCGCGTGGCGCAAGGACCCGCTGCTGGACTCCGCCATCGACCGGGACAAGCGGTGGCGGCTCTGCTCCCGCGTGGTCCGCGAGGTTCTCAACGAGCCCGGCCAGACCATCCCCCTCCGCTACCTCGAGAAGCGCCGCGAGCGCCTCGGCCTCCCCGTCCATGTCAAGACCTTCCTCGCCCGCTATCCCAACCTGTTCGACCTCCACCTGGCCCCCATCAAGCCCCACCAGGCCCCCGTCCCCTTCCTCCGTCCCTCCCCCTGCCTTCGCTCCTTCCTCGACCTCGATGCCCGCCTCCGATCCCTCCACGAGCCCCTCGCCCTCGCGAAGCTCTGCAAGCTCCTCATGATGTCCCGCCACCGCGCCCTCCCCGCCGAGAAGCTCCTCAACGCTAAGCGCGACTTCGGCCTCCCCGACGATTTACTCTGCTCCCTCGTCCCCCGTCACCCCCACCTCCTCCGGCTCGTCCATGCCGCTGGCGATAGGCCTTTCCTCGAACTCGTCTCCTGGGAAGACGACTACGCGAAATCCGTCATCGAGCGGCGGGCGGAGGAGGAGGCGCGGCTCACTGGGGTCCTTATGCGCCCCAACTTCGACGTCCGCCTTCCACCCGGCTTCTTCCTTAAAAAGGAGATGCGCGAGTGGACGAGGGACTGGCTGGAGCTGCCCTACGTGTCGCCCTACGCTGACGCGTCCGGGCTGTACCCGGCCTCGCCGGAGATGGAGAAGCGCTCTGTCGGGGTGCTCCACGAGGTGCTCTCCCTCACGCTGCTCAAGCGGATGGCCGTGCCCATTATCGGCAAGTTCTCCGAGGAGTTCCGTCTCTCCAATGCGTTTGCCAACGCCTTCACGCGGCACCCAGGGATCTTCTACGTCTCCCTCAAGGGCGGGATCAAGACGGCAATGCTGAGGGAGGCCTACGATCGCGGGGAACTCGTGGATCGGGATCCCCTGCTAGAGGTAAAGGATCGGTTCGTGGAGATCCTGGATGAGGGGCACAAAGAATATCTGGAGAGGATAAATACCAAGAGGGAGGCGATGCAGAAGGACTTGGAATTGATGGCGCGCAAGAATGCTGAGCTGCCAGAGGATGAGGAAGAGAGTGCCGAAACCAAACAACCACTGTAAAGGTATTTGGTTCAACCTCAGCAAGATGCAGTTTTGACACAGCATCTGTACAATAGATCGGCATTTGCATGCTGAGCTATCTTGTCAGAGAGATAGAATTGCCTGCAGATGAAACAATCAAGGATCCAAGAACTGGTTGGTATTGTTAGCCATTGGTATAGACTAATCATTGTGAGAAGGTCAAACTTCAGTTCAATAAGGAGAGTTTAGGGGAGAAGAGAAAGGATTTTGTTCATATTGTGGCCTAAAAGATTGCCTTCTTATATTCACATGGGAAACTTGTGGCAATTCAAATCCATTTCTATGAGAAGAGACTTCTGTAAGTCACCTACTATTTATCCTTTTTGTTATCTTCCATGGAAATTGGAGCTTGTGATCTCTCAAACATTTGTCTTTCAGTGCAAAAATAATCAGCAAATTGTTATCTTGCTGTCTCAATTAACAAGTTTCATGATTCCTACCTTAGCCAATAATCAAGTAATATGTTTTTTCTTTCAGTATCTGAAGGATCATTGGGCAAATAGCCTACCTTGCGAGCAGTGCAAATAGCTTACCTTGCGAGCAGTATATTAGGTTTTTTTGCATATTAATTGATATTGTTGTCAGTCACCTAGAATCTGGAGATTCTACAACTGGAAAATGTGTTGTAAGCAGATCTTTTGCATTTTTTTTCCAGAACTTGAATCATTGTTGTGGTTGCTGCCACAGCATCAAAAATAACATTGCATAAAGATTTATGGGGTTAAAATTCAAGTCATATTGTTTAGTAGAGACTCCAATGATGCTGTTTCTGTACTTCTCTTTGAAACATGTCTGTGGGCATTAGGGTAGAGGTGTCTGGCATATTTATGCTTTATGATATAAGTAGGCAGATTCTGCAACTAGAACTTTGATTCTATCATAAAGTACTTGTTGTACCATCCTAAGTATCATAAATGTGGAGGATGCATCAGAGATAAACCAAAGAGTGACATGGTAATGTGAAAATAATGAATTGCCTCAGAGTGAGTTTGATGTGTTCTCTGAAGAGACACAGCGCAGAGTGATCAGACAGACTTAAGTGAGATCCGATGGTTCTTGATAAACACTGTCGTAAACTTAATAATCAGTTGATTCTAATGATTGTGTGAAATTTATCATTACATTTTTGCTGTTAGCTGGTCTCAGTAAATTTGCAGACCAGAAATAGTTCTATAATCATTGAAGCAATCTAAGAACAGTCATGTATTGTTGTTAGCAACTTCTAGCAAAATAGCTGAAACAGACATACGAGTATGATGATCCAGGAGTATGTTTAAGTTTATCGGGCAACCACTTGCATTATCATTTCCTGTAAATATATAATGTACAAGTGGCAATGAGAATGAAGATTTAAGTTAGGTTCTGCTCAAGCCAAATTTAAGTTCTACATCTTGTATTGCAATATAAGTTTGGGCAATCTTTGTCAATCTAAATTTAGCTTAGATGTGAAGAGAACTCTCCAGTGATGGGTAAATGAGTGAGATGATCTCTAGAAATGATGTACCTACCGATGACACAAATAAGCTGAATAGCTGATAGATCCCAGCTCGGCAATTCCTAAGAGAACATTCAGTATCATAAATGAAATTTTTTTCTGAATAGTTTAGGTGGCCATGTCTTCTGTAATGAATCAATATGTTCCCCTGTTCTCAGGACTGATCTGATTAGCAGTCATTACTGGCACTTGAGATGGAAATATGCAATAGCCATTAACCTGTTTGTTTGTGTGGAAAATGAACATTGTTCTTATTTGTGAAGCTGAATCATTAGCATTTCTATTATCAGATAGAAGGCATGGAAAGATTATTTACCTTTGACACTTGATCACAAGTTCCTTGTAGTAAGCTGTCTTGCAAATTACCATCATATGTTCTATCGATTACCTATCCTGAGATCTAGGTTCTCAGGAACAAGACTGATTGCACAAACAAAACTGAAATACCCGATGTTGCCGAAAGATGGTGAAAGGTGGTGGACAGTATTATTAGCATCAGACATTGCAGAAAAAAAGAGAAGCATAAGTGTTGTCAGAAGGTTGATTATGGTTACTTTCCCTTTCCTTGCTTTTCATCAAGAAGCAATTTTGAGTAGAGTATCAGTAAATTGGTTTCCTGCTGAGCAAACTACTGCTGTTGGTTCTTCTGTGATATTTTCATTTGCATTAGCACATTGAACCATCTTTTTTGTTTGATGATGTAGTTATCCTGATGTGGATTGTTACACTATTGACCTCTTGCTTGCACATAATTCATCTTAACCACCATATCTCTCATCAAAGTACTTGTATTTGTTAAAATGGCTTTTTATTTTGTTATGATGCCAATTTCAGTAACCTATTGCATCGGTACTATAGTTGTTATGAACTTATGATAGATTGTCTTAGAGCTAATCCGAGTTTGATGTCTTAGAGCCAGTAAAAGTAATACTAAGTGAGGGATTCGTGAAGAAAAGGCATGGTGTATTCCAATTGTTTGAGAGAGTTTTGGAGATGCACGTTGGGTCAAAATTAAAGTAGGGAGTTATTCCGTAGGGGTGGTCATGCAGAATGGTCGATCATTACTTGATCATATCGATATTTGTTGAATCATTGAGCATTATGGTTATAGAGTGTAGCTGCTGCTCGTTCATCACCCAACCGTCCTCCATGAAATTTTGATGTCTTCTTAGGTTGCTTACTGCTTGCATCATGGATCATTTTTTTCCAAGAAAATAAACTATAATACAACCATCTTCTCTACTATTAGAGGAGACCAAAATCTTTAATTCTGTAGACACATCAGCCCTATTTGTTCGTGCGTAATTCGCCTATCGACGTGCAAACATCAGTCCTATTTATTCTTTATTATATTAAGAACATTTTTTTTATATATCGTGTTAAATTAATTATAATAATGAGACTTGGGAGAGACACAAGAAGAAGAAAGCAAAGGGACAAGTGTCATGAAGGTAATTTTGTGAGCTCACATAGGGTGATATTTAATATTTTAAATGATATGATAGGGATCAACACTTTAATATTTTTAATACTTAACCAAAAAAAAAAAAGGCCTAGATTGCTCACTCCATGGATTCTCAAATCTTTTCTTTTATTTCCTTTTTGATACTCTTTAATATCGCATATCTTAAATATGGGAAATTATATGAATGACATTAACCTTATTCCATTATTGCTAACCAACATATTTTTAGTAAGCTTTTCTAATGCTACATATGTTTCTCGATTTTATTAACTATAATCTATCGATTCCTAAACAGAAAATTTTGTGTATCCACCATTTTATCTTGCTATCATACACAAATAGTAAAATATAAGTTACTTTATTTAGGAATTGATGTGTCGGATGAGTAGATGATTTTATATTTATATGTAAATAATGATCGTTTTATTTATAAATTTTATCTTTTTAAGCTAATTAGTTGTGTGTGTGTGTGTTTTTTTTTTTCAATTTTTGCCTCTGATTTTTTACCTATTCAAATGCAGGGAAAATTTATTTTTAGTATTATTATTATTATTATCTTTTGTCTTTTTCTTTTTCCACGCCGTGGTCAAACGCTGCACGCCACGCGAGCGGCGAAGCAACGAATCAGATACGTGGAAATTGGCGAGGGGTCCACACGACATACACGCGTTTCGCTGGCTTTTCTACTACCGCCGCTCGGTCGCAAGTCAAACCGACGGCGATGGACGTACCGCCTGCGGACGCGTGGCAAATCATGCACCGTAGATCTAGCGGACGAGGACACGAGAACAGCTGAGCCCGTTCGTCGGTGACTTGATCGGCTCTAAGTTGGACTGCCCGATTCTGACAGCGATGCCACGTGCTGCTATTCCGCACCACCAACTCTAACTTTGATTCCCCGGTGAGGGTACCGTCCCTCCGGCTCAGGAAAGGATATTGGAACCGAACCACCATGTGGTCTCATAATACGAATATATAAAACATGATAAATATATTTTAATTATTATAAATAATTATGTGTTATGTTAGCTAAAGTCTTATCTACATCAGCTAAGTTGATCAAATTTATAAAAAATTAAAAATGATGTTAGTGATCAAATTAATTAACGATATTCGATTTGTTATAATCAAATTAACTTGAACCGAACCAAGTCGGACCGTGGTCGTGGGAGCGCGAGCGCACCGGCAGTCACGGTCGCGAGTAAATAAATGGAGCGATACGACACCCGAGGTCGAACAAAGTCCGCTTGCTGCTTCCAACGTGCGCCGCTGCTGCTATCCTGCGCAATCCCCGCCATCCCCCGGATCCCGTCGGCCGGCGCACGAGATCGCTCTTCGCTCTCCGAGTTCCACTCGAGGTTGGGGTGTTACCTTGTTTCGTTTTGGTGGAATTCCACTCTTCGAGTTCGATCTCTGAGTGATTCCACTCTGTGTTTCGGCCGATCCGTTACGAAATCCGTCTTCCGATGGTCCCGATCTTTCGAATACGATTTGGCTTTGGGGAACACCGGGGATCTTGTTTTTCTCGCATCGGTTCGGCTTTTGTTGGGTGTCGATTTGGATTTCCATCCCTCGATCTTTACTCTTTTGGGCGTTGGATAATGAGTTGACCTGAAGAAGGAAGTGGCAGAACTCTGGTCAGAGATTGAACTCTCGGAAAAGAATTGGGGGAAACCACAATAACAACTACCCTGTGTGCACCGGACACCATCTTCCATTGGGGATCCGACTTCTTGTCGTAATTGCTTAATTACGTTGCCATTGATAAGTATTAGGAATATTGTAATGAGATAAAGGGAATACCTTTTCAGTATGGGGATATATTAATTATGGATTTTCTTAAAGTTTTCTTATCATTTGTATATATATATATATATATATATATATATATATATATATATATATATATATATATATATATATATATATATATATATATACAATTGTCTGATTTGTTGTATACCCTACTAAGAGGATGAGGAGGCAGTAGTAGTGTGAAGTGAGTTTTAGTTCATTATCAACCATGACCACGGCCTCTTCTAAGACAATTGAAGGTGATGTAGTACCAATAGTTAGCAAATTCTAGTGTTTTTGGCATTCAGATATGTTATATATGCCACATTAGAAAGTGGGGAACTGTGACACTCGCACTAGCTCATCCTTTAAGATCATTCTGAGTGTTTTTGGCATTCATATATGCTATATATGTGGCATTAGCAAGTGGGGAACTGTGACACTCACGCTAGCTCATCCTTTAAGATAATTATAGAACACTGGAACAACAACAGGCTGCAATATATCAGTTAGATGACTGAGAATACATCTCTTTGATCCCGTATAAGTTCGGTTAGTTGTTTGTTTTACGTTTTTGCTTAATTGGCACAGGCAGAAGTTACTAGATAGAAGACTGAGTTTCCACACAGCCTTCTTTCCCAATTCTTCAAATATTCCATTTTGTTTCTTTTACCAACATATTCGGTCTTCCTCAGGCCATAGTTTGTGGACGTCTTTGCCATTGCTGGTTTTTCAACTTGGTATTTGACCTGAAATGGTTGGAAGCACACTTGGATAGAATGAAAATCAAATGCATAGTTGTGAATAATACCTTTGTCATTCTGATTCTTAAAGATTCTTGGAGTTTTTAGTTTTAAAATGTTGTCTAACTTATTGTCCTTCATTAAACCATTTGTCTAAAATTTGTATCAGTTACATTTCCTGTCGAGAAAGCTTTGGCTACTGGTTCCTTTTTTTTCGTGGATTTTCCCTTTAACATATATGCATAATCAGACCTATCATTTTATTAGGTTCAGAGAAAATTTCTTTACCTCCACAATATTTTTCAAGCATTATAATTAAATAAACCTTAGAAGCTAGACATAATAAAAGATTGAAATGAGCATGAGATGATGTTGACAATCAGGTTGTTACCATTAATTTGCATCTCATACTAGCCGAAAACACATATAAGACCACATTTTTCTTGGGGGTATGGAGTCAGTGCATGTAAGCATGTTATGATCTTCATAGAAAATTAGGGTAGCAATCTAATGGGAGTTTAAGGAAAATAAATACTGAGATGAGTTGACACACAATTTACTGTAAGATTACTGCACGTATAAACAAGCAAGTATGTCTTTCCACTTCTTTTTTTTTTTTTTTGCGTTATCCATATTAGTCATATTTTGTGATACAGCCATTTTGCATTTCAATCCATATTAGTCATATTTTAGATACAGCCAGTTTAAATATTTAGAAATAAATGCAATTGCATGAAATGACGATGAGCATAAATCATTTCAATCTCCAATTATAATGCTCGATTTTAGTTGAAACATGATTTTTAGGCTATTATGTTGCTGGGACATAGCTGGCTTGGAATCTCAATAACTTAGATGTCACTGGAGCTTGAAATAAACAGTAAAATATATAATATAATTAAAAATATATAATTCTTTAAATAAAAATATATTTAAATATAATAATATATTATTAATTTAATAAATAAAAATTTTATTAAAACAGATAGAAATAAATGCAATTGCATGAAATGACGATTTTGAGAGCATAAATCTATTTCTTTCCACCAAGAGCTGTAACATTTGCTTGATGTTCACCCTATTAAATTATGATGTAACCAGAAACTAATCACGTATATTGGTTGTTTCACACAATTATAATGCTCTGATTTAGTCCCACATTGGAAATAGGTAGACACTTGAATTGATTCATAAGCATTGGGTCATAGAGATAGTATCAGAGTTGACCTAGTATTGGGCATGGTAAGGGACTTCAATAGGAAACAATTATTCGTGGATGGAATTACAGGGCAGCATTATGACATGGAGCCAAACACTGGGTTCAGTCTCACATGTATCATGTTACAGTTTGTCAGTAATCGCTGTACCAGATGATATATAATATTTCACTACATATGAAATAAAACTTTGGGGTTTGGATAATACAATCTCTTCCTTTGTCTCGCAGAGTCATTAACTATGGTCTTAAGGTTTGAGCTCAACTTTGGAATCTAGGCAGTTGCCTTGGTCCTATATAAGCATTTCTTATCTCCTTTTTATAAAACAACGGAGCAGTGAGAGACAATATTGCCATGTCTACTATAATTTTGATTTCTTCTCTTGTTGAATTTTGATTTTCCATGCTTAATACAGATTATTTGCACTCTGACTTAATTGTTTTATGTGAGTTACTGCCAACATAAAAGACAAGTGATGTATCTTTTCAATTAGCAGGTTTTTTAAAGTAACAAATCCATTTGGATTGGTTGAAGTGCATTAGGGCAAAAAAAATAATGTCTTGCTTTGGGTGCTGTGAAGAGGATGATAATCATCGAACTACCGCCGGTGGTGGTCCCTATGTGACAAGCAATTCAACAGGTAAAGACACTTTAAGTAGTTACTAATATTTGTTACTTTGAATTATATTCCATGCCAAACTTAATATTTACTTAATGCAATCATATAACTATTCCATTTTTCTCAGCATGTGTTACGTTATCTATTCTGAATTTGAACATGTTCCAGGAAATGATGGAGCATTTCGTGCTGCAAACCCTCCTTCTAAAGGTGTTCAAATTGTTAAACCTCAGCCTATCGCAGTCCCAGCCATTTCCGTAGAGGAAATAAAGGAAGTCACAAGGAATTTTGGGGATGAAGCTTTAATTGGGGAGGGTTCATTTGGCAGAGTGTATTTTGGTATTCTTAAAAATGGCAGAAGCACAGCTATAAAGAAGTTGGACTCAAGCAAGCAGCCAGACCAAGAATTTTTAGCACAGGTACAGTTATTGTTCCTACTACTTCTAGACTTTTTCAGGTTGGATTTCCATGCTCATATGAAGAATTTTACAGGTTTCCATGGTGTCAAGGCTGAAGCATGAGCATGTTGTAGAGTTGGTTGGTTACTGTGTCGAAGGAAATCTCCGCCTGCTAGCATATGAGTTCGCTACCATGGGATCTCTTCATGACATTCTTCATGGTATGAGCCTTATCGTAGATGTAATTTCTCAGTATTTGCAATTTTGAAGCTTGAGGTGATTCATTGTTATGGTATATACCTCTATGGAAAGACTAATTCGTTTGGATCCGCATGAGGTTCCAACTCCATTGCATTGTTAGAACTTATGTTGCATATTTGAAGCAAGTTTAGCTCCTCTCATCACACAACCCTCTTCTTGCTGTGCCTCAGCCCATTGATACAAAATATAGGACTAGTGCAAACTGTTCATCATGAAAGAAAAGATTCATCAAATCAGGATCACTAACTAATACTAATATAAATACAATAGGAAAAACTGCCTTTTACTGTAATTTATGGTCCCATTGTTACCGTGGGGCTTATCAGGGGCACACTTTACCACTGAGCTAATAGCCCATCATGCGGGCCTCCCTGTTGGCAACATGCAATTCCAAAACTCATTCCTCTCTTTCCTTCTACATCTTCATGTTGTCACACAGGAGGGGTATGGGGAGTTACCATATGTGTTTGTGGGAACTGTAGGCAAATCATAGAGTCATGCCAATCGAATAAAACATAACATGCATCTCGTTGTTATTTAGTTTGTTGCATGGTAATCCATATTGGATTTATGGTATGCAAAACAGCCTAATTTCACAGGACACTATGATGCATGTGCTTTCTTTTTGTTTTCAAGAACATGGTTTGCCCAATTTTGTTTTCTTTTCTTTTAGGAAGATAACAAGATATTTTTCTTATATATGCAGCTAAGTCCCACTAGCATGTCAGTTCATGAACTAAATGGCAGCTATTGTCCATGTTAATTATCATTTACATTAGCTTTTACTATATATAAACAACATTATATTTATGAGCATCAGAATTGTTCGAGTTATTTAGTAGCACGGGGGGAAAAGGGTTTATATGAGGTCTTAGAGAACTTTGACAGTTGTATTGCTGGTATATGAAATCAGAGTTATTCTATATGTGATTGATTCATTTTTGTTTTGCAACTATTTTACAGTTTGCCTGTTTTTAAGTATGTAATTCACTTTCTCATGATTGTGTTGGCTTCTTAAGCTGCTCCTTTATCATGTGTTGTGCTATAAGTATAATATCTCTTTGTTATGCTTGCATAGCCAGTGCTTAAGCAATGATTTGTTGTAAATTACTAGTATGGCTCGTTTGTGTCTTCTTTGTTCTTTTTTTTTTATTTTTTTTGTGAGTACAAGCAATGAATCATGTGATCATGCACAGTAAGTATGCTATCTCTTTGTTATGCTTGCATAGTAAGTGCTTAAGCAATGATTTGTTGTAAATTACTAGTATGACTCATTTGTGTTTTCTTTATTCTTTTTTTTTTTTGTGAGTACAAGCAATGAATCATGTGATCATGCACAGGGAGAAAAGGAGTTAAAGGAGCACAACCAGGTCCAGTGTTGTCATGGCCACAGAGAGTCAAGATTGCTGTAGGAGCAGCAAAAGGACTTGAATACCTTCATGAGAAAGCTCAACCTCATATTATTCATCGTGACATAAAGTCCAGCAATGTTCTACTCTTTGATGATGATGTTGCAAAGATAGCAGACTTTGACCTATCAAATCAAGCTCCTGACATGGCTGCTCGTCTTCATTCTACTAGAGTTCTGGGGACATTTGGTTACCATGCACCAGAGTGAGTTCTTTGATTTTGTGGGTCATACACATCGATCATTGTTTTAGTACTATGCATATGAATTTTCATACTAGGAAAAACTAAAGCACAGATGTATGTGAATTGAATGACATAAATTTGGATTCATATGCTTTGTTGCAATCAGAACGCTATTGATTTAAGCCGGTTACTGGAGATTGCAGGTATGCGATGACCGGTCAACTTAGCTCCAAGAGTGATGTATACAGCTTTGGTGTTGTCTTATTGGAGCTCTTGACTGGCCGCAAACCTGTGGATCATACATTACCAAGAGGACAACAAAGTCTTGTGACTTGGGTAAAGTGACAATTTCTTTTTTCCTTTTCTTGTATCTGATACTATCGGTTGAGTGATATTATAAAAGTAAATGAGATTGCTTCTCTTTTTTATTTTCATCATTGAAATGATTGATAACAGTTTGTATCTTATCAAATTGGTATATTGAAAATGTACAGGCAACACCAAGACTCAGTGAAGACAAGGTAAGGCAGTGTATTGACTCAAGGCTAGGTGGAGATTTTCCTCCCAAAGCAGTTGCAAAGGTAATTATGATTGATTGTATGTGTTTGGGGCCTACTTTTGTGGTGAACTTTTTACCACACTGAATAATCCTCTGGTTATAATGTTTTCCTAACATTGCATTGGTCACAAAGTCTCTGTTAAAATCTTGGCACCTTGATGTGTTGGAACTGCCCCAATCATACGCTTCATCAGTTATGCTGTCTGCAATCTGTTGGAAGCTTCAAACCAGTCAACTAGCTTGAAAAAGTACCATGCACTTAAAATGACCCCACAACTTGATTGAATGCTAATCAAGAAAGACTATCAAAAGCTTGGCAAAGATTGTATCATGAAGTTAGGTCCCATTTCATTTTGTGTGACCGCATGAGATGTGACCTGTGAAAGATTAATCCTTACGCTGGATATTGTAATTTTGATGATGATTTTAGTAATTTTTGCTTGTACGTCTTCCTTCTTTTGCGAACAGTTTGCTGCGGTGGCGGCCTTGTGTGTGCAATATGAAGCAGATTTCCGCCCGAACATGAGTATCGTAGTCAAGGCGCTACAACCCCTGCTGAACACTCGGTCTGGCCACCCTGGCGAAGCCCTGGGATCGTGAAACCTCTTTCACGGGGCTTGTCCTGTGTCACTTTGATGCAGTGCTGACCTGTAGATTACATGCCGTTGTATTGGATGAATCAAATTATTTTGGAACCTAAACTATGTTATGAGTTCCCTTTTGTAATTAGAGAGATTTGTCAATGTCAGCTTGTGGTTTGTCTCCAAAATTTCAACTTGTAACAATCAGTGATACATTCTTCTACGATTATGTGATGGTTCCTCCATATCTGTGAATAGTTTTGGAGTGATTGGTTCTTAATTACCTGGAAAATGGTAAGTATATTTAGGATTCTGCGGCTGCTCTTCCTATTCCTGGTATGATTCAATGAGGTAATCAGGGTCAGACAAAGAGCTTGATGGTTCCAATGTCTTGGATTCCACATTTTCTTCTCCATTCCTTCCTTTCTTGAGTCCTTGGCTCTGCAACACTTCACTAGTTGTTTTGTGATAGGTTATGAGATACATGTATATACATGTATATATATAATATATATATATATATATACATGTATATATATATATATATATATATATATATATATATATATATTTATATTATTTATTATATATATATGTATATATATATGTATATATGTATATACATACATGTATATATATATATATATATATATGTATATATATATACACATACATACATATATATATACATACATATATACATATATATTTATATATATACATATATATGTATATATATATATATATATATATCTTCAGGATATGATAGAAAATCAAGTATAATAGGATTTTCTTCTCTCTTATCTTTATAATACAAAGATTTAAATACCTTGAGAAATTTAAATATCAATGGCATAAAGTAAAAGGTTTGAGTGTATCTTAATCTTTTTAAGGTCCAAATGGTCTAATTAGTAAATCCCTTTATCTGTCATGGGCTGTTATCGTAACTCTGTAATGCTCGTGCCATAGACAATATCGTAACTCTGTTACGGTCGTTCGATCAAGCGATATCGTTGGCTGGCTTTTCCAGGTCGACAACGATCCTGACCACTTCAAGCTCTATTGCTGGCTTTTCAAAGATACATACATGCTCAGGGAAGCCTTAGGGACGACGAACCTGCAAGCTTAGAGCAAGGGATTTAAGATGCAAACTCTTTTGTTAGTGACCTTGAAAAAGAAAATAAATCTACAAAGTTTCAATCCTATCGAAACAATAAATAGCAATTGGAAGACAATTGTAAGTTTGAAAGGAGGGTCCCTCAATCCATGGTCTAAAAGCAATCTCTCAAACATCAAATACTTGCTGTCAAAGAGAAAGAATACCTGACCTGTTTCAACTTGCAAGATTCAACAGTAACACATAAACATGGCTCATCTTCTCTGATTCGCATGCAAGTCTCTCAATATTCGTATATACATACCAAAACATTTTATCTGCATAACATGGTCTGGTTAACAAATTACACATGAGAAATATCATTTCACCAACCACCAAGTTCACAACATCCAATCAAGAAAAAGTTTGGATTTGTCCTATACACACGAGTGTGAAACTTAAGTTTTTTACCCAAAAAAAGAAAAAATAAATTAGAGTTTAATCATGTCCGATACATCCAACTTCATTTGCGTCACCGCAAACCAAATGTGAAACCTCAGTTGAATAACCACTTTGGTGTCATGGATCAAGTAACCGAGGCTGAATTACCAAGAGAGATTGCGGCTTTGTATTTAACAGCATAATATTTTCCTTCAAACACAGTCTGATTAAAAGTTGCAGCACAATCTCTAGATCATGACCACATTCATGCAATTATTTACATTTTCTGAAACTATACCCTGTACATAACATAAATTGTCCTAAAGCAATCTAAAATCTGACTGATCAAACACCATATAAAATGACTGGAAAATAAAGAAACTTCAGGATTTTTCCTGGTGCTCTTAATTTGATTTCAAACTGAAGTGAATGCCAATGAAAGCTACAAATTCTGAAAAATTTGGGCAGCTACTGGTAGTTTCTGCAATCATTTTTTCCTATTGTCTTGTATGCCGTTGGATTTAAAATCAGGCTTGGCATTTGTGTCATAGCCCTCCCTTTGTGATTCGATTTCCGTCTTCCAAGTTCTGTTATGTGGATGCCTTTGGTCCTGCAAAATTACCAAGAATTTGATGAATTCATATTGTAAAACAGTTTTCTTAGATCAGAAGTTTGTTTAATTCACAGGAAAATGGGCACGTAGGCATGTATAAAGCAAAATACGGTCAACGAGATCACAAATCTGACAAACAAAAAAAGGTAAACACCAATGGCTTGGTAATAATAACGTACATCTAATGAAGAAATACCGAATGTTGATACCATATTGGATATGACCTATTAGCAGGTAAACACATCCTGTGTCAGTTAAATAAGCAATCTTTTATAATCGAAAGATGCATTCAAGAATAGTGGAATGTAAGAAACATGATATTAGGCCCAAAATAAAACTGCGAATTCAATTCGATCACACAAAATTTTCTAAACAAAACAAATTTATAAGTTATGACTACCAGAATTAAGCAACTTGTCTCAAGTGTCACATTTAAAAATCCCTGAAAATGAATTATGTTTGGACTTGTCGCTTGCACTTTTCCAGTAGAACTTGCATTCTTTTCTGAAGCACAGGTAAGTAACAGCTCTGCAATTCCAGACTTCTTAACCAGCATGGTCGATAAACATAGAATTTGATGTTGCACACTGAATTAGAAGGCCATACTGCAAAGCAATCATCTTTGGCTCAGCTCCAATATTTTAGGAGAGACGGTCCAAAATGGTGGAAGATTGCCACCAACATTTTTATGCTTTTAGGATGGTCCAGCAGAAACAGATGATGAAACAAACTTAGTTACAAAAAAAGAAAAACTAGCACAAAAACTGTGTACAACAAGAGGTGGATTCAGAGATAGCATAGGTGTTTCTTGAACTGAGTATTAATATATGTCATCCTCCATCTAAAGCAATATGGTAACCTAGGCACTTGTAATCTTCTGCAAGATGTGGACTGAAATTTTATGTTGGATTTCTTATCTCCTGGTATTTAAGTCTAAATCAAGCCTACACAGATGGACAAGCTTTTGAAGACCATAAACCTATATGTGAGTTTAATCTCGGTCAAGACAACCATGTCCACAAATGTGTAGCAAAATCATTTGCATTCTTGATAACTCAAACCCTCTACACTACTATTTATAATGTATAAGTTGCTTCTGGATATTGAACCAAGAAATTAAAAGGCGGACCTCAAGTGGTCTAGGGTTATCGGGTTCCAGCATCTGGACAACCCGGCCCATTGTTGGTCTCTTCTCTGAATCTGGATCAACACACCTCAATGCTGTCAAAAGAGCCTTTTTAAGAGCTTTAGTTGACGGCCTGATCACAATCCTTGGATCTACTACTTCTTCCGATCGGCGATTCCCAATCATCCATTTAAGCCATTCAACAAGATTTATCTGCAATCATGCAATGAAAAGGATTCTTAAGATAAGGAAACTTTTGAAAAGAAAATGCTGGATTTATGTTACTATATTTTGCAAAAGAAGATCTCAGAATCTCAAGATTTTAGAATAATTCAAGATTTTAGAATCTTAAGATGACCAAGACCAAACTACCTTCTAGAAACTTCCTCTTGACATTTTATAAGAGAAGAATGGATAAATGGTTGAATTGATTCATAACACTAAGTTAATTTGGTTAACGTGTTCCTTCGATAAATGAGTAGATCTCCACAGTTGACACCATACACTTTGGATAGAGAAAAGTAACCTAAAAAATTCCTTGCTGTACTATGCAGTATGTACCTTAGTTTGTGCTTGACCACTGAGAAAATATCACAGGAATCGTGAATCAGGTGTTCTTTTTACACATCTAAAATAGCTTTGCTAAAGGAAAAGCAGAAGACATCTAGATGCATAAGTAAATATAAATTCAAAGATATCAAAGTACTTTAATTGAAAACCAACAATTTCTGAGCGGCTTATAAAGTTGGCAATGACAACCCAGGACAGGAGATAGTAATTGACATATATTAAAGCATCAAAAGTTTAAACTTTTCGAGTACTTATGCATGTAGGTTGTGGAAGCCTTTCACCAAAACTTGAGTTCAGGACTATGGGATGATCAGAATCACTCTTCTAGTTGTGTTTGTTCTGGTTGTGAATGAAATAAGTTTCTAGAACACAAAAGCTAGCCTTAACAAATTTTTGCAAAAAGCATTTTCAGGCCCTTGATAGATGACTATACTAGTACTAATACTATTTACATGAGAATAAATTGGATCATTGTCTTCACTGCCAGTAATTTTGTACCTCATCGGGAGGACGTCGATAGTCAACTGGATCTCTCCCAGTAATGACCTCCAAGAGAAGAACACCAAAGCTGTAGATGTCACTCGTTTCATTAAGCAATCCAGTATTTGCATATTCTGGCGCAACATACCTGCAAAATAAAAAGTAATAGTATTGACACTGGCTCACTTTTTTGTTGCGCTATGCCTGGGACTTAAATATGGAAATCAAACCAATTCAGCATATTAAAGTTGCAAATTTTGCAGCTAGAATATTTACCCAAAAGTACCCATCACTTGAGTAGCGATGTGGCTTTTCCCAGCGCCCAACAGTTTTGCTAAACCGAAATCCGACACTTTAGCATTGAAATCTTCATCAACCAATATGTTACTGGACTTGATATCCCGATGCACCACCTTTGGCTCAACGGCCTCATGTAAATAGGCCAGACTGTTAAAGCACACAGTTTGATCAACCAACCATAATGCAAAACCTACTTTTAGAAGAGATCAAACTTTTATGTATGATGGACAAGTTATACTCATACAACGGCTAAAGAGGTTAAATTAGAAAAGGAACGTGGATGTCCAAAGGTAATCATGAGATGTACAAGTTAGAAACATATGCATACGATAAGTTGACTTTCAGAATTGCATAATAATTATTGCCAAAAGACCTTAATAAATTAAAGTCCACAGACAACAAGATTAGCCTTCAAGTTGAGGTATGAAAATGGGTAAAATGAGAGAGAATGTTTCAGACAATCTACTTACGCTTTAGCTATTCCCAAAATAATCTTCATACGAGCATCCCAAGTAAGAGAACCCTTCTGTCCCATGGCCCCATGAAGCCACTGTTCAAGATTTCCATTATTGACATACTCGTAAACTAGCATCCTGATCATTTTCAGACAGCACAAATCAAATGGCTTAGAATTGAGCAGAATATACATCACATGTGAACAAAACATCCGGACATTTATGTGATAAGGTAAAAGGAACCATGTTTAGCTCATAAACGTAAGGCAAGTTTTCAGGCACGAAGGAAAACATGTTAATTAAACGAAAGGGCACTTGGTATGATACCCTCGTTCTGGTGCCATGTAAATAAAGCTGGTGGAAGTAATAGGTTTTAGAACAGCATAAAAGAGTAATATCAGAGGATTGTGCACCTTTGAGTGCCTTCCACACAGTACCCGAGGAGCCGAACCAGGTTCTTGTGACGAACATGACCGATGGCCTCAACTTCAACTCTGAACTCTCTCTCTGCTTGGCCTCTAGAAGCCATAGCACAAGATAATGAGAAAACAATTATCAGAATGACAACCTCAAGGGAAGAAACTTGCACAGCTATCACACACATTAAGTGTATATGAACTCACAAATTGTTGAGGAGTCTCTTAATTGCTACATGAGTTCCATTGACCAAATGCCCACGATAAACAACACCATAGCCACCCTCCCCAAGAACATTATCCTTGGAAAACCAGTTGGTTGCAATTTCTAGGTCCCTCAAGGTGAACCAATGACCCCAACCTAGATGAGAGAATTGTGGCAGGCCAGACGACCGCGAAGGAGCAACAATAGGGCAAGCAGAATGCCGTCTGTTTACATCAACCATCCCCGCACTTCCTACTTCAGTGTAGCTAGCGCTTCTATCTTTCTCGACATAATGCAATGAGCTGGTGTGACTATTTTTGTCACTTTTTCCCAATCTGCCCAAGTCCAAAACCTTACTTGATTCATTGTCGCTGGAGCCATCATAAGGTTCAAGAAGAACAGAGTCATCTTTTATAGTTTTCTCAACTGGCACTTCCTTGATGTCTCTTGAAAATGCAGGTATCTGTGTGGCAGGAAGATAGCCGAAAGCCCTTTTACATCTTCTCCGGTTCTGAATACAGACACACATCAATAGCAAGGATAGTGCGCACAACAAGAGAACACCAAAACTTATGCCAATTATCTCCCAGATTTTAAGACCAAAAGGACCGATCTTTTGAGATAGGTGCTCGGCAAGAGAAGTATTCGGTGATGACATATTTCGGATGGCGCAGTTCCTACAAGAAGGAATGGAATACATGAAGCTAACTAAAGAAATTATGCAAAAGTTGAACATCACGTTTGTGGAAGAGAAGAGTTTAACATGTATGCAACTTTTGAACTAATGCCATAAAGGACAAATAAAAATCAGCCCAAAAAAGATAGAGATTGTTGATAAAAAAAAAAGTTGAATACCAGAAGTCGGATTCGCATCAATTGCCCACGTAAAAGGAAAACAATGACACTAATGGTAAATGCAAATCCTGGAAGAAAACCTGCCCGACTAAGGAACCAACAGGACCTTTTCATTCGCTTTCCTGTTTCATAGCAGGATTACGATGGAAACATGCCCAGTGTAAAGCCTATGATGTCATACGAAATGCGACGAATTTTGGAACAACTCCACCAAATTCTCAAACCAAACTCATTCAAAAAGAAAAGAACTCATATGATTGTGTAACAACAGGTGTGGCAAAATGGAAGAAGAAACTTCGTGTGTGCCGAGGTCATCAAATTCCACCACAAGAAGCAGACGAAAAAGCATGGCTGTCGAAGTAAATCTAAACAAATAAAAGAGATGTCTTCTCTGAAAAATTGCTTCTTGCAACCCGATCATTCCAGGCATCATCACCATTTTAATGCAACAAAAGAATCATGCAAACAACTTCACATGCTTTTCTCCTCGAACACTGTTATCTCTTGGCAACAGCAGCACTCGTAGAATCCGACCAGGAAAATTAATCCGACACACACTAAGCAAACAACAAAGAAATCAAACTCGGACACGGCAAGCAATCAAAAGAGCAACTTGCCACATCCTACCTCCAAAAATCCCACTTTTAGTCACCACCTTCGGTTGAGCCACACCCAGCGCCCTTCGCCTCATCTTCTCCCTCTTATACCTCCCCCGCTACAGCGCCAGAGCCAGACCGACGCCGGGCCCACCCGGCACGGGCGAAGCTACAAGTCCATTTCCTAGGGATGGGAGGGAGATCACACGAGGCTCGGTGGTTGGAAAGCGGGCTGCTACGGTTAATTACGCCGCGATGGGGGGGGTCCTCGAGCCGCAGCTGGGATAGAGGTATAGGACGCGGTGTCGGCAGCAGCAGCTGCTACTGCTGCTTCAATGGCGGAAGGGAAGCAGACGAGCAGCCCACTCTGACCCGATCCCCTCCGATCCGACATCGAGTTATGGGGACGGAAGGGTTCGTCGCGAACGGCTGGTAGTCGCCCAAAAGAACACGTAATCTAATGAGGCGCAAAAGGGTGTGCGAGACAGTCTCTCACACGCGCATAATCTCGTGTTTTTGACGGGACGTTTATTAAGGATATTATTGTCGATTGTAATCTATCGGGAGCCAGCAAAGATGATCTATCGTGGGAGATTGACTGCACGTACGGACTGTCAGATTCTTTACTGCGCCCACGGACGCGTCTCATCACGTTACGAAGCAAACGCGACCAGCTGTGGGTCCCACTGCGGCCGTGGGACCTCCCGAATACCTGCACGCGTCGCACTCTCATTCGTCAGGGAGGTCGGTGGCGTCCCGAAGCAAAGCCTCGCGAGCAGGGAGAGCACGTGGGTTGACCGAGGTCCCCCTGTGGCGGGACCCAGTCGTTTGACACGAGGGGTCGTAGGGTTTACCCACGTCCCTGGTCGTCGTTGGCCCCACAGCTTGAAGGCCACAACCCAATGTAAGTAAATTATAAGAGAGAGAACGGATCGGATTGGCTTGGGTCTTCGATTCGGATCAACCATTGTACCAAGCGGGTCAAACGAATACACAGGAATATACGTATGTATGCGTACATACGTACAATACAATGATAAATAACATCACATCAATCTAAAGTGGTTGTTTGGCGACGTGGAATGACCCCATCGAAGGCTAAAATTATGGTGGATGCTGAGACCGGTTGCCTTACAAGATCCCGATAGATCTTGCGTGCTGCGTGACGTGGACTTGTTTCCCATCTCAAGACCAAATCCATGCTTCAAATGAAAATTAAAAGACGAATGCCAACAAAACATTCTATTCTGCAATAAAGTTTTCATCATCTTGCAATTATGGCATGATCTTTATATATATATCCGACTTCTAACCACGCCAGATAGCTGTCCGGCGTTGTCTGTCACCTAATCTAACCATCACAATCCAATATAGCTGTGATGGATACAAGCCACGTAAGATTTATGTCTCATTTCTCTTTTTATTTTTATTTTTTTATGCGTATAAACGATGAGATTATTCGAATCAAATTTACGAGGAACTCGAACGAGTGTTTGGTTATTTTGATCCAGAAATAAATAGGATAAAATTCATGCATGTGATGTCTACCTTTTTCTTTTTTTTCTTTTTTTGACAAAAGAAGATTTTAATCGAATAATCGAAAATCTCAACAAAAAAAAATCCGAAAGCATAAGACGGTATCTTATTTTTATGGTTTTTCAAATACTCCATTTTATATTTTAAATGCTCCCTTGAATCTCTAACACATGAAATTTGAATTGATCAAAATTCTTTATGTTGGCCTAAAATGATTTGAATATAGGATATCATCTTGATCAATATGATTCTATCTAGAAGCATAAACCTATAGTTGATATATGATTTTTTTTTAATTTTTAATTATAGTAACTTCAAATCAATACTACAATAACAAAGTTGAGTTATATGAATCGTTTTTCATTATTAAGATTTATAATAAGTCATATGTTAATTTAAGTTGAGAGTATTTATAGTTTCTCTTAATATTTCTGTATATATTCATCTATATTTTATCATGCCACTAATAGTAAGGATCAATTATATAGATTTTTTATCATCATTGCAAGTCATACATTTAGCTAGGTTAAAAATATTTATATCTTAATTTATAATTTCTATCAAAATCTTTTTATGTCTTTGTCTATCTTTTTTCCATGTCACTAATAATAATCATTTTATCTCTTCCAGTTATATTTATAGGTCTTCTTGTCCAGATTCCGCTCATTCTGTCATGATATCTAATTATTCATAATAAATATTTTTTTAGTAATTATCTTAAATTGATATCAACCAAAAAATAAATCTAAACCATTTAAATACCAAATCATTAATTATATTTGAATTAGATGAAATTTATTTTTTATACAAATAAATAATGAAGATGAGATATAATATTAACATGATTCACATAATGTAAAATTCTCAAATAACATCTCTAGTCATGTAAAATAATTGTTTTATTTTTATTTTTGTCAGAACCATCTCTTCATCTTTTGTGGGCATTGCGCGTGTAAATTGTTTAAAAAAAAATTCTCCAATCTCAATATTTACCATCAATAATTAAGATTTTTAGCAACTCAAATTATGGCATCGAAGTCGAGTGAGTTCTGGAGATGGCCCAAAAATCCAGAGGAGATCTACCGAGCAGTAGTGCATGCATACAAAAAGAAAAATGCTGTACTGTCCGACTCTTCTTCCTCCTGCTGCTGATGATCGCCTTTGTGCACTGCAGCGGACAAGACGAGCACCTAAAATGACCCCATCGCTGCTGACATGATGTTTCATCCGTCACCACCGTTCTGTCACCTCACCACCTGACATTTTTCCGGCTTTGTTTAGTGCTCGCTGTGGGGAACAGCCATTGCTCCCCAGCTTTGTTTGTCTCCTCCGTGCATGCATTCGTCCGGTCCATGCTTCTGTCATCATTCTCCGATGGAAATGGCTGGGAACTCCAAGGATTAATTTAATTTTCTTTGTAATCATTTGTCTCGGCTTTTACTTTTTTTTTTGAAAAAAAATACATCATGTCAATCTCATATCGACGAAGATTATCGAAGAATGTTTGGTATCTTTTTGACACCAAAAAAAAAATTACAATCATCATCACTAGAAGCATATATATTTCGACTAATACCACACAACCTAAGATATTGATGGACCGAAAGTTGTATGAATCAACACAGATCGACAATCTTGATCTTGACATCTGATTTTTCATATGATTTTTATAGAAACCTTAATTCTCTTATTCATGTTACAATAATAAAATAAATTATTTTTATTTTTATTCAAAAATAACATACTATCTTTTTCGGGACTTTACGATCACATTGTTAGTCAATCAACTTACGAGTATCTCATTTAACAATGACACAAGTTGTAAGTCTTCTTCGTATAATTTGTGTAGACTTAAACGTTCTAAGGATAAAATCGAATTCTCAACAGCTTATTTAATTTTTATACTATTGAATTTTCTTATCAGAAACATTGACAATCTTGATCTTGAGATCAGATTTTTCATATGATTTTTATAGAAACCTTAATTCTCCTATTATTGTTATAATAATAAAATAAATTAATTTTATTTTTCTTCAAAAATAATATATTATCCTTTTCGGGACTTTACGGTCACATTGTTAGTCAGTCGACTTACAAACATCTCATTTAACAATGACACAAGTTGTAAGTCTTCTTCGTGTGATTTGTATAGACTTAAACGTTCTAAGGATAAAATCGATTTCTCAAAAGCTCATTTTATTTTTGTACTATTGATTTTTTTTATCGGAAACATTGATTAGTATCGGTGAACCTTCCATGGATCAATGAAATGCTCTGCTTTCAAACAATTTTTCTTATGAGAGAGCCTTTTTTTTTTTTTTGGTCATAGATCTTATGGATGATTGAATGAAGAGTCTTTGTCCGAGAAGAAAAACAACAACACATGATTCGTGTTGATCGCCTTCCATCGCAGCTGTCGGGCCGCTAAGTCAACGGTGAGTGAGGTTTCGTCGGTTGCTCACGTGGATCAAAAGAGTCCAATTGGGATTTCGAATTGAAAGAATACATGTTGAACGAAGATGTGAAAGGGCCAAAGATACAAACACAAGGCAAATGGATACATAACGTAGGATGTGTTTAGAGGGAAATAAATTGACCTCTGATAAAAAATCCGCATCAAAAATTAATTGTCAAAATCTATTATAATTTAATAATAATATTATAATAATAATAATAATAATAATAATAATAATAATAATAATAGGATCCAAGATGGATGATTGACATGGAATGTTAGATCAGCTCAACTTACTTAAGGAGTCTCTCAATCCATCCCTATTTTAATATACTTTATGTTATAATCACGATGTCGTTCACTAGAGAATCGACATAGCTTGGTCACGTCTTGAAGGCGCAAGCTCATCTTGGAAGCCCAAGTGGTGCTCTCGGATATTGGTTATGGCAGGTGGAATCGGTTGGCACTATCCTGTGGTGTTGTTCACTCGACGTAGTTGGGCTTTGTCGAGATTCTAAAGTCGAACCGAGGTGCACCTTGGCTTTACCGATATACCTACATAAGAGGTTAGCATTGATGGAGTTCCCGACTTGACCCCTCCGATAGTAAAGTCACTAGTAGAAATTATAGTAATGAAAGTTTTTTCCTCTCTCCTTTTCAAGTTCAGGGGGTCGGCTTTTATATCTAGATAACCGATGGCAGAAGGCTGATGGCTCATCTCTTAATTTATGATCCTGCAGGTGATCATTTATATTGATGACCGGTTGGTTCCTTCCTCTGTTAGTGAAAGGTGGTCGTAAGAGCGTCATTTCTCTAGGTTGGCATTTGTACGAGAAAATAGGATAGCAATCGCTCGCGCCAAGCGATCGAAAAGGGAAAGATATATTTCATCGTTAGGGATTAATGCTTTCAAATAATGTAAGTTCCGTCGTAAAGATTAATGCTTCTGAAAAAAGGGAGATGGGTGGAATACTCCCTGTGTCTGGGCGTGTGACCTTTTCTGTACTCATGGTTGATAGGGAGGAAGGTCGCTTCCTTGTTGCTCGACTGTAAGACAAGGGTGATGCCTAGGATCTTCTACCTTGGTTATTGCTGAAGTGGGAGTGAGTCCCTAGGTAAATCAACCGACCAAAGTTGATGTCATTTTATTCCCTATCACTTTTGATGTCCATTGTACTCGTTTGACCTACGCTCTAGATCAATATCGAGTGAAAAGTATCTAACGTAACCCCTCTAATGTCTAATTTAGTTTTCAAGTAGATTTAGAAGAGTATCCAAGTAATGGAGGAGAGTTTTAGGGTAAAAATTATTATATCTCCGTAATCATATTTTAAATTACTTTTATAGTCGATCAGGATTTGTTTGTTAGCAGTGATGGAGAATATTTCACATAATAGAGATATTTTTCAAATATTTTCTATTCAGATGATGTTTACTAAGTTGTGACTGCGATAAATATTCCTCATATCAATTATTATTTCTAATAAACTGATAAGCATGCTAGTTCCTATTGACATCCATCCCATCTATCTACCATTCTTGTACGTTTTTGTAGGTTTGACGAATAGGTGGTCTCGACAACGTGACAAGCATGAGCTCAATCAAATAAGAGTTCCAACAACGTGGCGGCAGCTTACGATGACTGTGGACTTCGTGCCCATTGACTTTTGTCGAACCCAACGTTGACTAGTGCCATTTTTTGTCGCCGCACGTGCCCCACATGCGTTAACACATTTCGGTTCCTCTCAAACTCGACTCCATATATATATTTTTAATATATATACTTGTTTTAAGTCCAGTGAATCGAATTGTAATCCAACTTCTATAAATAGTAGAAGTGAAGTATCGAAAAACTTGTATGTAATAAATATCATAACGATTATTAGTAATAAGGCCTACACTAATGTGAGCTCTTAATTATAGTTCAAGAGTGAAGCCGTAAGTAGTTCGAGTTCAGATATCGTCTTTATCACGTATTCTTTATATAAAAAAAAAACTACAAAAGTGATCTTTTGATGGTTTTAATTTTCTAACTTTTCAATCAACATGAGACTTAAATATATTATTATCAAAATCCTAGTTGAGGGTTTTCGGACGTTATAATAGACATGATCTAATAATATTGATATTTACCAATATTGGTGTAGCTCTTTGAGCCACAATAAATTCTCTATTATGGAAAGGTTACATAGGGTGCCTTTGGTCATCATTGGTGTTTTCTTAGGTTTTGGTTCTCTCATATGATCATATTTTGACACTAATATTTAGTATTATTGAATATCAACATATCTATTATCAAACTTGATTAACTATTGAGACATCTAAATTATTTTTTAATTTGACTAAAATACTTTCTATTTATACTCATTATAGATTCGATTAACATCTGCCTTTAACTTAATCTATCACAAGTAAAAATCCAACTTGCTACTATCCTTATATATGCTAATTCTTAGGTATGAAACCCCCAAGTAAGCTATATAAATATATATATATATATATATATATATATATATATATATATATCCAATGTATATATATATCATATATAATATATAATCAATTATAATGAGTTATATATATATATATATATATATATATATATATATATATATATCAGCTAAAATGTTGTATTTCTAAGAATTAGTAAGCAAATATACCGACAAATGAGCTCGGGCCTTAATGGGCCCAAAGCCCGAGAGGAGCCCAATGTTGATGTCTTACCTCGGCGTTTGCATTTGGTACCGTCCTCGACAAGCCCTTTCAAAAATTCCCTCCCTTCCCCCTCTCTCTTCTCTCTCTCTCTCTCTCTCACTCTCCCTCGGCGGCATAGGGCTTCGGATTGCTCTCGCCATGGCTTCTCCAAGAGGTATCGATGGAAACCCTTACTAATTTTTCCCCAAATCTTTCCATATCGCCTCGTCAATATCTTTCTCTCTAGGCGTCGGAAGCAATCTCTGGGCGGAGATCATATCGCAAGAAGAGGAACCACAGCCTACCACTCAGATCGCTGTGGTTTATGGAAGAAGAAGAAGAACAGTCGAGGACCCGAACCCTAAGGACGCAGCGACGTGAGCGTGAAGCACACTAGTTAGCAGCATTTCTCACATTTCGTATGTCTAACAAAATTCGATTTTTTTCCATTTAAGCAATCGACCGAGCGGGGAGAGCCGAGTGAGCCTTGGCCCCAGCAAGAGAACCAGCTGGAACCGGTCCCTTTCCACGAGGTATGCCAAAAACTTCTTTTTTATTATTTTTCTTGTCATTAATTGTATTCAACGTGTTCTGGACGGGTTAGAATGCTGCCTTTTGCTCTCGTCTATCATCGGGTTGAGGGTTCTAGTGGTTTCTGATATGAAAGTTGGTATCTTGGGTTTGGCAATCTACTGTCTTTTTTTTAATTTGGATACTTGTATGATTTTTTCTCTGTAACTTTCCACTTTGGACGTTTCATTAATCTCTTTATGCTGTGCCTTTTTTCTTGTTTACTGATGTTTATATCGATAGAGGAAGAGAAAGTATTGTAGTCGTGGCAGGGGTGAATTTTAGGCCTCGGCCCAAACAAAAAGGAGCACCCCAGAAAGGAAAGCAGGGTTCTAGAGCAGTATGATTTCTATCTGTGAAGGAACTATACAAACAGTGCTACGGCAGATACTGATTATGTAGTATTTTGTTTTTACTTTACTTTGTTTGCAGAAGAAAACTGGGCAGAACCCCCCAGATTTCACAAAGGAGAAGAACTACTTCCAAGAAGTTGACTCCTTTGAGCTACTGGAAGAGAGCCCCTCGCCCAGGAATTTTGGCACTTGGGCTATGGGTACAAAACACGACGTCATTGTGCATGATTTGCCAGCCATTCTGGAGCGATGGAGAATCACAAAGCTTGCTTCCAGACATGGTTCCCAGCAGTTGTTTAAGATTATGGAAACACCATTAGTTCCTTCTGTGCACAGTAGCTGTAGTGCATCCGATGATTTGGCTGCAAAAACCCCTGAAAGGGTTTTGAGGACAAAGGCCCCATTGAACGTCACTTCACACAAAAAAATCCTTACCCCACAGGTTGATAGTAGCATTGTCACTTCCTTTGATGCACTTCACATAGATGAAGAGGAGGATGCAAATATTATGAGTGAAGATGTGGAAACCTCGAGAGAAGGTCTTGACTCTAATAAGCCAGAAGAAGCTGCCCAGATGGACCCATCAATCTCACAACGTGCGTCATTGACTGCTGAATATCTGAGTACATTTGACCAACTCATGATGGTTTGCCGACAATCATCTCCGATCAGCCTAGGAGAAGTCTTCTCTAGATATTGGTTTGCTCTGTTACCTTCAACTCTATCAGGATTTTTTGTCTGTTCCAGAGATAATATTTACATGTATCAGTTGTCATACATGTTATCTTAATAAGCCTAAGTGAAAATTACCACATGCTTGACATTCTTCTATGCGTCCATCTTTTATGATCTGGGAAGTTTATATCACCACAAGAACTAGATCGTTGGTTACTTGATTGTTCATTTCCATACAGACCTTATGAAAGTAATCCTACTAAAAACTTAGCTTGTTGTAACCTAGTTAATCCATTATAATGTGATCATGTGTCTTGATCAGGAATTTGCTTATTATACAAAGCCACAGTAAACGGGACTTGGTTTGACACATTAATCACTGATGATGATGTATTTAATTCTACCGGTCTGAATTACGTTGCCTTGAACTCGTTCTTAATCATTGATGTTGAGGACAACTTGAAATGCTGGAAAGTCATTATCTAATATTGATATTTGTTATCTCAGTGAGCTAAGTTGCATTGTCAAGATTGGAGAAGGCACATATGGAGAGGCCTTCAAAGCTGGTGAGACTGTCTGCAAAGTAGTTCCTATTGATGGAGATCTGTTAGTGAATGGAGAAGTTCAAAAGGTCTGTAAATTTGTTGTTGATTATCTTGTCCACTCAAATCTAATCACAAAGTAACTGGACTCTCCTTACCTGTTCAGAAATCTGAAGAAGTTCTTGAAGAAGTCATGCTTTCTCTGACATTGAATAATTTAAAGGGGACACGAGGGGAAACTAACAAGGAAAATGCATGCACTGGCTTCATCGAAACAAAAGAGTATTACTGCAAACTTATTTTGTTTGTACAGGGAAAAGTAGCACAGTTATTCGCCTTAAGCATGATATTTTTTTACTTGCCAATTTCAGTGAATAATATGTCTTTTACTTACATATTTATGTTTATATGCCAATTTTTAGTGTATATTCATGTTTTAGTAAAATGTTAATCTTATTTTCTCTCTTCAGCTTTTATGTTTGTCAAGGAGCCTATGATCCTGGCTTGATTAGTGCATGGGAAGAGTGGGATGCAAAGCATAGTTCCGAAAATGATCATCCCAAGGAATTTACAGAGAAACAGGTTTCCTCTCAAAATTAAAAAAATTCTATATATAGATTATGGACGGTGGGGGAGTGGCATGTTAGTAGTATTGCTATGGTTGTCTAATTTTTGGAGATAAACATAGATATATAGATACAAATATTTAGATCTGTAGAATTGCATTAAAATACATTTGCGTATATGTATGGTGCTGCAACTAAGACTTTAGTGATAACAATAACATTTTTTTCAGTGCTATATAGTGTTTGTACTTGCTGATGGTGGCAAAGATCTTGAAAGCTTTGTGCTCTTAAACTATGATGAGGCTCGCAGTTTGTTGGTGCAAGTAAGCCACTTATATTTTTCCATGTTAATACATCGTTAAGCTGGAAAATTACATAGATTTACTAGTTCCCACTGGATCTTGTAGGTTACTATTTCATTGGCTGTGGCAGAAAGTGCCTGTGAATTTGAACACCGAGATTTGCACTGGTATCATTTGTTCATTTTTCAAGCAATCTGATCTAGTTTTTCATGTCATTTGTGTTGGATCTGTTATTGCTTGCAAACACAAGCTGATTTTTGCAGGGGCAACATTCTTTTAAAGCGTAATAATGATACCATGACAGATTTCACTCTACAAGGAAAGAAAATGAGGGCTAAGACATTTGGGTTAACTATATCAATAATTGACTTTACTCTGTCTCGGATTAATACTGGTAAGTTCTGACTCAGCTGCTAAGTCCTGGAAAGTTTTCCTCTGAAGTATTGTATGCATATGTAAATTTGAGAAAGGTTAAATTAGTGCACAAGGCTACTGCATATGTTGGGTTCGGAATGGGATTGTGTAAGTAAAATTTAAAAAGTGCAAACACAGTGCTTGATCCTCCCGCCTACCTGGGGTTAGGGGACAGTCCAGTGTGTGCAGTCAATTTGGGAAGTATTAGTACATTTGGCCATTACCTCTGTAAACAGAAGTTTTTTCTCTGACTCAAAACACCAGTGACCCAGGCCCCAAGGAGCAACATGTGTGCAAGTAAATTGCATGTAAAATTGGTGGTTAGAGTCAAGTTGTACTACAAGGAAACTGATTGTGGAAAATTCTTCCATCCATCGAACATTTAAGAAATCATGGAATGTGAGGACCGACAAGATTGTCCTAATGGAATTTTCTCCTGCCATTTACATACTAAATTGTGTGGACCTTTTTTTGTCTTTGTGAAAGATTGAAAGAGTGTGATGTTTCTACCATCTTAACAGGTGAAGCTATATTATTTCTAGACTTATCTGCTGATCCTGGACTATTTGAGGGTCCAAAAGGAGATAAACAGGTTGGTAGCAAATGTTACATCCATTGTTTCTTAGTTTTTTTAATTGTTTAACCAATTTTAATGTGGTGACAGTTTGATACATACCGCAAAATGAAGGATTTAACTGATGACTGCTGGGAAGGAAGGTAAACTCATGTTCATAAACAATCAACTTGACTAAATGCATAACATCAACTCGAAAAGTCAGAATTACCAAAAAGAAGAGTGAAACAAAAGACTTTCTATCTCCTGAAGTGGTATAAAAAATCACCTGTCATTAAATATTTGTCATTTCTGAATCCTTCTTGTCTCTAAAAAGAGGTCCTACCAAATTGAGGAGACTATTTGAAGCTAAATTTATCACAATGAAATGGTGTTTTGTATAAAATATACACCAATGGAATAAACTAATCAACGGTCTTCAAGTTATGGTTTGCTTCTCCATAGAATGTTTATTAACTCTATGCTCTTGTTGATCAATGATTGTGCAGTTTTCCAAAGACCAATGTCCTCTGGTTAATCTATCTTGTTGATATCTTGTTAGTGAAGAAATCCTTTGTAAGTTCTTTTTTTTCTTATATTGTATTTCTCAGATTCTTCATAACGTCTTCTTGCAACTTCACATTCAGACTAATGAAATCCACAAATCTATGCTAATGGCACATTTTTCTTTCTCAGAAGCGAACAGCAAAAGATGAGAGGGATCTTCGTTCCTTCAAAAAGCGTTTAAGCTCATATGACTCTGCTACAGCTTCACTTGCTGATAGTTTATTCAGTGATATGTTGGTTGATTATTCTGTATGAGCTAACACAATTGAAGTTACAACGGTATAAGAATATCGAGCGAGGTAACAAGTTATGTCAGTAATTTCTCTTAAATATATTGTTTTTCTTGTGCATCGTAGTTTATCTGCAGATTTTTTTAAAAGATGAAATCAGAAAACTCTTTGTCAACAGAAGTGTGATAATATATTAGTATCTAGAAATTTAATATCCTAATTTAGTCCCACATCGGAAATAGGATATGACTTATATTGACTTATAATGGTTGTACTATTTTAAATGTACATTTAAGTATTTTGGGTCAGTGATTTTGACTTAACAAAGTTAATAGGTCACTTATCTCATTAGGTTGGATCATGATAAATGATATTAGAGTTGACCTTATGAAATAATTTGGCATGACTTGTAGAAAGCCTGCAACTAGATAAATCTATATTTGGTTTCATGCACATGGAACCTCTTCTTTTCTTTCCAATGCAAGTGTTATTTTCTTATGTTGAAGCTTGATTACTCTTGCTTTCTGTCCATTGACCTAAATATCTGCAAATTTTCTTTGCAGTCTGGTTTCTGAAGTTTTGCTGCCCACTTTTGGTTTGACTGGCTTATTAGTTTGCCATCTTGCCATTAAGATTATGAATTCAGATCCTGTTCAGGTGTTGTTTTCTCAGACTCAATGGATCATTGGCTGGGATTAGTGCTGGAAGCATACTTTTGTTGAACAGAAAGTAAGATCCTGTGCTCAAGGATTTATTACCACTAATCAGAAGAAATTAGTCTTACCACTTCCATATCTTCTGCCAGGTGTAAAAATTGCCACTTCTTTGAAGCATTCTCCAATCACAAATATGTTTGTTTTACACATATGTAATTTATATGACAATGGATTTTCATGGTCTAGAAATTTAAGAAACACTTTAAAAATTCGAGGGAAAAGAAGGAAAGCCTCCTGGAAGTTTTTGATTTTTTTGATAATTTTATAAATGTCTAAATTTTGATGAAAAAATCTTAGTTGATTTGACTTGCTAATATAGAATCTTAGACAACTTATTCAGATAGGATTCATTGTTGATTTGATGATACAAACTCCTTAATTTGCAAAGATAACAAAATCAAAATTAAGTAACAAAATCATGACAATTCAGAATCATGGCATTCTTTTAAAGGGACTAAAGAAAGGTTAATAAGTTTGTGAAAATAGGAAATTTCATAGCATATTAGTTATTAAGTCTGTACAATTTATAGCATACATAAACTTTTAATTGTTATAATAAACTAAACCAATTATTTAATGTTAGGATGGATTTCCAAAAAATAGCACTTCATGGGAAACAAACTTAGATTTCTTCTCAAATTTTCCCTGTCGATCAGATTATGATTTTAGTGACATTTTTTTCCTATAACAATAATTTTTTTCAGTTTAGATTTTCTATTATTATACCAAAGATTAAGTTAAATATTATTCATGCTAAATTTGGCCTCAAGCATCCATTTCTTTTCCCCAAAACATTGCATGGTGCAAGACCTAATTAAATGTCATTCTGATAAGCTATATATATATATATACACACACACCTGAGCTCAAACCAGTTTGACCAAACTGGACTTCCATCTCTGATTATGACCAAATTTTAGTCACATCTCTGAATCATAATCAGATACACTTTTGAATTATACAGAAACTTCTAAGCTACAAAATTGCACAATGACTGAGGCCAACTTTCGTTGGTCAATCAGATCAGTTCATTGCGCACTCATTCCACCACGATGCGCAGCAACAGGACTCCCCTCAAAATGGTGATCCTAAGTCCATGAGTTTTCATGTTCCTTATATATAGATCGTTTCTTACAACAAAGTTCTATTACTAAGAACCAAAACCAACATTCTTTACACAGAGCAACTAAAGGCTCTACACTTCTACCGCTTCGCAAAAACAACTAGGAACAACATCGACATGGAAGCCACAATCTTGAATCCCGAACTCTCCCAAAAGTTTTGTTTGCCGCTGCAACCGGCACAGTTTGGTCGCTTTGTGGCCAATTCATCTCTTAGTTCTTTTATTGCCTTGTCTCTTTTCTCTCCCATCTGTTATATAAAAGCAAGCTTCATGTCACAATACACACGAGTGTAACAAGAGTTGAAATGCTTCTAGCAGCAAAGAATTAAAAGCCAACAACCAAATGATCCTCAAGAATAGCTTATTAACATCTCAGTGAACCAAAAGGAACCACAACTAATGATGCTGCTTTGTGCAAAATTCCAAACATTAGACGGCATGATGATTGTGAGTTGTCCATTAATCCTCATAAGTTGGCTCAAAGAACCTAATGTGGTATGATTAGATAAACGGTCAAGTATCATCAACTGTTTCTGAAAGTGCACTTGTATGGTTATGAAACAGAAAGGAAATAATTAACATACAATATAAATCTATGTTGCAAAATGGAAAAAGAAAATGTAACCAACAAAATAGATGGATACAAGTTAATTTGACTAGCTGAATACTAGTCCGAGACAAAATGACAAACTTCTTAACATTAAGAAAAAAAATTACCCTCTGAAGTTTCCGTATTTGGGACCGTGCTTCTTGAAGACAGAATTCAAGTTTCACTATCCTCTTTTTGAGTTCCTGCTCAGCTCTATGATATTTCTCTAGCTGCAACCCATATAAACCAAACAAGCTAACGTATTAAATGCTGTCCAAACAAATAGCAAACAAGAGTTTCAAATCAAAGCAGTAAGACTAACCTGTGCTTCCAGTTTTTCGGTTTGTTGCTTCCAGTCCGCAGACAAGATCCTGATCTCATCCCTCAACCTGGCAATCTCTTCATCCTTTGCAGTCAGATGCTTATTGATATTCTCAAAGTTCTTCGGTGAAACTTCTGCCAATATCTTCCGAAGCTCACAATCCTTTTTCACTGCAGCTATTTCAACAGCATCCATTATCTCTTTCTCGATTCGGAAGACTTCATCCTTTAGCTGCCCTTGCGAGAGCTCTCTTGCTTGGAGATCCTTTTGCAGAAGGTCTATTTGCTCCCCTAGCTTATTTACTCTCATTTCATGTTTCTCTAGTAAACTATTTTTCTCATCTAGTAATCTTAACAAGTCTAAACATTGGGATTGAGCTGACTGAGCTGATGCAGCACTGGCATCTGCAGTCACTCGAGTAATTGATAGTTGAGATCTTAAAACATCCAACTCCTTCACGTACTGCATGCAAGGAGACAACGTTAGAGATTTTTCCAGAAAATTAAAAAATGTTATGCAGAGCAAACTGATCGATAAGAAACGAGCAATATTTTGTATTTGAATACCATGGTGAAAGTTGCAAAGCTATAACTAAAACAAGGTTAACTAAATTGATACACCACTATGAAAGTTGGTGATTCTCCCAACCCTTGTGTCGGATTCTCCCATCGACAAAGGCAAAGTGGTGGGGAAAAAAATTCAACACCTGACAAGGATCACAACAGGGGAAGCAAGTTGCTGATGTCGAGATGAGAGGAAGCCCTAAACATAGATGCAAAAGATGAAGGAAGCAAGAGATGGATGTAGCAATCAAGTAACGAGGGAAGAGTGAAGACACTAACGTGAAAGTAAAGCCAACAATGGAGAGAGATATAGAAAGAAAAATGAAAAAATAGTAAGAAATTTGATCGAGATGGAGCGCATAATGAAGAGAGAGTATATGAAAAACGAACAAAATCATCCTAAGTCTGCCTATTGAAGTGTGATAGTCAGTTGAAACTTGCACTGATTGGTCATTAAGAGATGAAAAAACCTTAATATGCTTCTTACAAAATATAAAAGAACAAACTCATCAACTTATGCTGGTGCAATCTATCACAGGTTATTTGCTTCCAAAGTCCAATGTTCCCAACCATCTAGATTATTCACATGTACACTAGAATCTATTTGAACCTCAAGCACCATTAAATGTTTTTTATAATACATTCTCTATATCGATAATATACATTGTAATTTAATGTATGTTATGATATAATTTATATATAATATTAAATAGGTAAAAATAGGGAGGGGTCCTTGGGGCCCAATAACCCCCAAACCTAGTTCAAAACCCAACCCAAAACTTCAAATGTGAATCCCCCTTTTGGATCCCTTAGCTTATTGAAATCAGATACAGATCTTAGACGGATCTAACCTGAATTTGACATTATAACACCTTCATGAGAATGATAGTTAAAAATTAAAACTTAGGGTGCTCTTTGTTTCTATGTTTGTTTTAGTTATAAATTTTTAGATTAGTTTCTGATAACACGGCCAAGCACCACTAATCGTCTGTGTTTCCATACTTGGATACAGACTTGCATTACCAAATCTGAATCTATGCAGCAATAACTCCATGGCTAAGTTATTTGTTCAATTCTAGATCAAACATAAGTACTTCAGTTGTGTTGATGTAAGTAATACTCACTATTTATAGTAATTTATCAGTAGTTGTAATGGTAAGATCATTGATATCTTGTGCATAGAATTTCCATTTCTAAAACTGCAAATCGATTTCTCATAGCATAACTCAGTTTGGCAGATCTTCATTTAATGTCCGAAGCCCAAAGTATGTGAATATTGAGCAAGGAATATTGATACTTCTTTAAGTAAACTGTCTACTTAAGATGTGTACCAAACTGAAAGAGGAATCGACAATGGGAAAATCTGCATTAGTTAAACAACACAAAAATTAACAAAAATATGGATTTATTTCATTTCACATGATCAGCCCAAATAAATGAGAATAGGATTACTTTTGTTCAAAGAGGGGAGAAATCTAACTAGATAAAAGAATTTACTTTTGTTCTGACTTGGATCTGATCACTCTAATACCTGAAACCATGCACGACCATTGCTTACCGAAAATTAAAAAAGATCCGACTTAATCAGAAAAGTCCAGCATCCACAGCTAGAGGAGCAAGGGGGAAAAAAAAAACTACAGAAGCCAAGCAAAGAATTTAAAGCAAAACACTAAGAAAATCCAAGATTTGCACCTGCTGGCTAGTAGACACAGATGTTTTCAGCTTTTCATCCTTGTCTTGTAGACATATCTGTAACCGGCCTATTTCTTCCTCCATGCTCTTTGCCTTCGTTTCCGCTACCTGTCAACAGCACAACATTTCATTCTCTTCCAAGCAGCAGCACCAAACACTTCTATTCTTTACAACAAGGCAATCAAAAGCTACCTGTCTCGTGTGGGTTTCTTTTGTGAATGACTGTTCCTGCAAAGCCAACCGACGCCGGACATCCTTCAGCTCTGCCGCCAGTGAAACTACGTTCCTCTTAAAGCTCAACTTCTTCTCCGTCAGGTCCTTCAGGAGTGGATCCAACTCCACGGACGACGAAGATGCCGTCACAGACTCTACTTTGTCCGTCGCAGACATCAGCAAATCCCCAATCTAGCTCGCAAAGAACAGGGGTTCTAAAGCGGACACCCTTCACAGTACTTCCAGCCCTCCTCTGCAAGCCACAGGGGCCGCACATACATTGAGGCAACAAATGGACGCAGTTTGCCCTAATCTACTTCAAATTCAAAACGCTAGCGACATGACTTGGGCCCCTTGCAGAATTCAAAACGAAAACGAACTTCCGGCATTTAGATCGAAAGTGACATGCAAGAGACAAAGCCACAGCACTCGCTATGAAATAGAAAACAAAGAAGCATTTTCTACAGAGGAGAAAAAAAAATCCTATTTTTCATCTGGACGTCGCTGAAACCCTAGCCAAAATTACTACCGGTGGCGTTCCACGAAACTATTTCCCCAACAACAAGGAAACAAGGACCGATCTGCACCGACTCCTTGCAAGCTACAAGACGTGTCCGACCCACCTCTAACACAGAAATCACAGGGAGAGCGTTTTCTTACCTCTGTGGCTTCAAGCCCAAACCGCAAAACGCTGAGACTACGCCTCCAAAGCCGCGGATATCTCTCCAAAAGCTCCTCGCGTGAAGAACAGAACTTTGCCACACATTTCACTCCAGATGAATACTCCACTGCCCTCCTTCCCCAGTCAAAGACTCGATCTACGTATTGCGCGATTCCGGATCACCGCCAAAAATTGATTTCTCCACGAGAGCGAGACAGAGAGAGAAACGTGTGGCAGCAAATGAGTAAAACCCTTCAGGAAAACTCGACCTTTGACCCTTTCTTCTCCTTCCTTCCCATCTCTTCCACGTCCCCGTCAACGTGCCCGGGAGGAGACGTACGCATCACCGCATCGACACCAGCAGCGCCTCCTCCGGTCCCGGAAGCTATATCGGGGAAGAAGCCACAAAGGACGCGAACATCTTCTCGCAAAACCAAAGGATTCAGACTCGATCTTTAAAGCGAAACGCTCAAAATCGACCCTTCCCTCTTCCTCCGCCTCGCACAGCCGGGGGGGCATTAATTGCAAGTCGCGGGCGGGGGGAATGAACCGAGCAAACCCCTGGCTCGGGTCCTCACAAGCACGGGACCTTCGGAAGCTGTGGTTCGGATTCACTCGGCCTTTGATCTGGCGGAGCCAGCCGCGCGGCAAAATCCAAATTTGGACCTCCCTCGGGAAGGACGACCGGCACGTGGCGGTCCGAGGACAGGTTTTGTCTCTTGCCCTCTTCTTTCGGGACTTCGAAAAGACACATATGCCCTTATCGGTCTGCATGGAGACTTGTCTTTGGGCGGTGTGTGAGATGAGATGGGAAGGATGGCTATTTAATACGTTTCATGTGCATGATTGATTTGACTTGGGAAACATCATAATGTTAACGAATTAGAATAATTAATTTCTGTCATTGCAATAATTAATACCCAAAAAAATACACATAATTAATTGCAAGAATAACTCGGATTATGACCGGAGGCAGAGAGAAAGGGACTTGAAGGTAGAGTCACATGAACGAGACCTTTAGATGAGGGAAGTGGCGATGATGGGCCAAGTGTCATGATACGTAGCTTATGAAGGTACATATAGCACTAAATTGTGAAAATAAGACACATTTTTATTTGTTTGTTTGATTTGGATACACATGTGAAACCAAGGACTATTACCTATTTGATTATATTATCTTATTTAATTATATAAGATATATTAAGAATATAATTAGATTTCTTATAAAATATACTTATTTAATTAAATAAAATATATTATATGATATATTTCTATTGGTTAATAGAAATAAAATTTAGTTAAAGTAGGATTCCTTATGGAATATCTTTAATGGGAGGAAATCTTTTAATATTTTATTATAGATTCTCTACTCTCATCTATAAGAGATTATGGAATGCGATTGGGAGATTATAGTTTCTCGCTAACTTTTCTTATTACAATCACTCTCTTAATCTTTCTAACTATGGTCATCTGAAATGATAGGAAAAGAAGAGAAGGTGAGTCTAGTTTTTCTTACAAATTGATATTTCAAATCTGACGATTCTGTGCTTGTGGATCAGATAAAAATTATTTCTCTAAATAATAATAAAAGTTACACATCGAAATATTATTTAGATTTATTATTATTTAATTTTAGATTTTGATTTTCACATTACATATAAAATAATTATAGATTTTATACTAATACTATCATCGATGCCAAAGAGGATGGCCTGTTTAATTAATATGTATATCCAACCATATGGGAAAAAAAAAGAGAAATTTAAAGATTCCATAAAAACATGAAAGGCCGAAAGGGAATCGACTTAAAATCGAGTCACGCAGTCCGTCGTCTTCGTCTGAAGCTTTCCCCGCCGTCGACATGGGAGGAAGCGGCGAGCATGAAGGCGGCGGCAGCAGCTGCTGAGGGAGAGATCCAGAGAACACACAGGCCGAGGGCGGAACGCAATGCTTTGACTTGTGGCGTCTTAAATCATCTTTTTTTGTTTCTTTTTCTCTTTAACGCAGTGCTTTGACTTGTTGATCGACATACGATGCTTTCTCATGCGGTTGAGAATATTCCATGTACATTGGATTTATTGATCGCGAGCGCCGACGGTGTGACCGCTGCTTCTTTCCTTCTTCCTGTGTACAAAGTCAAAGCCGAGGATTAATTACAGCGGGCTGTGACCGAGGTTTCATCAGCTACATCACGAGCATCAGATTTGCCAAAGTAATTAGGATCGATTCTATGGAATTTGGAATCAGAACTGGATCGATTCCGTGCGGTTGTTGTGGATCCACCTATTTTATTTTTTTCTATTTTCCAAAGTATTCCTTTAATTAATCATTCATCATTTGAACCAATATTTAGGTTTTTTCTTTTTATTTTTTGTCGGCTCGGAACTAAACCACCGCTCTAGTTAGATTTAGAATCAGTAAATCATTGACTCCGTTTGATTTTGGTTCTTAGACCGGTCTGATTTCGATTTGAATCGAATCATAATGGGGTCTAATCGGTGCACGATAAGGAACCGAGGCTGACCCACCTCGTTTTTGGGGACCTTATACCTAAGCCCATTAGACTGTACCATTTCATGGTCAACGACATCCATTCGTGGGCCAGCCCATTAATTTAAAGTCAACGCCAATATATGGAAGCAGACTTTTCATACACGTAGTTCGAGCTAACCAAATTAAGAGACTTTTAATAGTCGTATTAATATATATAAATATATATATATATATATATATATATATATATATATATATATATATATATATATATATATATATTATATATATATATATAACACTCAAATTTTGTTACAAATATGTATAACTCGATTTATTCGTTTTTAGGCAAAATTTAATCCATCTCTATCTTTATTATGTTCATTCTCACGAGGGTTAATTATATATTATTTTTATAATTAATTATATTTAGCATTCTAATTTTTTATATTTTAAAAATTATAATGAGATTTTGAAATATTTAATCAAACTTTTTTTAATTTTTAATCCTATGAAATTATCTTTTTAACATTGTAGAAATCTCAATGATTTATTTTCATAAATGTAGGATCCTAATATGATTTTTGAAAAATATAAAGATCAAAATACTAAAAATAATTAATTACGAGAATAATAATGTGTAATTGGCCTTGTCACGACCCCAAAAAAAAAAAAAACACGTTATAAATCATACTCGCTCCTCTCTTTCTCTCTCTATCCCTCATCTTCGATACATTTTTATTATACGAATCAAAACCAATTGCACGAAGCAATCAATTACATGCCTAAAAAGGCCACACCCATCGCTATCATATCTCTACACCATTACGTTTCCTTCTTGTCACGTATCAGCCTCTTCCATTATCTCCGCTTAACAAAGCAATGCAAATGCCATCCGCTAAGAACACGACTCGTTCCATGTGTGGATGCCTCCGTCGATGTGACATTTATTGCATGCCGATCCAACACGTCGCAATCCCACGACATCAAATGTTAGATTGGATGTGACGTAGCAAGTCCGCATGAGTCACCCGACGTGAATCCCACCATCACAATACTTAATGGATGATGGCCGGCTTTCGGGTTAATCTAATAGAGGAAAAGATGAACACGAAGGCTTCCACTTTTTCTTCACGTCACGTCAGAAGATCTAAAAGCTTAGCTAAGAAATCTCTCGACCATCAACTCTGTTGCAATTCTAGTCACGTATGTGTTCTTATAGTATTAGAAAGATCATCAACACCTTCTTTACGTTCAATTTTCGTATTTTAACATATTTAGTTTGTTCTCGAGTCATTGGATCGTTTGTTGAACCGATTGATTAATTATATCGGATACTATATATTTTTTATAAATATGGTGAAAGAGAATGGTAAGGACGACAACGATGAGATAATAATAAATTAAATTTTTTTAATATTTTTTATGTATATTAAAAAATAAAATATCTTTGATACAAAAAAAAAAGGAATGAAAGTTGTTTTAATATTTTTAAGTCTCAAACGAACTAATTAAATGATTAAGTGTATTTGGTTAAATGATTAAGATAAATTGAGATTAGGTTAAGCATATATTATATTTATTTAAGTTCTCTTGAAAGCATGAGTACAAATAAATAACTAATACTAGAAAAATACAACTCATGATTCAAATTGAGAATCCGAAAAATATATATATATATTTTGTGAGTGCATTGGACCAACTTCATGTCCTCGTATTGGAATCGTGATCCCCGCTAGTTTAAGATACAAGTTGTGATGATTCCATTCACGTAGTTGCGTTGAGTCAAGTCTTTGATAAAGAAGGTTATAATCCATGTATATCTTACGTTTCTATCCACTAATCACAGGTGATGGTATCATGGATTATTCCTAATATTCCTTTCATATCGATCCAACAAAAGGACACAATAATCTCTTAAAAATATTTATTTTAGATGTTTAAAATAAGATACTTTTCTATAATATTTTTTTAAAAAAATATAACGATCGATATATATGATCTATTATTCAAACTGATAAGAATACTAATTGTTACGTACCTATCCAACATGGCTTTGTTTAACCTCATAAAAAAATTGAAGATGACAAAAATAATATTTTTGGAATGTCACGTCAAATATCTAAGACATAATAAATGAGTGGTTCTAGAAACAATTCGGATTGATAAAAGTACTATAAGAGGTCAAAAAAATGTGACGCATTGTCTCTAAATGGGCAGATACTTTGGTTACATCGTGAGAAAAGGAATCCACAAATCCTTTGTTGGAGGAAGACTTCGTCTCTAAATCGACAACCTCTTTTGATGACAATATTCTTCTTCATGGGAAATGTGAGCCACAAGACTCTCTCTCTCTCTCTCTCTCTCTCTCTCTCTCTCTCTCTCTCTCTCTCCTCATCAAACACATGTGTGGCTCATAAAAACTTGATGCTCTAACTTTGGACAAGCCACACGAAACATGGAAATAACAAAATATTTATTTGAAGGCCTTGAAAATTTTCAAAGGTGATGTAGTCACTTGTGGACAAGATACATTGGCTCTCTAAGAAAGAGATCACACCACATTATAATGGAATATGTGGTTTGAATTGTTTGATTTGAATACAATTTCGATTCACCCCTAATAATATTAATGATGATGATGATGATACTGATATGAATCTTACGGAATTGTACATGTCAAAATCTATGAGACAAGACAGTGTTGTACTATCATGTCATAACGTATACATCTAAATTATATGTCGCATACAATAATTAACATCCAAGATGATAGATTTTTATACAATTAATTAGTGTTAATTTTTAAAACTTTGTTCGATAATTTTTTTTTTCCGAATGTGCTGACTAGATCAACCGGTAAAGATTCTTATCTTGGATCTCAATTTCGTCATTTACCCTTAAAAAAAATAAAAAAATAATTTTATTTAAAAATATTTGATATAGACTTATTGAGATCAACCTAATATTGTCCTATTGCACCATGAATCCCAATGGAATAATTTACATCCTCTTTTTATTATTATAATTCCAACCGTATTCAACCAATAATTTTTGCTCCCACTTTGTTGAAATATAAATTAATATAAATATATTTGAAAAATGAAAATAAATGATTATATAATTTTTGATCATAATAAATGAGTTAGTGCTAACAAAAGTAATTTTTTATTATGTTAAGTGGTGATTAACACTCTTATCGGACCACACCAATTGCGGAAATTGCCACGTCACCATGTGGGGGCTCGCCCGTCCCTACCAAATTTGCGCGCGAGCAACGGGCACGTTTTCCTTCCGCGACACGCAGCGCCTCTCGTTGGAGTCCACGTCGTATTTGGACCGCTATGAGAATACGAAGTTGCACAGGGAGGTAAATGAAACAAATGCGCAACTCGAACGATACAAAGGTCCACTAACATAGATGACTCAGCAGTCACAACATGCGGGGCCCAAACTTCTCTCACCATTCTTCGTGCGAGTAGATAACGCGTGTGAGTTCCGGTTGGTCAACATACGAAGGATGTACTGTTAAGAGAATATAACATTGACAGGGCGGTGAATGCAAAAAATGCAACCAAGCGTGCGAGTTACACGACGAACAATTCGCGGCCGATACGCAACTATTTTGCTATTATTAAAAAAGCCCCTGAGAAGGGAAAATTACCAAAGAGGACCCGATCTTTGTGATCCTCGTCGCTCTCCTCCCCTCCGCCACTGCTTATAATCCGCCCTCCCCCTCTCGCTCCTCCTCCTCCGGACTGCTCCCACCCTCGATGCCTTCGCTTTCGGGACCTCCGCCTCCCGCCTCGTCCTTTTGATATTCTCGGCCATGGCGGTGAAAAAAGTAGCGGAGTCCTTCTCCAAGGCGCTGGCCGACGAGGTGCAGCGCTGGGGAGGCATGAAGCAGACCGGGGTGAGCCTCCGCTACATGATGGAGTTCGGCGCCCGCCCCACCCAGAAGAACCTCCTCCTCTCCGCTCAGTTCCTCCACAAGGAGCTCCCCACGCGGATCGCCCGCCGGGCCATTGAGTTGGAGGCCCTGCCCTTCGGCTTGTCCGACGAACCCGCCGTCTTGAAGGTACTCTTCCGTTTCTCTTCATTGTGCTGCGGGAGCTGGATCCTGCTTTTTCTTCTGCTCGGTTTGTCTCGCCATGTTAGTTCTGGCGATGGATGAGATTGCTGTGCTCGATTTTGATTCTGGCGCTACCTTTAGCTGATTGAGCTGGGAAATCGAGTTATAATGCCTGTCGGGTATCGGGATTCTGACCTTTTCCTTTCTCCCGGTCTCGCGAAGAATGTAATCTTGTGTTGCGAAGGTGCACTAAATTAAACAGAGACTTCGAGCTGATCCTCAATTTCGTGCTTTGTTTGGTATTTTGGTAGCCAGTTCGGCTCCGTCTGAATTGTGTTGTTTACGTGATTTCCAAGCTATATCTGGGAATAATATATATGGGCAAGGATGGCATCTCTCTGCTCTCTGCTCTCTGCTAATAGGTTCATGTTCACAGCTTTGTAGAAATCACTGCATTGATTTGGGATGGATTCTGCAGCGATCCATGCATATTCTGTAGATTAATCAACACATATTTGCAATGTTGGAGAGTAACATAGCTTTACGATTTTGGGCTTAAGAAAATTCTCTGCTGATTCTTCACAGTATCTAGGTTTGGAGTTTTTATAATCGACTTATTCTTTTGCATGCTCCTGCTATTAATTTGATGCAGATTGAGAATCTCCTTCTCCAATGCCGTCTAGTTGTCTTAAAGATGAAAGTTTTGGTTCCTGTTGTGCCAATTCTATTCTGTTACACACTACTTCGAGTGGTATTGTCGGGAAAACTATCCGGTGGAAGGTGAAGGACATAATCCTATGATTGTCTTTTCCTTTGCCTAGATAGTCACTGTTTAATCAACATCATGACAGATGTTTCTTTAGTCCGAACCCTTGCTGAATTTTTAGCAACTTTTAGATTTCATTTAGGTATCCTTTCTGTTTGATGTAGTTGACTGCATAGTTTTTGGCCTTTAATGCAATATTTCCGTAGAATGGCGTCAGTTGTGGACCACAGATTCTTGATGGTTTCTTTGCTTTTTCCTTCTTGCCTCTTCTTTTTTCACATGGATTGCAAAATCTACTATCAACAGTTTCTGCTTGTCATATTAAATACTGACATCTCCGGTGTCCTTTTTAGGTCAGAGACTGGTATCTGGATTCTTTTCGTGATCTTCGAACGTTTCCAGAAATCAAAGATACAAGTGATGAATTAGCTTTCACTCAAATGATTAAGATGATAAAGGTGAGGCATAACAACGTGGTACCGGCTATGGCTTTAGGTGTACAACAGCTGAAGAGAGACATGAACCGCAAGGTCGTGCCGGAAGAACTCGAAGAGATTCATCAATTTCTTGACCGTTTTTACTTGTCAAGAATTGGGATCCGTATGCTTATAGGTCAGCAGGGATCTAGTTCTCAATTGCTTAAAGGCCTTTAAATTCCATTATGCTGTATAATATACATGGAAACAGACACATGCATGATTTACTTTATTCTCTTTGGATACATAATAACTTCTGATTTGGGTCAAATTCAGGGCAGCATGTGGCTTTGCATGATCCTGATCCAGAACCAGGATGTATTGGTCAAATAAACACTAGACTTTCTCCAATGCTTGTGGCCCAAACTGCTAGTGAGGATGCCCGCAGTATTTGTTATCGGGAATATGGGAGCGCTCCTGAGGTTAACATATATGGAGATCCAAATTTCACCTTCCCGTGAGTGTTGCTTGTATATTTATTCACTATGTTAATTGCCATGGCTTGTAAAGCATTCTTTTCATGAGCAAAATATTAAAATGATTTTTTTAATGTTATTTCTTTGAAAATTCTGTAGTTTGTAAGGTTGCATGCTCATGTCAGGCTGTAGACACATTATTAAGTAGTGTTACCTTGCTGTTGACTAGGAATCCTCTGTTTTGTTTCTCGTCTTTCCCACCTGTCTTGAAGCTTCTCTTCCCTTGAAATTGCTTGCTGATGCATCTGCATATATAGCGACATGCTTTGAGTTGTCTGTTGTATTTTTCCTACAAGCAAAAGCATCTGAAGTTGCTACTTGAGTTATTTTAATTTTCATATTAACAAATTTAAATGATGTTATACAGTGTTATTTTTCTTTAACAAGGTGGAAGTATGTCTATTCTCCTTATATGAATTTGAGACTATTCATGTAATGTTCACATTGGAATTGAACTTGTGCTTATTACTTTCAAGTGAACTTATCTGATTCTTTTTTCTACTTCTGTTTCCATTTAGGTATGTGCCATCACATTTGCATCTCATGGTCTTTGAGCTGGTAAAGAACTCCCTGCGTGCAGTTCAAGAACGTCACATGAATTCTGACAAGGAAGTACCCCCTGTTAGAATTATTGTTGCTGATGGGATAGAGGATGTCACAATAAAGGTATGCCTTAAGCAATTGCTTACCTTTGCAATTACTGTTTGTTTCCTATTCATACTTGGTAATCAGGGAACTGTTGGCATGAGAAGAGACTAGTTGAACAAATTTATCCATTGCTTATGATTTAATCAATCCTCGTTGCTTTTGTATCATTTCTCTTTATCCGTTGTTTCATAAAACTGCTTGAATCTGATGCAGAAGAGTAGCTTCTGATCAGGCATTCAGAAAGACAGAAAATGGAAAGAAAATTGAGAAGAAACTGCTTTATTTGCATGCTATTTCTTGTGACAGGTTCAACAGAGTGATTTCATTGATTGCTCAGCAAAGTTCTTCAGAAATTCTTTTGATTCTCAAAAGTATTAATAAATTTTGCAAATCATCCTGATCCAGTTTCCTAAGACAGACAAAGAAAAGCAAACTAAATTAGAGAAATGGAGCAAGCCCAAACGGATTTATCTTGCTTGCTTGGGCAATTTTTTCTGACTGATCATAACTCCATCAGAAGAAGAACATGAGCAATGTTCTTCCAGAAAATATGGTTTCACAAATTCTAGCTCACTGCTACCTGATCTACCAGGTTACTCTCGTACCAAAGAACTTTAAAGGGTCTCATAAGAACTAAAAGGGTCTCATAAGAACTAATACATACAATAACCTTCTACTATGATTTGATCTGTTTTTGGCTACATGAAGATAAAGAAACATGCAAAACTCTTGCATAGATCTTTTTATTAACCTCCAACCTGGATATTATATAGAATTAAGATAATCATGCACCTAAAATATGCAAAGTTCTTTTTCAAAATTTTGCAAATTGACCTTGACATTTTACGCGAACTATATGTTTAATGGTTATAAATTCTGCGTGTCTGGATCAAGAAATATAGCAAGGGTTGTCTTCCCTCTCCTACATATCCTCTTACTTGTTTACACCATCATGATTGCCCATGCATGTAGTATGTTTGTTGCCGCATATTCTTGTGATTCTTTTTCGTAGGGATTGCTGTATCATATGTTCCTGTAGGTACATTCCAAATTCCAAAAATTTTCAACCAATGTGTTTATCTAAGTATGCTGAACCTAAAGATTTGTTGTTTGAGCACTGCAGTCATATGGATTTTGATCTATCATTATTTGTTCCAGATTTCAGATGAAGGGGGAGGAATACCGAGAAGTGGCCTTCCAAAGATTTTCACATATCTCTATAGCACTGCAAAAAATCCACCAGATGAAAACTACAAAGGAGTCTCAAACAGTGTAACTATGGCCGGTTATGGTTTTGGGCTCCCAATTAGTCGTCTATATGCTCGTTATTTTGGTGGTGATTTGCAAATCATCTCTATGGAAGGATATGGTATGCCCGACTCTTTTTTCCCCCTTGATTTTTGATGTCAAGCGCATTATCAATGTTTGAATTTCATCATGGATATACCTGTTCTTACTCAGATTTTGTGTGGGGCATGGGCATATATCTTTATAGCATACATGTAAAGCTATTAAATATTTGTCAGACATATAGCTTAATCAGATTTAGTGTTGCCTAGAATTATTATTATTATTATTATTATTATTATTATATATATATATATATATATATATATATATATATATATATATATATATATAGAAAAACATTGCAATAATCAGGTTTTGCAATGGGTGCCTGTTTGGAGAACTCGAATTAAATGACTTGGATGATAAAGAAGAGTGAACTACAATTGAAAATAAACTAAAAATCTAGTCTAGTCAATGCACAGTGAAGTGCCATATCTGCAAGCATACTACTGCACTAGTTACACCAATGGTTTGTGCCAAGGACAAATTTTATGAAATTTGTTTTTTTTAAATGACTCATGGCTATGCATAATTTGCTAGGTTTGTTTCTTTAATGTCAAATCTTATGAATTATGCAATATTTTTGAACATTATCATCATATTTGACTTGGTTTCATTTGGTCCCCTGGACCAAAGCAGGGATGAGTTGCTAGTGGAAATTATATAATTTATCAACTTGGAATACTTAGAAATTGTGTCTTGAAGCCTTCAGCTATCTTATTGTGATTAATTATGTTTACAAGTTTGCCCCCTTGACGATGCTTTTTTCTCCCTTTTCTCCTTGTGACGTGTGCCAATTGTTTCTAGCTACATGTCAAATAAGCCTCTAATTTTCGTTTTATGTTAATATTTCTACATTGAAGATGATCAAAAGTAGTCCATATCTTTATCAATTTTTATGGTCAACGTGTTCATGCCACCGACTTGCTGCTCTTGAAGTAGCATCTATGCTGCTTGCTCTTTGTAGGAATACTATGAGTTCCCTTTTCGGGCGATAAGTCTTCAAGTGATTAAATTTAGCCTTTGTTAAATGATCAAAACGACTTCCACAAATTCATCAATCCTTTTCATGGCTATGGTATGCTTTCACCGAGATATATTTTTCTTTCAAAACATTATTTTCAGGCACCGATGCATACCTACATTTGTCTCGACTGGGAGACTCACAAGAACCCCTGTCATAAGGTGAACAGCCTCTCCTCTTCTCTTCATGCTTGTTAAGAAGCTGCAGTTCTTGAATGGTGTAGCATGAATAAGATTAGATCTGTTTTTTCCCATCGAACAAATCAGCATCATCCTCTTGGTAACTCACCGATCCTTATCGTCTACTTTGCAGATGATTGCCGTATGATTTCCTCCATCCAGCTGGGCCACGGCGGGAAGAACAGTTGTAGATATATATCCTCATCCTTAGGACTGGCTTTGATTTCTATTTTCCTCTCTTCAAATGATTTCCCACATGGAAGAGCTCTGGACATACATTTCATGATTGATTCGGCACAGGGAATCAGAAAATTGTGGCTGGGTTCATCTTTCAGCTTGTGCCCGTTTGCAAAGTGACCCATCGGTTTGCTACTTCCAATCTTATAGCACCATAAGAGCGGATGCTGGAAGAACTCATCTTGATGCGATGAGCGGCTTAGCAGCTGGGCTTCATCTAGCGGGCCGTTGGGCGCCCATGTCTCAGGTCACAGTGAGGCTTCCTAACGGCTATGTTACGTTTGCATTGATTTGAATTTGAATCACAAAAAACAGTCTCTCTATTTGCATGAATCATAGAACTGAATCCGACATCAATATGGTTGGTTAATATTTTAAAAATAATATATATAATAAAAATAGATAAAAGAGTAAAATAGTGGAAGATGATGGTTGAGGGGAGGAGAGTAACAAATATAATCGGGTGTTTTCTTAATCATCTGTATAATTATAAAAATCTTTAATGACAAACAAAAATCGATGTTTATTTTAGATTTTTCAGAATTCAAACCGTGTGATTCGGGTCGGTCTGTTTTCATAATTACGATTTCCAAAGTTGGACTTCTTCAATGCATCAGTCTCCACAGTAAAGTTCCCAAGGAAGACTGGAATTGTGTTCATCATGAAGAGGCGTTGTCGGTGGTTGAGGCAGAGAGGGACGTGAGATCAAGGGAAGGATTTATATCAAAATGAAAATTATAATATATTTTTATTACATTGGATGAGCTACAAAGCTTTTGGTTTTAGGGACATTATTTGCTGTTATATAAACAAAATATATCATTTAAATGTATTTTATGATGTGATCGATATATGTGAACGTAAGACCATTTGTAGTGTTCGAGTCTTCCAGTTTTATTCTACCCCGCTCCGCAATGCCACGACTTCGCTGCCTTCCGAGTTCTTCCTTCCCGTACGCGCACGCGTCGTCCTCTTCCACCCCAGCGGACGGCAAGCGTACGTCTTCGTGACGTGGACTCGCGTCAACTATCGTGGGCCCCGGACAATGGGAGAAATTTATTGGGTCCGAGGCATGTTTCGTACTCGGTAGAAACAGATGATTTAAGAGTCAAGACACTGTTTCGAGTCGTTGTCCGCCGCTTATAAAGAAACCTCACAGTTCGACCGCTTTGGACTTGGGAAGACCTGACCGGCGAGGCCACAGGAGGGAAGTAGCGTCTTCCCGTACCTGCCATTGCCACCGGGATCTGCCCACCCTCGCCACTCTCGGAACCCTAGACTCGCCGCAGGCGCGGTGATCGGGCGATAAAGAAGGGAGGATAGGCGATGGGAGGCGGCGGCGATGCTGCGGCGGGGGAGTACGCGGCGGTGAAGACGTCGGTGTGGTGGGACATCGAGAATTGCCAGGTCCCTAGGGCTTGCGATCCGCACCTGATTGCCCAGAACATAAGCTCCGCCCTTGCGGCGATGGGATACCGGGGCCCCGTGTCGATTTCCGCTTTCGGCGACACGAATAAGATCACGCCGTCCGTGCAACAAGCCCTCTCCAGCACCGGCATCGCCCTTAACCACGTCCCCGCCGGTAAAATATCCGACCCCGAAGCCCTGATCCTCTCGTTGCTTTGGCGGAGCGCCATTCTTAGGGTCTTAGGTTTCTTGATTGCGCAGGAAATTCCTTTCTTGCTCCTCCTGCTTTTCCTTTTTTCATATTCCCAGTTTTCCGCGGCCTCATTGGTTTCCTGGTCATGGTATCTCATTTCTCGTACGAATAAACTTAGTGATCGGTGTGTCCATTGGGTTCTGATGGTACGTGTAGCTTTGCATATATGCTTGTTGCCCTCCAGATGGTGTCAGTTTGTTGGGCACTTAGTTTTGTGATGCGCATCTACCAACACGCTTTTGTGTGAACATGTTTTTGACTCTTCTTGTAGAATATGACAGGATACCTAAAAGCTTCCAAAAATCGGCCTTTCGTGGTTTCTTTATGATTATGTTGTATGTTTGGAGAATTATGGAATTTTTAGTTCATGCATCTAAGAGTTAAATTACTTAGTTACTGTTGGCATATTTCATAAGGAACCTGGATTCTTATTTGAAGTTGGACCATCAAACCATATGAGATAGCAAGTTTCTCATTCCCTGAATGTGATATATCGGAAGTTTTCATATTTGTTCTTTTTTGTATTAGTTAATTGATAAAAAAACTTGTATTTGTGAGTAAAATTGTCTAGAGTCTTTAAATAACCCTTTCTTGGCCAGTTTCTAGGCTGAAATCTTGGTGTTTTGTGTAATTAATTCAATGAATTGACATAATTAATTCAATGAATTGACATAGTTTAGCAAATGGTAGGAGGGTACATTTTTGTTGTTTTCTTTTTCTGCAATTACTTTACCTTATCGTAGTCTGTGGTCATTGTTTCAGCTTTCATATAAGCTTTTTCTTTTGGACAAATGCTCTAAGGGCTTCTTGTCATGCATTTGAGCTCCAGTAAATCCATCTTTTTATAATTGCGTCTGGCATTTTTGCTGATGTCGGTAGCGTAGCTTCTGTATTTGTTACTATATACGTCCTTATCAAGGTAAGGTTGAGTTGCATTGAGATTATGTTTACTTGGAACCTAGGTGGGAGGTAGTAGCGCACTTGGGCATCAGAATGTATTTACAAATAATCTTGAGGATAAAATAAGTTGATTATTTTTATTGTTTAGTAGTATTACTATTAATATGTAAATATCCTAGGCAGAATAATAAGGAAAAAAAAAGGAAAAAGTGTGGACATCTAATAATCTCAACTGTTGAATTGTAGTATAGAGAGGAAAAAAATGAAGCAGCCACATTGAGTGAATACATAACTTATATGATACTCGAGAAAAGCTTGCAAATTTGGGTAGTAGTTGCATGACCTTCATCCCAACCATTGTCGCTCTACAAAGGGTTTGAGCTAAGGTTTACTTATTTTGTGTCTTTAATGTAAATTGCGGCTGATTTTAGGATTCATTGGTGTCTGATATTTTGCAAATATGCTACTGTTTTCTTTGGTCTGTCATGATGAATTATGGAAGTCACATTTGGGTACTAAATTTCAACAATTTAGTGGATGCAATGCCATGCCATTTTGGTTGAAAAATACATAGATCAAGATATGCGTAGTAGATGTTTTTAATTAACATACTTGCGGAGATGTTTGTTTAGAGATGGTTTTTTCTTCTTCTTCTTCTTTTTTTTTTACTGTGATACCATCCTCTTTCTAATTCTACGTATGTTTTCTCATACCTCATTTTGAAAAATGCTATGCAGGTGTCAAAGATGCAAGTGATAAGAAGATTTTGGTTGACATGCTATTTTGGGCAGTTGATAATCCTCCACCTGCCAACTACTTGTTAATATCTGGCGATCGTGACTTCTCAAATGCCCTCCATCAACTTGGATTGAGGAGATACAATATTCTTCTTGCACAACCACCAAATGTATCACAAGCCCTTGTTGCTGCTGCAAAGAGTGTCTGGAACTGGAAGGACCTTGTGTCTGGAGGAAAGCCATTGCATGAATCACCTTATATCAGCAAGACATCAGGTGGTACTTCATCGGCTGAAGCATCATTCAGTGGCAGCCCTGCAGGAAAATCTGATAATTGGTGCAAAGGAAAGTCCAAGAGATGTCCAAATCCAATCCAGCCAAATGGTGATTTAACGACAATATCAAGCAACACATTCACGCAGCCTCCTCCTGTAAGTCATGATATTCTAACTAACAGTAACATTCCCCAATTTAACAACAGCATGAAAAATACCGATCAAATGCATGTTCCAACGATGTCAAGTATGAAAGCCCAGGAAAGTTCCTACTTGAACCATGCTACTAAAGTTTTCGCCCATTTACCACATCAAATGCTACCTTCTGAAGCCAACTACTCTTGCCAATCTGAAGCAGTATTTTTCAAGGAAGCTCCGCATCGATTCTTTCAAGGGAATCAACCAAAGTCTTCGAATGGGGCTGTGGCAAATTATGCACCACCTCATTCATATTTCTCCATGAAAGATGGAAAAGACTTTTCTAACAATGACAAATCACGCTGGCCTCACCCATTAAGACCGAGTGATTTACTACCTCCACAGCCTAGTACTCGACCTGGGAATTTGTCTTCATCAAATTCTCAAAAGTATAATCTTAATGCAATTCCATATAGGCCTAGTGGTGCAGCATTCACTTCACCACAGAGCTCGATAGGTGGCCCACCCTTCTCATCAGGAAACCTACCTGAATTCAGCAGAGTTAGTATATCAGATGATCCTAGTGGTGGTCATCATAACAGTTCATCTTTTAAGAATAACCCTAAACCAAACATTTCTGTATCAGAGCATTATGGTCCACTGAGTTACCAAACAACTTATGAGGAACATGTGCACAGACAACCTACAAATACCAGGGACAGCAACTTGTCTAAAGATGAGTTGTGGGCTAAGCCGGGATGCCTGTCAGTACCAACTGAAGTCCAGAATGTTTTGTGTGCTCTGCACATATTAAAAGCTGACAAAATGGTCCCAAATAAAGCAAACATAGCTGATTGTATTCGTTATGGCGAGATGAATATTCAGAATTTTAACATTGACATGGCCTTGAGCTATGCGGTTCATCATCAACTTCTTGTGATGCACAAGCTAGGAGGTAATTTACCATTCTATGTAGAAAAAAATGATGTACTCTGGAAATGTATCAATCCTATTGATATTAATGCTAAGCATCCAAAGGCAACATGGGATGCAGTTGTAAGGTTTCTCTCTTCGACAGCTGGACGTGCTTCAATGATGACATCACAATGCAGGTAACATTTTTATCGAAGGCTGTTGTTTAATTTGCTTTCTTGCATCCATGATACAACTTGTTAATTTTATACAGGTATCAAGCAGCAATAATTATGAGAAATTCATGTTTGAATCATCTTGTTTTGGGTGAAATTCTTCAGATATTGCATGTGACAGTTAATGTGAAGAGGTGGATTACACCGCACCCATCGGGTTGGCAGCCGTTATCTTTCCATTTACCTGATGCAGATAAGAATACAGATGTGGGTGCCAGTACAACATATTGATATCTTCCCAAAGTGGAACGGTACATTGGTATAGATTGTCGTGGTAAAGCAGATTAACTTTAATGGAACTAGGCATCCTTTGTTCCTTGCGGGTTAATTGTTGTATACTCAGGTCAAGCAAAAGTTGATCCCGATAAGAGTACATCATTGCTATAAGTATTAGTTGATAAAAAACTTCAGAAATTACGAGGAATACTTTCAACCAATACAAGTATTACAAATGTACCGGTGAAGGACAGTCTTCTGAAGGTGCTAGCTAGATCTCATAAACTGACAGAGATACTAATAAGCAGTCATATAGTTTGCATGGGAATTAGTTATCTTATGGGATGATAAAGGTACAGGATGATGGACAAGCTCATGGGGATGCAGTGGCAGTCTATGCCAATACTCATGGGTGCTTTGGACATTACACTAGAAACATTCAGGTGGACATAGTATAATCTCATCTTCCGTGCTTTTGTGGATCCGATTTCCAAATTTTCTCGGTGACAAAAGCTTTGCCGTCGTGTGGCAGCTGGGTAAACAAAAGATCAACCAGAATGGAGGTTGCAATACGTCTAAAAAAAACGTTGACCATTATGATCATGCCAACTTTTATTGTCTGGTGGTGGACAAGTATGCTCCTCTACGCAGTTGGTTGCGAAATGCAGATTTCATTTTATCCTACAGTTATACTGGCACCTGTCGATGCAAGAACTTGTTCAACAGTCGAGCGTCCAGGTTGTTCGCAGTATGTAGCATGCTTCTTTGTTATTCTCGTTCCACAAACTGAACCTGTTGAATTTTCATATCGTTCCCTGCGGTGGCATTGGTAGTACCAATTAGATGAGTAGTTATTATGCTTTCTAAGTTTGATCTTGTTCTTCTTCCTTGGAGAAGTTTTATTTACTTCTTTTGCTTCAAAAGAAGTAGTTCTTTTTGTTTACAGACTGCAGTTCTATAGCTACCTTGTATGTTTTCCGCCCTGGTTCTACGAAGAATACCCATTGTGTAGAGTGCTTCATCGGGTTGGAGATGTTTCATTTATTTCAAGGTTTTAGTTCTTAAGTGTGTTTGTAGAAAGATCAACTATGTTTATTTAGATGACAGCTGGTTGTCTTTAATTGCCCATGGTTGAAGACAAATGCTAATATAAGCTTAAATTAATCAGGATGGATTACTCTTTATTTTTTTGTTAGGCCAATTAGGTCATTACATAATTCGTCTTCATAGATTATCTTCGTTGGTTTTGCCTTCATGTAAGTAAGTTCAGTGACGGCCGAAACCATTCCCCTTTCGGAGGTCTCAAAGCTCTCCAACTATCCTCCTTTGAAATCGGGAATCTTTGGATATCCGTAAGAAAGGGAGGGCCACGAAAAGTGGAGTTGTTCCCACCAACTACACTTTTCCGGCGTGAGGTCTGAAGTCTAAGTGCAAGATGTCACCCTGCTTTTATGAGACTACATCTTTCCATTAGGCCGTCGGACCTGAGCCCAAGATGCCTTCCTTCAAACACAAGACTCAAATGTGACTCTAAGGGAGTCGATCCTATTTCATGTTTCTTGATATATTCTTTCTTTCTTTCTTTAAAAATTTCTAGGCTAATTATATATTATTCTCTATAATTAATTGTATTTAACATCTCGATCTCTAAATTTTTAAAAATTATACTAAGATTCTTATATTTATGAAAGTAAACATTTAATCCTGTTATCCCAGCAAAATCTCTCTTGATTTTTAATTTTTAATCCTGTAAAATTATTTTTTTTAATCTTGTATAGAAAGAAATCTTTCATAAATATAAGGATCCTAAAATAATTTTTAAAAATATAAAAATTAAAATACTAGATACAATTAATTACATAGGATAATCTATAATTAAACTTATCCTTAGATCGATCGATTTTGTAGGTCATTTCCTCGTCTAATTTTGGTGGATCAGAGTCCTCTAGCCCCTCGTTTTCTACTGTTGATCCATTAGCTATAGATAAGACACGTCGACAGGCTTTGCTATCAGCCCGGTTGACTGTAACAGTAAATCCTTCCAATGCATCGTGACAATCTTACTCGACGTAGTTGCCAAAACGTAATATATTTATTCGATATGCGTACAAAACTTAGGATATATAGCCTTATCACCCATGCGCAGCAGCATAAAACAGAAAATACCAATACCTCCGGTCGTCGTCCGTCCGGTGACTCTGACCTCCCATATTTCTTTTCTTCATTCACAGCAAGAGGCGCGCGCGGCCAAGGAAACCAGCGTGGAATCACTCATCGCCACCATCTTCCAACGTCGCTCGTTTATGTACAATTGGGCTCATTCCGAGCACGTACTATCTCCTGCGCCTGATGCTACAAAAAGGCGCGTCACGTGTAGCTGCTCGCCTCTGGCGTCAAGCTCTTCTTCGTCCCCAGAAGCTGTTCTCCCTTGCTCGCCCCCAAATCCTCCGATAGCCTCGCACACACCTGCCGACCACCGCCATCCGCATAAGCCTTGATCTCTCTGTCACTACCTAGGACAGCAGACTCGTCTTACCTTCCTGTACAACGATGAATCACCCTCCGACTTCCTCAGCTCCACAACACACAGAGACGGAGTGAGCTCGAACACCTGCATCTCATCAAAATCAAGGTATCGTAATCTTGTCTCGGTTACTCGAAAGCTCAAGCAGCAAGCAAGTTTTACCTCTGTAGCCAGAGACAGTGACGCAGCGCTCTTCGAGCTCCACCGATCCTGCTTCTGCGTTACTTTCAGCTGCCAATAGATGACAAAACAACAGTTGGCAATGATTCCAAGATACCAAGCTAGAGCAGGAGATCTCAAGGTACCAACCTTGCCATTGCCCTTCTGAACCTGAAGCCCCATCTCCGTGACGATGTCCACGATCCTCTCGAACAATTCTTTTGGTGAGTGATCCGATGTGAACCTTACTTTCCTTTCGGACACATCCTGAGAAAGCCATAAGCAGCATCTATGAACACGTTAGAAGTTAAATGAAAAGAGGCAATTTGTCATTTCCTACCTCGTTCTCGAAGAAGCCAGAAAGATCGAGCGATGAAGACATTCCTATCAGCCGGAACGCATTGATATGTGTAGGTGAAGCTCCATTCTCGTCCGACACGTTATTTTGCTGCAGACATCCAAAACATCAGCTCCAATTCAAAGCAATCAAAGCCTCTGCAAAACAGTCCTTGTTTTACCTCTTTAACAGGAAGGGAGTCACCAGAACCGTCGTCGCCGTCGTCATCATCCTTCGGGAACACCGGGGCGTAGTCCTGCTTGAACCAGTCGTCTGCTTTGATCCCGGCCACATTCATCCGAGTTACAGGATTTGGATCAAGAATCCTCCTCAGGATGTTCTGAGCGCCCGGAGAGAGCCACCTGGGGATCTTGGTGTCTCCCCTGACGATCTAAGCCAAGAAACAAGAAGAGTCACTCCCTGCCCAACAGCCGATGAGGATCTCCAGTTCATCCTTGTGCAGAGTGCATACCTTCTGATATAGAACAGCGAGGTTTCTGTCGTCGAAAGGAAGATAGCCGGTGAGGATGACGTATAGGATGACACCACAAGACCAGATATCGGACCTCGCACCGTCGTAACCTCGGTTCGAGAGGATCTGATGGCGTTGCCACAAGAACTTGTCAAGCCAGGCATCACCAGGAATATGAAGCCAACATAAGTAGAAGGAAGCGGTGGAAATCACCTCAGGGGCAATGTAATTTGGGCTCCCACAGGTTGTGTGCAGCAATCCATCATTCTGATGCAGCACAAGGAAGAAGATTTAGCCAAACAACACAAATGGGGGGAGAGAGAGAGAGAGAGAGAGAGAGAGAGAGAGAGAGAGAGAGAGAGAGAGAGTTCAATGTCATGTTTCACTGAGGAGGAGCTTAATTGGCATACCCCAAGATGTTGAGGCAGTGCACTGAGGCCGAAATCAGATATCTTTATGTTTCCTTGTGCGTCTACCAACACATTCTCTGGCTGTGATACGAGTAGAACATGACTCTCCCTCGCAATTTGACACTTGAATCCATCACATAGAAGTGCAGTTGAGATTTGTTACCTTCAGATCTCGGTGGTAAACGCCCTTATCGTGACAATAGCTGACGGCATCTATCAACTGCTGGAAAAGCCTCCTTCCTTCCTTTTCTGAAAGCTTACCCTTCGATGACTACAACGTAGAATAGCAAAACCAGCTTCAGATGCCGTAATTCTATGACACGCCAAACAAAAAGACAAAGTTTTGTCACAGAGGCAATTCAACAAACAGGTTGCTTACGATTTTGTCGAACAATTCGCCGCCGTTGACGTATTCAAGGACCATATAAATCTTGGTTTTGCTGGCGGATACCTGTCGCTCAAACACCAAATTGCCCGGTCAATATGAATCTGAAGCATAATTTGAACTACAAAACTTGGTTCTTTCATCACAAACATGCATAATTATCCCTATCAAGCTAACTAGGAATATTTGCCCTCTGCAAAGACAGAACCTGCTACTCCTATCTACCGATAAAAAAGTTGCAAAGGAGCCAGTCTTATTGCGATGCTGAGATCATCGGAAAGACGAGTCACCAAGTGAAACAAAAGGAGCACAAATAAATGCTGCTGAGAACATCTCACGCCCGCCCTGTTTCCAAAGAATGAGACCTCAGTTAACTACTGCGTCCCCTGGACCCAACCGTATCAACTCCACGCCTTTCCTCGTCCACATGTATCGAGGCCCCCGGTGAGAGGAGTCGATTGCGCCAGGATCACATGGCGCCAATTCCACAGGGCAGGACGCAGACGCGGCGGACTCACCGGCCGTGTCGTGTTCCGGACCGCACGTTGAGCCGGTTCCCGCCGGGGCCCACGTGTGCCCTGCCGACCGTCGGTGCCCTGTAGGCATCGTGATCGGGACCCCGCATCTCAAAGCGTCGGTCCCCCACCAGTGTCTATTGGGCCGCAACGTCACGCGGCCAATCAGCGCCGTTCCGGTCATGGCAGGCGGACAGCTCGCGGGACTGGCATGAAGTCGCGGCCGTGTTATTATTAGTATTATTGGTGTTTGGTCATGGTGGGGTTGCGAACTCCAAACCAATCCGAAAAGCAGGACATCGAGGACGAAGATTCCTTGCTTCCAACTCCATCCACTGAGACCTGCCTAATTTCCCCGGAATCTATTGCTCGATATTAAATCGAATCAAATAATCAAAACACCAAACACCAAAAGTATGCGTTCTCCCAGAACTAAACTGAGGAGATGAACGCGGGGAGTCAAGAAGAAGAAGAAGAAAGAGGGAGAGAGAGAGGCCGGAGGCCAACCTCATGTAAGCGGACCACGTTGGGATGCTTCAGCAGCTTCAGCGTGCCGATCTCCCTCTTGATCTGTTCCATCCCTTGCATGGTTAGTACGACCTCAAATGATTCCACTACGGGCAACACAAAGTGGCACAGAGAGAGAGAGAGAGAGAGAGAGAGAGAGAGAGAGAGGCTTTACCTGGTCGTCGATCTTGAGGGACTGGATGCGCTTGCGGTCGAGGATCTTGACGGCGAAGGCCTCCCCGGTGACGACGTTCCTCGCGTACTTCACCTTCCCGAAGTTCCCCTCGCCCAGCGTCCTCCCCAGCTCATACTTCCCCAGCACTCCCTCCTCTCCTCCTTCCTTCACCATATATGCACGCACAGCACCGTCCTCTTCCTCTTCTTCTACTCCCCGTCTTCGTTCTCTTATCGCGATGGGAGAGATGAGGCTCGACCTTCCTAGCCCTGATCAATTCAACAAGCCCCAGCCTTTATTCACTCGTGCAAGAAAGAAAGAATAATAGAGTTAGAATGCAGTTTGCGTCAATCTCGGGGCTATGTGCTTTTACCACAGTCGCCTCCTGTCTCAAGCAAAGCACAAGGAAGAGAAAGAAAGAACAATAGACTGGATAGAGCCTATTTTGCTGACTCGGTTCTTATCTCCTTATATTATTATCGTTACTCTTAGTACCCTCATTATAAGTTAGTCGGATTGGCAAGGGGTCATGGCTTTCCAGAAGGAGAGAGGTAAGCGGACGTGGGGCAACTTGTCCATTTCTTGTGCGGAGAGACTCCATGACGCATCTGGCTCCACAACTTTGTTAATGGCTACTTGCACGTACAAAAGGGCAAAAAGCGTAAGAGAAAGGTCATGTGATAAGTGCAGCATATGCTCAGAGTTAAATTATGTCCATAGATAAGTATGTGATTCAGGTTTCCCCTCCCCCTCCTTATAATACCAAAGACAACAACTCTCACGTAGTCACAATTAATCAAAACTTTTATGTACAAAGTAGCCGCGTTGGCTGTCTCATTCTCAACATTAGGAAGCGAAGTATAACCCAACAAATAAGAAATATATTATTCCTTTTGACCGAAAAGAAGAAAAGATCCTTTTCTTATTAGGGTGTTGATTTCAAAACATAGCAAAACATAGCTAGCAAAAGTAATGTATATTTCACGGCATACAAATCAACCCTGCACATTGCGTAAGAGACTTTCCCATGTCATGTAGATGGGAAGCATGATGCAAGATGATAATGTGAAATTGACTCGAGAGTTTGACACGGCACGCACATCGCTTGGTAAATAAGCAATTGGAGGACAAAGCCATACAGCAGCCGCACGTATCGTGGCACGTAGCTGCAATGCACGATATCTGTTCTATGATATATGCACTCCAATGTGTCTTCTCTTTGGAACTTTGTGCCAAGAATAGTCTGATTAAAGAAGAAAGAGCATCAAGCATCCATTATTATTATATATGATTTGATAGATCCACCAACAAATAGGGCCAGCGATCCTAATTTCCACGATAATTATTTTATGCACCCAACAGTCTCATTGCCTTCTTCAACACCGACAGATTCTTTTGATATGATCAAATTATATTTTAGGGAACTTCCACCAATTATTGTTAATAGTTAATACAAGTCTAACGTGTAGGGCCTTTGATGAGGTGGTGTGGATATTATGCTCCATTTCCAACGATTTTATTGTCTTATTTGTGGCTAATGAAAGTGATCGTGGCAAGATAAGAAGATAGAGTAACATCCACTAATTAGTCTCGTGATATACTCATTGAATAAAAAGGAAATATACGCATATCCTACAAAAATAAGTGATTTCAGTTTATTATATATATTTTTAAAAATTAAAGATTATATGCACACATATATTATACACAGATTACTATTCCATTACATGGAAATACCAAACTCCATTCTATGGAAACACCAACACCTAAATATCTGTTTATTATACTTAATCTCTGTCACCTACTCTAAGCTAACTATATATATATATATATATATATATATATATATATATATATATATATATATATATATATATAACTGATGCTAAAAAAATTATTCAGATGTATTTTAGAAATTTTATATTTTCTGAATTAGTATTAATAGTAGTGGCATACATGGAGGATCTACATTATAATTTGTACAGACAAATATGCTACTTCAATACCTTGCAATGGTCATAAATGTCCAATTCTTATTAAAATTATAATGTAAATAAGACTAATGTTGCATCGTAGTTCAGAACTAACAATTAACGATGAAATTAAGAACCATGTCTATCTTAATCATGATCCTACTAATAACCTTATGTCATTTTCCACCGGACAAAGTAATTGCGAAGTAGCTTTAATGAACAGCGAATGTCACAATCTCTGTCACCGCCCGATTTGGGATGGCAACAATCGAATTAAAATTACGAACTGATTTGATTAGTTTCTCCCCCAAATTTTTATGAACCCGGCACGTCGGATGGGACCCGCGCTGAAACAGTTCCGCGAGGGTGCGCGAGTCGCGTGAGACGGTGGAGTGCACGTAATCGTGCTACGCGTGCCACGCGTCACGCCCTCGACTTGGTCTCCGCGTTTCCCAGAGCCAGTGCGGGAAGTGATACATGAACGAGCCAAACCGACGGGAGCTTAGCTTACGAGCTGAGGTGGCAGCTAGCCAGCCGTCCGATGAGAAAAGTATATTTCTCCCCAGCTTTTTGGCAGGTGCGATCGGCACAATGAGACGGTGCCCTCTGCGGAGGAAACAACAAGCTACTACTAATCGCAATGAGCGATTCCAACTGTTTTCGTTTCCTTCGAAGGGCAAAAATCTCGGAACTAAAATAAGCAGATCGACCCCAAACCCACCCGCCCAAATGTTGGTCAATTTCTTCCCCCAAAGTCCAGTTGAGAGAAGCACCAGAGCCGAGATTTGCGCTCTTTCGAGGACTTGGACTCATCACTCCATAAAGCACAGCAGGGAGGAAACCGAGTACTGCGTGCGCTTCCGATCACAGTAAAAGGAAGGAAAAAGAGGCGAAAAAGAAGCACAGAAACCGCAAAACCGAAAGCGTGCGATCTCGTCCAAGAGCTCGTGTAAGAATGACATACAAGCATAGTGGAGATTCTCAGATCAAGATCCCACGCACCTTTCTCAGACTTCCAGATTCGCAGGCGGCGGCGCCGAGGGAGTGGACGTTCCCGGTGATCCGGTGGTCGGGGTGCGGTCCAAGTTGGGGGAATGGTACGATGAGGAGGGCGGCGAAAGTAAGCGTCGTGCTACATATATAGAGAGAGGCAGGGTTGAGCTTTGGACGCTTGCGGCACGAGCGGACTGAGTCACCACGTGTCGGGAACCTACTGGATGGCTGATCTGAAATATCGAGGTACGTTCACGGGCGCGTAAGGACGGATGGCAGTCATCCATGTGCCTTCCTATCATATAAGATCGAGTAATGCGGGTCGGACTCGGATCGGATCCAATTTAGAGTCCGCTACATAAAGAAAAGACCAACGAGCATCTTGTTACCGCGTCATTGGTCTGCACATATGTCGACATTTTGCTTTTGCTTTCGGAAACAAAAACAAATGCAAATTTGACTCGAGTCGGTCGTTCGTCGTACCAGCCACACCTTTTCTTTCGGCCACAATATCCGCAACAAAAAAACAGAAACAAGACAGACCTTGTTTTACAAAAAGTGGATGACGAGTGTCACGTGAAGATGAAGAACACATGAGGAGGAGGAGGAGGCTGGCGTGCACGTTTCACGCGAGTGATGGATTAGGTGCAACGCCCGCGACATCACGAGCAATAATAATAATAATGAGGAGGAGGAGGAGGAGAACGACGAGAGGGGGAGGTTGCTTCCACGGTATGTGGTGTTGGCGTGGGCGAGGGAGGGCGAAGTCAGGAGGGAGACGGTAGCGGACGGAAAGACGAGTCCGTATCGCCTCATGCATCGAGTACTCGGAGTCGCTGCGGCACCCCACGCAGTCGTCGGCTTCGATCGGGGCCGGTGGATGCTCTCATTGTTGCGTCCTTTGAGCTCCTCTTTTTCGTCCTATGCTCCCTCGCGACAGTGATCGTTTTAAATATTATAAATGAAAAAAATATTTTAATACACTAATTTCTACATTTCATACGCCACGTGAGAGATTGAAAGAGGATTATATTGTGTTTGACACAAAACTTGTAGGTTAATGCCGATTGGTTAAACCATGAATTCATCATTAGCATCGTATTAGAGTCGATATTCATAAAAATAAAAATAAATGAAAGAAATTTTTATAAGATTTAAGGTGTCATATATTGGATCTAAGTTCTTGAGCTGAGTTGACACGTCAAAACATGTACCACTTTGCCCAATCTGCCTCATTAATTAGCACCTGCTCTTCTTGTACTTTCGTCTTCTCCAAAGAATCATCATCAAATACTCGTACACACACAGTCCTTTGTCTCTAGGTTCGTTTCTCCCTGTCGGTGCAATTTATTGTGCCATCATATGGATGTTTCCAAACGCACAAATGTGCCAGGGAAAAAGAAACTAAGAGATGCATGGTGCACATTTCAAATATAAATCATTACTAAATAGGATGTTAGTTAATCATATAATTATAATCTTTTATCAATTATAGTATTCTCCTTTGCCTTATGTTTTATTTTTTTGAAGTAAAAAAGTGTTTTAAACTTTTATGATGAGCGTAGATTTTATATTTCTTGTCACGATGATAATGTCGTTAAATTTGTATAGTAACAAACTGTAGTTATCAATTCAGAATAATGAGTTGGATGATTTTTCTCATAACTCTTGAATTGTCTCGAGGTATAAATTATAACTCCACCGTTTTCATCAAAATATATCATAATATATTTAGATGTATCGTTATCCATCATGAATCCTTCTAACTCAGTTGGTATAACAATAATTTGACTTGAAATCAATTGTGAGGAGACAGGTCTTAAAACATCACAAGCATGTTAGAATCGAGCAATATCAAGAGGGAAAAAAAAAACACTATCTAAGAAACTTATCATTTATAAAACAGCTTTATTTTTCTGACACAAATGTATTCTTCGAATATAATACTCGTGTTTTTTAATTTTTTTGGGGTAAAAAAAGTGGAGACCTCCCACACATGGATTAATACTTTTAACGTTGAGAATTTTTCAGTAGCTCAAAAATCTTGCTTGTATAGTTTAATTCCTCCTACCATTGGAAGCATGTCTCCATCTGACCCGGAAAGATGCTTACCGATGCAACTCCTTGCAAGCTACTGCTGGAAACAGGCAATACCAAACGGAAGCTATTAAACTGCTGTTACTTGACCGGAGATGTTGGATTCCTTGACACCAAATGAGTTGAACCTACTTGACCCTATCGACAAGACACCATTATGAAGTGTAGAAGTGCATCATCAAGGAAAAAGAACACGAAAAGAAACGCACAAGTAGTCGTACGTGACAGCTCCATGCACAGCACGTCGAGATGATTGCACCCGACATCAATGGTCGATTTGCACGGCCCATGTCTTTTGTGCCATCGCATCACGCATCCCATTTAATATTGGAGCTGCCTTCTTCTCTTGATCGGACGCAACATGTGGGGGGTGATGGAGACCATGGAAAGCAACCATGGAAGACTTAGGAGCATATTAAGTTGATGCTTACGCCATTCAATCCACCAAATGCAGGACTTGTTTTCAATACTCCGTTGAACCGAATTGTGTGGGGTTAGGATCAGTGTGAAGTGAGAGAAAAATGACTATGAATAGCCCCCTTCGTTGACCTGCTCGTAAGATTCACGTTGTGAGAACATATTCTGCTGTAGTTGGAAGTGCTGCAATCATAGACCATATCACTTTAGTGCCCCCAGACGTGTCCATTGCAGATGTAGATCGTAAAAAGCCAAGACAAATGTTCACATACACTCAGATTAAAAGAGAGAGAGAGAGAGAGAGAGAGAGAGAGAGAGAGAGAGAAGAGAGAGAGAGAGAGAGAGAGAGAGGTGAGCTTTCAAGCTGTAGCTTTATGAGCACAAGTCTGGTTGTCATAGTCACCAATAATTCACCAATATGGCCATCATATAAATCATGATAACAACTCATTCCAACACATTCAGATTCATGACAGCTCTTTATATCTGAACCAAATATTTTTTCTTTCCATTTATTTTTCCTTAAATATATAGACACTCATTTAGTTATTTGGGCCAGTTTAATAGTAGCGAGAGATGCTGCAGATTCCATGCTCAACTCAGTGAGCTGGAAAAGAATTGTTTGGAGAGCGGTCAAATAAGTGAGAACTTACTAATTCAAGCTTTCTTTAATTTTAATTTATTATCTATGCGTATATATATTCATGATATCTTATGTACATGTATGCATGTTGTATGCTTAGAATTCAAGTCTATGTAAGTATATGCTTAGAATAATCTGCACTCAATATTAGTCCTTTCTAATATCCAAGTGTGGCCATGACTGTAGGCTGCTAGAATATATCAATCTGCCATTGTAAATTATCAGCTCCAGCCATCTAAGCTGATGATGACTAATAATTATTGCCATCAGTAATAATTATGTGAGGTATCCATGGCACTCTCGGTTGTGTTGCAGTGGCAGAAGGATAGCTGAAAGATACAGAAACCTGCCAACATGAATCTGGCGTTTGAGGTAGAACATGAGCCATGGCCTTGTAAGGCAATGGGTGTTCAAGCAAATGGCAAGTGGGGGAGAGAGAGCCGTGAGCCTCCCAGTAAAAGAAGATCCTCTCATCGTTTTGCTTTTTGCTCACTGGATTTGCCTCCCAAAGAACCGTAAGCCACATGGCATTGGGAGTTCCTTTCCATGTTGCTGGCCACAAAAGTTGCCTTAATCCTTCGTTTGGGTTAAAGTATTGAAAGAGACCAATGCCCTCCGCATGGTGCTATCTGGATGTGAGGTAGTGAGTAATCTAGATGAATGAAAGGATACTTTGTTTTCTCTTGTATCTATGCACTAAAAAACATATGGCAGGATGGTCTTCTTAACCTGTGTACAATATGAATACGCGTAGAGAGCAATGCTACCAATTGCCTATTTGCATATCATGGAATCAGCAGATGCAAGTGGATGAATCAGTAGTCTTTTTTAGCTTTGATATTTTTCTTTCTTTTTTTTCTTTATAAATGGAACCGGTATTGTCCTCAACGAGACATAAGCTCTCTCTCTATTCCCCTCCCTCCTATCCTTTACATCCCGATTTTGAACTTATCAAATCCTCATCAACGATTTCTCCTATGTCCTTTAATGGTCCACTTGAGGCTTCAATCCTCATTGTCTTGACGTTGTGTTCTCCCCAGGAGGAGGAAGAAAGCCCGACACTATCTGATGTTGTTAAAAACTCTACTCCCATCAAATCATAACATTGATGCGTGGAAGTTCTCAATTGAATTGGAAGTAGATCCGATCTTTTTCCAATTTGGAGTTGGCATAGGATAAGCAAGAGGTGGAGGATGCATGCAAAATTTGATCTTTTAAACTTATATAAAACCTTTGTTTGACCGAATGCTTGCGATGAATTACCTTAAACTAAAGCTCTCCAAAAGATGGGGCTTATCTTCTACTTTCCATATTGTTAATTTAGCCTTTGGATTTTTTTTTCTTTTTATTTTATAAATGAGAAAGGTTACTATGAGATTCTCTCTTACAAGGGCCATGGTTATTTTCTTATTTCATTGGTGGTAGGGCTTTCAACCAATGTGTAAAAATTTTTACATGCGCCCATTTGGGTGTAATTTATGGGACTCTCGATTGAATTCCTTACCCCCAACCTCCTGCTACAAATAGCTTCTATTATTGGTAAGCCCATCAAGATAGATAATGTAACGTTGATAGGATTTAGATAAAAAATTTTAAGAATTTGTATCCTAATGGATTTTATTAATCCTCTACCTCGAGGCTTTTGGATTAGATATTGATCCTACATAATCTTTCAAACTATGATGTATAAGAATAAACTCAATCTATACTTCAACTATGATATGATTTGGCATCGATCAGATCATTACATTGTCCAAAAGCTTACAGTCAAACCTAAATCACAAGGGGAGGAAAAACCTAAGGTTTCTATGCTTGCTGTAGAGGAGGAAGATGACCCCCCTCCATGGTCCTTGGATCAAAATCCAATGATGCAATCAAGTGAGGCTTGGCCAACCAAACTTTGAAGGTCCTTAGGCCATGGTCCAAACCAAGGAGTCTAATAGTACATTGTTTCTAGAGAGCATGGGACATAATTCCGATCCTATTAATCATGTTATTCTCAAGTCTATTTCAAAAAAATGATCATTGTGACTCTCTCCCAAGAGTGTGGATTGTACAATGCAAAAGACAGGTAACGTTCTCTACCGATTAAGCAAATTGATACGAGGGCCTGGATGGAGGGTTGTGCAACAAAAATCAGGGGGTATCATCTTGAAACATGCTTCGACTTATACTTTTGGTGTATTCTGCTCTCTAATAAAAAAAAAGAGACAAAGATGACCCGATCTTATTGGCTATCATGGGTTGTTCTTTAGATAACCCAAGGTGTAATGAGGCAAGAACTTCCATCTTCTCCGCAGAGATGGATGCACCAAGACTAGCTTGACTTTCTTCCTATATGGGCAATTTCAAGTTTCAAATGATACCTGACATGGAGCAACAAACCTTGTGCACTATCCCCCCCTTCTATTCAACATCGAATCAAGTTGTAGAGGCCTTTCATACTACTTCAGAAATTAGGGGGATGAGTCTTTTCTACTTAGAAGAGAAAGATCCAAAGTGGACTTAGAGAACCTAAAATAGGAGAAACCAAGCTCTAACATTATAAATATAGGGAAGCTCTAATCCCTTATTTTATGCTATGAGACATAAAAATAATAATAAAAAAAGTCTCTACAATATCTTCATATGTGAATTCTATGAACTCTGGTCCTGATAATTTTACTTCCCCCTAACCTAATATGTGTTCCTAATATTTTTCCTCTCATGGAATCATAGGGGGGTTCATGAAAGGAAGGGTAAAACTCATACCATGCTATTGATAAAAAAAAATTATAATCTTTTTTTAGTCATACTCTTATAGACCTACTTAATAAGAATTGAAATCGCAACTACATTAGATGGATAAGTGATTTGTGGAAATAAACTTACTAAGAAGCCATCAGTAGATCAAGAGGTATTTTAATCGTATCAAAAAAAGATCGATTACCAATAGCACATACCTGTATGACTCACAAGTAATCTCTTTAGTAATCGAAGAGTATAGTAACCCCTCTTAGCTTATTATTATTGTTTATACCAATACCAATGCTTAATTTGCCATCCTTTATAGAAATGATTAGCTAACACTAATGTAGATTTTATATCTTGGTTGGTTTACGATGATTTTAATTCCATCGCTAGGGTGTAAATCATTTTAACTTAAAAGATTTGTTTAAGATTTTCTATTTTATTCTGGATTGATCGATTTGGGATTTCATGAGAACTATATTATTTGGTCCAATAAATAATTTGGTGCGTCTTATATTTTTGCCTGTCTTGATAAAGTTTTGGCTAATGAATACTAGTATTTTTGTTTTTCCAATATTATAATTCAACATCTATTTAAAATCTCATCTAATCATGCCCCCATTCTAATCAATTTTCATGTAACTCTAGATAAGATTCTTAGGCTTATTGGTCTTAGTACATTAATATTTCTAACATTGTTAAATTTTTTTCTAAAAACCCTATTAGCCCCTCTAACCATATGGTGTACGTTCATTTTATCTTTCTTATCATAAAAAGAACATGACTAAATAGATTTGATAGAATATGAAATCTCTTAAGACTAATATTAAAAAAACTATGAATATTATTAGTTTTCTAATGCCTACATAAAAATCTTTGTATATGATCCCAAATAATTTGGATTTACGATTTTGTTGTTATTGTTATTATATGAATGCTATTAATATCATTACAAACAAAGAGAACATATCCTCTCTTTCATTGTACTTTGTTGCTTACCCATAATAACAAATTTATTATTCTATATATATTGCTTTATTTGAAATGATAGACTTGGGCCAAAACTCAATAGATTAATAAGATTGACAAGAACGAAAGATTTCTTTCATAGAATGATCAATCTTAGAAGAAGGAAGAATGTCATTCTTTTTATTTATAATTTATTCTCAGGTTCTTATTTTGGATATTAAGGATATCTTATATCACTTTGTAGGATGGTCTCAGAAAGTGGAATGACCTCATTAGTAACTCTTTTTCTGATTTACCCCATCTCTGATCGGTACATAATAAGTTTACAAAAAGAATTTAATCATGAGAAGATTAAATTAATATTACCATGCATGGGTTTAGATAAAAGGTCTAAAACTTACGATTTTATTATGAAATTCTATTTCCCCTTATCTTTTTATTATAGTCTAGCAAATATTCTCCTCATAACTTGACTAGAACCAACAAAATTTTCCCTTGCACAGCAAAATCAAAAGCATAATAATTTCTTACCTCATGATTATATTATTATTATTATTATTATCAGAAGCAGTGAGAAATCCTATAATATTTTGCATAAATCTTTTTGATCAGTACTCCAATCTCACTAACTTAAATATTAATAGGCCCAAATCAGTTATATACTTCTCCAAACATTGTCATATGACATCAAAACATAGAACCTATAATATTTTCAATATAAAAGAAGGAAGTTGGCGTATAAAACATTTGAGTACTTATATCTCACATAATAGATTTTTCGAGAGATATTAAGCTATTTGGTGGATATAATAGAAAAATCTCATTAATCAAGCACCAAATTGTTTGTTGGACCAAGTAATATGATTGGCATGAAATCCCAAATCGATCAATCCAGAAAAAAAATAAAAAAATGGTAAAAACACTTAACTATTTTGAGCCTTAGCCATGGCAATTAAGAAACATTCTAAGTGATTGCACCCTACTTTTTGATCAGCTTTCAATTGTTAAATATGGTTTTTTTGCATAGAAAATAACTTGCACTTGGTTTGATGACATACCCGGTTACCAAGACCTTATAAGTATTTTGTACTCTCTTGTTTAAGGCCTAATACAAAATTGCTTTTAAAAAAAACTTGAATCTATTTGCTCCTCCAACTTGTAATGCTTCACGTTATATGAAATCGAAAGAGTATTGTCGAACTGTCTTCTGTCACGTGCGACAATGTGGCCCAAACCTAACAACAGCATGGGCTTCTAATGGTCCACAATTGGGCCTTCGAATCTTAATCAATTTATCGGAGTCCAATTGGGTTATCATTATGATTCGGGCTTGATCAATCATCAACCGTTGACAAAGCCATCATATATATATATATATATATATAGTTCTCTAAGGGAATTAATTTATTATGTATGTGTATGTACGAATGTTTCCATTTGGGGGGCTTCACCCTTTTTATTCGCCGCTTAATTAACGGCGGAAGCGGATAGAGATGGGTGTTGCGACCGTAGGCTTCGCTGCAGTTTCTCCACTTCGCGTCGTATCTCTCTCGAACCGCTCGGTATCAGCTCGTCTTCCTCCTCTAAACTCTCCCCCTTCTCCTCTCTCTTTCGATTTTGTAGCTCAATCATCGTATCCACAACAGCATGTGGGCGATGGCGTATCCGAGGAACAGACGCAGCCGGCCCGGGTGGCGCTCCCTGGCCCTCACAAGTGGCGCATGGTCATCGCTTATGATGGCACCAAGTTCGCAGGTCCAATCCGACCTTCTTGGCTTCTTGGATCGTGTTTTTCTTTACGAATAATAACTTTATTTGTAGCTTGCTTTGCGTTGACGAATGTTGAGGGTCGGCGATTTTGTTGCGTTGATTGAAACATCATTATATTGAGAGGATTGTGCTGGTGTGTATGAACATAGGGGAGGAGAAAGCCGCAAAAGGAAGGGTCTTTAATCTGTTTGACGAAATGTCTGTACCCTCATATCGCGCATCTCTTGGCATTTCGTGTGTTTGCTCCATGACCTATCTTGACAAAAAGTTGAAAATTGTATAATTTCGATATGGGTTGACATTTCAGGTCACAGACCTGATCATGGGAAATCCCGGATTGTTACTCTGGAGGATATGCTTCTTCTTGGGGGATGGTGGCCGTGAAGGATGACTAGGAATATTGATCTAAGCATACTGTAGATCCAGGCGGTTGACTTGGTGCACTATTTTGGTCTAAGATGCTAAGCATGGTGAATACTAGATTTTGATAGAAATTGAAAGGTAGACACCATTGCGCTTGTACTTGAAAGTTATATAGCAGCGTTCTTGGCAAATGGCTTGGTGGAGGGGATTGCCCATTTTACATTTCAGGCATGAAATTTTCCTGATACGAACTGGATATATTATATGCAAGTCTCATTTGGGGCTTGGTATTTCTCATTTTTGTTTGTTTTGAACAATTTTACATTTTGTCCAAGATGGTTGTCACAGTTGTGTTATTTCCGAATCATAGCATCCTTGCTAAAATGCATTTCAAATATTGGTAAAATTCCTTTTTTTTTCTCTGTATCTGCAATATTTTCGAATTGTGATGGTATATGTTTCTTGTGTTTGGTTAAAAACAAGTCATGTCTCTATCAGTCAAAGGATGAATTAGTAGCTTAAATAGCTAATATCCTTTTGTTCTACTCTGTTGTGCATTCCTCAAAATGACGGTGAACTCGGTTTGTTATTTATCTGTGCTTAAAATGTATCTTTCTATGAAACAAAAGAATATTTATCTGATTGGCATAACCTAAAATTACTCTTCAGGTTGGCAATATCAACAGTCACCACCGACAATACAGTGCCTCATAGAAAATGCCTTAACACGCATCACAAAGCTCGATCGAAAAGACCTTTGCTTGGTTGGTGCAAGCAGGACTGATGCTGGTGTCCATGCCTGGGGTCAGGTTTGGTCATCTTAATTAATGCTGCTATGGTCCTTTCTTTTTGTTACATTCTTTTCATACTGTTTTTGTTGATATCATGGAGTAATATATTATATTCACCAAAGCATTGACATGCATCAATTAACCTCTTAACTCACAATTCAGATTCAAATCACAAAAAATTCAATCAGTCATCAGATAATAAAAAATATCGTAGGTTTTATACTTGAGGCGATCACATGAGAATATATGTTGCTTCCACTTTATTCAGGTTGCACACTTCATTACACCTTTCATGTACGACAGTTTGGATACCCTTCATGCTGCATTGAATGGGCTTCTACCTCCGGAAATCCGAGTGAGAGAAATTAGTGCAGCATGTCCTGAATTTCATGCTCGTTTCTCCACAAAAAGCAAGACTTATCACTACAAGATATACAATTATCCGGTTATGGATCCTTTTCGGTCTCTTTATGCATATCATAGTGCTTATAAACTCAATCCAGTTGTCATGAGAGAAGCTGCAGCATATTTTGTTGGGAAGCATGACTTCTCATCTTTTGCAAATGCCTCACACAACGATCGCTTGGGAAATCCAGTGAAAGAAATCTTCCGATTCGACATCACTGAACTGGTAATTATGTCCACTACAGACTACTGACTTGTTTTATGCGGATTGTGCCTGCTTTGATTATAAATGGCTCTTTTACGTACCATTTAAACTCGCTATGAAATCTTGCATTTCCCAGGATGCTCTTTTGCAGCTCGAGGTTGAGGGTACTGGTTTTTTATTCAGACAAGTGCGGAACATGGTGATTCTCATTCAACCGCTTGTTATTCTGAGAAAAATAAAGGAAAATTGGTTAAGAGCTTGTAATTCTCATTCAGGAATTCATGCATCCAACATATCATTATTATATAAAATCCATCTACCTGTGAGCTTGAACTCCACACCTGAATGTTCTACCATGTGTTCTCTCTTCAGGGATTGTGTGTCAGACTTATTGGATCTCTTTCTTGTGGTTATACATGTGCAGGTAGCTTTGCTGCTTCAGATTGGAAGAGAAGCACTGCCTCTTGATATTGTACCAAAGATCATGGCAGCCCGGGACCGGAAAGAGCTTGCAAAGGTTGCATTATCAGTTCCACCACAAGGACTCTGTCTCATGTCTGTAAACTACAACTGTGCAAGCTTGGAACCACCTGAAGGTTGCCCAGCCGCCAGCTTTGGCAGGACCCACAGTGTGAGTAAATGTAAACTGGCATTTTACTGAATCAAGGCAATGTGTTTTGAATCACAAATCAATGCTGTGATACCAAGTCCACATGAGAAAGCTGACTTAAAGAACTTGATACATTAAAAAAAAAGAACAGTAATTATCTCTTCATGTTTGTAATTAAATACTCCTTCACTTGATCATATAAAATAAGAAAATAGCCACAAAAAAAAAATGAAAAGCATTTTACTTACATCGGCAGACACCTTCCATTGCTTCCACAAACATGCTAGAAATCTGATTCTTATCAGTGGAAATCTCTTGGGCCTCACAATGGATGTCATTTAATAAATCATCCTTTATCCTCGTTGATACAAGCATGTAGATTTCCGAAAATTTTTTTTGAGGTGATTTCGACTCTTAAAAGGTTTTTGTTCATCTACTCTTCAACCGATGTAAAATAAAATGTATTTATCATCGCGTATAATAAATCTGCACAAGCTATGGTGCAAGCTCATCGGCATGGACTTTGTTCATGGCAACAAGGACTCGGCAATATAAAGTGGTCGAGCACTGGAGTCTCACCAGAAATATTTAGGACTTCACAATAGTCACATACGGAAGAAGCAAATTAGACAAAAAAAAGACTTCTATATGAGTTGGTTGTCACTGATGTCTATTCCTATCGTGGCAAGCGATAACATACGTATCCTTGCGATTCAAGAAATTTATATATGATTTTGCATTTAGTCTTGATCAGTTTATTATCGATTAAACTACTAAATTGATATTAATAATATTAAAAAAAATATTATGACGGTAAAAACATTTAAAATATAACGAATATATTTTTGAAACATAAATTAGTTAACATTGGCCATTTTTAGAGTGTTTAATCTGATTTTTTCGCTAAAATAGATATTAACGGGAAAGGGTGTTTATGAAGGATATTAATATTTAGAAGGATATAAATGTGATATTAGATCTAATAAGAGCGTATACAATAATTTCAGAACCGACTTTGGATGGATATGCAAAATTCTCGACACGTCCGCCAATAGAAAGCGCGGCCATACTCCGCTGGAGTCGCCTTCTGCCGTCAGAGGGTCGCCGCAGCACCCGAAAGCCCCGAGCTTTCCTTCCCGTATTCTTCGACGGCCTCCTCTCCCCTCATGGCTTCCGCCAAGGTGAGCTCTGTGTGTGTGTGTGTGTGTATACCTCGGTTCCCCCGAATTCGTCGCCGCGTTCGACCGACCCCAAATTAGGGTTTCGATCGCTTCTTCTCTGTCTCCGCCTCCGCTATCTTCCAATTCCCGATTCCTGACACTTACCTGGTTCGGATTGAGAATTTATTTTGCGATTTGTTTGATTTATTGTTCTACAGGTGGATGATCGAGGCTCATTCGGATCCAAAAGGTCCCGCAACGAAGGTAAGATTTTTAATCTGTTGAGATGGTCTCTATGCATCTCTTTATTTATTTTATTTGCAATGATTTCTCGTTTCTCGTAGTTCGTTGGATAGATATTTGATCTGGTTTGAGTTTGATCTACCATACTCATGTGGATGATATTATGGACTCGTGCATTATTCTTTTGATTATATTGGTTCTGCTGGATATGGATCATCATGGTCACGGCTGCTTTTAGTTAGTCGATTAGCATGAAGTAAATGATAGGTAGGTTCTTAAAGATTCTTTTTTGTGAATCCAAACTGATCTGAAATTGAGAGCTTCTCAACAATAAAAATTCTCAAATACTGTTTACTGGGAAAAATGGAAAGGGTATGACAGCTACATGTTTGGTTCTTCTTGTGAAAGACCGGAAAAGAAAGTCGCTGCAGTAAATATCCTTGACGTTGGTATTGAACCTTTGGTTGTTGTTATTCATCGTGTGGTGGGTTGTTAGTTAAAGACTTCAGTATGAAACTTTGGCATCCTCTATAATTAGCAAAGTACATTGCCTTGGAAAAGATTTAGTAAAACCATTGTCTGGAGAAGCTAAGTTGTGTTTGGCATTATCCAAAGAAAGAAATGCATACTTTTTCAAGGATCTTTTAGCTAGCTACCATGGGCTGGTGATGTGGAGAACTAAGAGCTGTGGCTCTTTTTGTGTGTAATTGGGAAAAGATTTAAGAAGTTGCAATTGTTTGACTTTCTTAAAGATGCTGTCATTTCTTAGTTATCTTGTACTAGTTTTATGTATTTTGTGGACGTAGGAAGTAGTTGGGTTAGTATCTGGGGTATTCACTCTAGATAAAAGAGCTTTGTCCATCAAACAACTAATTGTCTGTTAAACCCATAAGGTAGGATGATCCACCAGATTGGTATGACATTGGGATGGTATATTTTCAATCTGTACTACCCTGTATTACATGAAAACTAATACTGCTAGTACCAGTAATATGTTCTGAGTCAATTTATGCTCAGATTGGTAGACTCCAATGGGCACCCACAATATTGCTGGTATTTAAAACCATGGTTTATGGGATCTAGGTTTAATCAAGGATCTGAGGTTTTTATGTTCAGCCGTTCTCTTTTTAGAACTATTTTAATCAATTGTGTTGTTTTAGTTGTCACAAAAAAGGTTCATCAGGAGCTGATTAAGTGGTTGGTTACACTTGCTAGCATGGAACTGATTAGTTGACTTCAGCATTCTAAAAGAGGTTCATAAGAACTTTGGTTGGGTCATGGATGATGAAACAAAACTGAAAATCTTGTGGCTTCTTATGGCCTTCTAAGTCTTGTGGATGAGTGAGGTTCTAGTTGGTGTCTTATGCAAGAAATTGTGTATTGCTTGGAAAGTTCAGTTCATTGTTCTAAACAGCAAACACAGTGGTCGCAGTTGCAGCCACTGTTGCAATTTTGAGAAGTAGTGGCCATTGTGTTACATCTGTCAGTATTTTATGTGGCAAGGGATGAAGGTGCAACAGAACTACAGTAGCTGCTATTATTGGCAAATGTGAATCGGGTCAATGCAGGTGTAATAGCCAAAAGAAAATATCTATAATTGTTCAAATAAATTTGAGCCCCACTAATTGATTGATTTAACTTAAATAATAACTTTGTTAGCCAAATTGGACATTCTAATATATTTTTTACAATGTTGTTTTCACCATTCGATCTTTTTACTATGTTGAAAGTAAAATGAAGGGGCGGAGTGTCTTGAATTGGCAGAAGGAGGCACACCTTTTGTATTTAGTGTGTCTTCAATTCTCTTTGTCTCAATCTTTTTACCTCTCTTCTTTGCAAGCAAGTTTGGAAGAAGATTGTTACGAATCTTTTACTTTCTAAGCTTTGGATAATGCTTTGGATAATGTTATGGAGTTATCTAGTAGGAAGTTAGTTACTGATTCGGTTAGGAGTCGGTTAATAAGAGTCCAAGTCCTGGGGGACTCTATGTGGGATTCTATAAATAGGGATGTAACTATTTCTTTCAGACAATGAGAAAGGAAATATTATTCAGTCTTTTGACTAAACCCAAGGAGGCTGATCCCCTCGAAGCGATCAAAGGAGGCTGATCCCCTCGAAGCGATCAAGGAGGCCGATCCCCTCGAAGCGATCATTATCCTCTTTTCTTCCATTTCTTTTGTTTCTCCTCCGCTTCTTTCGCCTTTTCCACGATAAAACCCTAATGGGTCTTATCATTTGGTATCAGAGCCTTATCATTTGGTATCAGAGCAGCGATCCTCGGTGTTTTCACTGCAACTTCGCATCTTGTCGCAGTTGAAATTGACGTCCGCAGCAACCGTCGCAGCTGCAATCGACGTCCGCTGCAACCGTCATAGCTGCACCCTAGCGCTGGCTTCCTACCGCCCCTGCTTTGCATCCTCTACTACAGAACGTCGCCGCTTCCCTTCCTCGCGGTGACTCCCCATGGTGTCGCTGCCATCCAGCCCCGGCGCCCTTCCCCCTCGCTGCCTCCTTGCGGTCACAGCCACAGCCGCCACAGTCGCCGCCATTTCATCCCCCTCTTTGCTTGCAGCATCAATAGCAATCGTTGCAGCCTTGTCCGCAACAATCGTCACAGTCGCATCCCATCGCTGCCTCCACCTTTCTCTGCATCTTGTCGCAGCCGCTGGTTGCCACCAGATTACACCGACGTCGCTGCCTTCCATCTCCCGGTGCTCTCACCCCACATAGCGACAGAAACAAGGCAGCAACTTTTCCTCATTGCTGCGATCGCAGCAAGCCTTTACGCAGCCCTCAGCATCCACTTCCTCGACAGCTTCACGCCGACAATACTGAATTACAGATCTACAATCTTACGCAATGGCTACTAACAACTTAGTAAAAGCCCAATTTGAAGCATTAGAAATCAGAATTGAGAATCGGCTACAGGAGACCCTTAATGAATTCAAAAGAAGCCTAATAAAGAACTTTAGTAAGTTTCAATAAAATGGACGGTTCGCTAAAATATGTCAGACTTCTACAGTGTTAGAATATCAGGGCAGATTCGAACAATGGTCAAATTAAGCCACAGATTGGTCAGAACGACAACTAGTGGACACCTTTATTGAAGGGCTTAATCCAGAAATCAGATGTGAAGTTAAGGCTCGACAGCCCTGCACTATGATAGCTGTAATTTTATTTGCACGTTTACATGAGGAAAAAATCAACTGAGAAAATCGTCGAAACAGAAGCGACAACAAACAAATGATCAGCGAGCCACCAGCCCCATCTATTCCCAGCCAAAACTTTAACACCCGAGAAGAGCTCAAAGAAAGAACAACAAATAGTTTGTGTTAGCATTGTGATGAAAAGTGGAGTAAGGAACACAGATGTAAACAAGGGCAACTTTTGGTGATTGAACCAATTAGGGAGGATTCGGAAGCTGACAAAGTTGACTCCGATCATGAAGTTGAAGGAATTTGGGAACATCACCTGTTACAGTTCTGATTGATACCGGTAGCACTAATGATTTCATGGACAGCAAGGTTGCTGACCGATTAGCCTACCATATTGAAGACTGTGACAAATTAGAAGTAAAAGTTGCTGATAGACAAACTTTAACTTGTGATAGCAAATGTTCAAAGATAAAGCTAATTATACTGGGCCAAAAACTGCTGGAGGATTTCTTTTTGCTACCCCTGAATGACTTCGAAGTGATGATCCTAAAGGGAAGAAGAAGAAGTAACGCCACAACTGCTACTAGTACTAGCCATTGGATGAAGAGGGTTCTCCAGAAAACTATAATAACTCCGACACTAAAAGGCCGACCTGTTGCTCACACTATCAAAAGATAGAGGTCGTACTTACTTGATCAGCGAGTTGTAATGCGCCATAGATACCTTGTGCCGAATTTGATGCCGCTCAGCCTTGAGGACACGGTTGATTTGACGAGGGCGGAACTGTTACGAATATTTTACTTTCTAAGCTTTGGATAATGCTTTGGATAATATTATGGAGTTGTCTAGTAGGGAGTCGGTTACTGATTCGGTTAGGTGTCGGTTACGGTGTCGGTTAATAAGAGTCCAAGTCCTGGGGGACTCTATGTGGGACTCTATAAATAGGGATATAACTATTTCTTTTAGACAATGAGAAAGGAAATATTATTCAGTCTTTTGACTAAACTCAAGGAGGCCGATCCCCTCGAAGCGATCAAAGGAGGCCGATCCCCTCAAAGCGATCAAGGAGGCCGATCCCCTCAAAGCGATCATTATCCCCTTTTCTTTCATTTCTTCCGCCTCTCCTCCGTTTCTTTCGCCTTTTTCACGATAAAACCCTAAGGGGTCTTATCATTTGGTATTAGAGCCCGATGATTAAAAAAGCGCGCGGCGCTCGCTTAAGCGCTCGGGCGAGGTGAGGCCCAGCGCCGCTTCACTTCCAGCAAGCGCTTCAAAGAGGCGCCGCCTGGCGCTGCTGAGAAAGCGCCGGGCGCGGCGAGCGCCGGGTTAAACAGCGGACGGAGCCGTCGCTCGCCGCTCGTTGCCGCTTATCGCCTTTATGCGCGCTTCGCCGCTGCCGCTGCTTTCTTCTGCTGCCGCTGCCGCTCGCTGCCTTGCGCCGCTGCTTGCATTGCTCGCTGCTGCCGCTGCCGCTCCAAAATGCTGCTGCTGCTTTGTCGCCGCTGTCGCTTGCCGCTGCCGCCGCTCGCTGCATTTATCGCCGCTGCTCGCCGCCGCCGCTTGCTTGCTGCCGCTCCGCTCGCCGCGCCTAAATGCGCTGCTTCTTGCATTATGCCGCCGCCGCCGCTGCTAAAATGCTACTTCTGCTTGCATTGCCGCCGCCGCTCGCCGCCGCCGCTCGCGCTTTCTTCGCCATCGCTCGCCGCTCGTCGCTCTCTGACGTTCGAGATGTCAGCGAGGCGATGTCGCTCCCGAGGCGACGCCGCTCGAAAAGTTAAAAAAATTTCCTATTAAAAAATGAGCCTCGGGGCGTCGAGAGCCTCGTGGACGTTGTTCGAGCCTTTCGCGCGACGCCGCCGAGCCTCCTTCGGCGACGTCGCCGAACCTCGATGACGTCGCTTAAGTCTTAAAAAAAATAAAAATTGATTTTTATTAAAAATTGATTTTTATTTAAAAATTGATTTTTATTTAAAAATTGATTTTTAATTTAAAAATTGATTTTTTATTTAAAAATTGATTTTTTAATTTAAAAAATTGATTTTTTTATTTAAAAAATTTGATTTTTTATGTTAACAGTATACTAATAACAAATTTTTTATTTATTAAATTAATAATATATTATTTTAATTTTAATATTACTAAATTTTTAATTTAATAATATATTTTTATTTAAATAATTATATTTTTAATTATATTATATATTTTTATATTTTAGCGCTCGCGCCGCTAAGCTAGCGCTGGCGGCGCCTAGCGCCTCGGGTGATTTTAGACCTTGGCGCCTTTTAGCGCCTAGCGCTTTTTAAATCACTGTTAGAGCCTTATCAAAGATGTAGTGTCTCAAGAAGTTAGTAGAGCCAGAAGAAGACGTGATACTGTTATCTTGCTTGCTCACAGAGAAGCAGATAATTAACGGGCTTCACTTTGTTGTTTCTGCTCATTTTCTTTAGTGAGTTAGAAATGTTTGGTTTGTTGTTGTATTTCTTGTTAGTTAATTTTGTTGGATCATATGCCCAATTTATGAATACTTGGTGTTGGATGTTTGATGTAGTAATCACTTAACTTGTTTAATAGTGCAATAGTTAATATATATCAATGAAGTGCTTTGGCCTTACTTCACGGATTTATCTGGAATTGTTTAAGTTGTGAGGCACCCTTGCATTATTCGTCTGCAAAAGGTCAGCCTAGTTATAACCTTGCTCAAGTCACGAAGGACCTGTAAACGAGCAAATTGATTAGTTAAAAAAAATGAACAACAGATAAATCCTGATATTTCGCAGAGGATAAATTTATAAGTAATTCAATAAACACTTAGTGTGTCAGAAAGAAAAAAGAGGAAGGAGAAAGTGACTTTAGAAGGCAAATGAATAGTTGCAAGTCCACAAATGACTATTCACTTGGTATCGGGTGTGTTGGCAAGTCCCTGTATGCTCTACGTGTGAACTTGTGAATCCAATCAATGCCCAACACTATCCCAAACCCCATCGAACTCTGTGCCACCCGAGTGGTTCTAGGGTGTTAAGATGGTTGACGTTTCGTAACACATTGTAGCCTGTAGAAAACAGGCCATGACACGTGAAAACTAAGCCATTTTGAGACAATTTTGCTCATTCTAGTGAACGGTCACTCTATAGCTTAGTAAACTATTTCTGCTCATAGTTTTCAAACAAAAGCACACAAAAACATGACAAAACATGTTGCCAAACATATGTACAAGCAAACAAAAGTGACGAACTGTCACAGACAAATTTGTAAACGGGGTGTTCAATGTAATGCTTATGCATGTCCATGGCTTTTGTTTTGTTCATGCTTTGTATAGCATATAGAGGGCTGGCCGAAGGCTTAACAACCCCATTTTAGTTGAGTTTGACGACCATTTTAAGCTTGTACATAATGATTGTGTCATATAGATAATTGTAATAGATTTCGATCAGTAGTGAATCAATTTTATACCTTTGTTGTGCAACCGTTCTGAGCTTGTGAAGTTCATGATTATAATTTGCATTGGCAAAGAAGTGTTTGCTAAAATGGTTGCTTGTGGATCCCGAGTGAAGTGCTTTCTCTATCCCGTCTTCTCTTTTGTAGGTCCTAAAGGATCGTAGGAGGTTTCAGGGAGACTGACCTTTGCGGATGAACATGCAAGGGCGCTGCATGACTTAGGCAAAACAAGCTAAGTTCATGACATTTTGTATCAGAGTGGGACAAGCACACATAGAAACACTTTGCATGCAAACGTGGGGGATCTAGCGGGGCTGTGTTGAGGGTAGCTAACATGCGCAATCGTTTGGGGGAAACGAACATGGAGTTGTAGGGAAAAGAGTCGCTCAGGAGCAGGCTTCTAAGAATGACATTCAGAGGAATGATCAACCCTTCGTGCAAGAGGCATCACGAGGTCAAGCAAGCTAAGAAGAATGCGTAGCGTACAAAGGTTGAGATGGCTGAGTTCGAGCAGCGGCTCGACGTTGGCAACCAAACTTAATGCTGCTCGAGGCAAGCGGGACGCTTGGTGGAGGTTGAGACCGTGAAAGGTGGGATAGGTTGCTCAGCGATCGAGAGAGTTGTGCAAAGCTCACAGAGGTGAGGGGAATTGCAAACTCAAGGAATTTGATACTCGTGCAAGGGCTTGTACGCGGATGACGGACTGTCCGTGGCCATCCTAAGGCGACCGAAGGTCGGTGCCATGAAGCATTGAAACTTTCTCTTCGGCATGAGAAGGATACTCCCGTAGGAGGCTAAAGTGTGCAGCAGGTTTAGCATGTTGCTAGGCCCTGAGGGGTGCAGTGGGAGCTCTATTGGCGAAGAGTCGTAATCTAACAAGTGCGTTTGCGGAGGCAGAACAATGCACAGGTTGTTTAGCAAAGCGGAGTAATCCAAGGGGATGGTGGTCTTCGAAACTTCCAGAGGGAAGGATGCGAAGAGAAAAGTTGCTCCAACGAGGTAGATATCCAGAAGGGCTAAGTCTCAGTTCTCCAAAGGGAGAATCATGTGCAACAGACCGCACATGTTGAGGAGTACCTTAAGACAATAGCTCCACAAAACTCAATGGACCAAGCGAGCAGCGAGGAGTCGTTGCATGATCTCGCAAGAGGTAATGCGTTGGTGGGCGCATAGCGAGATCAAGTGGAGGAGCGACCTAAGACAACACAAAATGAAGGCACACTTGGAGCTGATAGGGAGATCAGACTTAACGGAGGGTTAACCCGTGGAATGGTGGGCGTGAGAGCCATCATTAACTTAATACAAATTGAGGAGCGGAGCAACTTGGGGGTAACTTGGTGATGTACCCAAGCCGCATGAAGGGAGTTGGCCAAGAAGATGGAACATAGAGCGGAGGCATGAAGCTTTCCTTGGACAGAGGTTAAGAATATGAACTCTTGCAGAGGCAGGAGTAGGATCATATCGTTCCATGGGTCTCTTATTCTGATGGAGCAGACTTATCTTGCGTGATGCCAAAGACGGAGGGAGCTTCGAGGCACATGCATCTTATCTCGGTAAAGCACCTTATCTTGGTAAAGTATTTGATGGAGGAACTAAGGTGACAACTTATAGAAGCGAAGTTGGTGTCAGAAGGCCTTGGCACAGGGCAAGAGGACGTAGATGCGGGTACTCTTGAAGAATATGTCACAGTGCCGTCGTTCAAGTTGCCATGAGGAAAGTGGAGCGCAGCGGAGATTGTGCTGGTAGAGGCAGAGGCCCAGGATCCAGACAATAGTGCACCAATTTCAGCGAAGTCGGTGGACTTCAAAAGCTGCTAGGTGGCAGACTGTCCTACGGTTATGCTTCGTCCGGGTATGACCCGAGAGCAGGTGGACGAAGGTCGATTGCCAAAGAAGCGAACAAAATCGAAAGTGGCAGAGGCCCTGCAATGTGTTGGCGGATGCCACACATGGAGAGATCGCAGTTCGAGTTCATCCCACATTAATCAAAATGCAAGGAAATGTCACCAGGAGGCGACATGGTGCATCGGATCGTGGTGGAACAGTTCGAGGCAATACGACACACACAAGACTGTCCCGTGAAGGACGGGATCATACAGAGGCATGATCAGGAGCGCTATTAGGAGCTTCACTTTGGTGAACAACATGACTACAAGAAGGGCTATGGATTCAAGGAGGGAATGTCATGGTATCGCAGAGGCGGGTCTTCCGTGCGTGCATTGAATATTGCATCGGATGAAAAGCCTTGGGCATCAGCATATGGGGGCCATGCACTATCGAGGGAGAAGTTTGTATGCAAGTACCCGTGAGTCCCATGGGGGGGACTTGATCATATAGAGGTATTAATCGGAGCGGCTGGAGAGTTGAACTGCTTTAGAGCTCACATTCGCTTAAGGGAGCCCGGCGAGTTAGAGGACAAGGCCGAGTAAGCAAACGTTGCTACTAATGAAGCTAAGGAGAACTAAATTGACGCAAGTCTTACTACATGATGGTGGAGGCCATGCATGGGAGTTGCAGTCTGTCTTTCCATCAACCAAGGGGAACTACTCAGAGAACACAGAGGTGTTGAAGCAAGTGGTCGAAAAAAGGGCGAGGAAGCGATGACGAGTCCAAAGGGACTTAGCTACTCAAAACCAAGTATCAGTTAGAATGAAGGTGGACTCAGAAGAGTGCCACAGAGGCGGATCTACCGATCGCGAAGAAATGGACGCAGATGTGAGGCAACGGATAGTAGTGCCATGGGCATGGCAGCGCCATGGTACCGCAGAAGCGGGACTTCTGTTGAGTCATTGATTCCTTGCTCTCATGAAGGGAGAGCTCTTGGTCATGAAATGGGCCGAGGAGGAGAAGAATGCAAAGGCAAACTTTAAGTATCAAGACAAGGCTGAAGGGCAGAGGCTAGGGAACTTCGTAAGATCGGTGTCAATGAGCTTCTTATTAAGATAGTCGAAAGTAAAGGATTTCAGATCGATGCAAGAGTGCATGATCAAGGAATGAAGCAGGCAGTACGCGATGCTATACCTTTGCTACTCAGAGGAGTAGGCAGCAGAAATGATGGAGAAGAAACTTCGTAAGACTGGTGTCAATGGGCTTCTCATTAAGATAGCCGAAAGTAAAGGACTTCGGATCGATGCAAACGTGTATGACCAAGGAACGAAGCAAGCAGTACGCAGTGCTGTACCCTTGCTACTCAGAGGAGTAAGCAGCAGAAATGATGGAGAAGACAGTATAATCCCAAAGGCGATCAAAAGTATCAGAAACTTGCTTCAGGTTGGAGTGACAACTTCTTGCATTCTAGAAGTTCAACAGTATCGAGATGGTGAATCACAGTAGCTGACTCAACGCAAGAAGTGCAAACACTTCAAGTGCTTCGGAAGTGTGAGCTAAGAGTAGGCGAAGGCTAGTAACCAGCTCGACGCACAGAGTACAAACCTCGAGGAGGCGGGCGAAGTCAAGTAACCTTTGTTTTCTCAACTCTCAAGAGAATAGGCGAAATCGAGTACCCCAGTTCTCTTATTTATCCAGTAGAGGAGCTCTGCATAGATTTGAAGACCCTTCGAAGGAACCTAATGGAAGACAACAGTTGTTAAGTCCTTACCAATGGTGATCAGTGCTACTGGGAATAGATTGTCCGCTTCATTTCCCAACAGAATGCCAATCGAAAGCGGAAGTGATGCGAACCCACTTGCACAAGACAACTAAGTGGAAGAAGATTCGATGGGCAAATTTTGTGAAGGACCTGAAAACTTCAAAGTTTGCGAGGCGATGCTCGTTAAAGCTCCAACAAGCATCCGCCCAGTTCAAGCGACATGAGACATTTGAAGACTGGCTTATACCAAGGATGGTCTTTTTCCTTCACTTGAAGAATCCGCAGGAACCAGCAAGGATCAGTACAACTTAGCTGACCCCACACCAAAGTAGAGTCATTGGCGAGTTGAAGCAGCATGGCAGATCAAAGTTTGACTACTCGACAACAACAATGGAGTGCAGTTGGGAGCCAAGAGGGCACATCGCAACAAGAGAAGAAGATTGAAGATTCAACAAAGGCGAGGAGTTACAGCGTTAGCAAAGGCTTCGACGAGGACATCGAAGGAATAAGTGGGAGAGAATGTCACAGACAAATTTGTAAATGGGGTGTTCAATGTAATGCTTATATAAGCATGTCCATGGCTTTTGTTTTGTTCATGCTTTGTATAGCATGTAGAGGGTTGGTCGAAGGCTTAATAGCCCCATTTTAGTTGGGTTTGGTGGTTGTTTTAGGTTTGTACATAATGATTGTGTCATGTAGACACTTGTAATAGATTTCAGTCTGTAGCGGACTAATTTTGTACCTTTGTTGTGCAATCGTTCTGAGCTTGTAAAGTCCATGGTTATAATTTGCATTGACAAGGAAGTGTTTGCTAAAATGGTTGCTTGTGGATCCCGAGTGAAGCGTTTTCCCTATCCTGTCTTCTCTTTTGTAGGCCCTAAGGGAACGCAGTAGGTTTCGGGGAGGCTGACCTTTGCGGACGGACATGTAAATGTGCCGCACGATTTAGGCAAAAGTTTCGGGGAGGCTGACGTTTGTGGACAGACATGTAAATGTGCTGCACGACTTAGGCAAAACTAGCTAAGTTCGTGATAGAACGGTCTATCGATGAAGGTGTTGCGGGTGAGTGACCACCGTCCGTGACATTATGGCACTCCCAATGGTGCCAACAATCCACAATCTGCCGTTAATGACCTCCATTGTATGAGCTTTCTCTTCCAGTAGTTTCTTGTTGTAAAGATTCTGTTCTTACCTGATTTATGCTGGATAGTTCCAACAACATTATATCAGCTGCTTTTTAAGCAAATTAGTTCCTTGTTACAAGTGTTTCCTTTCACATATGCATAGTGCACACGCACATAGGGATCTTTTCTAGAAAGAGGTTAGCATATTGGATATTGTTTTAATATTTTACTATTTTCTCGATATTGGTGAATCAAGAGGTCTAAATAATGCAACTTAGATAAGCAGATAGTGCTACATTGAATTTATTTAAATGTTTTGTCTATTTTCAGGTTCTCGGACTGACAGCGATTGGACCTGCTTGCAATGTGGTAATATAAACTTCAGCTTTAGAACAGTATGCAATCGTGGAAGATGTGGTGCTCCCCGCCCATCAGCCAGTCCCAATCCTGTCAGTTTCTCTTAGTACTATTCTTGCCATATGGTATCATTAAATAAATTGATGTTCTTGTAGTTAGTTGTAAGGTTGTAAGTCTCAGGTATGGGGTGCTTTCATTTATTGGCACGTATGCTATCTGGCATGTATCAACAGGGGTCTGGTTAGTATGAACCACACCTCAATCAGTGGGCAGTTGTGTCAACTTAAGGACATGCACATGAGAAAATGAGCTTCCAACCAATAAAAATTGATGCTATTTGTATGCATCTTACACATTGTTCTTTTGATTATTACCAGATTCTTCTATGTAGAATTATGTAATTTGAAGTTGTTCACCATGCCTTTCTTTGCAAATATATCTGAATCGACAACAATGTTTTTCTCGATGTTCTGCAAAAGAGGTAAGTGTAGCCCAGTCAAAATTCGCCAAACATTTTGACGTAGTTGTATTGATCATCAACAAGTGTGTAGCAGAATGTTGTAGCCAACTGTCATGCAAATTGCAATAACAATTGATAAATTAAAAATCATCAAATTTGTGGCCATCTTACAGGACTTCCATATAAGTGTAGTAGTATGAGGTGTTGAAGTCTTGTTCTGATCCTAGTTAATGATACCTCAGAATAAAAGATTTTTCATGGAAATAAAGTAATTTAGTAGGAGTTGTTTTTCAATTTCAGCTATACGTATGTCTTTTTTCTTTTCATGAGAGAGATGAGTCAGACCGACTCCAAATTCTTCCTTTTGATTTTTTACCAGAGAAAAGGGTCAACACCTGTCCCTGGTGCTTTTGATCATCCTGCATCTGCTTACTATGGTGGGTTTGGCGGTCCGCCACCCATGCCCTTTGGAATATCCGGTGGACTCGGTGCTCTATTTCCACTCTCTGGCATGCGCTATGATTATGGTCCACTTAGCACTCCAGGATATGGTCCTTTTTCTGCGTATGGTCCACCAGGACTAATGGGAGGTTCTCTCTTTCTCTCTCTCTCTCTATATATATATGCATGTGTATATGAACATGTATAAACATACTTATGCATATTTATATATGTGCGTATATTTCATTATGTATAAGCATGCCTATATGTTTGCATTGTCTGTGGATCCATGCAAAATAGCTGGGTAAGCTTGGGGGTTGTCTGGCCTTGCTGACTGTCTTTTGCATGCATGTGCAATCAATGTTGCGATGCTTTGGTTACACTGGTTGTTTCATGCCCATGTTTTTTCCTCTCATTAACATGTATGGTCGTTGCAGGCTATGGTTATGGCCCTGATCCTACCATGGATAGCTATGGTTACGGATATCGAGGATCTCCCATTCCAGTATGCATTATGTTACACAAATGCTATATTGTGTTATGAATACTTCAAATATTTTGTTTCTTTATCTTTTGATTTGCTCGGTTTCTGAAGGTTCCAGGACCATGGTCCGGTGGAGAACTTCCTGATAATAGTACTTCACGTAAACGTCGTGGCGGTAGGTCCATCATATTTGCATTCTGCAGCATTGTGCAACTGTATCATGTTTAGCATTGAACACCAATAGCACAAACACATGCAACATGGAAGGAAAGAGGGTGGGCCCACAGGTGCCTCACCGAACTAAATAGCACATTAACTTGAAAGGGGCAGTTTAGTTTGAGAAGAGACATATCCGAAACAAAACATAATCTTTTTATGACAGTTTGTATATACTTCGTCAGTTTGTTGCATGTGCCATTTCTTAGTCCTTGCTAAAATCCTATGTAGGCATTAAGTAGTTCTTTTTTTTTTTTGGTTAGAACTCTATTTTATATCCTTTGTGGTAATTATTTGTATTAATTTCTTTTCTAGTCACCACTAGGGTGGTGATGGATTCTTGTGACATGACTGTATTCCATTCATCATCACTCTTTTATACATTTCTTTGAATTTCTTAGGTCCTGATGGATCATTTGAGGGTGACTGGACATGTCCTAAATGTGGCAATATTAACTTTGCCTTTAGGACTACTTGCAATATGAAATGTGGAGCTCCAAGGCCTACCCTTGTAAGTCTCTTTTCTTGCTGGTTTTCTTTATGTCTATTTGAAACTTTGTTGTCCTATCTGCATGTAAATCTGATGTTTTCATACTGCTTGTAAAAGACCATGACTTATCAGGTTTGGTTATGTACTAGTGCCTCAGAGTTGTATGCTATATTATTTGGTATGGATCACATACTTGGCCACGATAGGGTTTGTTATATTCATTTTAAATTAGATTCCTGAATCAATTATTCAACAAGATTGAGAGATCTATGAAGATATTATAGACGGTTAAAACGACAAGAGGCATTAGGAGTCTTGTGTGATCATTGGAGACATTTGAGATTAAAAAAAAATTTATAAGACAATGATGAGACTAACAATGTTTTATGGACTTGAGTATTGAGCAGTTAAAAAAAAAACATACATAAAAGGTTTGTATTGTCGAGATGAGAATATTGAAATGGATATGTAGAGTTACTAGGAAAGATAGGGAAAAAAATACTTTTATTCATTAACAACTAAATATCGCTTCGATAGTTGAAAAGATGAGAAAAAAATCATTGAAGTTGATATGATTATGTATTGAGGAGGTCTCCAAATGTGATAGTCATAAGAGATAAAATAATTAATATTAATGGAACGAGGAGAGGTAGAATAAGGCCTAAATTTTTTTTAATGAAACTATAAATAAAGATTTAAGTGCTATGAATTTAACTAAATATATGACTTTTTATATATAGCAACAAAAGATCCATTTAGTCGACCCAAATAGCTGGGATTTACGGTTTTATTATTGTTATTGTACCATATACCCTTCCATTGAACATTTTATATTAAAACCATTTTAGGTTCTTGGAATAGGTAGAGTTCCTTGTTAGTTGCACTAGATGAGTTGGCACATAAGCCGGTCAACTTTGTTATTACTGATATAAAAGACTCATTCTGTGTGCCTCTTTAGATGATGATCTGGTGTCGTGTCTATACAAATAAGATCTAAACAGAGAGGTGATAAATACTTACATGGGTAAGGGCACTGTAGACTAATTTTCTAAATCTTAAGATTTTGGAACTCCAAATGCCTATGTTACTCTTGGATATGAAGAACCTCTGTCCAAATGAATGACATCCCTGGATAATCCCAGCCACTTCTCTCAGACTCGAAGAGTTTGTAGGTGAAGTACAGAGAGCATCTGCCTGTTTCAATCCATACATTTGATTGACTCATGTAATTCTTTTTCAATAATGTAATAACCATGCCATAATTTGATCTCTTTAACTTTTCTTCCTCCATATTAGGCTTCAAACCACATTGACAAAGATGTGCCAGAGGCTCCAGAAGGAAGCTGGACCTGCACCAAATGCAGCAACCTCAACTACCCCTTCCGTGCCATCTGTAACCGAAAAGGATGTGGAAGCGAGAAACCTTCTATGAGCAATTAGGTCAGAGAGCAGTCTGCACCCACACACCATGCTCACAAATCAAGGAGAACACATCATGGTCACACCCACATGGATTGTTATGTGAGATGGGTACTCTGCTCACCTTGTCTCCATTGCAGTTTGACATCTTCCTTATTTGCTGGTCCTCAATTCTGGTCATCGCTGCCTTTTAAACTAATGAAAATGAATTGTTCATGCAACTTCTCATTTAATCTTTATGTCACTACTTTGGACAGGCACTCAATGCGTTATTCTTGTACTATTAGATCGTGTTAGTTTCTAGTCTTTGCCAAACATTATGTCTTCGTATTTTTTGATTGTAGAAATTTAATTGACACCTTGCATTTGTGATTGGTTTTGATGTCTGTTTTGGTTGTTACTGCAGTGTATGAATATTTTTTTGGAAAGGAAAGCAAAGCAGAGAAAAAGGTGAGTTTGCTCACACTGCTATAGGACATGCATCGTTTTAATGATAATTTTTAGATGGGAATTATCATTTTGTCAAAGATATATTCTCAAGGAATCTCTCGGGTGGAGTATTCATTCAAAAATTCTCAGAAAATTATTTTTTGGCACCTCAAAATCTATTATAAAATTGATAATTACGGTTGATGAAGACTTGAATTAATTAAATCTTGTTATGTATATTTTTTATTAAATTTAACAACATTGTAACTTCATTCAAAGATATTTTGATCGCATATTATTATATTTTTTATAATAAATAATAAAAATAATATATTGTTTTCTAAAATATATAGGTATACATCTAAGCTTAGGTGAAAAAAATAAGGATTCGTTACCCTTTATTTTGAAATGTACCAAAATAATTTTTATTTGCAATCAAAATCATGTAAGAACTTCTAGATGAATCATCTTACAAAAATTCAAAATATAAGAAAAAGTTAATAATTGAAGTTGTTGAGGATCTCAACAATTAAAAGTCAACTATAATGTTTTTTGTATGAAGTTTTTTTTTGTTATTTGACAAAAGAAAAATTGTAACTTTGTTTACAAATGTTAGGAATGATCTAACTCTATTTAGAAATATTAGACTAATTTAGCTAGAAATCGATTGAGGTCAATTATATTTTGATGCAAAAAAAAAAAAAAAATTAAAACTACCACGGTATTGTTAATTTCTAACATACAGGGGTATTATGTAAATTGCGAAAAAATATAAAATGTGAGACCTTTCAGGAGAAATTATCATAATAACGCTATAATCGAAGACTTATCCAATAATTTTTATATTTCTATTTAATTAAGACATGAGATTAAAACTTACAATTCTAAGAATAAATAAGCTTTCCACGTTCAACTAATAAGCACACTATATTTTGTGTTTTAAATATAAAAAAGACATAATAAGAAATGAACACTCTTATATTATCTAACAATAGATATACAAATATTCGTTAATACATGAAAACTCTTTCCCCCCTCATATTTCAGGACATAATAAGTAATATTTCACTTTGTTTGAATGTCCCTATTTACCCAACAACAAAATGGTTGATGCATTTCGATATAAAGATCATACAATCATTTCATAACTTTAGTTCAATAAATGATTTAATAAAAATCATTATTAATCAAGAATTTTCTTCCAATAACCTTATATTACTACAAATTATGGATCTATAGGCATCAATAACTTTGACATCAACGAAAACACACCCTCCTCTATCAAACTTCAAAGAATGAATTATATTTATGATACAGCGTAGCATTGCTTCGATAACTTAAAATAAGTTAAAATATGAAAAAGACACAAATAACCAAGAGATTTTAAATATATTTGATAGCAGATAAAAACTAAGAGCATTCAAATTCCTTTAGATGATCTAATTAATAAACAAAACTAATTTAGAGTGTGCATTTTTATTTTTATATAACTATGTTTCAGGCAGAGATCAATGCAATAGAAATTTCTTTTAATAACTGAAATATAGATTAATATATGATAAATAATAAAGAAAAATATTATATTTTGTATATATAGTAATGTACAAATGAAGAAAGCAATGTCATACAGAATTAAATGAAATGAAAATTGTAAATATCATAAAAATTAGTTTAATAACTGAAATAAATATTACTATACTAATAAAAAAATTATACAAATAAATAAATTTTAGATAGAGATTTATCAAATGTAATAAAAATTATGTAGAAAGAAATATGATATGTAATTAAATATCTTGGTGATTTTATTGGAACAAAACTTTCTTTAAGGGGTTTTAAGAGTACTTTAGTCCTTTTACCAATCGAAACATCTGATTAGTGAACCGAACCGATTGTAGGTCCGGTTCATGAGTTTTCCGGTCCGACAGGTCCGGTCCGGTGCGGGTTAAAAGCTTAATAAGTGGACTCCGGACCCATGGCTTAGGGTTTAACTTTAAAGCCAGGAGAGAGAGAGAGAGAGAGAGAGAGAGAGAGAGAGAGAGGTATTCACGGCGGTTCGACGCACCAAAACCCTCTCCACTTCTGAAGAGCTTCTCACCGCCAAATCGTCGATCCTTCCTCTTCTCTTCCTCCGACAACCATGTCGATCGCCGCCCAACTCCAGGCTATACGCTCCGTCCTTAGAGGGACTTCGGAGGCTCAGATTCGCCCCTCCGTTCTTTTCGATTCCAGAGCGGCTTCCGACATCGATCTCAAAACAATTTTCCCCATAGCGCTGTCAGGTACAATCGCTTCCCCACCCCGCTTCTTGATTTTGCGTTCCCTGTTGATTTCTCATGGTTAGGGGTTTGGATTTTAGGGTTGGAGGTCCTTATCGAGTTGGATACTCGATTCAGAAGCTACAAAGACTCTCTTTTTAGCCAGACTAGTCTCGAGTTGAATAGGGAGAAGATGGTTCCTAAGGAAGAAGAGAAGGTAAACAGGTCCATATGCTCGTACCTCCGGTTGCTTTCTGGGTACTTGCAGCTCCATGCTGCTCTCAAGACGCTTGAATATCTCATCCGCCGATACCTGTATGGTTTTCTTATATAATTTCCGCATCAAATTCTACTCTTTAGTCGTGTAACTTCAGTTAACTCAGTATGCTTCATTTGTGTAATTGCAGAGTTCATATATACAATATGGACGAACTGATTCTCTGTGCATTACCGTTCCATGACACAGAAACTTTTGTTCGCATTGTCCAATTGCTGGATTTAGGGTTCGGATCAGCTGATTGCTTTTTCTATTGCCTTATCGTTGTTGCTTGCTTCCTCTCGTCCCAATTTAGTTATTTTTTCTGTTCTGAAATTTTGTTCAGAAATAGCAAGTGGATATTTCTCGAAGGTGTCAAGGCTTCAGGTGCACCTCCACCAAGGCAAGTCGTTGTGCAACAGTGTGTTCGTGATAAAGGGCTTTTGGAGACTTTGTGCAACTATGTTCGTAACTTCAATATCTTTCCCATCCCTTTCACTGCATATCTTTTACACAGTGCATCTTTGTTTTAGATTTTCTACTGTTCCTCCTACTTTTGCAGGCATCTCCAACAAAAGAGTTTCAACATTCGAGACCTGTTATTTGCTTTTGTACTGCAGTTGCTGTGGAAGCTTTGGGTGCTATCCCTAAGCTGGACACTGATACTGTACAGAGGGTCTTGGGATTTGTATTTAATGGGCTTAACCCTGCTATGAGTGGAAATCGGGATCACAAGGTAAGTTTTGAACAGAAAATTGTTTATGGTTTTACCTTTTTCCATTCCTTGGTCCTGCATGTCACAGATGATTCAATTGGCATTTCTATTCACAACTTAGAAGTGGCCGTTGTTGGCATTAGCGTCCATGCCTAATATGTTTTCCAAGTATCACTCCAGAATTCACTGAAGATTGTGTTTTTTTTACATTCATTGTGATTTTCGGGTTGAAGAATTGGTGAGAAGTCCAAGGACAAATTGGACTTCACATGTATGACTCTGATTCATGAATTAGATGAACATGTAAATGAATTTGAAATAACACATAAAGCAATTAGATTTCAAATGTAACGATAAATATCTAGCCAGCAGTTTTGCTAAGTGCAACGTTGTGACTCGTTTTCTCTTTTGTTAGAGTTAATCCTGTAATTGAAGTCGATACTATACCACTGTATAAAATTTTGTTACTTTTCAGGGATTCTTTAAATCAAAACTATTTTGAGTTGTATTTGCAGTAAGAGGTTTTCTCTTAGGTGTTGGTATAAGAGAGTTAATGATCATTAAGATCTGATTTAAAGAGTTCTACAAGTTAGTTATCATGGGTTCTTGTGGGATCATAGTTTTTTTCGCACAAAAGAAGAAGAGTGAAAGTAATCTTCTCAAAAGTTAATGTCTGAAAAGGTTCAGCTGCTGTATATGTAAGAAAATTGTGCGTACTGGAAATTTTTTTTCTTGTAATTGGTAATAGATGAATCAATGACTATGTGTTGGTTTATAGCCATATCTTTCTCACCTCTTTCTTTCTTCTTTTTATCCAATTAATTCTTTTTTAAAATTATCTACTGTTCATTCTCTGATCTATAGTTTTGTAATTGATTATTTTTCATCTTGTTACTTCATTATAATTAGTAAATTGATAGGTTTTCTGTTAACCATTATTAAAGTTTGCTGTTCTCCATGAGATCAACCCTTTATCAAAAGAAATTGTGTAAATTGTACTTAGTTTGTGGTATTTCTTCAAATGCACTCACTCTATTTTATTAGTATTAGAGCGAGTTGCCTATTGGTGATATTCAACTGATACTGTTATGAAGACCAATTATTAGAGATCCAACGACTTTAAATGGTGGTACTATTCCATGAATAATCTGTAGGATTGCTAAGTGCTCCCAGATGGCATGCATTCAAGGGTATTGCAGTTCTAGATCATGCATAGCATACTGTGATGAAGTGATGAGTCACAGGGGCTCTAGTTGAAGATTTTAAGAGTATTGTCAAAAACCTGCATCCTTTTTGATGAATATGATGATAACTGTGGAAGAGATTCCGCTTCTAAAATTAGAGAAGAACAGCAGAATTATATTGTTAAGAAGTCTTTAAACAAAGTGTTCATACATCATCATGGATGACTTGACTATTGATGATGGAAGAAGTTGTACAATAAAGATATTGCAAATGAATTTTCTAAGAACAATCGACAAGATGTAGAACAAGATGTTCAATCTATCATCAAGTTGCTACAGTTCGTTTTCATGGGTTTCCCTAAACTTTACAACAAAAGATAGATGTATAGTTGTTGGTGATTCTTGTAATAATTGAATATAGAAACTGATTGGTCCAGAAAAAGTTCAACTATTCTATTATTCTTTTCTAATTTTTAATGTATATTTATTAAAATTGCAGTCTATTTGGTTGATTTATTGATCTGACATTTACTCATTCACCTGAAGCTCAATTGGATTGGTCATCATTATGGATCTGCTGAACCTGGTATCAAGCGTAGTTCAATATGGTTGATTCATGGAGTACTCTCAAATTGGATATAAGCGCCATATGAGTGGTCTTTGAGTACTAAATGACCTGAAGTTGGTTACTTAAGAAAAAAAGTGTGACTTCATCATTTCTAACCAAGCAAATGTGCGCTTAACCAGTTCTCTAATTTTTTGTATTGGATCACAGCCTTATTTTAATCTTCCTCTTGCCGATACTCTATCCTTATTAGGTCTTATAGTCAAGAACTTGGACAAATGATTTAATGCTTTTTATGTCAGCTAATAACGATGCATATCATCTGATCATATGTTCATCTGTTTATTTTCATTGAGCCAGTAAAAACAGAACCTGCTTAATGCCTGTTTAGGATTCCCTATTATTCTACATGAGAGACTTTTTGAAGGACCAGCTAGTTCACAAGTGTTCGTCTGTTAATCTTCCAAGATAGATTCGACCAACATTTGATATCCCTAGTTTTCTATTGGGGCATTCAGGAATAATGAAATATCTAATTTTCATGCAACTGGAAGCAATATATAGATAATTCTCTGGTGGTTTCTTTCTTCCATACAAATATTGATACTTATCAGATTCACTTCTGTGCTTGTCTTAAGAGTTGGCACTTGTCTTGCTGTAAAGTGCTCTCAATTCATTGACCTTGTTGTAACAATTTTTTTATGTTTTAATATTTTCTTCTTTTATTTTAGTACATCTGGAATTATTTTTTTTTTCCTTCTGTGTGATTCAGATATTTATTGTTGTATTTGGGTCATGTGTGAACTTCATCTTTGACCAAGTAGTATTATGCTTTTGCAGGCTGCTGCTCTAATGGTAGTTGGTTTGCTAGCTACTAGAGCAACATTATCCTCTAAGCTTATCCAGAGTTTGATATTCTTCATTGCAAGGATGGCTCAACATGATGCAAATCAGTCAGTGGACTTGCCATGGCTTCGTGTGATAATAATGGCTTTAGTTACTCTCGTGCAGGTAAACATCCTGATATGTCATGATCATTAGTTTGGCTTACATTTTACTTGCAGGAGCTTTATCATGCAACAATTGATGAACATGATAAAAATATTATCCAACAATTAGAAAGGAGTGAATATATTTTACGAAGAGTAAGATATCTATTTGAATATTTTTTATTCCTTTGAAAATGTGGTCAAATATAAAAACCTTCATTCCACCTATAAAAAAGAAGTTGGAGAGCTTCTCCTTTTGCTCTTTCTTCTGTGAAAAGTAACTAGGCTTAAGCCACTTCATATCATGCTTGTGAATTCTTTAGATACTTCAATTTTGATATCTAGTCAAATTCAATAAGTTACAATGACCAAGTTACATCTGGGCTATTCTCTATACTAGTCGCTGTGGTCCATTATTCTTGTCAATAGTTAAAAAACGTTACAACTTGCAAATACCACAAACTAAGGTTATTATCATTGTCTTTTTGGTGTTTGTTGTGATCATGTTCACAACAGCAACTTTGCTGGACCAAAATGCATCTAGGCTTATTTTTATGTTATTCTGCAGTTGGGACAGTCCATGGTCCGCAGTTAGGGTTGCATAATTATGAATTTATGATGATTTATGGTATCTGATTCATGAGGTAAGTTCTCTATTTATGTTCATATCTTTGTATGTACAACTCTAGGACACTTTATAACAAGGATTGAAATTTCATACCATATGGGAGTTTCGAGATTTGTTCGGTACGGTATGACAATGTATACCGAGGTGAGGTGTGGTGACATCGCAGATAAAAAAAAATTGTGATGTCACCTTAGGCGACGTCATCGAGGTGACGTCACAGATAAAAAAAAATTGCGATGTCACCTCAGGTGACGTCATAGATAAAAAAAATTGTGAGCCTTGGGCAACGTTGCCTCTCTTCTCGGGCGATGTCGCCAAGACGACGTCGCAGATAAAAAAAAAACGCTCAAGAGAAGAAAAAGTCGCCCAAGAAAAAAAAATCTTCACCTCTCTCAGCCCCGCGACGCCGATGCCCCTTCTCCTGCGCGCGGATGAGAAGTCGCCGACAAGGAGGGTTGCAATCACCGTTGACGATAATGGGCTCAATCGATGGTACCGCTCGGTACCGAGCAGTCCGTGTATTGATCTGCTGACGGACCGGTACGTACCGCCCGGTACGGGTGGTATCATTCGGTATTGCAAACTTTGCTTTATAAAACCATGGTTTAATGTTTTGCTTGGATGGGTATGTACAGGTTGGTATTTTCCGGTCCTGGCATAAACTTGGACATGGATCATCCATTTCTGGATGGTCCTGTCTGGTCCATTATATTATTTAATTAACCAGACTCTTTAAGAATGATGTGAGTCCTTAATCTCGTCTTTCGTAGTTCATGTGGGACCCTTCAGTATGAGATACTGGCATATAATTTGTTGGTGAACCAGTGCGAGCCAGACGTGTACCAGGTCCACCCCACCCATGGACTGGTACAGGTTATTCTGAACTTCAAACCTTGTACAAAATTATGTTTTACTAAGTCCACAGGATTTGCTTAATTGGTTTTTCAATATTTTGTAAAAGAATTTGTTTTTGGAGGTATATAATTTATGTTGTGACATGTAATTTGGAAATGCTAACAACCATATTCATTTTTTAGTGGATGCTGTGTTGAAACACAAAATTATAAATTTTCTAAACTTGGATCTGTCCTTAAAAGACTATAGACTTTGGAGCTTGTCTTATATTGTGGAGGAATTTGAGCACTTAAACACTGTGGGAATTCGATCTTTAAGTGGAAGCTTTTGAAGGCCTACTGATAATAGTTATTCTAAAAACTTGTTGGCCCCAAGGTTTGCAATAGTGGGTAGATCAATAATCAATTTGACTCAAACGTAATTTATGTTGTTGATTATTGTAACTTGATGATCATGTCTGTTGATAAATAATAGTGAAAACCGAAAAGGCCCCATCTCACATGCTTTGAGTTTGTGTTCTATAATTTTCAATATATGTGTTGTCACATGTTGATTCTGGAGTGTATCTCGGCCATGGTAATCTGTGTTGTTTCTGATACTCTGATGTGTTAAGCAAATAACTGTCATAGTGTCCTTAGGTGATCACAAATATGACTAATTGAATTTTAACTCGAAAATATGGCTCATTCTACTCTTAAGATCTATGAATTAGTTACTTTAGTGTTGATTACTGTTCTATTTCTTTGCTTTGTTTTGTGTTGTACAATGTTAGCATCATATTGTTCTTCATTCTCATGTTTTGTACTTGTACTGCAGTTTACTTTATCTCATGCTTGATGCTTAAAACTAATGCGTTTGCTTGGATTTATTTCATTCAGTCACAGTCCAAACAGATGCTACCAAAGAAGACTGTGTTGATTTTACGGGAAATAAGGTATTAAAGGATTTTTTTTCTATAAGCCTTTTCTTTATCTCATGCATGACTTGTTTCTCTTACGAGTACAGTCACTAGAAGAATGCTTTCAAATTTTTTACTCCTTTATGCTGATTCTTTACTGATTGATTGTTGTTCTTTGAAGGGACTTTCCTGGAGTACTTTCTGGCTTGTATAATGAGTTCAATATTTGGAGTTTTTTTCACCTTTACATGGAGTCATTGGTTGAGCACAGGTGCATGCACATATATATATATATATATATATATAACACATTTAGTTTACTTGATTCTTCTTTATGATTATAAGTCTAGAAAATTGTTTTTCTGGTTTTCTCCAGTAGGTCCGAGGATTCCTTGCTTGATACTCTGCTTGTTATGATTGAGGCTCTTCCATCAAAGGATCTTGTTGAAATTATTGTGTCTAAGGTGCTAGCAAGTTGCATGAAGTTGTCACAAAGGATGGATACCTCAGATCCACATGAAGCAGGTATGAATTTTTTTGTAAGTTGTGGATGTTTTTGGATAGGAAGCAGGCAATTGGAGCACATAATTTGTATGAGCTCATAGATGAGCCATATTAGATTCCATGACATTCTGGCTATTTTGAGTTGATCACATTCAGAATATTTAGGTCATTTTGCTTGGCAACATGTGTTTTTGTTAATGCTGTAGACCTGTTTGTGCTAATTTTGCCTTTGCCTCAGGTAACTGGGGCAAGAAAATTCTTAATGTGCTCAACAAGCATTATCCATGTGAATTGCGCGGAGCAATTCGGAAATTTCTCGAGGTCTGTGGATTTGTCTTATGGGATGCATTTGTTTTTTCTGCTTCATCCACTGGTTTCTTCTCCCAGTGGTATAAGATTTCTTTATTAATTTTTTCAGAACTCTAGAATGAACCTAAAGGATGAAGAAAACATTGTGCAAAGGTTCTGTCTGATGTTTGATGGAGCATTGGACATGCCATCAGAGATCTCTGATTCAAAATTATGGTTTTCTCTGGAACATCCCAAGGTATAATATTATGTGATACCAGTAATATGCATCTGTTCATTTAAGTTTTCAGCTGTAGTTGTTTGTTATTGCTTCAAGTCTGAGATTTTGTGTTTTACTAAGTCTTACTTTTGTTTTGTGGACTGATGGTATCTTATTCTAGAGTTTATTGAGGATGCTTAACCATTTGTACGCTGTCCAGGCTGTGGTTCGTCAAGCCACTTTGTCAAATATAGCTGCATCTGGAATTCTGAAAACTATAGCTGCTGATCCTAAGGTGGTTTCCCTTGGTTGTAGTGATACCAAACATTTGCTTTTGCGATCACTTATTTGTTTTTAAAATTTTCTAGGCATTATTTTAGTTCCACTGAATCAGCTTGGCAGGGTCTTTATCCAGTTCTTTTTACTTTTTTTCAACCATACTGCAGAAACTTGTGAATGTACAAGATGCAATCGTGCGTGCGCTACATGATGAAGATTTAAGTGTTGTAAGAGCAGCTTTGTCTATAGATGGACTGGCCAGAATTGCAAGTCTGCCTTGTCTCCTCAAAGCTTATGATCATGTACTTTCCAGATGCACCAGCATATTCAATAAAAGTGAGTACATTTTGTTGTGGATCACAGTCTTTCATGCAAGGAATTGTATCTTGTATAGTATTTCTGATTATGAAAGTTTTCTTGATTTTTTTAAAAACATTTATAGTGTGAGCTAATTTTTAAAATTGTAAAAAGACTTTTGAATTCTCAAACTACAAATCCTGATGCCTTCTGTAACCATCCTAAATTCTACACGAATTACATGACATTAATAAATTAATACGACTAATAGAAGTGCACCATGATACCCTAGAATCAATCACAATAAAATGATGCCACACATACCAAGAAATTTAGTAAAATGACAAATGATCTGGAATCTAGTCTTATGCAAGTCTAGACTGGAAGTGCTGTTTTGGACCGAACATTCCCTGCACTGTTTTGCATATATTAATTTACTTGGCTATATTGAGTTATAATGACATTTCCTAGTTGCTTTTGTTCTTAGATGCAGTATTCTCTTTGCTATGGGCAGTTTTGTTAGCTATAGAACTTTATGTTTTGCAATCCATGACATAGTTCTCTTTCTTTGCCTGTTTAATATCTTGTTGCATTGTGCTTCTAGTTATTCACTTCCTAAAATGCATTTCATTTTATTTCTCTGCAGATATATCCCAAACATCTCTAGCTTGTGATATTGCTGTGTCATGTCTTGAACGCATGGTTCTGGAGTTTCAGTCGCAACACTTGGATTACTCTATAGAAGTTGCTAAAATGATTTTCCCTTTGCTCCTTGTTCTTCCAAAGGTTTTTTCACTGTGTAAAATTTTCTCATTGTATTTACTTGTTGTTTGTCAATTTTCTTTTGAAATATGCAGGTTGATTTCGTTCTCTTGTACTCTGCAGACATGGAGGGTCAACTTGAAAGCTTTGGAACTAGTTGATAAAGTAAAATGGCCATTTTATGCTGAAATTTCTACTGCACACAATTCAGTAAAATTTGATCAAATGAAGGTATTAAAAATGCATTAGGCTGACATGTTTTGTTTCTTTGTTATTTGATAATTACACTTTGTACTTCATCAGGTAATGATATGCAAGGGTATCTTGTTTCATGCATGTGTTCAGTATTTGCTTCTGTACTGTATCACAATTAAAACATTGTTTAATTGAAAATGTTGATAATGTGAACGTGTGATTAGTAAAGTTCTGGATAGAACAAAAAAAGGTTACATATAGCTGGCTAAATATGTCAGACCTGATTATTCCTTATTGTTTTTTGAGTAATGACATGACAGTAAAGAATCAAATTTACTATCACAGAAAAAGAGAGATGTCTTAGAAAAAGTTCAAAAAAATTGGAGCAGAATTGAAGGACAGATCAGTCTAGCAGCCCATGGCTTCTAATTTGCCAAAAGTTGGTTTCTTTCAGTTGCACAACAGCTTTATTAAGTGATGTAATAATAAATTAGTAATTGTTTCTTCTTGATGGAAAATGGACTAATTTGCTGGTTACTTAATAAATTAGGTTATACTGATATCCCTTTGTTGAAATTCAAATGCTAGAAAGTTAATAATAGGAACATCAGATGTTCACCACCGTTATTGAAGCTAATCTAAATGGTATTATGCATTAGTGTAATGGTAAATGAATATGTGAAGTGTCTCCTGCACAAATGTAGGTTTATAACTAACTTATTCATGCACATCAAATAGTGGAAAGTGTTGTATATTTTTGTAATTTCTATTCATTTAGTCAAAAGATTACCTGTCTTATATTTTTGATATGATTAATGGTATGTATGTTGTACCATTTTTTAACTTGAGCAATACTTCGATATCATCTATGATTGTACTATGATTGTCATGATCCACATGGGAAGGGTCAACTAGATTAGCTTTAAGATTAAGTAGACTTTTTTTATTTGTTCTTGGATATTAAAGCATTTTTCCTAGAGCTTTGAAGAAGGAAACAAATAATAGTTTACTGAAGTGGGAGGTGATAATTGTTGGTAATTGTTTTTTTTGACATTAATTACCTAGTTTTGCTTAATAAAAGACATTTTATAATCATTAACAGAAGGTGTTCTTCATGCAATGAATGAGGTTGGGTCTTTGCTGCCTGGCATTGTGCTGCCAAATACAGAAGTAACACCTCATACTGGTTATGCTTGCATGCATCTGACCTTTTCAATGCCTCACTAAAGAAGGAGCCTCATTTAATAGGATTTCCTACTTGTTTTGTTGAATAAGCAGGACTCTGACATGCATTTTCTGAGCAACATCGAGGGCCTTGAGGTGCCTCATAATTATTTTTGTGTTACTTATGTTTGTTATAGTGTTTTTCCCAATTTTGTGATTTTGTTGGCTTATGCTATTTTTTTTTCATAGTTCTCTGAAGACATAAGTCTTAAAAATTGGAAGGTTTCTTATAAATCCATGCTGCAATTTAAATTGGTCCTCACTACAATTTGCAATGGACTGAGTCAAGAAAAAGTTTGGTGTTTCTCTTACGTATTTACATTGATTCTGGCCAAGTTATGGTGCATACATGTAGGATGAAGTCCCATCATTCATGTGTTCTGGCTATGGGATTGTTCCAATTAATTAATAAATGGTTGATCTAGATATCTGAAGAAAGATTAGACATTAAACGAAGGCTAGGACAACTATTGTTGATTCCAACTTGAATATTTCAAACTTAGAAAATGGTATAGGGCACTCAGATAGATTGCTAAGGAGTGCAAAGTAAAAATTATTTTTATGCTTCAAAATTCAAATTGTATAACAATGTGTGTTTCTTGAAGTGATTATTGATGCACTTATCCAATATCTGTTAGGTTGAATTGAGAACTCTACCAGTTGGCTTTTATGATTAGCTGCATCGTATTGACGATGATGCAAGGTAGTTCAGGAACATCTTGAAATGTGATGGCATCTAGTTATATACTTATGTTGCCTAAACTAGAAAGTAATGACTAAATAAGCATGAACCATACTTGGGTGTGATTTTGTGCGTTTCTTATAAATTCTTACTTATAGTATTCTCACACTAGCATAGGTTTCCTAATTTGGGGGCACATGAAATTGATGCAGAATTCTCATTTTGATCATGCCGCTTCTATTAATTCGAGAACTATTAAAGCTTTGGCTGAAACATTTGTTGCAAACCCTCAAGAGAATATTCAGTGGTTGATTGAGTGCAGCAGCTACAGTAAACTGTCTAAGACTTTGTTTTTCTTCATCATATTCCAGGCACTGATAATCATAAATGCAGGTATCTATGTTCAATATTTGCTGCAATTTTTTTAATTTTAGTAAATAATTATCTTTTCAAGTTTTATCTTCCCTTTTATACCTGTAACAGTCTGATGTTTGGAAGGAATCTATATCCTTCTAGAAATAATAATGAAATTGCAGAAGATTTACTGACCTCTATTTATTTGTCATTATAGAAAGTACCATATTTTCATATATGCTAGCACTGTTCAGTATTATATTTATAAGCACTTCATGGTTGTTATCCTTGTCCTTATACTGAATCATGATCATGTATCTTGTTTGTAGCTTTTGAGTACCTATACTAGGACTTCTGTACTTGTTTCTTTGTGCATGAAATATGCAAATTAATATAAAAAGGTAGATCAGCAGATATATAAACATAAATATTTGATTAACTAATTAAAAAATTAAAGTAATTTTTAAGTAGTTGATTAGCTTGAGATGTAATGTGTCTAGTCTAAATGTAAAAATGACCAGACCAATGTTAATGACCCATTGGATATTAGTTAAGATATTTATGTTTGTAAAAAAAAAAAAATGAAATTGACAAACAAGTCTACACATTGTTCATAGGATTTAGATGCAAGCTTAGACCATGCAGACTGGGTCTAGTTTGTTTCTTTGCGGTTTCGATCATTAGGTCTTGAGTCACATAAACAACCTTTTTGCTTGCATAGGGAAGACTATACATTGGCACTTTCCAATCTTAATCAATGGTGGGAGCTTTGCACACTTGGCCAACCTTTTTTCGCTTTTAACCAAATACTTTAAAAAATATTGTGAGCAGCAAGCATAATTTATTTCTGAAATTTGGAAAACAAATTTGTTTACTAAAATTTATGATGAACTAGACTTAATGTTTCCTAACTTTGTTCATGAAAAAGATAAAAAGGAACGGGTATTACGAGGCTATATGCTAATAGTAAAAACTGAGGATTTGTGTATCCAGGGTTGGTAATTGCAGACCATCATAATTTCAAATGACTTAGTGGTTATTGCAAATGAAGCTCTTTGTTCAAATAATAAAAACAGTGGTTGTAACTATTCCACCTTAACTAACAAAAGGAAGACATGAGTGAAAATATTTAAAACAATCAAGTAAGGGGGAACTAATTTGTAAGCACGCTTTATAGACCTGGGATGACGCTTTATGCACCCGGGATGACTGTTATTTGGCTGTATGAATCGACAATCAAAATATTACAAAAATTAGAGAACTTGTATACTAAATGCTTGTATATATATTAGAGGGTTTATAAACTTCTAATTAGTAAAATAATATACTCTAAATCACCAAAAGAATAGCATGATTATTATTGATATGATAAAAAGTTGTTTAAGAAGTTACAGCAGGACTCGAGTGTGAACAACAAAAAGCAATGTACTAATATCTAAATTTATGAAGAATAGAAAATGTTTTATATATGTTGAGAGCAAGGTCTGCAATATCGACCTGTACCGCCCGGTACGGGTGGTATGTACCAGTCCGACAAGATAGCGGTACGTGGACCGCCCGCTACCGGTCGGTATGTTTTTTTATTTTTATTTTTTTAAATAAAAATTATTTTTAATAAAAATGATTTTTTAATAAAAAAATATTTTTTTGGTTTTTTTAAGGCTCGGGTGACGTCGCCGAGGCTCGGGCGACGTCTCCGAGGCCTTAGGTGACGTCACCGAGGCTCGAGCGATGTTGCCGAAGCCTCGGCGATGTCGTTTTTCCATTTTTAATAGATTTTTTTACTTTTCGGGTGACGTTGCCCGAGATGGGAGGCGACATCTCCCGAGGCGACGTTGCTCGTTGACATCTTGGGCGACGTTGCCGAGGGAAAAAAAAATATCTATTTATATATATATAATATTTATAATTATAAATATATATACCGAACGGTATGTCGAAACATACCGTTCGGTACCGAGTACCGTACCGTACCAGAGAAGTGTCGAAACTCCGGTACGGTACGGTATTGCATACCTTGGTTGAGAGTAGGGATTAAGCTATAAATTACTTTGTTTGACCTACCAAAAGTAATATATAATTTAGTTCAACGATGTTACTATAAGAATATATTAGAAATTCTGGACATGTTCTAACACTAAAAATGAGGGACTGATCTGTAAAAAGAGAAAAATATTGTACTAAAAAAATGTGTTTGACTCCAAGAGGCTTTTAAGGATGCTTGTAATTCTAAGACTTGCTTGTTAATTATAAAAAATGGACTGATCTATAAAATGATAAATGTTTACTGACCACAACCATTTGTGCTTCTTAGATAAATGTCATTCCTTCAGTAATTTTCTCCAGCACCTTAGTTGATCTTGTTGACATGACAAATCTACATGTTCACACCTTAAAGAAACTTAAGAAAGATCACGAGTAGTTACAGAACTGTATTAAATGATTCAGCTTTGCACAAATTTTGTTAAATTTGGGCTTAACAAGACTCAAAGCAATAGTCATGTGCTATTTATGGTAATAGGTATTGAATTTGCTGACTGAATAACCACTGTTCACTGATTGTCATTACTATAAATTTAAGAGCTTACTAGCAGCACAATGTTTTCTTTTGATAGTTCGTGATTAACAATTTGCCTTGGGTATGCTCCATACCTAGAGTTTGGCAGCCCACTGAAGATATATCAGGCTTGCTTTTTAGCTTTCAAGAATCAGTGGCGTGAAATGGAGCTGCAAGGATGTTTGGTTCCTGCCGAAGAGGTATGCCTTTTGAGTGTTTTTTATTTATTTTTTCCTCAGCTACTTTTATTTTGAGATTGTTTCTTCATAATCCAGTTTTATCTGTTGCAGTTCAATGTGGACAAATTTGGCAAATCTTGCTTGGAATTAGTTAAGCAGCTGTCTAGTGCTGATGTTGAAGCACTCAATTGTAATCTTCTAATTTGTGTTTTCTGGACAATACTGAAATCATACAATGAAGCAGCTAAGCATAATAAATTGGTTAGTGACTTATGCAAACAACTTTGTTTTATAGTTCAGTATAAAGCAAACTTAAGTTGTGGTCAGTTTATGTTTTAAAGTTTGTTTTTCTTGATCATGTACAAACCCTTAATACATAATAATTTCTTTCAATACAGGAAGATTTTGCTGAGAATTTTAATATTCTTGATGAGCTGTATCTCTTCTTTACTACATCACCTTCCAGGAAACTCTTCAGGAGTCATATTCAATTTCTGGTGATGAATTGCTGCAGATCTCCTTTTGAGTTTCTATCGAAATATTTCACGGAAGAAGGTTTCTGATGCTAATCTTCTCTTTATTTAGTCAGTTGGTAATTGTGCAATGAATGGATGGAGCTAACATGCTATCTTGATAAATTTTTTTAACTGTTCTTTGCTAGCCTGATGTCAAATAGTCCATTGTGCCACCACCAACTAAAAGAAAAAGAATGGTGCTAATGTTCAAAATCATTCCCTTTTGCTAATTTTTTTTCTCCTCTTTTGGTATCAGTTCACTTTGTTGGATTCAGCTAATCTTTTATCTTGCTTTACATTTCTACTGATAAGACAGATTATTGCTAATGAAATGAAAAGCTTTCAATAGCTTGATATACTCTGAATGATTCTGGAACCAGTGGAATATATCCGTTGAAGGCTCTTTTATGTGCCAACTTGTATAACATAGTCACATACAACTTTTGATGATGTTGACACCTGAAAAACATTAGACAAGCTTGTGTGCTCATGAGCTCACCAATAGATTTCTTCTGGGTTGGGTTCCCTAATAGATTTCTTCTGCATTGAGTTCCCTAATAGATTTCTTCTGAGTTGGGTTCACCAGTAGATATCTTCTGAGTTGAGTTCACTAATAAATTTCTTCTGCACATGATATGGCATTGTACAGGCTTACTTGATAAATTACGGGTAAAAATAGATTGGATAATGGAAAATAATATCCAGTCCACTTTTAATAGCAAAGTTGAATGCAAGTTTTAGATGGATGCTAAAATCTGCTTTCATATTTGTTAGAAAAGACACAAATATTAAACAGTTCTACAACAGAGACAAATTTGAGTTTTTTTAGACCCATATGGATGTAAATTTTGTAAGAGTCTCAGATAACATTAAACAAATATTTACCAACCTAATTTAAGTGTATCAATGATGTGTTCTTAGATAAGAACAACTTGGGAAGCAGATGTGGAAAACAAAAGAAGCATAAGAAGAAAATGTAGTTCTCATTAAAATTCAATTAATAAACTATTATCTTTAGTCAGTATGGCTAAATATATCATTTTAATGAGTCAGTTTCTGTATTTCTTGGGTCAATTTTTACAATGTACTCTTTTAATTGTTTTGTGCCCACAATTAAGATGCAAAATTTATGCTTCTTAAGACTGAGCATGCTTTATGGATCAACATCCAAAATTTTGGAATAACATAACGTAAATTTGTGTCCTAGGTAAAACTGTTGAAATGGAAATTGGATTTTACTCCAAATTGTAAAATGATGAAGCATGAAATAGTTACACTCTGATATGTTGAAGGTAGCATCTACTCTAAAGTATATGGAATTCATTTTTAACTTATCCTAGAAAAGGCTTTGTGATACATCACTAGTGGGGTTGACTCAGGTCAAGTTATTTATAAAATGTGGAGAACCTCAAAGAAGAACATGTTTCTCTCTTAGAAATATATAAAAGGATAATAAAGGATTGCCTGCTAGCTCTTGTGTGAGCCCCTGTTGAAACCAACAGGTAGGAAAGATCCTCACATGCATATATTGATTTATGGTTGTTATTTTTGTTGGACCATGATTTAAAATATGTCATTCTTTAGCCAATTGCAATTTTAAATGATATGGTATCTCAAGTTAAAAGAGTGATTTATGCTGCAATCAGGCTTCATAGTTACATTTTACATAGAGGAGTAGGGGAAGGGTGAAGAATTTTATGTCGCAAGAGTTATATTCTATGAAGTAATGGTGTGTTTGAAAAATGTATAGTTTTGAAGTCTCAATTTTGATGTGTAACTCAATGTCTGAACTATGTTTTTGACTACTGTTAATTATGAACATCTAATATTATTTCAACTTTGAAGTATGCCTTTCGAGTAGGTTTTCAAGTTAGGCTAAAAATAATGTCACAAAATGTTCTTCATAGATAAGGAATTATCTTTTATGTTGACTGCTAAGAGGAGATATGAAAAACATAGGCCTTTTGTGTTGACTGTTCAGCTTATTGCATCGGATTCTTGGTCAATGTTATTGCTATTCTTCCTCTATTTGATCGTAGGCACCAAAACTTGTTAGTTTAGAAAAGAGAGATCATGTTTCTAGCTTATCCATTGGCATGTTGATGCCTGGTGAACATACTGCTCAAAGGATGCTGCTCCTTACTAAACTTAGATTTGAATTGTGCATTACTGTTTGGATATATGACACTGTGGTTCTTTATTTCTTTCTTTGCTTTGTTTGCAAACTCTACTTTGGTGATTCACTTGTATGTTTTCCTTTTTTGTCTCATCATTTCTGTCTCTTCCTTTACAATTTGAACTTTTCTGGGCGTTATTGATGAATATGCTACTGCTTGTAGGCTTTTCTGTCGATGTTCAAGTTCAGAGCCTGGATTTGTGTGGGACTATATGTTCCCTATGTGCACTACCAGAGAGGCGCAATCTGGAAGAAGATAATTATTTGCAGCTTTTGCTTGGATTTCCTTCACTTCTTGTTCCACTTACTAATTGTGATAAGGTTTTGTTGGTGTTCTGAATATGAATTTTAATTTATCTGAAGACTTCTTATTGCTGTACTTTACTTTGTAGGATTGTTATATACTTCTCAGCAGTGCTGGAATATAGCTTTAGTAACTGAAGGTGTGACTCCTCAATTTCTCTTGTAGGATATAAGGTCGTCTGCCATACATTGTATCCAAGAGTTCTACAATCTTTGGTGTACATTTGATGTTTCTCGATTAAAAAATGGTATGTAGGATCTTTTTCACACCTCTTGAGGTTAACATATTCTTAGGTGCTAATTGAACAAAGTGCACTTTATTTGCAGGGAATGATATGATTCTCCCTCAATTCTCATCATCAACTTTTAGAGACTTTCTAGCATTCATTGTGAATGAGAAGACATTGATCTCCTCGGATGTTGATTTTCTTCCTTCATATTTAACATCAATGTTGGGTTCTTCAAGCAATAATCTCTTAGCTCCTGATAATAGTCAAAATAGGTAATACACTATCATCTTTTGTTGCTTTTAGATATTTGGCTGATCTACCATAGTGAGGAAGGACAAAATTTTCAGTCCTGATGGGGATATCATGCTTCCTTGTGTTGTATTTTGCAAGTGTTAATTATTTTATACTATGACCATGTCAGTTGTCCATTATTATTATGTCTAGTATATCGGCTGAGCAGGTGTGATGGTTCGCTATGTACTCACTCACACTATATGGTATATTGTTATTTTTTTGGCTCCTTGCTATTTATTGCAAGCTCTTGAGTTCAAAATATCCCATTTTAATGTTCAATTTTCATTGCCTACTTTTATCAAGGTGAAATTGTTGTTACCTAAGGAAGTGAAACAAGTGCAGTGCACCTAACCAAAAGCAGTTTATGCCTTTATGGATTTTAAATCAGGGGTAATAAAGTATAATATAGGTGTGTTGATATGAATTCATCCGCTTTCTCATCAGATGCTGAAGATCAAATTTCACCAGTAGATTATACATCTATCATCATATATGTATAAGAAAAAGATAGCACCTGCTTTCAGGTGAGTTATTGTATGCATCCTTCACCACACAAGCAAATAAGTTTATTTTATGAGTGAAACTTTTACATGCAAGTTGCATAGAAGTGACCTTACTATGGTGCAAATAATCTCCCTTGGTCATACACATGATAGATGAGTAAATATCATATCTTTAATAGGTACTCTAATAGCCAAGGTTTTAGACATTGGAACAAAACCAGTTCAGAGAGTTTGTTGGACCTGTATGTACCGAGGTATTGAATGGTAGACTTGCCTGTATCACCCACTATTACTAGAAAAATAAAAATCGTGTACTGAATGGTGTGGAGATATATGATCTGCCATTGATGCTTGGTCAGACTGGTGGATGTCAGCCGGTACATGTTGGTTGGACTAATGTTTGGAACAATGCTATTGATAACTTGATACACAAATAATTGAACTTGCACAAACACTAAAAAAAACAAACATATACACAGCGCAAAGGCAACATACTGTCACGGACAAAATTGTAAACGGCTTGTTCGGTGTAATGCTTGTGCTTGTCCGTGTCCCTTTTGGTTGGTTGTCACTTGTAAAGCTTGTAAAGGGCTTGCCAAAGGCAAAATGCCCTATTTGGCCATTGTAGGCTTGTACATAAAGTACGCGTCGAGGGAATACTTGTAATAGAACTCGGTCTGTAGTGGACCAAATCTATACCTTTGTTGTGCGACTGTTCTGAGCTTGTGATATCCATGGTTGGAATTTGCATTGGCTATAATGTGTTTGCTAAAAGAGCGGCTTGCGGATCCCGTGTGAAGCGCTTTCTCTGTCTCCGTCTTCTCTTTCGTTGGTCCTAAGGGATTGTAGGAGATTTCGGGAGGTCGACTTTGCGGTGATACGCATTGGTGCCGTAGACGGCTTAGGCAACACCACTAAGTCCGTGATGGGGTTGGTATCGAGCGGGACAAGCCCACTTAGAAACACTTAGCATGCAAACGTGGGGACCTAGCGAGGCACCATGAGTACAACAAGCTAAGAAGAATTGCGGAGCGCACAAAGGTCGGGATGGTGAGTTCGAGCGGTGGCTCGACGTTAACACCCAACCTTGATAGTGTTTGAGGCAAGTGAGTGCTTGCGCAAAGGATGAAACCGCAAGGTGGAGTGGGTTGTTCAACGATCGAAAGAGTTGTAAACTCAAGGAATTCGATACTCATGCATGGCCTGCACGCGGACGATGGATTGTTCGCGGCCATCCTGGTCGAAAGAAGGTCGGCGCCATGGAGCATCAAACTTTCTCTTCGACATGCGCAGGATGCTTTCGTAAGACGCGGAAGTGTGCAAGAGTTCAAAGATGTTGCTAGACCCAGAGTGGGTGCAAAGCATGTAGTGATTGGTGAAGTGTCACAATCTAGCAAGTGCATTTGCAATGGCGAGTGGGCACGATTTGTTCAACAGAGGCTTAAGTAGTCCAAGGGGATAGTGGTCTCCAAAACTTTCTAAGGAAGGATCGAAGAGAGAAGTTGCTCCAACAGGCGAGATATCCAGGAGGGATAAGTCCCGGTTCTCCATAGGGATAGTCTTGTGCAATGAACCGCACCGATTGAGGAGAACCTCAAGACAAAGCTCGATGGTTCGAGTAAGCGGCGGGGAGTTGTCGCATGATCTCGCAAGAGGTAATGCGTTGGTGGACGATAAGCGAGATCAAGTGGGGAGCAACCAGGCAACATAAAGTGAAGGCACACTTGGAGCCGATAGTAAGATCGGACTCAACAGAGGGTGACTGTGGAATGGTGGGCGCTAGGGCCACCATCAACGCAAAGCAAATCGAGAAGCAAAGCAACTTGGGGTAACTTGGTGAAGTACCCAAGTTTGCATGAAGGAGTTGGTTTAGAAGATGGAATATGGAGCGAAGGCTTGGAGCTTTCCTATGCAGGTCAAGGACATGGACTTTTGCAGGCAGGAATCGGATCATGTCGTTCCATGGGTTTCATATTCGGATGGAGCCGACTCATCTGCATGGTGCCAAAGACAAATGGAGCTTTGAGGCACATGCACCTTATCTCGATGAAGCATTTGGTGGAGATTCTAAGGCGACGCTTGATTTCTTTGAGGCAAAGTTGGTGTCAAAAGGCCTTGACACGGGCAAGAGGATGCAGAGGCGATACTCTTGAAGAATATGCCATAGTGTTGCTATTCAAGTTGCTACGAGGAAAGCGGTGCGCGTGAGATTGTCTTTGGTAGGGGTAGAGTCCGTGATCCGTGCAAATGTGCACCTATTTCAAATAAGTCGGAGACTTCAGAGGAGCTGCTAGGCGATGGATTGTCCTAGTGCTAGGCTTCGTCGAGTGTGACCCGAGAGTGGGTGGACAAAGGTCGATTGCCAAAGAAGCTAACAGAATCAAAGCTGGCGAAGGACCTGCGATGTGTTGGCGGAGTCCACACATGGAGATATCGCAGTTCGAGTTCATACCACAGGGATCAGAATGCAAGTCACCAGGAGGCGACATGATGCAGGGGATCGGGGTGGAATGGTTCGTGGCAAGACGACACACACAGCATGTCCCGTGAGGGACATGGTCATCTGGAAATATGACCGGGAGCGCGACTAGGAGCTCCACATCGGTGAACAACACGACAGCAAGAAGAGCTATGGATTGCGGTGAATGCCATGGTACCGCAGAGGCGGGTCTTAAAATGCGTGCACCGAATGTTGCATTGAATGGAAGCCTTGGTCATCACTTATGAGGGTGTGCACTCTCAAGGAAGAAGTTCGGATGCAAGTACCAGAGAGTCCCATGGTGGGGACCTCGATCATGCAGAGGTATGATCGGAGTCAGCGAAGAGTGGAACTACTTGAGCTCAGATTCGCTTAAGGGAGCCCGGCAAGTCGAGGACAAGGCCGAGTAAGCGAACATTGCAGCCAATGAAGCTAAGGAGAAGTAAAGCAAGAAACCTCGCAACATGATGGCGAGAGGCCATAATGGGAGTTGCGATCTGTCTTTCCATCGACCAAGTAGAACTGCTCAGAGAACACAGAGGGTGTTGAAGCAGATGGTCGAAAAGGGCGTGGAAGCAATGCGAGTCCAGAGGGACTCGGCTATCAAGATCGATCATCGGTTAGATTGAAGGTGAACTCGGAGGAGTGTCACAATGCCGCAGAGGCAGATCTACCGAACATGAAGAAGGGATGCATATGCGAGACAACGAATAGTAGTGCCATGGGTTGCAGAAGGTGCCATGGTACTGAGGAAGTGGACTTCCGGGAGTCATCAACCCCTTGCTCTCTTAGAGGGAGAGCACTTGGTCGTGATATGGGTAGTGGAGGAGGAGAATGCTTTGACAAACTCCATGTACCAAGACAAGGTGGCGCGAAGCTTGAGAACCGTAAGACCAAAGTGTCAATGCAGACTTTCCATCAAGATAGCCGTGAGTGAAGGACTTCGGGTCGATGCAAGAGTGCATGACCAAGGATCGAAGCAGGCAGTACGCGGTGCTGTACCTTTGCTACTCAGAGGAGTCGGCGATAGAAAAGATGGAGAAGGCGGTACAATCCCAAAGGCGACCAAATCTTATCGGAGACTTACTCCAAGTTGGAGTGATAACTTCTTGCATTCGAAGTTCAATGGCAATGAGAAGGTGAATCACGATGGCGACTCGAGCGCAAGGATTGCAAACACTTCAAGTGCTTGAAGTGTGAGCTAAGAGCAGTGAAGTCTAGTTTGACGACGAAGTACAACCTCGAGGAGGCGGGCGAAGTCAAGTAACCTTTGCCTTCTCAATTCTCAAGAGAATGGGTGAAACCGAGTACCCTGACTCTCTTAGTTATCCAAACAGGAGCTCTGCATGCATTTGAAGACCCTTCAAGACAACTAAGTGGAAGAAGATTCGATGGGCAAATTTTGCGGAGGAAGGACTCGAAAATTTCAAAGGTTGAGGCGATGCTCGTTAAAGCTCCAACAAGCATCTATCCATTCAAGAGACAAGAAGAATTTCAAGATCGGGCGATATCAATGATGGTCTTTTACCTTCATCGATGAATCCGCAAGAGACAAAGAAGGATCAAGACAACTCGCCAACCCCACACCAAAGTCGAGTCATTGGCGAGTTGAAGCGGCATGGCGGATTAAAGTTCGACGACTCAACAACAACAATCGGAGAACAAATGGGAGCCAAGAGGCGATCGCGGGAGCGTAAGATCGAAGATCCAACAAAGAAAAGAAGTTGCGGCCAAGAAAGGTTTGACGAGGACGTCGAAAGAATAAGTGGGGAGAATGTCACGGACAAAATTGTAAACGGCTTGTTTGTAATGCTTGTGCTTGTCCGTGTCCCTTTTGGTTGGTTGTCACTTGTAAAGCTTGTAAAGGGCTTGCCAAAGGCAAAATGCCCTATTTGAGTGAGTTTGACAACCATTGTAGGCTTGTACATAAAGTACGCGTCGAGGGAATACTTGTAATAGAACTCGGTCTGTAGTGGACCAAATCTATACCTTTGTTGTGCAACTGTTCTGAGCTTGTGATATCCATGGTTGGAATTTGCATTGGCTATAATGTGTTTGCTAAAAGAGCGGCTTGCGGATCCCGTGTGAAGCGCTTTCTCTGTCCCGTCTTCTTTTTCGTTGGTCCTAAGGGATTGTAGGAGATTTCGGGGAGGCTGACCTTTGCGGTGATACGCATTGGTGCCGCACGGCTTAGGCAACACCAGCTAAGTTCGTGACAATACGGGCAGTTATGTAGTAAATTTGTGTAGAAATACAATTTATCACACTTATAGAGCAATTCTAATGAGGATGAAACGATAATTAGATCCTTGATTACATTTCATTTATGCTGCTTTTACCGGTGATGTAGTTTCTTCCCACTTTCTGCAAATCCCTAAATGATGTTGATTTTGATCAAGCTTCGGTGTCCTTTGGATGCCCATTCAGCTATATTTGTAGTGAAAGTTGATGAGTCTATTACATATAGTGTGACTGCAGCAGAATTTCCTGCTGCATGGTTAGTTTTAATTATTGCTTTTGATCTTTAAAATATTGCTCTTCTTTTGTTATATTTTTTTCGGAAACCTTGAGCTTTGGTATATGCTACATGTAAAACTTTCACATCCACCTTTTTGGTACTCATGCTTACAATGTCCATGTTTCTTTCATATATTTCTTTTAAAATATTTGATCTCCAGTTCTATATTTTTATACTTATTATTATTGCTTCCAGATTTGATTCACCTGCAAAGGATGGAATATTGCTATTTATTCTGCATTCTGGACTGAAATGTTCCTTGTATGGGAAGGTTTGTTTTAAGAGATTGCTTGCTAATTTATAGTTTCCCTTGCTATTTTGTATTCAGTAGAGCATGAATATGGTCAAATGTTTTCAAATTTCCATTTTATAGTTGAAGTCACAATGCTTATGACCTTTATGCTATTGATCCAGCTAAAGATCTTATCATTGCTCAGTGGAATGGGAACTTTGTTACTGAATGTAGAAGGAGTTAAATCTTTGCTAATTGAGCTCGTGGAAAGGCGTAATCGATGCAACGGGGAGCTTGATAAAATGCATCAAAAGCTTTCAAAAAATGAAATTCAAGTATTATGCTTGCTTTTGGAGGTATCTAGCTTGACTATATCTAATATCTTTTGTTTCTGTGCAGCGATGCATCTTTTATCTTCTGTTTTGGTATGTGATTTAGCTTTCTAGTCCTATACTAGAATAGAAAGCATCGTCTGGGTGTATTTCTTCCTTTGAACTTGTGTTATATTGTCTAAACTTAACGGACACTAAACCCAGTGAATCTCATGGCTCTTATGTTGCACACTATTCATCCATGAATGACATGAAGAGTTAACTATGATCATTGCCTTTTGCTGATGCTGAGATTTAAGTATGTTGTGGTTGTCAGAGAATAGTTTTCAGTTGTTGGTTGTAAAATCTGTCATTGATGTCACAACACCTCTGTCATTTGTGATTGGTAACCTGCTGCTCCTTGCTTTCCTGGTCCAATCTATTTCTTGCTTCTGCCAGCTCATTCAGTGATGATACAGAGATTGAAGTGTTCTTTGTGGTTTTAATTAGGAGATGGAGGATTTTAAGAGTATATTAAAACAGAAATGTAACAATACTCCTCTTTACTTCTTGCTTAATGGAAAATCTGGCTCAGTCTGTCATTTCACATGTTTTTTGTATTAATTATCATATACTTCTCTTCTTTTTTTCCCCAGATTTGCTTTCCGTTATCAAGCTCTGCTTGTCTTGATGAGGACATTGTAGAATGTGTACTGAGAGTTTTAAGAGTAAGTTGAGACTCTTTTGGTTTTTCCTGTATGTCTTTCTTATTTTGGTTAAATTCTAGTTGAATTTTGTCTTTTATTTCTTTTCTCTTACATTGTCAATTTATATCAGGTGGATGGTTTCTCAACCAATGACCCTGCTGTTCTGGAACCATGTGTCACTGTCCTTCGGAAGCTGACTCCTGTTTTTTTTGACAATCTGAAGACAGAGCTACAGGTTTGAACTATAAATGCTACCACTTATGAATGTTCTCTTTATCTGTGGTTGCACAAGATTGATGTGTCACGATCTAGTAACTTAAGGTTAAACAGTTTCTTTGCTTTTTTTTTTTAATGCTGAACAGTAGCCAAAGGTTTGTACATTGACATGCTTAAATTTTTTTATGTATGTTAACTGTTTTTAAGATGTCTGTCTGAAATATTTCAAAAGAAACATAAATGCCCACAATTTTTTCAAGGGGTGAATTCTGTAATGTCCTAGTTATACTTAAGCTGTCAAAGGCATATCTGTGAATTTCAATGTATTTGAATTGATGATCTTTGTCATTATTAACTCTGCCATGGTTTTTGTGCCTCTTTTACCATAGTCTTCGTGGTTTTGTATTGTTAAGCAGCACCATATTTTTCAACTTTTTAAGACTTTGCACCATTTGTAAGGTACTTGCCTTTTGTTTTCGTCCCAAATTCACAATTTCAATTTCCATGCGAGAACTCCTGGTTTCTGTAGTTTCTTTTTTTGTTGTGAATTACATATCATTAAATTATATTTAAATTTCTAGAATCAATGTAGAAATGTTATTTAAACATATCTGAGCATAATGAGCAATTGTGGCATTTTTCAGTGGCATCCACAATTACTTGATACTCCTAGGAGCTAAGCTGCTTTTGTGTGGTTTGCATTTGGAACTCTTGTATAACCTTTTGTCAGTCCAGAACTTTTCCCCAGTGAAATGGATAAAAAATGTTTTCCTTATCTTTGTAATTAGAGTTTAATTTGTATGACAACATATTGTACTTCCTTTTGTCTCATTCTGTTTCCTCTTTTGCTTCAACTAATATCTTTATTGTTGCTATGGTTTGAAGAATAAAAAATCCAAAGCTAATAAATCTGTGTATTTTCAATGTCATATCAATTATGAAATCTCTAGTTAGATTTGTTCACCTTATACTACTGCATTTTCACTTTTCAGGATGAGCTTTTTGGGAACCTTGTTATCTTATTCCGAAATGACAATGGGGATGTACGAAATGCAACTAGGGAAGCTCTTCTGAGGTTAAATGTATGCGCCTGTAACTTTGATCTTGGTTATGTATATGATTGATTTTCTATGTTTGTTCTCCTTGTTGCCTTTGCCACATCTTATTGACTTGATAGTTGTTTTATTAGATTATCAAATGCATGCAACTTTGAGATAGAAAACTATTTGGAAAGTTTGTTTTCACTTACAGAATTTGTCGATGCTCATATTGAGTGAAAGACATGGGGATCCATGATGCTTCCTGTTAGAATGAAAGATTCAAACTATGTTCAAGTTTTAGCTTGTGCAACCTCTGTATGTCATAGGAGATCCTTGGTGTGCTCCTCTTGGTATATGTTTTTATATGTTCATTTGTGTCTCTGTATACTTTGTACTTTGTAGTGCTATATAATATATATAAGTGCAAAAGGCTTTGGCTTGAGAAATTGATATTTGAATTGTCCATCCTTTGTGAGGTTGAGAGGGTGCAAAGATGAGATAGTTTAGAAACTCCTTTATATGCCCTATGCATTGTTGGCAACTGTTTCGTGAAGATTTTGAACTCAAAGTCAACAAGCTTTTGTGTGAAGCAATGCTCTTTCTTTTATTATGTTTGTGCACTGTTCTTTCTTTCTTTCTTTTTTCTTTTTTTTTTGTGTTTGTACATTGGCATTTAGTATTTATTATATTATAGCATGATGAAGATGTATTTAAATGCTTGGAAAATTAATATATTTAGTTGATATTATTAGTGTTCATGTTTTTAGGACTAATGAACTTGATTTATACGATCATGGTGTTTATGGCCGTTTTGATGTTACAGCTCCATTTTGCATGTGTGACCAATTTTCTTTAATATTTTCCTATGTTGTTATTAGAATTATTCTCCTGTTATTTCTAATTATTACTGTGTAGAAAGAGAAGGAATCATAAGGATTTTAATGCTAATGACTGGGTATGCATAAGTTACCTGAGCCTTGAATATCTCCGGATTTCTTGGTTGACATTGGGATAAAGGTGAAGTAATTGAGTCATTAAAATAGCAGTTTCTAGTGGCATATTTCTTGAAGTACTTATCGGTTGATTGACCGATCTTTTGGGTTAAATATAAGAACCAACATGCGTGAATAATATTTTCAGTTAATTGGTATTAATAATCACTTTTAGTTGTAATATGTGGTATTCAAAATCAGCAAAAGAAATATCAAAGAAGACACTATTATGAAATTATTTCTCTACATGTTTCATATAGCAACAAATCAAAAATCACACTACAAGCAATTTGCCATATTATTCCTAAAATTTGCCTGTTGCTACAATTTTTAGTTCACATAGTGGAATAGAATTTTCCTTGCAGCATACAAGTACATGCATGTGACAAACAAAATTCTTAAAATTCAATCATGGACATTAATTTTCTTGTATACCATGGTGATAAGCAAGTACTGGTGTCCAGAGAGGATCACGGAAGCCTCCTTTTAGATTGTGACGTTAGAATGTGCTAGATGAGATGGAAGTCTTAGAATATTTGTGTTGGCAGTAAGATATGCGCATTTACAAGGGAAAATCTTTTTTTCCAATTGAAAATGAACAGAAGCAGAAGGCAATATTTTATCATATTCCTTTTTCCTCTTTAACATAGAAAGTAGTGATGAATTTTCTGTTTCCAAGTTTATTTTATTTATCAGTTCCTGACCTGGAATGTTATTTATCAACTCAAGGTAGTAACTTTGGGAAGAATTAATAAAGGATACCTTAAAAACACCGGGGGACTACTCTCATCTCTTTAGATTTGAGAGTGAATTTTTATATCTTCAGGCTTAGTTAATCTAGCAGCTTGAGTGGATCAAATAACTGAACCACTTGTTCAGTGGAACACTGTAGATCGAGGATCACTTCTCCTTTTTCTTTGCTCTGAATTACTTCAGTTGATGCTAAAAAACACAAAATCAATCTCTCTCTCTCTCTCTCTCTCTCTCCCTCTCCAAACTTAATAATTTGTTTACTTGTGACTTGTTCAAATTTTTTTTACCAATTTGTCCATACCTCAATCTTAGTGATGAGCCTTCTGATCTTCTGCTGGGTAACGTCTCTTCTTCTGTATTGTTAACCAGCTAAACCTTTAATATTCATGTAGTCTGCCTATCTAGATGTTGTGTTCCTTTTTGTATTTCTGTTATTTATTTTGGATTAAAAATTATTTGCAACATGATAGCTTTACCTGCTTTTGGCAATGTTGTCTCAGCTAGTGGTTGGCATGATTATTATTGATACCACGGCAAGGTAAATCACTGTTCTTTAGCCAAATGAAAAAAGAACAAAAACAAAATGAATGATAGATTTTAAAACTTACCACGTGTCTCAACTCTTCTTCTTTGAGCTCCTCTCCTCTTTGTTCCCGTCTTATGCTTGACCTTGTCTCTGACAAGAGATGGTGGCTAAGATGCAGACATGAAGGGACCATGATGCTTCAAGTCTTCAACGCTCTAAAGCTAGCTTATGTCTCCTCCAATAGGAGGTGGACCAAACTGGTCTGCTTTTCTGTTTGTTACCTTATGCCATGTTTCTGTAGTGGCATGGTGCAAGTTGAGAATGTGCAGTTTTATTTATTAAATGTTGCACCTAAGATTGTTCACGAAGTATAACTATATTAAGCTTGTATTTAAGTTTTGTCCAGTTTTTGTTTTGCATCTTCTCTTCCAAAAGCACTCTGCTTGGTTTGGATAAATTTTTGAAGTGTTTATGTTGCTATATTTAACTACTATTATTTATAGCAACTTATTTTACTGATGCTTCTCTTGGCAGATTAATTGCTCTACCATAGTCAGGTTCCTTGAGTTGATTCTTGTTCAAGGCCATGAAGTTGGATCCTCAAAAAGAATTAAGAGAAGAAAGCATCCAAGTCATAATGCTTTTGCCCTTCGCCAAGACATATTGTGTACAGAAGAATCACGACTTTCTGTTCTTATGGCATTGCTGGATATGATGCTACAAAAGAAAGACATTAAAGAAAGGTCTGTGGCTATGAGCCCAGATTTCTCAATGCTTGTTAACCAGTTATTTGGTTCATCATAACTTCCAGAGTTTTTTTCTTGTCATAATTGCTAAATGATTGCTCGTACATTTGCAGGCCTTTTTTGGTAAAACCACTTTTTGTTTTACTAGAGAAAATCTTCTCTGATGATTGGCTTATTGATCTTGCTAATCATGGTGAAAAAGAAATAGTTTCATCACCTGAAGTTGCTGAATCTGTCACTAGTGCAGTTTATCATGCTCAACAAACAACATTATTGATTCTTAAGGATATTAGTGATTCACTCTTATCAAATCTTCCTCTCTCTGTAAGTACTTCTTTTTCCTGAAATGGGAATTTTATTATATAATATATAAGATGTTGTTGCCTGCTTCTTGTCAGGATGTACCTAATATTTCATATTTTTATGCAGGATAATGTGTTTAGTGATGTCAAAATGGGTCTCTTGGTTGAAATTGTACGTTCTACTGATGATGTCACAACTCGCAACCATGTATTCTTGTTGCTATCTTCTATCACAAAGGTTTATTCTGGATGGATTTCAGAACATATCATTGATATATTTGCTGTGATTGGTGAATCTGCATTAAAGCAGGTTGGTAGTCTCTTCTATAGATTGGATGTTAACCTCATTATCAGGACAACATCCTTTTACACTTATAAGGAATAACAATGGTAGTTTCCAAGAAGTGTTGCACAGGTTATGTTCAGAACTTAAATGGGTTATTAACGTGGTGGCGTTTTAGGTGATGTTGGCTTAATGCGTTGTGTGGCTGGCACAGAACTTTCTTTTTGTATCAGAGTACTGATGTCCTGCACAAACTAAATTTTTATCCAAATAAACAAGAGTTCATTTAACTTGTTTAAGTTGCTGATATAGGACTTTTTGGATAACTTTTCGAACAAAAGCTACACTCATGAGTTTCACTCTCAACGTTTTACATGTTCTAATCCAAAAATATATGAAGAAACTAACTGTCTATTTTTATTTGTCCAACCTGTATGAAAGAATGATAGCCACTCTCAACATGTTTTGGACGACCTAATATCAACAATGGTACCTTGCTGGTTGGCAAAGACAAAAAGTATAGACAAATTGCTTCAGGTACTAGGATTTTCATGAACTCATCTTCTTCTTTTTCTTCTTTCAGTTATTAGAGTATTATCTTTTTTGCAGATTTTTATAAGAGCTTTGCCAGAGGTTGCTGAACCCCGGCGCTTGACCCTCATGGTGTATCTTCTGAGGTGCGTCTGTACATGCTCTCTTGTTGAAAATATCTGACTTTTCTCACTTCTCCTGAGGTATCTTTTAATTTCAAATTGCACCTGTTATCAGGATTTTAGGAGAGGAAAGCAGCTTAGGCATTCTTATTTTTCATCTTTTCCGCTCATTGATTCTACGGATCACTGAAGCTCCTGAAATTCTGAGGGATTTGAATAACTTGTTCTCTTCTGTTACCTTTACTGAATGGGAATACACATTTGCAGTACAAATATGCAATCAGTATACCTGTAAAATATGGTTTCCTTGTTTAGTGAAGCTTGTGCAACTTCTCAGAGAAAATAGTGGGGAAGAAGAGTTTCTGCTTGAACTATATTTGGTGATGCAGTTTACTGTGCACAAGTTGCAAGATACTAAATTGGTCTTCGAGCTTGAATCTGGGCGAGATGCGGGATATCTTCAGGTACTCTGATTGTCTTATATTCATATGAAATGCAATTTGACTTGTTATCCTTTACATGAAAGGCAATCGTATGCTTAGCACGTGGGCTATTTGTCACTGCATATATGTTCTGCATGCTATGTATGCCTTGTTGAATTGTCTGTCTTTGATGCTATGCCTCTCAGCTGCGCATCATGCAAGTTTTACACTAGGTGGCACCGTGGCAGGCATTAGCATGGCAGTTCTTCACATATGACTACTACTTTTTTATTGATTCGGAACTTAATACGGAAAGTACTAATGCAAATTTTGATGCTCTACACAAGTACAAAATTTTCAGTTTGCATTTTGTCATGTATATGCTTTGTTTACTTTCAAGTACAATGGGCATATTCTGTGTGTAAATAAGCCATGTACTTCACTTTGTGTATTGCTTCTTTCTTTTGAATGTTCAGTCTGCATAGGTTTTTTTTTTAATGTGTGTATTGTTGATGAACGTAGGTAGTCTTATTTCTAAAAGTAGTGATACTTTTTCTTAATGATCCCAATCTGATCACTGAGGTTGCAAAGGCTTGTATTGAGGCTTGCTCTCATCGGGCATATAAATGGTTGTCGATAATGTTGGTATTCATTAAGTGTTAATTCAATGTGAAGTTTTGGACTTCCATATCATGGCTACATTTGTCAACCGTGTATCAATAAAAGATAATGGAGGAAGGATGTGTCACCTTGCTATGTGAACTGCCACCACTCTCTTTAGCATGCTGCATCGAAACCTTAAGTACTTCCATCATCATACAGGTCCTGTCTACTCATCTTCTTCTATGTAAACGTACTGCTATTTAAGATTGACATACTTTTGAAACATCAAGATTGCATTTGATGACTTTTTAGAAAGCCTTATGATATCTTCTGAAGGCAATGCTTGAATAGTTGAATCATCTGAAGTTGGTGAAACAAGTATGGAAGTCATTGAATAGGTTGAGGAGATCCTCTTTGACCAAAGTCTTAGAAGAATGGGAAGGGAAAATCATGTCTGGCATCTTTTCCATTTCAAGCTTGGAAGGGAATTATGGATCTCCTCAAAAGGGAATTCCATTCTAGTGGAGTCTCAGATGGACTAGACTATGAGATACAGTGTGGTTCATATGCGAAGGGTTTGGCCATGCACATTGTAGAGAACCATGAAGTGGTTACGGGAGGCTACAATTGCTATCTGATTATTGTGGATAGGGCTATCAACTTAAGCATAGGGATGAAGTTCATCTTATTTTATTGCCATTTGCATGGAAAATTTGCCCAAGTCACATGGCTCTGGATCTGTTTTAATTGGGCATTCTTGTAGGCTAGATTCATGAGGTTGTCATGTCACTAAGGTAAATGTTACTTGATGAAAGTGAAGTTAGATTTGCACCTCTACCTACTAGATGACAAGGTAGCCTGTCACTTGCTAAGATTTTGTTGGCACATGAAAAATTTAAAAGATATTTAACCTACTTGCTAGTTAGTTACAAAGATTAGCAATTCAAAACATTGATGGACATGCCACAATATGCTAAAAAAATGTGGAATATACTGAGGTACATAATACCATGATATGGAAAATTATTGAACAGTATGACTTGGGAGGTGATACTTCAAGCTTGTCTCATACCAAAAAATAACAGAGGATACAAACTAGTGTCCAAAACAACTAGACAAGAAGTTCCAACCTTCTCCTATGAGCATTGATAGGGATCAATGCTATCCGCCTCGGGTCAACATGAATGAGGTTTAGATATGGTTGGCACAGATATGAGTCATTCTGAAGCTGCATTTTCCAAATTCCAGATAGCAGGCTGATAGTTACCCAATAATAGTAGTATTGATAATAGCATTTGTGTCACCTCTTATCTCATGTGCTACTCGGGATTGTGATATATATAACATTGTAAAAGAAGCACAGCCTATTAACTGAGTTGTATTAAATTATGCTTCTATTAAAATTCTAACCATCAGCATGGGAACCTGTATTAGAATATATTGGTCCTGTATGTACCAGATGATGTGTTATGTTTGCATCAGGAGACTAGTAAAATAATACTGAACATAGTTCAGTATGTTGGTCCTGATTCCTGTGATTAATGTACCATGGCATTTGAAAGCATGCATGACATTATAATTGGGTTAATAGGATCATTGACTGTGATTTCTTATTCTTTGTTTGGTTTTATGTTTTCTATTTTTTCAGTTTAGTGCATTCATTTTTGTTTCCTACAACTATTTTCATTCATTTCCATTTGTTTGCCTGAAAATAAGGTAAGTGTTATCATAATGGAGCAAGGAGAATTTCTCGAAAGCCCATTGGATATGATCACATTCCTACTAATTATGACAATTGTGGTATTCTTACTAATATTGTCATAGTATTTATGTAAAAAAAATCAAATATCATACACAGAATTAAGTAATGTTATCAATACATGGTAAGATGAGTCAAGGAATGACCTTGTTTTCCCAGTCATGGCTTCTGCATATCATATGGAGTGATAGCGTTTATGTTAGTTACAATTTTCCTATGAAAAAAAAATGTCCTAAAATTTATATAAATTAACAAAGACCAATTGGATAAATCTGTATAGTTAATTTTATGGCAATTAGACAAAGAATGGTATCGTTTTTCCAATAGTGTCTGTGGCATACATCAGCATACTTTCTTAATAGCACAGTTCACCTGTTGGTCAGAATTTCTATACAATTTTCCAAGTTTCATCTCAGCAGATTTTTGTTATTTTACAGATGGGACTTCGTGCGCTTCTGCAGCAGGTTGTGTTGCACTTGCAACTTATCAGAAGCAGAAGAAAACTGTATGGCATTACTATGGATATCATAAAACAACTAAAAAGTTCTGCAAATGCCATATTGAATGTTATTACAAGTTGGATGGTTCCCTCTACATACTTTGAAGGCATCAGTCAACTATTGGAACACACAGATAAAAATGTGAAAAAACAGGTAATTTTTATTGGTTAGGTTAAATTGATGAATTGTATCATTTATTTATACTTGTGGATAAGATGAGTTAAATGTTTTACATATTAAAAAGAATATAATTTATATATTGTAAAATTGGTTTTAGTTGTGCGCTAATTCTCATTGTGTCCTTGTAATTTGTACTATGTTTTTCTAATTTTTTAAGTGTCTCAACTTCATAAACAGACATTGGGGCTGTTATGTGAAACTGTGAAGAACCATGGTCTGATTCAGAAGAAGCAGAAAGATAAAAAAGCGAAGCTCAGCTTTCCACTTGTTATTGATGACAATGCTAAACCAGCATTTACTGATTTGTGTTTAAAAATAGTTCAGTTGGTTGATGGAAGAACAGATACTTCAGACACTCGTGTGAAGCTTGCGGCAATTTCTTCACTTGAAGCTTTAAGTAAAGAATTTCCATCTGACAGCTCAATTTTTGCAACATGTATTACAACTATTGTCAAGCACATTTGCTCAGATGATTTGGCTATCTCTTCTGCGTGCATTCGAGCTACAGGAACTTTAATTACTGTGCTTGGTTCAAAAGCACTGCCTCAGCTGCCTCTTATTATGAAGAATATGATAGAAAAAACTCATGAAATTTCCATTTGCCCTATGATTAAATTAAAACATATCCATAGCGATATATCTGATGGAATTTCAGGCAACAAGTTATCAATACTACTCTCTGTGCTTACCACCTTAGAGGTAGTAATAGATAAACTTGGCGGGTTTCTAAATCCTTATCTCAAAGATATCTTGGATCTTATAGTACTTCATCCAGAATATGCCTTGGATTTGGATTTGAAGACAAAGATGAAAGCTGATAGTGTGCGACAGCTCTTGGTGGTGACTATTCCTGTATGTTTCTGCTCAAGATGTATGATTATTACCAGCTATGAAGTATTTCTTTGAACTATCTTTACCATTCACATCTTCGTGTTTTGTTTGATTTCTTTTCACAGGTCCGCCTTATGCTTACGCCTCTGCGGCAAATATATTCTAGTGCTCTTGAATGTGGTGAATCAAGCTTGTCTTTGGTTTTTGAAATGCTAGCCAGCATGATTAGCTCAATGGATAGACCAGCTATAGGAACTTATCATGTTAAAATATTCAAGCACTGCTTGGTAGCACTTGATCTTCGTCGTCAACTCCCAGAGTCAATTAAGAACATAAATATGGTAGAACGAAGTGTAATTGATGCAATGACTGTTCTCACGATGAAACTTACTGAGACCATGTTTAGGCCTCTTTTCTTTCACAGCCTTGAGTGGGCAGAATCAGAATTTGAAGGAGGTGATTGTGTTCAATCTAGAAGCTTGGATCGATCTATTTCCTTCTACAATATGGTCAGTAAGCTTACGGAACATCATCGGTAAGTATGACACCATACAGTTCTTCCATGTATACATTTTCATTTCTCTTTGTCTTCTTTAAATGAAGGTTTGGCTTTATGGTCTGAAGTTTCTCTAGTGAGACTCGTAAACCTGTGTTGATTGATGATTCTATGCTATACTTCTTGGGATTTGGTTTGAGACTAAGTGTACCTGTAGCTTAGATGCCCCTCACAGGAAAATGAATTGATCTTCTTACTGATATGATATCTCAGTTTAATAGTCAAATCAGCTCGCTATGACCTTTTTTTAAGGTATGCTTTAGCTTTGGTTGCTGATGTTGAATCAGGATCCTGCAGTTATGTTGAGTTTGATATGGAAGTCATATTCTTCAACATAATAGCATCTGTTTCCAAGAAATAGAATTCTTATATACTTTTTTTGTATGACTTGTCTGTTTTATTTGATCCATTTGTTGCAGGAGTTTGTGTAGGCTTTAGTCTGCAATGGACTAGTTATCATATTGTTTTTGTTGTTTGAACTCCCAAAGAGACCTTTTTGTTCTTTAGGTCGTATTCACTACTATTAGTGCACCTCTTTTTATGTATACAGGTCACTATTTGTACCTTACTTCAAGCATCTGTTAGAGGGTTGTATACGATATCTAACTGAGGCTCATGATGTAAATGAGGCTTTGGCAAAAAGGAGGAAGAAGGCAAAAGTTGCAGATTCTGTCAGCCGTAGTAAATATGAGTTGCTGTCCCTTAAGCAGTGGCATCTAAGAGCAGTAATTTTGAAATCATTGTACCAGTGCTTCCTCTATGACAATGATTTAAAGCTTTTAGACTCCACTAATTTTCAGGTTAGTTATTCAGTTTGAAATTTTAATTTCATTGTATCTCTTTGCATCATATTCTAGTTCTTTCTGGAGATTATCAGGATTGCTTAGTACTTCTTCAGTTGCCAAGCAGATATGTTACCTGAATCATTATCATCCAAAATTAACTTTTTTTTCCTTGTATAAGAACTCCACTCTTATACCAAGGCAAGCATCACCATTCTTCAGGTTTTGAATATTAGATGTTTGGTGCAATTTCTTGATGGAGTTTATCAATTTAATTTGAATTTTGAAATGTTGATGAAGAAATCTTTATATTTTTCTGGAATAATTGACATTATTTTTAATTACTATTTATTTGTTCTATCTTCTTTACCCCAAAAGGACAGCCCCTTTCATGACAACTCTTTATTTGATCTTCTTCAGGTGGAATAAAAGGCCTTAATTGTTCATGACACTGCAAGTTTAGGTTCTTTCTCATAATTAAACTTCGTGTGGATATTGGGAATTTTTTTCTTGCAAAAAATTTATTCACACTCTGGTCACTCAACAAATCAAGATAGTTTAATATGCCCAGTTATTTCCAAGATTAAGTGTATAGTATTTACCAACTGGAACACAATTGTTATCACCTTCTTTGCACTGGTACAATGCTGAACATGTTCCATAACTAATGGAAAACAGGAACTCATTTTCTGCATCATGTTCCTGTAAAAGGCTAAGCACCCATTGGTCAGCAACACCCGTGACGAGTATTACTCTTTCCGGAGTTTGCGTTTTGATTGTTCCAATTAATGAATGAAGAAATTGTATCTAAGTAGGGGAAAGTAAGACTACCTGGAGCAGTATACAATGAATAGATTATATGTCTGGTATGATATAGTATTGAACTCATTTATATCAATACAAACATCCGACCTTGTATGAGGTCACAATAGAAGTTTTAATCAATATCTAAAAGTTTTTAATTTTTACGTTGATCATGTGCTTCTAGGCTTGTTGGTTCTATCGATTTAGCAGCGACATATTGCCGTTACAACCTAGTATCTTGCACCGGAGTATTTTTTGTAAGAATTAATTATTCTAGCTGACACCTCCCTGATTTAGCTTGAAAGGAATAAATGCTAGTTGTAGTTTGACTTGTGAATCGGTTGGCTTCTAAGCTGGCAACACAAAGAATAAGATATTACATTTTGCTTATGGATGTATTAGGAACTTGACTATTCTTGGTTTCTTATCTTTTTCTTCATAGTTGGAACCAGTACTACTATGATGACAAATCATTATTGTCTACCATTGGGATTGGCTACTTGGATTCTTTGTCACCATTGATCTCTGTTAAGAACAATGTCACTGTTTCCAACGATTGATCCTTGTTTACCTCTGCTGTCATTATCTTCAGCATGTAATATGTGATTTTTTTTTTAATTTTTGATGGTTGCCTTATTTTTTCATTGACAGTAGATTTGATTTTGTTTCAGGTGCTCTTGAAACCTATTGTCTCGCAGCTTGTGATTGAACCACCAAAATCTCTTGAACAAACACAAGAAGTGCCATCCGTGGAGGAGGTTGATGAATCACTGGTTTTATGTTTGGGTCAGATGGCCATTACAGCTCGCTCTGACATTCTTTGGAAGCCACTGAACCATGAAGTGAGTGCAGATTTCTCTTTGCAGTTAGTCTCATGCCTATAGCAAGTGACATACTGGAAAATGCAAATATTAGGAGTTTTATTAAGATACTATAAGAGAAGTCAAAGAATAATTTTATTTGGTGAATCATCCAGCTTATTCTCTTTGCTATCAGCTTATTCTTGTCTGCATCAAATATCTATATATACTGGTTTCTCATGTGCTCTTTGCAACAAATGTAGCAAGCTTTGACAAATTTTGTTTGGACAGGTCCTGATGCAGACAAGAAACGAGAAGATCCGTCCAAAAATTCTAGGCCTTAAGATTGTCAAGTATCTTGTAGAACACCTGAAAGAAGAATATCTAGTGTTCCTACCTGAGACCATCCCGTTTCTGGGCGAGCTACTTGAGGATGCCGAGCTTCCCGTCAAAACGCTGGCTCAAGAGATCCTAAGGGAGATGGAGCACCTGAGTGGCGAAAGCCTTCGGCAATACTTATGAGAGGACCCAGAATGACTGGAAAGTCAAAGCTGTCCATCTTTGTTTTCCGTCTCCTGTTTCTTTTCTTTTCTATTTTTTTTGGCCTCAGAAGAATTTTGTACTGTCTTCTTGGGGCATCTGAAATCTTGGATCAAATTGTAGTATGGGACAGAGCAAGATTAATTTACAGATTTTAGAAAACAGTGTAAATTGCCACTTCTCATGATCCCAGCAGTTGAGCCTTTCTCCCCCCCAATAGCTAATAGTTGAATGTGGGTCTGTCTTAATTACTTGGCCATGCCAAGTGCCTGTATATTTATGTTGCAAAAAGGAGTATATTATCGCTCATGTTTTAGTTTATAGGAGGTCTTATTGTTACGTCATGCAGTAATCTATGCAGATCTTATCATTAACTACTTTATCGATATAAATCATGAATTATCGATGCTTATTTGAATTTTGTTTTGCATTTTGTTTAAATGATTAGTATACTGATATTATCATTTGCAGTCACGATTTTAATACATTCGGGGCCGACAATAAATCCGATACCCGGCCCAAGCGGATCTTCCACACCTGACCCGGATACGGACGCGGGATCCGACCGGATATTGAAATGGCCTAGTACCCGATTCGGAACCTTTTAGATGAACTGGGCCGGAAGCAAAGCAAGTGGGCGAGAGCGAATTAGTCATCGGCTCGGCCGAGAAGTTCTCTTCTAACAGCTCCAAAATTGGCGGCGAAACTGAGGCGGAGACGGCGCCTGACGTTGGCGGCAACCAATGGCGACGGAAGGTTTCGTGGACGACGAGAACCTCGAGGCTATCGTCACCAGAATCGAGCAGAAGTCCCGCAAGATCGAGAGCTTGCTCAGGCAGTGAGTCAGAATCGAAACCCTAGCCCCAATTACGTCCGAATCTACAGTAGGCCGTAATGTTGAATACCTAATCGCAGATCCAAGCCGGTGGAGGCGCTGAAGACGGCGTTGGAGGGGTCGCCCTTGAAGACCAGAGATGAGAGGTGCAAGGTTGATTGGGATCGGATTCCGCCCCACTACCACCTATTATGACGTGAGATGTTTAATTCTTAGGTGGACGGTTCTAATGTTTTGGGATTATTTTGTTCGTGTGCTGTAGTCAGCGAATTGGATAGTGGTGCACCGGGCGATCATGGCTATAAAGGATGTGGATGCTATGTTCTCTTCTTTGGATCCAGAGTACTATGACACGCTCATGAAGTAAGATGCATCTATCTATCTTTCTATCCTTTTCAAGTTATATGATATTTGTGCTCTTTTCTGCGATGTTAGTTTCAAGAAAAATCTCATGGATTTGATGTTCTAATAACATTTTGTAAAATTTTCTGAAAATGTGTTGATCTATCCGCAATTTGTATGTTTCTTTGGTCATCCTTTATAATGTTTCGGATACTATGACCAATCGGAAAATGCGTTCACAGTCTATTTGGAGAAGGTAGTGGTAAAATCAGAATAAGCTAATCCTGAGTTGTGGCCGAATGGAAGTTCTACATTTTGAGCTGCTTGGAAGTGACACCAAACTAAAGCAAACCACTTTATGTGATAAAGAGTACTTCAATAATCTTTCGATGCTTGTTCGTAATTCGACCAATACATTACTGTTAAAATTTTACCATTAGGAACGCTTGGTGCAAGTCCACATGACCACTTCAATCAATGGCTTTCCACAGGATTAAGATAGTAGGTGCTGCATTTTTCTTTCTGTTTTATTCTTTAACCATGAATACGGCAGTACCTGTTCTTAACTTACTGGTCTGGTTATCGTGAATGAGGAAAGTCCTTTATCTCCAACATTTTGCATTATCTGTTTCTTTCTTGTTGATGAAGTGAGAAAAGTATATTAGAATCATTTAGTTAAAAGGTTGTCTTTTACTAGAACTAATTGTTGGTCTTCTCTACGCTTCATCAGAAACAGCACATTTGTTGGGTGTATGTCAATTCTTTAATAAATAGTCAATCTTAATTTTCATCAGATAAACTTTGACATAAACTAGAGATTGTATTATTAGTTTACCAAGTAGAAATAATAGTTTGCTAAAGTTTTTTCGATCAAGAAGCTTGTAACTGCAATTGCTTTATGATGCATTTATATTAATTCTCCATGTTGTCAATATCTCGATTAACATTGATAATTTAAATGTGGCAAAATGTTAATTCCAATCGTGTGTCAAGCAACATGCTTCAACTAAACAGACAGCAAAAGTTTCCAGTACAAAGAGTACGTGCAGTTCTTATATACAACACACTGAATAATTGCATAATGCAGAGACTATCCACCAGTGTGGATGAAAGGAAAAAAAAAAAATTTCTAGTACAACTTCAATGCAATTAGATTTATGATTAAGTTTATCTTTTAAAACATGTGTTGCGTAACTACCTAAAGTTCTTTAGATGATTGTAATTTCTGGTTGGGTACTTTAGGTTATTTAGAGATCAACCTGATGGTTTTCATTGATATTTCTAGAGAATTTCTGAAGCATATACTGATGAGTTAATAGAATGAAATATTAACTCAAAATTCTTTTACCAATCTAGTAGAACGATGAACCTAGTTCTTTTTAGATAGAACATCCAGTAGTTGGTATCCTGTCTCAAATAATATTTATGCATATTAACAAGTTGGATTTACAAATTTACCTAAAATTTCTTGTGCTGCAAGTCGAAATATGCATGGGTTGATTTGAAACTATGGATTCAGTATACAGGACCAATTTGGTAGTTTCTTTTACGGCTGTAACTTGGCCAGTAGGTTAGATCCAGCAAATATTATGGTTTGAGGGAATGTTCCAGGGAGGACCTATACCTGTGCTGTTATTTTATCATTACCTAGTTACGAAGATTGATGCAAAGTGCATTGACCTTTTCGATAGTAGACTATGGGGTCATTTTGGCTGAATCTGCGATGAGCGTTTGGGGGTTAACAGCAATAATTTGTTGGCTCTAATTTTAAAGGTTTAATGATTTACGTTATGGCAGCATCAGTTATTTGATACTCCTTGCTGTTGGAATCAGTCATATTGTGTGGTTTTGGTCTGCGGTCATAAAATTTTGTGATTTTTAGTCCCTCCATTTCTTTGTTATATTTAATTTGAATAAATGACATTTTTCAATTTTAGCACCAAACAAAATTCACGGAGGTGCCTTGTTTTTCCATTGAAGTCGTGAAATTTAGCCAGTCCTACCGCTTGAGCTTGTCATGGCAAACTCTAATACCGTTGTTTCTGTTTTGATTGAGACATGTTTTTTCTTTTGGCATTTGGTTTTACATTTTACATAGCTGAACATGTAGGTATCTGTATAGAGGCCTGGCAACTGGAGATAGACCGACATGTGACCAGTGCCTGAAGATTCATGAAAAGCTGACGGAGAAAGCAGGGTTGGGATGTATACTTCGCTCGTTAGCCGACACCGTTAATACTGTTTAAGCCTGGTTTATAGCAGCATCGTTGTATATGTACTTAGTCCACTGCTTATTGGATAATACTCGTGCAATTACTGCAAAGGACTAAGATGAGCAAGCTTGGTCATTTTAGGTAACTTGATTCGGACAGATCTCGACATGTTGCTTTCATGATCTTCATGTTAATAGTTAATCCAGAAATGATTGCAGGCAGCCCTTACCATCAAAGCCCTATTGCAGTTGAAACATGGAGCTTGTGGATGTGTATAAGCACAAACATCCGATCAAATGGTAAGAACTAGAAGATCATAGATCAAATAAAGGTCCAAAACTTGTCTTGGAAAAAGGTTTGTAGATCATGCATGTTATAATGTATCATCCAATATGGGTGGTATTGGTCGGATTGATATAGATGATATATTATTTTATCAGTAAATCTTATCGTATCATATGTTGGTGTGATTTAATATATATATATATATGTATATATATATCATGAATTGATTATCTTTAAGGGTTAAGATTCTTTTTATCTCCTGTGATTTTGGTTATGAATCAGTTAAACACTTATGATTTACTCATGTCTAAAATAATTTTTATATTTTAAAAATTATAACATATAAATCTCTTTCATCAAATTTGAATTAACAAACGTTAGAGTATATCTATGGTATATTGATTTATAATAAATAATTAATATAATAATATGTATAATTTAAATTTTAAAAAATTAAGATTTATTTTATCAAGAAAGAGAAAGCGACGGAAGCTATAGCGACGTATGAAAGCGGAGAGACAAAGGTAGGAAAAGTGTAGGTAGAGGTGATGGAGAGCTAGACTATCATGTCATAAGTGTGGGGGGAGGGAGGTAGGAGAGGACGAAGTAGGAGGCGGTGGAGACGAAGACACGTCTAGGAGGAAGAGGGATCAAGAGATCATTGCATATGCCTAGCGTCGGATTAGTTGATATACATCCACTTGAGGTAGGATCGGAATTTCTTAAGCTCTGTTAGGCAACAACGGTTAGGTGTTGTTGTTGCTGGTCGCTTCCATGACGACGTCTCCTCTCGCCATTGATGGTGGTTTTATTTTTTAAAAAATTTAAATTACATGTGTTATTATATTAATGATTTATTATGGGTCAGCATATCACATTAGCAGACTTTAATATCTGTTAACTTAGACTTGACGGGAGGAGTTTATATACTACGCTTTTAAAAATATAAGAATTATTTTAGACATAAATAAACTATGCGAGTTTAAGTAATCCATGAACAAAAACACAAGCGCTAAATTGGATATTAATCCTTTTTAAAATTTAAATTATGTGTTATTATATTAATGCTTTATTGTTGTTGGGATCCAGAGCGACACTAAGAGGGGAGGGTGAATTAGTGCAGCGGATAAAGATGACAAATTTTGACGATTTAAACAAGTTTCGAAAACTTCATATGATAAAACTGATTTCGATTAAAGCGTATCGGAAACGTGTTTAGCTTGAAAGTATTAAGAGAAGAAAGATGACAGTGAACTAGTAAAGGAAATAGGTTTGCAGAAAGATAAAAAGTAAAAAGGTAAATACAAACCAATTTTTATAGTGGTTCGGTCATACGACCTACGTCCACTCCCGATTCCTCTTCTCTTGAGGCCATCGATTTTTCCACTAGCTGTCCTCCTTCCAACGGGCGAGGACCAACTCCCTTACAACACTTTTCTTTTGACGGGTTTAGGAGGTAACCCTTATAAGGCCTCTTAACCCTCTCTGAGGCTAGATCACATTTTAGAATAAGAGGGATGAATTTGACACTATTACAACGTTTTCCTTTTTCTTTCTTAGTTCTAGTGTGTATTTTAACCATGGATAAGAGGGATATTTATAGGCCTCAAGGTCATTCAAATTTGGAGCCCAAATTTGAATCATCCCGGTTTTCAAAGTTACTGGCGGTACCACCGCCCAGGCTTTTTGACCTTATCAGTGTACTGGGTGGTACCACCGCTTTGACACACTAACATGGTCAAGATATCTTGGGTGGTACCATCGCCCAGGCACTCGCCCTAAGTGATACCACTGCCCAATCTGGGCGGTACCACCGCCCAGACCACTTGGGTTGTTGGACCTGGGCGGTGCCACCGCCAGATAAGTTCAGCACACTTGGTTGGGCCTTAAACTCGGTCCAAACCAGTCCGTTATCAGGCCTAGTTGGTCCCTACTTAGGTTATAGGATTAACACCTAATCCTAACCCAAATTAACATGCTAACTATGAATTTAAAAGATATTCCTAAGCTATTGCAAAGTCTGACAAGTCAAGACTTAGTTCGGCGAGCTTCCGACGAACCTCTGACGGTCTTCCGATGATCCCTCAGACACCATTTTGCGGACACCCGGCAAGCTCCTGGACTTCACGATGATCTTGGTGAGTTCCGATGAGCTTCTTCAGCAAGCTCCGATCTTTCTCGGCGAGCTCCATGAACTTCCAACGAACCTTCCGACGAACTTCCGAAAACCCTTCGGCAAGTTCCCTACTCGTTCTCGACTAGTTTCGGTAGCACTTCGACGAATCTTCGGACTTCCGTCAAACTCTCGAACTCCCAACGATTTCATCGCACTTGACTCCAGTACTTTGTTTTGCTTTATGTCTTCATCATTATCGTAGTTAATCCTGCACACAAGACAACTCTAATTCGATCTAGATAATTACAACGCGAATTGACATTCTATTGCCTGACACATCATTAGCCTATCGGCGCTTCGTCCGATTCTTCAGCACACCGTCCTCTATTGCGGTCCATTGCCCAATCGGCGGTTGACCTCCACAACCCCGATATCCTTGGTGCAACCCGCTCTTCTTGGCCCGATGCCCGACGTCCGAAGCCTTCTGCCGATTGTCGACCAGACTTCTGGCACGACATCCAATATCCTGACGTGTTCCTCCGGCGCAACGTCAATTCCTCTTGCATCAACTATCTAATCATGATCGAATAGACCTGCGTGACTTAAAAGACAGTTAGATAAACAAAACATAATCAATTAGTTTCATTATCAAAATCCAAGACCCAACAATTGTGAGTTAGCACACCACATAAGCAGGAGGGGCAGGAGAGGATGAAGTAGGAAGCGGTGGAGGCGAAAACGCCTAAGAGGAGGAAGAGGGACCAAGAGACCATTGCATGTCTAGCGTCGGATTAATCGATATACATCCACTTGAGGTAGGATCAAAAGTTCTTGAACTTTATTAGGCAATAGCGGTTAGGTGCTGCTGTTGGTGGTCGCTTCCACGCCGACATCTCCTCCCCGCTATTGATGGTGGTCTTAGTTTTTTTAAAAACTTAAATTACATGTGTTATTATATTAATAATTTATTATGATTCAATATGCCACATTAGCGGTCTCTAACATCTGTTAACTTAGACTTAATGGGAGGAGTTTATATACTACATTTTTAAAAATATATGTTATTTTTGAAATAAATAAACTATAAAGGTTTAAGTGATCCATAAATAAAAACACAAGATTAAATTAGATCTTAATTCTTTTTTAAACTTAAATTATGTATCATTATATTAATAAATTATTGTGAGGTACAATACCAGATAAGTAAACTCTAATGTTTGTAATTATATATTATATTTTAAAAAATATAATAATTATTTTAGATACAAATAAATCATAAGAGTTTAAATAGTTCATGGCTAAAATGGATTTTAACTCTATCATTAATGATTTTGCTCGAGCATGTTGTGCTTATAGACAATAGTCAGAACATATGCTGGAATACTGAAGTAATTTCTAGCGATATAGAAACTTCATTCATGAATCAAATTAGGGGTATCATCGATGGTGATGAAAAAAATGCTGGGACGAAACATTATATTATTTTCTTTCAATAAAAAAAACTAGTATAAGTATATTTTTGGTAAAAAAAATGTTGGAATAAAATTTTGAAAGAAAAAAAGTTCATTATTTACAATCCTTTTTTACTATTGATAATACCATAAAAAAATAAAAAAATATTATTTTGTTATTTATAATCTTAGTATTATCTTCTTTTTTTTTTCATTCCTCATATTCCTGCACTCCCTATCGATGCTATCGCTCCACCCGCGCTCACAGCCCTCTTGGCAGTATCGAAAACACAAAAAAAAAAAAAAAATATTTAAATTTATTTTAAAAATAATTTAAAATATATTAAAATAAAATTATAAATAGTAAAGAAGGGATTACAAATAATAATATACTTGAAAAAATTTAAACGTTACTAATGTTTCTAAAAAAATATATATTAAAGAAGATTGACGAGAAGGAAATTAAATTATATTAGACACATATGATTCAGATGATCAAAACGAACATATTACCCTTACGCACTTGTCATGTTCATGACCTGACCCCCTTCCTCGCCAAGAAGGCGAAGAATTACCGATCCGCACTATGAAACAAGAACAGAAACATAACTCCAAGTTTAAGGCTCGTCCGCCAGAAGAATTATTTGGCCTAGCGAACAGTGCCTCCTTCACCACTGAGTATAAAATCAAAAACCATTAGCACCTAAACAAGAGGATCATACATCAATTAATTTGCAGTGCTCACCAATATTCCTAATTTTGCAATAAGGTGGGTTGTTTTTGTTCCAGCAACAATATCTACAGTCAACTGATGATTATACATCAAATCAACCGTGAAGGTAATGTGGGAAAATACTCATTGATACTCCAAAATAAGAGGCTTCACCAACCAACACTATTCTGTCCTGAGATTTTTTGCCAACAAAGTATGACAAATAATAAAGCTAATAAAACAGATTCAGATTAAGGTTCACTGCTGCTCCATGTTAATTAAGGTACGAAATGGAAGAAAGACACAGGGGGGTTCCAGTGTTGTATAACTTAACCTACTACTAATCCTAGCCCTTGTGTTTTGTAATGAACAAGCATAAGGTTTATTCTTCTTCATATTGTTCCCGTGATGTCTGTTGCAGTATGATGTGCCTCTACATAAGAAAATGATCTCGTGACATATAAAACTTTAGACCATTTGTGTGTTTTGGGAATTCATATGACCTTCATATATATATATATATACTAAACTTCGGGTCCTGATGCAAACAAGTTGATTAGGCCCCTGCATACTTGTACAGAGACTTGGCATGCTTGGAGAATCTCCCCATCCACATTCCACACGCTTTCATTATGAGATGAAACAAAGGTAAAAGCCGTTGTCTGCAAAGCAAACAGATATTAGTACCACAGATTAATATAAGCGACAATAGGAGGGGGAAGGCTAACAAGTTAGCACATACCTTGTGGTGTTCCACAAATCTAAAGTCAAACGGATTAGAGCCCCTTTTAAGATTTATAAGATGCCTGCAGTGAGTGATTCATCGGTTAGTATCGTACTGTCACCTATAGATCATCAATAAAACAGGATATGTTATTATTATCTGATTCCAGAATCCAGAATCTTGTTTGGACTGGACTGCTATAAAGAGCATTACACAAATGAATTTATGAGATCATGTCATTCATTAACTTAATGAGAATTATATTATTGCATGTGCTTTGGCTGCCTAATATGCACGTGAACATCAGGCTACTTGAATCTATCATCCCACAATCAACACATGATGAAACAGCTATTTGGCCTGCGAAACTACTTGAATCCATCATTCCACAATCTACACATGATAAATTAGCTATTTGGCCTTTTTCGCAGAATTGTAAACCTTGGTCGATCTGAACCACAGTAAGTTAAGCCAGAATGGCCTAATTCAAAATTACCTGGAGGATGAACATAATGGGAGCAGTAGGAAACAAAACCCAGCCTTTTTACAAAGCAGCCTAGACTGCTTAGGATCACAAATTTGAAAGAGGCAATGGCTCATCACGGGCAACAAGTAGCATATTTCAAACTCCGATTGTTAATGATAAGATAAAGAACTCGCATATTTATAAATCTTATTTTAGTAATAAAATAAAATAAGGAATCTTATTTAGTATTCGTTACAATAATAATTCCAGATCTCCCACAGCCCAAGTTTTAGAATGTACTAAACATAAAGATAAATCATATTTAAAAATCTGATTTTACCACTAACTACTTACATCAAGGCGGGAATTTTGTCAGTTTCGGATGTCAATAACTTGTTGTTATTTACAAACTAAACAATCCATGTGTGAAAGTTAAACTATTCTAGAGATGTCCATGAAAGCTTATGATTTATCAGATCTCTAGAGAAGGAATGTAGATGCTGCAAAACTGATTAAGATATACTAGTTTTTGGGTATACACTTACAGAAAGAAACAACAATTGCAAATCTTCAAATGATATATTTGAATGTGTTAATGAACTAAACCATGTCATGTATTCTCAAAGTACATGAATGGCTGACAATCAATGTACCCCAAAGGGTTCTGACTTTGATGAAACCAAGTAAACAGAGCATTCTAATTCTTCTCTTTTTCCTCCCACAGCAAGTAGGACTTATAAAGAAATACATGCATCTCTTAGGCATTTAAGAAAGAACAAAGAACAGCAGCATACTACATGTAATTAAAGCATTTTAAATAGTAAAAAAATACACTGTATAATTCATAGTAACATAAAAGCAGAATCATGAACTTAAGTGGTTTGTCCTACTCAGATGGGGAAGGAAGAGAGAGAGAGAGAGAGAGAGAGAGAGAGAGAGAGAGAGAGAGAGAGAGAGAAGTAAAGAGAAAAAAAATGCACAAGTAGTTTGAAGATTCCAGAAGAAAGCAAAAGGAAAATATTTCTTTTGAACTTACCACAAGTATAAAGGATGCGGACAATCTTTTATTAGTATAAGATGAAGAAAACCATCAGCAAGGTGTGCCTCAGCCACCAGACCTTTAGGAGCTCTTTCATTACGGCATGAAATAATGGCAGCACCAACACTAAGAAAACGACCCTTGTATTCTAGCCACCTTGAATCCTGAGAATGAATTGGGCTAACAGCTACATCTGCAGAATGCTGAGCAGCATCTTTAAAATCATTACAGATGCTGCAGTTTGCACGGCAAACAACATTCTTAGAGTTTTTTTGAAAAAGTTGTGAAGTTTGTATGTCGTTTGCAATGTTACTTGTTTCTTGTTCTTCAGTCTTCAAAAATGTAACTTTTGCCTCGTAAGATCTTGATAAATGAAAAATAACAATGGTCAAATAGCTCCCTGCGAAATTAAAAGATCAAAGATACAAAGTAGTGTTCTTCATAAGAATTACCTGTGTTTCAAAAAGGCCACCGTTCCAGCAAAATCATAGCGTTTAGGACCCATCCAACGATAGCCTTCACTCTCCTTGATGACATCACCATAAAAACCATACCTGACAACAGGTCACAAAATCAGCACTCACAAGGAACCTGATTAGGTTGTACATAACAGGAAAAAAAAAATCATAGGGAATTTTGAAATTCCTCCTATAAAAGAAACCAGACAAATCGATGGAAAAGCAAATAGTATTTGATTTCATTTTGTTTCAAGAATTTTATGATAGACAACATGCAGAACTAATCTACCAAAACTCCTTCCTCTCTCTTCCAAAAGAGATGAGAAAGAAGAATGTCATCATGCTAGAAACAAAATGTCAGTGAAAGGTTGAGGAGAAAATGAAAACAAAGGACAAGAACCTTAGATATTTTCTTTGAATGGACTGTCAGATCTTCTAATGAACATGTGAAAAGAAGTAATGATCAGATAGAAAATAGTAGTGGAGTTCCATGAAATGTTTCCTCACTGATGGCAGTTCGGATATATGTATTCACAATGTCAAATCACTAACAAAAGCACAAGATAAAGCATTGTAGAATTTTCAGAGATCAGATATGATATAAACAATAAGCAACCCAACATAGTTGGAGAAAGGATAGCTCTTAACCTCATCTGATGCACAAAAGTGGTGTTTAATAACACCCTGACATATATTCAACCCCAAATTTAACCCACCGAAGACGCAATGAATTTTATCGTACTCATGATACAAATATTCAAACACATCAGCCCCATTTTTGACATGATTTTGTCCACTTACAAAACCCTAACTTGACATAAAATCTGATCAACCAAGCACATGATTAAAACAATATTAAGAAAACCACCTTTAATATATGACCTGACTATTAATCATGTGATCAGGACAAGTTGGGTAAGCCAGGTAAATTTCTAAAATCCTAAACTAAAAATAATATATCACTGATCAGATTGATTGAGTCAACCTGTTTATTAAACAACAAATAAGTCCAACCCAATACCTGGTAGCTATGTGCCAGGCTCGGATCAGATTGGTAGGTCATCTTAACAAACTGCCATCCCCACACCCTAACTAGTAAATGGTTTTTTTAATTTCATCATTTTTTGTTTTTTCATGTGTTTGATCCACCAAGCCATTTCTCTGCATTTTTTGCCAATGAAAAATCACTTTTTTCTCACTCTGTACAAAGTAGTAAACTTTTTGTTGGCAATCCTTGCCTCTGAAAGATATTTTCCATTTAGTCAATAAAATCATACATGTTCATCCAAGATCTCATAGTTTGTCAAGGTACCAGAATTGCAACAATGTGGAAAATAAGATTGAAAGAGCAGTTTAGCTTATTACAGCAAAATCTCCATCATCCAATAACATACTTGAAAATAGATTTTATCCAAAAGATTTTCAGGCAGATATTTTTGAACTTTGCACCAAATACATGTTTTTGATATCTGCTCCACATATTTGTGTCTTGTTGCAAAGTTTAAAAATAAGTTACCATACCCTGCAAAAGAAGCTGCATAGCGTACAGAAGGCACTTCTGTTGACGAAGGACTAGTTTTCCATCGGACCACCTGAGCTATATCAAGTGACACCTTTTTGCCAAGGATAATGTGCAAAGCCGATGTTACAGGATCTCGTGTCCCGGTAGTACTACAAACAGGGGTTAACACTCTTGTTAAGTCATTGGCAAACTTCAATATGATTAATGTAAAATAGATAATATAAAATTGCCAATAAACCAAGTACTTGCAACTTTACAAGCACACATTACTCAAGATTTATGTGTCCATATGAGGCGTCCATTTTGGTCATAGGGAAGAATAATAAGACATAGCTCCAGGCCATGACCATCTGAGCGCAGTCACATGCTGAATTATGGCCATAAGTTCAATAGTGCTTAAGACAACACATATCTAACTAAATGTCTTGAAAAATGCATGCACAATACAGAAGTATGCACTTCTGTACCAAGGTAAGCAATTTCGAGCTGTACCGCCCGCCTAAAAATGCAGGCGAAGTGATGCTGTCGGTCCGACAGATCGACAGGATACGATGTGCAGCCGCCATCAGGCGATACGCTGTATCTTGGCTTTTAGCAGTCGATTTCGACCGCTATCGATTAGTATTGATACTCAACGGTCAATTTGATCGTTGGAGCCCTTTCTAAATGTCTTTTTAAGCTCCTCTTTCCCTCAATTTTACTCCATTTATTCTCCTACTCTTTTACATAATCTCAAACTCTTCTAAACTTTACAAAACATTGATTTGTGAATTGAATTGAAGCTAATTTGGGAAGATTAAGAGGAAGGACTTTCTAATCAAGAGGTATGTATTTTCTTTCTTTAATTAGAGAGTAATTAAGATATTTAATATTATGATTAGTGTGTTTAGTATTAATTAATTTGAAATTAGAAGCTTATTAGGTCAAATATTTATATTTCATGCATATTAAATATTGAAAGATATTTATGATGGTAAAATAGGTTTAAAGGTTTTATTAAAGTTATTTAATGCTGCGATTAGGTGAGGTGATCGAACAATTTTATTAGTATTTTTAATATATTTATAGTATTGAAATAGAATTAATTAATTGATAATTAAGCTAATTCTAATAATTGTGAATATTTAATTGAAATTTGATCGATTTTAGTCAATTTAGTGATAGATTTAATTGATATTTAATATTGAAATAGAGGTTAATTTAATGATTTATTGAAATTTAATCATGTATTATGGTATTTAATAATTATTTTAATAAGAACTAATTAATTGATAATTAATCTAATCATTAATTGGTGATCATAATAATTTTATTTTTGAACGTCCTTTAATTAGATTATGTATCTAATCGATTTTCTTTTATGTGTTTCACATATTTATGATGGTAAAATAGATTTAATTAGTTTTATTAAAGTTATTTAATGCTGTGATTAGTCATTTTAGTGATGATTTAATCGAAATTTGATCAATTTTAGGTCAATTTAATGTTTTTAATAACTATTAGGATATTTAACATGTTTATAGTGTTGAAAGAGTAAGTAATTAAGTGGCAATACTGTTAAATTGGCATTAATTAACTTTTTGCAATCAATTAGTATATCTAATGATGATTTCATCATAATTAAGAACTATATTGGATTAAAATTACTGATCTAATGCTTCTTTTATGTGTTTCACATATTTATGATGGTAAGTATATAGATTTAATTAGGTTTTATTAAAGTTATTTAATCTGTGATTAGTGATTTTTTATCGATATATGATCAATTCAATATATTTATTTGATTTAAAATCTTCAATCGTGTGAACAAGCAACATGCTTCATGCAAAATTTCCAGTATGCGTGAACACTGAATAATTCATGACTATCCACAACAACTTCAATGCAATTAGATTTATGATTAAGTTTATCTTTTGGTCTCTTTAGATGATTGCCAAAAAGTTATTTAGGGATGGTCATCATTGATATTTCTAGAGAATTTTGAAGCATAATAATGAGTTAATTGCTTTTACCAATCTAGTAGAGGGTGATGAACCTAGTTCTTTTAGATAGAACATCCATCTGAAAATAATATTTATGCATATTAACAATTGGACGTTACAAATTTGCTAAAATTTCGAAGGAGTGCTGCAAGTCGAAAATGCATGGGTTATTTGAAACTATGGATTCAGTATACCCAATTTGGAGTTTCTTTTCACGGCTGTAACTTGGAGTAGGTTAGATAATTTGGTTTGAGGAATGTTCCAGGAGGCTACCTGTGCAACAACCTAAGTTCTAAGATTGATGAAAATCATGAAGATGGGGTCATTTTGGCTGAATCTGCGAATTGATGAAGAATATAGGAGGTTCGTTATGGCAACAGATTTTGATACTCCGCTGTTGAATGATTGTGTGGTTTTGGTCTGCGGCGATGAAGTCCCTCCATTTCGATCAATTTTAGAAGTGCCTCATTGAACGTGAAATTTGGTCCTCCAGCTTTGGCAAACTCACCGTTGTTCTGTTTGATTGAGACATGCTTTTGGCATTTCATCTGTATAGAGGCCTGGCAACTGGAGATACATGACCAGTGCTGAAGATTCATGAAAAGCTCGCTCGATTGGACACACTGTTTTCTGGTTTATAGCAGCATCGTTGTATATGAGTCACTGGTGGACTCAGTCGGCAATTACTGCAAAGGACTAAGATGAATTGGTGATTTTAGGTAACTTGATTGATCTCGCAGTTGCTTTCATGATCTTCATGTTAATAGTTAATCAGTAGCATTGAGGCAGCCCTTAATCAAAGCCCTATTGCAGTTGAAAAGCTTGTGGATGGATAGTCGATTCGATTGGCAAGATGAAAAGGTCAACAAAGGCAAAATGTCTTGGAAAAAGGTTTGTAGATTAGTTATATTGATCAATGCAAGCCTATCCGGATTGATATAGATGATATATTACACAAATAAATATAAATATATAAGGGATTGATGATCATACAATAAGCGAGATATGGAGGGAAGGAACCCGTCTAGAGGAGGAAGAGGGATCAATTTAAAATGTTCTTTACTGATTACATCCACTTGAGGTAGGATCGAATTTCTTAAGCCTGTTAGGCAACAACGGTTAGGTGTTGTTGTTCTGGTCATGGCGGCGGCCGTTGATGGTGGTTTTATTTTTAAAAATTTAAATTACATGTGTTATTATATTTAACACATTATGAGACTTTAATATTTACTTTTGGCGGGAAATATCTACGCTTTTAAAAATATAAGAATTATTTTAGACATAAATCAACTATCTGAGTTTAAGTAATCCAAAATTGGATTAATCCTTTTTTAAATTATGTGTTATTATATTAATGGTGTGTACTAGAGGGAGGTAGTAGTGCGTAGGATAAAGATGACAAATTTTGTGATTTAAAATGAAAGATGGATAAAAATTTCGATTAAGCGTATCGGAAGCGTGTTTAGGCTTGAAAAATGATGAACTAGTAAAGGAAATAGGTTTGCAGAAGATTAAAAGGTAAATACAAACCAATTTTTATAGTGGTTGACATCACGACCTCGTCCCTCGATTCCTCTTCTCTTGATCGATTTTTTCACTAAGGCGAGGAATAGGAGGTAGCCTTTATCATGAAGTCACATGAATGACACTATTCAACGTTTTCCTTTTTCTTTCTTACTTTCTAGTGTAAACCATGGATAAGAGGGATATTTATAAGTCATTCAAATTTGGAGTCAAACGATTTCAAAATTGCTTTCGGTGAAATGTCATTGGGTGGTACCACCGCCAGGCACTGGACCATGATTCTTGGACCACTGGCGATTGCCACCATGCTTGATAAAAAGACACTTGGTTGGGCCTTAAACTCAAAATTCGAAACCGATTGTAGGCCTAGTTGGTCCCTACTTGGGTTATAGGATCTAACCCAAATTAACATGCTAACTATGAATTTAAAAATATTCCTAAGCTATTGCAAATCGACAAAGTCAAGAATCGGAAAAACGAATCGATCTGGAGTGATCCTCGGACACCATTGTTTTGCGGACACCGGCAAGCTCTGGACTTCACGATATCTTGGTGAGTTAGTCATTCGATCGGCGAGCTCCATGAACTTCCAGCGAATAGGCGAACTTGAAAACCGCCGGCAAGTTACTCGATTCTCGACTAGTTGGGTAGCACTCGGAGCGAATATTCGGACTTAATCAAACTCGAACTCCAGCGATTTCAGCACTGATTACTTTGTTTTGCTTTATGTCTTCATCATTATCGTAGTTAATCAACTGCACACAAGACAACTCTAATCGATCTAGATAATTACACGTGACATTCTATTGCACGACACATCATTGGGCTTTCGCGCTTAACCGTCAGATTCTTGCACACCGTCCTCTCTTGCGGTCCAGCCCAATAAGCGGTTGACCTCCACAAGATATCCTTGGTACCCGAGCCTTACGCAGATTGTCGGACTTCGTGTTTCTGGTGCAACGGCATCAACTAATCGAATAGACTGCGTGATTTAAAAGGCATTAGATAAATAAAACATAATCAATTAGTTTCATTATCAAAATCAAGACCCAACAATTGTGAGTTAGCACACCAATAGCGAGGAGAGGCGAGGAGAGGATGAAGTAGGAAGCGGTGGAATGGCACGCCTAAGAGGAGGAAGAGAGATCAAGAGCATGTCTAGCGTCGGATTAATCGATATACATCACTTGAGGTATGATCAAAAGTTCTTGAACTTTATTAGGCAATAGTCTTTCTTTGTTGGTGGTTGCTTTCACGTCGACATCTCCTCCCCGCTATTGATGGTGGTCTTAGTTTTTTTAAAAACTTAAATTACATGTATTATTATATTAATAATTTATTATGATTCAACATGCCACATTAGGATCTCTAACATCACATTAACTTAGACTTAATGGGAGGAGTTTATATACTACATTTTAAAAATATATGTTATTTTTGAAATAAATAAACTATAAAGGTTTAAGTGATCCATAAATAAAAACACAAGGTTAAATTGGATCTTAATTCTTTTTAAAACTTAATTATGTATCATTATATTAATAAATTATTGTGAGGTACAATACCAGATAAGTAAACTCTAATGTTTGTAAACTCAGATTTGATGAAAAAAATTTATATATTATATTTTTTAAAATATAATAATTATTTTAGATACAAATAAATCATAAGAGTTTAAATAGTTCATGGCTAAAATGGATTTTAACTCTATCATTAATGATTTTGCTCGAGCATGTTGTGCTTATAGACAATAGTCAGAACATATGCTGGAATACTGAAGTAATTTCTAGCGATATAGAAACTTCATTCATGAATCAAATTAGGGGTATCATCGATGGTGATGAAAAAAATGCTGGGACGAAACATTATATTATTTTCTTTCAATAAAAAAAAACTAGTATAAGTATATTTTTGGTAAAAAAAAATGTTGGGATAAAATTTTGAAAGAAAAAAAGTTCATTATTTACAATCCTTTTTTACTATTGATAATACCATAAAAAAAAAATAAAAAAATATTATTTTGTTATTTATAATCTTAGTATTATCTTTTTTTTTTTTCATTCCTCATATTCCTGCACTCCCTATCGATGCTATCGCTCCACTCGCGCTCACAGCCCTCTTGGCAGTATCGAAAACACACAAAAAAAAATTTATTTAAATTTATTTTAAAAATAATTTAAAATATATTAAAATAAAATTATAAATAGTAAAGAAGGGATTACAAATAATAATATACTTGAAAAAATTTAAACGTTACTAATGTTTCTAAAAAAATATATATTAAAGAAGATTGACGAGAAGGAAGGAAATTAAATTATATTAGACACATATGATTCAGATGATCAAAACGAACATATTACCCTTACTCACTTGTCATGTTCATGGCCTGACCCCCTTCCTCGCCAAGAAGGCGAAGAATTACCGATCCGTACTATGAAACAAGAACAGAAACATAACTCCAAGTTTAAGGCTCGTCCGCCAGAAGAATTATTTGGCCTAGCGAACAGTGCCTCCTTCACCACTGAGTATAAAATCAAAAACCATTAGCACCTAAACAAGAGGATCATACATCAATTAATTTGCAGTGCTCACCAATATTCCTAATTTTGCAATAAGGTGGGTTGTTTTTGTTCCAGCAACAATATCTACAGTCAACTGATGATTATACATCAAATCAACCGTGAAGGTAATGTGGGAAAATACTCATTGATACTCCAAAATAAGAGGCTTCACCAACCAACACTATTCTGTCCTGAGATTTTTTGCCAACAAAGTATGACAAATAATAAAGCTAATAAAACAGATTCAGATTAAGGTTCACTGCTGCTCCATGTTAATTAAGGTACGAAATGGAAGAAAGACACAGGGGGGTTCCAGTGTTGTATAACTTAACCTACTACTAATCCTAGCCCTTGTGTTTTGTAATGAACAAGCATAAGGTTTATTCTTCTTCATATTGTTCCCGTGATGTCTGTTGCTGTATGATGTGCCTCTACATAAGAAAATGATCTCGTGACATATAAAACTTTAGACCATTTGTGTGTTTTGGGAATTCATATGACCTTCATATATATATATATACTAAACTTCGGGTCCTGATGCAAACAAGTTGATTAGGCCCCTGCATACTTGTACAGAGACTTGGCATGCTTGGAGAATCTCCCCATCCACATTCCACACGCTTTCATTATTAGATGAAACAAAGGTAAAAGCCGTTGTCTGCAAAGCAAACAGATATTAGTACCACAGATTAATATAAGCGACAATAGGAGGGGGAAGGCTAACAAGTTAGCACATACCTTGTGGTGTTCCACAAATCTAAAGTCAAGCAGTTAGAGCCCCTTTTAAGATTTATAAGATGCCTGCAGTGAGTGATTCATCGGTTAGTATCGTACTGTCACCTATAGATCATCAATAAAACAGGATATGTTATTATTATCTGATTCCAGAATCCAGAATCTTGTTTGGACTGGACTGCTATAAAGAGCATTACACAAATGAATTTATGAGATCATGTCATTCATTAACTTAATGAGAATTATATTATTGCATATGTTTTGGCTGCCTAATATGCATGTGAACATCAGGCTACTTGAATCTATCATCCCACAATCAAAACATGATGAAACAGCTATTTGGCCTGGGAAACTAATTGAATCCATCATTCCACAATCTACACATGATAAATTAGCTATTTGGCCTTTTTCGCAGAATTGTAAACCTTGGTCGATCTGAACCACAGTAAGTTAAGCCAGAATGGCCTAATTCAAAATTACCTGGAGGATGAACATAATGGGCACAGTAGGAACCAAAACCCAGCCTTTTTACAAAGCAGCCTAGACTGCTTAGGATCACAAATTTGAAAGAGGCAATGGCTCATCACGGGCAACAAGTAGCATATTTCAAACTCCGATTGTTAATGATAAGATAAAGAACTCGCATATTTATAAATCTTATTTTAGTAATAAAATAAAATAAGGAATCTTATTTAGTATTCGTTACAATAATAATTCCAGATCTCCCACAGCCCAAGTTTTAGAATGTACTAAACATAAAGATAAATCATATTTAAAAATCTGATTTTACCACTAACTACTTACATCAAGGCGGGAATTCTAATCAAACACTTGCTTGTCAGTTTCGGATGTCAATAACTTATTGTTATTTACAAACTAAACAATCCATGTGTGAAAGCTAAACTATTCTAGAGATGTCCATGAAAGCTTATGATTTATCAGATCTCTAGAGAAGGAATGTAGATGCTGCAAAACTGATTAAGATATACTAGTTTTTGGGTATACACTTACAGAAAGAAACAACAATTGCAAATCTTCAAATGATATATTTGAATGTGTTAATGAACTAAACCATGTCATGTATTCTCAAAGTACATGAATGGCTGACAATCAATGTACCCCAAAGGGTTCTGACTTTGATGAAACCAAGTAAACAGAGCATTCTAATTCTTCTCTTTTTCCTCCCACAGCAAGTAGGACTTATAAAGAAATACATGCATCTCTTAGGCATTTAAGAAAGAACAAAGAACAGGAGCATACTACATGTAATTAAAGCATTTTAAATAGTAAAAAAATACACTGTATAATTCATAGTAACATAAAAGCAGAATCACGAACTTAAGTGGTTTGTCCTACTCAGATGGGGAAGGAAGAGAGAGAGAGAGAGAGAGAGAGAGAGAGAGAGAGAGAGAGAGAGAGAGAGAGAAGAAGTTAAACCATGGGAAGAGAGACAAGTAAAGAAAAAAAAAATGCACAAGTAGTTTGAAGATTCCAGAAGAAAGCAAAAGGAAAATATTTCTTTTGAACTTACCACAAGTATAAAGGATCACGGACAATCTTTTATTAGTATAAGATGAAGAAAACCATCAGCAAGGTGTGCCTCAGCCACCAGACCTTTAGGAGCTCTTTCATTACGGCATGAAATAATGGCAGCACCAACACTAAAGCGACCCTTGTATTCTAGCCACCTTGAATCCTGAGAATGAATTGGGCTAACAGCTACATCTGCAGAATGCTGAGCAGCATCTTTAAAATCATTACAGATGCTGCAGTTTGCACGACAAACAACATTCTTAGAGTTTTTTGAAAAAGTTGTGAAGTTTGTATGTGCGTTTGCAATGTTACTTGTTTCTTGTTCTTCAGTCTTCAAAAATGTAACTTTTGCCTCGTAAGATCTTGATAAATGAAAATAACAATGGTCAAATAGCTCCCTGCAGAAATTAAAAATCAAAGATACAAAGTAGTGTTCTTCATAAGAATTACCTGTGTTTCAAAAAGGCCACCGTCCAGCAAAATCATAGCGTTTAGGACCCATCCAACGATAGCCTTCACTCTCCTTGATGACATCACCATAAAAACCATACCTGACAACAGGTCACAAAATCAGCACTCACAAGGAACCTGATTAGGTTGTACATAACAGGAAAAAAAAATCATAGGGAATTTTGAAATTCCTCCTATAAAAGAAACCAGACAAATCGATGGAAAAGCAAATAGTATTTGATTTCATTTTGTTTCAAGAATTTTATGATAGACAACATGCAGAACTAATCTACCAAAACTCCTTCCTCTCTCTTCCAAAAGAGATGAGAAAGAAGAATGTCATCATGCTAGAAACAAAATATGTCAGTGAAAGGTTGAGGAGAAAATGAAAACAAAGGACAAGAACCTTAGATATTTTCTAGTGCTTAAGAGTTGCACATATCTGCTAACTAAATTGAATGGACTGTCAGATCTTCTAATGAACATGTGAAAAGAAGTAATGATCAGATAGAAAATAGTAGTGGAGTTCCATGAAATGTTTCCTCACTGATGGCAGTTCGGATATATGTATTCACAATGTCAAATCACTAACAAAAGCACAAGATAAAGCATTGTAGAATTTTCAGAGATCAGATATGATATAAACAATAAGCAACCCAACATAGTTGGAGAAAGGATAGCTCTTAACCTCATCTGATGCACAAAAGTGGTGTTTAATAACACCCTGACATATATTCAACCCCAAATTTAACCCACCGAAGACACAATGAATTTTATCGTACTCATGATACAAATATTCAAACACATCAGCCCCATTTTTGACATGATTTTGTCCACTTACAAAACCCTAACTTGACATAAAATCTGATCAACCAAGCACATGATTAAAACAATATTAAGAAAACCACCTTTAATATATGACCTGACTATTAATCATGTGATCAGGACAAGTTGGGTAAGCCAGGTAAATTTCTAAAATCCTAAACTAAAAATAATATATCACTGATCAGATTGATTGAGTCAACCTGTTTATTAAACAACAAATAAGTCCAACCCAATACCTGGTAGCTATGTGCCAGGCTCGGATCAGATTGGTAGGTCATCTTAACAAACTGCCATCCCCACACCCTAACTAGTAAATGGTTTTTTTAATTTCATCATTTTTTGTTTTTTCATGTGTTTGATCCACCAAGCCATTTCTCTGCATTTTTTGCCAATGAAAAATCACTTTTTTCTCACTCTGTACAAAGTAGTAAACTTTTTGTTGGCAATCCTTGCCTCTGAAAGATATTTTCCATTTAGTCAATAAAATCATACATGTTCATCCAAGATCTCATAGTTTGTCAAGGTACCAGAATTGCAACAATGTGGAAAATAAGATTGAAAGAGCAGTTTAGCTTATTACAGCAAAATCTCCATCATCCAATAACATACTTGAAAATAGATTTTATCCAAAAGATTTTCAGGCAGATATTTTTGAACTTTGCACCAAATACATGTTTTTGATATCTGCTCCACATATTTGTGTCTTGTTGCAAAGTTTAAAAATAAGTTACCATACCCTGCAAAAGAAGCTGCATAGCGTACAGAAGGCACTTCTGTTGACGAAGGACTAGTTTTCCATCGGACCACCTGAGCTATATCAAGTGACACCTTTTTGCCAAGGATAATGTGCAAAGCCGATGTTACAGGATCTCGTGTCCCGGTAGTACTACAAACAGGGGTTAACACTCTTGTTAAGTCATTGGCAAACTTCAATATGATTAATGTAAAATAGATAATATAAAATTGCCAATAAACCAAGTACTTGCAACTTTACAAGCACACATTACTCAAGGATTTATGTGTCCATATGAGGCGTCCATTTTGGTCATAGGGAAGAATAATAAGACATAGCTCCAGGCCATGACCATATGAGCGCAGTCACATGCTGAATTATGCCCATAAGTTCAATAGTGCTTAAGACAACACATATCTAACTAAATGTCTTGAAAAATGCATGCACAATACAGAAGTATGCACTTCTGTACCATGTCAATATTCAGAGGTGCAGTATGTAAAGCATCAGACATGATGAGGCAATTAAAAAGATTCCACATTTCCACAGAAAAACTATAGGAACATAGGCCTATTGACAATCACACTCAATTCGATAGTCTAAATCTAAATCAATGCAAGCTGGTGATAGCTCATGGTCTGATCCAAATGCTCAAGCCGACCACCCACTTATAATTGGTTAGTACTTAAATACAGGTCATAGGGAAGAATAATAAGACATAGCTCCAGGCCATGACCATACGAGCGCAGTCACATGCTGAATTATGCCCATAAGTTCAATAGTGCTTAAGACAACACATATCTAACTAAATGTCTTGAAAAATGCATGCACAATACAGAAGAATGCACTTCTGTACCATGTCAATATTCAGAGGTGCAGTATGTAAAGCATCAGACATGATGAGGCAATTAAAAAGATTCCACATTTCCACAGAAAAACTATAGGAACATAGGCCTATTGACAATCACACTCAATTCGATAGTCTAAATCTAAATCAATGCAAGCTGGTGATAGCTCATGGTCTGATCCAAATGCTCAAGCCGACCACCCACTTATAATTGGTTAGTACTTAAATACAGGTTGATCTTGACCTATCTGTTTACAACCTGACTTGGTAACTGTAGGTATGTGTTATATTGGTAACAGAAATATGCATATGTACATGTACTGTTAGGGAAGTTCAGATTTTAATCTAGTAGTGGTAACAGCAATGGTGGTTCCTATCAGGTTTCCAGTTAAGGCTCTGATTCTTTAATGTTTCAGATGTGAAGGCATTTAGAGAATACATGAAATTGTTGGATCAGATCCAGATTGATCCTGATCAATCAAAATTTCCAATTGTTTTTGGAAATTTCATTTTCAGTTGGTTGGTTTTTCAAGCGGAGTACATTTCAAAACTTAGTACACAGAGGATAAACTAGGACAACAGCAAAAGCAGAGGTGTAAGTTCCCTGTAACTTGGGTTAGCTTCATGGATCTTTTACAGTCATCAAGCTCTGCTGAGGGTAACACCAATGCAGAAAACCAATCCTTAAAACAAACAACAGAACATACCTGATAACAATGGCATCAGTTGAACCGGCAGGAATTAATCCAACTCTAAACCAATCATTTGGGAAGGAAACTTTTACATCTTCATCTGAAACAGTAAACTGGTCTGGATATCAAATGTTTGGAGGGGTGTATAAAAAAAAAATACCAGCAAACTTGTAGTAGTAAATACTAAATACATAGCATGCAGACAATTAGCTTAATTTGTTGAGCTAAATCAGCATGTACTAACCTGCATTGCATGGTCCATTGTTGGTTGCTGTCATTCAAGATAAACCATACAACCTATTAGTGCTCCATGTGTTTCAACAGGTGCTAAATTTGTTAATATTTCATGCATCAAGTAAAACCATTAGGTACATACTGCATTTTGAGACGCCCAGTCCACTGGATTCTACAGCTGAGAGAAGAGGTTCAAGGTCATCACTTCCACATAAAGGTGCAGAAAGCATGCCATTTGCACCATTAAGAGAGGCCCTACCACGTGAGATGTCATTGTTTAAATGCTGACAATTTTTATCACTCTTGTTATCCAACTCTTGTGGAGAGGGAGGAAAAGGAGCATCATGCCTCGAGGAAAGAAGTCCATTCAGAACTTCGTTAAAGAGACCATCACCTCCCTGGTCCAAATTCACGTACAAATCACTCAATAAGAGAACAAAAAGAAATGGTGCACTACATAATTATACGAGTAACATGAAATGTCTTTCTTCTCTTTTTTGTCATCCAATGATTTACTTGATGACAAAAGCCGTAAGTTAATTATTAAGGGCTATTACAGAATGCATGAACTAACTATAAGTCTGCACATTTTTAGGTAGTAATGACAAGCTTACTCACGTTACTAGCATCTCGAGTGTCCAAGTTTGTTCCAAAATCAGTGCATCTTCATGCTGTATTTGGTGACTCAGGACTACAGTACATTAAGAGTTCTGCAGCGACTGCAACCATTTGCAACAGCAGTTTGGTTGCATATTGATATCATATGCAAGCAAAATTATGGAAAATAATGTAAATACTTCCCATAAGAATCCAACTAATAGTCCAGTAACAACTGACAGATGATATAAAGCTTTATTAAAATTATTTATAAATGCATGATGATTTGGGTAATCTAATGGTATCACCCTTCCCATACAAAAACTTGCCTCTCAATGTATATTGCTCAATCAGTCTTAACCATTGGAAGACAGCAAAATTTCTAGTGTTGTTTAATTAAGAAAGAATCAGATATCAGTTATATACAGTAAGGTAAACAAAGGAATCAACTGTATCACAAATTTCCAGAAGCAGTATGAATTTCCCCACAATGTGCTTAAAGCTTAACTGACATCACATAGCTCAAACATCAAAAGAGAGCAACAAGTCTAAATGAAAGTTGAAACCACCCTATATCTGAACAAATCTAAGATCCATGTGCGTCATTCGCTATGGTAAATCAAGAATAGCCTCATCAAAAGAAGGGCTATTTCTGCTTTAAGAAGGTGACCATCTGGCAAGATTGTTCACCTTCTATCAAAGTTAAGCATGGTAAACTACATAGATGCAATCAAGAGTCCATAAGGTTCCACTGTTTCTTTAATCTATTGCGTCAACGCAAGGTTGAAACAAATGAAGGATTTTGGTAACTAAACTGCTTGCAGAAAAGCCTTCATTAGGTTCCAAAAACCAATAACCCACCAAAAAGGATAGCCAACAAAAGACCACTTAATACCAAAACAACACAAAACAAACCTTACCAACTAAAAGTTAGAGATAACCAAACAGAGCCACGATAACCTACCAGCTTCAAGAAGTAGCACAAGCAATTATATTGTTCTTAGAAGATAGAAGTTGCAGTGACCTTTCAGTGGTAAATGGATAAAAGATAACTGAGAAACTGCACTGGAAGGCCATTTTGTTTTAGTTGTTGGTTTAAGAAATGAATTTCATGATTTATTATCTTCTGCTAGTTTCACATTAATCACAGAATTTCAGACTGTTTTATGAACTCTTTTCAGGCAGACTTCAATAAAAAAGACAAAGGTATCTGTATGACTAAATTAAAATCAAATCTTGAATATTAAACAATATCAACAGATATCGGTCATCTGAAGATTAAAAAAGGAATACACGTTAGATAAGCTAGAAGCATACCACAGCAACAATGCCATCAAAAGAACTCAATTCCCTGTGCGATAAAGATGCTATACAATCAAATGCATGCCCTGCCCTCTGAGTCACTGTTACCTGAACAAAGTGCATGACCCTGTGTAATGCAATGTAGCAAAAGAAGAGGAAACTCATTTTCTGATGACTTATAACAGCATTTTCTTACCTCTGTCTGCACTTTAGCATGGGAAAATATAGGTGCAACTGTCTCCCAAGTCTTGACCCCATTTCCTTTCCCACATAATGGGTGAACAAACACCTAAATGATACTATAGAAAGTTAATAAACAAGATATCACAAAAATTTGATGAAAAAATTGCAAGAAGGTAATTCAATACAGAAAGTACCAAAAGAGACTTTGGTCTGACAGCATCATTATTGGTAGAAGCAATCAAATGTTCAACCCACGACTGGCATATAAGCATATCCTTGTGACCAAAGGTGTATTCACAGAGTGTCCAAGGAGAACCATGTGTTTTACCCCTATGGAATCCATGCACCACAAAACGGTACATCTGCATAAGCAACAGGACACTTAAAACACAAAATATAAACATAATACGTAGCCATCTTCAGGTTTAAGTTTTATGCAGCTATCAACAACAACAATGAAAGTCGACGCATCCGATGAAAGATCTTAGTGTCTAACCTCAAATTTATTGCCTGAAAAAAAGCTGCCAGAATTCCTATTTGCATCCTCAATCAAGCCCCAATCAATTAACTCTACAGCATAAACATTGGAAAATTCAATCCTGTTTTCAGTCTTAAGCCGGTAGTTCATGCACAAGCAAGATGACCCACTAGATTCCTGTAAAGCACAGAGAAATTAAAAAAAAAAGTCAAACATGAAATATGTGACACTCTTATTTAAACAAAAACATAAAGACTCATGTAGGCAAAACAACTAGCAAGCTTAAATTGGCCTATTTCTCTATGAATCTCAAGAAACAATTTTCTAAACATACATTATCAATTATGACACAAAGCTTAGCTCAAAAGAATACAATGAATCATACATCCTTCTAAACCATCTAATAGTATAAAAATAGATTAACCAAGGAGCAACAAAATGAGAGGAGAGCAACAAGGTTCAAGAAATTAATTGCCATGAATGTCCCAGATGGTAGCATATTGAAAACATGCAAGATAACTGGTGGCAATGTAAACATGCAAATCAATTACCTGCAGGCAAGATACTCAGTGGTCACATGTAAGGTAATTTATATAAAGCCTGTTGAAGTAGTAGAATAGCTTCTTATGCTGTGATTTAAGATTTTTCCCTCCCATCAGATCCACCCATATCTCATGGTAGGAAAAACTAGAAACAAATGCTATATGGCCAATAGCAAAAGAAAGCTCAAAGCAAGATATCAGCTCACTCTTGAGTTTCATAAAATAACTGAAAAACACAGACTTTAACTTTTATATGCAAAAGGAAATTGCCATCAGCAAAAGACTCGATCTATAACTGACTGGAATATAGTTGAGAAGGAATTAGTCTATGAAAAATTCAGCAACATCCGAATACCAATCCTTGTACCTTTATCAAGATCTTATCAGATAGATATGCAGCAATATATATGATATGCCTTAGTAAATAGACAGAAGATATTTAAAAGGTACTGGTACCATATAAGATCAGACTGATGTGGTATGTTTGGCATGCAACTATATATGAAAATTTGTTCAGTAGTATAGATAGATTTCATCTCTTACAACAATTTTGTCATCTACAATATCTTTGAAAATTCTCAGAGGTGGTAATACACAAGCCAAAAACCATGAAGAGTACATTTGGTTTAACAGACTAACAGGATAGGATTTGAAATTTAAAGGCACTTCAATTAGGTTTACAACAATTTTGTCATCTACAATATCTTTTTACTTGATACTCCAGCATAAAGATCAGTAATGCATCTTTCCTTCCAACTCATATCAAGCAATCATCTTAAAAGGTTTATATAGGCTTGTAGTGTGTTCTTTTACACCTCAAACACCATTTTGTAGGCTTAATCAATTGGCCTTCACCCCTAAGACTTTCAACAAGACATACAGAACAACTGATAATTAAATGACTGTAGCTTCTATTTCACCTCTAAGATGCCCTTTGCATGGTACGGTTTGGCAGATTATAGTTATTAAATGAAGTGGCAGCTATTTGTCCTGGCTAAAATAATTTGAAAGCCTGATCCCGTTTTCATCCATGATTCCAAAGGAACAATATCAGATCCACTGATCTCTCATCTTTCTCTTTGCAGATGAACTAGGACTCATAGAGGAACTTACAGACTCATGTGAAGCCATCTTTTAATGTGAATTCAGATATGGAACTTCTAGTATTGCTTTACAATTAATGACTTTTTTCACACTATATTCCAGTAAACATCTCCTTGTTGGTTTCTTCCATGTCAGCCTCATGACTATATCCTTGAGCAAGATTTTTGTGATCTTGCTTTTTGTAACACATCTATATCAACCTCACCAGTAATTTAATTTTCATATCCAAAGAGGATCTTTCTATAAGCTAATTTAACTAGCTCATCAGTTTATCATTTCCTGACCTTTTCCTCTCTCAGTTGCTTCATATTATTGTACTTAATATAGATCAACACAAGAATTCTTTGAGGACCATTGGTGACTGCTTCTAACTGAAGGTCCTCCGTATCCCCTATTCTATTTATAAAGTTCCATCAATCCCTGACATAAGGCAGTCTCACTAATTTCCCTCGATTTTTTTCCAGTTTCATTTTATGATCTCAATAAGAATTTTTGACAATTACATGCATCTAAACGATGCAGCATCGCTAATTTAAACATTGAAAACCTGCTCATACATATAGTGCAAAGCTAAGACCAAAGAGTGAAGTTTGTCCGAAAGGAAATGTCCCAAAAATAACTTTATAAATATTAGATGATGTCTCAGAAGCTATCAAATACTTCAAATAATTGAAACTACAAAATTCCATAAAGTTCATGGCACACATCTTAGAGAGCAACGAAACGATCCTGCATTGTGTGATCTAAATATTCAAAACCATAAAATCCAAAAGGGGACACTCGAACCACAACAGCCTAAACGTCTGGTCTAAATATCCCAAACCAATTTCACTTTTGTCCAAGAAAGAGCCAAAATGAGACACTTAAACCATAATATGATATCATAATAAGGGCTACGTGGCACTCGGATGCGTAGTAACCGCAATCACATCAAGCTCTAGTAAAAGCGACGATACATCCAGCACTCAGCTGCCAACAACATGTGTTGCACTGCTTACCGCCATCAAATTCATATCAAGGAGCTTTTCTTGGAATCCCTTCACAGGAAATCAAGCTAAATCGTCTCCAATTTCCAAGCATCCGTCAACAGGATCAATCAATCAGCAGAGGAATCAAAAAAAGCATTCATGTAGGATCAAAGCGAAACTACTTTCTATATAAAACCAAATTTATGAACGTAAGGGAACTCACACGATCGATCGGCTTCCAAGAGAGACCATCGGGATCCAGAGTGACGGCGACCTCGCCGACGCGATCCAAGAAGAGCGACGAGGTGGAGGTCGAGGCTGACCCATTCCTTTCCATCAAGAAACAGAGGAGAGGAGGTCAGAGGCGGTGGGGTATCTATCGACCTTTTCTACCTCCCTCGGCCCCATCCGCCCGTCATTAACCCAAACGCCCCCGTCCTCCAATCCCGGGATTGTGTAGTCTCGCCATATAACGGTTTCGAAGGACGAACATGCCGTTATATATCCCCATGTAAGTTGGAGTACGTAACGGAAAGCAATACGGGGCGTATCGTGGCCTGTTCCGTGGGCCAGACCTGGTGGACCCCGTCTCAATTCAATTTATGGAGCTCATAATTCTAGTTGAGGATGATAGATATGCATGGTTAACGATGGGGTATGAGATTGACTGGATTTATAATAAAATTCATTTTATCATTCTTTAGCTTTTGTATTAAAAATATTTTTCTTTTTAATTAATAAATAAATAATATAGGCAAGGAAATTTTGGAATTGGATTTGGACCAACGATGAGATAAAGATGACCACACATTGGCAGTTCAGATAAGAAGGAGCTTAAGCTACCCAAATAAACGGCCCGGAAGAGCCACAGATCCCATAGTCTTACTGCTTCGATTCTCCCCGCGAGTATGGGACTTCTCCAATTCAATTCTCCCGGCATCTCTTCCATTCCGATCACTTCGAGCTTCAACTACAACTCCAAATCCCTCAGACCGCTCCACCTCCCCAGCCAGGTAAACCTGGAAAGGCGCAGGCTCTTCGCCATTTCCACAAACACCTCGAGCGGTGGATCGGAAAGCACCGACGTCGCGTCCGAAGAGCCTCCGTCCGTCGACTTCGCGTTCGTGAATGTGCGCTCGGTTCCGTAATCTCTTCCGATTTTTCTCTGCAGCACCTCATGTCGTTGATGATCGTTGCTCTTGCAGTCCAAGCTGCTCCCGGACGGCACGCCGGACGTGCAGTATCGGTCTGCGTGCGGTGGGCAGAAGCTAAGGGACATCATGCTGGACAACAACATTGATCTTTACGGGCCATATGTAAGTGCAGCTTAATGCTGTCTCTGATGTGATTCTCGAGGTGCATTGAGGGGGCTCAGTCGTAGACCATTGCAGGATGGACCTCTGCTGAACTGTTCTGGAGGTGGCACCTGTGGAACATGTATTGTGGAGGTATGTCTCTGTCCTTTGTGCCTTGAGCTGCTGTCACTCCCTTGTCCATGCTGCTGAAAATTCAAGTAGTTTCTGGAGGAATGGAATGGTTTTGGGAACTGCTTTTGGCTGCTTAAGAGTAGAATTAGACACTGAGCAATGAATTTTCAGGTGGTCGAGGGTAAAGAAATCCTAAGCCTGAGAACTGACAGAGAGAAGGAATTGCTCAAGAAGGTTTCTGCTTAGCACTCTGTTTCCTGTTTCCTCACATCTTCTTCATCTTTTCTGAGATCTCAATTGCATGTAATTGTTCTACTCATATGACTCTCAACTACAAATTGCAGAAACCCAAGACATGGAGATTAGCATGCCAAACTATGGTTGGCAACAAGGATTCTAGAGGACAAGTAAGTCAGCTACTAACAGCAGTAATCAAGTATAGAAGCTTAAAAAGATGCTCATTCTCATTTGTCACCAATGCAGATTATAATCCAACAGTTGCCAGAGTGGAAAGTGCATGAATGGGAAAAATGAAGTGGGGCCAAGACACAGAATTGTGTTGAGCATTATGGTTCATGGTGTTCTGTGTTGCTACTGCTATGGAACTTAGTCATCTCCTTCCAGGGTTGAGGGTGAATTAGGCTGTGATGGTTCAGGAGATTTATATACATTTGTCACCTGTACTTGCATGTATGTGTAAGAACAGGTGTTTTGTTCATTTTGATAAGCAGTAAAAACTAGCTATATATATATATATATATATATATATATAGTAAATAAGTCTTAGTTCCACATATCTTATTTTATATACATATATATATATACATATATATATATATATATATATATATATATATATATATATATATATATATATATTGAAGAGATTGAAGTGTTCATGTTGTGTATTGAAGTCTTAATATATATGGGCCTTATGGGCTAATTTAGAAGACGATTCGGGTTCTTGCTCCGTCTCCTTGCTTCGTAAATGTTAATCCAAAGGCTTGAGCCTGACGCCCTGTTCCTTCTTCCTCTCTTCGACGCGCGATGCGACTCGGACCGTCTGCGTGGGCGCTCTTCTCGCGGCTCCTGACCACGTCGCCGCCGAGGCTGAAGAACCTGCGTTACCACTACCGAGCGCGCGCCCTGGCGGAGGCGCAGAGATTTCTCACCGACTACCTCCACTGCACGGGTTCCCTCCCCTTCTCCCACGCCGAATCCATCGCTTCCAACTCCCCATTCACCCTCTCCGACCTCGTTTCCCAGCTCCCCTTGCCGCCCGACGCCGTCGCCGCCGACGTTAAGGTCGCTCTCGGTCGCTTCCTCGCCTACCGACCCATCAACGAGTTCGAATTCTTCTTCGAGAGCATCGGCCTCCCGCCGTCCTCCTCACCCGCAGCTGCCTCCTACCGCAGCATCTTTCTCTCCGACGAAACGCGTCTCCTGGCTTCCGTATCCGCTCTCGTCCACTTCGGCTTCCCCTGGACCAAGCTCGGCCTCCTCTACCGTGAGGAGCCCTCCATCTTCTCATCCGGCCCCGACTGCCTCGTCGCCAGGCTGCGAGCCCTTGAGGCCCGCGGCTTCTACCGGGTCTGCGTCATTGGCATCTGCCTCGCGTTCCCCTCCGCGCTGAGTGCAGATGCGGAGCCAGGAGGGGAAATGGATCTCTTGTTCCGGGATCTGAAGACGGTCTTCGTGGACTTTAGCTTGGCTGGGTGCGTGACCGAGAACGATGTGGATGTCTTCCTCCAGGTTTCTAGGAGGATTCGGGTGTTCTATGATCTCGGTTCCAGGAAGGGGACAATGGGCGAGCTTATGGGCAGGAACCGGGAGATATTTGTCACAGTGGATGAGGCAGTAATCGCTAAAAAGTTGAAGTACCTCATCAATTTAGGCATGGAGGAGCACAAGGTTGGTCCTTTTATTCTTGGATGCCCTGATTTGTTGGGTTTTGATTTGGAAAACCCTAGCGTTGCGATGCCAGAGTATCTGAATCATGTTGGATTAGATAAAAACGAAGTGACTTCACTGTCACAGAGATATCCGTATGTCATGGGCAAGAATAAATTGGGGAATTTGCCAGGAATGATGCGGGCCATGGACCTGCACAGCTGGTTCTTAAGTAGGATTTTGGATGGGAATTATCATTACCTCTCATCTTCTTTTGTTTCTGCTGCGCCCCATGATACAGCAATTGAGAGTGGATTTCTGCAAGCTTTGGATAGGGTAAAACGCCTGAAGATGGAGCAGTTTGTGGATAACAAACTAGAGTTCTTGCTTGGTATAGGATTTGGGGAGAACGAGATCACTGTCAGAATGCTGTCACTGATCAATGGCACGAAAAACCATTTGCAGGAGCGCTTTGATCGCCTTCTCGGGATGGGTATTGAGCACTCCATGCTGTGTAGGATGGTAAGTGGGACTCCAAAGTTACTTAATCGGAGCAACGGAATGCTACATAAGAAGGTAAATTTCTTCTGCAATGACTTGGGTTGTTCCGTGAGCTACCTTGGTGCTTTCCCAGCTTTTCTTTGTTTTGATCTGGAGAATAGGGCCAAACCAAGATATATATACTAAACTGGCTTAAAGAACATGGCTTGCTTAAGAAACATCTTGCCGCAGCCACCGTCCTTGCCAGTTCTGAGAAGAGGTTCATGATCTACCTCTATAGTGTTCACCCAGCGGCTCCTAAACAGTGGTTAGAGTGCTTCTCATCCAGATGTGACAGTGATGGAAATCAAAGAATCTTATGTTAGCCTTGTCCTGTAACTGTAGCCTCTGTTTGAAGACTTTACACTAGAGGAACAAGAGTACATCATTGTGTCTTCTCCATCTAGCACTGTTGTGGCTGCTCCAAGATCTACAACCAAAAGCATAAGTTGATTTCAAACATCTGAACTTAAAATTTTTGCATCTTTTTCCAGTCTTAGACGGGCATTGCCATGATCAACCATTGAAAGCATCTTTGAAAATTGGTTTCAGGCCTGCAAAATGCCAAACTATGGTTCTTAAGAGTAAGACACTTAATATATTAGTGGTGATAGATTCCTTGACTTTTTTACATGTATCAGGGAATTTGATCTTTGATTGTTTGTGTCATCTTATGGTAACTAACATGCGCCTCATACATCCATGTAATATCAGTTTCTACATTGTTGTTTGTAATTGACATATTGTCTCTGATTAGGATCATTAGAAAGAAATGGAAAAAGATTTGGTTTTGGCTACTGGTCTCTCTTTTTAACTGACTGCTTGATTTAGCACTTTTCAAGTGTTTATACTGATTATAATTTGTTTATATATGCTGGATAAATCCTTCTTAGTGTGGTACTAATATGTCAGTGGATTGAAAGTGTCCAAAATTTCACCAATTTTGAATGGCGCTTATGTATGTAGTTAATTGGTGTTGGCAACTAAAACTGTGTTTCTTTATTGTTAATTTGTCAAGACTAACCTAATATTCTCATTCATTGGCTGAAGAAAGACTTTATTTTCAATGACCAACATATGTATGATTTGTTCAATTCGCCCAAATTCATTCATGTACAAGATCATGGTTTTGGAAGACTTTCGTATTTGAGCACTTCCTCAGGATGCGATCATCTGCTTGTAGCTAGCTTTTATTTAATTGGAGGATAGATATTTTCAAGCAATAGGATCTGATCTAAGAGCTGGGATTTTGGTATGGGTAGTTTTTGCGGAAAGTGAAAATTGTAAGCTTGAGAATTATCGTGAAGGCATTGATCTAGAACATGCAACAAAGTTGCTATCAGCTTCTTGAGATGGAATTAGCAGCTAATGGAGCTGTATTGCACTGCAAATTCCTTTTTAAGTGGACCTAACTTGCTATGGTCTTGACTTCTATTCTCCTCTAACTCTATTTATCAAGAAGTTTGGATAAATGTTTATGTTTGCGTCTATGTTAAATAGGTATTGGAAGCTGTAGTAAACTTGTGTCCGCAACTGATGTTATTCAAAGAAAACTCTGTGTTTATGCCTTCGAATATTTGGATTTTTATCTGAGTAAAATTCTATTTCTTATTGGATGATTGATTTACTTGCAGCTATAATTCAATTTTTCTCAGGTGATTCTTGCAAGGAAAATTAAGCAAACTAGGGAAAGGAAGAAAAAATGGCATTCTTATCCCACTTGCCTTGTGCTTGGTTGGGAATTGCAGGATGCAGGGATATATCCCTGTATCTGAAATTTTTGCATATAAAAGTCACTCATTCTTGATATTTAATAACATGACCCACAAGAATATTAGGTTGCGCCTATGGTCTCCTTTTCTGGGTCAGGGACAAAGATGCCTCTTGCCACATTCATCACTCCTCTCTGGAGTTCTTAGAGGAATACATGGGATATGTGCGAGGTTTACAACATTGGCAACACTAATCTTGGGGTTATGATTGACATTATTGAGATTGAGCCAAAAAATAACTTTACAATATAAGTGACTAAGGAAAGCAAGGAAAGTGACCTCTCTCAGCATCAAAGACCCGATGTTCTGTTACTTGATGCACAATTTCTATGTAATTTGAGTTTTCTGTATATCAGTTTGGTGGAATTGGATACATTTTATATTGAGCTATTAGATTTCTTCAATAAATCATCTGCAGAAGGTGTTTGATGATAGCTTAAAGTTCCTTTCATTTGATTTCTATAGATGAGGACATTCATGTTTGAAGCTTTTCTTATATAATTATGATGACCGGTGAACAAAATTCATTTACAATGAGGATTTAGAAACTAATGAAGGTTTCCTTAAATAATTTTGCATCAATGAAGCATGATATTTTCTTACTTTCTTGGTCAGTGGTCAAATTAGAAGGCATCTGGTTGTGCTTTACTACAAAATGCTGTATGACCTGATAATGTCTTGGAAGTATAAGAACAGGTACTAAGTTTGAATGCCACAAATAATCTTGGTATCATACTTAATGAAACAAATGTGACAAATACACGGCTGCAGAAGCCTCTAGCTCAAATTACACAATGAGTTGGTGGCATTTTTTGTATTTAGTGGGAAGAATAAAAGTGTAATCAGGAAAAGAGAAGGGAAAGAAGGAATTAGTGATTCAACAGAGACAAATTTTGGTGCAGCAGGAATTGATGTTTCTCTAATGTTTTTAGCAGGAATTGATTTATGGAGGTGATTAGTGATTCAGATCTAAGATTGACAAGGTTGTGCTGCTTTGTTCATAATTTTGTGCTGCAATATCAAGCATCATTATGGGAAAATTTGATGTTTAGCTCAATCTTGCAGCTTCGAGCATCATTATGCTTGGTATCGTAGACTGAACTGCAGGCTTTCTTGCTAGAATCATTCTAAATGTTACAGTGACCTTGCTTGCTTGAATTGTTATCGTCTGAAACTTATATTTCAACATCAGATAACATATATGTTTAGCTTAAAAAAGAAGTTCATGTCATTTATCTGCTTATTGCTTTTGTTTTCTTACTTCAATAGTTTTTTTTATTCTCCATTTTCTGTCATTACCTAATATTATTTCATCCTGAAACAGCTCTAATTTCTCTCATTAATTTTTCAGTTGCAACAAATGATAAGATGACATCAGTTCTTTGCACGGAACTCAGAACTTCACCAGCAACCGATGGTGGCATCCTCTCCATCCTGAAAGATCCACGAACTCGTAGTTTTGGTATTTCTCAATGATGAAAACATGTTCATGTAGGTCTTACTGCTTGTAGTTGGTGGGCAGTGATGTTTCTTGCTCTGATATAGAGCAGGTGATGATGATCTTTAAACTGTTGTGAAATCATTTGAATTGAGGATGATATATTCCAGTTTTTACCAAGAACACACTGGTAACTTCTTTTACCTCTACAACATTCCAGGTTATGCATCGAACCCAAAAGAATATTATTATTACTACTATTTGTTATTATATAATAGCAAAATCATAGGTCTCAATTATTTGGGGTTATTTGTTATTAATTTTCAGTAAATCATTGCAGCAGTGAATTATGAAGTAAAAAGTAGCTTTCTTCCATTTGTTTTAGTTGACAGGTTTGATTTGCTTCCTGGATAGGTTGAACAAAGTTTGATATGAACAGTGCTTTACATTTTAGCTACTTGCTAGCAAATAATTAGATTCTCATGGATATTTATATAGAATTAAGCAAACATGAAAGGAAAAAAAATTAATAAATTGATTCTTTTTTCTAAAAAAAATTAGATTCTTCAATTTCCATTTAACTTTCACATCTATAATAACAATTGAGGGACTTATACTATTGTAAACATGCATCGAATGCTTCCTATGCCAAATGTCTATCTGCTTCACCAAATAATCTTATAGCAAGTAGCTTAAATTAATATAATTCAAATTAATTATCTTCTAATTGCTTATGCCAATGCTCATTATTTTTAATAGGATCGTATTATCAATGACGCAGGGTATCTGAGTCGTGTATTTGAAATCCAAAACCCCAATCATCACTTGTATACTCTCGGAACTCATCCAAGAACAAATAAAAATGTTAATTAGGCACACAATCATAATAAATAAAAAAATAACTCAAAGCTCATATCACTGACTAAAATTATTTTTCGCATATATTGAATTTGATTAATGGAAATCTTAATATGATTCAAGCGTGTGGAAATATGGTAGAAGAACACGTTTGGCCACTGTTCCTAAAAATGGTGCTCCCGCCGCAGCGTACGTTAGCAGGAGCGCTTGTTTTAAGTACTTTCTACAAAAAAAATGCAATTGTTTTCCCTCCGCTTCTCCCACCCACAGCAATCGACAGTCTCGAGATAGCGAGAGAGATGAGTTCCAAAGAGAGCTACCGAGTCGAGCTCCGATCCGCCGCCCGCCAACTCAGCGACCGCTGCCTCTACTCCGCCGCCAAATGGTGGATGTCCTCTCCTCCCTCCTCCTCCTCTCTTTGTAGATTTAGATACATTAATCTCTCCCCTCGTCAGGGCAGCGGAACTGCTCATCGACATCGAGCCCGACGCCCATGCCCCCGCGTCCTCCGCCTCCTCCTCGGCTGCCTCTGCCCGCGCCACCCCCTCCACCTCCAGCGCCGCCCGCCCCCTCTCCCACCTCCACCCTGCCGCCTCCGCCTACCGCCGCCGCCTCCGCTCCGCCGCTTCCTCTGGCGACATCGCTGCCACGCCTCCCGCCGGCGTCTCCTACATCAGCACACCCGTCCCTGACGACGATGGCTTCAACAGTGACGGCGGCAACGACCGCTACCTCCTCGCCAAGTCCTACTTTGACTGCCGCGACTACCGGCGGGCCGCTCACGCACTCAGAGGTCAGACCGGGAAGAAGGCCGGCTTCCTCCGTTGTTATGCCCTTTACTTGGTAACCCTACTTCCGTCTCCCCCCTGATGAGTCCTTGTTCTTCTTAGCACGTTGAGGTCTATTCCTGGTGTTGTTTGATGAAATGCATCTGTCGGAAAATTCTTTCTATTGTTGGATTCTAGTTAATTGGTGTCGTTTCATCTGCTTTCTAATTGATCAAGCAACCACCCTGAATCTGTTTGGATGTTAGCCAAGCAAAATGGTAAACATATACATTCTTTCAGTGTCTCATCCGCTGCAGGCAAGTATGGTGTGATGTACTCTACGGTAGACTGTTTCTTTTAATGTATCATCTTACACAGGCGTAGGGATTTTCTATAGTAAGTTAGCTTGAGCTGGATTTTCTGTTTCATGCATCTTTTTTTCCATTTGAATGTCCAATTGGCTGTTTGAGCATGATAAGTGTATGATCTAAGGTCATATGTGTGGTGGAAGGTTGGGAGCCCATAGAATCGTGGTGCAATTGGATCCCTGGAATTTCTGGTTTTCCATCTCATTTAATTCGAATTGTTGTCTGAGCATATCATTTGTCAAACTGTTGCCTCAAGTGATCATTTATTCCCCCTTTTGTTGGTCATTTCATTGTCTTATTTTTGAGACCCTGTTCTTTCTTGCTGCTGCTTTTGAATTCAGTCCATGAGGGAGAGAGAATTGGATTCTTCACTTGTTCATCTTGCTTATATTTCTGACCTTACCTCTTGTTGAGCATCATAATATGATGAAATGCAATCGTTTTCTACAACGCTTATTCTTTGCAACTCTTCTGTGGGAAGGAAATGTGGGAACAATTTCTTATTGTATTTAATGTTTAATTTTAACTTGTCTTTGATCTAGATTTCAGGTCATTGAGTATCTAAATGTTGACATCAACTTTCTCTTCGTTGCAGATTAAGGGCTTGCCATCCTAATAAAAATCCCATAATGGTTTTCACGTTTGCTATTCCCACCCTATTTGGAATATTGATTTAGGAGGACTCCTTTGCATACTTGAAAAAGACATGTAGGGAGAATTAGCTTCCATTATCTGAGATGATTAGATGTTCAAATTTTCTGGTTGCACTTTGCGAGATTATGCACTGTGAATGTGTCCTGTTTACAAGACTTATGCACCATCTCTACCATTCTTGAGTTTTTTCTTGTGCAGTCTACCACCATATATGCCATTCTACTGATAATGAAGCAATATCAGTTACACTTCTGTTTTCATTTTCAAAGGCAAAAGACTAGAAACCAGTTAAGACTAGAGGTAGTAATTCAACACAATTCCAGTCGGAGACGGTGAAAATTTTGGCCATTAGGTTACTAATTTGGAAGTGGTAAGTCCAAGGGTGACAAATTTTTTTCCTTAATGTTACTTGTGGACTGACATAATGTGAGATTGCAGTTTGGTTTCACTTAGACTTAAGCATGTTGCTTGTTATCTCAGTTCACTTTGATCAGTAAAGACTTCTCTTTCCTGTTTTTTCTCCAAAGAAATGGAAAATGGCTAGCACCAACCTATTAATGAATTGATTCTATTTCACCTTACAAAATTGTTCTTTGGGTATAAGCTTACATAGACAAAGGAGTAGTTTCATCTTTTAGCAACATAGAGGAGAAATTCTTAAATTGTCTCGTCTTTAAAAGTAGTATAAATTGTGAACTGAAGGGGTTGCTGACATCATTATGACAGGTATGCTAAAGTTGTAGCAATCTAAATATTATCCCTTGATTTGCTTTCTCCTACAAACTATGAGTTCAGTGTTGAATTATTTGCTGTATTACTGAAAGCATCATAACAAATGAGCTCTGTACTTAATGAGCTTTGAAACTAAGGATTCTTTTAATGGATAATCAATCCTGAAATCTTTCGTGGACATTAATTTGTTGCCTACAGCTTAGACCTACAATATATGTCTGCCCATGAGGGACAACTCTTGCCTACCTTGTTTCAAAGAAAGAGGATTATTGCCAATATAGCTTCAGATGTTGGAATGCTAAGGTCGACAATTAAATATCTGTAGCAGGGACACTTTCAAACGTTTATTATGTCCGTGTAGTGACAATGTCTGATACCGACATTTTTCAGATACTAACACGTGAATGCTCAGCCTAACATGTTGTAGTGATGATGTCTGTCTCAGTTTTTCTTTGGAATGCTTCTACTTTGTCGTGCATGATAAATTATTTTTGTTAACAACTGCCTCTGTTAAGCAGCAGATCTACAATTGTCCAAAAAGATTCTTCTTTCTCGGTTATGCTTGGATCTCTGGGTTTGTCTGTCTATGCATTGCATCAGTACATTTTATCATTTGCTCGAAAATATTGCATTCCTGCTATATTTTATTTTTTTCATTCTAAGTGGCTGTAGCCATAAGCATCAAACTTTGTCCATCAGCAGTACATCTTAGCATTTGCTTGCAAGTTTAGTAGTTCATATACTATTTTAGTTTTATTTTAGATAGCCATGACCATATCCATCAATGATCACTCTAGATCTTTTCAGTTCATTCCCAGTTAATATGCTGATGAAACCTCTGATACTTCTTTTCCTTCCATCCATTAATTCCACATCATAGGCAGGAGAAAAGCGTAAGGAGGAAGAGATGATAGAACTTGATGGGTCTTTGGGCAAGAGTGATGTTGTCAACAGTGAACTGATCTCTTTAGAGAGAGAACTTTCTTCGCTCAGGAGAATTGGCAGCATTGACTGCTTTGGTTTATACTTGTATGGACTCGTACTTAAAGATAAAGGCTGCGAGAGCCTTGCTGTAACCGTTTTTGTGGAATCTGTTAATAGCTTCCCATGGAATTGGAGCGCTTGGTCAGAACTTCAGTCCCTGTGCACTAGCACCGACACCTTGAATAAACTAAATCTCAAAAACCACTGGATGAAGGACTTCTTTCTTGCTAGTGCATATCAGGAGCTTAAGATGCATGAAGAAGCTTTAAAACGATATGAGTGCTTACTGGGGGTTTTCCGTTCCAGTGACTACATCCAGTCTCAAATTGCAACAGCTCTTTATAGCTTAAGGGAGCTTGATGAAGCTGAAGTAATATTTGAAGACCTCCTCAGGAATGATCCTTATCGGGTAGAGTCAATGGATATTTATTCAAATTTGCTTTATGCAAAAGAATGTTTCTCTGCTCTGAGTTTCCTTGCCCACAGGGTGTTTTTGACAGATAAATATAGACCCGAGTCATGCTGCATCATCGCAAATTATTACAGTTTGAAGGGGCAACATGAGAAATCTGTTCTATACTTCAGGAGGGCACTTAAACTTAACAGAAAGTACCTCTCAGCTTGGACGCTGATGGGTCATGAGTATGTTGAGATGAAGAATACACCAGCTGCAATCGATGCCTATCGCAGGGCTATTGAAATAAATCCTAGGGATTACCGTGCCTGGTATGGTTTGGGTCAAACCTATGAGGTGATGAATATGCCCTTTTATGCCCTGTATTATTTTCGGAAATCATCATACCTGCAGCCCAATGATTCCAGGCTTTGGATAGCCATGGCTCAGTGCTATGAAAGTGCACCACTTCAGATGCTCGAGGAGGCCATTAAATGTTACACGAGGGCTGCAAACTCTAATGACAGTGAAGGCATAGCCTTGCATCGGCTTGCAAAGTTGCATGGTGTTCTTGGGCACTCTGAACAAGCTGCATTCTTCTACAAGAAAGACTTAGAGAGGATGGAAGCTGAAGGCAGACAAGGGCCAAATATGGTTGAAGCTATGCTTTACCTTGCTAGGTACTACAAATCTGAGAAAAAGCTTGAAGAAGCAGAGTTCTATTGCACAAGGCTCTTGGATTATACTGGTCCGGTGCGTATTCTGATCTCTTTTGTTTTAGGATGTATTAGCAGAATAGATAAAGGTTAAGCATGACCTAATCCCCTTCACCACCATGGTATGGCCATGTATGTACAATATTCTCTTTTTAATATGTTTCCTACATTTTCTGTTCAGTTCATATGACTGTGGCTCGTTCCTTATTTTGAAGTTTTGCAATTATTTCTTCTTGCATTCGAATCAGCACATTCTTCTTATTTCACAATTAATTGTGCAGGAGAGGGAGACGGCAAAAAGTCTTCTGAGAGGATTGAGGATAGCTCAAACCGCTTTTCCCTCGATGGACATTGGACATTTTGGTTCATGAAATTCCTCGAGAATATTGGTATGTTACATGCAGGTCTTTACATCTCAAGCATCAGAGTGTCATCTAGTAACATCTTGTCCATTGCCTGTTGAAGGCGTAGCAAAGGCGTATGTCAAGTTTCGAGCTATGGGATCTGCTCAAGAAGAGTAATATCACCAAGTGTAAGTCAGTTTATCCTTATCGAGTGGCTTCTAACAGCTGGGATGTGCTTCTTGAACACAAATCATGCTCTGAGAAGCTTGCGACTTGAAGCACAAATGATCCACGTACCACTTCCAATTCCAACACAGCATGAGATCTCTTCGTTAGAAAGTTAGAACTAAAAATCATGAAGTCTGTTGCTACTGCTGATTTGCCTTGTGTAATGAACTGTTTTTTCTCCTTTAATGTACGAGATTGTCTATCTGAACTTTGCAGCCCATTTTTCCGAGAATTTTTTGTGGCCCTAATCTGTTTCTTTCTTATGTATTCTGAGTCCTAATATTCCAGAATCTCATGTTCATATTGGAAATGGTGTCGGCCTGCTTACAGGTCTCAAATATCTGATGATAACTTGGGAGAAATAATTCCTTTGGTTTCTCTTGTGGTTCCTATTTTGTCTCTCTCTCAAATATATATATATATCTCTCTCTATATATATATATATATATATATATATATATGCTTTTCATCTGATCAAAATTGCTTTGCTAACAGCCTCATTCATAAAATTACTTGGCTTCATTCTATTGCTTGAGAATGAAATCTGAGGTCCTAAACTTACCTCTCATTATAGAGGAGTCTGAATCTGCATTTTTGACTCTTAGCAGTTCCTTTTGTAAGTTTGAAGTATCAGAAAAGATGAAACCACTTTGGCATCCTATTACTCTTTTGTAATGGCAAGGGCGGGATTTGATCTCAAAACTTTATTATCAATAGTTCAAATATTTATCGTCCATCTTACCTGACATGATATTTTTTGGGCATTCTTTTCTTTTGTATTACTTTTTTTTCCTTGTATGCGCTATTCTCATCATGTCTAAAGAACACTTAAAACTTGGTGTTGTGAACATAATAACTATATTAGATGGATCCTTTTTAACTTTATGCAAGTTGTCAATCGAACAAAACTAAATAGACGCAATGATGAACCATTCACATCTCACAGAAAAAGACAATATACGTCCCTCCAACACGATCGCTTGCAATGTCATAACAGAGAATCAACATAATGAATGAGCGTTATTTAGGTGAGGAGGGGGATTTCCAAATATTTATCATGGTGAGATTTATGAGTATTTAGCAGGATTAGTAAAAGTTGTTCAATGAGCATTTCTGCCATACACTGAATCACTTCTCACCAAGTTCAATCCACTTAGCAGTCAGAGAGAGAGAGAGAGATACCCAAAAAAAAAGGGCTTTAATAAGCACTATTTCTGAGGTCAAACTTGTTCAGGAGTGGAGAAGTTTGCTGCAACTCATACCAATTCCAGGAAAGACAGTTATGTAACTCATAAATGAGAAGAATCCCAAGATTAATATTCATGATGCACATAATCATCTGAATGTTTTATTGCTGTCAGCTAACACTGAGTTGTAGAGTTTTAACAGACAGCATATAATCCCCAATTTATATTTTCCAGAAAGCCCAAAAAAAAGAAATCAAGGAGCACAAATTTTCATCACACGTCTTCGAATGAGTTGATTGGGAAGAGGAGATGGCCATGGTTTACAATCATCTACATAAGAGCGGGCAAGGTTCATATTCATCCTAATTTATTTGAGTTCAAAATAGGCATGGGAAGTTCATCTCTCGACATGACAAAGAGCTACATGATTTGGAGGCCTATCTCGATGTATCAACATCGCATCGGTCCGAAGGTACTACAGTGAATACTTCAACATCATTCATGCTGGAATTTCTTACTGAGTATTGGAAAGTCCATCCATGGCAAGCCCCTGCATGTACACCGTTCTTGTTGAGGGCAAAAACAGCTCCGACGAAGTCTGGGTACTTGCGAGCTATTCTGGATATTGCGTCTGCTGCAGAATGCCTGGGCTCCATTCCTTGCCGCATGCTCTCCACAACCTGATAACTGCACTAGGCAGTTCATAAGACATGTTATGATGATGGGTTTCCTTCATTTAAGTTCCATCAAGAAAACAATTGCACTTGGAAGTGTCTGTTTTTGAACATAATTTATGACATATCATTTTTTATGGGAAGAAGATCAGTTTGAAGACTAATGAATTTGCCGAAAAAGCTCTTCTCTGTAAACCGGTATCCCCAAAAGGACGTCTACGATAACTTCAGGCAAAACTCATGCATACAAAGGTATTGCCATCACATGGTCCATGCCCATGACAGTCATTTGCCCGAAGTTTCATGCAGGAATAGTTCTTGGACCATGCCCATGCCATGTGAAATTAGTTCTCAGACTATGCCCGTGCTCCTATGCTGATATTTCATCAGTATGATGATGCCAGCTAACACTGTGAGTCACAGCTTGCACACACACTGAATCAATAACAAGTTGCAGATCAAACTCTTTGAACCATCTTATTCAATGAGATCTACCAAACCAAGTGAAAAATTAGTATAAATTGTTTCAACATTTCCCACTTGTTCTTCTCCATCCCACATTTGTAGTTTCAGCTGTGACATATCCGTTTACATTGCCCTTCTACCATTAAGTAAATTGCCAGTCACATTGGAGCAGTTAAAAGCAATACTGTTTACATAGGTAAGTGGGAATAATACTCCTTTGATGGGCAATATCTATTTATCCTATTCATCAAAATATCAGAACAGAGAACATTGCCATGGAAAACAACTTCTTGCAGATGCACAAATTCAGCAAAATGTGGAAAAGAAGAGAATTTAGAATGATACCAAGGAAGGAAGCGCATCATGATATCCCCATCTCCAGTTGCACCACAAGCACCGACTTCATCATCAGCATAGGAAGCAGACCCTGCTATTGGTCCATCGCCTACCCTGCATCAAGAGCCTCAAGAAATCAGGTGTATAATTTTGTACTCCTAGGAAAACAATGTTAAAGTGAAAGTATCTTCAACATATTGAATCAGGGAAATTACGAACAAGATCAACAGGTATATAATTTGTCATAATCTCTAGCGATGAAGCATGATAAATTGTGGTCCGGTTTCATTGGAGACTATGAAGCATGCCAAAAGGAAAAGGTCATCTATGCAGATTAGATCTGCCCAAGTGAGACAGTGAGACTAAAGAAGACTTGGATAATCATATTAAAAAAGGAGATATTTGTTTTCTGCATAAAGAAGTTGTTGCACTTTACATTGCTGATGGTGGAATTAGATATATATATAGCTTGACTACAGTGCAACTTAATACTCTACCACTGCTTTGGCATTTATGTGAGCATTATGAGTAATGTAGACCGTTGACTAGTTAATACTCAATATTATTGTTCCACAAGTTTCTCTTGGAAAAATACGAAGTTAAATATAAAGCTAAACATTCCACATAAAAAAATTTTAATATAGACCTGGAGTGTGCCCTGATTAACCACTTAGGTGATAAAATTCACCAGGTAGTCTCCTGTCAAATAATAGCCACACACCTCCATTTGTTAATTGAAGCTAAGATTGGATTTATAGATGGTTATACCAAAAAGACTTGCCTTCCAGGAACTTTGAATGTAGCTCCATTTGTTGATGTCCCAACCGCAATATGCCCCACCTTCAGAAAGCAAGGAACCATTCAGTTTATAAAAGAAGTCTAAGCAGGCTAGTTGTGAGGACTTACTTTATCAATAATGGCCATGGAGATGGTGTCATGGTTGTGGTAATTAATAATGTTGGATTTGTCTTCAAGAGTTTGCAAATGATTTCCATCTCCCAATGAACTCCTCTCACTGCTTCCCTCTCTGGAAAGTCCACAAGACCTCTCAAGTGCAGAAGATGAATCATAGTGAACATGATAAGGTCCACAGCTTTTTGCAGGAACAACATTTTTCCGGAAGTTTGGTTGGCAATTATTCTCCTTCCACTTAACCCATTTCTCAATGGATTCTGACGAACTGAGATTAGTTGGTCCAGGAAGACCCATTGAAATAGCAAAGATGGAGGCCTTCTCTCCAACAAGCATAGTGTGTTCTGTATAATCCATAACCAATTTTGCAGCTTTGATCCCATCCTTCACATATCTCATAGCGGCCACAGCTCCAACCTCCATTGTGGTCTACCAGTGTCCTTAAAGAACCAGTGAACCATAATCTTCTATACATGCCAAAGCAATAAATATAAGCCATGAGATATAAATGGTTAAACAGTTACCCCATCCATGACAAGAGCATCTAATGTGGTTTCTCCATTCTCATCTGGACTGCCACCAGGTCCAACTGTTTACAGAAAAATTGAATTAATCAATAATAGAAAAGCAAATAAACAATGTTTATAATCAAGTACAAACAAGTAATGTCAAATTCCTCTGGTATTGAATAAAAAACTTAATGATGCCATGAACAGCTATCTGGGCTCTTACAAAAGGATGCCAAAAAATTTAAATATGATATGTTAAAAACAATAGTACACTTAATTCTGCCTAAACTTTGAAAATAAAAGAAAACTCTAATGCACAATAAATGTGGTGCCCTCCTGAACATTGATTTGAAAAAGAGAATGAATATCTAAAATTTATGCATGACCTTTAACACATAGCAATCTTAGTGCTTGTGAACATTTCTTATCCATTCTCCTAAATCTGGTATCTGTTCTCCAGCATAATATTTGATTTTTAATCGTCATAACAGTTTTGCCAAAGAATTGAACTTATGTCATAATATGCCATTTGAAGAATAAATTATCTAAAATTCACTGACAAATCACCAACTTTGACAAATCATTTTATGTTAGAAATCACCAACTTATAATTTCATTCGTCATTTTACATTATCATGTTCTTTGACAAATCTTAAGTCTAATAATAGATCGTTTATGCTTTATGAAACAATGTTCAAATTATATTAACATTTATGTTATTTCATAAAGGCACCCACCTAGCAAGGCCAGGTCTTTGCCTAGGCTGCTAAGAGGATCAGCATAGACCAAACCAGACAGTTTGACATCCTTAAGCAATATATCTTCGTTTATCCTCCTTTTTTTTTCCATAATGTTGTACTACAAGGTGCCAAGTTGGAGAGGTTACAACGAAACCAAAGATCATGTATATCTTTGTTTATCCCCTTTTGTTTGGACATAAAGCCGTAGTACAAGGTGCCAAGTTGGAAAGGTTACAACGAAATCAAAGATCATAGATCATGAATAACCTCCATAATTTATTGTTCACCTGAAACTAATGGACTATGTTTCATTTTAATGTGAGAAATCAGACCTGATGATGGCACACAAGATCTAAAAATGACCTGTTACACCCACATTCTAGAGTTCCAAATTAGAAGTTGACCCTATTAATTAGCCGGATTGGAATCTAATTCTACAAGAACATTTGAGTTTGTCATGCATGCATGACATAATGATTACTGTTCATCCTAATTTTTGGTGAGGATACATCAAAAGATGTTAGAAGTGTGTGAATCTTGATCGAGCTTAAACATATTGTTTTGATGCATACAATATTTACATAATCAACCATCTTATTACCCCCATCTTCTCCCATTTTATTTCTATCTATCATTCCCGTCCACCAGCATAACCCATGATCCGTATCTGACTAGAACTAAATATTTTGCATTGTCTGTTGCTCTTAAGATATTACAAGGTCTTATTTGTAAAAGATCAACCCTCTAACAAGTAGACATCTTGCAGGAATTGTTTGTGACATTAGAAAGGTGGTATGCCTGCTTCAGAAAATAGAATGTTTCATTCACGATTCACTTACTGCATGTGTCTATTCATGAGATTAGGTAGCACCAATGATGGTTTGAAGGCGCAGAATATGAAATTAAATCATGGAGCAGTGACGACTTAGCATAAGAATGTGGAGGCCCACAACCTGTGTGAATAAGATATTCAATTTTATAAAATTTTGATGCATTTTCTTCTGATCATTAATGAGTAGGAGTAGAACCTTCTGATATCCCAAATCTTCATGACCCTCAACATGCACTGTGACTGCACCCATAGATTCTTACATTTGTTGCATTTGCTTTCTTTTCTTAAATTATTTTGCCGCTCATTCTTTTTGTGGTGTTTTTAATACGTAACTTCATGACCACCATCATCTTTTTGTGGCATATCAAGGATATCTGAATATTAAAATATGATCATATTTCGCATCCAAAGTACTCGACAGGTCCTGGTTTACTGATGCGTATGCATCCAGTATAGAACAATCCAAGGATCCACTTAAAGAGGGTTAAGTAATCACATTTTGTGGGATTAGGGCAGGTAGGAGAAAAAACATGCATCTTCATGATGTATCCTGAGATCTACTTTGTTTGTCACCGACCAAGAATAACCTAATTCTGGTCGTCAGAGACACCAGTGTTAAGGATACCTAGTAAAGCATCTCTTGTGAAGAAACCCTAACATAATTCTCTTTCATGTTCAATGAAAAGATCAATCTGATTGACATTGAGAACCAAAATCAGATGCCATACACAAACAAGTGTAGGAACTCGAAATGAATCAAAGAATCAAGATTTGAAGTGAATCATTCTGATCATTCATACCTGTGCCATCGCAGCGCAGCTCCTCGCAGGCGGAGCACCCGTCGACAACACCATCAATGGCCGACGAACCGTGATCATTGACGGACCTCCAAGCCGCTCGCACCGCCTCCCGGAACGGCCAAGTGCTCACGACTATCGGGTAGCCCCCTGATCCATAAATCCCTGCAAGCTCCGACACCTGATCATAGCACAAATAACCAAGAAAACGAAGGAATTTGACTGTCTGAGAACAAAATTTCTAAGTATCCAAATCTAAAAGAACAATTTATATCACAAGATTGAATCTTTACAGTTAACACTGAGAGGAAGAAGAAAAGTGAGACAATTTTGGGAGCCATTGGAGAGAGAGGAGGAAGAGGACTCCACGGAATCCGGTCTCGTTTTGATGTTCCGAATCACCAAGGAGTCTATTTAGTTCCGCGCTGCAACGTGAGAATAAGGGGGCTGGTATGCTCCCTGATCGCATGATCTGACGGATAAAGATGACTGATGCCCATGATCAGATCCGTTGACGGCTGATCTCTCGTAATCTGCATTGCGGTAACTACACCGGCTGTAGCCATCAGAACTCGGTTCCTTCCTGTGGTTTATTAGATGAAGAAGAGAACGAAACCCTAGAAGCCTATCGGCCGCTTCCCTCTGGATTGCAGACGACCGAGGCAAAGAGGAGAGATGGAGGAAGCAGCGGGAGGGGGTGGGAGGAGATGGTGGTGGTGGGCGACGGCGAGCTCCACCCAGCTGGCGGCTGGGATCGCGTGGTACCGACGAGGCTACAGCGGGAGCGGGGTGACGATGCCCTTCAAGGCCTTCGCCATTGCCACCATGTTCGTCGGCTCCGGCGCCACCGCTATGGGCGGCGCTCTTCTGGCCACCGGCATCCACGACGTGAGTCCACCTTAATGCCCCTCTTGTGTAGGATAATTATCTACTTGCCTTATGACCCGATGGGTCCCATGTAATCAACCATTCACAAAGCAGGTGTAGAAAACGGGTAATATTTATTGGTAGGAGAAGTATAGCTTCACATCACATGACTCGTAGAAGTGGAAGTTTGCAATAAACCCCCTGCACTTACAGATTTTTCTACTCAACTGATATAAATTCCACCAAAGGCTCAACTTTGAATTGAAGGCTTGAAATATTTAATCAATTAATTTTGTCCTAAGTATATGCTAACATATATCATTTAGTAAATGTTGATGTGATTTTGAAATATATAAGATTTGAAATGAGGGCTTGGGGGTTCTATTCCCTTTAAACTTAAAATCAGAGAAAAGTATTGTCTTAGATTTAAAATTAGGATATGATGAAGAATAAATAGTATCTGAGATTGTTTCTTGATATATTCCAAAAAAAAAAAAAGGTACTCAATTCTATTCTATTTTGTTTTCCAAAAAATCATTTTGAAACTAATAAAATTGAACTCTACTTAAATTAAACCAATTCAGTTCAACATGGTACAGATTCAAAATATGTTAGTTCTAAGAAATTATTTCAGTTTCATCCAACCATATTGTTATATTTAATGCAAATATTCAAAAAATTTTGACAATTTATTTGCTTGATATTTTTTTATTATGGTTAATCATTTATAATTATGAATTTGATGATTTTAAAACTTTTTTATGAAAAAAAAAAAAAAAAAACCTGCTCCACCATAATCCTTCTCAAGTTTCCAGATTCTTATTTCCGGCTCCAACACTGCTGAATTGTTAGCCTGTCAACAATCATATTTATTGAGAATTTTATTATTAATTAATTATTCATTTCTTTCTAATCAACATTTTATCTGAGCCATTAGATTTTTGAAATGTTACTCAAGAGTTTAAAGAGGCAAAGCACTATATATTTTTAATGTTTGGGTAGAGAATCATTAAATCTCTAAGAAGATGGATCTTACATATTTAGAAAAATGTTTTTTTTAAATAAACAAAGAAAAATTGTAGAAGTCATCATCTTATTTCCTCTTGTGAAGTACAAGATTAAGAACACATAACTATTTTCATCTCAATAGTTGTCTTAACCTAACCATAGTTAAGAGACATAGGTAGTAGGATTGCTATTGCCTGTGGTTGCTTTTTTTCCAATATTGCTATCGTTGGTACTTTTGGTAATTACCTAAAATGTTTCCCACCTCCTGTATCTTGTAAATGTATTCTAACTTGTTTTCCCCTAAAAAAATGGTATTTAGATACAAAAAAAAACACTCAAGGGATTAACATGCAAATTTTGATTATTACTGAAAAATTATGTCCTCATTTTTTTTTAGGGAAATAGGTATAGGACACACAGTAGTTTGCCTTTCATTTTAACTGTCCTGATTAAGATATGATGGCAATGATGATGTTGTATGCATGTTAACAGGCAGATGACATGAAGGAAGTTGGTGCCAGTGTCAGGAGATGGATGATGAGGAGTCCTCCAGGAGGAACTTGATAGAGGGCATAAAATAACCTTGTTTTTCTATTTGGTCACCGCGACATGGTAAAATTTCACCACCGGTTGGCTGTGTTAGAGCCTTAATTCTGTAAATTTTTTTTCTTTTTTTGTTCTGATGTGAGCCAACCTTCTGTGGTTGGATGAATTGCACATCAAAGAGATGGGGGCAGTGCCTCAGATGTGATAAGCTGATGGGTTTCTTGTTTCCTTCATCTCCTAAGCAATTGAGATACTCAAGCAGTGGATTCTCTGCTTATGTAGTGAGACAAAGTGACTTGAACACTTAAGGCTTGTTGCAAGAGCTAAACTATTGGTTTGTGCTATTACTTTAGAAAGTTCCATTTGGATAACAAGATGTCTTGCATGTCACAACACAGCAACAGCTTCAGCAATTTCTGGACTGTGTTTGCATTGATTGGAGTACAAATAATAAACATGTTAATTATGCATGTCTGTTTCTTTTTTTTTCTTTTACTGAAATCCTTTATTCCTTACTCTTTGATTCTCCTAAGACTTGTTTTGTGATGCAAAGCTGTCAAAATTGCAAGTATTTATAGAAAGCATACAAAAGTGTTTATAGAAACCACAAACTTTTTTTAAAAACATGTTTTTCAAAATTGCAACAGGAAAACACATTCGAAGCATTCTGAATTCACAACATTAATTCTGTTTACCAAAGTATTTAACATCTAAAAGAATATGTTCTCGTCAAACAATTATGTTCTCTTGGTTAGAAGTAAATACCTCCCACCCTGATGTTTTAGAGATATAATGCCACCAAATGCACTGGAGGATCATACAAGAGAAAGAAAGAAGTCTACTTGTTCCATCACAATATAGTGACCATAGTTTATGGCAATTGGATCTCACTGTGCAAGAGTTTGAAGTTCTACCACTTTGAATACATTGAAAAGGAAGAGAAACATAGTGAGATAAAAAAATGAGAACGTGAGAGAAAGTAAGGAACGAAAGAGCAGATACTGCAGTGCATCTTGGTGAATTGTAATGTTGTGTAGGTTTTTATTGGCGAGGGAAATGGTTACACTTCCTTATGCCAAACTATGTCGGCATATATCGACTTAGGATACATCCCCTTCACTTTGGTGTGGGGTTGTTTTTGGGCACGACCCTGAGGCAACGCATCTGACCACATCAATTTCACTGCCATGTCCGAATGGCTCCGTGAGCTTCACCGTAATGCTACATTAGCAAGGCTCTACGCTCACCATGGAGCTCATAACCTTGACCATTTCCTTCTCTTTCTTTCGCTCTCTCGCTCGCTCGCTCGCTTGCTCGGCCACCTTCGTTCGACAGCCATGGCGGGATCGAGTTGTGATCGTCATGAACTCATGCTGCTGTTCCACACGCAGGAAAGAGATTTCTACTGCCGACTCGTTCGACAGTTGGACCAAAACCCGGAGCGGATGAAGCAGGTAATTGCGCTGTGGTTATGGTTTGAATCCATCGACCACTATGAATTCATCCGGCGAGTGTTGTCCTACAACGGCGACGACGTCATCCTCGGCTTCTTGAGCGAGGCCGAGGCCTGCCTCGACCACCTCATGGGCCAGCATGAGCAGACGAGGGGCGACGAGCTGCCGCTGACCAGTTCCCTCATGGCTGAGAAGATGGACCTTCGGTTCTTCGAGTCCCACCGCGATGAGGCCACCAAAGGCGTCAGGCACATCTTCGACAGCGTCTGCCAGATCATATTCGACTGTGTGCTCGTGGAGAGGGCGGCGGAGGCTGCCAACCAACCCGACGACCGCCGCCCGCGCCCCAGCGGGCTGCACGATTTCAGGCCACCGACGAGGGAGGGAAGCAGCCAAGAGAAAGGCGGCGCGTCTTCCGCGGCAGTGACCGTGAGCCTACCGGCGCAGGCTCGCACTGTTCTGCCGCCGCGAGGCTCCATGCTGAACCCGATGGCCGCGCCGTGGTCGCCGGAGATCAACCGGTCACCGGACGACCTGCGATCCATGTTCATCACCTTCTCCAAGGGGCACCCCGTCTCCAGACAGGACATCGTCGAGTTCTTCAACGCGTAAGTCGAGAACGAGCTGCAATGACTTCCACGCCGGAACACTTTGTTGCATCTCGAATCTGACACGAACAGCTCTGCGTGGTGGCAGGCGATACGGGCCTTGTCTCGAGGCGGTGCTGCTGGAGAAGACGTCGCCGGGGCAGCCGCCGACGTACGGCCGGCTGGTCTTCAGGAATGCTTCCGCGATAGCCAGGGTTCTGAACGGCCAGCGAACAGCCAAGTTCATCATCAACGGCAGGCATCTGTGGGCGAGGATGTACACGCCTCACCGTGCCTAGGATTTCCAGGCGACGAAGTAAGGGTAATTAATGCTTCCGAATAATAGAAACTAAGGGAGAAGCATGTACATTAGTCTCTCAATCTAAAGATAAGCAAAACCCATTTTGTTCTGTGGGCACAAGTTCAAGATGGGGTGCCGATTGCGATGATTTATATGTGACTGTTTACGTGAACAGCGCGTTATGTTTGCATGCATGGCTTCAAAGAATGCCTTGTAGCTTCGTCAACTTTCGAGGAAATCACACTAACATCACTATAAGTTTGAATCCAGGCATCTCAACAACTAATGCTTTTGCATGTGTTCATTCCACTGTCTATGTCGCCTGCCTGCCTCACAAAGCCGCAGGAAGAAGCAGGTGATGAGAGAGGCAAGAAGGCGATGCATGCAGGAACCAATGAATCAATGGTCCTGCACTCACCTCTCTCATCACCGTAGGCAGGCAAATGTTATGGTTCGCCAAGAAATTTCCCAAGAATGTTGATGGCAATTGAGTTAGTAGACCTTTGGAAGAAGCATGTATGTCTTAAGAGTATTCAGGTGTCAATTACTCTCTGATAGCATAGCATCAAGATCTAAAATCGCCCGAGGCGTTAGCCCGAGCGAAACGAGACATTAAAATATAAAAAATTATAAATATAATTATTTAAATAAAAATATACTATTAAATGAAGAAAATCTAAGATATAAACTCACAATGTCATATTACAAAAAAGTTTCAAAAATCAAAAATAAAATTTTACATCAAAATCATTCATCATCATCAATATTATCGTCATTCTCATATAAATCATCTTCATTGAATTCATACTCTTCATCTTGTTCTTCCTCTTCATTAAAATATGTTTCATTCTCAATGTCTTCAACAATAGCAGGAGTCAAGCTTGATGCTTTTGCACTTGTTTTTCTCTTTGTCATCTGTCTTATATATGTTTGTAATTCTCTAACACCTGAAGCTCTTGCCACATCTCCTCATGTCAATCTATCATCTTCAAATACAAGCTCGTCTTCGGCATCTTACAAGTTGGCACCCATTTCTCCCACCAACCACTCATTTAAATCATCAATATCTTGTAATGAGGTTGGATCAATAGTATTTCGCAAATTATGACAATCCTTCAAAGCTTGATTATACTTTATGTAAACAAGATCATGTAATCGCTGATGTTCCAACTGGTTCCTTCTTTTTGAGTGAATCAGTCATGTCATATAATTTAAAAAGATATTAATATATCTATCTAAATAAATAAATAAATTAAAACAAACATATTTATTGATTCTTACATGCTCAAAGACACTCCAATTTCGCTCACAACCCAAAGTACTACATGTTAAACTAAGTATTTTGATAGCAAATTGCTATAAGTTCGGGGTAGAATTTCCAAATAGACTCCACCATTCAGTTGCAAAATTTATATTATTATTAGTAATAACATAATAACATACTATCAATGAAAATTAATTATCTCAAATTATTAATACCTGGAAACGTAGTTGCCATGGATCGAATTGCTATTGGAATTTCAAAAAGACTTTCGGCATTTTTATACAGAGATAATTCACGAATAATCTTATCTTGCACCTCAACGCTTAGAATTAATCTTGTAAAACACTGATATAACCCATCCAAAACTTCTGTATCAAACCCAACAGATTTAATCATTTAAAAGAATTCAAGGTTCAGATAATATTCTACTGCATGTAAGGGACGATGAAGTTGACAATTTCATCTTTCGTCAATGCTTGTAAAAATTTTCTCGTATGTTTCTTCATTTTCATTAAAAGACCTTTTAATCGTCTCCTTTGCTATATCCATAGCCTCATAAATATATCCCATTGTAGGCTTATTTTCATTACCCACCAATCGAATGACTCAAACAAGAGGGCCCATTACATTTAATAAATATAAACCACATGATTCCAAAAGGATGACATTAAGATGATATCAGTAACCCTCTTACCTTTTGTTTCTTTTGCCTATTTACTTGTTACTCATTTCTCATAAGTAAACATGTTTCTCAGATTATGCTCTTGACGATGCACACTCTATAATGTCAAGAATGAAGTAGCAAATCAGGTGACAACATATCTCACTAATTCTTTGTTGCCTGTGAATTCTCTCATCATATTTAAAGCCCCAATATGATTATAAAGAAATCCAACAATAAAAATTGCCCTTTCTAAAGTTTTCTTGATGTTTGAGATCTTTCCAATATCCTCCAACATTAAATCAATACAAAGTGCTGCACATGGAGTCCAATATAAGTGCTGTCTTTTTTATTCAAATAATTTACCTAAGACAAAAGATAACAAAAATGATAAGACTTACGAGTTTAATTTATTTAATTAAATATTAAATAATTAAAATTTAAAAAAAATTCAAAAGATGAATATTACCAACTAATACATAGTTGCTTCCATTGTTGGTTATGACTTGAATGACATTTTGTTCTCCAATTTTTTCCAAAAACTTGTCAAGTAAATCATATATCTTATCTCCAGATTTTACAAAAGATGAAACATCTATTGACTTCACAAACATAGTCCCTAAAGAATAATTAACCATAAAATTAATTATACTCCTACGTCTCCTATCAGTCCAAGCATTTGACATAATAGAGCAATCATGTGTTACCCATGATTCTTTATGACCCTTTAGTAAGTCATTTGTATAATTCAACTCTTTTTACAATAATAGAACTCGTATCTCATAATAGCTTGGAGGTTTTAATCCTACACCATATCTTCCAATAGTTTCAATCATTTCCTTAAAACTGTCTAAACGAGTAGTACTAAGAGGAAGATTAGCTTGATAGAAGAAGTGAGCAATGTACTAAATTGTTCTTCCTCTTATTTCTTTATCACAAGCATCACTTATATTTGTTTGTCTAAATTTTGAGCCTCCTGCTTGCCCTTGTTGCTTCTGTGATTCTTGAAACATATACAGATCCATTGGTTCTTTTTTAGCCTTCTTAATACTCACAACTTCTTTTCCTCTTCTGTTAGATACTTTTTTTTCACTTTGGTTAATACTCAAAGAATAATCTTCTTCTTTGTCTCTGAGATATTCAACATCATCTTCTGGTAAATTCCCGTAAGATTCATTCTTTGTTATCTTCTTTTCATTCATATAACTCAGCAACTTTTCTTTAACCTCGGGTGGACACTTTTTGCAAGCTGTTGTATTCTTGAAATTTCCTACTAGATGTTGTTTTGCATGAAAAATACCACCTTTAGTAGTCTTATTGTAGAACATACAGGTCACTGCATTAGGATCTTTCGGATCCTTTAAATAATTATACTTCCATGCAGGATCTTTTTTTGATGTCATCGTCGAATCAATTGAGTTGCTCTGAACACTTGTCATTTATCCTGGAATCTAACAATAATTTCAAATAAATAAAATATAATAGTATTAAAAATAAAATAATATATTATTATTTTAATAAATAAAAAATTTTTGTATATTGTTAACAATATAGTATACTGTTAACAGTATACTGTTAAATAAAAATTTTGTTAATAGTATACTGTTAACCCTTTATACCATCGAGCTCGAAGCAGAAGGAAGGAGAAATCGAGCCTGTCGACAGCGGTGGGAGCGGTGAGCGACGGCGACAACTGGAGCGGGTGCGGCGAGTGACAGCGGCAGCTGAAGCAGCGAGCTTGAGTGAGAGCGGAAGAGGCGAGCGACGACGAGAGCAGGCGCAGGCAGAGGCTAATCGCGAGGTTAGGGTTGGGGAAATCGATCTTATCGGTGATTTAGTTGGTTCAATCGAACCAACTAAATCACATTAGACCGAACCAGATGTAAAAATCTGGTTCGATCGCCGATTAACCCAAGCGCTCACCAAAGCGCCCGACGCTGGGCTCGGGTGGCGCTCAGCGACGCCTCTGTGAAGAACGTCGCTGGAAGCCAATCAGGTGCTCGGGCCTCGTCTTGCCTCACCCAGAGTGCTTAGCGGCGCTTGAGCGCCTTTTTAAACCACTATATATATATATATATATATATATATATATATATATATATATATATATATATATATATATATATATATATATATATATATAAGTAAGCATATAATTTCAAAGATTATGTTCGAATAGAATTTCAATAGGAGCTACTCCAAAAGAGGAAAATTATGAGATTTTTGTTTGCAAATGATAAGTGGTGAGGATGAGAATTGATGTCCTGACATTGTTATCAAATGCAAAGTTTTATTAGATGAAATTTGGAATCCTCATTTTTTTTTCATAAGAGGTTATGCTAAAAGAATTTATTAGAAAGGAAATCATGAGATTAATTAAATTTTTTTATCTTATAATGATTTCAATAAGATGTTGATGTAATCTGATGATGATCATTATCCATTAGAAAATAAAATAAATAAATAAATAAATAAATAAATAAAATGTTCATAATCATAACTCTCATTCACATTCATTTAATAAACTCAAGTCAAATATGAAGGCTTATATAGATGATATATTAGTAAAAAGTTAAAACAACCAACACCCATCTATTTAACTGTGAGAAGACTCAACATTATTAAAAGATTTCACATGTATCTAAATGTCACAAAGTGTGCGTTTGTTGTCAGCTTAGGAATCTTCTTGGATCTTATGAATCTTCAAAGGGGAATTGACATCAATCCAAAGAAAGCCAAAGCCATCATGGAGATAAAAAGCCTTCAACATCGATAAAAAAAAAAGGTTTAGAGACTAATCAAACTAATTTTCACTCTAAGTCACTTCCTCTTATAGAATAATGATAGGTGGTTATCCTTTTTCTAAGAAAGTAGGCATCACAAGAAGTTTTAATGAACCGATACTATTAGTCTATTATTGATTAGCTAAAAAAAGTACTTCAAATTCATTACCATAATTTCTATTTACAAAAAGATAAAATCTATGTATTATATTTAGAAAACTTTACAATTTGAGCAAATAAAGAAGGTGACAAAGAGAGAGCGAGCGAGAGAGAGAGAGAGAGAGAGAGAGTAGCAAACTATATAAAATATTTTTTAAACTATAGGAACAGTGATAGATATCATAAATAAAGTCTTAGAGGCAAGGCTCTTGCAATCCATCACGCGATCATCACTTTGACATCTTCAACTTTTCTTCTGGTGCCTCCTTCCCTTGGCATCACCTCTTCAACTTTTTTTCTCGTACCTTCTTCTCTTGGCAACATCTTCGACTTCTTCATCGATCTCAATGCCTCTACCCTCTGTTGGAGTAGATGATTCAAAGACATCTTACCTTGCATAACAATAAGGGCATCAGTAAAGACTCAAAAGTATTGAATCTCATCATTTATTATGAAATAAATTAATAAATTTGATAAACTAATCAAATGTTAAGCTAAGTGATATAAGAGACATTTAGACTAAGAATGTGAATCACTAAAAAATCAAAAATCTTGTTAGATAATCAAACATCATGTCAAAGGATTGGATGATATATTAAAGAATCAAATATGATAAAGGAGGATAAATCAATATGTAAGATGATAAGATAATGTGTTAGAAGATTGAATAATAAATATGTCAAAAGATTTGACAACATACTAAAAGAATGATTAATCTTTTTAAGCCTTAGTCGAAGTCAAATTAGACTATAATTGAGCTTTAAATTGCTTAAAACTGAGCTAACTTGGATGTGATAATTTGTGATTAGGGTCAAATAAAAGACTATACTTGAGCACTTATTAGGCCATTATATGGCCAGCATATAGCACCACCCATCCCAAGTGATAGTATCACCTAGGCTAGGCAATGAATGGTATCATCCAAATTAAATAGTTCTATTGCTTGAGTTAGCAAATGACATAAATGATGTCATATATCGATTGTAGTATCACTAGCAACGATGGTAATTCCATGAGTATCCTTATTTCAAGTAAATTTTTTTTGACTTATTATATATATTTTTAGGACTTTAGAGATAGCAGATATCTTATTTAAGCTTGGTTGATGGTGTCTACTATCAGAGTTAAAGTTAAAGAAGCGTATAATGAATTGTTATCACCCACAAATGAGTTTTTTTTTTTCTAAAAAAATGAATTGATAGGAGACAAGGAATAAGCAGAGATAAGTGACTAATGCAATCTCAAGAAAGATGAGGAAGTAATAAAAGATATTTTTAGACCTTTGAAGAATGGTTTGAAAAAGTATTTGATTGGCCTAAAAAGATCTAAAGATATAAAATTCTAAAGTTTTAGTATCATAAAAAAAAGAAAAATTCAAAAAAAAAAGAAAAGAAGACGCTCGGATCCTTTGTTTTAGTTGACGATTCAAACATGTATTTTTTTTTTTAATTAGCCTTGGATGCTAAGATCATAATCTCCTTAGATGCAAGGTTGTGGACATGAAACTCCTTGATTGGCAAAATCTTTTTAGCACTTATCATGTGAAAAAATATATCATAATTTCCCTCCTCCGAGAACAACTACTTTTAAAATTCAATTCTATGATCACACCATCTTTGAAATTATATCCTTAGCTATCCCAATACAAGTTTAAGTTATCTGCTGCTTCTTGTTCTCTCTATACGTATATGCATACAATTAAAGCCAGTCTAACCATGGTTTCTTTGATTTGGAAGCATCAGCTGCCCTTACCTTCAAACCCTGGTCTGGAAAGGCGTGTGCATCCTCGCCCACAGATGCTTGCCGTTGATGAAGAACTTGGCTGCTTGCAGCCCGTTCAGAACCCTAGCTCCCATGGAAGCATCCGTGAAGATCAACCGCCCGCACATCGGCTGCTGCCCCGGCGGCACCCTCTCTATTAACACGGCCTCGACACAAGGCCCGTATCGCCTGCCACCAAGCAGACCTTTTCATGTCAGATTCCAAATGCAACAAAAGTGTTCGTGCAGAGAAGCCATCGCTGGATCTCGACTTACGCGTTGAAGTACTGCTTGATTTCCTCCCTGGAGATGGGTTGCCCCATGGAGAAGGTGATGAACAAGGATCGCAGGTCCTCCGACGACCGGAAGATCTCCGGCGTCCACGGCCTGGCCATCGGGTTCAGCATGACGGGCAGCGGCCACGGGACAGTGGAAGACTGCGGGGGGGTCATGGCCACGGCCGAGGTCGAAGCTCCGCCCTCCTCTTGGCCGCTTCTCTGCCTCGTCGGTGGCCTGATATTGTGCAGCCCGCTGGCGTGCCGGCAGTAGTTGTTCGGGAGGTTGGCATTCTCCGCTGCCCTCTCCATGGGCACGTCGTTGAATATGATCTGGCAGACGGTTTGGAAGATGTACATGACGCCTTCGATGGCCTCATCGCGGTGGGACTCGAAGAACCGAAGGTCCATCTTCTTCGCCATGAGGGAACTGGTCAGCGGCAGCTCGTCGCCCCTCGTCTGCTCGTGGTGACCCATGAGGCGGCCGAGGCAGGCCTCGGCCTCTCTCACGAAGCCGAGGATGACGTCGTCGCCTCCAAGGGACGACACTCGCTCGATGAAGTCATCGTGGCCGATGGATTCAAACCATAGCCACAGTGCAATCACCTGTTTCATGCGCTCCGGGTTTTGGGCCAACTGTCGAACGAGTCGTATGTAGAAATTTATTTCCTGCGCGTGGAAGAGCTTCATGAGTTCATGAGGATCACGATTCGATCCCGCCATGGCCGTCGAACGAAGGTGGCCGAGCAAGACAGCGAGCGAGAGCGAGAGAGAGAAACAAAGAGAAGGAAAAGGTTTAAGGTTACGGGCTTCATGGTGAGCGTAGAGCCTTGGTTTTATAGGATGTCAGTGAAGCTTACGAGGCCATTCGAGCATGGCAGCGAAATTAATGTGCTCAGATGCGTTACTTCATCAAGATGAAGGGGGGTGTTTCCAAGTCAACATATGCCGACAAAGCCTGTAAAATGAAGTCAACATTCAAATCTGGTTTTCCCTCGCCGATAACACGTCACCTCAAATGAGTAGTCTTCTTTTTCTAACTCATACTAGCTAATATTCACTACCATAATCATAAATAATCTTACTTTTCTATTGAATATTAATAAATATCTTCATTTTGAGATATATAAATCGGACATATCATCATCCGACCAAATCTGTTTGTTGTGATTTTAATTGAGTCATAAAGGACGAAGACTCGACCTTCCTACTTAAGCACTTCTTAATTATTCCGTGCACAGCTGAGCTATTCTTTTTGTTAAATTTGTGGGCCCAAGCCCGGCCGGGGCCCACTTGCTTTTCGGTGTGGCCCACACGCGCAAGTCGGTCAAAAACCACGAGCTGGCGGACGATTCCTTCGTCGGGGCAGCACCCACCGCAGGATCAGAGAGATGGACGGCCCAGATGTCGCGGACCAGTGAGCCCCACCGAGTGAGGCGGCTGCCTAAAAGGATCGGAAGCGGACGAGACGCACCGCTTCTCTCTCTCCTCGGTATCGCTTCCTAGTGAATTCTCCTCCACCAGTCCTCCACCGCCTCCGATCGGTTCCCCCATCTGCATCAGGTAAGGGTTTCGTTTCCGATCTGATTCCAAGTAGCTTTCCCCTTCCATTTTCTGTCTTCGCTCTAATTTATGTGGTTCGAAGTCAGTTTTGTTCCGGGATCTGTATGAGAGGTTCTGGTTCCTGTAAAGATTTGTGTTATTTGTGGTCATTTGGGAGGAAAATGGGTTCGTGGTTCGTTTTGTAAGATTAGTTTCTTGATTCGCCCAGCGCTTGTGCTTTGTTAGGAAAACTGATGTGTTTGACAGCGAGAGGTTTGTAGGGATCGGCAATCATGTTTGCGCGCGCCCAGAGGAAGAGCGACAACACCAAGTACTACGAGATTCTTGGGGTTCCCAAGAGCGCAAGCCAGGATGAGCTGAAGAAAGCCTATAGGAAGGCCGCCATAAGGAACCACCCGGATAAGGGTGGAGATCCTGAGAAGGTGAGCCGTTTTTATCTAAATCTCTAAGTGATTCTTTTGCCTTTTGTTTCTGTTCTCGCTAGTACTGTTGGTGTTTTCTCGAGACCATTCGTAGATTTTGCTTAATATGCCTTCTTGTTCTCTCGTACTTAATATCTCGTAATGAATGCATTGGATCAGTTTAAGGAATTGGCTCAAGCATACGAAGTTCTTAGTGATCCTGAAAAGAGAGAAATTTATGATAAATATGGGGAAGATGCACTTAAAGAGGGAATAGGAGGAGGCGGTGGTGGAAGTTTCCACAATCCATTTGAAATATTTGAGCAGTTCTTCGGTGGTAGCAGTTTTGGTGGTGGCAGTTTTGGTGGTGAGGAAAATGTTTTTGCAACTCCTTTTACTTTGCTATGTGATTTGTGGATGATAAATATATTAGATGTATTTGGCCTGAAGGTGGCAGTTCAAGAGGCCGTAGGCAAAAGCGAGGTGAAGATGTAGTTCATTCCTTAAAGGTGTCTTTGGAAGACCTGTACAATGGGACATCGAAAAAGCTTTCACTGTCAAGAAATGCCATATGCCAAAAGTGCAAAGGGTATGCATCGACAATTTTGTGATGTTTTGTCTGAAAACTGTTTGTGATGCTTATTAGTTTAATGGGAAATTAACCGCCAATTGTATTTGCTTTTTTATTCCAAGCTTGATATTAGTATTAAGTGCTATCAATTTAGCCAATGTAATTGCTTCACCTTGATACTAACTATCAACTGCCCGATGTGTCCATACTTCTTAGTTGTACATCGATACTCATTCTCTGAATCTATGTGGTTCATATTTTTAATTTTGCTGGAGTAGCAATGAGTATTATTAAGTTTTAGCAAAATCAATGCCTGTTCATCATCTAAGAAGTATACGAGCTCACTTGAAGCTCACTAGCTTCATTGATGTGCCTGTTAAGTGTCTTGTTAACTTTTCCAGAAAGCCAAATGGCTAAGAGGCAAAAGTTTTATTATTTTTGGGAGATCAACTTATACCAGTAATGGAGAAAGTTCACCCTTCACTGAAAAGGAAATGAAGACCAAGTATTTGGATTATGTTATAACATTTTGCTGGCTTCAGAGTTGGGCTTAGGAGAAAAGAAAAAGGAAAATTCAAAGAAAGAGAATATAAACAAGAGTAACATAGAGGTTGATGCCTACATAGCAAATTACTTACCATGGAATCCTGACAAGCTCCTCCAGTTACTCTATGGATTTGTTTTACGTTGTGTGCCTTTGTTGACTTAGGCATGTGCTATCATCAGTGCTTTGTCCAAGCTTCAAGGACCTTGATGCTTCACTGCTCTGGCGACTATGAAATTTGAACAAAATACAATAATCGGCAAAGATCAGATGTCCTCAATGAAGTTCTTGAATCAAGATTATTTAGCATCACAATATCTATTTCCATGTTATTGATGATATAATCCCTCAAGCAATCATCTAGCTCAATTATGATCATTTGAGAACAAGACATTTGTTATTATGTGGCCTATTAGGCATCCAATCAATCTTCTTGTTAGATTTTGAAAATTAAGGTAAAATTTGGCACTCAGAAAACAGTATTCTTCTGTTGATCTTTTATCTTGTGAGGAATAAGGATAACAAAAAAATGTTCTTGAAAAGTTCAACAGTCAAACAGTTGAACACCTTGCTATTTTGCACATTAGGGGAGAAAAAAGGCTCTTTCTGTTCTTATATATTTTATAACTCATATGTTAGTGATATTTGCATATATTTATGGATTCTCAGTTTGTGATTTGCCAAGGGCATCTAGGATTCCTTGTTCCCAAGTTAATGGCTCTGCTTAGAAATGTATTGTGGCATTTGACTAGGATATTGCACGGAGATTACAACTGCCCCACTTTTGCTTTTTATAGTGTTGTGCTACATTGAAGTGGTCAATGAGTGGGTTTTTTGAACTTGGTTGTTGTGCTTAAATGTTTAACAATGGCTTTAAAGGCTCTGTTGTAGTGGAATTTTGAATGCAATTTGTTGGTCATATTGGATGGTTGCTGTTATCTTTCTTTTGACTGTAAGTATTGATCTCATCTTTACCTCTTATAAACATGGCAACAGTGGCTCAGTTTGGCATTTTTGAATGGAATTACTCCTAAGAAAACAGTTTGATCTTGTACAACAAGATTTTTTTTATTTAAGATATGAAAAATTCTTGAAGCTGAAATGAAGATTGATCTTCTGGTCAACTAAGTTTGGGAAGGTACTGCACAATCCATGTATCAATATTCAAAGGACTGAAATGGCTTTTGATGCTTAATTTTGAAGATTTTATTGATCTTTGAAGTTTCCACATAATTGATGAAACATAGAATGTGTTGGGAAAACCTTGTATGACATATCTAAATATAAATGACAAGAGCTAAGTGGTAATAACTGGGTTAGAAGACAGAAATATTAGGCGCATAGAATTGGATTCCGTAGTGAAGTTAAATAAAAATATATATGGAAAGTGATGACCAGAAGGTAAGATAAAAGGATAGTCAATAGAAGAGATATGCATTTTGTGAGACATCTTGAACCACAGTTATGAGTTGGTGTCACGCCATTGATCATGAAACTTACACAAATCAGTAGCATATTACAACTAAGAGAAGAAAACAACATTCATTATGTCTATCCTTCATTGCAAATCATGGCATTAGCCGTTATAAGCTTGAAGAATTTTACAAATTTTTTAATGTTATTAAATGTGGAATCTCCCCTTGACCCCAAACTGAAGGGTATTAAAACTGAGGGCAGGACTGTGTATAATGTATAGAAGACCCTTTCAAGCAGAGAAGACAATTTTGGAATTGAACCCTTGAAGGCAACAATGTCTTGTTATACAGATGAAACCAAAATAGGACTTAGATTTGGTGTTGTACCTGCACCGACCATACATACGCAAATCATAATGGCTTAAAGCTCCCAAAAATCTGAAATCATTTAAGAGCACTGATTTGCAACTCTTTCACAAAAGTACGGATGAGAAAGAAGGCATTTATATTTGTGGTCATGGCAATTTTGCTGGTTGCAAGTTGGTCTAAGTTATCAAATTTGGACTTAGAAGTCATCCAAGAATTTTTCATTTACACATGAATAGAGGTTTATATGTCAATGTTATGTATCACAAAATTTGTGCATCGGAAATAGGGGTTTATGTCAGTTCCTTAAGTCTAGGATCTTCTCCATTGAATTGTCAGCATGAAATGAATTATGAACACTAGTTTTTTTGTCCTCTCGTTTTTTTTCATGTCTTGTGATATAGCCACTCTCTCCTTTTTTTCTTATGAATAAAAGATGGTTTCCTCAAGAAGTTCCTCCCCACCCTTTCACAGGATAGAGTGGTGAACCTCTCATTGACTTGTGTATTCTTCTCTGCACAACCTGATCTTTCACAAGATAGGAACATACTATGCAACCTGTTCGGGACCTCTCTACTGCCTTCTCATCCTCTCTCCTACCTGGATGAACTTTTAGGATCAATTAATGACAACTTTATTCTCTTCGTAGTTTGTACTGCAAGTCTCATCTTTTACTCTTCTTAATTTTCTTCTCATCTTCTCTTTCTTCTTTTCTTCCCAGCAGATCATAGATCACTTGAGATTGAAAAAAAAAATCAGCTATCCCTATCACTTTGTGCGATTTTATAGAATCTCTATAGCTAATAGCGGGTTCAGGTGATCCTAAGAATTACATAATGTATCTGACTATACCCAGCTAACTTGAGTGTCGATAGCTTTAGCCCTTAACTTGAGTGTGACTGCTACTGATGCTCATCTTGCTTCAATGGCGTAATTTTCCAAATATTGTACAAACATGAATAGGCATTTACTGGATCTGATTTGATGTGGCCTCGAGTTTCTCAAAAAGATTCTAACATACCAGCGGTAATATTAATCATATTTATTTCCAATAATGTTGTGATTTCATGCTTTAGAAATTAACAGTTGTTCATTCAGACAATCTGGAGATGGGTGTGAATGATTAGGTAGAACTATGTCGAGTACATGTGGAGTGTAACTTCAGTTTGGTCTGATCTTTCTTTTCTTTGCTTCTTCTTGGTGGGAAGCAGCAATGCATATATTATTCATATGTCTTACAATATATATTAGCTGGATGTTTAGTTTCTACAAAGAAATGGGACCATTCAAGATTTTAAATTCTATGAATTATGATCATTATATTACCTAGAAGAATGAGATGCACTTTGTTTTGTGTTTTTCATGAATGTATTTTTGTCTTTTGTTTAGTTCATCTGTAAGCTTGTTGATTATTTCAGAAAAGGTTCAAAGAGTGGAGCATCAGGGAGATGTTATGGATGTCAAGGTACCGGAATGAGGACTGTAACTAGACAAATTGGACTAGGCATGATCCAGCAGATGCAGCATGTTTGCCCTGAATGCAGAGGCTCAGGTGCTGTAGAATTTTCTCTCTCATTCTATATATATGTATATGTATGTATGTATGTATGTATGTATGTATGTATGTATACATATACATATGTATATACCCATGGACAAATATGCTCTACCATAAAGCATTTGTTTTTGTTCTGAGTATATTGTAAATAATTTTTAGGTGAGGTCATCAGCGATAAGGACAAATGCCCACAATGTAAAGGGAACAAAGTTGTGCAGGAAAAGAAGGTCTTGGAGGTTCATGTTGAGAAGGGAATGCAACATGGTCAGAAGATTGTATTTGCAGGAGAAGCTGATGAAGCTGTAAGAAAAAATCATGTGCCTCTAGTAATTTACTTTGTTTAGCTTTGAACTTCTTGTTGATTTAGGTTGTTTCCTTTAAAAATTCCATGCTTGTATGCGTTCTTCCATCTACATGTATGTGTTTTGCCAGGCAATGTAAAATAAAAATGCATTACAGTGTCTCTGGTATTACATTCTGATTATCCTTCTTGGCATTGTTGCATTTGTGCTTGTCGGGAGTTGGTAAGACTAATATCTAAATATCCAAGTTGTTCCTAACATAAACATTACGTTGATGCTTCTGTATTCAATGCCTGCCTTTTTCTTTGGCAGCCGGATACAGTGACAGGAGATATAATTTTTGTCCTACAACATAAGGAGCATCCAAAATTCAAAAGGAAGTATGATGACCTCTACGTGGATCGGACACTTAGTCTGACAGAGGCACTTTGTGGATTTCAGTTTGTTCTGACCCATCTTGATGGCAGACAGTTGCTTATCAAGTCAAGTCCAGGCGAAGTCATCAAGCCCGGTACACATCTTTTGTTTATGTTACTTGATTATAATTTCCTCTTCTAATTCTTTTTCAGCTGTCTTAAGTTAGTCTTTCGCTTCGTTCTGTGGTCTAAAGTTTCATTTTCTCTCTCCAATTAGGTCAATATAAAGCAATTGATGACGAAGGAATGCCTCATCATGGGAGGCCATTCATGAAGGGTCGCCTTTATATCCAGTTCAATGTTGAATTTCCCGAGACAGGAGTGTTTTCTCCTGATCAATGTCGGGCCCTGGAGAAAATTCTGCCACCAAGGCCAAGCAACCACATCTCAGACATGGAATTAGATGAGTGCGAGGAGACTACCATGTATGATGTTAACATCGACGAGGAGATGAGGCGACAGCGCGTGCAGCGGCAGCAGGAAGCCTATGATGAAGATGAAGATGCGGCTCCACGTGTTCAATGTGCCCAACAATAAATTTCTCTAATAGCAATATGCCTGCCCAAGCTGCATGCTATATTTCCGTAGCTTAATAGCCTTGGTGTGCTGTTCAGAGATAAATTTCACCTGTAGCAGGGATGTGTCAACAATATTAAGTTGCTCTGTTGCATAATGCTTGAACTGACAGGTTGTTCAATTACTGATATAGTTGTCCAAGTTTAGATATAATATAATATGTGACTAAATCTTATCTTTTTTTTCATTATTTTTATTTGCTTCGCTTGATCTTTTTGTTTTTATCTCAGCATCGAGGCCTTCATAAAGTATCGGATAGAGCTGCTGAGATTGACTTATGTGCCCAACATGCTCCTTTCTCAGTTTATTCTGGTAAGATATTTCGATTCTTTCTTCAATTTCTGGCATTCCATGTCATTAATCTCTTCCCTATTCTCTTTGAATTGATTGGTTCACTGAACCAATCGTTTATTGATTCTCAAATAATGAATGATGAGACAAGCATTGATACTAGTCATGGACTTGTTATTTCAGAAGCCTTGATGTCATCCTTAATCATTGTTCATTCGAAACATTATATCCTAGTTCTTACTACGTCCCTATGTTAACATCGTACATGACTCAAAAAAACATGAGATGCATTCTATGGTGATGCATTTCTATAGATACAACATGGTTAGACTTCCTAAGCAGATTATCCAATGACCCCTTTGTAAGCACTAAATTGACTATGTTTGACATATTAGTGATTGCAAAGCATCTAAGCTCAACTAAAGTCTAATCTTAAGATTTGAGTGTAAATCCTGTATGATAGTCATCAGAAAAAAGTAACTAGATAGAACAAGCTTCATTTATTCTATACTTTATTGTAGTACTCATGGGATAGCTTCAGATTTGAAAATAAATAATCAGTCATTATGAGATGATTACGTTAATCAAGTTTTTCTTAAAAAAGAAACTATATTCTGGGCTGTATTGGAATAGTATCACAAAATACTTGTTAACATTGCTAATGTTATTTGGGAGGATCTTTTAAAGAACCTGAAGTGAATTCGCAGCTTTCCCCCAGATGTCACAGAATCCAATTTATATTACGAGAAAAATCCCTTTAAAGATTGCAAAGCATTATGTAGAATTTAGAAAAGATATTAATAGGAATAATCCTATTCCATTTCAGTTCATCTGCCATGTAAACAAACACTTAAAGTAGATTTCAAAATAATCAGCTCCCCGACTACGCTATGTCATGAGTACAGTAATTCTTCCTACTAAACGAAGGACGAGAAGATCATTCTCTTCTCTGCTTATACGAAAGAGAGATTTTTTCGCTAGTTAACTTGATCTTATTTTCGATCAACTAGTAGGAAGATCAATCGGACCAGCCAAACGTCGAGGTATAAAAGTCACATACAACTTATATCAAACGAGGGAGGCTCTATACTTATTTCATTATATAGTTTATATTATTATTATTTTTTTTATTTATCTAAATATCGAAGGAATCGAATCTTAGGAATGCTGGCGCCCAAGAGATGGTTCCGCTGTTGGAAGATAATATGACGTTTGAGAAAGGAGCTTGATCCCAGGCTACGGCATCCCCGACCGACAACCTCCCACACGGACGTCTTACGTCGGTTTGCTACGTCAATAGCCCTACATCAGATGTGTGATAAGTAAACGGGTAAAACAAATGGGTCGGGCGAAATCTGCGAACGGTTAATAGGAGTCCAATCAAAGTCGTATAATTTGGTGGTATAACTTCTCTTCCACGTCAAACTTGATCGTACATCCCAGCCCCCCCTCTCTCTCTCTCTCTCTCTCGTCCAAGACAGCAGCACACGTTACACGGGATCCATCGATATCGATCCTTGGAAACCTAATTGGATCGGTCTCTTATCTCGTCGCCGTTGCTTTTGGTGTCTCCTCTCCGTTTCCTCCGTCCTCTGCTCGCCGCGAGAAGGGAACGCAGGGGGGGTAAAACGAAGGTAGGGAGAGGATGGTGCTGACGCAGAGGCTGCACGAGGCTTTCAAGGGGACGGTGGAGCGGATCACGGGCCCCCGCACCGTCTCCGCCTTCAAGGAGAAGGGCGTCCTCAGCGTCTCCGAGTTCGTCCTCGCCGGCGACAACCTCGTCGCCAAATGCCCCACCTGGTCTTGGTTGGCCCTCTTTCCCCTCTTCTCCCTCGTCTCCGTATCTCTCCTTCTCGATTCGGTTTCTTACAACTAGGCTTGGTTTTGCTAGGGAGGCAGGCGAGACGAGCAAGAGGAAATCATACTTGCCCGATGACAAGCAATATCTGATAACGAGGAATGGTATGGCGGCCCTTTGTTGGCCATCTTGTTGAAGTTTTCTTTTGTTTTCTGTTTAGTCAAATTAAAGATCCTTCCTTTTGCCTTTTTTTGAAGATCAGTGACCATATTTCATGTTATTCAACTCGAAAGATGGAATTTTAGCACTTTATGTTCGATCGATCAATAATTAGCTTTGTTTACTTTGGTTCGCCTGTAGTGCCTTGTCTAAGGAGGGCTAGTTCGATGGAAGAGGAATACGATGCTGCAGGTGGGGAATTTCTTCTTGGTAACGATGATGATGATGGCGATGGCTGGTTGGCCACTCACGGGATGCCAAAAGGTGAGAGAGATTCATTTATTGGAATTGGGCTTGGTCCTTAGTTTGTAATTTTCCATTCCGGAACTTGAAAATTTGAGTTCTTAGAGACCAAGAGTTCTGAGGTGGAAGGATTGCCTTCCATGGAGTCTCTGGAGATAAGCAAAGGTGCAGCTATCAGGTCTATCCCTGCTTATTTTGGTGGTGAGGAGGAGGAAGACATACCTGATATGGAGGATTATGAAGATCCTGAAAACCTCATTGAAACAGATGCGGCAAGTGCTCATGTTCATTTCTGATAAATTGTACTTGTTTTCTGAAACACCACTTTTCTTGTAAGATGGTCTAATTATTCACATAATTATGATGTTATATTTTTCATCATGAGCATGCACTTCGAATATGTAGGTTCATTTTGTTATCAGATTTTCAGTTATATACATATATATATATTTATATTTATATTTATATAGTGGGTGACACAATATGTGGTAAATTCATTGTGATTGAATTCATTGGAGAGGAAAGAAATAAAGCAAAGCAAACAAGGAATTCAAAAGGATTACTATTCATGTTACTGGACACCTGCACTAGTGATCAGCAGATCTATTATCAGGAAACAGACACTGAATGTATGAAAATTTGTAGGAATCTTCAATTGGAATGCTGATGTTTGGTCAACCTGGTTCTTTTTTTTTTTTCTTTCTTTCTTTGTGTTATTGTTCCTCGCTTTAATCTAATGTTTTGTTGATAACTTATATCCATCCATCTCATCCACTCCCACAATACTAGACAATTATCTTTTATACTGTATCAACATTGCACAATAAAAAAAAGGGTATACCCAGTGCATGAGGCTCCCACCAATGCAGGTAGGGAGGACCAATGTATGCAACCTTATCTTCAAATATTTAAAGGGTGTACCTTACTGTTGTACCAAGGCCTGCCCTCTAACATTGCACAATAGAGATAGCATAATTTTATGAAGATGATCCCTCATTAATAACATTTGGAATCCTACCCCTGTGGAGTATGTAGTTTGTAGGTCAAATTATCCTGCTATTTTGGTCACTATATACCTTGGCCCTGGCGTTAAGCTTCTTCAAAGTCTTCTGTATTAACTGTTTGTTGCTGGAACTTCTAAGCTAACTGTTGCATAGCATTCTTTATATCAGTTAAATGCTTTGTTGTTGTTATTTTTTTATTCCTCTACTCCATTTTTATGGTTTTCTACAAATGTAATTTTCAGTCTTTGATAGTTTTGATTAAATGCAGGCCACTCTTGAGTCAACATATTTTGTTGCCAATGAACCTGAGGATGACAACATTCTTCGGACCCGAACGTATGATGTTAGCATTACGTAAGTACTTTAGTGGAAAAAAGATTGTCCTTTTTACTCAAATAACTGACATGTGTTTGCTATCTTTGGTGTTGTATGTCTTGCTAGCATTTATGCAAAAATCTTTTTTGAAGGTAAGTTAGCTTACTTGTATATATGAAATTAAGAACACTACATGAACATAGCATTTGGTTGCACATGGTCTACATAATTTGGCAGTCTGTGCTCTTTTCTTAAGAATGTGATTTTATGTCTTACCTGCAATCTGTTTATGATGCACATTTAACGTAGTGACTTGCTGGTTTTGAATAGAGATAAAGTAGACCTCACTCTTTGATTCTTTAGAGGAAGAGTCAAAATCAAATTTCCTTCATGCACTCAAAGTCTTATACTCTTATTCAACGATGTGAACAGGCTAAAAGGCAAGAGAGGAAAATATCTGGTAGGGTAAAGTCAAAAGAGAAGGTAAAATTGATATGATGACTCTGCATGACAAAAAAGGATCTTATTTTGACTTATCAGACTTTATAAGCTCTTTTGGGTTTGTTTAATTCACTGAAAGACAAAAATTGCCTTGTTAGATGGTGAACTAGGGAGATATCATTTTTATCTCATCTTGGCATAGCATGGTGCAGGTCATGCTATGCCACATTTATCATAGACATAGTCAGATGCTCATGCCCATACATGGGAATGGTATTGGATAGATACGTGCCAAATTTAAACATCCCACCCTATTTTTAGTGGTATATCTTGTTCTCATTTCCTGGTTGCATTGTTTGTTCTTGTTTATGTAAGTGTAAGTTACTTTAATTATAATTTACTCCCTTAATTTGCTTGAGAAGAATACAAGTGTATGATTAGTTACATTACACTCGTCCTTTTAAAATCTGTTATACAATCTTGTTGTGATTTTAATATACAGAATAAGCCAACCTTGTTTACCTTTTTCCTTTTTAGTCCAAGGGTCAGGATCAAGAAGTTCATAAGTTGGATTTTGTCTATGCATTGTAAAACATAGAATTAACAAAGTAAGGGTTGTTGTTACATTTCAAGTTGATTAGACCATAATTATGATATTATATAACTAATATTGCAATTTCATTATATATATTATAATATATGTATATGTATATGAATATATATATATTCTTTTGTTGTTTGTAATTTATTTTTTAATTTGAATATCATTCATCATTCTTGTGATAAAGTTACCGTTAGTGGATTGATTATTGTGGATGACAATTTTGTTTTTGCAGGTATGACAAGTATTATCAAACTCCTCGTGTATGGCTTACTGGATATGATGAGGTAGTTCCCCTATAATGATGCTTCTTCATGAAAGTTTAGATTAGTTATTTAAAGTATATGGCTTAATTTGTTTTAGCTTCTACTTTCATAGTACATTGTCATCTTTATGGATTTAATAATAAATACCCAAGCATTTAGCAGTCTACCATCAGACAATGTGATTCATGAAAACAGCAATTTGCCAAATTCAAAATGTACTTTCTGTAGTTTGAAATTTTTTGCTGATTCCTGACTGGGGAACTCAAGTATTTTGAATTCCTTTGTTTTGGAACTTTTCTAGTGGACAGATCTAAAGCTGAGTCACATGATGTAGTTAAGTTGCAGAAATAGGCATAGACAAATATTCTGTGTAGATGCTACTAGTATGACGTGATACATTCTAGTAAACTTTCATTAATTTAATTAGTTGTGCTGCCGCTGTGGTGATTGTAATCACACATGCTATTCTCAACAAATCTTGTACTCTCTGTGGCCTTCTGATATATTTGTTTCTTAGTAGATATATGTTAAAAATATTAAGATATTAATGATAAACTGGAGCCTTTTTTACTAGGCCCCTGACCTTATATTTTGTTATTCTGTTGCAGTCAAGGATGCCTCTGCAGCCAGAACTGGTATTTGAAGATGTTAGCCAGGATCATGCACGGAAAACGGTGATATCATTGTTCTAAAATTTATTTCACTGCTGATTGGCTGTCTCTCACACTTGTTTTAATTATTTGTCATGAATATCTCAGAGATCAGTTTATCCTTTAGCGTGATAAACGGACCTTATTGAGGTTGTGTTTGTGGATGAAAAAGTATTCGTGTTTATTCCCCAAACAATTCATCAGTGGCTCCAAAAAAATTGTTTGTTCCTTCTGTAAAGATGGATGATGAAGATCCTACAGCCCAAAGTTTCTATATTATTTTCATCGTATCAACTGAGTCCAATATGATAATGCCCAATCGATATTGGTAGCATCAAGTTTATCTGATTTTCATGGGTGTACTATGAGATATTTGCTAGTATGGTCATTGTATGTGTTGCATGTTTTTGTAGTGGATATCTCATTACTGTGATGGTTTTTAATAAATGGCAGATCATTTAAAAATATATGTTTGGTTCTGGCACCATGTAACGATTTCATTGTACATAGATCATGTCTGGACTCCTTATTTGCTTGAATAAGGAAGTTCTGCATTAGCAATCATGTCCTAATGTCTTTCACATGACAGAAACAAATGGTGACAACATTCTCATGAATTAGTTGTCAGATTTTTTTCGAGGTATTTATTTCTCTGTAAGACCTAGAGTTTTCTGACATAATTTTGTCATCGTTTTTCTTGGTACTTCAACTTCTTGCTTGATTTTCATTTGGTTATTAATTGCATATTTTGGAAATTGACAGGTGACAACTGAAGATCATCCTCACTTGCCCGGGAAGCATGCATCTGTACATCCATGTCGTCATGGTGCTGTGATGAAAAAGATCATTGATGTTCTAATATCACGTGGAGTTGAGCCGGAAGTCGATAAGTAATGTTCTTTGTGATAGTTGCAGTCAGTACCTGAAATATAGAATCTTCATGCATCGAGGTCCTTGTCATGTGATGTTTCCGAAAATTGATAAGCCATGCTTGTCAGCCTTTTGGTTCTATTTCCTCAAACTCCAATTTAGTACTGCAATTCCATTTATAATGTCGAAATGTGGCATTATACGGCGACCATGACCATCTCCATTCTTTTGCAGATACCTGTTCTTGTTCTTGAAGTTCATAGCCTCGGTGGTTCCTACTATCGAGTATGACTATACAATGGACTTCGATCTTGGCAGTTCCAGTCAATAAGAGGTATGAACCTTGTTTTCAAGTCAATATTCCGGCAGATAGTAGGGCACAATGCGCATAATAATATCATGTGATACTCTCGAAGAAATTGGATGGTTGCCTTCAGGGATGAGAAGAACCAACAGAACGTGCATTGTCGAGACCTCTTATATCAAGAAAGCAGCATGGCATGTATTTAGAAGCTCGAAGCAATTGGGCGTTTCAGTTTGAATGCCAGCCTTCTAATACTCAACTGTACATTCTAAGATGCTCGTTTGTGTCTGGATAAATATGACATCATCTGCAGTCATGATTTCGATTACGCTTGATGAAACTGAACATGTTTCTGTCTTCTTCTATATCAGTATGTGATATACTTGTGCAGGTTGTCAAGACTAAAAATTTGGTTCTGATCACAAGCAGTGTGCGTATTGCGCGACAAGCCTTTACTGGAGTGTCTCAACAATTCTAGCTGTGGTATTCTATTTATTTATTAGTAGTTGGAAAGTGGGCATGATTTTGATAAAGCAAGTGACGACCCTCATCCTTGTTTCAGAATAGTTTATCGAATTGGTGGTTTCGATTCCGTCAAATTTGAAGCTAGAATTCAACTGATTTCACGTTATTTTGATTCCGAATCATTTTTGTTTATTTCAATTGTAATTTTTAAAATTTTAAACATATTAATTAAATGTCTATTTATTGATAATGAAGTCAAATCGGTTCGATTTAGAATCGATCGTGCGATTTGATTTTAATTCTACACCGGTTCGTTGAATCGTCGTCGTGATTTGATTTTAATTTTGGACCCGGTCGGGTTCGATTCGAAGCGTGGTCGGACCATCAGACGCTCGCTACGGTTGCATTTGATCGAACGCCTGGTGGTCAATTCTTTCGTGTCTTGTTGCCATCCATACCGAACCTGTAGCTGACCGACTGACCTCTATAAATGTACTTAAACTTGACGCTACAATGGGTTGCAAGCCATAGAAAGATGGGTCGATGCTTGATCGTTCAGTGCGTGCGTCTCCTCCTCCTCCTCCTCCTCCTCGCCATCGTCCCGTTCGTCGCCTCGGCGGTAAGCTTCCTCTTGACCTGAGATCTGAGATCGTGTTGTGTCTGCGTGCGTGTGTGAATGATGTGATCTGATGGAGCGGCACAGGAGGAGGATGAGTGCGTGTACACGGTGTACGTGCGCACGGGGTCGGTGTTCAAGGCGGGGACGGACGCCACCATCGGGCTGACGCTGGGGGACGCGGCGGGGCGGGAGGTGGCGGTGGCGGACCTGGTGGCGTGGGGCGGCCTCATGGGCCCCGACCACGACTACTACGAGCGAGGCGCGCTCGACGCCTTCAGCGGCCGCGGGCCCTGCGGCCTGGCCACGCCGCTCTGCCGCCTCAACCTCACCTCCGACGGCGCCGGCGCCCACCACGGCTGGTACTGCGAGTACGTGGAGGTCACCGCCACTGGGCCCCACGCCCTCTGCTCCCAGACCCTCTTCTACGTCCGCCAGTGGCTCGCCACCGACGCCCCGCCCTACCGCCTCTACGCCACCGTCGACGGCTGCGACCAGCCCGAGGCCGCCACCATCTCGGATCACCGCCACCTCGTCGTCGGCCCCCAAACCAACTCTTCTTCTTCCTCCTCCTCCTCCTAAAGCCCGATCTCGAGATCTCGTTGCCTGTTTCCGTTTTGGCTTTCTCGAGTTGTCCGTGTGCGGCTCGTTTCTGTGACGAACATCTTGACCGCAGTTATCGTGTGATCCGGGAATAACGAACAAGAACGATCGATGATGTGTTCTTTGTTATGCTTTCCTCTGATGCCGTGAGTGCTTCATTTATTTTCCTTCTTATTTTATTCCATTTTTCCGGGTGGTTGATCTCAGCAATCTGTGTTTCGAGTGGTAGGAAGGCAAGACCCTAATTTTGGCTTTGCATTCCGAGTCGAGGGCGAAGACATCCCATCCCGCAAGTTTGGCCGTGGAGGACCAAAATATTACGAGCGCACATGAAGTTCGATCATGATTCTATCAAGTTTGATGCTACGGTTTGCAGAATTGAATCATATAATTCGATCTTATTTGCGACGAATGTCACATGAATTATGCTCCAATGGTTTAATAGTTCGTGCTAACGACTAGCCTTTTACATGCACTAAAATTAAAGATTAGATAAAAGAACAACTTGGATTAGATAATAATAACTAGCCATTTATTATGTGCTATCATCTATTGATAAAGCGTTTTAATGCAGACAATATTCAATTTTAGTAGTGTTATACTAATTTTGAAAGTGAGTTTAATATTTCATTTCAGATGGCATAATAGTCTTTCTATACATTGTGATGGTTTTCATATTTATTATCATTCAAGATATTTTACATCCACTTATTTAAATAAGTAGTTTAAACCACAAAAAATATTAAGAAATATATATATACACACACACACAATATAACATGCAGGGTCTTGAAATAGAACATCACATGAAGTAGCAGAAACGAGTTTCTTAAACGGCTACATCCAGAAAAGTTCAAAGTCTAAACCATTCGAAAACAAGAACAAAAATGAGAGATGGGGTTCACGGTAATGCTGCAATCTCAGCAATTCTATTCTCTCCAGGAATGCTAACCATTTTTGTATGTTGAAACCTAAGTATACCGTAGAGCTTGCACCACTAAACAGAGTGCTGGTTCGCAGAGCCCCCCGAATCATGACCGTCGTTAGCAGCCATTTCCTGCGTGGGAGGTGGATTGACGACGCTCGGCTGCGTTTCGACAGCATCAGAGAGGTGGCCTCTCATTTCGCGGTGCTCCTGGCAGATGGCACACCAGTGCATGCAGCAATGCACCATGCAAGGGTCACATGGAGAGTTCTGCAATCGAATAAGAAGATTGATCATCAAGAACACAAACAAATGCAGGAGATTGTTTTCAAGCCAATGCATCATAAAAAAAATCCGAAGGTGAGACTTTAGTTAATCAAAAGCAGATCAAATAATCCAGCACAATGTGGTAAGATACGAGCAAGAGAATGCCATCAGACTAGCACAATGCCATAGCCGTCTTAAACCATTACTTCCCTTCGTGTATGGATCATGTTAAAATTATCTTTAGTTTTTTTAGAAATAATCAAATGACACTTATGGACACATACAGATGTCGCTGCTAAAATGAGGTGTTTTCTTAATAAAATTTGGTGAGGTCTCATTTCTAGATGTGGTGACTTGCAACAGTTACAGCAATTATACAACTTCATAAGTCTTCTTATGTAAACGATCATCAGACCTACAGAAAAAAAAAAATCAAGCTTTCCAACATTACTCGCATGATAGAATTAATCTTTAGGCTTATGCTAATGTTGAACAAAGAATATATGGGGAATGAAAAATGCAGATAAGAAACATCTTTGACCAATCAGCATAAATTATAATTGATTGGGTACCTTTATTCATATTTAGCTGAATAAAAGTGATTCAAATATATACTACATCTGAATTTGCAAAAAACGAATCATCTCTTAGACTTGTGATTGCATAACTATCAAGTACACTTGAAAAGTGAGCGTGTATGACGGTTGATGTTGCAGGCAAAGATTTAGAACTATCATCACTCATGTATCAGGGGACAATAATGAAATAATTATGTGTTAGAAGTATATATACATAATAAATCAGTTATAGCATGTTGGAAATCAAATCAGTGCATTGGAAAGGAAAAAAATCCATGAACTGGCAGACAGCATTAACGTAATAAGCTAACACTCATAAATGAAAAACATTGCCAAGCCACTAGGAAGTGAAAGTGGGACTTAAGTTGCACTATGAGACAACAAAAGACCATTTAAGAAGAATTATTAGTCATGAAAGGTTGGTTAAAAAAGAATCATATGTGGCAAATATAATGTGGCATGATTACCAAACTTGCATGATGTAGATCTTGAATGGCATCTAACATTCACAAAAACAAATTCCATGTCGGGAGGAAGGATAATTGGAACAGATGTATATTGATATTAAGCAAAAAGATTGTGATGGTGGTATATGCAAATTGCTTTACCGAGGCAAAATAAGCAGCAGCAGAAATGTTCTATTGTACTATAAGTGGTCTCAGTAAAATTGTGAAAATGCTTTTGTTACGAGCATTTAACAACATAAAATACAGGGAAAAAAAATCCAGAAAAAAGGAACAAAAGTGTTCACCTTGAGATGGTACTTCTTCTGCAGTGATTGACGAAAAATACCAGTGTAAATACCACACATCCACCAAGAGAACATTAAACATTCTCCAATCAAGAATGAGGTTCTTGGGTCAACACCATGGAATGCTGCTGTAGCAACTGCTAATGCAATTCCACCTTCGACAAAAACAGCATGACATGCACAAGGAGTCATCCATGGTATATCTTCTTTCAGCCTCTCTACATTGTGCCCAAACAAGACACAAGGACAGAACAGCCCAGTCCAACCTACCATCAAAAAGTACCATAATTGTAGTTTGATACGGTACCATACAGGTCTAAGTCATATGAGTGTATGCGGTACAGACCATTATTTAATCCTTGTTGTAACTATTAAAATACCGTATCCTTCATTAGTAACGTTAAAAAAAAAAATTTGACAATGTGATGATAAACTATCAGTCAGGATTGAAATCTAAATTCAAGTGCATAACTCAACACAATCAGAGACATTCATCTATCAATTAGCTAGATAAGGTTAGCAGACTTCGAAAGGAACAAAATCGAAGGTAATGCAAATTCAAAGAACAGAGATACAGTTGAAACAAAAAGTTAATGGTGTGTTTCACCCAAATTCAATATAGGCTGATATATAAAACAACAACAAATAACTGATATCCAATAGTCATTTCACTCATTTGTGATCCAAGCAACAATTTGGTAATAGTCAAGCAAACTATAAGATTGTTAATCAGATGTCTTAATGTCAAAATTAACCCCTCATTTCAAATTATGATATGTAATCTACAAAATGTTTGGCAGCATATTGCATGACCATGACCTACATTAACCAAATGACAACAAAACCAAAATTTCCTGTAAATGCGGGATCAAAGGTGATCTAACTTGTGTTTTTCATTTTCCGATGGGAAAGAAGGCTTCAGGATTATGTTTGCAAGCCACCAATACTTGCAAAGTTTTAGGAGACCCGATACCAACCAAATAGATCTTCGATCTTTTTCAATCTCATTTCTTGTTCCAAACAAATATGAGGATTTAGATAATACAGGAATGATCCACACGGGTCTCAGGCTCCAGGAATTAGATTACCATTCTTTAGTTAGTATATATGGCTTGTAGCTACCGGTAATACATATTTCCTCTGCTAAGGTATGACTCGCACCACTCTACTGACATGACAACATATTTGTTTACACTAGCCGAAGAACATCTATGAATTTTCCCACTAGCGATGCAAGGATTGTCATGCTTTATTGGCAATCGTCGGCATAGGATGAAAGCGTATCATACCAGAAAGGTATTAATGTGCCCCATGCCAATCCTTCCATGAAATGGCAATCCTTCCAACAGGGCATTTGGCCAAACTCCAAACACTAGTAAACTAACTATACAAGACTTGCATGCTAGTCTTACTGGTGTTCTTGAGAAAAATAAACCTTCATGCAAAAGTATGGACTACTTGAGACTAAAACCTACATGTTTATCCAATTAATCATATCACATTTCTCGAAAGCCGAACCAAAAGATTGCAATTTGAAATGTTGACATAAGAAACACGAAGGAAGAAACCAAGCTCACAGCTCTCGGTATCGTCGGCACATCCACAAATCCCGGTTGTCCAGTGTTCATCCGCCGGTGGCTGGTAGCTCTCTGGCAGAGGTTGCCCACATTCAATACATTTCTGAATCTCCAACTAAGACAACAAATCCAGCAACACGAATCTTAGAACACTGAATGTTGTCAACATCTCGTAACCCAGATTGGGTTCCTTGAACAACATCGGATGTCATGAAAGAACAGAAACCGAAATCTCATGGACTGGGGCAAACCTGAGGGACGCGAATGGGCTGGTTGAGCTCTCCGGGACGGATCTCCTCCATCGGCGCATCATGGATCTTGTTTAGTTTCACGTATCTCGACGTCACCGTTTCCTCCGCCATCGTTGCAGATCAAAGGGATCAAAGGACGATCGCAAAGAAGACCTAGGAACAAGAAGAAGCGATCCAAAACCCGATAGATTTCTGCTGTCAATTTGGATAGACGGATTCCAGATCTAGAAGATCGGAAGAAACCATGAGACGAGAGAGAGAGAGAGAGAGGCGACGTCTTCTTCCCAAGTGTAGCCTCGAAAGCAGGGAGGAAAAGCCTCGTGGAGGGGGAAGCCTCCCTTGGAAAAAATAGAAAACGTTTCCGACGTGGCATTCCAACGGAAACCGCGCGACGGTGATGTTGAAAACGTTTTGCTTTGTGGTTTACGAAGTTGCCGATCGCGATTGCATTCTGCAGCGTCTGTTATCCGAAGAAAACGTTTTCCGGAACAACATTTTGCTATCTGCAACACCGGTTCAAGAAACGTTTTGGGAGCAGTGCGACATATTTGTGTTTTATTAAGAGGCGCGTCTTCAATGTGTTGTCATCTCAATGCAGAAGGAATGAACGGCTAAGATATGCTCCTCACGTCTCGTCTTCGTATTGCCGTCGTAGTGAAGTATTTTATAGAGTCTAAATAACCAATTTCTTTCACTTTATATGCATACATATATCACTTTGGTGACAAAGTTGTTCATCTTTTTCAAGGCACATCAGCCGATAGCAGTTCCATGGAGTGCTCTGTTTGCTCAGCTTCACCCGGTACTCGTCTCAGCAGGTTCTGCACGCCATCCACCCATTTCTGTTTGCTGACACTGTTCTCACTCTCGAACTCCATCAGACCTTGTGCTGTTCTCAGGCCAAAGTAGCATCTTGGTTCAGAACACTCTCTTGCACGCCCAGACCATGCTGGAATCCCATCATAGACTCCATAAACAACACCTGGGTTATCAGAGTTCTTGTCAGGTCATGCCGGAGCAGATGATTGGAATTTGAGGTGCAGAACACTTACTCTTGTTCTTCTTTGAAAGTGCACCTCCCATATGCTTGCTTTTGAGCTCTACCATGACCTGGGAATTGTTCTCTTCTTACATTAGCACAGATGAGATCTTTGAGAACAAGTAATAGCCATACTTCGGTCCTTTTACCTGAGACTTGTTGTTGATGTAGACTGACACTCTCTTCCAGTGTAAAGTTCCTGCAAAGTGAAATGGATCTTCTCTCATTGTTTCACTATTGTGTAAATTTGATCTTGGAATCAGAAGATTCCCAGCTTGATACCTTTTCCGGTGCGTTTGAGCAGCTCGCCTTCTTTGCGCCAGATATCTGGGTTGCCACAGTGACCCTTCTCGTAAGGGATGACAGCAGCATTGTTCTTTGCTTCTCTTTGCAATCTCGACTTCAATGCTGCCGCTGCTCGTAGTGCTGTTGAGGTGAATTAAGCAGAGCAATTAACAGAGAGCATTGTCGATGTTAGTAGCTTCTTGAGTAGGATTTGGCTTCGAACCTGTTGCTGCAGCAGCAGCGAGCGTCAATAGATCACCGGCTGTTTTGACATCTACCGCTGACCGGATTGCAGAAGCGACATGCTGATGACCAGCTCCAGCTTGCTCTGCAATCTCTACACAGTGCGACGCCAAGATCTCGGTGGCAGAGGACATGGCGGCACTCATTTTCGAGGGCTGGGTCTCCGAATTCGAGGCCGCAGTAATGGCAGCAACTGCTGCAGCTACTCCAGCCACGGTTACGGCGGCATGGACTCGGGCTTTCTCTGCACGGGCTTTCTCCTTGCTCTTCGCTTTGGTTCGATTGGTTTCCATGTGGTGGAACCATTTCCCGAACGTTGCATGTTGGGTAAGTATGGAGTTTATGCCACTGCGTGGCTGCAGAACGATGACAACAAATCACCGGTGAGGTGACAGTGAAGCAAACTACTAGCCTTAGGATTGGATGCTTCAGCTATTGAATTCATCGAACATATAGCTACAGAAGATTAGCTTACTCGCATGTTAGTGCTCTGAGGAGATCCGGCAGCGGCAATCAGCAGAGTCTCCGGTATCATCATTTCCGGCAATTGATCGACCACGAAGTTCCTCTTCTTATTGCCAGCGAGAAGAGCCTTCGATATCTCGGACGCCGACACGCTCCACGACCTCGACAAGAACTCCATCGGCTCGTGCGGCGTCTGCGGCGGAGGTATCGCCGGCATCTTCAAGCCACCCTCCAACGTCTCCTCCTCCACTTCTGCTACTAAATCTTGCGAGATATACATCTCGTCTTTCTTCTTTCTCCCCCACAAGTAACCCTTCTCCATCTCTTCAACTGCTCTATCAGAGTGCTCTTCTTTCCTCGGAAGTCACTTCGGACAGACGTGCGTGTATATATAGGCAGGAAGTCCGCACGGAGCACAGGAAGGGGGACCAGAGGTGGACAGTGGACAGCCGCCGGCACTCCTTTTGCTGCGACTGTTTCCTGCTTTTTTTTGTTACTGTTTCGATGCAGTCCCTGTGCCCATCTTTGTACTCTGGACTAATGATCAACTAGACTTCACAGGACTGCGACGGAAGAGAGACAGAGACCTCGGCGACAGGTGTTCCTGGTTACCCGGCGCGCCTCGTGCGCTGCCCCGCGATTCCCCACACCTTTGTTCTGGTCTGAGTTCAGCCGTTGGCGAAGATACACGAAGGAATCAGCAGCGACGGCATTTCCGAGCTTTTACGTCCCTTTGTGTTCTTCAAGCGTTTGGTGATGCAGTGCAACGAGACTTTCGGTGAACGGTTGGCAGGTTAACGAAGATCTGCCGTCGGTGCCTCTCTTCTTCATCAAGAACTTGCTCTGTGCTGTATCACAATCTCCATGAGATCGGAAGTGCAAGGTTTGCCTCATTCACATGCAAAGAACAAGACGAGACGACCATATACTCTAATAGGTGAATCATGTTACTGCAACGAAGGCAACGCACTACAAAAATTTTCTATCTTTAATTGGTCTCAGTTGCCTTGATAGATGATAAGATTTTTCGCACGAAAAAATCTCATTCATCAGTTGAGGAAAATCTCATCTTTCAAACGTAATCATATTCTCCAAACATATATAAATAACAATTACATTCAATAAGTTAAGTATGTTTTTTGTCTTCACCTTATATTTTATCATGGTATCAGAGCCACTCGCCCAAAGCAAGTCCTCATCTCGCTGCGTTCTTCTCACCTGTGTTGTTGCCAGCATCGCGACGCCACAGCAGTGCTCACAGGTCTCCATCGGCTTTATCTTTCCTCTTTCCAGTCGAGGAATCCATCAATCGGGTCATCCCCCTGCTTCGCTCGATTTGTTGCTCCTATGGCCTCGAAGGATCCGAGCTATCCTCCTCCAAGTCATCGCCGAGCTATCCTCCTCAGAGTCATCGTCGGTGACGTCCTGCGTTGCTGCTTCAAAGCCTCCTCTCTGTTCTTCCTTAATAGAGCTTTCTCACCGAATCTTCCCCTGCCCCAGCCAACAGCTTCTTCCCCTCCTGCCAGTCGTTTCCTCTACTTCTCGCTGCCTCCTTGAATTGCTACTGCTTTAACTGGATCCCATGCCCCCCCATTGCTGCCCTTTCGGCTAGCAACCGTCGCTGCCCTCTCGGCCAGCAATCATCGCTGCCACCTGCTGTATTTGTTGATCAGCTCACCACTCTCCTCCTTGATGAATGGAGACTGTCTTTCTCCTCCCTGTGACTCATCGAAGTCGGCTGCTAAGTCTATAGCCTTTCCTCACCTCGGTGGTCGCAGCTTCTGTTTCTACCACCAATTGCTGCTCCCTCGCCAACTGAAGCCTCCTCCAAGCCTCCTTCAAGTTGGCCCTGTGATTTAGCCATCTGCCTCCTCTGTCGAGAACTCTGCCACCCTTCCGGTCGCCGACTGAACATTGTGATATACACCGACAATTCTCCCTCAGATTGGTGCATATCCTCAACATGTTCTCATCATCTACTTTTGACACTCTAGTTATTGTTCCCATAGAGAACCATAGTACTTTTCCACATACAAGCCTTATCTCTATCAATACTGCAATTCTCATCCCCTTAAAGTTATCCAAAGACAGTAACTATGCATCTTGGCATGCATAGTTTTCTAATATCCTATTTGGATTTGATTTACAAGGTTATATCGATGGCTCTTTTAGTTATCCACCAGCAATGATCAATATCACAGGAGAACCTGATCCAGTACCAAATCCAGCCCGTAAACTATGGTTGCGTCAGGATCGTCTCATTCTTCAAGCTATTCAAGCCTCAATCACTGGGTCCGTTGCCCCACTAATATCTTCATGTACGATTGTTGCAGAAGCATAGTACAAGTTGTAAACTACCTTAGCAAATCGCTCGCGTACTCGCATGCTCGGACTTCTATCCAATCTAATAAAAACCAAACAAGAGGAAAGTACTATTGCTGACTATTTATAAAATATTAAAATTATTATCGATGACTTGGCTTTGATAGGTCAAGTGATGAAGAAGTCATAGTCTATACTCTTAATGGCCTAGGAGGTGAGTACAAAAAACTAGCAGTAGTAATTCGAGCACGCGACCCATCAATATCATTTGAAGAACTCTATGACAAGTTAACTAATTATGAGATATATTTAAGTCCAATGACAAGTTGCCCAGACCAACTATCACAGCTCAGGTTAGTCAAAAATCCAAGAGGAAGAACAATCAGTATAATACGCACATCAATAAAGGTCTGGCCTCGTTGCCTCATGACCCTATAAGACCCAAATCAACCCCCTCTCATCCGCATCACCAACAGTTCAATCATTACTTTTAAGGTGGCAACTTCAATACTCAATGGCTATGGCGTCCTGACCTCATAAGCCAACAACGAGTTGTCTGCCAACTGTGTGGTAAAGTCGAAGATTCTGCTAAAGTCTGTCGGTCTCGACCCAGACTCCCTACTCTATCACGGTGGCCTCAAGCGAATCTTATGACTACTCTGACCATTAGCTAACCTAGTTGGATTATGGATTCTGGAACTTCTCATCACATCACCTCTGATCTTCAGAACTTGTCCATCTATAACAACTATAGCGGTAATGAAGATATCATCATCGGTGATGGTAAAAGAGTTCTCATTACTTATACTGGTTCCACAATGCTTAATTCATTAACCACAACTTTTACACTCGATGATGCCTTGTGTGCACCTCACATTAAACGAAATCTTATTTCTGTTTCTCAATTCTGTCAATAAAATAATACCTCAATTGAATTCTTTTCTAACTCCTTTCTTATCAAGAATTTGAGCACAAGGGCATCCTTAGTCCAAGGCCTGAACAAAGATAACATTTATGAGTGGCCATCAGCTTCACAAATTATCCAGCCCACTGTTAACTCTTCAGTTGCATCTCCAGTTGATATGTGGTATTATCGTCGTGATCACCCCTCATCCTTTATTCAACAAAAAATATTTTTTTATTATTTTATTCCTACTTTTAAAACTAGTAGCATTAACATACATTGTAATGCTTGTCTTAGCAATAAAAGTCATAGACTACCTTTTGGAATATCCTCCTTATCTTGCTCTAAACCATTTTAGATCATTTATACAGATGTTTGGGGCCCTACCCCAACCCCTTCTTTTGATAAGTTTTGATTTTATATCATTTTTATCGACTATTTTACTAAGTATATATGGTTATATCCTCTCCATCGTAAATATGATGTTTTAACAATCTTTACCAACTTTAAAAAGTTGGTCAAGAATTTCTTTCAATCTTCAATCAAAACGGTTTACTCTAATGGTAGAGGCGAATATCAAGCTCTCACATCCTGCCTCTCAGCTTATGGTATATAATACCTTAAGTCACTCTCATATACTCCCCAATTAGTTGGATTTGCCGAATGCAAATATCGGCATATAGTTGAAACTGGTCTCTCACTTCTACATCAATCATCTATGCCCCCAACTTATTGGCTAGCAGCTTTTGAAACTACAGTCTATCTCATTAATCGTATGCTCACTCCAATCCTACAATATCAGTCACTATTTGAAAAACTTTTCCACAAGCTTTCAAATCTTCAGAAACTTAAAGTCTTTGGTTGTTTATGTTATCCATGCCTACATTCTTATACCTCACATAAGTTGACACCACGATCCAAGCCTTGCACCTTTATAGGCTACTCTCTTGAACATAATGCTTTCTGATATTACGAGCTCCAAACTCAAAAAGTTTTTATATCACGTCATGTTATTTTTGTAGAGTCTACTTTTCCTTTTCAAAACTATCCTACCGTGCAAGCTATTTCGACAAATATAAATCACTGGAGTATCCCTCCAATCCCGTCACATGAACCTCCTATGACACCATCCAGTCCTTATCCTCAGGATCCGCAGACTACCATTACTCCAGTTCAACAACTTCTCACTCCACTCCCTTACAAGTTATTCCTATTGCTGAAATAATACCCTCGATAATACCACCACTGGTCCTACCTTCTCCTACATATAGTGATATTGAAGTGCCGCAAGCTGGCTCAGCTCATGTCACTGACTCACCACCGACTATCCCAACAACGCAATCTACCATAGCCCCTAAACATCCAATGACAATACGCTCCAAGAGTGGTATTTTCAAACCACGTAATGTTCTTGAACTACATGCTATATCAAACTTCTCCCCTAAGGCCAGTGAATCCACTACAATCACTCAAGCTCAAAAATCTCCTCACTAGCGTAAAACTATGTGTGAAGAATATGATGCTCTTCTTCAAAACTCTATATGAACCCTAGTACCCTTTCATCACACATAAAATATTATCAAGTGTAAATGGATCTTTCGAATTAAGTGGAACTCAGACGGATCCGTTGCCAGATACAAAGCATGTCTAGTAGCCAAAGGGTTTCATCAACGACCTGGTGTCTATTGGGAAATCCTATGAGGCGACATCTCATGTGCAGCGGAAGAACAAAAAACAAAACCACATATTTTTCGTAGAAAGGTTCTGTCGTCGTGTAAAGATCGGTGTATCAAAACAAATCCACGAAAACTGCATGTGTAAAAGAAAATACCTAGGAAGATCGTATATCCCTGAATCCTTGTAGATCTATAAGAATGATGAAGGAGGTCAAGCATTCTCCTCTCTAGCGGTATCCACATGATAGAGACTGCAACGATGCACCTCTTTAGGGAGAGGAGAATAGAAGGTGGCTACCAAAAGAACCCCTAGCCTATAGAGCTTTGGTTCCCTCCTATTTATAGAGGTCATTTGTAAACCCTAATGGATCTTACTCTATTAGGTATTAGATCTTCATCCAATTACTCAAGCCTCTTGGATTAGTGGGTCTCTACTCAATAATCTCTTATTAGCAATTATTGGATCTCATATTATGATCCAATAATATAGGGGCTTAATAGATATCCAATAAGATAAGGGCTCCAGCGGATATCTCATATCCGAACCTCTACTCGTTGCAACACCTACCATATGTGTGTGACCCTCTAGGCTCAATATCGAGCTGGCCGTGAGTCATACCTGTCAGAACTCTTTCTGACTTAGTGAATTATTATCTTTATAATAATTCACCCAACTCATCGACTGCGGACGTACTAGGCCACTACGTCGTAGCCCCCAAACGATACAGGAGAATCCAATCCTTTGGACCTATCTATCCTGAGTTACCATATATCTATAGTCCCTTATCCAACTAATATAGTAGAGACTCTATATCGAGCATGGTACTGTCAGGCTCATAAAGTCTCTCCTTGAGTCTTGCTCTTGTCGGATTCTCCCAGAGTACTCTTTCTCTCTCAATCTGATAACCTTGGCTAAGGATTTGTTCGAGCAAGAATAAATAAGATATTCCTCTCATGATACCAAGTGCGGATGATCCTTTATTGACACTCAATAGCCCTAGTAAGGTTAGCTGTCACTCCCAATAATCGATTGTACTAGATTTGAAACTTTCCAAACCTATAAGTCTGGCATCAAAAAGTGGAGTACTCATACAGGATATCCTTGGTGTCTCAAGTCTAAGAACCAGATATACTACTGAGACTACGAAATCACTGTCTGACGTGAGGTATCAATAACCATCGAGTATTCCGTAAACGGATCAATTAGTGAACTCATTCTCCAATGAGCACCAGCACTGTACCCTTAGTGTCCCCACATGGGTAGCTATTAGACTAGCCACCTCCATCATATGAATGAGTATACAGCATACCAGTCTATCTGGTTGTCTCGATGTTCCTCTCAAGTAACCTATGACTAGGATTATTTAGGGTCTGTGCTTAAAGGTGAATCGGTCTCATTATCGTGACCTCATCACGATCCGATTCTCATTGCACAGACCCAAGGACATCACAATATATGCAACACGCAAGATAAAGTGATAAAATACCTAATAATAAGCAAAGAGAAAGAGTGCATATCAAGTCACAAGTGCCATCACTCATGTGATTGGCTTGCAAGGCATGTATGACTAGTAGTGTCGACTTTACAGAGACATTTAGTCCTGTTATTAAACCCATAACAATCTGACTTATCCTGAGTTTGGTCATCTCAAATGGCTGGCACTTACGACAACTAGATATTAGCAATACCTTTTTATAGGGGTCTCTAATTGAACATGTTTTCATGCAGCAATCTCCTGGTTTTGTTCATCCTCAGTATCCAAGGCATATGTGCAAACTACAAAAATCTATTTATGGACTTCGTCAAGCTCTAAGAGTTTGGTATACTGAACTTGGCTCGTTTCTAATATCTACTTCATTATTTCTACGACAACAAAATGGAGGCACAATATATTTTCTAGTGTATGTGGATGATATTATTATCACAGACAATGATCCTTTGGAGACTCAAACATTCCTAACGCAATTAGCTAATCGATTCTCCCTCGAAGATCTAGGAACCTTGAACTACTTTCTGGAGGTAGAAGCAACATTTACATCCTTAAGTCTTTTCCTATTACAAAGAAAGTATATTCAAGATTCATTATCAAAGACAAACATGCAAGATGCAAAAGAGGTTACAACTCACCTCTCTACTAGTAAATCACTCAAATTATGTGATGGAAGTCCTGTCACAGATTCTACCCAATATCGATAAGTACTTGGCTCCTTATAGTACTTGGCTCTCACGCGTCCAGATATCGCTTTTACAGTCAATGATTTATCACAATTCATACATTAGCCATCTGCTGCGCATTAGTCTGCAGTCAAATGAATTTTGCGATATCTAAAATGGACTCTTAATCATGGCATCTTTCTTTAAAAACACTCCCCACTTTATCTCCATGCCTTTGCTGATACTAATTGGGCAGGAAACTTTGATAATCAAATATTCACGTTAGGGTATATTGTCTTCCTTGGAGCTAATCCAATCAGTTGAAGTTCTAAAAAGCAAAAGACAGTAGCACGGTCCACAACAGAAGTTGAATACCGTGCCATCGCTACCGCTACTGTTGAATTCAATTAGGTCACCAATCTACTCAAGGAACTCAATATCAACTCTATCATTACTCCTATAATATATTGTGATAATATTAGAGCTACCTACTTATGCATCAATTCAGTATTCCACTTACGGATGAAACATATTGTCATCGATTTCTACTTTGTATGAAATCAAGTGGTCAGATATCAACTACGTGCTTCTCACGTACATACGACTGATCAATTAGTAAACTCACTCATAAAACCTTTCATCCGTAAACTATTCTCATCACATAGATCCAAGATCGATATTCTTGATAGAAGCTCAATCTTACAGGGATAATCTTATTTATCAGTCGAGAAAAATCTTGTTCATAAGTTGAAAAATATTCTATTTTCCAAACATAATTCTATCTTCAACTATGTATAAATAATCATTACATTCAATAAATTAAGTTTGCTTTTCGCCAAGGACGATTGAACAACAATGATTGGGTTGTGGCCAAACCACTTCGAATGACAGCATACATCATCTTGCTTTCTTCTTTTTTAGTGCAAACGGATGCGCGTGGAGACGAGGCGTGACTTGCTCTTCCTCGTTGACACGTCTTGCCTTGCATGCAGCGCTGAGAACCGACCTCAATGAGTTTAACGCGCTCATTGGAGTTTTCTATGGCCGGATCACACGTACAGTATGGTGTTTGAGGAATTGACTGACGACTTGACCTGTGACAAAAGTGCTTATAGAGGATAAGCTTGGCACCTCGATCATCATCTTTCCCCTTTGCCTTTGGCTGTGAGGAACAGGTAGTCTCCTGGTGACTTCTTTCATATCATTCTTGCGAAACCATTATAACCTCTCTCTCTCTCTCTCTCTCTCTCTCTCTCTCTCTCTCTCTCTATATATATATATATATATATATATATATATATATGGTCGTAGACACTCTCCCGTATGGACAAACTAACATTGAAGAAAGTGATTAGAATTAAGGAAACATATGTTTGACCAATTTGTCCAATTTTGACTCCACAACCCACAACATTGAAACCACGGATCGCGAATACACCTTCACGAAGACCGGTTATGCACTCTTATATGTACATATTATTATTACAAGCAGATAAAGAAAGACACAGAAACAAGACGCAGGAGGAGGACGCCAACCCGACTCGACGACAGCTTTACAGCTTAGGGATAGTCCTGCGCCGCGACCGCCTCGTAGGAGCCGATGAAGATGTCGCCGTAGATGAGCCCGGCCAGTCCGCCGCCGATCAGCGGCCCCACCCAGTAGACCCAGTTGCCGGAGAAGTCTCCGCTGGCCACCGCGGGGCCGAAGGACCGTGCCGGGTTCATGGAGCCGCCGCTGAAGGGCCCGGCCGCCAGGATGTTGGCCCCGACGATGAACCCGATCGCGATGGGCGCCACCGTCCCCAGCGGCCCCTTCTTCGGGTCCGCCGCCGTGGCGTATACCGTGTACACGAGCGCGAAGGTGATGACCACCTCCATCACCACGCCGTCCAGCTCGCTCATGCCGGCCGCCACGCCGTGCGTGGGGACAGCCTGCGGACGGAAGGCGACCTCGGTGAATGGAGACCTCGACAGGTGATCGATGGACACATGGGGTGGTAGAGTATGCGGTGTCGCTTACCATGCCGCCGGTGACGAACTTGAGGAGGAGGCAAGCGACGGTGGAGCCGAGGAGCTGGGCGATCCAGTAGAAGACGCCGGTGAGGAGGGTGATGTGGCCGCCCACGGCGAGCCCGAAAGTGACAGCCGGGTTAAGGTGGCCACCGGAGATGTTGGCCGCCATGGAGACGCCGACGAAGAGGGCCAAGCCATGCGCGAGGGCCACAGCAACCAGGCCCGCCGGATCCAGCGCTGCACCAGACGTCAACTTACCTGCATGCAAAAGCGTCACGTTGCTCCACTCCTGGAACTCCATGTTCTACAAGAACACGTATGAGATACCTACCGTATGCAATAGCGGAGCCAACGCCGGCGAACACGAAGAGGAGGGTGGCGATGAACTCAGCAAGATAGGCCTTGAGAGACCCCACGCTGAATGAGTCGCCGAGGCTTCCCAATGTGAGCTTCACCATGTTTTGTCACCGCTGCTGCTATCTCCTCCGGACTTCAGCACACGGAAGCCATGGATGCATGGGACTTTATATGCGCACGAACTGATCCCCGGCGCGGCCGATCATCAAACCCAATGACTCGGCGTAGTCGCGGGGACGTTAGAATAATATGGACGGTGAGAGCTAATGAGGAGAGGCTTAATGTTGTTAATAGCCGCTCTAAGTATGATTAGTGACCGACCAACCGCCCTGCTTTATATTTATTGGTTATAATGGAGGTGAGGACAGCAACAGTCCAATTTCCTCAGACAAGTTTGTTGCAGAAGTGTGAAATTAGATTCACCAAAAGGATGTGATGACATTTTGTTCCTTATTTATAATTAATTCAATATGAAGGCAGAATTCAATTTTCATAATATTGATATTAATGATCAAGAGATTTACTATTGGATTAGCTTAAAACATATTAATGTTGGTAACTGCCATTGCCAAAAATGTTTTAGAAATAGTTTTGCATGTTTAAGTGACAATATTTTAGGCTAAATTATGAATACATCCCTTCAAAATTAGTGATTTTTTATATCTATCGATTTGAAACTCCAATTAATATCAAAATATTAGAGTCTTGTAGATGCATAATATTTTTACATATTTTCTTATTCAAAATGGTATCTACAATAATATTTTTGAGGAGATAATCTTATTAGCATTAGAAAGTAGCACCTCAATATTATACTATATCAGAAACATATGAAAATTGAATTGATTAATAGGGGTTTCGACAATCTATTATTATTGATAAATTAATTATCTTATTAGGTGGGATCATGAATATATAAGTTTTGGAGGATTTGTCAGACATGTTACATAATATTTGAACGGAAGAAATATATAACTATAAAAAAAGATTGGTGAACAAAATAACAATTATGTCTCTTTTTGGATCAAGACAAATATAATTTGGCTCTTTTGTTCTTTATGATTCGGGTAAGATGCTCTTATACTTTTGAGCTTAAATGGCTGATGTCTGTCTTTATCTCAGCACACAGAATTATTGGGAGTGGTTGGTGGTGCGCTTTCTGTTGATCATTGGAGTGATTAGGTGTAGATTTGTAACTCAACTCTATGAATTATTTGGCATTCTATCAAATTAATTAATCATCGCATTGGAAATCCCATAATACTTTTATATTCTCCATCACCAAAAGGGATATGCAATTATAATAGTTTGGGTCATATTTTTCTATTGCATTGCTTAGTCCACCAAACCGGCAAAACCTCTCAATTGGTTGTGAGGTCCAATTTATGCGATGGCAGCATTAGATGTCGGCTTCAAAAACATTCATATGTACTCCCTCCAAAATGATATAATTTGTAAGCTTATTCATGAATGTATATATATATGAGGTATAATATTTGTAGGATTTTATACGTTTGGAAGAAATATTTATGATATTATACACTGTATTTTAAATGCAGAATCATTGGTAAGTAGATTTCTTTGGGCCATCATCCATCTAACATCTTATATTTCGTAAAAACAAAACACGGTGAATTAGAATGTAATTGAAACATAATTAGCCAAAGTGACAAGTGAAATATCATTCGCAATTAGTTTGTCTTCTCAACATAAGTCCATCTATTTTCATCCAAAAATCGAATAATGGATGCTCTAATACAACTTAAAATGATCCATCCGCTCGGATAGAATTATCCATAAAATTTTATTTTATTTATTTTTAGTTTTGATTAATTATCCAAGTATATGAGCTTATCATGCACTATTATTCTATTTATTTATTTTACTCTAAATATAGTTAACAAGTATATTTTCACTTAGATCGATGGCCATGGATATTTACACAATCTCGGCTAATCTTAATATAAGTTTAAGCTCGACCTGGATTGTATATTTATATTGACCTAAATTCTTAGTCATAATCATTTATTTATTTATTTTTATTTGTGGACACTCTAATTTGACTTAAAATTAATTTGATCAGTTTAGTTTTAAATTATGCTAATTATTTAAAGATCTGAACTTATCATAAATTTATTTTATTTATTTATATTTAGTTGAAATCTAATTAATAAATATTATATAGTTGTGGATAGGCGAATAATTTCAACCCTTTTTTTCTCAATATAAGTCGACGCCCGGCCCGAGTTGTCTGAGCCATGCGCGCGATTGGACCTCTGATGACCATCGCGGCTCGCTCGCCCCGCTCCCAGTCCTCCTGCGCCGGCCAGAAGCTGTCCTCTGCCGTGACGCCCTGCCCGTCTTCGGGTCTCTCTCGCTCGATCTTGTTCTTCTATCGATGCCCGTGCAATATGCTTCATCTTTCGTTGTCGGTGTTACCTCTCTTTCTGAGAACATGTCATTGTTGTTGTGTGTCACGCCGACGTTACACGAGCGTGCCATCCAGTTTGTTTCTTTGATCGGTTTCCAGGAACACCATCAACCAACCTCTGTTTGTAGGCGCTTCTCCTTTCTGGGAAACATATGCTTGACTGTTGGCAGACTCGTCCAAACACCATGGGATCTCTTGTAATTTCGGCGCATGCTTCATCGAATGCCCGCTTCACATCGGCCACCGAACGGATTGTAACTCTTGTGCTTGTGATAATGCTTATACGAAATCGGTTGAGGTGTTTGTGGTCGTTGATTTGTGTTGAATGTGACGATAAGTGTTTCACATGTTGTATTCTACGTGTTTACTGTCACTTGAATTCCCGTAGTGTAGATGTTTCATATATCAACTGTTCGGTCGAATTATATGTGCTCAGAGAAGAAGAGTTGGTTTAATGCATTTGACGGATGCCAAGGACTTTGGGACATGGTGAGATTGATGTTCTTTTGAAATTGAGGATACAAGTGATACTTTTCGTATTTTTAGCTTATTTGCACTAAGACTGATTTTTTACTATGAACGAAGAATAGGAATACTTTTGCAGAGTAATGGTAATTATAATGTTGCTTCAGGGTCAAGAAGTGTATCCAAACTCATTGGTCCTTTTTGCCATCTGTGTAAAAATTTTCTAGTCCAGTCATGCGGTTTCTTTTTGTCCTATCAGAGGACCATCTTGATGATGACTATAGTGGAATATGTGCATGGATACTCATGTGTGATTGTAGAGTTTGTGCTATCATGCATATGCATAGTTGGATGACTGAGATATGTTATAATCAAAGTGCAAACAGAGTGCTTCTTTGTGCTATCATGCATATGCATAGTTGAATGACTAATATATGTTATAATCAAAGTGCTTCTTTTATTTGTGTGTTTATGACTCAAAAATGTAGGTAGTATAGTATGTTACATCTTGTTACCACCTTGACAAAGTTTATGGCTACTCTGTTGATTAGGGTTAAGGATTGTGGAATGCTTAATTATATTGTTAGTGTTGTTTGCATAGCAATTACTGCTTTATATTGCAAAACATTTTGTTTTCGTATCTCTATGAGTTTTAGTGTGAACAGTTTCAGATTAGAAAAATGGTATTTAGCTAATGAGAACTTTTTAGGCGACTTCAAAAGACATTTCAGAGAGCTACAATGGATCCTAGCATGAAGGAATTCCAGCAAGCTTTGGTTGAGGTTGAGAAACGGAGGCTGAGCATCTCCTTTTAGCAAGGCATCAGGTTAAGAACTTTTCTATTACTTTCAGATTAAATGATTAAATCTCTCAAACTACATCTAGTGTAATAGTTTTCTATTGTAACAGCTTGTGGAAAATAATAGGCTTCAGAATGGTAATAGGGAAGCTCTGACAGCTCTTCGTGGGAGAGCTCGGACATCAAAGAGTAGTGTTCCATCACCCTTCGAGACCATCAGACGAGAAGTAGAGGGAACCAAAGATTTGGTGAAGGAGATATGTCCGATGTGGAGATCATGACTCGAAGGAGTATACATGCATGATGTTTCCAGGTTTGATATTTTTGCTCACATGCCATTTCATGCAGTTCATGCCACATTAGAAAAAAGTATTCCCTGCTACAAAAAACTACAAAGAGTGTTCACCTCATGATTTTGTGAGTTATAATGAATTAGATATTTAGCATGCTACTTTAATTGATGAAAATATATTGTTGAAGTTTGAAACACAGAATATTTCATGAGACATGGTAAGGATCTAAAATACATTCTGGGAATCTTCATAAAACATTCAGATCAAGTAAGTGAAAACTGTGGGGCTTCATCTCCACTAAAAGTTGCAGCTGATGACCTTTGTAACCAGGTGATAGGCTAAGGGCATCCATTATTAGCAAAAATGACAGCAGTGACAAGAAAGTTAGATGTTAAAGCTCAATGATGGTGCACCTTTAATGTGATACATAATACGAATATGGATAAGAACTCTTTAATCTTGAAAAATGAACCTTCTAAAATGGTAGGCATGACTTTTTCTTTGTGAAATAGGTGATAACTTCAGTTGGTGGGTTCAAGTGAAGTATCCTATGCAAAATATGAGAACATTGCAAGAGATAAACAATCTATTGATCTATTGGAAATCAAATTATGTGCACAATTATTAATCAATAAGGCAAATAAAAAATATATGATAAGGTGAAAAGGAGGAAAGATTGCAATAGTTTGCTAGGTTCACTGTTACAATTCTCCTACAATTTGGGGCTCATGTTCTAGTTTCCACACAATGTTTTTCAAGTGTAGACCAAACCTTTAAAAATTGTCATGTTGCCTCCATCCTTTCTTCTTTCATGGGATCGAACGTTAAATACAGAGGAGAATTGAAACAGTGTTTAGGCTACTCAACTAGAATACAAAGTTATTTGAGTGTGTATTATAAACACTCCCAATGGTTGAGTGGAACTTGGTTAGGCTCACATTCGATTATTCTTACAAATTGGCATTGTTTGTTGGTGATCAAGCACATTGAATTTCCATTTCTCATATTTTTTGGTTCATGAGGCATTAATAATATTGATCATATCAGCAAATTCAATATTATCACCAGCATAATGATCAGTCACTTTAAACTAACAAAATAAGTTATTGAGACGTCAGCTGTCGCTCTACCTATTTCTTCAATGTTCACTGCTGATGCTGATGCCAAATTATTGAGGTATTAGCATGATATGTTCAAAGAAGCACAAATATCAGTTTGATATTGTTTTCATGGTAGTCAAACAAACGAAAGATACTTAGCAATTGCCAAGGAGATGTAGGCCAGTGTAATCAAAAGCAGCGCCAAAAGGCACCATGGACTCAAAATGCCCGAGGTCGCCCGAGGCAAGTCACTCCTAAATATTATAATTTAAAAATTATATATTATGATTAATAAAAATAAGCTAAAAACTAGCACTGATAAATCATCTGAAGTGATGATTCAAGATTTTAAAGCTGCAACAACAATCCAAAATACTAAAAATTAGCACTAATCATGACAGAAATAGTGATAATAAATAATATTTTATTACTGATTCACTAAGCAGTTGCTGTTCACTACAGTAGGCAGCTGTTGTTCACAGGGGAAGGGGGGCTATGAGAAGGCCAAGAGAGGGGGGAGACAGAGGGCTGCGATGAATGAGACAAAGAGGGGAGGGGGAGGAGGCAAAAGAGAGATATATCGAGAGGGAGGGGAAGAAGCCACTGCCACTGCTGCCGGAGGCAAACGTTGCCGCTACATCTAGAAATTTACAAAGGAAGAACAAGATGTAACAGTGATATTATATGTATCATGGGTCAAGAGGTTATCGTCAAGAATTTCAAGTTCCTGGCACAGCGTGCAATTTCCTTTTGCACGATATCCCCCTATTTTCTTTCTTCACATTCTCTGTTACTTCCCATCATTTATGTTGTTTCTTAATGCTGTGTAAGTTTAAGTGTCACTGTGACTCTGGTCCTCTCTTAAACTGGGTGAAGGGGCACATAAGTTTGAAAAGTATGAAATGAATGTTTTTATTTTCTTTATCAGTCCATCACATGATTTAAGAGCTTAGATGAAGTCCTGCTTGGCCAATTTTATCCGTCTGCTATGTGGTGGATGTCATTGTGGTGCCATTATTAGGAACTTATGGAAAACACACTTAAATCTGATTACTTTGTGAAGTGGGCTTTTCTTGATGCTTTAACCGTCACTAGAAAGATTGCCCATTTCATGGCCTCCTTATGGTTGTACCTCTTAATCAATCAATGTTATCAGACAAATGAGTGCTCTGTTCTTCCACCTCGACACATTTGTGTTGTAATAACTACAATCTGTTGCTGAAACTGTCATGTTTTGCTGCTTGTGTAGATCAAGAACGACTGGACTATGACTCGAAGAAACTGCAGAGCTATGTGGAGGATAAATCCGTCTTGATCTCAGAAAGAGGAGCTCTTGCTGACCGGATCAGTCCTACTATCCTTGGCTCCATGGTTGCACTAAAAGACACATCTAAATAATTATGCCTCCAGATCTGGCTTTTGTTGGGCAGATGGCCCAATTCAGCCTATAGTGGGTTTTATCAGCTTATAGCTCACCCTTTTTTTTTTTGTAAACTCTAAATTTAATTAGGGGGCTAACGATGACTACGAAAATTAGGAGAAAACTGTAGCAAAAGGGTGACGAATTTTATAGCAGCAAGGTGATTCACAAAGAGGAGATAAGGGTAGAAAAATAAGAGAAAAAGAAAGAGAAAAAGACAAGGACTACACAGAGACTATTCTCATTCATCCAAATAGTATTCTCATCTCAAATTAGATCAGATCTGCAGTGAATTTTTACTATGATTGCTTGGGGAGATTTTGAATATTGTGCATAGTGACATGATCATTGTATCTCAATTATTCTCTTGTGATTATTGCTTGGGTTTTTGGGTAAAAAACTTTGAGAATTGTATATTCATTATTTCTATAATGGATTTTCTCTTGTTTGTCCCGTGGTTTTTACCCTTCACGTTGAAGGAGGTTTTCACGTAAATCTTGGTGTCATATTTGATTGTGATTTTTGTTTAATTTCATTGTGTGTTATGGTCTGCTAGTATTTGTTCATATACCAAAGTTCTTTCTTTGTTATCTTTTTATCCCATCAACTGGTATCAGAGCAAGGTTTTAGTGATTTAATCTTTATGTTTGTACATTGAGGCCGGTAGCGTTTCTCGCATAATTAGCTTGAACGGAAACAATTAGATGATATGGAAACCAAGAATGAAAGATCTCTTGTATTGTAAAGATTTGTATGGACCTTTGCAAGGGGATAGTGCAAAACCTATAACTATGACAGATGATCAGTAGAAGAGGTTAGATCGAAAAACAATCGGGTTTATTTGATAGTGGTTTAATGACAGTGTCTTTCATCATGTTTCTACTGAAAGTTCAGCATATTCTTTTTAGATAAAGTTGGAAGGTCTTTATGAAAGAAAAACAACTAGTAATAAAGTTTTCTTGATTAGAAAACTTATGAACCTGAAATATAAATAAGGTGCTTCTATTGTTGAGCATTTGAATGAAATGCAGAGTATTACTAACCAGTTATCTTCTATGAAAATGTCTCTTGATGATGTGTTACAGGTATTGTTACTTCTCAATTCATTACCAGAAAATTGGGAGACACTGGTGGTTTCCCTTAGTCTGCACCAAATGATATTATCACCAAATGAGTCAAGTAACAAGCAGTTTATTAAATAAGGAGTTGAGAAGAAAGAACTCAACAGCATCTCAGATTGATTCACATACACTTATCTCAAAGAACTGAGGAAGATCAAAGTCTAAAGATAGAAGTGTTGGGTCTCGGATTTTGATGATAAAACTAATTGATTGTGTTTAGTTGTCTAACTATGTTTTAAGTGATGCAGCTCTACTATCGATTAGGATTAGACAGTTGAAATAGGATGAATCAGTGTTGCGTCGGAGGAAATCACATCAGTATATTGGACGTCGTGCCGGAGGCCCGGTTGACAATTGGCAGAAGGCTTCAGACATCGAGCATCAGGCCAAGAAGTATGGTGTTGCGCCAAGGATATCAGGGTTACGAAGGTCAATCATCGATTGGGTAACACATCACAAGAGAGGACGGTGCACCGAAGAATTGAACAAAGCGTCGACCAATAATGTGCTGGGCAATAGATGGTTGATTCATGTAATAATTGTCTAGATTGAAGTAGAGTTAAGGTTTATATATGCAGGATTAACTACGATAACGATGAAGACATAAAGCGAAGCAAAGTGCCGAAGTCAAATATGATGAAATCGTTGGGAGTTTGAGAGTTCGACGGAAGTCCGAAGATTTGTCGGAGTGCTGCCAAAACTGGCCGAGAACGAGTAGGGAGCTTGCCAAAGGGTTTTCGAAAGTTCGCAGGAAGGTTCATCGGAAGTTTGCGGAGCTTGCCGAGAAAGATCGGAGCTTACCGAAGAAGCTCGTCGGAACTTTCCAGCGATTCCATCGAGAAGTCTAGGAGCCTGTCGGAAGTCCGCAGAATGGTGTCAAAGGGTTTATCGGAAGACCGCCGGAAGCTCGCCGAAGAAGAAGTCTTGACTTTCCAGATTTTGTATTAGCTTAGGAAATATCTTTAATTTCGTAGTTAGCATAATTAGGGTTAGGATTAGGTGTTAATCCTTTAACCCTGTTAGGGGCCAACTAGGCCTGTACCTAAACAGATTTGGGTCGGATGAAAGGCCCAGACAGAGTTGCTAAACCATATCTAGCAGTGGCATTGTCATACTAGGGCGGTGGTATCACCTGGGTTCAGTCTCCCAGATGGTCTGGGCGGTGGTATCGTTGGCTGGGCAGTGGTACCGTCTAGTACACTAACCGTGTCAGTGTGTCAGGCGATGGTACCGGCCAGTGTCAGGGTCAGACTGGCAATGGTACCGCCAGTAAACCCGGGATTTAAATATGTTTGGCTCTAAGTTTGAATCCAATTGGAGCCTATAAAAACCCCTCTCATCCTTGGGTTGAATGAATAAGCACAGAGATCTTAAAAGAAACAAAACACTGTAGAAATCCTTCTAAAATCCCTCATCTAGTTTCCATTCGTTTTCAGCTTCAAAAGAGGAGTGTGTGAGTGCTTGTAAGGATTATCTTCTAAGCCCATCAAAAGGAGAGAGAGCTGTAAGGGAACTTGTCCTCACCCGTTGAAAGGAGGATAGCTAGTGGAAAGTCGATGACCTCAAGTGAAGAGGAATCAAGAGTAGACGTAGTTCGTATGACCGAACCACTATAAAAATTGGTTTGCATTTACTTTATCGCAATTTACATTACTACAAACCATCTTTACTTTGATGCTCTACTTCATTTACTTCTCATTCTTACAATCGGCTTTAAGTTTAAAGCATCCTTCTATTCCGAAGTTAATCAAAATGAAATATTTTTTTTTGTACAAAGTTTTTGAAAGTGTTTAAATTGTAGAAATTGTCATTCTTAACTGTTGCACTAATTCACCCCCCCCCCCCTCTCTTAGTGCTATTCTCGATCCCAACAATTGGTATCAGAGCCTAGTTATTTCTCTTTCGGATTCACACTCGTGAGAAATGACTCTTCATGGCTTTCAAGAGGGTTTTTCGATTGTTCGTCCCTCGTTCTTTAATAGTTTAGACTATACATATTGGAAAACTCAAATGAAAGTTTTTTTGCTTTCTATGAATTTGGATTTATGTAATATTATTGAAAATGACTTTCAACTTTCCTCTAAACGGACGAACGAATGGTTGGATTTGGAGAGAAAATCTTTTTCATTAAATGCAAAGGCTATAAATGCCTTATTTTGCGCTCTAGATAAAACTGAGTTTAATCGAATTTCTACGTATGAAATGACTTTCGATATTTGGCACACACTTGAAGTCACACACGAAGGAACGAGTAGAGTCAAAGACTCAAAAGTTAACATTTTATTGCACGATTTTGAGCTTTTTTTAATGAAACCAAGCATGACTATCGGCGACATATACACTCATTTCATAGATGTCGTCAATAGTTTGAAGACATAAGAATATTGTTCTCAACCAAAGTACAAAGCAAGATTGGTTATGAAAGATTTTTGGTCAAAAGAAAGGTATTGACTTTGAAGAGATTTTTCCTCTTGTTGTTAAAATGTCTTCTATTCGTGTTGCTCTTAGTATTGTTGTTAGCCAGTACTTTGAGGTTAAGTAGTTAGATGTGAAGATAGCTTTCCTTCATGATGATTTGAAGGAGAAAATTTATATAGAGCAACCAGGAGGTTTCAAAGTCAAAGGTAAAGAAAATTTTATCTGCAAATTGAGAAAGAGTTTGTATGGGTTAAAGCAAGCTCCAAGACAATAGTACAGAAAGTTTGATTCATTTATGACTGAAAATGGATACAAAAGAACGGCTTCAGATCATTATGTGTACATCAAACAGTTTGGTGAGGATTTTATTATTCTCTTACTTTATGTTGATGATATGCTTATTCTTGCGAAAGATATGTGTACAATTGACAGGTTGGAGAAGAAACTGAGTGAGACTTTTACAATGAAGGACATGGGGTCAGCAAAGCAAATACTGAGCATGCAGATTTCTCGTAATAGGAAAAACAGGAAGATTTGATTGTCACGGGAGAAATACATCGAGAAAGTACTAGAAAGATTCAGTATAAGCAATGCAAAACAAGTTGGTTCTCCTCTTTCAGGTTACTTTAAGTTGTGCTCACAACATAGTCCGTCAAATGATGAGGAGAGGAAGATAATACAAAAAGTTTCTTATGCTTCAGTAGTTGGAAATTTAATGTATGCAATGATATGTACAAAGCCGGACATTACATATACATTGGGTGTTAGTAGCAAATTTCTTACAAATCTAAGCAAAAGAGTACTGAGCAGTAGTGAAGTGGATCTTGAGATATCTCAGAGGAAGCTCTAAGGTTTGTTTAAGCTTTGGAGGTGGATCATCTGTGCTAACAGGATATACAGATGTAGATATGGCTAGAGATATTGATACGAGGAAATTCACATCAGGTTTTGTACTTACTTTTGCAAGGGGAGTTGTGTCATGGCAATCCAGATTGCAAAGGTGTATTGCTCTCTCTACCACAAAGGCATAATATATTGCTGCTATAGAGGTTTGCAAAGAAATGTTATGGATGAAAGAATTCTTACAAGAATTGGGGTTGAAACAGAAAAACTATGTGGTGCATTGTGACAGTCAAAGTGTTATCCATTTATGTAAGAATCCAACTTTTCATTCTGAGTCAAAGCATAAAGATGTCAGATACCACTGGATTCGAAATGTACTTGAAGAGAAGCAGTTACAACTTCAGAAAATTCATACATATGATAATAGAGCAGATATGCTAACAAAGACCTTACCGAAAGAGAGGCAAGAGATGTGCCGATAGTTGGTCGACGTGGTTTTACACTGAGAAGTTATTAAATAGCCTCTCTTGTGGGCTAAAGGGGGAGGTTGTTGGGCAGATTGCCCAATTCAGCCCATAGTGGGCTTTATCAGCTCACAGCCCATCTTTTTTTTAAATCCTAATTTTAATTAGGAGACTCATAGTGGCTACGAAAATTAGGAGAAAACTATAGCAAAAGGGTAGCAAATTTTGTAGCAGCAAGGTGATTCACAAAGAGGAGATAAAGGTAGAAAAATAAGAGAAAAATAAAGAGAAGAAGACAAAGACCACATAGAGACTCTTCTCATTCATTCAAACAGTATTCTTATCTCAGGTTAGATTAGATCTATAGTGAATTTTTACTGTGATTGCTTGAGAAGGTTTTTGATATTGTGCACAGTAATACAATTCTTGTATCCTAGTTATTGTATTGTGATTGTTATTTGGGTTTTTGGTAAGATATTTTGAGAATTGTATACTCATTATTCTTATAGTGGATTTTCTCTAGTTTGTCCCGTAGTTTTTACCCTTCACGTTAGAAAATTTTTTCACATAAATCTTGATATCATATTTGATTATAATTTTCGTTTAATTCTACTATATATTACAACATATTAATATTTATTCATATAAAAAATACTTTTTTTTGTTATCTTTTTATCCCATCAACTTCTCCTTTCCTTCCCCATCTTATCATTCCAGTCAGGCACAGTTCATTTGCAGCAAAAACAGCTGAACGTAAAGTTATGGGCTGCGAATTATGGGGGAGACAGCTCGCGTGCGGTGTATGATTTTTCTTTGTTCTTATGTGCCGTTCTTATTCCGTTTGCAATTGAACGGCGGAATGTTTAATTATTATTGCTGCCAGCTCCAACATTTTACTGTTCAAATAGCTAATAGGATTAGGCCATCGTACACCATAGTGTGTCTGGGGAAGATGAACTTGTTGGATTCTTACACGATGATGATTCACGTGATCGATGTACTATCAGTAAGAAAGAAAAGCATGAATGCGTACAATTATTAGATCATCGTTAACAACTCAGGGACTTGGATCGCATTGGTGTCCAATCTCATTTATGTTAGTCTGTCTTATATGATTTAAAGTCGTAGACACATAATTCGTACGAAGATTATCTATTTATCAATAACTAGGTGCATTTTCCGTAGCAATCGTCACTGATAAGAAGTCAGATACTTGAGTTGATAGAAATGAGAGAGTAATTTATTTAATGATAAGAATTTTGTTTGACCTAATATCTCTCTTGTCCAATGAGATTTCTGGGGTGACGCACCATGTCCTTTTTTTTTTTTTTAATGTAAGTGAAGAAGATGAGACTTTACTGCAGGACGAATTCTTGAGCGTCCAACATCCTTTGTTGCACGTTACATCTCAGAACCATCGATTCAACACATCCACCGATCCAAGGTCGGAGGACTGTGACAACCATAGTATATAGACAAAATACGGAGAGAAGACATGGAGCATTGTCAACCACCAAGTGCAAAATTCTAAAGCAAGTGGGAAACAACACGAGCACGATAAAAACTTATACAACCATAAAATATTCGTTTCTGATGTGTGAAGAATAATTGAACAATAGGAGGACCTTAAATGGCGGCGACTATGTTCCGGTAGAAGGCAGCACAAAAAATTTCTTACACACGGAGACTGCCTTAATATTTTGATACGTTGTCATCAGCAGATGTGGCAGAGTCGGTGCATTTCTAAGTAAGCATGCAGCAGAAAGCCAAAGTCTCACTTGAAACTGTCGGTGTATGCTACTGTTACAAAAAGGTCACAGCGAACTGCTCCAGTTTTCTTCGGTGGTACGACGGCGATCGGTGAGCCGACTGACTCCACTGCAAAGAGATAGGGTTGTTGGTACACGATAATGGTGAACAGATTAGTGGCTGAGAAGCTTCTCTGTCTATGAATGTTGTCGAAGCTGCTACCTGCCCGAACCAGCCGAGCTGAGAGGCGCTAGTCTTCGTAAGCGGTGTGTGTGTGCGCCCGCGCGCTTCGCGAGATGGCCAAACCGAGCTTTCAGCGTCTGGGAACGTCCATTGACGTACCGAACGTCCAAGCTCTTGCAGCTTCCATCGCAAACCCCGCTCACGTCCCTCCTCGATACGTCAGGCCGGAAGCCAAGGCTGATCCCGTCGCTAGCGACGGCGACAGCGAGCTTCCGGTCATCGATTTCTCCAGGCTCCTCCATCGCCGTTTCTCTCGGGAAGAGTCTGCTAAGCTCCATTATGCCTGCGCAGACTGGGGCTTCTTCCAGGTCAGTCGATCTACGGATCGAAACCGTGTGATCCATAGCTGCAACATAACAATCGTTGATGCTTACTAACAGTTGATAAATCACGGAGTTCCCGATCAAGCGATGGAGAAGATGAAAGCTGATATAGTAGAATTCTTTAAGCTTCCTTTGGAAGAGAAGAAGGCATCTGCGCAGTTGCCGAACAGCTTGGAAGGTTACGGCCAAGTCTTCGTCGTGTCTGACGACCAAGAGCTGGACTGGGCGGACATGATGTACCTCATAACTCGACCACTGCAGTCAAGGAACATCAATCTCTGGCCCGCTCAACCTCTCACTTTCAGGTTTGTCTCGACTACTTGTGCTGTCATCTACTCACCGGTTCAGCTACGTACGTACGTATATGACGTCCTTGGCTGCTGCTTCATGCCGTCAGAGACTCTCTCTCTTGCTACTCCATGGAGCTGAAGAGCGTGGCAGGAACTTTGCTGGAGGTTATGGCGAAGAATCTGGGGGTCGCACCGGAGGAGTTCTCCACTATATTTCAGGACCAACCGCAGGGGGTGAGGATCAACTATTATCCCCCATGTCCAAGAGCTGACGACGTGTTGGGCCTCTCGCCACACACGGACGGCAGCGGCTTGACGTTACTCCTGCAGGTGAACGACGTTGAAGGACTCCAAATCAGGAAGGGGGGGAAGTGGTTCCCGGTGAAGCCACTCCCCGGCGCTCTCGTCGCTAACATCGGTGACATCATCGAGGTCATTAACTCGACTCAAACTAGTCAGAATCAACACATATCAATCATGTGCGATACTAATTCAATTCAAAAAACAAAAAAAAAATGTTTATAGATTACGAGATTCTCTCAATATTTACTAATGTAAAATTATTATTTTGATTTTTTTTTTCAAACTTTTCTTACATATAAATATTTTCTAATAAAAATAAAATATTTTTGGAATAGATATTGAGCAATGGCGTGTACAAAAGCGTCGAGCACCGGGCGATAATAAACGCCAAGGAAGAGCGCCTCTCCATCGCTACCTTCCATGGGCCAAGAGAAGATTTGGTGGTTGGTCCTCTTGCAGAGATCGTGAAGGGGTGCAAGCCGAAGTATGCGTTGATAAGCTACGAAGAGTTCACGAAATTTTTGTTCTCTGCAAAACTGGAAGGGAGGAGGCTCATGGAAAGCCTCAAGCTATAGAAGCCTATAAAGTTAGAAAGTTTATGGTGTGTTGTTTGAACTTGATAATAAGTATGTTTCGGGATAACGCTATCTACTTTATCGAAGCATCAAATAAACATCTAGTGTTGTGTATATGAATCTTTGTATGTTTAAAGTGTGGTTAATGTATCATAACATAAGTAATAAATCTGAATATATATTATTTTACGTAATAACTTTTTTATTTTTTAAATAAGTAGATTCATAAATTATTTTTTTTTCTCAAAAAAAAAAGCTAATAATGAAGTATAAGCATAAGTTGGCTTGCGGGCACTAATAATAGTAATTAGATGATCATCTTCATACTAACGTGAACATATCAAAATAAAAAAGATTGCTTATCTATCAACCATTGATTTATTATTGGTGATTCCCACATTGATGAGCCCAATAATTTATATGGTTAGCATCTTATGAGCTTCGGTCAACAGTCAAAGTCGATGCCCTCCTAAAATGATAAAAATGAAGGAGAGAATTTATTCGAAGTATACAATGAAATTTTTTGCTAAAGGCAAGACAGTCTCCTACTATCATCATAGCCTCGGTTTTGTAGTAGATTGTTCTCTTAATTTCTTTAGTAACATTATCATCGATCAAAACTTCATCTAAGCGTGAAAATACTTAACTTGAGAAACACTCCAGAAAAATAATTAAAAAATATAGCTATTGATGACTTTAACACTTCTTAGAATTTCTTGTTGATAGAGATGAAATCGTAATTAATTTATAGAGTCCTCACACCTCTCTCTCTCTCTCTATCTCTCTCTCTCTCTCCCTCTCTCTCTCTCTCTCTTCCTTGTGCTCAATCGTTGCAAGAGAAGTGCATAACTGATCTGTTTTGATGAAAAACCAAACCCCCATATGATAGGGAGACGATCTTTGTTATCTAGCATTAGAGGTCAAGGCAAGAGAAGCTACAGATTTCTTTCATCTAATATAAATTGAAGGATCCATGACAAAAAGGTCAAAATCACGGCCCCCAGACATGGATTTCCGGGAGATCCTCTCCCAAAAGCTTCCTTGTGTGTGTGGTGGTGGTATCTCGTAATCATGAATCATGACATGTTAATCTCACCAACAAACATGAAATAAAATATGATGCAAATGTTTGATGGTAAAAGATGTGTTACGTTCAAAATTAAGGGCCCACAATTCTTCATTACAACTTAAAAGGAAAAAAAAAACTCATCATAGTGGCATATATTTAAGGCATAGATTTGTACCATTGCACCATCACTTCCATCTATCTATTTTTAAGGCCATTCATGTGATGGGATTTATTATTCATTTTATGTTCGTTGTTTTTATTCTTCAATTATTTATTCAATAGAAATAAAATACCAAAAATTCTCTTATACATGTAATCCTCATAATTATCCACGATAAAATATAAAGGGAACTAGGGAAATGACGGATACTAGGGGAAGGTTTCTTCTGTCGGCTAGTTGATACAATATATAAAATAGTATTTTATGTTCATTTGCTTTTGTAGTTGCTAAGGAACACTTGCATAAGTGTTAACTTCATCCATAAAAGAGACTGTTTATATGATTTCAATCATAATCTTCAGTCACAAAACTAAATAAACAAATATCAGACTAATTCTAACTGTTGAATTAAAATCAAACGACAAGAACTGTGACTTTGATAACAATATTCTAACATGGAATATAAATAAATAAATAGATATCGAGCATAACATCCAATACACCAAACCGATCCAATAAAAAAGGGGGCATGTCGGCACGATACATGGCAAAGGGCCGAGCCGAAACGACGGCCCAATTCATGAGACGTCAAACGATAACTAGGGTCGGATCAGGATCAGGATCCGATCCAAAATTAGAGCCGGATTTATATATAAGGTCCGACCAAAAACCGATACCGGATCCATTATCGAGATCCGGTATCAACCGGGGGCCCGATCGATGACGTCGTCCCCGCTGCACCAAACTTCCTCGCTCGCGCGCGCTCTCTCTCTCTCTCTCTCTCTCTCTCTCTCTCTCTCTCTCTCTCTCTCTCTCTCTAAATGCTTTGCGCAAATTCATTACATAAGTCTAAGATAGATATCTTTAATCTAGAGGGAGACCATAGTTTCGATCTGAGAACAGTTTTGACTTGAAATCATTGTCTTCTCAAGCAATGTAGATGTTACTTGGTTTAAGACATCAGGGTTGCTGAAATTATACACATTTGCTCTGAAAGCTGTCGTTGAAATGTGTGGCATCGGCTCGTTCCTTAACATTTCTTGTGGTTTCGCTTAAGCAGCACGGTCAAACCTTAGAGTAAAACGCAAGGATTTCAACGCTGGCGGACCATCGGGGAGCTGCCACGCTGAGCTTAGAAACGAGCTTAACGCTTGTCTTCTTCCTGTTCAATTATGTCTTCCCCATGACGTCGATCTGGAGAAATGGGGTTTCGACTTCGATCCGGGACCCCAAACTCCCACGACCATGTGACGAGAGCAGGGATTGGCGGAGAAGCTCCTGGAACCGCGCGTGCTCGGTGGCTCCTTTGGATGAGCTCTTGCTTTACTCATTAAACACATGAACTTGCAGAAACAGCATCCGGTTCTTCTCCTTGCTCTCATAAATCCAGTCTTGAGCAGGTTTTAGATGCCATGGATGCAAGCAAAATTTAGGAAGGGGAGTTCTGGATGCTCCTCAGGCGTTGCTTTGCCACCAATTGTGTCTGCGGCTGTCTTATACGTGTTGTTTGGTCTAAAACCAGCGCTGGATCCATGCAAAGGCGTGTGGTCCGAGTTGACCACATCCGCGGTCCCTAACGGCCCCTTCTTCGGGTCCGCCGCCGTCGCGTACACCGTGAACACGAGCGCGAAGGTGATGACCACCTCCATCACCATGCCTTCCAGCTAGCTCATGTCGGCCACCACGCCGTGCGTCGGGACAGCCTGCAAGCAGAAGGCGACCTCAGTGAAGGGAGACCTCGATATGGGGTGGTAGAGTATGCGGTGTTGCTTACCATGCCGCCGGTAACGAACTTGAGGAGGAGGCAAGCGACGGTGAATCTGAGAAGCTGGGCGATCCAGTAGAAGACGCCGGTGAGGAGGGTGATGTGGCCACCCACGGCTAGCCCGAAAGTGAACCGGGATAAGGTGGCCACTGGAGATGTTGACAGCCATGAGACACCGACGAAGAGGGCGCGTGAGGGCATCGTAACCAAGCCCGTTGGATCCATCGTTGTGCCTTTCGAATCAAATAATAATAAATCAAATATATAATAAATATTTTACGGTGCTACTTAGAAACCCTCTAACATCGATATGTAAAGAAACTAGGTTTGTAATTTTTCTCTTTTCTTATTTTTCACACGCCTGCTGTGAGTGATGAATTAAATACAAAGATGAGATAATAAAAAATCTATAATCTCTCAATAGATATAATTTTTTTATTATACTTAGCTCATTAATTGGAAAGATATAAATAATAATAAAATAAAATTTTATTTAAAAGTAATTTTATTTTATTAGATTCTAAAACTTTGAAAAGGTATTTTATATGTGCATATTAATTTTATAAAATAGGTCAATAAATCTAATAAATATAATATCACATTAAGTGTGACTATTAATATGAGTCATAATAATTGTATGTCATTAATGTTATATTTCCTTCTACGTATCATAACATTGTTCACCCTTTTTAATGTAGTTCAAAATAGTCCATATAATTTGTCTTGTCAAAATAATTCTATTATCACATTTAACTATAATATGTACATATAGAAATGTGAACAAAATAGTAGAAATAAATAATTTTAATTACGTAAATAATAATATCTATTATAATATTTATTTAAATATACATCATTATATCTTTTATGAGTTGTTCACAAATATAATCATAAGAATATGTAATTTATTTTGTCATGACAATCATATTATCATATTCAACCATAATATGTATATGAATAAAATAATAGAAAAAAATAATTTTAATTATGTAAACAATAATATCCATTATAATATCTACTTAAACATATATTATCATATCTTTTATGTTGTTCATAAATTCAATCATAAAAATATGTTCTTTTAAACACTTTAGGTTATTGAATGGATCAACAATCAAGTACAACTTAAGTGTTTAATTGATATTAATTATTTTAAATTTTTTTTCTTTAATCATAAATACTTTACATCATAATGTATAGAATTACTAAAGTCCTTATTTTTTTTAGAGAAGAAAACTATTGTAATATGTAACAAAGTATTTTCAACGACTTAGAAATTGAGTCTGACTATACCAAGTCTTGGGATAAAATTTTATAATTGTAAAGCTTGACTAATAATCTCAAAGCATATCACAAAATCAACTTATATAGTTGATAATACAATAATATATTACTTAATTTATTTTCTTATAAATTATTTCTTTAATTAATAAATATAAAATGTGAAATGGACTTCTGTTATTGAGAGAAGTATTAGGTTCAATATTTGAAAAATATTATTATTTTAAAATGATCAAATTTCATATATGGAAGCATATAATCCTTTATTCTTTTTAGATATCTTATTACTTTTTTTTGTAATAATTTAATATTTCATTCTAAGGTAACTCTAATATATGCTGATTATAAGTGCTCTATAAGCCAATCACATGAGTGATGACACCTATGACATGCTGCATAGTATTTTTGGTTATTATTATCATAGTATTTTTTACTTTATATTATATAATTGATATATATTACTATGTCCTTAGCTTCGTGTAATGAAAATTGAATCATGATAATGAGACCAATTCGCTTATAAACTCAAACCTTAAATATTTCCAATCATATGTTACTTGAGAGGGATATCGAGATAATTGGATAGATCAGTGTTTTACATACCCATCCATATGATGAAGGTAGTTGGTTACATAGCCGCTTGTGTGGGGACACAAGGGATATAGTGCATATGCTCATTGGTGAATGAGTTCACGGAATGATCCGCTTACGGAATACTCGTTAGTTAATGATACATAATTATTAGATAGCGATTCCATAATCTCAGTTGTATGTCTAGTCCTTAGACTTAATACATCAAGGATGTCTTATTTGAGTACTTCATTATTTGATACCAGACTTATAAGTCTGAAAGTCTCAAATCTAGTATAGCCAACCATCAAGAGTGGTAACTAATCATATGAATGAAATTAGGTATCAATAGAGGATCATTCACTCTTAATATCATAAGAGAAATATCCTACGCATTCTTACTTAGGAAAATCCTTGATCAAGGTTGATTGGATCATGAGAAAGCTAATAAGTGTGAGAATTGAATTGAGAGGGAAGTTTTATGGGAGAATCCGATGAGAGTAAGATAGATAGATTTCATATAGACTTGATACCAACATGTCCGATATATAATCTCTGAGAAATTAGATAGATGAAGGACTATAGATACATGATAACTAAGGGCAAACAAGTCCAACAAATTAAATCTCCCTATACTGTTTAGGGTAGTATGACGTAGTGACATGGTACGTCTATAGTCGATGAGGTGAGTAAATTATTATGGGGCTAATAATTCACTGAATCAAAAAAAGTTTTAAGAAGAAGGAGTTTTGATAGGTGCAACTAATGGCTAACTCGGTATTGGGCCTAAAGTGTCACAAATATACGATGGACAACATATAGAGGATTGTATATGAGATGTCAAATAAATCCCTATTTTAATATATTATTGGGTGAGACCCAATAGGACTTAAAGTGATTATTGGATAGGGATCCAATACCTATTAAGCTAGGATAATTTAATGAAGATCTAGTACTCATTAAGGTGAGAACCATTAGGGTAAGTAAGAGGGCTTTTTATAAATGGGAGTTGGGGCTTCATGAGTCATAGGGTAGGCCCCTATTACAGTCACCTCCTTCATCTCTTTCCTGCCTTTTCCTTTAGTCAACTACTCCCTCTCTAGTGTGAGAGAACAACCAGAGGGAGGGATCTCTACTTAGTTGCTACGATATGGTGATGTACGAATGCAAGGAAAGAATATGTTATGCAAGGAGATGCATCATCACCGCATCTACTATGTGAATCACCACTAGAGAGGAGCTTGTGAGAGCTCCTTCAACCATGGATTGAGATCCATATATTAGAGGATATACTATTTCCCCTATGTGAGAATATCTCACATATCAAGCATGGTATTATTGTTTTCAAGTTTTACGCTCCCGATCTTTATATAACAATTTGATAAATTTAATTTTAGAAAACTAGTTTCTATTTTTTATTTTATGCTATGCATGTGATGCTCACTATGATTTTCCAATAGTGGTATCAGAGCCAACTTGCTTATACAAATATCAGTTATTAATTGCATCTTGTATTGAATCACGTAGAATCAGTTTTGCATAAACTAGTTGCTTTTTCATTGATAGATTAGAATAGCTTGGTTTTTGGCATGTGAATTATTTTGTCACCCAAGAGCTGCAAAACATCAATTTTAATAGGGAAGAAGGGTAGTAAAGGTTACTGCCCTATAGATTTGGCCGAGGGTTGCTTGTAGCCCTGACTGAGAGCTACCCTTATTACTCTTGCCCTAGCTATGGGCTACAAGGCCGCAATTAGCCATGGTAGTTAGGCTTTCCTGGACACAAGGGGAACCCTAGCGGCCAAGGTTTCCTAGTCACCTAAGGAACCTATGCGATCAGAGTTTCTTAGCCGCCTAGGGTACCTTGTAGTGTGGATACTATATAATTTCTTAAGTTGAATTAAGGATTCATTCAAGTATTAATTAAATAATTTAATTAATTATTAATTAGTTATTTCAATATATGCATATACATGTAATGTATGATGTGGACAGATAATCATAAGCCATGTGTGATGATGTGTATATATGTTTGTGATTATTATTAAGGCCTACGAGCCTCCCTCTTTCTCTCTCTCATTATATCTGACATGTAATTCTATCTCCCTAAGTGTTGTACCTTCCCTTGATAAGATTAAGATTTCTCATTTATGTGATATGTACATTTTTAGACCTACGTGCTTGTAATTAATTTGTAATTATATGAAATAATGTAACAAGAGCATAGAGGTGCTAACGAAACCCATGAGGATGAGACGGATATTCGTAGAGCATGAAAATACGACAAAGTGTTAGTGGGACCAATAAGACGAAATGGACAATCACCGAGTATGGAGATGTTCGAGACACAGATCTTTATGTACATGATCATGCCTTTTAGCTTAGGCTTGATTATACTAAGTTATGGTCCATAATCATATGGTGTTGATATGTGTTTATATATGTGATATATATTTCTACACCTAGTAGGTATATATATTTGCATGCAATATAAATATATGTTAAATATATATATGTGACTCGATATATTTAACTACAAGATCAAACCGAAACTAAAAATCCCTCTAATAATAATATTAAATCAATAAACGTGAGGCAATTAGATTGACCAATGCAGCCTTCCATCATTATAGGCGAAAATCAATTTTTGATATAGGCTGAGTTAGTCGAGTCCCTCGAGACTCGTATATATTGGGATTTGAGATCTTGCCTATGACACAGAGATATTACCGGTAACTTGATGATATAGTGTACTTGGTTAAGTTCCTCAAAAATATATCATCGAATTAGACTCATTTTGTAATGATGGCACTGATTTAACCGAATATCATAATTAGTCAAGTCCCTTGAGACCACAATAGTTTGAAGGCCAAATAGGACAAGAATCACAAAGAGATATGATTGGCAAGAGTTGCCTACCTTTTGGGCTTAGTGAGATTAGTTGAGTCCCTCGATTCATATGTCGAAGGGTATCGTGTATTTTGTGAGAAAATTATAGAAGCAGATTAAGATAAAAAAGCATATCTTAATTATTATTTTATAAATTTTAAAATCTGTATGCTATTTAATTTTCTACTATATCTTTATTTTTTAGAAATATATTGTTTGAAAATCCCTTACGTGGTATACTAGGTATAAACTATCTCACTGGTCCAAATTATACAGATTAGCTTCACATTCTGAGAATTATTCTTATGATAGATAAAATCATGTATGTTCTTAACACAGTTGTATATGTGCTTGAGGAAGAGGCAAGTGAGGATGAGATTGCTCACTTCGTGAAGTATACAGATGATTTTGTTAGGATTGAGTCCGACACTAAGAGGGAGGGAGGGGGGGTGAATTAGTGCAACGATTAAAAACGAAGTTGATTTCAAAAAACTTATTCGATTCAAAGATTTGTTCAATAAAAATCGATATCGATTATGCTTGAACTTAAAGAGACTCATAAGTGAATGAAGGTAGTGATAAAAAGCATGAAATGGAAATTGTAAGGAGCAAAACAGATAAGAATAGAACACACCAGATTTTTATAGTGGTTCGATCATCCGACCTATGTCCACTCTCGATTCCTCCTTCGTCGAGGTCATCGGATTTCACTAGCAGTCTTCTTTCAACCGAGTGAAGACTAACTACCCTTATAACCCTTTTCTTGTTTTTACAAGTTTAGGAGAGTAACCTTTTACAAGGTCCACTTACCCCTCTCTTAAACTTAACCAACACTAAACTAGAGGAGAGGAATTTTGGCAAGATTTTGACAGAGTTTTTCCCTCTTTTCTTTCTCAGTTGGTGTATCTACTAACTAGGGATGAGAGAGGTCTTTATAGGCCTTAAGGGGATTCAAACTTGGAGCCAAAATTTGAATCACCTCGGTCATTAGAGTACTGACATAATTTTGCTCTTCTTGGTCCGACACCCGAACCCATTGTTCGAAGCCTTTGCTGATACGTCGATCAATCCTTCGACTCAGCGTCCAATCTTTTGACATGTTCTTTTTCGACCCAACGTCGATTCTTCCTGCTTCAATTTTCTAATCTTGATTGAAGATAATCTTATGTCACTTAAAACACTGTTAGATCACAAACACAATCAATTAGTTTCATTATCAAAATTTAAGATTCAATAATCTCTTCCTTTTTAATGATGATAACTAATTGACGACAAAGTTAATCTTAACTCCCTCTATCAATATTGTCACATTGATAAAAAATTTAAAATTTAAAAAATTTAAATAAATGAAGCATAATAAAAAATTTTAATACATCAAAGTTCATGTATGATTATCATCATACTTCTCCCCCTTTGCCATCAACGAAAAGGAGAAGCTGCATCTAGCAAGTATTTTGAAGATATGTAAATTTTACAACATACAAACTAGCAATTACTTTACTAACATTTAAGATCACCAAATCATCAAGTTTTAAAGATATACAAGATTGTAAGTTTTTTAAATTTATACTTTTACTTCTTTTGAGATAATAACTCTTTGCTTCTCTTTGCAATATTCCATTCTAGTAAATTTTGTTTCTTCTCTTTTAAGAAGTGTAAACTTTGTCTTTCTTTGCAAGCTAGCAATTCTTCTCTTATGAAATGTGCAAACTAGCAATTCTTACTCCCCCTTTGTCATTTGTCAAAAGGAAAGGAATATTATAAAATTATAAATATCAATTTTCAAATCATCATATGATGTACACAAGCCATAAATACAAAGAAATAATGTTTTAAAGGATATAATATAAAAGATCATTAAGACATGAATACCAAAAGACATGATTTATTTAGTCAAATCTATCTTTTTGCAATTAATGAAAAGAAACCATAGGAGATCAAAGATTTTGAAAAAAAAATCTCAAGTATTGAGTATCAAGAATATGGATTGTTTGCATAGATTTCTTCTTTAGTGACTTTAAGAAGAATCGTTAGAGAAAAATGAAAAATCTTGATTCACAAATCTTAATTCAAACGAAAGAGTCAAGATTCATTTAGAAAATTCTTCTCTTTAGTAAATGACAAAAAGAAATATAAGAGAAATTGGCTCATGCATAAGAAACATCGAATCATCAAGATCATAAAAATCAAATTTTGAGTATCAAATAAAGGAATTAAAAAATTATCGATTCATGCATTCAAACCATCATTACTCATCATACATAGTTTCAAAATGTAAAAATCGCCAAACATAATTTAAAACATTCATCATAATTTTGAACTCATTCAATTTTACAAATCATCAAATCATCAAAATCACTTTCTAGATATTCACAAGATTCAAAAAATGAATTCATTAATCTCGATAAGATAGAAAATATATTTTCTTTTATGTATTTCAATTTATGTGATTTACTTCATATAAGCATGCCTTTACCTTTAATACTGAAATAAAAAAAAGTATCAATGTTCAAAATCGAAAGGTAATTTTCATCAAAAAAGATCATCAAGGCCAAAAATATAACACGTCAAAAATATGTCATCTTAAAAAAATTTTGATTTATTATGATAATATATTTTTCCTTTTTTTATGTGTTTCAATTTAAGTGAACATGTTCAATTTTTTTATGCAAAGGCCAAGCATCATGTTTAGAATCGAAAGCATCATGTTTAGAACCGAAAGCATCATCAAAATCACTTTTCTTTCATTCGAAAAATTTATTGAAAGCCATGTAGGTCAATTTCTATTAGATTAAAAGTAGCTAAAGTTCTTTTGATTTTGTAATTGATTTCATACAAATATGCTTAAGTCTTTTAAATAAAAACATGCATCAATGTTTAAAAATGATTCACAAGTTTCGTCATAAAAATCATCAAGACCAAAAGCACATTATTCCAAAATATAAAATTTCAAATCATCATACAAACATTTAACATTTTCATTATATCATTATCAAGCATGATTTCATACAAGCATGCCCAAGTTTTTATGTCAAAATCATGCATTATGAAAAGCGATATGGAAATCATCAAGATAAATATTCATGGAATTAATCTTGTAAGGTGTACAAGCATTATCACAAATCATCCAATTATCATTCATAATTTTAATTTTCAAAAATCATTAAAAAGAAAAGCATGATATATTTTTATAAAATTTTTATTTATTACAAACTAAATTAAGCAACTCATGAAAAGATCAAGTAATTTCATAATAAGGTAAAAAAGATTGGATTGAGTCATTTACCATGTTGTCGAAAACCGTCAAACCACAATTCGCCATCTCACCATCGGATGATCTCGATTTGTCCTTGAGTTCTTTCTTCTTTTTTGGCATCTTCTTCTTTTCAAGTTCATTTTTGTTCTTTAAGTCTTATTTTATGAGTTTAAGGTCATCATCACTTGAGCTATCGCTCAAGTGGTCTTCTATAGTTTGAAGTCCCGAATCCTTCATGTTCTTTGAAAGGTAGTTCTTAAGTTCATCATGTCCCATAAGTGTCATTTCATAGGTCATCAAAGATCCAATGAGTTCTTCTAATAAAAAATATTTAAATCTTTTATCTCTTGAATAACGGTTACTTTTGGATCCCAACTTTTTGGAAGAGATCTTAAAATCTTATCTACAAGTTTAAAACATGAAAAAGATTTATCAAGAGTTTTTAAACTATTGACGACATCTGTAAAATGGGTGTACATGTCACCAATAGTTTCACTTGGTATCATTCGAAAAAGTTCAAAATCATGCATCAAAATATTTATTTTCAAGTCTTTAACTCTACTTATGCCTTCATGCATGATTTCAATTAAGTGCCAAATGTCATGTGTAGTTTAATAAATAGAAATCCGATTAAACTCATTTTTTTTCAAGGTACAAAATAAAGTATTCATAGCCTTTGCATTCAAAGAAAATAATTTTATCTCAAAATCTATCCATTCATTCATAGGTTTAGAGGGTTGTTGAAAATCATATTCGACAATATTCTATAAATCAAGATTCAAAGATGCGAAATAATGAGGCTCTATTACCAATTGCCAGGATTAAGTCCAGTACTAAAGGGGGGGGGGTGAATTAATGCAGCGATTAAAAACGAAGTTGATTTCGGAAAACTCATTTGATTCGAAGATTCATTCAATAAAAACCAATATCGATTATGCTTGAACTTAAATAGACTCGTAAGTGAATGAGGGCAGTGATGAAAAGCATGAAATGGAAATTATAAAGAGCAAAACAAATAAGAACATAACACACTGGATTTTTGTAATGGTTCGATCATCCGACCTACGTCCACTCCCAATTCCTCGTTCGTCGATGCCACTGGCTTTCACTAGCAGTCTTCTTTTAATTGGGCAAAGACTAACTATTCTTATAACCCTCTTCTCATTTTCACATATTTAGAAAAGTAACATTTTATAAGCTCTACTCTCCTCTCTCTTAAACTTAACCAATGCTAAACTAAATGAGAGGAATTTTGATAAGATTTCAATAGAGTTTTTTTTTTCCTCTTTTCTTTTTTAGTTGATGTATCTACTAACCAGGGATGAGAGGGGTATTTATATGCCTCAAGGGGATTCAAACTTAGAGCCAAAATTTGAATCACTCTGGTCTCTAGGGTACTAGTGGTATCATCACCAATGCTGGGTGGTACCACCGCTTGGCATTGGGAGCTGACAGTATACTAGGTGGTACCATCACCCAGACTCAACCTTGGAGGTCGAGCCTTTAGGTGGTTCCACTGCCAACCCTAGCAGTGCCACCGCTTAATGTGGCTCCAAATCACTATCTGGGCCTTTCATTCAGCCCAACATAGTCCTGAATTGGGTCCAATTGGCCCCTAATTGAGTTAGTCCAATTTTAAATCAGTTACACCTTAAATCTACTTCGATTTAAATAATTATTATAAAACTTTGATCGAATTTGTTGTCTGACATATTATTGGTCCATCGGTGCTTCATCTAATTCTTCAACGCATCGCCCTCTCTTGCGGCCTATTGCCCAATTGATAATTGTCCTTTGTAACCCCGATCTCCTTAGCGTAATTTTGCTCTTGTTGGTCCGAGCCCGAACCCATCGTCTGAAGCCTTCTGTCGATATATCGATCGACCCTTTGGCTCGACGTTCAATCATTTGACATGTCCTCCTCCAGCCCAATGTCGATTCTTCTTTCTTGAATTATCTAATCCTGATCGAATGTAGTCCTGCATCACTTGAAACATAGTTAGATCATAAACACATTCAATTTGTTTCATCATCAAAATTCAAGATTCAATAGATTTCACTCTTACTTAGTATTACATGTTGTGCTTTATGACTCTCGTGTTACAGATGCAGTATTAAAGATGGACGTTGGATTCATCCTCCTTCATCTCTGTAAATTGTTTGAGGAATAGGAAATGATTCAGCAATATGAGATATTCAAGAGTCTCTTCGGTGCAAGGATGATTGAGAGGGCATCGATTCAGAATCATGTTCTTAAGATGATTGAATGAATAGAGAAACTCATGAATCTAGGAATAGTCTTGGAGGATAACCTATGTGCATATTACTAGTGGTGCCTTACAAGCCAATCACGTGAGTAATGGCACGTGTGACATGTTATGCACCTTTTTTGTTTATTATTATTATTGGCACTTTCTCACTTGATGTTGCATGTTGCATATATTGTGATGTTCATGGATTTGTGTAATGTGAATCGAATTATGCTGAGATCACGATAATGAGACCAATTCACCTTTAAACACATACCCTAAATAATCCTGATCATTCGATAGAGACATCGAGATAACTAAACATGCTGGTGTGCTATATACTCGTCCATATGATGGATGCGGTTAGCCTCATAGCTGCTCATATGGGGACACTAGAGATACAGTGCAGGTGTTCATTAGAGAATCGGTTTACTGATTGATCTGCTCACAAAATGTTATATAATTGATGATACCTCATTGTTAGATAGTGATTCTGTCATCCTAGTTATGTATCTGGTCCTTAGAATTGAGACACCAAAAATGTCATGTATGAGTACTCCACTTTTTGATATTTAACTTATAGGTTTGGAAGTTCCAGATCTAATACAATCGATTATCGGGAGTGACAGCAATCCTTATTAGGGCAATTGAGTGTCAATAAAAGATCATTCACTCTTAATATCATGAGAGGAATATCTCATTTGTTCTTACTCAGGTAAATCCTAAATCAAAGTCATTTTCATTTGGATTGAGAGAGAAAAAATTCTTCAAAAATAAATTAGATCAAGAGCCGAATAAATTCCATATAAATCTTATAGTATTAAAATTTTGATTTCACCTCTCACGTAAGACGTCTAGTCGACTTAACTATTATTCTAAAGGAGCATTTGCCTCCTTAAATATCTCATCTGCAGTACGTGAGGAATTAAACTCGAGACAGCCATCCTAAAAAGCATCTACCTTGTCGAAAGTAGTTTTTAAGACATGATACTAGCATAATGATCAGTCACTTAAAACTAATAAAATAAGTTATTGAGACGTCAGCTGTCGCTCTACCTGTAGCTTCAATGTTCACCGCTGATGGTGATGCCAAATTAGTGAGGCATTAATATGATACGTTCAAAGAAGCCCAAATATCAGTTTGATAATGTTAACTAGCATAATGAAGTCCTGCTTGTCCAATTTTATGTGTCTGCTATGTGGTGGATGTCATTCTGGTGTCGTTGTTAGGAACTTCTGGAATTACTTTGTGAAGTGGACTTCTCTTGATGTTTTAACCGTCACTAGAAAGATCGCCCATTTCATGGTCTACTTAGGGTTGTACCTCTTAATCAATCAATGTTGTCAGACAAATAAGTGCTCTGTTCTTCCACGTCGACACATTTGTCGTAATAACTACAATCATGTTTTGCTGCTTGTGTACATCAATGACGACTGGACTATGACTATAAGAAACTGCAGAGCTATGTGAAGGAGAAATCCTTCTTGATCTCAGAAAGAGGAGCTCTTGTTGACCGGATCAGTCCTGTTATCCTTGGCTCCATGGTTGCACTAAAAGACACTCTAAATAATTGTGTCTCCTTCCCTTCCCCTTCTTATCTTCTCAATGAGACACAGTCCATTTGCAGTATAAACAGCCGAAAGTCTAGTTATCATTGCGGGCTGCGAATTCTGGGCGAGACAGCTCGCGTGCGGTGCATGATTTTTCTTTGTTCTTATCTGTCGTTCTTATTCCGGTTGCAATCGAACGGCTGAATGTTTAATTATTATTGCTACCAGCTGCTACATTTTACACCACAGTGTGTCTAGGGAAGATGAACTTGTTGGATTCTTGCACGATGATGATTCATGTGGCGTGCGATTGATGTACAATACGTTAGAAAAGCATGTTTGCATACTATTATTCGATCACTGTACACCATAGTGTGTCTAGGGAAGATGAACTTGTTGGAATCTTGATCGATGATGATTCATGTGGTGTGTGATTGATGTACTATCCGCAAGAAAAGCATGTTTGCATACTATTATTAGATCATCGTGCATCAAAGGTTTGATGCACGACTTAACAGCTCAGGGTCTTGGATCGCATTGGTGTCCAATCTCATTTGTGTTAGTCTGTCTTATATGATTTAAAGTCTTAGACACATAATTCGTACGAAGATTATCCATTCATATGGTGGGATTATCCATTCACAAGCGTCGCCGGGAAGAAGTCAGACACTTGAATTGATAGAAATGAGAGATTAATTTATTTAGTGATAAGAATTTTATTTAACCCAATATCTCTCTTGTCCAATGAGGTTTCAGGGGTAACAGATGATATTTTTATTTTTTATAAAGATAAGTGACGAAAATAAAACTCGAATTCAAGATCTTACAATGGATCATCAATTTTTTACCAAGTTAGCTGTTACAAAAAGGTCGCAATGAACTACTATAGTTTTCTTCAGTGGTAGGACGATGGATGATGAGAAGTTTGAGTCGACTACAAAGAGATTCCCTTCTTGGTAAGCTTATTGGTAGACAGTAATGGCGGGCAGATTAGTGGCTGAGAAGCAAGACAACTAAGCGAAGCTTCTCTCTCTATAAATGTTGTCGAAGCTGCTACCTGCCCGAACCAGCCGAGCTGAGAGGCGTTAGTCTTCGTAAGCGGTGTGTGTGTGCGCCCGCGCGCTTCGCGAGATGGCCAAACCGAGCTTTCAGCGTCTGGGAACGTCCATTGACGTTCCCAACGTCCAAGCTCTTGCAGCTTCCATCGCAAACCCCGCTCACGTCCCTACTCGATACGTCAGGCCGGAAGCCAAGGCTGATCCCGTCGCTAGCGACGGCGACAGCGAGCTTCCGGTCATCGATTTCTCCAGGCTCCTCCATCGCCGTTTCTCTCGGGAAGAGTCTGCTAAGCTCCATCATGCCTGCGCAGACTGGGGCTTCTTCCAGGTCAGTCGATCTACGGATCGAAACCGTGTGATCCATAGCCGCAACATAACAATCGTTGATGCTGACTAACAGTTGATAAATCACGGAGTTCCCGATCAAGCGATGGAGAAGATGAAGGCTGATATAGTAGAATTCTTTAAGCTTCCCTTGGAAGAGAAGAAGGCATTTGCGCAGTTGCCGAACAGCTTGGAAGGTTACGGCCAAGCCTTCGTCGTGTCTGACGACCAAAAGCTGGACTGGGCGGACATGATGTACCTCATAACTCGACCACTGCAGTCGAGGAACATCGATCTCTGGCCCGCTCAACCTCTCACTTTCAGGTTTGTCTCGACTACTTGTGCTGTCATCTACTCCGCGTTTCAGCTACGTACGTACGTATATGACGTCCTTGGCTGCTGCTTCATGCCGTCAGAGACTCTCTCTCTTGCTACTCCATGGAGCTGAAGGGCGTGGCAGGAACTTTGCTGGAGGTGATGGCGAAGAATCTGGGGGTCGCACCGGAGGAGTTCTCCACTATATTTCAGGACCAACCGCAGGGGGTGAGGATTAACTATTATCCCCCATGTCCAAGAGCTGACGAGGTGTTGGGCCTCTCGCCACACACGGACGGCAGCGGCTTGACGTTGCTCCTACACGTGAACGACGTTGAAGGACTCCAAATCAGGAAGGGGGGGAATTGGTTCCCCGTGAAGCCACTCCCCGGCGCTCTCGTCGCTAACATCGGTGACATCATCGAGGTCATTAACTCGACTCTCAAACTAATCAACACATATCAATCGTGTGCGGTACTAATTCAATTCAAAAAAAAAATTTGTTTATAGATTACGAGATTCTCTCAATATTTACTGATGCAAAATCATTATTTTGATTTTTTTTTCATTCTCTTCATCCATATAAATATTTTCTAAAAAAACAAAAAACTTTTTGGAATAGATATTGAGCAACGGCGTGTACAAAAGCGTCGAGCACCGGGCGATAATAAACACCAAGGAAGAGCGCCTCTCCATCGCTACCTTCCATGGGCCAAGAGAAGATTTGGTGGTTGGTCCTCTTGTAGAGATTGTGAATGGGTGCAAGCCGAAGTATGTGTCGATGAGCTACGGAGAGTTCACGAATGCTTACTTCTCTGCAAAACTGGAAGGGAGGAGGCTCATGGAAAGCCTCAAGCTATAGAAGCCTCGAATATTAAAAATTTTATGGTGTGTTGCTTGAACTGAATGATAAGTATGTTTCGGGATAACGCTATCTACTTTATCGAAGTATCAAATAAATCTCTAGTGTTGTCTATATGAATCTTTGCATATTTAAAGTGACTTGACTTAGTGTTTGTTATGTTATTTCGATTGGTTAATGTATCGTTACATAAGAAATAAATCCGAATGTACATTATTTTATGTAATGATTTTTTTAAAGTAAGTAGATTCATAAATTAGTTACTTTTTTCCCCAAAAAAAAGGCTAATAATGAAGTATAAGCATAAGTTGGCTTGCGGCACTTAACTGAGTGCAATTTGAGTCTACAAAGCAATAATAATAGTTAAATGATCATCTTCCCACTAACGTGAACATACCAAAATAAAAAGATCATTCATCTATCAACCAGAAGTTGCATCATTGTGATTCCCACGTTGATGAGCCCAGTAATTTATATGGTTAAGATATTATGAGCTTCGGTCAATAGTCGAAGTCGATACCTCCTAAAATGATAAAAATCAAGGAAACTTATTCCAAGTATGCAATGAAAGTTTTTGCTAAAGAAAAGACAGTCTCCTACCATCGTCATAGCCTTGGTTTCGTATTAGCTTGTTCTCTTAATTTCTTTAGTAATATTATCATCGATCAAAACTTGATCTAAGCGTGAAAATACTTAACTTGAGAAAGACTCCAGAAAAAATAATTAAAAAATATAACTATTGATGACTTTAACACTTGTTAGATTTCTTGTTGATAGAGATGAAATTGTAATTAATTCATAGAGTCCTCACACCGTTCTCTCTCTCTCTCTCTCTCTCTCTCTCTCTCTCTCTCTCTCAATCATTGAAAAGACCAAACCCCCAATACGATAGGAGACAATCTTTGTCATCTAGCATTGGATGTCAAGGTAAGAGAAGCTACAGATTTCTTTCATCCAATATAAATAGAAGGATCCTTGACAAAAAGATCAAAATCACGACCCCCAAACATGGATTTCCGGAAGATCCTCTCTCAAAATCTCCCCTTGTGTGAGGTGGTGGTATCTCATAATCATGAATCATGACATTGTTAATCTCACCAACAAACATGAAATAAAATATAATATAAATGTTTGAGTAAATTATGTGTCACATTCAAAATTAAGGGTCCATAATTCTGCATTACAACTTAAAAGAAAAAAAAACTCATTTTAGCGGAATATGTTTTAAGCATAGATTTGTACCATTGCACCATCACTTGCATCTATCTATTTTTAAGACCATTGAGATGATGGGATTTCTTAGTCATTTTATATTCGTTGTTTTTATTCTTCAATAGAATTATAATGCCAAAAATTCTCTTATACATGTAATCCTCATATTTATCCATGATAAAATATAAAGGGAAGTAGGGAAATGCCAAAAATTCTCTTAAACACATGAACTTGCAACAACAGCATCTGGTTCTTCTCCTTGCTCTCATAAATCCAGTCTTGAGCAGGTTTTAGATGCTATGGATGAAAGCAAAATTTAGGACGGGGAGTTCTGGATGCTCCTCAGGCGTTGCTTTGCCACCAAATGTCTGCTGCTGTCTTGTACGTGTTGTTTGGTCTAAAACCAGCGCTGGATGCATGCAAAGGCGTGTGGTCCGAGTTGACCACATCCGCGGTCCCTAACACCCCACTTCTTCGGGTCCGTCGTCATGGTGTACACCGTGTACACGAGCGCGAAGGTGATGACCTCCTCTATCACCGTGAACGATGAATTAAATACGAAAGAGAAATGAGCTCTATAATTCCTCGATAGCGTCACGTCATACATTCAGAGTTCGTAAGTAGTTCTATCTATCTATTTATAGACGCGAGTAAAAGTTACGTGATAAATAAGAGTCTCTATTATCATAGTCATTTTCAAAAGAATCTTAATATAATTAGATTTTTAATAATTAATTAATATTCATAATCAAAATCTAATTATATATTTTACCTAATTAGATAAGATTGCATATCTAACATTCTTTTACTTAACCCATTAATTGATAAGATATAAAATAAAATAAAATTAAAATAATAAAATAAAATTTTATTTAAAAATAATTTTATTTGATTGGATTTTGAAACTTTAAAAAGGAAATTTTATATGTGCACATTAATTTTATTAAATAGGTCAATACGTCTAATAAATATAATAGCATATTAAGTGTGACAATCAATGCGAGTCATAATGGTTATATGCCATTAATGTCATTTCTTTCTATAATATTATTAATCCCTTCTAATGTAATCCAAAATGATCCATGTAATTTATCTTATCAGAATAATTTTATTATCATATTTAATCATAATACGTACATATATAAATATGAACAAAATAGTAAAAATAAATAATTTTAATTATATAAATAATAATATTCATTATAATGTCTATTTAAACATAGATCATCATATCTTTTATGAGTTGTTCACAAATTCAATCATAAGAATATGTAATTTATCTTGTCAAGACAATCCTATTATCACATTCAACCATAATATATATATATATAATAGTAAAAATAAATAATTTTAATTATATAAATAATAATATCCATTATAATATTCACTTAAACATATATTATCATATCTTTTATGAGTTGCTCACAAATTCATATTCTTTTAAATACTTTAAGCTATAAAACCTTAGTAAATAGATCAGCTATTAGTACCATGGAACTTAAGTTTTTAATTGATATTAATTATTTTTAATTTTTTCTTAATCATCAAATACTTTATATCATAATACGTAGAACTATTAAAGTACTTATTATTCTTAGATAAAAAAATATTATGATATATAATAAAGTATTTTCAGTGACTTGAAAATTGAGTCTAACTAGGTTAAGTCTTGAGATAAAATTTTACAATCATAAAGCTTCATTAGTAACCTCAAAGCATATCACAAAATCAACTTATATAGTTGATAATACAATAATACATTACTTAATTTCTTTTCTTGTAAATTATTTCTTCAATTAATAAATATAAAATGTGAAATGAACTTCCTATTTTTGAGGGAAGTTACATGATCAATATTTAAAAATATTATTATTTTAAAATGATCTAATTTCTTTATAGTCTTTTAGTATTTTATTCTTGGGTAACTCTAATATATATTGGTTATAGGTACCTTACAAGCCAATCTTACGAGTGATGACACGTATGATATACTGCATTATCTTTTTGCTTACTATTATCATGATATTTTCTCACTTTATATTATATAATTAATATATATTATGATATCCTAAGATTTATACAATAAGAATTGAATTATGATGAGATTATGATAATAAGACTAATTCACCAATAAACAGAGAAACATTCCGAGTCATAGGTTACTTAAGAGGGATATCGAGATAAGTGGACAAATCGATGTACTATATACTCATTTGTATGATAAAGGCAGTTGGTCTCATAGTTGCTTATGTGGAAATACTAGAGATATATTACAGATACTCATTGGTGAATGAGTTTACTAAATGATCTGCTTATGGAATACTAGTTAGTCTATGATACCTTATCGTCAAACAACAATTCTGTTGTCCTAGTTGTATGTTTAGTTTTTAGACTTGAGATATTAAGAATGTCTTGTTTGAGTACTTCATTCTTTGATACTAGACTTATATGTCTAGAAATTTTAAATCTAACACAATCGATCTTCAAGAGTAGTAAACAATCATACAAAGAAAATTAGGTGTCGATAGAGGATCGTTCACTCTCAATATCATGAGAGGAATATCCTTTGTATTCTCACTTAGGAAAATCCCTAATCAAGGTCGATCAAATCATGATGAATCTGATAAGCGTGAGAATCGGATTTAAATGGCCAGAAATTAATTACAATTTCAATCTACACCAGACGGATTTCATATATGTCTGATAGCACCATGTCCGATATATGATATCTGAGATATTAAATAGATAAGGGACTATAGATATATGATTACTAAGAATAGACAAATTCAACAGATTAAATCTCCTTATACCATTAAGGACTATGGTGTAGTGGCATAGCATGTCTATAGTCGATGAGTTAAGTTAATTATTATGAGACTAATAATTCATTGAATCAAAAAAATTTTAAATAAAAAAAGTTTTGATAGGTGTAACTCACAGCCAACTCGGTATTAGGCCTACAGGGTTACACACATACGGTGGATAATGTAACGAGTAGAGCATTGGATATGAGATATTTAATAAGCTCCTATTTTAATGGATCATTGAGTAAGATCCAATAGAATTTAGAATAATTATTGGATATAGATCCAATACCCATTAAAATAAGATTCATTAGGATAAAGAAGATGACTCTTTATAAATAAGAGTTTGAGGTTTTATGAGTGAAAAGCTAAGCCCCTGTTATAGCCACCTCGTTCATCTCAATCTTATCTTTTTCTTCGACCGACTGCTACTCTCTGGTGCTAGAAAACAGCATGATTTTTCTTTGTTCTTGTACGTCGTTCTTCTTCCGGTTGCTAGCCAACACTGAATGTTTAATTATTATCACCCCCAGCTGCTATCTTTTACGGTTAATATAGCTTATATGATTAGATCATCGTACACCATAGTGTGTCTAGGGAAGATGAACTTGTTGGAATCTTTTACGATGATGAAAGCACGTTTGCATACCATTATTAGATCATCGTGCATCAAATCAGGTTCTTGGATTGCATAGGTGTCCAATCTCATTTATGTTAGTCTGTCTTATATGATTTAAAATCTAGACACATAATTCATAGGAAGATTATCCATTCATATGATGAGATAAAATATATTTCTTTCGTAACACGGAATGCTTATCATTAACGACGTGCGTTCTCTGTAGCAAGCGTCACCGATAAGAAGTCAGACACTTGAGTTGAGAGAAATGAGAGAGTAATTTATTTAATGATAAGAATTTTATTTGACCTAATATCTCTCTTTTCCAATGAGATTTCTGGGGTGACGCACCATGTCCTTTTTTTTTTTTTTAATGTAAGTGAAGAAGATGAGACTTTACTGCAGGACGAATTCTTAAGCGTCCAATTTCCTTTGTTGCACGTTATATCTCAGAACCATCGATTTAACACGTCCACCAATCCAAGGTCGGAGGACTGTGACAGCCATAGTGTATATACACAAGACGGAGAGAAGATATGGAGCGTTGTCAACCACCAAGTGCAATTTTCTAAAGCAAGTGGGAAACAACACGAGTACCATAAATCTTATACAATTTCTGATGTGTAAAGAGTTATTGAACAATAGGAGGACATTAAATGATGGCAACTATGTTCCTGTAGAAGGCAGTAGAAAAAATTTCTTACACATGGAGACAGTCTTCATATTTTGATACGTTGTCATCAGCAGATGTGGCAGAGTCATGGCTTATAATATTGGTTGGATCTGCACATTTCTAAGTAAGCATGCAGCAGAAAGCCAAAGTCTCACTTGCCATTCATCCCTGCGTAGTTTGATATATGCTGTTGGTACAAAAATTTGACAGCAAATTACTACAATTTTTAAGCACATTGTAATGCCAAAGTCTCACTTGAAACTCTATCGGTTTTTGCTACTGTTACAAAAAGGACACAGCGAACTACTCCAGTTTTCTTCAGTGGTAGAACGACGATTGGAGAGCCGACTGAGTCCCCTGCAAGGAGATAAGGTTATTGGTACACAGTAATGGTGGGCTGAGAAGCAAGACAACTAAGCGAAGCTACTCTGTCTATAAATGTCGTCGAAGCTGCTACCCGATCAAACCTGCCGAACTGAGAGGTGTTAGTCTTCGTAAGGGGGGTGTGTGTCCGCGCTTGCGCTTCGCGAGATGGCCAAACCGAGCTTTCAGCGTCTGGGAACGTCCATTGACGTACCGAACGTCCAAGCTCTTGCAGCTTCCATCGCAAACCCCGCTCACGTCCCTACTCGATACGTCAGGCCGGAAGCCAAGGCTGATCCCGTCGCTAGCGACGGCGAAAACGAGCTTCCGGTCATCGATTTCTCCAGGCTCCTCCATCACCGTTTCTCTCGGGAAGAGTCTGCTAAGCTCCACCATGCCTGTGCAGATTGGGGCTTTTTCCAGGTCAGTCGATCTACGGATCGAAACCGTGTGATCCATAGCTGCAACATAACAATCGTTGATGCTAACTAACAGTTGATAAATCACGGAGTTCCCGATCAAGCGATGGAGAAGATGAAGGCTGATATAGTAGAATTCTTTAAGCTTCCCTTGGAAGAGAAGAAGGCATTTGCGCAGTTGCCGAACAGCTTGGAAGGTTACGGCCAAGCCTTCGTCGTGTCTGACGACCAAAAGCTGGACTGGGCGGACATGATGTACCTCATAACTCGACCACTGCAGTCGAGGAACATCGATCTCTGGCCCGCTCAACCTCTCACTTTCAGGTTTGTCTCGACTACTTGTGCTGTCAGCTACTCAGCGTTTCAGCTACGTACGTACGTATATGACGTCCTTGGCTGCTGCTTCATGCCGTCAGAGACTCTCTCTCTTGCTACTCCATGGAGCTGAAGAGCGTGGCAGGAACTTTGCTGGAGGTGATGGCGAAGAATCTGGGGGTCGCACCGGAGGAGTTCTCCACTATATTTCAGGACCAACCGCAGGGGTGAGGATCAACTATTATCCCCATGTCCAAGAGCTGACGAGGTGTTGGGCCTCTCGCCACACACGGACGGCAGCGGCTTGACGTTTCTCCTGCAGGTGAACGACGTTGAAGGACTCCAAATCAGGAAGGGGGGGAATTGGTTCCCGGTGAAGCCACTCCCCGGCGCTCTCGTCGCGAACATCGGTGACATCATCGAGGTCATTAACTCGACTCTCAAACTAATCATAATCAAAATATATCGACAGTAATTCAATTTCTAAAAAAACTATGTCTATAGATTACGAGATTCTCTCAATATTTACTGATGCAAAATCATTATTTTGATTTTTTTTTTCAATCTCTTCATCAATATAAATATTTTCTAAAAAAAATAAAAACTTTTGGAATAGATATTGAGCAACGGCATATACAAAAGCGTTGAGCATCGGGCAATAATAAACGCCACGGAAGAGCGCCTCTCAATCTCTACCTTCCATGGGCCAAGAGAATATTCGATGATTGGTCCTCTTGCAGAGATCGTGAAGGGTGCAAGCCGAAGTATGTGTCGATGAGTTACGGAGAGTTCATGAAAACTTACTTCTCTGCAAAACTGGAAGGAGGAGCCTCATGGAAAGCCTCAAGCTATAGAAGCCTCTAATGTTATAAAGTTTATGGTGTGTTGCTTAAACTTGGTAATAAGTATGTTTCAGGATAACACTATCTACTTTATCGAAGTATCAAATAAATACACTGTTGTGTATATGAATCTTTGTATGTTTAAAATGAGTTGACTTAGTGTTTTTAAGTTATTCGGATTGGTTAATGTATCGTTACATAAGAAATAAATCTGAATATACATTATTTTATGCAATGATTTTTTATTTTTTAAGTAAGTAGATTCATAAATTATTTACTTTCTTCCCAAAAAAAGGCTAATAATGAAGTATAAGCATAAGTTGGCTTGTGACACCTAACTGAGTGCAATTTGAGTCTACAAAGCAATAATAATAATAATTAAATGATCATCTTCACACTAACGTGAACATACCAAAATAAAAAGGTTGTTCATCATTGTTGGCTCAGGAAGCTGCATCATTGTGATTCCACATTGATGAGCCCAGTAATTTATATGGTTAAGATATTATGAGCTTCGGCCAGTCGCCGAAGTCGATGCCCTCCTGAAATGATAAAAATCAAGGAGGGAATTTATTCCAAGTATACAATGAAAGTTTTTGCTAAAGGCAAGACAGTCTCCTACTATCATCATAGCCTTGGTTTCGTATTAGCTTCTTCTCTTAATTTCTTTAGCAACATTATCATCGATCAAAACTTGATCTAAGCGTAAAAATACTTAACTTGAGAAAGACTCCAGAAAAATAATTAAAAAATATAACTATTGATGACTTTAACACTTGTTAGAATTTCTTGTTGATAGAGATGAAATTGTAATTAATTCATAGAGTCCTCACACCGTTCTCTCTCTCTCTCTCTCTCTCTCTCTCTCTCTCTCTCTCTCTCTCTCTCTCAATCATTGAAAAGACCAAACCCCAATACGATAGGAGACAATCTTTGTCATCTAGCATTGGATGTCAAGGTAAGAGAAGCTAGAGATTTTTTTCATCCAATATAAATAGAAGGATCCATGACAAAAAGATCAAAATCACGACCCCCAAACATGGATTTCCGGAAGATCCTCTCTCAAAATCTCCCCTCGTGTGAGGTGGTGGTATCTCATAATCATGAATCATGACATTGTTAATCTCACCAACAAACATGAAATAAAATATAATATAAATGTTTGAGTAAATTATGTGTCACATTCAAAATTAAGGGTCCATAATTCTGCATTACAACTTAAAAAAAAAAAAAAACTCATTTTAGCGGAATATGTTTTAAGCATAGATTTGTACCATTGCACCATCACTTGCATCTATCTATTTTTAAGGCCATTGATATGATGGGATTTATTATTTATTTTATATTCGTTATTTTTATTCTTCAATTATTTCTTCAATAGAAATAAAATACAAAAATTCTCTTATACATGATATCCTCATAATTATCCATTATAAAATAAAAGGGAAGTAGGAAATGACGGATGCTACGGGAAGGGTTCTTCTATCGGCAAGTTGATACATATATATATATATATATAATAGTATTTTATGATCATTTTCTTTTGTAGTTGCTAAGGAACACTTGCATAAGTGTTACCTTCATCTATAAAAGATACTGTTTATATGATTTCAATCATAACCTTCAATCACAAATGATAAGAAATAAATAAACAAATATCAGATCAATTTTAACTGTTGAATTAAAATCAAACGATAAGAACCGTGACTTTGATAACAATATTCTAACCTGGAATATAAATAAATAAATAAATAAATAAATAGATATGGAGCATAACATCCAATACACGAAACCGATCCAATAAACCAGGGGGCATGTCGGCACGATACATGGCAAAGCGCCGAGCCGAAGCGACGGCCCAATTCATGAGAGGTCAAACGATAACTAGGATCGGATCAGGATCCGATCCAAAATTAGAGCCGGACTTATATATAAGGTCCGACCAAAAACCGATACCGGATCCTTTATCGAGATCCGATATCAACCGAGGGCCCGATCGATGACGTCGTCCCCGCTGCACCAAACATCCTCTCTCTCTCTCTCTCTCTCTCTCTCTCTCTCTCTCTCTCTCTCTCTCTCTCTCTCTCTCTCTCTCTCTCTCTCTCTCTCTCTCTCTCTCTGACTAAATGCTTTGATTGTGCAAATTCATCGTATATCAGAGTCTAACATGGATATCCTTAATCTAGAGGGAGACTGTAGTTTCGATCCGAGAACAGTTTTGACTTGAAATCATTGTTTTCTCAAGCAATGAAGATGCTACTTGGTATAAGCGATCAGGGTTGCTGAACTTATACACATTTGCTCCGAAAGCTGTCGTTGAAATGTGTGGCATCGGCTCGTTCCTTAACATTTCTTGTGGTTTAGCTTAAGCAGCACGGTCAAACCTTAAGAGTAAAACGCAAGGATTTCAACGCTGGCGGACCATCGAGGAGCGGCCACACTGAGCTTAGAAACGAGCTTAACGCTTGTCTTCTTCCTGTTCAATTATGTCTTCCCCATGACGTCGATCTGGAGAAATGGGGTTTTGACTTCGATCCGGGACCCCAAACTCCCACGACCATGTGCCGAGAGGAGGGATTGGCGGAGAAGCTCCTGGAACCGCGCGTGCTCGGTGGCTCCTTTGGATGAGCTCTCGCTTTACTCATTAAACACATGAACTTGCAGAAACAGCATCCGGTTCTTCTCCTTGCTCTCATAAATCCAGTCTTGAGCAGGTTTTAGATGCCATGGATGCAAGCAAAATTTAGGAAGGGGAGTTCTGGATGCTCCTCAGGCGTTGCTTTGCCACCAATTGTGCGTGCGGCTGTCTTATACGTGTTGTTTGGTCTAAAACCAGCGCTGGATGCATGCAAAGGCGTGTGGTCCGAGTTGACCACATCCGCGGTCCCTAACGGCCCCTTCTTCGGGTCCGCCGCCGTAGCGTACACCGTGTACACGAGCGCGAAGGTGATGACCACCTCCATCACCATGCCTTCCATCTAGCTCATGCCGGCCACCACGCCGTGCGTCGGGACAGCCTGCAAGCAGAAGGCGACCTCAGTGAAAGGAGACCTCGATATGGGGTGGTAGAGTATGCGGTGTTGCTTACCATGCCGCCGGTAACGAACTTGAGGAGGAGGCAAGCGACGGTGAAGCTGAGAAGCTGGGCGATCCAGTAGAAGACGCCGGTGAGGAGGGTGATGTGGCCACCCACGGCTAGCCCGAAAGTGACAACCGGGATAAGGTGGCCACTGGAGATGTTGACTGCCATGGAGACGCCGACGAAGAGGGCGCGTGAGGGCCATCGTAACCAAGCCCGTTGGATCCATCGTTGTACCTTTTGAATCAAATAATAATAAATCAAATATATAATAAGTATTTTACGATGCTACTTAGAAATCTTCTAACATCGATATAAAGAAATTCTGACTTGTCTTTTACCCTCTTCTTATTTTTCACACGACTATTATGAACGATGAATTAAATATAAAGATGAGATGATAAATGATCTATAATCTCTCAATAGATATAATTTTTTTATTATACTTAGCTCATTAATTGGAAAGATATAAAAAATAATAAAATAAAATTTTATTTAAAAGTAATTTTATTTTATTAGATTCTGAAACTTTGAAAAGGTATTTTATATGTGCATATTAATTTTATAAAATAGGTCAATAAATCTAATAAATATAATATCACATTAAATGTGACTATTAATACGAGTCATAATAATTGTATGTCATTAATGTTATACTTCCTTCTACGTATCATAACATTGTTCACCCTTTTTAATATAGTTCAAAATAGCCTATATAATTTGTCTTGTCAAAATAATTCTATTATCATATTTAACCATAATATGTACATATATAAATGTGAACAAAATAGTAGAAACAAATAATTTTAATTACGTAAACAATAATATCTATTATAATATTTATTTAAATATACATCATCATATCTTTTATGAGTTGCTCACAAATTCAATTATAAGAATATGTAATTTATTTTGTCAAGACAATCATATTATCGCATTCAACCATAATATGTATATGAATCAAATAGTAAAAATAAATAATTTTAATTATGTAAACAATAATATCCATTATAATATCTACTTAAATATACATTATCATATCTTTTATGTTGCTCATAAATTTAATCATAAAAATATATTCTTTTAAACACTTTAAGTTATTGAATGGATCAACAATCAATATAGTGCAACTTAAGTGTTTAATTGATATTAATTATTTTTAAAAAAATTTCTTTAATCATTTAGTACTTTACATCATAATATATAGAATTACTAAAGTCCTTATTTTTTTTTAGAGAAGAAAACTATTGTAATACATAACAAAGTATTTTTAGTGACCTAGAAATTGAGTCTAACTATGCCAAGTCCTAAGATAAAATTTTATAATTGTAAAGCTTGACTAATAGCCTCAAAGTATATCATAAAATCAACTTATATAATTGATAATATAATAATATATTACTTAATTTATTTTTTAGTAAATTATTTCTTTAATTAATAAATATAAAATATGAAATGGACTTTTGTTATTAAGAGAAGTATCAGGTTCAATATTTAAAATATATCATTATTTTAAAATGATCAAATTTTATATGTGGAAGCATATAATCCTTCATTCTTTTCAGATATCTTATTACCTTTTTATAATATTTTAATATTTCATTCTAAGATAACTCTCATATATGCTGATTATAGGTGCTCTATAAGCCAATCACATAAGTGATGACACCTGTGACATGCTGCATAGTATTTTTTGTTTTAATTATCATAGTATTTTTTTACTTTATATTATATAATTGATATATATTACTACGTCCTTAGCTCTATGTAATGAAAATTGAATCATGATAATGAGACCAATTCGCTTATAAACTCAAACCTTAAATATTTCCAATCATATGTTACTTGAGAGGGATATCGAGATAATTGGATAGATCAGTGTTTTACATACTCATCCATATGATGAAGGCAGTTGGTTACATAGCTGTTTGTGTGGAGACACTAGGGATATAGTACATGTGCTCATTGGTGAATAAGTTCACTGAATGTTCCGTTTACGGAATACTGGTTAGTTAATGATACCTCATTGTTAGATAGCGATTCCATAATCTCAGTTGTATGTCTAGTCCTTAGACTTAAGACATCAAGGATGTCTTATTTGAGTACTTCATTATTTGATACCAGACTTATAAGTCTGAAAGTCTCAAATCTAATATAGCCAATCATCGAGAGTGGTAACTAATCATATGAAGGAAATTAGGTATCAATAGAGAATCATTCACTCTTAATATCATAAGAGAAATATCCTATGTATTCTTACTTAGGAAAATCCTTGATCAAGGTTGATCGGATCATGAGGAAGTTAATAAGTGTGAGAATTGAATTGAGAGGGAAGTTTTATGGGAGAATCCGATAAGAGTAAGACAGATAGATTTCATATAGACTTGATAGCAACATGTCCAATATATAATCTCTGAGAAATTAGATAGATGAAGGACTATAGATACATGATAACTAAGGGCAAACAAGTCCAACAAATTAAATCTCCCTATGCTATTTAGGGTAGTATGACGTAGTGTCATGGTACGTTTATAGTCGATGAGGTGAGTAAATTATTATGGGGCTAATAATTCACTGAGTCAAAAAAAGTTCTAAGAAGAAGGAGTTTTGATATGTGCAACTAATAGTCAACTCGGTATTGAGCCTAAAGTGTCACAAATATATGATGGACAACACATAGAGGATTGGATATGAGATGTCCAATAAACCCCTGTTTTAATATATTATTCGGTGAGACCCAATAGGACTTAAAGTGATTATTGGATAGGGATCCAATACCCATTAAGCTAGGATAATTTAATGGAGATCTAGTACTCATTAAGGCGGGAACCATTAGGGTAAGTAAGAGGGCTCTTTATAAATGGGAGTTAGGGCTTCATGAGTCATAGGGTAGGCCCCTATTACGGTCACCTCCTTCATCTCTTTCCTGCCTTTTCCTTTAGTCAACTACTCCCTCTCTAGTGTGAGAGAACAACCAGAGGGATGGATCTCTACTTAGTTGCTATGATATGATAGTGTACGAATGCAAGGAAAGAATATGTTATGCAAGGAGATGCATCATCACCGCATCTACTATGTGAATCACCACTAGAGAAGAGCTTGTGAGAGCTCCTTCATCCATGGATTGGGATCCACATATTAGAGGATATACTATTTCCCCTATGTGAGAATATCTCACATCTTACATGGTATTATTGTTTTCAAGTTTTACGCTCCCGATCTTTGTATGACAATTTGATAAATTTAATTTTAGAAAACTAGTTTCTATTTTTTATTTTATGCTATGCATGTGATGCTCTCTATGATTTTCCAATAGTGGTATCAGAGCCAACTTGCTCATACAAATATCAATTATTAATTGCATCTTGTGTTGAATCACGTAGAATCAGTTTTGCATAAACTAGTTGCTTTTTCATCGATAGATTAGAATAGCTTGGTTTTTGGCATGTGAATTGTTTTGTCACCCAAGAGCTGCAAAACATCAATTTTAATAGGGAAGAAGGGTAGTAAAGGTTACTGCCCTATAGATTTGGCCGAGGGTTACTTATAGCCCTGACTAAGAGCTGCCCTTATTACTCTTGCCCTAGCTATAGGCTCTAAGGCCGTAGTTAGCCATGGTAGTTAGGCTTTCCTGGACACAAGGGGAACCCTAGCGGCCAAGGTTTCCTAGTTGCCTAAGGAACCCATGCGATTAGGGTTTTTTAGCCGCCTAGGGTACCTTGCAGTGTGGATACTATATAATTTCTTAAGTTGAATTAAGGATTCATTCAAGTATTAATTAAATAATTTAATTAATTATTAATTAGTTATTTCAATATATGCATATACATGTGATGTATGATGTGGACAGATAATCATAAGCCATGTGTGATGATGCGTATATGTGTTTGTGATTATTATTAAGGCCTACGAGCCTCTCTCTTTCTCTCTCTCATTATATCTGACATGTAATTCTATCTCCCTCAGTGTTGTACCTCCCCTTGATAAGATTAAGATTTCTCATTTATGTGATATGTATATTTTTAGACCTACGTGCCTGTAATTAATTTGTAATTATATGAAACGATGCAACAAGAGCATAGAGGTGCTAACGAAACCCATGAGGATGAGATGGATATTCGTAGAGCATGAAAATATGACAAAGTGTTAGTGAGACCAATAAGACGAAATAGACAATCACCGAGTATGGAGATGTTCGAGACACACATAGATCTTTATGTATGTGATCATGCCTTTTAGCTTAAGCTTGATTATACTAAGTTATGGTCCATAATCATATGGTGTTGATGTATGTTTATATATGTGATATATATTTCTACACCTAGTAGGTATATTTATTTGCATGCAATATAAATATATGTTAAATATATATGTGTGTGACTCGATATATTTAACTACGAGATCGAACCAAAACTAAAAATCCCTCTAATAATAATATTAAATCAATAAACGTGAGGTAATTAGATTGACTAATGCAGCCTTCCATCATTATAGGTGAAAATCAATTTTTGATATAGGCTGAGTTAGTCGAGTCCCTTGAGACTCGTATATTTTGGGATTTGAGATCTTGCCTATGATAGAGATATTACCGATAACTTGATGATATAGTGTACTTGGTTAAGTTCCTTGAAAATATATCATCGAATTAGACTCATTTTATAATGATGGTACTGATTTAACCGAATATCATGATTAGTCGAGTCCCTTGAGACCACAATAGTTTGAAGGTCAAATAGGACGAGAATCACAAAGAGATATGATTGGCAAGAGTTGCCTACTTTTTGGGCTTAGTGAGATTGGTTGAGTCCCTTGATTCATATGTCAAAGGGTATCGTGCGTTTTGTGAGAAAATTATAGGAGCAGATTAAGATTAAAAAAAGCATATCTTAATTATTTTTTATAAAATTTAAAATCCGTATGCTATTTAATTTTCTACTATATCTTTATTTTTTAGAAATATATTGTTTGAAAATCCCTTACGTGGTATACTAAGTATAAACTATCTCACTGGTCCAAATTATACAGATTAGCTTCGTAGCCTGAGAATTATTCTTATGATAGATAAAATCATGTATGTTCTTAACACAATTGTATATGTGCTTGAGGAAGAGGCAAGCGAGGATGAGATTATAAAATCATGTATGTTCTTAACACAGTTGTATATGTGCTTGAGGAAGAGGCAAGTGAGGATGAGATTGCTCACTTCATGAAGTATACAGATGATTTTGTTAGGATTGAGTCCGACACTAAGAGGGGGGGGGTGAATTAGTGCAACGATTAAAAACGAAGTTCATTTCAAAAAACTTGTTCGATTCAAAGATTCGTTCAATAAAAATTGATATCGATTATGCTTGAACTTAAAGAGACTCATAAGTGAATGAAGGTAGTGTTAAAAAGCATGAAATGGAAATTGTAAGGAGCAAAACAGATAAGAATAGAACACACCAAATTCTTATAGTGGTTCAATCATCCGACCTATGTCTACTCTCGATTCCTCCTTCGTCGAGGCCACCAGATTTCACTAGCAGTCTTCTTTCAACCGAGTGAAGACTAACTACCCTTACAACTTTTTTCTTATTTTTACAAGTTTAGGAGAGTAACCTTTTACAAGCTCCACTTACCCCTCTCTTAAACTTAACCAACACTAAACTAGAGGGGAGAAATTTTGACAAGATTTTAATAGAGTTTTTCCCTCTTTTCTTTCTCAGTTGGTGTATCTACTAACTAGGGATGAGAGAGGTCTTTATAGGCCTTAAGGGGATTCAAACTTGGAGCCAAAATTTGAATCATCTCGGTCGTTAGAGTACTGACGTAATTTCGCTCTTCTTGGCCCGATGCTCGAACCCATTGTCCGAAGCCTTCTGCTGATACGTCGATCAATCCTTCGACTCAACGTCCAATCTTTTGACATGTTCTTCTTCGACCCAACGTTGATTCTTCCTGCTTCAATTATCTAATCCTGATTGAAGGTAGTCTTGTGTCACTTAAAATACCGTTAGATCACAAACACAATCACTTAGTTTCATTATCAAAATTTGAGATTCAACAATCTCTCCCTTTTTAATGATGATAACCAATTGATGACAGAGTTAATCTTAACTCCCTCTATCAATATTGTCATATTGATAAAAAATTTAAAATTCAAAAAATTTGAATAAATCAAGCATAATAAAAAATTTTAATACATCAAATTTCATGTATGATTATCATCATACTTCTCCTCCTTTGTCATCAATAAAAAGGAGAAGTTGCATCTTACAAGTATTTTGAAGATATGTAAATTTTACAACATACAAACTAGCAATTACTATACTAACATTTACGGTCACCAAATCATCAAGTTTTAAAGATGTACAAGATTGTAAGTTTTTAACATTTGTACTTTTGCTTCTTTTGAGATAATAACTCTTTGCTTCTCTTTACAATATTCCATTCTAGTAAATTTTATTTCTTCTCTTTTCTTTTAAGAAGTGCAACCTTTATCTTTCTTTGCAAGCTAGCAATTCTTCTCTTATGAAATGTGCAAACTAGCAATTCTTGCTCCCCCTTTGTCATTTGTCAAAAGGAAAGGAATATTATAAAATTATAAATATCAATTTTCAAATCATCATATGAGGTACACAAGCCATAAATACGAAGAAATAATGTCTTAAAGGATATAATATAAAAGATCATTAAGACATGAATACCAAAAGACATGATTTATTTAGTCAAATCTATCTTTTTGTAATTAACGAAAAGAAACCATAGGAGATCAAAGATTTTGAAAAAAAAAATCTCAAGTATTGAGTATCAAGAACATGGATTGTTTGCATAGATTTCTTCTTTAGTGACTTTAAGAAGAATCGTTAGAGAAAAATGAAAAATCTTGATTCACAAATCTTAATTCAAACGAAAGAGTCAAGATTCATTTAGAAAATTCTTCTCTTTAGTAAATGACAAAAAGAAATATAAGAGAAATTGATTCATGCATAAGAAAAATCGAGTCATCAAGATCATAAAAATCAAATTTTAAGTATCAAATAAAGGAATCAAAAAATTATCGATTCATGCATTCAAACCATCATTACTCATCATACATAGTTTCAAAATGTAAAAATCATCAAACATAATTTAAAACATTCATCATAATTTTGAACTCATTTAATTTTACAAATCATCAAATCATCAAAATCACTTTCTAGATATTCACAAGATTCAAAAAATAAATTTATTAATCTCGATAAGATAGAAAATGTATTTTCTTTTACGTATTTCAATTTATGTGATTTACTTCATGTAAGCATGCCTTTACCTTTAATGCTAATATAAAAAAAAGTATCAACGTTCAAAATCGAAAGGTAATTTTCATCAAAAAGATCATCAAGGCCAAAAATATAACACGTCAAAATTATGTCATCTTAAAAACATTTTTATTTATTATGATAATATATTTTTCCTTTTTTTATGTGTTTCAATTTAAGTGAGCATGTCCAATTTTTTTATGCAAAGGCCAAGCATCATGTTTAGAACCGAAAGCATCATCAAAATCACTTTTTTTTCATTCGAAAAATTTATTGAAAGCCATGTAGGTCAATTTCTATTACATTAAAAGTAGCTAAAGTTCTTTTGATTTTATAATTGATTTCATACAAATATGCTTAAGTCTTTTAAATAAAAACATGCATCAATGTTTAAAAATGATTCACAAGTTTCGTCATAAAAATCATCAAGACCAAAAGCACATTATTCCAAAATATAAAATTTCAAATCATCAAGCATGATACAAACATTTAACATTTTCATTATATCATTATCAAGCATGATTTTATACAAGCATGCCCAAGTTTTTCTGCTAAAACCATGCATTATGAAAAGCGATATGGAAATCATCAAGATAAATATTAATGGAATTAATCTTGTAAGGTGTACAAGCATTATCACAAATCATCCAATTATCATTAATAATTTTAATTTTCAAAAATCACTAGAAAGAAAAGCATGATATATTTTTGTAAATTTTTATTTCTTACAAACTAAATTAAGCAACTCATGAAAAGATTAAGTAATTTCATAATAAGGTAAAAAAGATTGGATTGAGTCATTTACCATGTTGTCGAAAACCGTCAAACCACAATTCGCCATCTCACCATCAGATTATCTCGATTTGTCCTTGAGTTCTTTCTTCTTCTTTGGCATCTTCTTCTTTTCAAGTTCATTTTTGTTCTTTAATTCTTATTTTATGATTTTTTTAAATTTTATTGTTATGAGTTTAAGGTCATCATCACTTGAGCTTTCGCTCGAGTGGTCTTCTATCGTTCGAAGTCTCGAATCCTTCCTATTCTTTGAAAGGTGGTTCTCAAGTTCATCATGTCCCATAAGTGTCATTTCATAGGTCATCAAAGATCCGATGAGTTCTTCTAATAAAAAAATATTTAAATCTTTTATCTCTTGAATAGCGATTACTTTCAGATCCCAACTTTTTGGAAGAGATCTTAAAATCTTGTCTATAAGTTCAAAACACAAAAAATATTTATCAAGAGTTTTTAAACTATTGACGACATCCGTAAAATGGGTGTACATGTCACCAATAGTTTCAGTTGGTGTCATTCGAAAAAGTTCAAAATCATACATCAAAATATTTATTTTCAAGTCTTTAACTCTACTTATGTCTTCGTGCATGATTTCAATTATGTGTCAAATGTCATGTGTAATTTGATAAATAGAAATCCGATTAAACTCATTTTTTTTCAAGGTACAAAATAAAGTATTCATAGCCTTTGCATTCAAAGAAAATAATTTTTTCTCAAAATCTGTCTATTCATTCATAGGTTTAGAGGGTTGTTGAAAATCGTATTCAACAATATTCTATAAATCAAGATTCAAATATGAGAAATAATGAGGCTCTGTTACCAATTGCCAGGATCGAGTCCAGTACTAAAGGGGGGAGGGGGGGTGGTGAATTAATGTAGCGGTTAAAAACGAAGTTGATTTCGGAAAACTCATTTGATTCGAAGATTCATTCAATAAAAATCAATATCGATTATGCTTGAACTTAAATAGACTCGTAAGTGAATGAGGGCAGTGATGAAAAGCATGAAATGGAAATTGTAAAGAGCAAAACAGATAAGAACATAACACACTAGATTTTTGTAGTGGTTCGATCATCCGATCTACGTCCTATCACGGACAAAATTGTAAATGGCTTGTTCGGTGTAATGCTTGTGCTTGTCCGTGTCCCTTTTTGTTGGTTGTCACTTGTAAAGCTTGTAAAGGGCGTGCCAAAGGCAAAATACCCTATTTGAGTGAGTTTGTGACCATTGTAGGCTTGTACATAAAGTGCAGCGTCGAGGGATTACTTGTAATAGAATTCGGTCTGTAGTGGACCAAATCTATGCCTTTGTTGTGCAACTGTTCTGAGCTTGTGATATCCATTGTTGGAATGTGCATTGGCTATAAAGTGTTTACTAAAAGAGTGGCTTGTTGATCCGTGTGAAGCGCTTTCTCTGTCCGTCTTCTCTTTTGTAGGTCCTAAGGGATTGTAGGAGATTTCGGGTAGGCTGACCTTTGCGGTGATCGCATTGGTGCCGCACGGCTTAGGCAAAACCAGCTAAGTCCGTGATGATTGGTATCGAGCGGGACAAGCTCACTTAGAAACACTTAGCATGCAAGCGTGGGGACCTTGTCGGCACCACGAGGACAAGCTAAGAAGAATTGCGGAGCGCACAAAGGTGGGGATGGTGAGTTCGGCGGTGGCTCGACATTGACACCCAAACTTGGCGGTGCTCGAGGCAAGCGGGTGCTTGGCCAAGGATGAGACCGTGCAAGTTGCGTGGGTTGCTCAATGATCGAAAGAGTTGTGCAAAGCTCACGAGAGGTGAGGAAAGTTGCAAACTCAAGGAATTCGATACTCATGCAAGGTCTTGCATGCGGACGATGGATTGTCCGTGGCCATCCCAAGCGGTGAAGGTCCGTGCATTGGAGCATTGAAACTTTCTCTTCGGCATGTGCGAGGATACTTTCGTATGAAGCTGAAATGTGCAACTTGCAGTGCAGCATGTTGCTAGACCCGAAGGGAGTGCGGTCGAGTTGTATTGGTGGTGTCACAATCTAGCAAAGTGCATTTGCGAAGGCAGTGGGCACGATTTGTTCAAAGAAGGCGGAGTAGTCAAGGGGCGGTGGTCTCAAAACTTCGAGAGGAAGGATGCGAAGAGAGATGTTGCTCGACCAGGCGGATATCCAGAGAGGATAAGTCCCGCTCTCGAATGTGAATCGGTGCAATGAAGCGCTTGAGGAGTACCTCAGAGGCAGCTCGAGGATCGAGTGAGCGATGAGGAGTCATCGTATGATCTCGCAAGTGGCAATGCGTTGGTGGGCGCATAAGCGAGATCAAGTGGGGGAGCAACCAGGGCAACACAAAGTGAAGGCACACTAAGAGCCGGCCGTGAGTTCGGACTCAACCAGGGTCGACCGTGGAATGGTGGGTGGGCCACCATTAATCCAATGCTAATCGAGAAGCAGAACAACTTGGGGAAGACTTGGTGAAGTACCCAAATCGCGTGAAGGGAGTTGGCTTTGAAGACGGAACATGGAGCGGAGGCTTGGTGCTTTCCTTACACGAGGTCAAGGACATGGACTCTTGCCGAGGCAAGAATCGGATCATGTCGTTCCATGGGTTCAAAGACGAAGGGAGCTTCGAGGCACAAACATCTTATCTCGATAAAGCACTTGGTGGAGATTCTAAGGTGATGCAGTTTGCTGAGGCAAAGTTGGTGTCAAAGGCCTTAGCAGGGCAAGAGGATGCGAGAGGCTACTCTTGAAGAATATGCCCTGCAGTGTTGCTATTCAAGTTGCCATGAGGAAGCGGTGCGCAATGGAGATTGTCTTTGGTAGGGCGAGTCGGGATCGCACAATGGTGCACCTATTTCAGCGAAGTCAGGAGACTTGAGGAGCTGCTAGGCGATGGATCATCCTAGGGCTAGCCTAGCCGTCGAGTGTGACCGAGAGTGGGTGGGCGAAGGTCGATTGCCAAAGAAGCGAACAGAATCGAAGTTGGCGAAGGCCTGCGCGATGTGTTGGCGGAGTCCACACATGGAGATATTGCAGTTCGAGTTCATACCACGAGGATCGAGAATGCAAGGAGATGTCACCAGGAGGCGACATGATGCGAGGGATCGGGGTGGAATGGTTCGTGGCAAGACGACACACACAAAGATATCCGTAAGGGACACGGTCATCTGGAAATATGGCCGGGCGCAACAAGGAGCTCCACAACGGTGAACAACACGACGGCAGGAAGAGCTATGGATTCAAGTAGTGAATGCCATGGTAGTGCCATGGCGGGTCTTTCCGTGCGTGCCGAATGTTGCATTGAATGGAAGCCTTGGACATCGACTTATGGGGGGTGTGTGCTCTGTCGAGGAAGAAGTTGAGAATGCAAGTACCAGTGAGTCCCATGTGGGGACTGGATCATCTGAAGGTATGATCGGGCTGCTGAAGAGTGGAACTACTTGAGCTCACTTTCGCTAAGGAGCCCAAGCAAGTCGAGAGGACAAGGCCGAGTAGCGAACATTGCAGCCAATGAAGCTAAGGAGAAGCAGAAATGGTGCAAGTCCTACAACATGAGTGGCGGTGGCCACACATGGGAGTTGCGATCTGTATTTCCATCGACAGCGGAAGGCGCTTTCGAGAGAACACAGAGGTGTTGAAGCGGGGGTCGGAATAGGCGTGGAAGCAATGAGCGAGTCCAGAGGGACTCACTACCCAATATCGATCATCGGTTAGATTGAAGGTGAACTCAGAGGAGTGTCACAATGTCACATGAGCGCAGATCTACCGATCACGAAGAAGGGATGCAGATGCGAGACAACGGATAGTAGTGCCATGGTACCGCTGAGGCGGGACTTCCGGGGAGTCATCAATCCCTTGCTCTCTTAGAGGGAGAGCACTTGGTCGTGATATGGGCCGTGGAGGAGGAGAATGCTTAGGCAAACTCCATGTACCAAGACAAGGTGAAGGGCGAAGCGAGGAACCGTAAGACCGGTGTCAGCAGACTTTCCATCAAGATAGCCGTGAGTGAAGGACTTGGTCAATGCAAGAGTGCATGACCAAGGATCGGAGCGAGCGATCTGTGATCTTTGTACCTTTGCTACTCGGAGGAGTCGCGCGCGAAATGATGGAGAATGCGGTACAATCCCAAAGGCGACCAAATCTATCGGAGACTTACTCCAAGTTGGAGTGATAACTTCTTGCATTCGAAGTTCAATGGCAATGAGAAGGTGAATCACGATGGTGACTCGGTAGCAGGATTGCAAACACTTCAAGTGCTTTGGAAGTGTGAGCTAAGAGCGGTAATTCAGTAACGACTTGATGCACGAAGTACAAACTCGAGGAGGCGGGCGAAGACAAGTAACCTTTGCCTTCTCAACTCCCAAGAGAATGGCGGAACTCCGGTGCCCAGCTCTCTTAGTTATCCAAGCAGAGGAGCTCTGCACGCAGATGTGAAGACCCTTCAAGACAACTAAGTGGAAGAAGATTCGATGGGCAAATTTTACGGAGGAAGGACCGAAAAACTTCAAAGGTTGCGGTGATGCTCGTTAAAGCTCCAACAAAGCATCTATCAGTTCAAGAGACAAGAAGAATTTGAAGATCGGGGCATATCAAAGATGGTCTTTTCCTTCATCGAGATGAATCGCAAGAACGGCAAGGATCAAGACAACTTTGCCAACCCCACACCAAAGTCGAGTCATTGGCGAGTTGAAGCAAAGACGGCGGATTAAAGTTCGACGACTCAACAACAAGCGGAGACCAAATGGGAGCCAAGGGCGATCGATCGGGAGCGAAGATCGAAGATCCAACAAAGAAAAGAAGTTGCGTCAGCAAAGGCTTCGACGAGGACGTCGAAGGATTAAGTGGGGCAGAATGTTACGGACAAAATTGTAAACGGCTTGTTCGGTGTAATGCTTGTGCTTGTCCGTGTCCCTTTTTGTTGGTTGTCACTTGTAAAGCTTGTAAATGGCGTGCCAAAGGCAAAATGCCCTATTTGAGTGAGTTTGACGACCATTGTAGGCTTGTACATAAAGTGCAGCGTCGAGGATTACTTGTAATAGAATTCGGTCTGTAGTGGACCAAATCTATGCCTTTGTTGTGCAAACAGATTCGAGCTTGTGATATCCATTGTTGGAATGTGCATTGGCTATAAAGTGTTTACTAAAAGAGTGGCTTGTTGATCCCGTGTGAAGCGCTTTCTCTGTCCCGTCTTCTCTTTTGTAGGTCCTAAGGGATTGTAGGAGATTTCGGGTAGGCTGACCTTTGCGGTGATACGCATTGGTGCCGCACGGCTTAGGCAAAACCAGCTAAGTCCGTGACAGTCCACTCCCGATTTCTCGTTCGTTGAGGCCACTGGTTTTCACTAGCAGTCTTCTTTTAATTGGGCAAAGACTAACTATTCTTATAACCCTCTTCTTATTTTCACAGATTTAGGAAAGTAACATTTTATAAGCTCCACTCTCCCCTCTCTTAAACTTAACCAACACTAAATTAAAGGAGAGGAATTTTGATAAGATTTTAATAGAGTTTTTTATTCCATCTTTTCTTTTTTAGTTGATGTATCTACTAACCAAGGATGAGAGGGGTATTTATAGGCCTCAAGGGGATTCAAACTTAGAGCCAAAATTTGAATCACTCCGGTCTCTAGGGTACTAGTGGTATCATCACCAATGCTGGATGGTACCACCGCTTGGCATTGGGAGCTGATAGTATACTAGGTGGTACCATCACCTAAACTCAACCTTGGAGGTCGAGCCTTTAGGTGGTTCCACTGCCAACCCTAGCGGTGCCACCGCTTGATGTGGCTCCAAATCACTATCTGGGCCTTTCATTCGGCCCAACATAGTCCTGAATTGGGTCCAATTGGCCCCTAATTGAGTTAGCCCAATTTTAACTCAATTACACCTTAAATCTACTTCGATTTAAATAATTATTATAAAGCTTTGATCAAATTTATTGTTTGGCATATTATTGGTCCATCGGTGGTTTATCTAATTCTTCAACGCATCGTCCTCTCTTGCGGCCTATTGCCCAATTGATAATTGTCCTTTGTAACCCCGATCTCTTTGGTGTAATTTCGCTCTTCTTGGTCTGAGCCCGAACCCATCGTTTGAAGCCTTCTGCCGATATATCGACCGACCCTTTAGCTCGACGTCCAATCATTTGACATGTTCTCATCCAGCCCAACATCGATTCTTCTTACTTGAATTATCTAATCCTGATCGAAAGTAGTCCTGCATCACTTGAAACATAGATCATAAACACAATCAATTTATTTCATCATCAAAATTCAAGATTCAATAGATTTCACTCTTAGTATTACATGTTGTGATTTATGACTCTCGTGTTACAGATGCAGTATTAAAGATGGACGTTGGATCCATCCTCCTTTATCTCCATAAATTGTTTGAGTAATAGGAAAGGATTCAGTAATATGAGATATTCAAGAGTCTCTTCGGTGCAAGGATGATTGAGAGAGCATCGATTCAGAATCATGTTCTTAAGATGATTGAATGGATAGAGAAACTCATGGATCTAGGAATAGTCTTGGAGGATAACCTATGTGCAGATTACTAGTGGTGCCTTATAAGCCAATCATGTAAGTAATGGTACGTGTGACATGCTACGCACCTTTTTTGTTTATTATTATTATTGGCACTTTCTTACTTGATGTTGCTTGTTGCATATATTGTGATGTTCATGGATTTGTGTAATGTGAATCGAATTGTGCTGAGATCAAGATAATGAGACCAATTCACCTTTAAACACATACTCTAAATAATCTCGATCATTCGAGAGAGACATCGAGATAACTAAATAGGCTGGTGTGCTATATACTCGTCCATATGATGGACGCGGTTGGCCTTATAGCTGCTCATGTGGGGACACTAGAGATACAGTGCCGGTGTTCATTAGAGAATCGGTTTACTGATTGATCCGCTCACAAAATGCTAGATAATTGATGATACCTCATTGTTAGATAGTGATTCTGTCATCCTAGTTATGTATCTGGTCCTTAGAATTGAGATACCAAAGATGTCATGTATGAGTACTCCACTTTTTGATATTTGACTTATAGGTTTGGAAGTTCCAGATCTAACACAATCGATTATCGGGAGTGACAGCAAACCTTATAAAAGCAATTGAGTGTCAATAAAAGATCATTCACTCTCATGAAAGAAATATCTCATTTATTCTTACTCAGGCAAATCTCATATCAGAGTCATTTGAATTGAGAGAGAAAGAATTCTTCGAAAAAATTCGATCGGAGCGGGAGTCGAATAAATTTCATATAAATCTTACAGTATTAAAATTTTGATTTCACCTCTCACGTAAGACGTCTAGTCGACTAACTATTATTCTAAAGGAGCATTTGCCTCCTTAAATATCTCATCTGCAGTACGTGAGGAATTAAACTCGAGACAGCCATCCTAAAAAGCATCTACCTTGTCGAAAGTAGTTTTTAAGACATGATACTAGCATAATGATCAGTCACTTAAAACTAATAAAATAAGTTATTGAGACGTCAGCTGTCGCTCTACCTGTACCTTCAATGTTCACCGCCGATGGTGATGCCAAATTAGTGAGGCATTAGTATGATATGTTCAAAGAAGCCCAAATATCAGTTTGATAATGTTAACTAGCATAATGAAGTCCTGCTTGTCCAATTTTATGTGTCTGCTATGTGGTGGATGTCATTCTGGTGTCGTTGTTAGGAACTTCTGGAATTACTTTGTGAAGTGGACTTCTCTTGATGTTTTAACCGTCACTAGAAAGATCGCCCATTTCATGGTCTACTTAGGGTTGTACCTCTTAATCAATCAATGTTGTCAGACAAATAAGTGCTCTGTTCTTCCACGTCGACACATTTGTCGTAATAACTACAATCATGTTTTGCTGCTTGTGTACATCAATGACGACTGGACTATGACTATAAGAAACTGCAGAGCTATGTGAAGGAGAAATCCTTCTTGATCTCAGAAAGAGGAGCTCTTGTTGACCGGATCAGTCCTGTTATCCTTGGCTCCATGGTTGCACTAAAAGACACATCTAAATAATTGTGTCTCCTTCCCTTCCCCTTCTTATCTTCTCAATGAGACACAGTCCATTTGCAGTATAAACAGCCGAAAGTCTAGTTATCATTGCGGGCTGCGAATTCTGGGCGAGACAGCTCGCGTGCGGTGCATGATTTTTCTTTGTTCTTATCTGTCGTTCTTATTCCGGTTGCAATCGAACGGCTGAATGTTTAATTATTATTGCTACCAGCTGCTACATTTTACACCACAGTGTGTCTAGGGAAGATGAACTTGTTGGATTCTTGCACGATGATGATTCATGTGGTGTGCGATTGATGTACAATACGTTAGAAAAGCATGTTTGCATACTATTATTCGATCACTGTACGCCATAGTGTGTCTAGGGAAGATGAACTTTTTGGAATCTTGATCGATGATGATTCATGTGGTGTGTGATTGATGTACTATCCGCAAGAAAAGCATGTTTGCATACTATTATTAGATCATCGTGCATCAAAGGTTTGATGCACGACTTAACAGCTCAGGGTCTTGGATCGCATTGGTGTCCAATCTCATTTGTGTTAGTCTGTCTTATATGATTTAAAGTCTTAGACACATAATTCGTACGAAGATTATCCATTCATATGGTGGGATTATCCATTCACAAGCGTCGCCGGGAAGAAGTCAGACACTTGAATTGATAGAAATGAGAGATTAATTTATTTAGTGATAAGAATTTTATTTAACCCAATATCTCTCTTGTCCAATGAGGTTTCAGGGGTAACAGATGATATTTTTTATTTTTTTATAAAGATAAGTGACGAAAATAAAACTCGAATTCAAGATCTTACAATGGATCATCAATTTTTTACCAAGTTAGCTGTTACAAAAAGGTCGCAATGAACTACTATAGTTTTCTTCAGTGGTAGGACGATGGATGATGAGAAGTTTGAGTCGACTACAAAGAGATTCCCTTCTTGGTAAGCTTATTGGTAGACAGTAATGGCGGGCAGATTAGTGGCTGAGAAGCAAGACAACTAAGCGAAGCTTCTCTCTCTATAAATGTTGTCGAAGCTGCTACCTGCCCGAACCAGCCGAGCTGAGAGGCGTTAGTCTTCGTAAGCGGTGTGTGTGTGCGCCCGCGCGCTTCGCGAGATGGCCAAACCGAGCTTTCAGCGTCTGGGAACGTCCATTGACGTTCCCAACGTCAAGCTCTTGCAGCTTCCATCGCAAACCCCGCTCACGTCCCTCCTCGATACGTCAGGCCGGAAGCCAAGGCTGATCCCGTCGCTAGCGACGGCGACAGCGAGCTACCGGTCATCGATTTCTCCAGGCTCCTCCATCGCCGTTTCTCTCGGGAAGAGTCTGCTAAGCTCCATCATGCCTGCGCAGACTGGGGCTTCTTCCAGGTCAGTCGATCTACGGATCGAAACCGTGTGATCCATAGCCGCAACATAACAATCGTTGATGCTGACTAACAGTTGATAAATCACGGAGTTCCCGATCAAGCGATGGAGAAGATGAAGGCTGATATAGTAGAATTCTTTAAGCTTCCCTTGGAAGAGAAGAAGGCATTTGCGCAGTTGCCGAACAGCTTGGAAGGTTACGGCCAAGCCTTCGTCGTGTCTGACGACCAAAAGCTGGACTGGGCGGACATGATGTACCTCATAACTCGACCACTGCAGTCGAGGAACATCGATCTCTGGCCCGCTCAACCTCTCACTTTCAGGTTTGTCTCGACTACTTGTGCTGTCAGCTACTCAGCGTTTCAGCTACGTACGTACGTATATGACGTCCTTGGCTGCTGCTTCATGCCGTCAGAGACTCTCTCTCTTGCTACTCCATGGAGCTGAAGAGCGTGGCAGGAACTTTGCTGGAGGTGATGGCGAAGAATCTGGGGGTCGCACCGGAGGAGTTCTCCACTATATTTCAGGACCAACCGCAGGGGTGAGGATCAACTATTATCCCCCATGTCCAAGAGCTGACGAGGTGTTGGGCCTCTCGCCCACACGGACGGCAGCGGCTTGACGTTTCTCCTGCAGGTGAACGACGTTGAAGGACTCCAAATCAGGAAGGGGGGGAATTGGTTCCCGGTGAAGCCACTCCCCGGCGCTCTCGTCGCGAACATCGGTGACATCATCGAGGTCATTAACTCGACTCTCAAACTAATCATAATCAAAATATATCGACAGTAATTCAATTTCTAAAAAAACTATGTCTATAGATTACGAGATTCTCTCAATATTTACTGATGCAAAATCATTATTTTGATTTTTTTTTTCAATCTCTTCATCAATATAAATATTTTCTAACAAAAATAAAAACTTTTGGAATAGATATTGAGCAACGGCATATACAAAAGCGTTGAGCATCGGGCAATAATAAACGCCACGGAAGAGCGCCTCTCAATCTCTACCTTCCATGGGCCAAGAGAATATTCGATGATTGGTCCTCTTGCAGAGATCGTGAAGGGGTGCAAGCCGAAGTATGTGTCGATGAGTTACGGAGAGTTCATGAAAACTTACTTCTCTGCAAAACTGGAAGGGAGGAGCCTCATGGAAAGCCTCAAGCTATAGAAGCCTCTAATGTTATAAAGTTTATGGTGTGTTGCTTAAACTTGGTAATAAGTATGTTTCGGGATAACACTATCTACTTTATCGAAGTATCAAATAAATACACTGTTGTATATATGAATCTTTGTATATTTAAAGTGAATTGACTTAGTGTTTTTAAGTTATTCGGATTGGTTAATGTATCGTTACATAAGAAATAAATCTGAATATACATTATTTTATGCAATGATTTTTTTATTTTTTTAAGTAAGTAGATTCATAAATTATTTACTTTCTTCCCAAAAAAAGGCTAATAATGAAGTATAAGCATAAGTTGGCTTGTGACACCTAACTGAGTGCAATTTGAGTCTACAAAGCAATAATAATAATAATTAAATGATCATCTTCACACTAACGTGAACATACCAAAATAAAAAGGTTGTTCATCATTGTTGGCTCAGGAAGCTGCATCATTGTGATTCCCACATTGATGAGCCCAGTAATTTATATGGTTAAGATATTATGAGCTTCGGCCAGTCGCCGAAGTCGATGCCCTCCTGAAATGATAAAAATCAAGGAGGGAATTTATTCCAAGTATACAATGAAAGTTTTTGCTAAAGGCAAGACAGTCTCCTACTATCATCATAGCCTTGGTTTCGTATTAGCTTCTTCTCTTAATTTCTTTAGCAACATTATCATCGATCAAAACTTGATCTAAGCGTAAAAATACTTAACTTGAGAAAGACTCCAGAAAAAATAATTAAAAAATATAACTATTGATGACTTTAACACTTGTTAGAATTTCTTGTTGATAGAGATGAAATTGTAATTAATTCATAGAGTCCTCACACCGTTCTCTCTCTCTCTCTCTCTCTCTCTCTCTCTCTCTCTCTCTCTCTCTCTCAATCATTGAAAAGACCAAACCCCCAATACGATAGGAGACAATCTTTGTCATCTAGCATTGGATGTCAAGGTAAGAGAAGCTACAGATTTCTTTCATCCAATATAAATAGAAGGATCCTTGACAAAAAGATCAAAATCACGACCCCCAAACATGGATTTCCGGAAGATCCTCTCTCAAAATCTCCCCTTGTGTGAGGTGGTGGTATCTCATAATCATGAATCATGACATTGTTAATCTCACCAACAAACATGAAATAAAATATAATATAAATGTTTGAGTAAAATATGTGTCACATTCAAAATTAAGGGTCCATAATTCTGCATTACAACTTAAAAGAAAAAAAAACTCATTTTAGCGGAATATGTTTTAAGCATAGATTTGTACCATTGCACCATCACTTGCATCTATCTATTTTTAAGACCATTGAGATGATGGGATTTCTTAGTCATTTTATATTCGTTGTTTTTATTCTTCAATAGAATTATAATGCCAAAAATTCTCTTATACATGTAATCCTCATATTTATCCATGATAAAATATAAAGGGAAGTAGGGAAATGCCAAAAATTCTCTTAAACACATGAACTTGCAACAACAGCATCTGGTTCTTCTCCTTGCTCTCATAAATCCAGTCTTGAGCAGGTTTTAGATGCTATGGATGAAAGCAAAATTTAGGAAGGGGAGTTCTGGATGCTCCTCAGGCGTTGCTTTGCCACCAATTGTGTCTGCTGCTGTCTTGTACGTGTTGTTTGGTCTAAAACCAGCGCTGGATGCATGCAAAGGCGTGTGGTCCGAGTTGACCACATCCGCGGTCCCTAACACCCCACTTCTTCGGGTCCGTCGTCATGGTGTACACCGTGTACACGAGCGCGAAGGTGATGACCTCCTCTATCACCGTGAACGATGAATTAAATACGAAAGAGAAATGAGCTCTATAATTCCTCGATAGCGTCACGTCATACATTCAGAGTTCGTAAGTAGTTCTATCTATCTATTTATAGACGCGAGTAAAAGTTACATGATAAATAAGAGTCTCTATTATCATAGTCATTTTCAACAGAATCTTAATATAATTAGATTTTTAATAATTAATTAATATTCATAATCAGAAATCAATTGTATATTTTACCTAATTAGATAAGATTACATATCTAACATTTTTTTACTTAACCCATTAATTGATAAGATATAAAATTAAATTAAAATAATAAAATAAAATAAAATTTTATTTAAAAATAATTTTATTTGATTAGATTTTAAAACTTTAAAAAGGAAATTTTATATGTGCACATGAATTTTATTAAATAGGTCTATATGTCTAATAAATATAATAGCATATTAAGTGTGACAATCGATGCGAGTCATAATGGTTATATGTCATTAATGTCATTTCTTTCTATAATATTATTAATCCTTTCTAATGCAATCCAAAATGATCCATGTAATTTATCTTATCAGAATAATTTTATTATCATATTTAATCATAATACATACATATATAAATATGAACAAAATAGTAAAAATAAATAATTTTAATTATATAAATAATAATATTCATTATAATGTCTATTTAAACATAGATCATCATATCTTTTATGAGTTGTTCACAAATTCAATCATAAGAATATGTAATTTATCTTGTCAAGACAATCCTATTATCACATTCAATCATAATATATATATAATAGTAAAAATAAATAATTTTAATTATGTAAATAATAATATCCATTATAATATTCACTTAAACATATATTATCATATCTTTTATGAGTTGCTCACAAATTCATATTCTTTTAAATACTTTAAGCTATAAAACCTTAGTAAATAGATCATTTATTAGTACCATGGAACTTAAGTTTTTAATTGATATTAATTATTTTTAATTTTTCTTAATCATCAAATACTTTATATCATAATACGTAGAACTATTAAAGTACTTATTATTCTTAGATAAAAAAATATTATGATATATAATAAAGTATTTTCAGTGACTTGAAAATTGAGTCTAACTAGGTTAAGTCTTGAGATAAAATTTTACAATCATAAAGCTTCATTAGTAACCTCAAAGCATATCACAAAATCAACTTATATAGTTGATAATATAATAATACATTACTTAATTTCTTTTCTTGTAAATTATTTCTTCAATTAATAAATATAAAATATGAAATGAACTTCCTATTTTTGAGGGAAGTTACATGATCAATATTTAAAAATATTATTATTTTAAAATGATCTAATTTCTTTATAGTCTTTTAGTATTTTATTCTTAGGTAACTCTAATATATATTGGTTATAGGTACCTTACAAGCCAATCTTATGAGTGATGACACGTGTGATATACTGCATTATCTTTTTTGCTTACTATTATCATGATATTTTCTCACTCTATATTATATAATTAATATATATTATGATATCCTAAGATTTATACAATAAGAATTGAATTATGATGAGATTATGATAATAAGACTAATTCACCAATAAACAGAGAAATATTCCGAGTCATAGGTTACTTAAGAGGGATATCGAGATAAGTGGACAAATCGATGTATTATATACTCATTTGTATGATAAAGACAGTTGATCTCATAGTTGCCTATGTGGAAATATTAGAGATATATTACAGATGCTCATTGGTGAATGAGTTTACTAAATGATCTGCTTATGGAATACTAGTTAGTCTATGATACCTTATCGTCAAACAACAATTCTGTTGTCCTAGTTGTATGTTTAGTTTTTAGACTTGAGATATTAAGAATGTCTTATTTGAGTACTTCATTCTTTGATACTAGACTTATATGTCTAGAAATTTTAAATCTAACACAATCGATCTTCAAGAGTAGTAAACAATCATACAAAGAAAATTAGGTGTCGATAGAGGATCGTTCACTCTTAGTATCATGAGAGGAATATCCTTTGTATTCTCACTTAGGAAAATTCCTAATCAAGGTCGATCAAATCATGATGAATCTGATAAGCATGAGAATCGGATTTAAATTGCCAGAAATTAATTACAATTTCAATCTACACCAGACAAATTTCATATATGCCTGATAGCACCATGTCCGATATATGATCTCTGAGATATTAAATAGATGAGGGACTATAGATATATGATTACTAAGAATAGACAAATCCAACAGATTAAATCTCCTTATACCATTAAGGACTATGGTGTAGTGGTATAGCATGTCCATAGTCGATGAGTTAAGTTAATTATTATGAGACTAATAATTCATTGAATCAAAAAAATTTTAAATAAAAAAAGTTTTGATAGGTGTAACTCACAGCCAACTCGGTATTGGGCCTACGGGTTACACACATACGGTGGATAATGTAACGAGTAGAGTATTGGATATGAGATATTCAATAAGCTCCTATTTTAATGGATCATTGAGTAAGATCCAATAGAATTTAGAATAATTATTGGATATAGATCCAATACCCATTAAAATAAGATTCATTAGGATAAAAAAGATGACTCTTTATAAATAAGAGTTTGAGGTTTTATGAGTGAAAAGCTAAGCCCCTATTATAGCCACCTTATCTTTTTCTTCGACCGACTGCTACTCTCTGGTGCTAGAAAACAGCATGATTTTTCTTTGTTCTTATACGTCGTTCTTCTTCCGGTTGCTAGCCAACACTGAATGTTTAATTATTATCACCCCCAAGCTGCTATCTTTTACGGTTAATATAGCTTATATGATTAGATCATCGTACACCATAATGTGTCTAGGGAAGATGAACTTGTTGGAATCTTTTACGATGATGAAAGCACGTTTGCATACCATTATTAGATCATCGTGCATCAAATCAGGTTCTTGGATTGCATAGGTGTCCAATCTCATTTATGTTAGTCTGTCTTATATGATTTAAAGTCGTAGACACATAATTCGTACGAAGATTATCTATTTATCAATAACTAGGTGCATTTTCCGTAGCAATCGTCACTGATAAGAAGTTAGATACTTGAGTTGATAGAAATGAGAGAGTAATTTATTTAATGATAAGAATTTTGTTTGACCTAATATCTCTCTTTTCCAATGAGATTTCTGGGGTGACGCACCATGTCCTTTTTTTTTTTTTTTTTTTTTAATGTAAGTGAAGAAGATGAGACTTTACTGCAGGACGAATTCTTAAGCGTCCAATTTCCTTTGTTGCACGTTATATCTCAGAACCATCGATTTAACACGTCCACCAATCCAAGGTCGGAGGACTGTGACAGCCATAGTGTATATACACAAGACGGAGAGAAGATATGGAGCGTTGTCAACCACCAAGTGCAATTTTCTAAAGCAAGTGGGAAACAACACGAGTACCATAAATCTTATACAATTTCTGATGTGTAAAGAGTTATTGAACAATAGGAGGACATTAAATGATGGCAACTATGTTCCTGTAGAAGGCAGTAGAAAAAATTTCTTACACATGGAGACAGTCTTCATATTTTGATACGTTGTCATCAGCAGATGTGGCAGAGTCATGGCTTATAATATTGGTTGGATCTGCACATTTCTAAGTAAGCATGCAGCAGAAAGCCAAAGTCTCACTTGAAACTCTGTCGGTGGGTGCTACTGTTACAAAAAGGTCACAGCGAACTACAGTTTTCTTCGGTGGTAGGACGACGATCGGTGAGCCGACTGACTCCACTGCAAAGAGATAAGGTTGTTGGTACACAGATTAGTGGCCGAGAAGCTTCTCTGTCTATGAATGTTGTCGAAGCTGCTACCTGCCCGAACCAGCCGAGCTGAGAGGCGTTAGTCTTCGCAAGCGGTGTGTGTGTGCGCCCGCGCGCTTCGCGAGATGGCCAAACCGAGCTTTCAGCGTCTGGGAACGTCCATTGACGTACCGAACGTCCAAGCTCTTGCAGCTTCCATCGCAAACCCCGCTCACGTCCCTACTCGATACGTCAGGCCGGAAGCCAAGGCTGATCCCGTCGCTAGCGACGGCGAAAACGAGCTTCCGGTCATCGATTTCTCCAGGCTCCTCCATCACCGTTTCTCTCGGGAAGAGTCTGCTAAGCTCCACCATGCCTGTGCAGATTGGGGCTTTTTCCAGGTCAGTCGATCTACGGATCGAAACCGTGTGATCCATAGCTGCAACATAACAATCGTTGATGCTAACTAACAGTTGATAAATCACGGAGTTCCCGATCAAGCGATGGAGAAGATGAAGGCTGATATAGTAGAATTCTTTAAGCTTCCCTTGGAAGAGAAGAAGGCATTTGCGCAGTTGCCGAACAGCTTGGAAGGTTACGGCCAAGCCTTCGTCGTGTCTGACGACCAAAAGCTGGACTGGGCGGACATGATGTACCTCATAACTCGACCACTGCAGTCGAGGAACATCGATCTCTGGCCCGCTCAACCTCTCACTTTCAGGTTTGTCTCGACTACTTGTGCTGTCAGCTACTCAGCGTTTCAGCTACGTACGTACGTATATGACGTCCTTGGCTGCTGCTTCATGCCGTCAGAGACTCTCTCTCTTGCTACTCCATGGAGCTGAAGAGCGTGGCAGGAACTTTGCTGGAGGTGATGGCGAAGAATCTGGGGGTCGCACCGGAGGAGTTCTCCACTATATTTCAGGACCAACCGCAGGGGGTGAGGATCAACTATTATCCCCCATGTCCAAGAGCTGACGAGGTGTTGGGCCTCTCGCCACACACGGACGGCAGCGGCTTGACGTTTCTCCTGCAGGTGAACGACGTTGAAGGACTCCAAATCAGGAAGGGGGGGAATTGGTTCCCGGTGAAGCCACTCCCCGGCGCTCTCGTCGCGAACATCGGTGACATCATCGAGGTCATTAACTCGACTCTCAAACTAATCATAATCAAAATATATCGACAGTAATTCAATTTCTAAAAAAACTATGTCTATAGATTACGAGATTCTCTCAATATTTACTGATGCAAAATCATTATTTTGATTTTTTTTTTCAATCTCTTCATCAATATAAATATTTTCTAAAAAAAATAAAAACTTTTGGAATAGATATTGAGCAACGGCATATACAAAAGCGTTGAGCATCGGGCAATAATAAACGCCACGGAAGAGCGCCTCTCAATCTCTACCTTCCATGGGCCAAGAGAATATTCGATGATTGGTCCTCTTGCAGAGATCGTGAAGGGGTGCAAGCCGAAGTATGTGTCGATGAGTTACGGAGAGTTCATGAAAACTTACTTCTCTGCAAAACTGGAAGGGAGGAGCCTCATGGAAAGCCTCAAGCTATAGAAGCCTCTAATGTTATAAAGTTTATGGTGTGTTGCTTAAACTTGGTAATAAGTATGTTTCGGGATAACACTATCTACTTTATCGAAGTATCAAATAAATACACTGTTGTGTATATGAATCTTTGTATGTTTAAAATGAGTTGACTTAGTGTTTTTAAGTTATTCGGATTGGTTAATGTATCGTTACATAAGAAATAAATCTGAATATACATTATTTTATGCAATGATTTTTTTATTTTTTTAAGTAAGTAGATTCATAAATTATTTACTTTCTTCCCAAAAAAAGGCTAATAATGAAGTATAAGCATAAGTTGGCTTGTGACACCTAACTGAGTGCAATTTGAGTCTACAAAGCAATAATAATAATAATTAAATGATCATCTTCACACTAACGTGAACATACCAAAATAAAAAGGTTGTTCATCATTGTTGGCTCAGGAAGCTGCATCATTGTGATTCCCACATTGATGAGCCCAGTAATTTATATGGTTAAGATATTATGAGCTTCGGCCAGTCGCCGAAGTCGATGCCCTCCTGAAATGATAAAAATCAAGGAGGGAATTTATTCCAAGTATACAATGAAAGTTTTTGCTAAAGGCAAGACAGTCTCCTACTATCATCATAGCCTTGGTTTCGTATTAGCTTCTTCTCTTAATTTCTTTAGCAACATTATCATCGATCAAAACTTGATCTAAGCGTAAAAATACTTAACTTGAGAAAGACTCCAGAAAAAATAATTAAAAAATATAACTATTGATGACTTTAACACTTGTTAGAATTTCTTGTTGATAGAGATGAAATTGTAATTAATTCATAGAGTCCTCTCACCGTCTCTCTCTCTCTCTCTCTCTCTCTCTCTCTCTCTCTCTCTCTCTCTCTCTCTCTCAATCATTGAAAAGACCAAACCCCCAATACGATAGGAGACAATCTTTGTCATCTAGCATTGGATGTCAAGGTAAGAGAAGCTACAGATTTTTTTCATCCAATATAAATAGAAGGATCCATGACAAAAAGATCAAAATCACGACCCCCAAACATGGATTTCCGGAAGATCCTCTCTCAAAATCTCCCCTCGTGTGAGGTGGTGGTATCTCATAATCATGAATCATGACATTGTTAATCTCACCAACAAACATGAAATAAAATATAATATAAATGTTTGAGTAAATTATGTGTCACATTCAAAATTAAGGGTCCATAATTCTGCATTACAACTTAAAAGAAAAAAAAACTCATTTTAGCGGAATATGTTTTAAGCATAGATTTGTACCATTGCACCATCACTTGCATCTATCTATTTTTAAGGCCATTGATATGATGGGATTTATTATTTATTTTATATTCGTTATTTTTATTCTTCAATTATTTCTTCAATAGAAATAAAATACAAAAATTCTCTTATACATGATATCCTCATAATTATCCATTATAAAATAAAAAGGGAAGTAGGGAAATGACGGATGCTACGGGAAGGGTTCTTCTATCGGCAAGTTGATACATATATATATATATAATAGTATTTTATGATCATTTTCTTTTGTAGTTGCTAAGGAACACTTGCATAAGTGTTACCTTCATCTATAAAAGATACTGTTTATATGATTTCAATCATAACCTTCAATCACAAATGATAAGAAATAAATAAACAAATATCAGATCAATTTTAACTGTTGAATTAAAATCAAACGATAAGAACCGTGACTTTGATAACAATATTCTAACCTGGAATATAAATAAATAAATAAATAAATAAATAGATATGGAGCATAACATCCAATACACGAAACCGATCCAATAAACCAGGGGGCATGTCGGCACGATACATGGCAAAGCGCCGAGCCGAAGCGACGGCCCAATTCATGAGAGGTCAAACGATAACTAGGATCGGATCAGGATCCGATCCAAAATTAGAGCCGGACTTATATATAAGGTCCGACCAAAAACCGATACCGGATCCTTTATCGAGATCCGATATCAACCGAGGGCCCGATCGATGACGTCGTCCCCGCTGCACCAAACTTCCTCGCTCGCGCGCGCTCTCTCTCTCTCTCTGACTAAATGCTTTGCTTGTGCAAATTCATCGTATATCAGAGTCTAACATGGATATCCTTAATCTAGAGGGAGACTGTAGTTTCGATATGAGAACAGTTTTGACTTGAAATCATTGTTTTCTCAAGCAATGAAGATGCTACTTGGTATAAGCGATCAGGGTTGCTGAACTTATACACATTTGCTCCGAAAGCTGTCGTTGAAATGTGTGGCATCGGCTCGTTCCTTAACATTTCTTGTGGTTTAGCTTAAGCAGCACGGTCAAACCTTAAGAGTAAAACGCAAGGATTTCAACGCTGGCGGACCATCGAGGAGCGGCCACACTGAGCTTAGAAACGAGCTTAACGCTTGTCTTCTTCCTGTTCAATTATGTCTTCCCCATGACGTCGATCTGGAGAAATGGGGTTTTGACTTCGATCCGGGACCCCAAACTCCCACGACCATGTGCCGAGAGGAGGGATTGACGGAGAAGCTCTTGGAACCGCGCGTGCTCGGTGGCTCCTTGCGATGAGCTCTCGGTTTGCTCATTAAACACATGAACTTGCAACAACAGCATCCGGTTCTTCTCCTTGCTCTCATAAATCCAGTCTTGAGCAGGTTTTAGATGCTATGGATGCAAGCAAAATTTAGGAAGGGGAGTTCTGGATGCTCCTCAGGCGTTGCTTTGCCACCAATTGTGTCTGCTGCTGTCTTGTACGTGTTGTTTAGTGTAAAACCAGCGCTGGACGCATGCAAAGGCATGTGGTCCGAGTTGACCACATCCTCCGGCACACGTGGAGTGCTTACGTTGCCTGCACGCTTCGCCCCCACATGCGATTCCCCCAAGGGCCTCCGCTTACTCCAGGCGAATCTACCCGTGAAGTACCTTGCCTGTGGTTGGGGGCAACCATGTGGCCCCCAGACGAAACAACGTGAAAAGTTCCCTGTCCCATAGAAGAAAAAAAGAAGGGGGGCGGGGGGTGGTAAAACGTCATCACGTGCAAGTCATATGAGTCAGCACGAGGGAGCACGTGCATGATTCCTTCTCCCTCCTCGGGATCCCCGTACGCCTCGCGTGATTCAATGCCTTTCTTTTGGCAGATTCGAGATGCGTTGTTTATGAGAGGAGAGGGAGGGAGCCGAAGACGGCCAAACGCGCAGCTGGCCCCGCTGCCTCGTCAACGACGAGCGAGGCAGCGGGGCCCAACAGCGAGCATCGCATGTGAGTACGCGGCCGGGGCCTGGCTCCTGTGTCTAGCTCGAGCCCCCGGGCAGGGATCAGCGCCTCATCTGTCGGCCGACAGTTTCCACGTGGCGGTCGCCTGTTACCCTCCTCTCACCCGAACGAGATGACTGGAGTCATTTACACGGCGCATTGCTTTGGCTGACGCAACTCTTGCATCCAAATCGCACAGGCGATCAGGTAAAATGATTCTTTCATCCTTCATTCATGTCGGAACGCACAAGTGAATTGTCAGCCTACATTTGCGAATCATCCACCCTAATGAGATGTTGGGATTCGTTTCGGGGGTGTACGTTGCTCGATCATTATACCTGGAGATTTCGTTAGCTGTTGTACGCCTGAAGTCTGCAGAAAACAAGAAGAAGGCTGCAGGCGACCGGTAATTTTGACCGGCGGAGAACAGCAATCGGAAAAGTGACTGCGGATAAACTTCAGTGTTATTTACTCATTAATGTAGCCGGGTGTAGAGTAATGATTTGTGAGCCCAGCAAGTAGCTCATAAAAAGACAGCATGCTTACAGTTGGTTGGCGTTTCTGTGTTAACCCGGTAAATAAATTTGGAACCTACGGCGGAATGATACAAGAAGCTCCAAGAAAAATTTTCGTAGGGAGGTCCACGAAAAACATGGTGTGCAGTTTCCACCAGCGGCCTCCTCTGACATGAGCGAGCCTACCATAAAGCAAAAGTTACTCGCTCGCAGGCTTAAACGGGGAGAGCATTCGGGAGGAGGAGATGAACCCGCCCTGGTCCCATTCCAGTGTCACTGTGCTCTTCTCTCCCTTCATCGTGAGGAGGACTGGTTCATCACCCAAGCGGGGGGAATCACGACCCTCGCAGGTCTGCTGATTGATCTCGTCCTTAGCAGTTCCCTCAGGAGAGGTAAACGCATCTATTAAACAATGGTTTTACTCGCTGGGAGAGCATCGATCACGTCATACGTGCACCGAAGTCACCGGCTACCCTAGCAACGGGGGGATGACGGTGAAAAAATATGCATTGGCCTCGAAATGGATGAACTATATATTCCAGCTCTTGCGTACTCTATATTCTAAAAGACGAGGCCGGATTAACATATGCCCAAATCACATGGGCGAGGGAAGGATGGATTTACGCGAGAGAGTTGAATGATGAATGGCTTCAGAGGGAGGGCGAGAGTGGTAGAATATAAAGAGAGCAGGGCGTGGGGGGTGGGGGAGGGGGAGGGGTAAAGGATGAGGACTCGAGGATGGATCGGGTGCAGAGAGCACATGAGCCACGTTGATGTCAATGTCTTCCATAATGCAAGTGCCTCGTCGCTTGTATAATGCCCTTGTTTCGTTTCCATCATCGCCTCCACCACCGTCGTAGGAAGCGGAGCGGAAGCAGCGTCCTTTCTTTGCCTTAATGGCGTGGGAGTGGGAGATGACGCCGGGTATGGAGTTGGGAATGGGGTTGGGAGATTCTTCCTCTACTACATCAGCTGCTGTTGCGCAACTGGAAGGTACTGCTTCTCCTCCAGCGTATCTATGTGGTGCTCCAGCCGCCGCTGACGCCGTCCGCGTCGACGACGTCCTCGACTTCTCCGGTCACCACATCTTCCCCGACTTGAGCACCGCCGCCGCAACCGACGTCCAATTCTTCGCACCGACCAACCCCTTCTCCGCCGACGCAAGCCATCCATTGCCTGCAGAAACGAACTCCTCGTCCGATTTCCAATGTCTCCAAGCTTCTTTCGACTTCTATATTCCGGTAATTAAGCACTGGTACAATTGTTCATTTCTCCCTTTGCCTAATGTTTGAGTTTGGGTTCATTTGTCCTTGGTTGCAGCGCGAAGAGGAAGCAGAGCTGGAATGGCTTTCGCAGTTCGTAGAGGACTCGTTCTCGGACGTCCCTTGCCAGTATACCAGCCTCGCCGCCCCCTCTGACGACAACCACCCCCGCGTGGACCAATGCATCAGCAGTCGCGCCGCTAGAAGCAAGCGGTCCAGGACCAGCAACCCTTCCGCCGTTTGGTCCTCGTTAACACCGCCACCGCAGCCATCGCCGTCTTCCTCATCCTCGTCCTCTGATCTCCCGTCTTCGTTACCAACTTCGATTGGTGCTAAGAGCATTAGCAGCAAAGGCTGCAGCAGTAGTAGCAGTAGAGGAAAGAAAGGTGGAGGAGGAGAGGGAGGAGGGGTGCGGCGGTGTACGCACTGCGCGTCAGAGAAGACGCCGCAGTGGCGGACGGGGCCGCTGGGGCCGAAGACGCTGTGCAACGCGTGCGGGGTGAGGTACAAGTCCGGGCGGCTCGTGCCGGAGTACCGGCCCGCGGCGAGCCCGACCTTCGTGCTCACCCAGCACTCCAACTCTCACCGCAAGGTCATGGAGCTCCGCCGCCAGAAGGAGCTCCTCTGCCTCGGCCACGAGAACCAACCGTCCCCTTCTCCCTCCTCTGCCGCCGCTGCAACGAGGCCGGAGCTCCTCCTCGATGACTACAGCGTCTGCTGACACCACAGCCGGCTGCCCCCGCCTCCGCTGTCGCTACTTCTTTAGAGTCTTTCATCTAAAAATCAAGACTGCGTTCATCGAACGTTTGGAATTCTAATGGCACGGCACGTGATGCGAGCTGGAAGAGAAGAAGTAATCTTCTCTGGCACGTTATGTATGATTATGGTTGGAGGGCACAGGACGAGGGCTACGGGTTGTAACATGTAACTTCTATGCCAGCTAGTTTCAACCTTATGATGATTGCTTTTTGGATGAATGAATAAAAGTTATCATTCAGATTGCTAAGTCCAACTCCGAAGCAATTCCGTAACTATTTAAGTAACATTTAAAGCAAAAGAGAGACTCAGCAGAGGAATAAGAAATCACCTCTAAATTGTTCCATATATGCTATTTCCCATCACCATAGTATTAGGGAAAAACTGAGAATTAGATTTACAGATGCAGTAAAACCTCCTCTAGGACTACCATATATATATATATATATATATATATATAATCTCTCCATGAGTTGAGCGTGTAGATTTTTAATGTTGGTTTGGGATATATTCGATAAACCTAGACCATGTGATGCGTTAATTCATTATGGGATAAAAAAAGTTGGAATATTTAGGTTTTAGAGGTTAAAAGAAGGGCCCAGTGTGGTATATTTAGGACATGGCTGATGGTGGAGGCAGAACCTGCCGACACACGCTCGGTGCCACTACAACCGAGCCTTAATGAGTTAGATCCCACTTTTATTTAAGATGGGGTCACCGGAAAAGTATGTTGGACTTGAGTTTAGGGTGCGTGTCGGTAGGTTTTGCCGACATGATATCTTGTACCACATATAGAGGAAAATGATTTTTTTTTATAAAAAAATCTTTATTAAGATAGATTTTGATTATACACATTGATTTAGATCTAATCTATTTTTTTTTCTCAAGCCAATCTTAAGATGAAGTTCATCAATGGTATCCAAGTCCTACAAAATTACATACTGAGCACTATCAATGATATCTCTTCAAAACTTAAGTCAATCAAAAAGTCAAACAAGTTGAATTCAGTATGTTGAGATGCTTCCGATATCCTTTTTATAGTGCGCATTAAGAATGATTATTTTGATCATTACGTAATTCATATTAGTAATGGAAGAAAGAAGGTCGATTATAACTATCATCAACTTGAACCAAACCCGAGATTATGCTATCCTTCTCCACGTGGTACTCACTTTATAGGCAATTACTGCGAGGCTGAATGATCAGCCAATTGGCTCTAACATGTCGACCAGCCAAGTGACTATAACGTGTCGATTAGCCAACTGTGTAGAGCTATGTGTCTCCCGCATGTCTTCGACGTGTCAGCCACATGAAAGCCCACTCTTCGATTACGTGAAACTAATATACCCTCTATACAGCATCGACATGTCGGATTCTGTTGGTCGACAACCTAAAGTTGACGTGCCCTCTATGTGGCATCAACAAATTGATCACGTGGAGTCGACTCGTCAACCATATGGCTTCCTCGAATCGAACAGACGGCCCCAGCAGCTGGATCACATGCAGCTGAGTTGTTTAGATGGAGTTCGCGCATGGGATGCATGGTGCTGACGCATCACGTGCGTCATTATTCTCGTAACACCTTAAGAAAAGAGAGGTCTCGAGAGTTCAAGATTTGTATGTATATTAATTAACACAGATATTGGTAAGTGGACAATCTACCAAAACCAACTTGTCAATAAATTATTTTTTTTAACACCTGACAGAAAGCTAACAAAACTCACATTCTGAGTTGAGCTGCACATAATAGGCATAAGATCTCAATTGAGATGACAAGGCTTCTGTCCCCATCCTAAGCCTATGACGCCTATGAGATTGGTTCCCAACAGGATTTTGTCGGTGTAGATCGACTACAGCGATTAGACAACCTAGTGGAGCAGGTGTCTTGATGAAGGGCTGTCTCATATGGTAAAGCTCCCTACAGTCCACCTATGATTGTCTTGAACAGAAAAAGACTAGGGAGGATCAAAGGACCAGCATACAGTACAATTCGTAAACTGTTTTTTTTTTTTCAAAGTACAATTCGCAAAGTTCAATCTCATGAAAGTGCATCTAATATGCCAAGCAGCAATTTCAGTACATGGCCTGTGATAAAGAACGCAAAATAGGAAACAAAATTTGATCGTGCCTATAGCATTTATTTAGTATTACTCAGCAGGTGGAATCACTGTGAACATATGCGAGAAAGTGAAATATGCATATAAGAATGAAAAATATGTCCATGTCAGTCATGAAAGAATATGTTAAGTAGAGACTAATTATAACAAAGGTGAAATCTGGATCACTGTGAGTCATGATGACAAAGGTGAGAGTAAATATAAAAGACAAATATGGCCATGTCAGTCACGAAAGTCGAGTTTCACTTGTATGGGTTGTTGACAAATAATGTAATCAAGTAATCTTTGTTAAAGAATATGCTAAGTTCCACTGAGGACTTCTAGTCAAGACTTCCATTCATATGAGAGTGCAAGACTGATGAATTGACCAAGCATTAAATTATTGTGAGTATATACATTCAAAGAATGAAGTGTATACATACAAATTAAACCAGGCAAATTTTCTTAACAAAGTTGAAGAAAGGATGCAGGTACTTACGACACCAAACTGGCATGGTACAGCACCATGGTATACTGTGTGATGTCAATCCATGCCAGTACATATTGCTTGTTGTGTTAGGGCAAGTGTCTTCAAGCCTGCCCAATTTAAAGTCACATAAATGTCAAGGTAGTCCATAAAAAGTTGAATCACAAGTAATGCTTCAAATGAGATGCCAAGGCAGATTTTAACCATTTCTAAAGTAGCAGTAAGGAAGTATTCCAATATCTAGATTTCTTTAATGCTTAACATAAGTGTTTTTGTAAATTATCATTCAAAACAACGGTACTAGCCCCTGTTTGAGTCTATGATACCACACATTTCAGTTCATCTACATATGTTAAGAGGAATTAAATTTGTTGGCCTCAGCAGAACAAAGTGAGAACCAATTGTATGAAAAAACAGCATCTTCTCTTTTTTTTCTTTTTGAAAAAGCAGCATCTTAGAAACAAAAGAAAGGAAGATATGATTCTGAGGTACGATACACGGCAGACACACCATTGCTTCTAAAGAACCATGGCTTTATAGGAGTTGCAATATCATTCTCAAATAATGCGCAGGCAAATCCATAAACTTTAACCTTCAGTCCAAATGGAAGAAGTCAAAGCATATACTATACCATTTGTCGCAGGCTTAGCTTTTTAAAAGCTAAGATGTTCGATATTCGTTTGCCTAAGTCCTATATAAAGAAACTAGCCGAACTCTCAAGGTCACAGTTGCAAGGCAAAGTACCTTCATTATTGCATTGTAACAATTTGGAAACAATAAGCAATGGCACACAGGATATGCATACAAATTGGAAGTTTTACTAGGTAAATGAAAATTTTACAACTCATAGAGTCACCTACAGTCTATTCTATTTGATAACTGTAGCCAGTCCAAATTACAGCAACAAGCCTCATATTAACTAGGATTTGATATTCATCCAGATTAACCAAAGCAACTTCTAAACAGCATTCAAGATTTCATCTCTTTCTGACTCTTATCCAAGTAAAAAAGGCCACCTTGAATGTTTAAATCAACCTACTAAAAGATTATCAAAATTAAACATCCAGCACTTTGTTTCAGAAAATGTCATATACTGGAAATTCTTGGTATGTTCTTCTGACACGATATCTATAATTGTAAAATTCACCAAGCACTATCATGCAACACATCTGAATGTGGTTTTATTAGTTGGGAGAGAGTAAATTGTACCAGTTTAACATTCTCAAAGACCAACAAAATAGCATCCATGAGCACTAACAATAACAATGAATCTCTAAAGAACATGACAACCAAAAAATTTCTATCTGTGACATGATGATAACTTAGTCGTAAACACTTGATGCCAGAGCACAAGAAGTCCTCCGCATCATCCTGAGGAAAAGGCTGAGAAAGCTAATCAATTATGCTTCTCTCTGATAAGACACCTTCTCCTACATAAAAAAAGAAAGACACAAACCTAAGGAATCATGACACTAACAAACGACAATAGGGGAAAAAATGGTGCATTTTGCAAAAGTTTAAATTTTCTCACACGCAATTTTGTGATCACCATGCTTTATTAACGGGAACCAAATAATGCAATGAAGTTGAACAAAAGCTCATCGGAATTGGACAGTTTGATAATCCTTTCGAGATTTAATCTCAATATGTATTGAGTGAACTGATTTAAATTTACTCAATGTCAAAAACTATGCTCACCGTTTACTTGAGAGAACCAGGATAAAGGATCAAATTTGGTTTTCACCAAAAAAATAGTTATGATATTGCTTCATAAATACTAAAACAGAAAGAAGCCTCCCAATACTGTGACCTCAAATCAACAATATCATGAGTGCATTCTTAAGACTTTCATGGACTGTGCTATAGGGAAAAAAAATTGAACGTAAAACACAAAAATACATATTAAATTTTGATACATTGATCCATGAAAATGACAACTTACCTTTTGGGATACCTGTAACCCACATATTTTGCTGTAATTATGACAATTGATTCAAGAAAAAACCTAGTAACACTTTCTTAATTTGACTCAAACTCACGAGTTACCTCAAAGTAGGATCCTCCCCAAAATCCTAATTCCAATGGATTAACCTTGGTAAAAGATCATCCTCGAGTATTGATTTTGAATATTCTATAAACACGACATTTCAAAGAATATTCGTTATGAAAATACATCACAAACCTTTTCTTTCCATGATCGCTAAACAAGGAGTCTCTTGTCCGCCTCAATTGCATGATGCCTTCAGTGTAAAAGGCAAAAAGCAATATGCATTAATAAAATTTGTTCCCACAAAAAGAAAACAAAAATCTTGTCAAGAAAGCATAAGAAATTTGTTGTAATCACAGTGTACATGCGTTGACATGCTTCATTCACAAATCACATTGACACATCAGAAAGATCAGCAATTCTAGCTTCCATAACTGTGTTAAACTGTAAAGAACATACAACATGATACTTATAATACATAAAACACTCAGCTGGATTGAAGCACTTGATACTATGGTTATGCAGATAGAAGAGCTTTAACAGAGGAGATGGCAGAAGTTCATCATGATGATTGCCAATTGTGCATCTTTTGGTCTGGTGCATGTGGTGGACACAGAGTTAGCAGGTTGTGTGATGTTTGCTGAGATGTTGTAGCCTATATGTGGAGGATCCAGGAATTTAGAATTAACAATTAAAAGAAGAAAAAATTACAAATAGTTGTACTGTGCATATTTTGAGCGTTCACAAATTAGTGACAAGTTTTCAAAAAAGTACCCCAGCATAAAGAATTTAAAATATACCAAAAAAGGTAGAGAAATTAAAAAGAACATGAACTTCAGTTTATAAGCAACATAAGGAATCAATAAATCTTCCGAAAAGGAATTGTCATGCGCCAATGCAAATTTAAGATCGTTACGATTGGCCATCTATCAATCTTAAAATGCGTCCGTTGCAGTTTCAGCTGTACTTTCTTAACGTTCACGATTTCATCGAACGAAGTCACACGCCCCTCAAGATTTCACCAGACGGAGCGGGACAAGTGCATTCTAATGCAATAAGACGACCAGATGCAACAACCCAGCAAGAAATCCTGGAATACCTTACTGGAACGGCATTGAGATTAACGCGCAATCTCAGATCAAGAAACCTTACAATTAAAGGCGTGTCACCTTACTATCAACTTCCCAGAGACCATCTCTTCGGGGAGTGCCGATTATCCAGACTCTCCATCATACCTGCACCAGTATTGGAGGAACTGATGGGTAAAAATCAGAGAAAGCGAGGAGGAAGAATAGCAGGGCTTGGGATCGGAACCAGCTGCGGCAGTGGGAGGAAGCGCTGAAGACGGAAACAGAGACCACAGCGGCTTCACCAAGGGTTCCGATCAGGGCCGAGCGCTCACGGGCGGTCCGCCCGAGACGGCGGCCTCCTCATCGGCGGAGCCCAGGCGGACGCGGGTGAGGGCGTGCATGTCCGCTTCTTTTCGATCGGCGAACTTCCTTGGGTTCCCGACCCATGTATGTCGCCGGGCGATGCTTAATGGGCATCATTGTCAGGCGTGATTCGGCCCTGAGACCACATGCGTTGGCACCACTGAATGCGCCATTAACATAAATGAGGACAATAATTATATTTCATGATTGCTGGGAGATAAGGAGGTGAATTGGACTCAAAGATTTTGATTCATATATCAAATATCCCCATTTATTAATACTGAATGTTACTAGAAATATTCTTATTGAAATGCTTGTGAACTTTTTTTTTATTTTTTTTTATGCTATGATGTATGCATGGCATTCATTTTATTGGTTTTGGGAAGTAATATATAGTCTTTTTCCTTAAAAAATTGTTTTTCAAATAAATAGATCAATTTGATATTTTATTAAGTGTATCGGAAACCATGTGAATAGAGTCTACTTCAGCACAACTCTCCAACTCTTAAGAATATATATATATATATATATATATATATATATATATATATATATATATTGTTTCTTCCATCATTTTGGTTTGTTATTTCAAAACTTCGCCACCAATAAAATATAAAAAAATAATTAATCAAAATAGATTTAGTATGAGAAGAATATTTCAAATCAATAAAAGAATTTTCTTGTGTTAACAAAGATGTAGCATGATAAAATCCTTTGATCACTAATTTCGTAAGTCGATTTTTGGTCTTTTAAAATTTTGACTACGTTAATACTAATAAATATATAAACGAAAAAGATAAAATGAACATCAAATTGATGTTAGGAAGATTTGGTTAAGTATGTAAAAATTTGTTATTTACATATTTTATTTACATGTATAGAGTTATATTAGTCTTCTGAGAGTTAAAAGACTTTTAGTTTGTGTATAAGTTGTTATCCTTCAAGTATTCATTTAAAATATATATATATATAAATTACTTCAAAAGTTTGACTGAACATGTAAAAATAATTTGAGAAGATCTATCAGTATTTAATTTAAATCATTCACGTAGTAACTTCCAAATTAGACTTATCCCCACATACCTATGATTGAATAGGCAATTAACAATTTAAGCCCTTGTGTTTATAAAATATAATATAAAAAGTAGACTTGATACATAAATTATTATGTTTCTTCACCTTCGAATCGACCAAAGAGTAGAGGAGATTAAGGCTCTCGGGATCATAGCAGTTTGTTTGGAGAGATCATCCTCTTTAGTCAATTCAAATAATAATAATAATAATAATAATAATCATCATCATCAATATTCAAAAACTGAAAATGTGATCGACGAGAAAAAGATGAACGGCTTCTCTTCTAATACTAATATTTTTCAAATTAAAACAAATAAAAACAAATGATGAAACTTATGGAAGACGAATAGAGAGAAAGAATATTATTAAAAACTTAATACAGTAGATTTAACCATCTACAATGACGGGGTCTTTTAGATAAATTTTTCGATCAAACTATAGGATCGAGGTTTATGACACGAAGCACAAATATCCTGAATAAACTCAATAAAATCCTTAGTGAAATAACATATTTTTGCATGAGTAAGATAGTTAAGAAAAAAAAAAAAAACTGATGAAGAACTAAAGCTTGGCCCTCAAATCACTTGAGCCCTTGATAAGTGCTTCTATAGACCAATGAGCTCATCGGCTGTCGGAGTGCAACGATCTCTTTAACGCAGGAGCATTCTTGTCATTGGCAATGGAGGAGTAGGACAATATCCATAGTATTCGAGCTTGGTCAAGAAAAAATAAATAAATAAAAAAAATATATAACGTGGCTTAATGTATGTAATTGATTCATAGGTTGTCCGTGAATGACCGATTGGAAGCCTCCCAAAAAGCGAAGGTCACCGACACCCAAGGGACACCGGAGTGAGCATATCTCGTTTGGCATTTTATATCGCACCCCATCCCCGATAAAAAGGAGGTCGTCGCCAAACCTCTTATTCTCCGACTCTTGGAAGCCAAAAGCCATCTCCCCGTGTTTCCATCACCGAACACCCGACGCTCTCGCCTCTCGAGCTCTCTCCTCCCTTTTGTCTCCCGGCTCGAAACCCTCGCCCTTCTCGCCATCTCGAGCGGGGCAGAAACCCTAGTCCGGTTCCGCTGCCGTCGCCGCCTCCGCCGCGATGCTCCCCTTCTCTTCCACCGTCGCTGGACAGATCCGGCTTCTGCTGCAGAGCGTGAACGACTCCAACTTCGATTCGATGTATCGGGAGCTCTGCCAGGTTCGAGAAACTCCGATCTTTCTAATTTCTTACGATTTTGTTGTTGCGCGCGTTGGTTTCGTCATCCTGCCCGAGATGGTATTTCGCGAATAGCATCCTCCTTCCCTTCCAATGTGTCCGTAGCGAACTGATCAGAAGTCAGGCTTCATGCTCGTGCTGCATGGTTATATATTAGCCCTCTTTCGCCTTTGATGGGCGGAGTGTACTGTGTAGCATGAAAACCCTAGTCTGGTGTGTTTTTTTTTTTACTTCTCTGATTTATTTTTCCTCGACGTGCCTCTCTGCTTTTGTGCTGCGAGGGTTTCCCTAATTCAGAACAGTTCGGATGGTTGTGTCAATCTGTTACTTGGGCGTTGTACGTGGTGAGGGAAAGTTGCCTCCGGAAAAACAAATATCTATCGAACCTAATATTTGCCCAATGGATACACTCTGATCATGGTAGGACTTCATTTGTGCCGATTTGGCACTTGTTGGCAACTAGATTTTGAATTAGGAGAGCTTGAGGAAATGATCCTGATTATGTTTACGGCAAAAACAATCTTCTTCTGTGATGCTTCAAGCTGTTATGGTGTTGACTTCCTATTTCACGTGCAATACGTACGAAGCCTCTATGAAGTTCTTGATCATGTGTGTACTAAAATGAATTGAAATTGATGGAAAACTTGCCTTTGCATGCAGTTGTATGCTTTAGTTATTTTGTGTTTCTCAACATATAGCGCGAAACAAGTAGTAGTCGACTCAAAGTTTTGGGTTTGGTTTGTCGATGTGCATTGTTGTGCGGTTAACTTTATTTTTGGCAGATGCCTCCTTTTAGCCTGGAATCTGGTAGCATGCCTGTTCATACAATGACATTCCAATTTCAATGTTTTTTATTCGCACTGTTTGCTCATGCATTGTTATCAATCTGTCTTCACAGATTGTGGATTATGGAAGTGAAGTCAGCACTTTGTTGCTCCGGAGATGTTTGGATCAAATAATAGTTAAAGATGGGGAGACTTCACAACTGAAACGGGATCTTGTAACTGCGGTTGTAAGATATTTGCTGGACAGACCAAATTTTAGTACAAATCTTTGTGAAGCTTTGGATGGTATGCCAATAAGTGAAGGGTTCTTAGGAGATATTTCAAACACATTAGGTTTTTCAGTAACTGAGAAAATTGGTATTGGACTTGCTTTGTCGGATTGTGAAAATCCAGATCTGAGGATGAGTGGTAAGTTTGGTAATAACATTGGTTATGCTATTCTTTCTGTTTTATTCCAGCAATGCTGTTTGTCTCCATTCTTGGTGTTTCAACTGCTTTCATGTTTTCTAGGGCAAAATTTTTGCATTGCTCAGATCGAGGAATTGTGTGCAAATCCTTCGTCAATTTTAAATACTGATCAAATTCAGGATATTGTTATGTTCCTCTATCGAACTGAAGGCCTTTCAAAGCTCATGGATTCTTTTACCAAAATTTTATCTCTGCTCCAATTGAAAGGGTGCCCTTTCTTCTTATCAGCCCCGTTGCTGACAAATGATATCAATGCAGCCAACAATTTGAGGTGGTTATGAATAGGTCTAGTGAAGTCTGTATTCATGCCTACTCCTTGTGACTCAAATTTCTTGTTATTCATTCATACTTTCTTTTTATCTCTTTACAGGCTTTTGGATCTATTTTCTGGATGCTCTGATAATGATTTTGATGCTGTATTAGCTGAAATTGAAAAGGAAATGAGCATGGCTGACATAGTGACAGAATTGGGCTATGGATGCACAGCTGACGCTTCGCATTGTAAAGAGATACTATCTCAATTTCAACCACTCAATGAAGAGACAGTTTCTAAGTTAATAGGCACAATTGTCCGGACTCATAGTGGTCTTGAGGATCCTCTCAACATTCATGCAACATTTTGTTCAGCTCTTGGTAGCAGCTTAACTGGTGATTCTTCATCATTGAACTCATGGGATTTTAATGTCCTTGTTGACACAATCAAGCAACTTGTGAGCCTAAATCTCTCCCTCTCTCTCTCTATCACTCTCTCTATTTCAGCTTAGGTTGTTATGCTGTAAGGTTAATAAAAAATTAGTAGGTAGTAATAAATATTTACCTCATAATTCAACTTATATGCAGGCTCCAAAGACAAATTGGGTGCTTGTCATGGAAAAACTTGACCATGAGGGTTTTCTACTTCCTGATGAAACTGCATTTTCACATCTATTGTCCATTTACAGGAGTGCATGCCAGGTATTCTTAGGTTTGTGTATTTAAAACAATTGCTCTTGATAGTATACTAACCCATAAGTGTATTGCTCAGGATCCTTTTCCTCTCCATGCTATTTGTGGCTCTGTCTGGAAGAATGCAGAAGGCCAACTTTCTCTTTTGAGATATGCAGTGTCAGCCCCACCTGATGTGTTCACATTTGCTCATTGTTCAAGACAACTGGTATTCCTTAATAGATACTATTGTTTTATATTTGCAACTTAAATTGCTGCTGCATAATTGATGTGTTTTTTATTTCAGATGTATGGTGATCTAGCACATTTCAAGCATGGAAATCAGGCATGGTGTTGCTTAGATCTTTTGGATGTTTTATGCCAGCTTGCAGAAAGAGGCCATGCCAGCTTTGTGCGACTCATACTAGATTTCCCTCTTAGTCAATGTCCAGAGGTTCTACTTATTGGAGTTGCCCACATTAATGTATGATTCCCAATACTTCCTGAGTATCTACCATCGGTGGTGTTTCTTTTTTAAATGAAGCTGATCATTTATTTTTCTCTCTACAGACTGCGTACAATCTCATCCAGTATGAAGTATCTTCTTCAGTGTTTCCTGTAATACTAAAAGATTCTTCAAGGAACAACATTTTTCATCATCTCTGGTGTATAAATCCTAACCTGGTCCTTCGAGGATTTATAGAAACCCAGATTGATTCCAACAACCTTTTGAGGATTGTGGATATCTGTCAAGATCTGAAGGTAATATGTTCCAGCATTCAAAATGTTACCTTTACTGGAATTGAATATTTATTTGATTTGCAACATATGTTGGATATAACAAATCCTTTCTAATTGAATGAGATGGCGAGGTTTGAGCTACTGTTTGTATGTCAGTAGCTGAACATTATGGCTTCATATTTTGGGTCTGCATCAGTATCTTCCTTGTTGGTTTATTTTTATAGCTTTTATACTGATCATCTAGAGATATGGTATCTGTGGAAATATTTGATGCTGTTAAAGTTCCGTAATGGTTTCTTCATGTTGGCCAGAGGCTAGAGCTATTCAAATAGTAGATGGTTGATTGTTTTCTTATCTATATTGATGACAGATGAGGGGAATCTATTTAATATATTATAGACATCCATAGGGTACATCATGATGCATCAACTTGACAAGGTTGTTGGTAAAATAAATGGTTCAAGGAGAGTTGATAGAAAAATTTTAGGTAACTTGTAAAAGAAAGAGTTTTAGTTACTCTTGTTTTTACTGATGATATTGCGCTTACGATATCTAAATGGTGGGAAAAACTAAATGAAATTAATTTTCAACTTATTGTTGTTTGTTCTTTGTCGTTTTTGGATGAGGAGGGTGACTGGATAGAATTTGATTGATGTATCAACATCTACAGGCTGATATATGGAGATCAATCTTTTAATGTGCTAACTAAAAGATGATGTTCCTACCTGAAACTATTATTTTCTGTATGTTCCCCATTATCTATAAATTTTTTGAACATAATTAAAACTTAAGCCATTTTCACATTTCATGTTTACAATGGGTTGAAAACATTTGATTTGATTTTGCATGTTTTATTTTTGAAAGCATGCTACACAACTTGTGCTGTCCTTTTGCTTCTCTCCTGCCTGGATAAAGGAGAATGGTTGTGTACTTCAGTTACATAGCTGACGTTTGACATCCCATATGAGGAGTGAGGACATATGTGTTAGTTTATATATATGTAGTTTTTTCCTGATTGAACGAGCTAGTTAAGGATAGTATCCATGTACCAGCGAACCAAGGTCTTTTTGCCTTTTATTTTCTAAATTCCTTAGTGAACACGATATTCTAAACTATTATGTCAGATTGTCAGTACTGTGTAATGCTTCACTGTTCATTTGGTGTGATAACTTTGTTTTGTCTTTTAGCCATGTAAGGTATGTGCCATTATATGAATCACACTGGCTCTTACTACTTACAATGGGAAGACCTCAATTGCTTTTAGTGACTGCATTGAACATGTGATTTGGCCTGTTTTAGGACTTTCCAACCTAGTGCATGTAAGACTGGACTTGTGATCTAGAAAAAAAAAAGACTTGGCATAGCTCTAGTTGTTTTTTGAGTGTTTCAATTTACTAAAAATTTTACTAATCTACCTAGGAGCTAGTTGGAAAACCAGATTTAATGATGGCCGATGCACCAAACAGGGACCTAGTAGTTGTTTTTTAGTTTTCTTTTTTGTTCAACAACAAAGTTTTCTATCTCCTTTTTGTGATTTTAGATTAAGAGATCTATGAATGTGTTGAATGTAGATTTTTTTTTGTGGAGTCAAGTGATGTGTGGATATTCTCAGTTAAAACTTTTTTAGGAATTTAAATTCATTGAACTTATAATTCTCTATGCTGATATGTGATATTAAGTCGTTTACATGATAGACCTTTCTAGTGTATGTTATTTACCAATGATATTGTTTTAGTTGATGAGGGCCTAAGTAGATTCAATTGTAAACTTCTACGGAGGCAATTTTTAGAAACTAAAGGTTTTAGATCAAGTAAGACTAAGACTGAATATATGAAATGCAATCTTAGTAATTCTAAGAATAGACAGGAGAATATAGTTAAGTTGAATGGACAAGAAGTTTCTTTAAGTAAAAGTTTTAGGTATCTTAGATCAATTGTTTAACAAGATGAAAAAATTGATGAAGATATTATTTATTGAGTGAAAACAAGAGGGTTAAAATGAAGAGGAGCGTTAGGAGTCTTGTGTGATTATCGGATACCTTTGAAATTAAAAGAAAAATTTAATAAGACAGTTGTGACTTGTGAGATTAACAATGCTTTATGAATTAAAGTATTGAGCAGTTATAAAATAAAATGTACAAAAAGCTTATATTGCTAAGATGAGAATGTTAAGATGGATGTGTGGAGTGGCTAAGAAAGATAGGAAAAATGATACTTTTATTTGTGAACAACTAGGTATCGCCTTGATAGAGGATAAGATGAGAGAAAATCGTTTAAGATGTTATGAATATGCACTTAGGAGACCTCCAGATACAATAGCTAGAAGAGATGAAATGATTAATGTTAGTGGTGCAAGGAGAGATAGAGGAAGACCTAAAAAACTTTAATAAAATAAAGATTTAAGTACTTTAAGCTTAACTAAACATATGACTTCTTATAGATCTCAATGACAACAACAGATTTATGTACCTGATCCCAAATAGTTCGAATTTACGGCTTTGCTATTGTTGTATATGTGATACTAAATAAATGCTTTCACAAATTCTAATTCAGTTTGATGGATTGGATTTTTCCATATTCAAATTGTGATCCTCTGAAATGTCTCTTTTTTTGTGAATTGATATTCATGGCTGGGGCTTGGGTTGGTGGATTCAAATATTCCTTCCCCTAGATGCGTCAGGTTCTATCAATCTTATCTCTATTGGATTGGGTTGGATTAGATGTAATTTAGGTGTTACTTTATCTGTTATGTCATCTTTAATCTGAGTTGATGTGATTACCAATATGAGTTCTCATCCAGGCCAAGTAAAACTTCAAATCTGTTTGAATGATATTGGGTTTTCTTGGTTGGGACTAGAAATGAAGAAGGTTGGTATCAGTTGGATTTTGGAAGGGTGGACTTTGGATGACTATGGTTGGATTCTTTTTTCTTTCTTTCAGATCTCTACCCCATGCTAATGGCAACTTTTGCTTTAGTTTGGTCACCTTCACTCTTTGCATATCAAGAGGTGATAAACCAGGATCTTACCTTTTGGAGGTTGCACCATGTATCTGAAGCAAATTTTCTGGATTTTCAAATTCAGTGATAAGTTGCAACTGCATTGATAAATTAGCAACAGCCTGTATGACTGTTGAGAAGAGGAGAAAGGGAAAGAGGTAATGATGGGGGAAGGCACTATTTGACTAGAAGGGTTAGGGCATCTTGTATTTCCTATATGATATGTGATTGAACCTTTTTTTGTCAGTTTGTCCAAACCCGATTGTAACTTAATCCAGTTTGACTCCCGTCAAAACAAGGCTTACTAAGCTAGGAAATTTAGCTCAAGCTTGAAGAAGAGCTTGGTCTTGGCCTAGTGCTTTAGTTGCAAGTTAATCTTCCTTTCCAATGCGCTACATGTTTTGTAAATTCACTCATCCATGTTTCCATTATTTTTTCATGTATGCTAATATTTTAATTTTATTTTCTGGGAAATATACTGATCTGCAGAAAATTGGTGTTTGATCTTAGAAAAATGCTTTAAGGACTTAGAAACTGCAAATTTTATGTTGTGGACTGACAATATATCATTTATTTTGGAGAGAGGGACTACTGATGTAGGTATTAAGATAATTTGCTTTTGGAATTCGTGCTTACTACATTTTAGGTATGTTCATGCATGCTTCGATGCATGCATGACGTACATTTCCCAGATTATCAAATTTTTGTTTATCTTGCTTTTTCTGCTTGCAGTAGTTTGTTTTTTATACATGTGAACTTATCCTTTTTTCCGTGACAGATCCTATCATCAGTGTTGGCTACAACTCCCTTTGCTTTTAGCATTAGACTGGCTGCCATTGCTTCTAGGAAAGATCATATGAATCTTGAGAATTGGTTGAATGAAAATTTGAGTGTATATAAAGATGTTTTTTTTGAGGTAACAAACAAACCTGCCTTTTCTCATTCTTACACGTTCTAGTAAATGTCATCGGTTGTTAAAAGTCTTTCATTCTTGTTGCACGAGCTGTTGAGGTTAAGGAGTTTCATGATCCCAGGATTGTCTGAAGTTCTTAAAAGAGGTACTTGGCGATGGAACCAATGACGTATCAGATGATTCTCTTCCACAGTCTCGACCAGTTGTTCTGAATGCCTACCGTGAGACATGTTCTGTATTTTTCAAGGTTCATTATGGACTTCTGTATTTCTATCAGCCATTGATATACATGATGCATTTTCTTGGGAGATGTTGCAAAAAATTAATGCAGGTAAAAAATTCATGTCATTATTCAGGTTCTTCAGGCCCATTCCGGACAGCTTGTTTCTCACCAGCTTTTTGAGGAAATGAAGAAGCTGCATATCTCATCTCCTCCAAGGACACAAAATGCTGGAACAGTGGGTGCAGCAGTTTCAGAGGGCATCTCTGATGATATAGAGTCTGAGGCAAACGCCTACTTCCATCAAATGTTCTCTGGACAATTGTCCACTGAGGCAATGGTTCAGATGCTTGCACGTTATAAAGAATCTTCTGACAAGAGGTCTGTCATTTTGATATAATTTTTTTCTGAATATGATTTTCATTCTGATGCTTAAGCTTTCATTTTATCTCCTTTTAGCATTTGTGGGTTGTTCAGTGATTATTCCAATTTGGGTTGTTTTTCCTGTAATTTGGTTGGTCCAGTTTTAACTTTTAAGGAATTTCTGAATTATCATATTTGTTACATGATGTATTTTTATCATCTAATTTTGTGTTAAAACTTAAAAGACATGATAATTTTAGGCTTACTGTCATGACCCAGTCTTATAGCCCTAGTTTGTTGTAATCCAATATATGAGCTTTTAACCACATGACTTAAATTGCTTAAGTCGAGTTTGCTAGTGGTTGGCCCATTTGCTCATATATTCCATCATATGAATCTTCATGCTTTTGATGTGGGCCTGCTTTGTGGCATCATGGTCTCCTTCATTTAGAGACTCGGTGTCCTCATCAACGTCTAATACATAACCTAGAAACATTCCCTATTGGATGGCATGGTTACAAGCTCCATGTCATGATGTGCCTCTTGTATTATCTATGGATAGCCCTTTCTTTCTTAGAATCGGTAGGTTTCTTTGGTATGTGCTATCGTGTACCTTTTGATAATCCCATAAGCTTAGTAAATTGGACATACAACCTTAAAGCACATTTCTGGAAATGTTTCCAGGTGTTCTTTGTGAGATTGTCTTAACCTTAAGCCCCATCATAATATCTCTCCCGCTTTTGATGTGTGATTAAATAGGCTATTTACATAAGTGTAAATGCCAGTCCCTTATTTTTACGTCCAACAATAATTAGATCATCAAAGAGAACATGGTTGATTTGTCTCAATAAGCAATAAAATGTTGGCTGATCTTGATTTCGCTATCAATTCTTTACATAGATACTAGTAGTTTATCATGGCATAGTACTCCAAATAATTGTCACTTATATGTGAGTTGCTATTTTACATTGATTGACACACTTCAAGTCAAGGGAAAATAATTTAATTGGTCTATTCTGCTTCAAGTATGACCAATAAATAAGTTGTGGACCTCTAGATCTTGAAAATTCGATACTAGATCCTAGTGAAAAAGAGTTCTCTGCAGGACCCACCTTAGTAGTGTTAACTGATCTGATTTAGGGTGTGAACACCTTTTTGATGACACAACATATCAACATTCAAATCCAAACGTCATAGATTCTTGCTTTTAAGTGGAACTTGCTTTGCTAAGTGTTGCACATGTTGTGTTTCATCTACTGTGCCTAGTTTTCACAAGTTCTTGAATCTTGGTCTCCTAGTTCATCTTGCGCCTTCGATGACTTGTCATTCACTTGCACCAACATAAGTCTGACTCCTCTTAGCATCCCTGTTTATCAACACAATACTTGCTCTACAAACCAAGAGATTTTTTGTTGACAGAATAGTTTCAAAATGGCTAGATGGAAGTTTGAACCAAGGATTGCAATTTTGGTTTGTACCGATGTACCGAGTCCTGTCTCGGTACGATACGTACCGAGATGTAACGACGGTATGCCTAAAATCATCAGAAAAAACCTCCAAAAATACTTGTAAAATAGAAAAAAAGTTAGATTAAGGTTTTTAAGTTAGAAATAAATATAAATTTAGTATAATTTTAGCAAAAATAATGTAAATTAGAAAATAATTGTGTCACATATCTTTTTCGAGCTTTGAGAAGTTGCTTTGCGGTATGTTTCAGATCGTCCTTTCATTAATATTGAATTATCTACAAAGAAATTATTCAAATTATTAGATTATTTTTTATACAACTTAAATTTTATGATTCAAATGAATTAAGTAATCAATCGATGAATATACTAGCTTCTACCACTAAAAAGAACGACGAGACTCCACGGGTGATGGATTGCGGTCCTCGATCCTATGTATCTGTATATCAATACGATTTGTTTGTTGGACCCAATCCTGAAATTGATCACATGACATATTGCATTGATACACTGTATGTTATTGGTGCATCAATGTGATGATGATCGTAGTCTAATCGTTGTGAACCACGTGTCCGAGGTGGCTCTCGAGGCAAGGACAAATGTGGCATGTTTTGGCCTCTTAATCCTCTCAAATTAGTCTTAAATTTGATCCAATCCATAAATCGTAGCTCTATTGAGTTTAGGCGAGTGAAAATATGAAAATAAGAGAGAGAGATGTGCGTGAAAAAGAGTTTTAGAGAGTAAAATGAGTTGAAAGAGGAGGGAGGAAAGGGTTTAAAAACCCTTTTCTAAGCATCAAATGGTCAAATTGACTGTTTGAAATAGGGCAATCTCAGCCCTTGATTGGTAACGATTAAAATCCTATCATTACTGACTGGAACAGGTCAGTAATGGTCGGATTTCAACTGTTACCACTTGGCACAAACCCCGTATCGCCTGATACGGGGTCAAGTGAATGGTATCACTCAGTAGAGGGTGGGCCGTGTATCGGTATCCTATTGGACTAGTACGTACTGTCCGTACCTGACGGTATGCATCAGTACGGCTAACACTATGGTGTCTAATGTCTAATCCCTAAAAACCCACAAGGCTACAAGGAGTGTTAGAGGGTCTGATCAGTTGTTTTTCAGATCAAATCTGACAAGCAAGCCTCATGTATTCTTGAGCAACAAGTATACAGATCATCTTTCTCAACTCAAGAGCAAGAGAAAGAGTATGATGAGCGTTTGCACATGCGACAGATTATACTTACCTAAAGGTCTGATGAATGCTTATATTGTTGATATCTGAATTGTTTAGATGCCTTATGAAAATGATACACATGTCCTAGTATAAAGCATTTGTCCTGATAAATTCACAAGTACTTTATCATGCTTCTTTGGAACCTCTCAACAAGTTCTTGTTCATCAGATGGATCTCAAGCTTTTGCTATGTAGTAATGCTTCACTGGAGAAGGCACAACCCCATGACACATTCACATGGTGAAGGAATTTGCCAACACAGCATGTCCAAGAACATTATTATTTCATGTTAGAGAAGCGTATTGTTACATCATTTTCGTCTATCTTTTGTATTGTTTTCATGTGTGAAATGCTTCAGATCCAGATACGTTTTGAAATCTACTAGATTATCAGTGTTTCTTTTTTCATTTGTGGCAGGTTTTTTTTTAAGAATAACAAGTTGTAAAATTTGAACTATGGTTGTCACCGGCCATTTTATGGAATATCTGAGAATTCCAAGTGATTGCCTTAATTTTCCATGCTAATGGTTACATTGTTGAGATCTCTTTACCTCTTTGTTTTTTCTAAAGATGCCGATTGATGAATATTCTTCACTTGTTCAATTAAATTCAGGGAACAGATGGTTTTTGAATGTATCATTGCAAACCTGTTTGAAGAGTACAAGTTCTTTCCCAAATATCCCGACAGGCAATTAAAATTAGTTGCAGTGCTATTAGGTGAGAGTTTATTAATTGTCTGGTGCATTGGTTTTTCTTTTGATATTTATTCTTGTTCTAGAGTGTCTCTTTAACTCTTATTTCCTTTTTGCCAAGCTACCTATGAAATCTCGTTGTTCTTGACAAATGTTTGCATTGTTGCTTAAATTTTGATAGATTTCACTTATGATGAAAGTTTAATACAAGACAACATATAGTTATTCTTTTCTGTTGTGGTTGTTGTAGGTTTCCTTTCTTTTTCATCATCATCATCAGTTTCTTCTCTTTCTTTCCTTAGCGGTGTCTTTGAGGGTTAGTATTTTGCACACATCTTTCTCCTTGTCTGTTCACACTTAGAATGGAGTGTGATGCATCGTTCATCTGTGATGTTCTCGGATTCATTTGTGAGAAATCCTCTTTCCCTTTTCTATCTTGTTATAAAACAGTTTAGTTATTCAACTGTAACTTATAATTGAAAAAGCATACTAACAGGTATTTTCAAATTTCAACATATGGGAGGTATCTAGTGATAAGGTGGTTAGGTTCACGTGTTGTGGCCGCTAGCTAAAAAGAAATTTGAAGGCTTCATCCCTCAACATTGTTAATTTTGGTGGTTAATAGGAAAGTTGAACCATTTCTCACTGCCAAATTAAAGAAGTGGTTGGGTTTAAATATGCCATATTACATTAAGGTTTAAGATGGTTCCTTGAAACAATTCTTGTTAGTGGCCTCATCATGTGAACCGATTATTGTTAAGGGCCATAGTTTTTGTATAGAATACGCAACCTTGTTTCGATATACCTAACTTAATAGTGAGACTGGATATACCTATTTTAATACTGTGGTGACCTTAGTCCCTCGGGAAATAGCTCGTGCAATGAACATCTTACCTAATTACTTGTTTATGAATTACATGCGTTATGTAGTGCTGCTACATGTGCAGTCTCTAGGTAGGAATGTTAGTACTATATCAAATAGTGAGAAGCTGGATGGTAACTGAAAATTTAGTAGCCCACAATTTTGTTTTAAATAGATCAACCAATATTTAATCTGGATTTGAAGGATCCAACCAGTATGGTGAAAGGTGCTAGGCAATAGAAGGTGCTAAGGTGTCAAAATGTTTGAGGTACCTGGTGCTCATTCGAGTGATGCAAGTCTCTACAACAACAACAACAGCAGCAAAAAAAAACCGTAAGGTCCAACCATTTGGGGTTGGCTATATGGATCTTTTGCTGCCATTTAGATCTATCTATAAAAGCCATAGTTTAGTTAAGAGTATTTAGATCTTTATGTATAGTTAGTATTAAAAATCTTTTTAGGTTTTCCTCTTCCTCGTCTTGTATCACTAATGTTAATCATTTTTTGATATGAGGCTCTCACATATATAATAATTTATAAAAAATATAATTAAGGATTATGAGGAGCGAGAGGGCATTTATATCTATAAAAGCCATACGTTTAGTTAAGAGTATTTAAATCTTTATTTATAGTTACTATTAAAAGTCTTTTTAGGTTTTTCTCTTCCTCGTCTCATATTACTAATGTTAATCATTTTTTGATGCGAGGCTCTCATGTATATAACAATTTATAAAAGAATATAATTAAGGTTTATGAGGAGCGGGAGGGCATTGTCATGGTCTGGAGAGGGGGGTTGCTGTTGATTGGGAGGGCAGGATGGATCTATTGAAAAGTGGGAGGGTGAGGGGTTCAGGGAGGCTCGATAGGGAGGCGGAGGAGGCGATGACGGAGGAAGCTGATGCCTTGCAATGTGCTTGCAAAGCAGTAGCGGGAAATAAGAGCCTGAAAGAAACAAGAGCGAAGGAAGGAGTTCTGAAGCTTCCTTGTGCTCTTTCACATGAGAGAAAACCATAATTTAGGTAATGTACAATATTCAATCTACAAACGAAGGAATCAATTTTTGGTTGTCGTGTTCACTGGATCAACATTTGGTGCAGTGTTATTCTATTGGTTGCAAACTTTGGAGTGTATTAACTAGAAGATAGACTGTTATGCTAGATGATGTGATAGCTTCAGTATTACCATTCTTCTCAACTGAGATGCAAATCCTTCAAAATTGTAATCACCACTTGGTTGTAGAATTGCAATTGTACAATCAATTTTAACTGGAGGACTTACTAAGCTGAATAAAGAAGTAATGATATTCTGAATTCTGTTATCAAGATCCACATTATTTTGGTATGGAACGACAATGTGTTGAACATAGAACAAGCATCCATAAAAGTGATCCAAGTACGATGCGACCATGTTAAATTTGTAACTTGCTGTTTGGTGCCATTACCCTACATGCTCAGGTTTCAATATTGGTAGGAAGCCCGATCAATATGGGACAATTTTAGTCAGGTTCTCCCAGACCAGAGAAAAAGACAGAAGAGGAGGAAGAGAGCGAGGAGGCATACCAGGAGGGGGATACATATCAATAGGTGGTAGCAGTTATGTCCCAAGGTGGTAACAATGACCCTGTGAGCAGGGATTGTCACAAAGAGAAAGAGAGGTGATCATATTAACGGGAAAAAACAATAAAAAAAAGTAGTGACAGATGCCAGAAATAAAAAAGATTCTGGTACTGGATCTACTTGGTATGTAGGCTGTCTGGCCTATGGATTCACAGATTTTGCATCGGATCTGTGCCACAGATTATTTGGCGCACAGGTGATTAAAATTCAACAATGGAAATATAAATAAGAAAAATGGGCTTGCTGCCCGGTTCATAGGGTTTCTGGGTGGTAAGTTCTGTACCACATGTGGATTCCTCAAAATTGGATGGTTCACTTGCAGGTTCATGCTTCGACCGGTAAATTCCAGCCAGTACACACTACACTTAGTGAGCCCTTGGTTATGTATATGTTCTCATGATATTTGTGCATGATAATTTTATAAAAGAGGCAACACAAATGCATACGATATGACTAATAAACTAGCATTTCATCCTCTACATTACGAATCTTCCGGTTTAGGAGGTCGTGTTTGTTGTCACCTTTTTGTTATGCCATATTTTATCTGGTAGCCTTTTGGTTTCCTTGTATGTGGTGTTTGTTGTAAAACATACAACATGTTTGCTGCAACTTTAGAGTATGCTTGCCCAGGTGTTTGCCATATGGGCTCAGAAACAGTGTTCAATTTTCGACCATCAAGTGAACACTTTAAAAATGCTGTGTTCTTTCTTTTCCTCAGTCTGTTCATAATCTTCTTTTTGGTGTTCCCTATATGCGCAGGTTCTTTAATAAAGCACCAACTTGTGACTCATCTTGCACTTGGTATTGCTTTGCGTGGGGTTCTTGATGCATTGCGGAAATCCGTGGATTCAAAAGTTTGTAAATTTTGTTTGAAGTTTCCTTTGTTTCCGTTGATCTTAGAACGTAATGTGAGGTCTGTTTGGTTCAGATGTTTATGTTTGGTACCAAGGCCTTGGAGCAGTTCATGGATCGACTTGTTGAGTGGCCACAATATTGCAATCATATATTACAGATATCTCATTTGCGTGGAACACATGCTGAGTTGGTTTCTTTTATTGAGCGGGAACTCACAAGAATTTCTTCTAGTCAGTCAGAGTCAAATAGTGTTAATGCAATGCCTGTTGATCAGCAACAAGGATCGGGAACTGCTGCTACTGAAAGCATGGAGGTATGCCCTGGGAGACTCCAATATGGCAACCCTATAAGATTTCTTAAGGGCATCATACTAATTGTACATAATACAGGGAACTGGATATTGTGATTCAGTAGTTTTTTTTTGTGGCTCTTCTACTTTATGATGTCTCACCATGTTACTGCTAATTAGATGTCTTAGAGTTCAAAGACCTGAATTATGGAAGGGGGAAAATTTTCTATTAAGTGTTAAGAAATATATATTATAATCTTGGATTCTGTTGTTTGCTATTATATTGCTTCCCTTCCCTTTAAAATTTGATGTGCTTACACTCCAGTTAGGGCAATTGGATTTCACTTCTCTGTTGAGCTTCTTGATTGTTTGCTCAGGCATCTGAAGCATCATGGCATTTGATGAGTTCCGCTTCTACGCAGTTGGGACAGCAGTTTTCCTCTTTACAGCTTCAACAGAGGCATCAGGGTTTCCTTGGTGAAAGGACTAAAGTCTCTACCATGTCTGTCAGTTATACAAAACCGCTTCTTTCCCATACTGCACAATCTTCATTTCTATCTGGATCTGTTGAATCTGTCACAAATCAGAAGGTATTGGTTTTGTTCTTGTGATGGTCGTATAGAGTGAGCTTGTTGTCTTCTGAATCGATTGGAAGCTGGAAAGATGGCTGACAATATACTGTTATTACTTTGTCTTATATCTACTTCTTTCTTTAATGTTCTTTAACCCTTCCCACATGATTATGCTTATCCTCATCATGGGAACTATTTTACAGCCTTTGCAAACCACATCATCGCACCATACTGCCACTGTGACAACTACTGTATCATCATCTCCTGGTTTTCTTCGTGCTCGAAGTGCAACACCTGCAGGTAAAATGAATGAATGAATGCTATATTATAGAGTTTGCTCTTTTACTGGTTCCTTATTCTAATCTCATCCCTTTGGCTAATGATAGATGGTGCAATATTTTGGATATTGATGTCCTTTTGTCTTGTTTGTTCTTTTCCTGTTGTCCTAATGTATTTCTGTACTCGAATGTGGTGGGCATTCTTTCTCTAGGCATGCTTCGGCAACCTTCTTACAGCACAGGTTTTGGGGCTGCATTGAACATCGAAACACTTGTTGCGGCAGCTGAGAGAAGAGATACACCAATAGAAGTTAGTTTTGCATGTTCTTGCATGCCTGTTCTTGTTATCTTTGTTCTTTATTGTTTCTCTGTGGGCTTCATATGTGTTTCATGTCCTTTGTTCAGGCTCCCTCATCAGAAATTCAAGACAAGATCTTATTTATGATTAACAACATTTCAACTTCAAACATGGATGCAAAATCAAAAGAGTTTGGTGAGATTCTCAAGGAGCAATACTATCCTTGGTTTGCACAGTACATGGTGATGAAAAGGTGGAAAATTTGTCTGATAACATCTTTTGGAATTACATGCTTTCACATTGATCACCAGAACTTTGAGTTATTTTGTATGCCTGTTTAACTTATGTTTCTCTTGCAGAGCGAGCATCGAACCAAACTTTCATGACTTGTATCTGAAGTTCTTGGATAAAGTAAACTCAAAATCACTAAATAAGGAGATTGTTAAAGCTACTTACGAGAACTGCAAGGTTATTTTTTCTATATCTGTTTGTCGGTCTCATGCTGTTGTCTTAACATTAATTTCCTTACTTCTCTGACTCTTTTTTCTTTTAGGTCTTGCTAAGATCTGATCTTATAAAATCAAGTTCTGAAGAACGTTCTTTGCTTAAAAATCTTGGTAGCTGGCTTGGGAAGTTCACAATCGGTAGGAATCAAGCATTGCGTGCCAGAGAAATTGATCCAAAAGATTTGATAATAGAGGTACACCTTGTTATAGTTTTCTGGCTATAAAACTACTTGTTCATGTGGATTTGGCTGACTTAAGCTTTAATGTAGTTCCTGGGATGAGTAACATGGCGAGAAATTAAAAATATTTGGATTTGCCAGGATTATGGATGCCTATAAAAAGGTTTTTGTGGTATTGCTTTTGCATTGAAATATGAACATATTTAAGGATTGGTATTCAGGAAAAGAGAATGGAGTAAAGAAGGATGGGCAGTGTTATATGCTGTAATGTTATTACAGTAGGGTTTTCCAAATTAGGGTTACAAGAGAAGCTTTGAGTATAGAACAAGAGGAAAGTTCACAAGACAGTAGAAACTCTAATCACAAATGGAGTCCCTTTTAGGTCTTATTTTTTCAGATAACTGTGGCAAACTGGTTGCTATGTGCTCCCTTCATATAGGTGCTTGGGGTCACTGGGCTTCAAAGCATTTATAAGTAACCAAAATTCGGGAATACTATTTTGCCATTGGATGGTCCAAGTTGTTTGTCAAATGGGTATCTGGCTCTGACTGATTCATGAAGTCCTGAAGTAGCCAAGGGACTAGTGGCCTGTCATGACTTCATGAGTGAAAGCTGGATATCTCGATGAATGGAATACAATGATAAAAATCAAGTGAATTCTCATTATGTTATTTTCATTGACTAAATTACCCAACTGAAAGATGATAAAATTCTGAAGATAAAAGATTTTAATCACTCAGTGTGCAATGTGTAATAAGTTAATAACTCATTGATATTCCATGTGGAATGGGATAATTGACATTGTCTGGGGTGTGCATTGGGCCATTTCCTTGTTACTAATTCTTATTAGGCAGCCCTTTTTCTTTATGTAACTAAGGTTGGTTCTTTGTTGCTTTGAAATATTCCTTGGTGGTCTTATGTGAATCATGTTCTCTTGCTAGGCATACGAGAAGGGGCTGATGATTGCTGTGATCCCATTTACTTCAAAGGTATGTATTCTTTTAATTTATTAGTTGCTTATGGTATTGTTGCAATATAGTTAATGTTAAGGGACTAATATTATTGTAGATTCTGGAACCATGCCAATCAAGTGTAGCTTATCAACCTCCCAATCCTTGGACTATGGGCATCCTCAGTTTGCTTGCTGAGATCTATAATCTACCAAACCTCAAAATGAACCTGAAATTTGACATAGAGGTAATTGTTATTTGCCCTAACATTATCAGATTTCATGTAACTGAGACTTTGTTTATGATGGTGGAAAAAGATCCATGTAGCTGATCCCAGATAATTGGGAAATTATGACTTTTTGTTGTTGTTATTGTCATTCTTCTATAAAGGACCTTTCCACTTTCATTCTTGTTTTGCAGGTTTTATTTAAGAACCTTGGCGTAGATATGAAAGAAGTTAAACCAACTGCACTTCTAAAAGATAAGATTCGTGAAGTAGAGGGGAATCCAGATTTTTCAAACAAGGACATCACTGCAGCACAACCACCATTTGTTGAAGTTAATTCAGGATTATTGCCTGCATTGAATCATGTAGAATTGCAAGCTGAGGTCAATAATTCACCTCATCCAACAAGCCATCCAAATGCATTGGCTCAGGTCATTGGTCATTTTGCCCTTATGTTAACTTACATTATCGTTTGACATTTGTTCTTAATCAAGTTTTGCGTTTTTTCCTGCGGTTAATCTGGTGCAGTATGCTGCTGCTCCACATCTGGCTTCAAGTTCCATTTTGGAGGATGACAAAATGGTAAACATGCCTGAACGTGTTCCATCTGCTCAGGGTTTGACTCAAGTTACACCATCTCCATCACCATCTCCTTCGCCATCACCATCTCCTTCACCATCACCTTTTTCTTTGAGCCAGGTCTATTCTTTTTTCCAAGTTCATCCACCCGATCCCCTACATAATCTTTTTCTTTTTTAATACAAATGTTTGAAATCTTTGATAGCATACTCACATAAGGTTTTTAGCACAACCTAGGGCTTCTTATGACTTGAATGCTAATTTTTGTTGACTTTGTATACTGGTTAGGTGTTGTTCTATCATTGTTAAGTTTCTTTTTCAAAATGAATATTAATTTATAAATTTTTGAATGACTCAGTTATTAACTCATTTTGGAAAAAGCAAGCAATAAATTATCTAATTTGATAATTACATGAAACTGCATTTTTTGACTTAGAAATCAAGTTGTAAGTAATTTGTATTAATTGATATAAAAATAATAAGTTTTTAATTAATATAAAAAAACTGTATTATGAACTAGTTATTTTTATTAATAAATCATTTGTTTTTTATTCCAAAGTTATATTACAACATTCTTAGTTTAATTTTTTTCCCTTTGCTTCATTATTTTTTTGTGTTTGTATAATTGTTTCATCTTTTGCAGCTTCTGACAATAATTCCAAACTCTGACTCTTACATCAATATTAATCCGAAGCTTAGTTCCATGGGCTCACATTTGCAATTTCATAGGTACCTGCTTTTAGCCGAATCTTTTTATCGACAATAAATCACCTTTTTTCCACATATGTTTCTTGTCCTGAATTGGTATATTTTATTCTTGTAGAATTATTCAATTGGCAATGGATAGGGCCATTAGAGAAATTGTGTCTCCTGTTATTCAACGGAGTGTGACAATAGCTAGCAGGACGACCAAGGAACTCGTGCTGAAGGTTATTTCATTTTCTTATTTCTTTTGTTTAGCAGTAAACTGAAGGCTTTTCTGCATTTGAGCAGAACACTTGTTCTTTATTCTGTTTCTCTGTAATCCTAGGATTATGCTATGGAGACGGATGATGGTGTCATATCTCGATCTGCCCATCTAATGGTCGGCACTTTAGCTGGAAGTCTGGCTCATGTAACTTGCAAGGTCGTTTCTTCAGTCAGAAATCACAGGGCCACTGATTTCTATAGCTAGATTTATTTTCTTAAATGACATGCATGGATTGACTTGGGGCATTAGTTATGGCTATGTTGGGGTGCATTGATTGACTTCAAATATTTATGTTTAAGTCCTTTATGGTACTATTTTTTGTTTGAATTGATGTTTCTTCTTTACATGTGGAGTTTATCAGGAACCTCTTCGGGTGGCCCTTTCAACTCATCTTAGAAGTCTTCTTCAAGCTTTGAATGTTACTACTGATCGTATTGACCAAATAGTTCAGATTCTTACAACCGATCATCTAGATCTTGGTTGTGCAGTAATTGAAAATGTGGCATCAGAGAAGGTACACAATTGATTTTTCTTCTTATACTCGATATTGGTATATCATTTCCATAGTGTGTAAGCTTTTTTCTGCATAACTTTGTTGGTTTTTGATCCTCGTAGTTGTTGCAGTGGATTGCATGTAACTGCATCTACCCAAGCTTCTTAAGTTGGAACTGGGTACCTGTTAATTTGGTTTAGGGTGTGTATGAGTGGGAAAATTAGGTGCCTGAGTTGTGTTTGGGATGGTTTGCTTATTTGGATAATTAATTGGGTCCGTGCTGGGTCAAATTTGCTGGTAATGTGCCCATTGTCAGTGCATAAATGGCAGGGGCTTCATTGTCTTGGGTGTCAATGCCTACCTGACCCACTTAAGCTAGATTAGGGTACTTATTAATTCAGTGATGTTTACATGTAGGAAAATAGGTACCCTAGTTAGTTACCTATGTAGTTGAATTTGGATGATGGTTGGGTGAACTTTACGGGTACTGCATTCTTTGCAGGTCTTTGTTGAAGTTTAGGTCAAAATGAATTTAAGATACTAAACATTCATGAATTATTCTAATAGCATAAAGACCTAAACAAATTATGAATTTACTAGTACTGCATTCTTTGCAGGTCTAAACATTTATGAATTCTTCTAATAGCATAAGGACCTAAACAAATTTATTTTGGACTGAGCTGAACCTGAGCCTAGACCTGTTCACTCGGTAATTTATAATATTCATTTAACAAATTCAACTAAAAATGAGCTTGATTATTGCTGAAACTAGCCCTATTATAAGCTTAATTCAAACTTGTGTTAAGTTTTAATTTCTTTTCTTGATTTAGGGCTGAACCTGATAATTTAGTGTTTTGCTCTTAATGTACATTGATTAAAGATTTTTACCAAATGCTTATATCTTAACAGATGTTTGAGGATAGAATTCAGTTTCTTCTTACAATATATGAGTACATATATTAACAACATGTGCTAAATAAGTTACATGTCAAGCCCATTGGACCTCTGCTAAATGAGAATGGGCTATGCTCATGCTTGGGTTGGAATTGATTTGCAGTCCAGTGTTGGATTTTAAATATGATCAACTGACATATAAACTGAGATTAATCAAATATGAACTGATGCAAGATCTTGCTGTCCACTTGCAACTCATTTTATTTCAGTCCTTGTCATTCATAATTATGGGTATTTTTTTGCTAATACAGCAAGTATACTTGTTTTCATTCTCATTGCAGTCTTATCAGGAAGTAATCCAGATGTTCATGTTATAATTCTTGAGATTTAAGTATGATTTAATTGCAGATGGTGGAGTCGATTTGCCCCTTGTTGATATCATTGTATTAGAAAAGGTTTGTAGGTTGGAGAGAGCTTCAGTTTGGTGTTTGGGTAAATGAGATTGCGTGGATTGGACTTACAAATCATATTAAGAAGTAAAGAAATGGAACTGTGCATGCAACTCTTGTCAATGCAAGGTTTGACGGGAGTTAATCTAACCAACCTTATCCTTGCAAACAAAGAGACTGGACACTTGGTTATCGTGGTGTCCAATCTAAACATCATCAGCCTTATTGTGGCACTAATGCCCATGCTTTTAAGAGATCCTGATTGAATGAGTAAATCAAAATTTGAAATGAATCTAACATTTCAGAAAGATAAATATATTGGGAAGGAGTTGTCTTTATACTTTCCACCTCAGCCCATTGTTAATGAGCGATATTGGCTTGTGTTGCATCCCAACGCATTCCATGCAATGTGTCTTGAGTTCCATGTATGTTGGTCGTGACTCATGCAACTAAGTCTCGCGTGCTGTGTTTGGCTCAACATCATCACCAAGACCATATTCTGATAACCCAAAGTGAACCCTTGTTGCTACTCGTCAAGTTGAACTTTGACCACTATAGTCGAAGGGCTGTCGACTTATTACGTAATAGTAGTTGGGCAACAGTTTCTTCCTCTTGTTTCTGTTCCTATTCATACAAGTCCAATGGTTGTTGCGCAACTAGCAATGAAAGGGTGAATTGGTCAATGAACAGGAAAGGAAAAATAGCATTGTGAGTTCATATATAGCCTATAATAGATTCTTTTTTATGTTAAGCTAAAATTATTATCATTGGAATTCTCTAAATACATAGGTTGCATAAGCCCCAAATTTGGTTGGGATTAAAATATAAAGGTGTTCTAGTTCCCAAGGCTCCTGCCTTTCTGGTGTCAGAGAGGGTCATTGTATTCTCTCCTCTTGACAGCTGGAAAGCTGTTTTGGTGACCTAGTTTGCTAGGAAGCAATCTTATGACAACTAAATTCATGATGGGTACTTTTCCTTTTCTATTTTTCTTCTATTTTCAGCAATAATACTATCTAGTTTTCCTTGGATTGGTTCTCTAAGGGTCTCTACTTTATGCATGGAACTAGTGCTTGCTAGGAAGCATCAGTCCTACTTGTTTGGTATTAGAGCACAACTCTATAGACATACCAGCAAACTTCTTATATGTCAACCATGGGTCAAGAATCCTTCATCAATGCTCATGTTGAGAAAAAGAAGTATCATGATAAAGGATGTTTTTAATTCAGATAACCAAGTTTGAGAAGGATTTATTTTGATTTCATTGTCATGCTCTCCTAAGCATGTCAGTGAGATTATATTGCAATCATTGCTTCTTATAGAGTATCATGCACTGTTTTGAAAGCAATAGAATACAATTGATGCCCATGCCACAAGTTATCATTGTAAGATGCAACCACTATAACACCAAGAGGCAGTGGCCGACCAGACTAACCATGTGGTGGTCGTAACATTCTCTGAATCATAGGTGGGTTTAACGAAGGAATCTTCTAGATGACCTTATCATCTGATTTTAAATTACTGTTCAACTCGGCCAGTTTCAAGAATCTTTTTCATGTCTTGAAACCCACCATCTGACATGATAAGCTAAAAAAAAAAAAATCAAAAACTTTAATTCACGTTCTGGGAGAAAAAAAAATCTATGGTGTTTTTTAGGACTGAGTTCAGAAGTTTGGATTAGCTTCCATTTAAGAGATGATAAGCATATTCTGAGTGCAGGTTGGTGTATGTTCTTTCGTGGTAAATGTAGGCATTGTGGCTTACCTTTATTCCACCTTTTTTGGAAAGTGGTTGAGCTAGTTACTTTTATTGTAGGTAGCAGCAGAAAAAAAATATTCTTAAGTATTAGTTTGTTATTTATATCATCGGATTATGTTAGCTTTTTTTTTCTGCACGCTTGGATTCTGAATTATATATTGTTACTAAGTTCTCTTGTTAGTAAACGTATATTGTTGATTGTGTGAGTTTTGGCATTGCCTGATAAATGAGTTTTTAAAATGGGTTATTTGAAATGCTAGGTTCGAGAGAAAAAAAATATGGTGTGTGTGTGGTTCATTGTATTAGGTGTATAATACTGGGTGCTTTTCTTTAATATGCTATCTCTTTGCCTAATGGATATCTGACACATTGCTAACTGTTGAGCCCTCTTTAAAATATAAGGTTTTATTGATGACCACTGGATTTCTTTTTTGGCAGGCTGTGGAGCTGATTGATGGAGAGATAGGTCCTGCATTTGCTGCTATAAGAAAACAAAGAGAAGCAGCTGGATCTGCATATTTTGATGCTGTTACCTATGCTCAAGGTTCATTTTCACGTATGCCGGAGGCACTTCGTCCAAAACCTGGCCGTCTCTCCCTTTCACAACAGCGAGTCTATGATGTAAAAAGAAATCACTATTCCTAAAATTGCATATGTAGTAGCATCTTTTTTATTATTTTTGTACTAGTGTATTTCATTTCTTTTGCAGGATTTTATCAAGAATATTTGGCAAAACCAATCTGGTCAGAATTCAACTGCTGCCTCTCTTGGTGTTCCTGGTATGGGTGGTTCTATCAATAATTCTTCCCTGTCACGTGTGTATGGTTCAAGTTCTGCTCCCACTAGTTCCAATGTATACTCCACTTCCCAAGTGGTTCCCTTCAGCTCAGTAGCTCAACCGTTAGACCTTATCTCAGAAGAATCGGAGCGTGGTTCAGTGCAGCTTCTTAGGTTAATTTTGATAATGCTTTCTGTCAAGCAAAGTAATAGTTTTTTTTAAAAAAAATTGCACTAGCCGTTTTGTTTTTATCTTGTAGTGTCTCCCCAACTTATGGTGGGTCTAATGATAGTCGCGTCCAACATGGTGGTGAAATGAATTCAGTTGTAGCTCCTGCTGTTACTTCTCCTGATCTGCATATGGTTGATCCAGCAGTTGTGTCCAAAGTTAGTTTTGGAAGCTTCAGTATTAATTCATTCTAAGAAACAACAATGTGCTGCTTATCTAATAAATACATTTGTATCAGGATTTGACAGCTGTTGTGCCACCATCTCCAACACCTTCTATAGATCGTCTGGGAACTGTTTTACCTGAATCATTGCTGAGCACTGGAGATGCATTGGAGAAGTACCAGCAAGTTGCTCAGAAGGTGCAAATGCCTCTAACCTATCTTCATAAGCTACAAAACATTATTTCTGCTACAAGAAAATTTGCTTCAGGGATTTAGTTATTTGTTTGTTTTGTGGGGGATGTTTGTTGTCCAACTTACCACCCATGTATTCCTTTGGTAGTGACATGGTATATTCATGATTGACTTTAATACACTAATTCGTCTCTGTTACTTAGAATTGATGCAAAAACCTGGACTGTTTAATATGTATTCAGACAGATCATTTTTCCAAATTTAGGATGCCTGATTCTCAACTAGGTAAATCTGAAAAAACATATGTACCTTTAATATCAACTCTAGTTAGAAGGGCAGTCATAATTTCAAAGATAATCATTTTTTTAGTGCGTATGATATTTTCAGAATTAAGATAAAAATAAACAATTTGAGGTATTGGCTAATTTAATGCTGAGTTTTGAACTGTACTTTGTATATTAGTTTTTGGTAAAATAATAAGAAATCTCAGTTAGCATGGTCTGTATTGCTCAACCTTAAAGTATTTTCTGTAAGAAGCGGGACATTCTCTTTTGAAATGCAGTTTTGTTAGTTTGACAATTTTTTATGTATATTACTTGAAGGAACAATTCAAGTCTTCAATTGACAACTTATTCTGCAACAGTCCGACCAACCATGATTAGGATTATGATATCAGTTGATGGCACATTATTGCAAGTGTTGTTCAGTTTTCATTTAGCTAAAATAAATAAAAATGATAAAAACGCTTAAACTTACTAAACAACTTCTTAGGCTTAAAAGGCAAAGTGGCTGAACCCAAACTTGATCCAGACCCTAATCTAGGAATTTTACCTTCCGAAAATTTAATTAAAGTAAATATGCAATAGGGCCTGGGAGAGGAATGAATTGTGTGCAGGACTTGATAGTGTAATTCCTGCACCATTTTCTGTCTAAACTCTGAATGGTATGGCATGTCTCAGGTGATATGTGTGAGGCAAGATGTGATACTTAAATCTCTGAGATGGAAAATTGTGTTCATGTCATATTAACCATTATATTATCATCTCTAGAACCTAGTGAGTTTTGAAATGGCTAGAATTTTCTTTCTAAAGTAATGGGAGGTCTCAAGCTTTCTGTCTTTTAGCATTTATTTTTGCTCTGTTTTTGCTTGCAAGGAATCTTGTGAAAAAGTGCCTAGGAAGAATCTGTTTCTATGAATACCAAGGCTATTTTTTTCTAATGATTCTAATCGAAAAAATAGACCAATGTTGACATGACATGACAGTAAGAGAAAGGAAGTCAAAGGAAATGGAAGAATGTCTGGATTGGATCCATGATAAATAGGCTTTGTGTTTAGGTTTATTGAATGTAATTTGGTTTTATTATCAAGTTTGTCCTATAATCAGGTTTGTGTCTGGGCTTGGGTATGGTGGTTTATCATACCATCCGTCACGTATTTGTCCACACCTGAATTATACAACCTATTGAGGTTGGAAGAATGTGAGTTTTTGTCTGTCTTTTGATGTGTATGAAGTCACACATTCATGTTTTCGACATGCCATGAGATGTGGGCTGATCTAAGTGGAATGTGTTTCAGGTTTCTTTGTTGTGTGTTGGTCTTTAAAATTGTTGCTGAAGGGTGATAGAATTCTTAATGTTTGGTGGTTTAATTTAGTTGCTCCTTAGAAGATGAATCCTATTTAACTTTTTTGCTTCAACCTTTATTGAGCTTTTATTCATTTTTGGATCTTTTTCTGGCCAGCCTTTACTTTCAGAAATATGATTTTAGTCATCATCGCTTTATTGCTTCTTTGAACAATTTTCCAATCATGATTTTAACTAAATAAAATACTTTCAGTTGGAGGCCTTGATTTCTACCGATGCCAGAGACATTGAAATTCAGGTTAGACTGTCTATTTTATTCTTTGTTTTAATGGAGTTGATGCAAAGTGTAATATCTCTGGTATTCATTTTTGTATTCAGGGAATTGTTGCTGAGGTGCCAGATATTATACTAAAATGTGAAAGCCGAGATGAAGCTGCATTGGCTGTAGCTCAAAAGGTTAATTTTCACTTAAGTTTGTTATACAGCTGTTTTTAGGATAATAGCTTCTGATGATATGTATCATGATTCAGGTTTTCAAGAGCCTCTATGAAAATGTATCAAATGCTCTTCACATCGCATCCCATCTTGCAATTCTAGCTGCTATACGAGATGTTTGCAAGCTTGTTGTCAAAGAATTAACGAGCTGGGTATATGCTTATCTAACTTATTAGTGTTTTGTTGATGTAAAAAAAGCCATCATAGGATAATTACTGTTAGTCATGATGAAATTCATTTGATTCCTTTTATTTAAGTCTTGATATATTTGATTTCAGGTGAAGAGTATGCTGTCATTTTTTTGCATGTAGCTTATTTCAAAATTCGATCAATAATTTGCTATTAGATGTGTTACAGATAAACATTTTTGTTCGGTTGAGGTCAAAAGTTTTACATAGGCACTTAACATTTTCATTCTAGTTGAGTTAGGACTAGTTTGCTATGCTTTGCCTCATCTTTTTTTTGGTTTGTACTTTGCCTTATCTTTGCTGTTGCCAACATGGAATGGTGCCTTTTGGCAAATATATATAATGGTTTGAACAGCTGATTATTTGGTGAGATTAGGACCAAAACTAGGGGGTTTTGCCTATCAGCTTGATCTTTGGTGACAATGCGTCTTGAGAGTTCATTGAATTTAGTTCATTTTTTATATTTGCGTTCTTATTACCTTGGACCTTGAACCTTGTTCCAAATAAGCTTTTTCAAATGATTTCAAGAATACTTTCTTTGCGAATCATATATTGAATGACCATCTGCACCCAAATCGTGGGCCTTTTAGGTTGGCATCAATATGATTGATGCTTTTCTGTGGCAAAATTGGCTCACCAATTGCATGGTTAAAAAGGCTTTTTTATTCGGACTATTTATTTCAAGTTTTTTTGATGACATGCACTTGTGCTGATAATATATTGTAGTGGATCATCCTGGGCCCCAGTAATATGATTTTTAGTATTATACTATTAATAACCATACATTTTATTGACAAATTGTTTCATATTTTTATCAAAATGCAATCTTCAGAGTTCAGACTATTGGCAATGCGGCAATAAACTTTATTTTTTGTTATACTGTGCTGTCTTGTATTCTTCGCATTTGATGTATTTTTTGGACCTGAGCATGATATATTCTTGATTACAATTTTCACTCTTTCTTACATCTACCTTTTGATTTATGCCCATATTGACTATTTTGTTTTATGATGACATAGTCTTTCCCATTCCACAGGTAATTTACTCGGACGAGGAGCGAAAGTTTAATAAAGAAATCACTGTAGGCCTCATTCGTTCTGAGCTGCTGAACCTGGCAGAGTACAACATCCATTTGGCAAAACTTATAGATGGGGGAAGGAACAGTATGTCTCAAAAATACTAGCATTCTCTTTGGGAGACCAAAGAACGTTTTACTATGGTGATGCTTGGGCACCAAATTTGGTTCTTATGTACACATGAATTGTGTGATATATCAACTTCAGAGAATGTTTTTGTTGTTTTATGAATTGGGTTTTGATGGGTTTGATGTTTGGTGCCTAAAGCATTGCTCAATTTGATTAATGAGACTAAAAAGCTTATGTTCATTTACAGAGGCTGCCACTGAATTTGCCATATCGCTTGTGCAAACTTTAGTTGTTCAAGAACCTGGAGTAAGCATGTCAGAATTGTACAATCTCATTGATGCCTTGACAAAGGTACTGCTGTATTTCTTTTGTTTTTTTAAAGTTATATATGACCCAACACGCTCTGGTATGTTCTCTTAAATGTTATTTTTATACCTGCAGCTGGCAATGAAGCCTGGGTCGCCTGAGTCATTGCAACAGTTGGTTGAGATTGCTAGGAGTAATGTAAGCTCTCCTAGTGTAGCTGCCAACAAAGAAGAGAAGACCAGGCAATTCAAGGATAAGAAGGTAATTCTTCGGAAAAGATCCTGTGTTTGGTACAACTTCAACAAGACATGCATTTGCATCATCTGCAATTCAACATCATAATCTTATATTATAAACAGGTTCTTTCTGGTCGTTCCTTGACAAACAAAGAAGAGCTTGATTCAAATGAGCCAGCACTTGCTGATCCTGCTGGTTTCCGAGATCAGGTTTTCTTATATACATAAATATATGTTTTACTTGTTTATCATGTCTCTGCTTAGTTATTGCTGTATTACAATTGTAAATGCAGTCAAAAGAAATAAAGAGTAATGTGAAATGTTATCGACTTGGTGTAGTAAAAGTATTTCGTTTCAATATCTAGGGTCTTCCGCTGTTGGTCCATGTTTATTTTCTCGTAATAAAGATATAGTAGTAATGGAAACGGGAAAGATTGGTTCATCTCATACTTCCATTTATGAATCAGTAGCATTGTAGGCATTGTCTTTGTGATATAACTTTTGAAAGATCATGCATTTCTTTTCTAACATGGTATTTAAACAAGGTCGATTTTTTAAGTGAAAAACTTAGCTACATTGCTCTTTTATTTAGTAACTGAAAGGTAGCTGAATGTTTTTTGGACTTTATTTAAACTTATAACATGTTTTTTAAATGATAACTATATATATGTTTCTTATATATATAACATCTCCCATATTTTGGTAGGACTTGCTACATGTAGCTTTGAAATTATCTAAATGCTTTCTGGTCATATCCCAAAGATCAAGGATGTGATTTTATATATGTCTCTCAGTGTGGTTGTCTTTTGTATATTGTTGTGGTGATCAGATTCATCCTTTTTAAGTTACTTTTCCTTAGGTCATAAATAACTAGTCTGATAAAATAAATAAATAAGGCACCAGTTGTTATTTAAGACCAAAAAATTATAACCGTCAATGAGTGATGTTGAAAAACGCAATAAGCAAAATTATATGTTCTCTAGCATCTGATAGTGTTTGATTCAGTTTTTTCACATCATTCTGAATTTATTAGATGCAAAAATGTACACATGCAGTATGACTTGTGATTACATATACTTTGTCAACATATCAAATTTTCTGTTAACATGATTGACGTGTACAAGTTGATTTATCCTGTATTTACTCTTTCTGAAGTGATCCATAATTTTGGCTTATATATATATATATATATATATATATATATATATATATATACTGTGCAAACTTCGAATATTGCATGTCTTTGTTATCCATCCAACTTTTTTTGTGGGCTTTGTCATGCCTTTTATAACATCAAATATCTGCAGTATTGGCCAATTGAACAGGGAACTCATGGATATGTTGTCTCTGAGTTTTATGGTTTTCTTGGCGGTTTCAGTGTGATATTGGATTTCTTTCAATCAATTTGAGTTTTTTTGGTTCAAGTAATATGAATTTAATGGGCAGTAAAGTGACCATTACTGATAGAAGAAACAAATCCGTGTTGTTGTGCTAATTGCTACTATATCTGGATACTGATATGAATGTCGTCTTTTCATTGATTTGTTGTTTTGTATGTGATTAAATGTGTTTAATTGTGGAGCAAGTTGTCCTTGACATTTGATTTGCATCATGCATGTATGTTTGATATTTTCATTGATTTTGTATATATATGCATACTAATAAATCATAAATGTAATATGTATAAATAAATATTATGGTCCAAACTAGATTAAACTACGCATATTTGAGATTATCTACTAGCCGCTGCCATCCCAGATATCAAGGCAATTGTGTTTGATAAAAAAAATAATATTTGTAATTGTGTACTTGCACATGCATAAATTCCCAATTAGTTTTAGGCCATTAGGTTTTTGTGCAAACTTAATGTGTAAGACATTGACATGTATTTTGTTTTCTTATGCATGTTTATTATGTTTGTCTTTTGCTGGCTCTTTTATACTTTTGACACAGTTTGCTAGGGTTTATTTTTAAATTGCCTACCCAAAGTTTTGTAGGTGATGTGCCTTACAAGTTTTTTCCCTTTGTTGTACTTCATTCTTTATTATTCTGTCTAAAATTTGCATTTGTGGGAAATCTCTGAATGAACTTGCTTCTAGAACTGGAACATGTTTTTCTCGTCATCAGGGATATTCTGATTTCCATAAACGATTCTTATCAAATCACGATTGTTTTACAAATACTAGGGGATATGTGAGATGCCTGATTACGTCGTTTCAATTTTCTTGTCAACATCTGTTTCAAGTTTTGATTCTGAACACTGTTGATCATGGAGAAATCTTGTCTCATCTCTTATAATACTATTATAAGATCCTGTTGGGGCTGTTGACATTTTTGGTCCATTAGTTTACTACTTATCTTATTAATTTTTTAGTTTCTTGTTTCCCCAATTTCTATAAATTGCTACTTCTATGTTGTTGCTGAAACACATTTAATATTATGCAGGTCGCTGCTTACTTTGCTGATTGGTGTCGGCTTTGTGAACTTCCAGCAGCAAATGAGTCATCGTATACTCATTACATTTCCCAGTTGCAACAAAATGGTTTGCTAAAGGATGATGACATTACGGATCGGTTTTTCCGTGTTCTCACGGTTGTCTAAGCTTTCCACTTGTTCTGGTTTATGTTCTACAAGTAATTTGCTTTTGCTAATTCATATATCATCTTCTAGGAGCTTTCTGTTACATATTGTCAAGTTGTCCATGAACAACCACAGCAGCTATCATTTTTTTCAATTGATTCATATGCGAAACTTGTGGTTCTAATTTTAAAGGTATGTTAATTGCATTCTCATTTTGTAAGCATGTTCCACCCAGATAACTGACTGGGTTTGATTTATTTTTCTCAAATTCACCTTTTGTTGTGTTTTCCAGTACTCGTCTGTGGATCAAGGAGCAACTAAAGCTGTTCTCCTTCCCAAGGTCAAGCCTAAGACTTAAGAAGTTACTTGTATCTTTGTTTACTCACTAGTCATTTCTATTAAATATGTTCTAAATTTTTGTGGACAGATTTTGTCAGTGACTATAAGAGTCATTCAGAAAGATGCAGAAGAGAAAAAACTCTCATTTAACCCAAGGCCTTACTTCAGGTTGTTTATTAATTGGCTTTTGGACTTGACTTCCCCTGATGTAGTCGATAGTGCCAACTTTCAGGTTTGTGCTATTCTTAATTGTTTTTTATATTCTTCTCTCAGTGCTTCCTGTTTATATGATGTTGATATGCAACTTTCAGGTCTTGACTTCTTTTGCAAATGCGTTCCACGCGTTGCAGCCTTTAAAAGTTCCTGGTTGGAGGTTTGTCACTTTACCTGCTGCGTTATGGTTAATCAGATATCTGGAAATATAGATTTGTGTGTATCTCAGATTCTACAGTTCCCAATTAACTTAAAAATTATAAATATATGGTGCGTGATAAGTGCCACCACATCAAAGACTGGTGGTATGCTGTCCTTGGATGCATAGGTGCATGTCTATCACAATTGGCAAGGATATGCCCATGTATCCTCAGCCCAGCATACCATTGGCATTGGTTTCTGGGTGGAATGATGGAGAATGCCTCGGGGCATTGGGTGACATATATGTAGCATGTGTAGAGTCACCATTTATGTTGTCATTTTGTAGCTCCTTGTGGTATCTGTCAATGGTTCCTTGTTGCAATGCGTATAGTGCCACAACATATTTGTTGTTCTCAAAGTCTCGAACTGTGTCATCACCTCTCTAGAGAGTTAATACCAAGTGGATCTCCCAACTTGCATTCAACACCACTTGTACCAGTGGTGTGCTAAAGTCGGAAGTTGCATGTTGGACTTTGTTTTTCTTTTAAATCACCATGCAATTGAAAAATTATTCAGTTGTAAATAGCTAACTTGTTGGATCACCTCCATCAAACTTTGGGAAGTCTATCTTCAGTTGCGTGCAGGTGATATTGGTGTTCTTTTGGGCTTATTTTCGTAATGGAAAAGGCAAAAATTATGGAGCATATGTTGTCTGAATTTTGAAGTTCATGTTGGTAAGGTGTGCAAAAGCTTGTAGGCAGTCATTAGGTACTATTGTCCATTGTCCTTTGCCCCTGTGTAGGATGCCTTAGGCCTGATTATATTATTAAGTGAATCTGGAGGTACTGGTGTTGGAAGGAAGTTGTTGGCACCGATCGAAGGGATCACTTTCGCTTTAAAGTTATTGTAGTTGCCAGAGCTAGTGCTTTTCCACTCTTAGTGGCGCTTCTCAGTTAGGGGTATTTGTCAGCTTCATTTGACTGAAATCACCTTGGTATAGTTGTGCCATACTTAGATCCATAGTTGCCACAGTGATGCAAATTTTATATCACCTGTGGCAATTGATTGCCTCGCCATGTGGTGAGCTGGTTGAGAGAGTACACTGTGGAGAGTCACTAAGGGTGTTGTCTCTGTTGGTGTGCAGAATGGTTGATCATGCCAGAAAGGATCCTTCAATGCTGGTTCCTTCTTTAATGAATGGCCTTCCACTTAATCTGAAAGCAGAAAGGCAAAGTGAAGCCCTTATTTTTTTGCTCAAGTTGACAGTTTACTATATTCACTATAATGACTTGCTTTTGGAAAGGTGTTGATGAAACATGCAGCTGAAGCCTATAGATATACTTCAATCCTCTTTTTTGTTGCTTATCTAGTAGCAATATTGGAAACATATTTTATCAGTGATGTCCTTTTGTAACTTTTGATTATTGGTCATTGATGATCTTTTGTGATAATATATGAGATGCATATTTTCAGGTTTCAATCAAATGATCTTTGGCCGTTCATAAAGTGCAAACATGTCCTTGGCTTTGCTTTTTTTTAATAACTCAATCTGATCAAATTAATAATTGGGTCATTTTTCTTGCTCTTTCATCTTTATGTTTTCTTTAAGATGATTCTAATCTGATAATTGGGCTTTTAGCTTTGCATGGCTTGAGTTGGTGAGTCATAGAAGCTTCATGCCAAAATTGCTTACATGCAATTCACCAAAAGGTTGGCCATTTTTCCAGCGCTTGCTTGTTGATTTATTCAAATTCATGGAGCCATACTTGAGAAATGCAGAGCTGTCTGAGCCGGTTTGTTTTCTTTGTGTTTTCATATCTGGGTTTCATCTAAACAATGTAAAGTTTGTAGTAATTTGCCTGTGTATTATTATAGGTGCAATTTTTATATAAAGGAACTCTAAGGGTGCTCCTTGTTCTGCTGCATGATTTTCCTGAGTTCCTCTGTGACTATCACTTTAGTTTCTGTGATGTGATTCCTCCCAGTTGCATCCAGATGCGTAATGTTATTCTGAGTGCGTTTCCCCGTAATATGAGGCTTCCTGATCCATCCACTCCCAACTTAAAGGTCATTTTTTGCCTCTTGCTGCATGAATTATTACTTTAATTTGGCAATATTGACTGTTTAGATGGAGGGTAAGAATGACAAACATGGATGTAATGCTGATTTTTTTTTTTTTGCAGATCGATCTGCTTGCTGAAATCAGCCAACCACCTCGCATTCTATCTGATGTTGATGGTGCTCTAAAAGCCAAGCAAATAAAGGCTGAGATTGATGAGTACCTCAAGGTAGTGGGTTCAATTGGCCTGGGCTTATTCTCATATATAACTACAAATTTGTTTTGACTAGATTACTTCCAAAATGTTGCTTTGTATTTTTAGCAAGGTTCGTAATTTCGTATCGTACCAAAGTATTGAGCTCAGCTCGGTATGATACGAGTATATAATAATAATAATAATAATAATAATAATAATAATAATAATAATAATAATAATAATAATAATAATAATAATAATAATAATAATAATAATAATAATAATAATAATAATAATAATAATAATAATAATAATAATAAAGTTCAAAAATAAAAAAGGGCGATGTTGTCGAGGCGACATCGCCTTGTTTCTTTTCCCTACGTGGGGAGGAGAAACCTCGTTTTCTTCTCCTTGCGAAGCCTCGGTGACGTCGTTGAGGTTTCTTCTCCCCACGCCAAGGCTTCTTCTCCCTGCGTGGATTAGGATATGTCATCGATGACGCCGAGGCCTCGTCGCCTCAAACGAGGTGGCGATATCTCATCTACGGCGTCCAGCGAGAGAGGGCGGCGACGGATCAAGATCGTTGAGGGAGAGTGGCATCGGATCTCCCGGTTCTCTCTTTGCTTCTCCCTCTTCTTCCTTCTCCCTTGGCTAATATTGCCTGGTAGTGGGCGGTGTTGGTCTAAATCGACCGTCACCGATCGATTTCAGGTGGTAACGGGGCAAAAACAGCCCCAATCGATGGTGCCACACGGTAGCGGACAGTCCGCATACCGGTGTGCTAGGAGACCGGCATGTACCATCCGATACGGGCAGTATCATTCGAAATTAAAAACCTTGATTTTTAGCATACCAATTCGTAATTTTAGCATAACCTTAAGTATAGCTTTTAATTTGTGATGTACTTTTGAGTATGCTTGTACATCAACTTGATTGGTTTTCTCAACCTCTTCTTCATCTAATGCTGCAGACAGCTGATGGATCTTCTTTCTTAAGTGAACTAAAGCAGAGATTGCTGCTTCCTCAGAGTGAAGCAAACCTGGCCGGGACTCGTTACAATGTACCTTTGATCAACTCGCTTGTGCTTTACATAGGAATGCAGGTAATGCTTTCCTTGCATTATCTCACTCCAAATTGAACTGATTCTTAGAATTGTCACTCTTAAGTCTTTAAAATGATAACTTTTGCAGTCTGTTGTGACAAAAAAATGATGTTTATGTTTGAATTTTTGAAGATGCACCATTATGAAGATATTATTGCATCAAAGATGCATTTAGTTGAATGGGTTATTCTGTACAAAATATAACAAAAGTTTGAATCTTAAAAGAATAGTAACATGTGATTAACTAAAACAAAATTAAAATAATCAAGTTGAATCTTATCATGGAAACTGTTGTTTATTGATGGTGCATGCCTGCTAGGATTCCAACGAAAAGGTAGGATTTGTTATTCAGTGTGGCTTTGAACTGGATTACAAGATTAATGTTTTTGTAATGGTCTAACAGCATAGTTGATTTCCGTGATGATCAGCTGTGGTGTTTGCAGTCTGCATTTTGCATCAGTTTACTTGTTTGCACAAACAGCATAATTGCACACTCATTTCCTGTTAAAAAGATTAAAATAGCAAGTTCTATTTTTTACTAGGACTTTTTATATTTGGTCCCTGGTTTATTCTGTGCACAAACCAGTGTTTTGCAAAAGAAGGTTAGGTTGTTCATCCTCTCCAAGGTGTCTACCAAGTGTAAAAGAACAAACTAGTGCAAAATGGTTTATGATTTATGTGATTGCTCTTTGTGGCAACGAATGTCTCAGGTTGACTACTTGCACATGAATAGTGTCAGTTGGGACCTGGTTTTGCATTATTTGCTAACTGTTGCCTTAGTGAATTGTTATACTTCCATCTAAATTCCAGTGTTGTTCCTACTCCATATATTATGTAGGAGATAATAGAACAGAGATTATACTATTGTTCTTAGTGACTGTTTTATGCAACAGGTTATTTGATTGAGTGTCTCTGCTTGCAAGTGAATAGGATGCCTTTTTAATATTCTATGAAGCATTTGTGTGCCTTTCACTTTCTGTTTTTCTTTGGTTTATACGGATAACTACCAATGTAACATTCTGTTTTCATGATGCAGGCTATACAACTGTTGCAGAGCAAGTCTACTGCTCAGCATCCATCTACCCAACAAGTGAACCACAGCCCCCCAATGGATCTTTTCTTAGTTAGCACACCTATGGATATCTTCCAGAGTTTGATTAATAATCTAGATTCAGAAGGCCGCTACCTCTTTCTAAATGCAGTTGCTAATCAGCTGCGGTACCCTAACAACCACACTCATTACTTCTCCTTTGTCCTGCTATACTTATTTGCTGAGGCGAAACAGGTAAGATTTATTATTTCATCATCTTGTATCTCCATGTCATTTATGTCAAATAGATATGGCACGTGATCATTAGTTATTCTTATTACTATTTTATTGGCTCCTTTGATTTGCATCTGCTTCAATTTTGGACTTCTTGACAAAGTGGGTCGAAGATTTATGCAGTAACTTCCAGAAGATGACACTTTGTAGTGAGTTTGTGCCACATTATTGTGAGATTTGTGGTCAATAACTAGTCATAATGGTAATATCTTCTATTGTTTTGGAATTATTTAAAACGATGAGGAAGACACTATAGCATGTAAGCACCGAGTATATGCCCACAACACTAGCAATATTCGAATGCCGGGAGATGGTAATACCTTCATGCTGACTAAGGAATACAACATCATACAAATGATTCAATATAATGTAAGAATATATAGAGAACTGATTGTGTAATTTAGGCTGAAATAACGAGGTATACTTGTAGTACAGCAAATATAGGCTGTGAAAAGATCTTTCTTGCATGCGGTGACATTCTTGTCATGAAAAGAAACTAAATGAGTATTTATTATATAAAAAGTTTTTTGGTTGCTTATGAAGTTTCTGTATCTAGCACAAAAGAGTACCATTTTCCATGAGTTGGATATACTGTACACTCTATTAAGGATCATGAAAGCCTTTCAAGTGAGCATTACAAAGTAATTAAAAATGGATAGACCATTTTGCCAGGTGGTTCATCAGTTATTTTCACATAATACTTCAATCGTGAAATTTATGGAAACTATGTTGGCATGCTAAGTTTTACTATCATGCAAATTCATGATTTAAATGGTTTGGCAGACGAAATACTCATCCTGTTTAAATGGACTGTAGACTACCCCAGAGAGCATTTAGTAGGGTTTAAAGGAACACATTAATTCGAGCTGCTGCTTCAGTATGGAAAATTTGACATTCTTATATTGATGATGGTTTGCCATGTTTAACTTCAACGTAACGTGCAATTCGTTACCCAGCTTGGTTCATAATCATGACCCTGGTGCACTTTAATAGTTCAGCTATTTTTGAGGTCATGATGGATCATGATCTGGCAACTTGATTAATGCTTTAACGTAGTAATATAATATGCACACTCAGAAGATGTCTCTTGTCAGTGATGAATCTTATGCGTCTGGAAAATAATAATTGTTAACATTGTGGATGCAAGTGATGAAATACTCTATTCTGTGCATTCTGATTTGGATAAATGTAGCTTAGACTGTTGCAGAACTCAACCATATTTGATTGTTCAGATATGCTGAATATGTGGTCATTGTTTGTATAGTTTATTTTACTGGTTAATGTAATACCCTACTTTGAGCATCCTGATTTGCATGAATGTAGCTTAGGGACAGGTTGATTACTGTTAACATAAGTTGCTACTTCTTAGCTTGAATACCTTTTGGCTGCTGGTTTATGATGACCAATGAAGTTGGGTGATTCTGACTCGATTTGAATTTAACATGAAAATACATCACCAGCAAGAGTAGACTTAGCGTGTGTGTAATGTATGCTATCTGCTCTGTTTGGAAACAGCAGTACCTCAAATTTATTGCTTATATGCATTCTGGGGCGCTTGTTAGTTTATGAAGAATGGACACCCGTCTTTTTCATGCAATTGCAGGACATCATCCAGGAGCAGATAACTCGTGTACTGTTAGAGCGCCTGATAGTTAACCGACCGCATCCTTGGGGTTTACTCATCACTTTTATTGAACTGATCAAGGTATTATTGTGGACATTTAAGGCTGCTGTTATTCATCTGCTGTTTTGTATCATTAGGTTCTTATTGTCCCAATATATTATACATGCAGAACCCACGGTATGACTTCTGGAATCGTTCATTTACACGATCCGCACCTGAGATTGAGAAGTTGTTTGAATCAGTATCGAGGTCCTGTGGTGGTCCTAAAACTGTGAATGATGGGATGGTCTCTGCTGGTATCCGAGATGGTGGCCACTGACCCACATATAATGGTGACTCAAGTATTTGATTTCTAGTTGCGACTTTTGCAGCCCAACCATCTCAGATTTGTATATTTAGTGATGTATTTGATTTCTAGTTGCGACTTTTGCAGCCCAACCATCTCAGATTTGTATATTTAGTGATGTATTTGGTGCAGTGATGTCTCAGATGTATCACAATATACTAATGCATAGTTACAATTAGTAAAATAGCCGATTTAGATACTCAATTGTGGATAGCTTTAGTAGTAGATGTATTCAGCTGTCCAAATGATGAATTGTAGATTGTTTTCTCCAAAAGGTTCCACGATGTACCAAGTAACATTGTTGCTTAATGTCGCTGTCATGCTAGTGAGTTTAATTGCCAAGTTGTGGTTGAGAATTCTTTTTCTCCTTGTGTTTATTATCTGCAGCATATGAAAGCACTCTCTCCCTCTTCAACATCGGACATCACACACAAGGGAACAGAAAAAGTAGACGAGACTCGTCTCCCGAGAAGCGTATTCTTAAAGTACATGTCGGTATGTCTCTCTTCAGCAAGAGAAAGGCGAGGGGAGGAACTCTTAATCATTGATTGGTGGCGGTAACCCGACGCTCAAAGTGAATGTTGTGTTCCACGAGAAAACTGTACGACCGCCGGTGATTGCACCACCAGGTAAACATAAGAAGCTTACCAGATAGCGACTGCTCGTTTCCCTGCCAGAATCCGTAAAGCATTTAGAGGAGACGAAAAGGAGTCGGCGGAGTTGCCCCACACTGATGATGTTTACGAAACCCATGATTGGCTTTAGAAACTCCATATTTTGATGGCAAAAGATAAAATGATTATTTTTATGTAGCTACCTAAATTATTCATCAACAATCTTACTTTCCGTCACTATGTGGTCATTTGTATTCATAGAGTTGCTATACGTGGTCACTCGAGTGATTGGTTGAGATACGGTGGAGAGGAATCATATCTAGTGTGTGACGATAGAATTCATGACCTCTCCCGTGCTCGCACGCCGTGACCATGTAAACCTTCGTCTGACTCGTATCCACCGTATGACATGTTGAAGACGGCAGTTCTATTGGATTCCACTCGTTATATACTCCCTCTTGGCGTCCACACATGTAACCTGGAGGAGCAGGAAAAGGGATCTTAGAGGGAGGCGGAGGCGGAGGAAGAAGGCGCAGCGGCAGCATAGATGAGTCAGCGCGTGCCCAGTTGGGACATCGACGGCCCACCTCCCTTCCCCTCTTACACCCTCCCCCTCCATCATTACCGTCCCGCCGGCTCGCCCCTCGGCTCCTTGTCTGTTCTCTCTCTCTCTCTCTCTCTCTCTCTCTCTCGAAGAGCTCATGTCTGGTTGTGTATTTAGGCACATCAGGTCGCAGTATGAGATGGCGGAGCTCACGTGGGAGAACGGCCAGCTCGCGCTGCACGGCCTCGTGCGGCCTTGCACCGGCAAGCCCGCTCCTAAAAGCCCGTCAACCTCCGTAGTCGCCGTCCCCTCCACATCCTGGAACAAGCACCACCCCAGCGGCACTCTCGAGTCGGTGGTGAACCAGGTCACCGGCGCCGCGCCGAGGAGCCCCGACTTGGAGGACTGGCTCGGCGGGCTTGGCCGCTCGGCCTCAGTGGCGGTCGACGCGCTCGTCCCGTGCCGGGACGACGTAGCCGTCGACGGGAAGAAGCGTGCGCTGGTGGCGGGGGTGTGCTCGAGCCAGGGGAGCGCGGCGGGCTCCCTGGCCGGGCGCGTCGACAGCACCACACCGGTGACGCTCGACATGTGGAGGGAGGACGATCTTGGCCTGACCGCCACCACCAGCACCACTGCCACGGCAACCAATTCCGCCTCGCCGGAAACGGAGAACACAAGCCCGAGCAAAAGGAAGGCGCCGGCTTTGGACGACCACGTATCCATCAGCTACACGAGCTCCCAAACGAAGGTTATTCCCATGCACAAACCCATGCCATACAACGACGACTATTCCGATCAAAATCCTTCTTCTTCGTTGCAATCACCTGATTCCTTTTCCTTTGACATCTTCTGGCTTCTCCGGACATCGGATCACAAAGCATGATAGTTTGTACGACGAAGAAGACAAGGGGAGCCGAAGAGAGGGGAAGAAGCCTTTTGCCTCCAAAAAAAGCAGAGCCGCAGCCATCCATAACCAGTCCGAACGTGTAAGTACAAATGGACGATATTGATGATGATGATTGCTATCTCTAACACTAATCATTGTTAGGAATCACATGCTACCTGCACAGCACTGGAGAGCTTAATTGAGTCTTTTGGACTTATTTATCTTCCCCTTTAATTCATTCAGTTCATTTCCATTATGCTATGCGTAGACTACATTCAATCATTAATCCCAAATTTCTCTTTTTTTTAGGTTTCCGACATAAGTGTGCGAAAACAAATGCTATAGTATGTTGATTATGTGGACTTGAATCTACTGGTTTGATATAAATTAGCATCTCAAAAATAATTATCACATGGATTCTCTCTTTTTCTTTGATTTAAATAATAATATTAGTTACCTTTTATAATAGGAGGGTTAAAATGATAATGGATATTAGGAATCTTATATAATCATCGGATATCTTTGAGACTAAAAAAATATTTATAAAAGAATTGTGAGACCAATAATATTTTATAGATCAGTGTTGGATAGTAAAAAAAACAATGTATATATGAGATTTTCAGATATGATAAAATAATTAATATTAGTGATACGAGAAAAGATATAGAAAGACCTAAAAAGACTTTAATAAAAATTATAAATAAAAATCTAAGTACTCTGAACTTAACTTAATATATGAACTTTTACAAATCTTAATGACGATAAAAAATTCATGTGGTCGACTCCAAACAATTGAGACTTATCTTTTTGTTGTAATCGTTGTGTGTTTTATCATTTATTAATTGCTCAAAAAATTCTTCATAATGATTTTTTTTGAAAAGAATAAGTTCTTAAACGATCTCACAAAACTAAAGTATTACTTGACTCTGAAAATTGAACTTCTTGATTACTTACTGTATTCAGAACACATTATTATATATTTCTTTTTTTTTTTTGTATTCAAAACTCATATATTTTACTTTTCTGCAAGAAAAAAAATCATCAAGTATGAGTACTGACTGGTCTTTGGAAAACATTTGTTGGTATCAATCGTCATAAAAGAGACATATGCTATGTGGGGCTAAATTACATCATTTTCACTATGGTGACCACCATATGCCTCAATATCCATAACTCATGAGGGTCCAATTTCTTACATATAAAATGCTCAATTTGTTACTTGTTCTAATCTCTCAAAAATATATGTACTTTAGGATGAGATCGAAGTAATTTTGGATGGCTTAAAACTCATCATAATAATTTTGCATTCTAATGTTTGGATAAGAAATCAAGAAGGTGTGACTATAGATGCTCATAGACAAGTACAATTATCGACACAAGAAATCATCACTTGGTAGGAGGAAATGGTTATTGTCAGTTTGGTGTTTGATAATTATGATTGTTGTATTTTTTTTCTTTCTTTTTCAAGTGGAAAATGATCTTAATTTTTTTACTTACAGAAAAGGAGAGACAAGATCAACCAAAGGATGAAGACCTTACAAAAAATGGTTCCCAACTCGAGCAAGGTACATAAATTCTTTATGCTTAAATCATATCGAGAAGATTGATAAGAACTTCTCAAAAATAAAATCTTCGGTAGATCTCAAAAATAAAATCTTTTACCTTTGTATATTAATCTTCGGTAGATCTCGTATTGATAAGAACTTTGTGTGTTGTCCTTGGATTTCCTTTTATTTTATTATTTTTTAAAATAAAAAAATATTACTTAAATAAATGAGTATGGCATAGTTGACCGGTCAATTGACTACTCGATTTCCTTCTCTATATACTTGATTTATATATGCCTCGAGATTGTCCAACAAAAATTAAATGTCATGCAAACCATTATATATAGTTGAAGTAGCATAGCAGCTGCTATCAAGGCAATTAATTCTCAATACTATTCTGAGATTAATCCTTTGCTATCTTCCCCGGTGGAAAAAGACCGACAAGGCGTCGATGCTGGACGAGGTGATCGAGTACCTGAAGCAGCTACAAGCTCAGGTCCAGGTGATGAGCAACATGATGATGCCCATGGCGGTGCCATTGATGCCGCACATTCCCCAGTTGCCTCAGACGGCCATGGCCATCGGCACGATGATGGACGTGGCCTCGATGGGGCGATCCATGCCGGCCACCTTACCTCTGCTCCACCCCACGACGTTGCTTCCGCTCGCCGCCCCCCTCCCTGATCCCTACTCCTCCCTGCTCGCTCCTCGGATGGCACAGGTACGTACATGCCCAGCTCGTAGTAGCTGCACCACCTTCAGCTGACAGTATACGTTCCGCTTGCGTACATAGTTCTTGCAGCGGCCGATGAGCTTGGAGGAGTACAGCAGGATGGCTGCTTGGATCCACCCGCTGCTTCAGCACAATCCACCGGCCGATCCCAAGTCGTAGGAGGTCGTGGGATTCCGTACTGCTCGAAGCACATACGTATATCGAGTACTACTGCCGTCAACGTTTGTTGATCGACGAACCCTTCGACGAAGGGCTCGAGGGAGACGTGAGTGAGATGAGATCGAGGAGGAGTGATTTGTAGTGTGGACGGAGGACAAGATAAGAGGTCCCTTTTCCTCGGATCAGCTCTCTCGGCGACCACATATATATATATGTAAATGGCGTTGCCCACGTCGCCTGTGCTTGTGTTTCCTTCCACATCTCTCTTGGCGACCACATCATCATCAATTCTGTGAGTGCAAAGACAGCAACAGGCTATCACCTCTCTCTCTCTCTCTCTCTCTCCCCCCTCAAGAAATGCAATCTCGACATCAGAAAGACCCTTCTTCTCGAGGATCATAAAACTGAGGGACAGACAATCTACAGGTGGTTGGCGATGACATCCTCAGTAGCGTAGGAGATTGGTATGAAAGAAACTAAGCATTAACGCATCGCAATCTTTCTTTCTCCGAGCAATCTAATGGAAATATGGCCATTATAGCAACCGCTAGCGAACAGAGTTCGTCGGCCATTCTCTTAGCTCTCTCGCGAGGAGAGTTGGGAAGACGCATCGCACGTAATAACCAAAGTCTCATCTTCATGTACTGAAGAGCACTAATTAGCTCGTTTGGAAGGCACTAATTCCGATAATAATATAAAATGATGGCAGGCTGAGAGGGGAATTTTATTTTCGGAATTAAAAGAATAAAGGATTTCTATAAATACTGTGTGCTTTAAGAGTCGTGCCTTCACTCGATTGGCGCGATCACAGCCGATAAGAACTTGGATCCGATCCATCATTTAATCCGATAGATTCAGCCCAAGTCCAAATAGCTGGTTGACTAATTCTCATCGTTGGACCTCTTAGGAATAGAACATCCACATTGCTTTGCTACCAAGTATCAAAATCCAACATGTATTCCATACGTGAAGGAGAAAAATGAGTGCGTGACAAATATGCATTCAGAAGAGTCTGAGATGGCCTAATTAGTGGAATTAAAGAATAGGTAAAGCAAAAACAAAAATCATAAATATCAGTCGTTCTTGGATTCAATTGTCGGATTAGAATGTGAGTCTACGATGAATGCAAGTAGGATTTAGCTCTAAAATGACAACCCGACATGTGGACGATCTGATGTCACGTCATTGCTATCCTGACACCAACTCGGATAATTCATCAACCAAACACTCCATCAAATTAATCTGACGTATAATCATATGAACTGTGACGTCCAAAGGGTCGACAGATTCCGTACGTTCGAGTAATAGCCAATGATTTCTTACGACATGTTTTGACAACCAGCCACCTAATCTCGACGTATCGACGATCGAAATCTATCGTAACACAATCTTACTTAAGATATGTTTTAGATCGAAGGATAAGCACGGCGAAAGAGCATAATACAACTTTAAGATTTGTGTAGGACGAGATAAAAGTAGGATTCCGTACGATGAGACGCATATGTTGGCACGAAAATGACTGCTTTACCCCTCATTCCAGCAAATAAAACCCCAAAGCACGGCGACAACGCACGAACTACAACTTCGTTGGGCGTTGTTTGGAAACGCGAGAGAGAGAGAGAGAGAGAGAGAGAGAGAGAGAGGGTGGGTGGAAACCAAAACGTAAAGGGTGGCGTGCAATGGATTGATGTTCTCGGACCGGCGTCGCTCCCATACGCACAACCTCCCCCGTCACCGGAGGCGCCGCCGTCGGCCTGACCACCAGGCGGCTACCGCCGATCGCGGCGGACCGCCCTCCACGTGGTACATACGCAGGCATGCCGGATTCCCGTAGGAAGGCGGTGGTGGAGGACGGCCTCGTCATTCTTGGCCTCGTCACGGTGCAACTCGTCGGTGCGGCCTACATGGTGTTCCTCAGCCCCGTCCTCTCCCTCGGCATCAAGCCTTTGTTCCTTGTCACCTTCGGCAGCTTCGTTACTGCGGCCCTTGTTTTCCCGTTTGCGGTCGCGTTCGAAAGGTATGACTTTTTGATCTTGGATCGCGTCCCTCTCCTTTGATCCTTATGGGCAATGTAAAATGAGTTCTATTTGCAGGGAGAAATGGCCGTCGGGGTTGAGTCCGATGTTGATGGCTCGATTCCTTTTGCTTGCTCTGGGAGGGTAACCATTCCCCAATCTCTGTATAAGCTTTTTCACATTAGGATTAGGAATCTGATTTATCTCGGATAAAATGATCAATATTCATGATTGTACTTGAAATTCCCTTTCTCTTTTCATAATCTGTAGCATTCTTCTCCTCCCATATGCATGAACAATCCGTTAATTTGTATCCACGATCTGTTTAGGGTGACCACATTTCAAGCCCTGTTGTTGCTGGGAGTCAAGAAAACATCCCCATCTATTGCGTCTGCCATGCCCAACCTCGCTCCAGGCATCATCTTCATCATTGCAGCTTGTCTAAGGTACCAGCTTCTCCATCTACTATTAATTTGTTTTGAGTATCTAAATGTATCGATTCTTGATATTTTTTTCTAATGCAAGTGCATTGAGTTGCAACATGTGCAATGAGTCTTTTTGGGCACAATCGGTTGACTTTGTGATTACAAGTTGAGCTTGATGTCTTCTTAGGGAAGATTGAGCATAAAATGCATCTCCGATAATTATTTTTGGCTTCATGCCATCAAAGCCAAGTCTTTGGGTTCCATTTGTTGTTGTGGTTGACCCAAATATTGCACTTGGGTAATTCTTATGTCAGGGGATCAGCACCCCTGCATTATCTTCAAACCAAGGAAGAAGAAGTAAAGAAACAAAATTGCCAACTTGGAACCATGCACACACATGAAGAACAAGGGATAAAAAGAATCCAATAGATGCACTTATATGCTATTGGGTTCATCAAGTTCTTTCTCTATTTTTTTGCACAATGGTGATCGGATTAGTTTTTGCAGGTTTGAGAAAGTTGAGATGATGTACTGGTACAGCAGAGCCAAGATACTAGGAACCTTGTTGTGCTTAGGTGGTGCGGTAGCCATGAGCTTTTTGCAAAGCCCTTCTGTGCCACCTCCTGAGTCACCTCAAAGATTCCATTCCTTTGGTGAAAACTTGCTTGAGAACACCTACAAAGATTGGGTCATTGGTTGCCTGTGCCTCTTAGGTGCAGTTTTGGTGATTTCTTGCACAATGGTGCTGCAGGTAAATTCAACTTTCAAGTAGATCTCTCAGCTTTGCAAATCATCCATCTTCTAATTTTGACTAATATCCCAAAAAGTTTTCATAAACAAGATAAAAAACTATTAATGCTTTTGTGAGCAATGTGAGAAGAGCTGCATATACCAACACAAGACTATCTAAATTTATAGCATGAATGTAAAATAAAAAAGAAACTGAGAAAATCTCTTATTGAGAATTTTGATTGCTACAAAGCACAGGCCCCTCTTCATTTCCTAAAACTTATTCATGTCTCCTTGGAATGTATAGATAGAGAAAAGAAGATCAATAGTCCATAAGATGCCAACTTAGGTACTAATTGTGTTTATGCAATGACATTAACAATGATAACATTGTGCATACATACTGCAGGCTGCTACCATGATGCAATTTGAAGCTCCTTTAACTTTGTGTTCCATAACCTCTTTGCTGGGAGCATTTCTTACAGCTGCTGTGCAATTCGTAGTCGAAGGAAGAATCGACATTGGCAATCCTGTCATCAAACTCAAGAGCATTGTCGCCATTGCAATCTTGGTATGCAGGAACATCCATCACATCTTCTTGTATATTTCTCGTTGTATGGCAACTGCCAGAGATACAGCTCTTCAACGGTGGTTGCGTGCAGGGAGGCATGACCACTGCTGCATGTATCGCATTCCAAACCTGGGCTGTGAAACGGAAGGGGCCAGTTTTTGTGTCCATGTTTAGCCCTGTTCAAACAGTGTGCTCTGGGATTCTATCAGCCATAGTATTGCATCAAATGATCAAAGTGGAAAGGTATGCCATCGACCAAAGAAATCCTAATTCTAGAAACTAATGGTGAAATTAATGTAGCCTGTTCTTGGAATGCAGCTTAATGGCCATGTTCTGCATGTTCTCCGGCCTTTACATGGTTCTTTGGGCGAAAGGGAAAGAAGATTTCCTTCTAACGGAGGTTGCATCCACAGCAATATCGACACAACTTGATGCAGACATCGAGAAACCCTTGTTATCTTAAATCTCTTTTCATTACTTTTCCAGTCTTCGTGCACATTAACAGTCCCATCCTCTTCTATATATGCATATATATGGTCATTTGAGCCTCTTTAAGAGTATGTATACATGGCACACAACATTCAACGAGATTGCGGGATGATATGGTTGGAAGTCGACGTGAAGAAAAACGACATTGCCTTGGACACAGTGAGTGTGGTTATCTTGGCAAATGATAAAGGGTTAAAGATCACAAAGGAGATGCCTATCGAATCACCAAAGCCTCATTTTGTGAGGTTGGCATTAAGGAGTGCAAGAACCTGAAGCTTAGATTGTGAGAAATTATCCATGTATCGCTTGTATCACTACCAAGCTTGCTGTCTCCATCGAAGAGTAGATCTGGATTGAAGAATCACCTGGCTTTTTATTCTCTAGTTTAATCGAGAAAGGTGATGTTATTGGAGTGTTCTGTTCTAAGCAATGAGGACGATGATTCTCAAGATTTAAGTGAAAAATATGATCACTTTTGATGATTATTTAATCATCATGCAAATACATTTTTATGTTGGTATTAGTGTTAGAAATAATTGTCAAACTCAATGTAATGAAGTTGTTGGTTACCAAATTCTTATTAGCATTCCACAATCATATGCCTCTCGCGGATACCTAGCCTAGTTGTTTCTTTATATTTCACCTCCTTGGGAATGAATTGCTACCAAATCGGAGAATCCCGTGAAACTATGTTGGGTTGGGGTGTATGTTTTACGAGATTTATTTGATACCTAAGTTAGCAAATAACTCAAAAGAATGATTCAAAGAGTTAGAGATGTAAGCGCACACTTGTAAAGACTTCTTTTGTGGGTCTTAAGTTGAGAAGTATGTTCGACAAAATTCATTTGATACTTATGTCGGTAAATGACTCAAAATAATGCTTCGAAGAGTTGAAATGTAAGTGCAAAACTCCTTTTGCATGTCAAGTTGGGTTTATTATATCTTGGATGTTATGCTGATTGGGCACACTTAGGTAGTGCCACATTATCAACTTGTCGATTTGGTAGACTTAGATGTCCCCATGTTGCCGTCATGCTATCTAGGCGAATTCAGATGTTTGTCACATCATCATCATCATGTCATGCCATGTTGATTGAACTCTCATGACTCATTGAATTATATATATCAAGATTAATTAATTGCCTATTATTATATATAGAGCTTCGATTGACTTTCACTTCTACTCATATCGTTTTCGATAAATTTATTTAATTTTATAATGATCGAGGAGTAGGAGAATTAAAATCTTATTAGAATCAAGTATTATCTCTACCCTCAATTCAAAGGTACCTTCACGAGACTTGTAAGAGATGAAGTAATGTAAGAATTTTCTAAAACAAACAATTCCTTACAAATGATTAATGTGAATGAATTCAACAACATGGAAGATGAAGTTGGTAGGTGTTGCTTTTATGCAATGAATATTTTAAAAAATAAGAAAATATTTGGGAATATCTCATTCGTATCTATTTCTAGTTTTCTAAAGTCATAGATGCGCTTAGCGTTATAAATCCCATGTTATTGTTGACTTTGACTCAAGCCATAATTTTCATTAAGATCGATGTTTTAATTAATCAAATCGGTCCGTTATGACAAAGACGATAAAAATCTCTCTAACTTGGAATAGATTCATCTTTAGAGATGAGAAGCCTAGATTGAATTAAATAATTTTACAATCTATATCAATATTAACCAATTCTTAAACTCCTAAAATTTTGATAAATCCTAACGAGTCATCATCATAAATCTTAAAATAAAACCAATCAAGACCCAATGTGCCGATCTATCAGAAACAACATCACAAGTGGTTATCATAAATTATAAAATCAAATATTTTTCGAGTCATTTCAAAATATAAACTGGTAAGGATCCCATAATATAAAATGACCTAAGGTTTTCTCTCCCTTTTTCAACTCCTTATATTCCATCTTGAATCATATCATCTTAAAACTGATTTGATCATACTCTTGACATAGAAAGATATAAAGATAATTTCTTTGAAACATTCCTCCATAAACTATATCTCGTCAAGATTTATATTATCATATTAATTTTTGATAATGCAACATGATTTATAATTGGATTAGGTCTCCCTAGTTTTCACTCTTCCTCTCCCCCTTTCCAACACAAAATACTCTCTTTTCCCTTCACTATTTTGAAGATTGCTATCTCCTACCACTTTCTCTCCCCTCCATCTTCATCTATTTCATTCTCCTTCTATCTTTTTCTTTTCAATCATATCTCGTTCGGATGTCGTTTATCGTCGATACGGTTCAGTGTTCAAAAAAATAAATAAATAAAAACTGTAAATAGCAAAGAGTTGACAATAGAAATCTCGAAGTAAAAAAAGTAAAAAAGACCGTCCGATGATAAAAGAATCCATTTGGGTCATAAGACGAAGATTCTTTAGGGTCCCACTTGTACATATCAACCCTCGTCTTTTTGTATGTGTTAATAATATCCACCTGTATTTCCTTTTTTATTTGTGTGCTGATATTTATAATTCCAAAAAGCAGTTGGTAATATTTAGGCCTGCAAATGTAAGCCACAGCGGTGTATATATTATGCCCTCGAGGGCGGTGGCCACGCCGTGACCGACGGGCTCTCGCCGCCTCTCCCCACGCTTTCCTCTCCTCTCCTCCGCCTGTCCGTCCCTCTCGCCATGGCCGATCCTTCCTCCGACGACTTAGACCAACTCCTCGACAGTACTTCCCTCGTCTCTCTCTCTCTCTCTCTCTCTCTCTCTCTCTCTCTCTCTCTCTCTCTCTCTCTCTATGTGTCTCCGTCGATTCCTTCTTTTATATCCTGAATTCCGCCTCGATTCTTTGTTTCAGGCGCTTTGGACGACTTCACCAAGCTTGATCTCGCCCCCGCCCAGAGGTCCTACTCTCCCTCCGCTCTAGAATTTTAGCTCATACAATGCTAATTGTTGCTGTAAATGATTGATAGGAGCGGCGGCGGTGGAGATGGGAAAGAGGGAAGGGATGCGTTGCCCTCGTCGTCTTCTTGTCCTTCGGCGTCATCGGCTTCGGCACCCCCGGTGCGGGGATTGGGGATGGGGCTGCCCGACCTGGCCGCGAAGAGGAAAGGGAAGCAGGGGGCCCGGCCCAGGGGGTCCCACGCCTCCGAGGCCCTTGAGAAGCTGACGAAGGAGACCCGGGAGGCGGTGCGGGGTCTGGAGTCCGCCACAGGGGCCGCCACACTCAAGGGCGGCGATGCTGGGTTCGATAAGGAAGGGATGGTCGATGAGTTCGTCAAGCAGTTTGAGGAGCTCGCGGGCTCGCAGGTCTGCCTTCTCTTTTGATCGAAACATTCGTTCGTCGTATCTTTTCTTCCTGTCCAAGAAAGAGGGAAAATTAATTGAAGTTTGATTCTTTAAAACTATGGGATTTTAGAATCCCACTCTTATGGTGTTAGACTAACGGAGGAAATCGATAACTATTGGGACAACTAGTTTCAATGCCAATCTCGTTTGCGATATGTTTCAACGATCTAGGAGCCTGTCTAGTGAGGTTGACTTTGGTACCAGATGTGCACTATGTTATCAACTTGAATGAGATTGATGTCAATTTTCCACCAAACGTTAACATTAGTCGGTCAACAATTTATAGTATACTTGAAGAAAATTATTTCTAAAGCGTGAAAAATAAGATGCCTGTGAAGTTGTTTTGGCTGTGTACTTTTGTGTCAATTGTAGTAAACATAAGGTCCTTATTGTTCATAAACTGCAAACTTGCACAAAAAAGAGATCCAAATGTCACTGTGCAGTTATGGAGGTTCTCTTCGGTTGTGAAATTGGTAATGACGCCCTGCGAACAAGCTTGTGAATTACAACAGTTATGGAATCCATCTTCAAACAAGAAACTTTTTGGATGTCTAAATATGTTTTGTATCTAGAAGACTGTGTATATCGATTTTTAAAATTTTTCAACTATAAGGCAATCATACTCTTTACTTGTGATTGATACTGTCAGATGCCATCATAACTGCAAGGATGTGAACATGCACGTTCTAACTAGGGGTCTTAGCATAGCATTTGTTTTAGTGATTGATGGTGTTAGGCACCATATTGCATATGTTGCGAGCCGTATAGTAGTTTAAATTCATAGTATTCAGTACAATGGACAACAGATCATTATAGCAGCTGCTATGCAATGGACCCATAGCAGTCTCTTCAAGCCTACTGGTTTATCTAATCAGTGAATCCATATAAGTTGATAAAAAGGAAGGCTCAAGCTGACTCAAATGGTATTTGTTCTTAAATATTTTAAGCCCACGTAAATAGGTTAAAAAAGCTCAATTTGATTGAATCTAATGCAAGTTTTAGATCTCAACAATTGATGTCCAAATAGAAAAAAATAGACTATATTTATCCCACCTTTTCTCAAGGGAATGTCAACTGTTGTTGTTCGCCTCTCTCTCTCTCTCTCTCTGACTCTTGGTCTCCTTGTCCTTTACATTCCTATGTTGTTTTCTATTTTTGTCTTTCTCTTTATAGCTCTTTTTGAAGATGATAAATGATACCATCCTCACTTAAATTTTATTAAACATTTTATTGTGCTTCCAATAGACTTGAGTACTATATTTCCCTATTTTTGATGATATAGTAGCCTGTGAAGGTCGCATCCATTTTAGTATTTCATGTTATACAAATCACAGATGAGTATGTGACACTGTTATTTTGGTATTTCATAGGAAACTAGTTAACGACCGTGTGTAAACATTTGGTCACTGGATCTATACCATGTCAAAACACTTGACATCCTTGATAATATTAATGATGGTTCTATTTTGGTTTTTGCCTTGGGCTGATCGCCCCCATTATCTGCTGTCTACCATGAAGAACCTCTACAACAACATGCCCATTACATATTATCTACAACACGGATATTGCTTTATGCAACACTTAATGGTGTGGAAAATAATCTATGATCAAGGATATACTAAATCTGTTCTTATGTAGCCTCTACAATTTTTACTTTAGATGCTATTTTCAGGACCAAATATTAGTTGAAAACAATGCTTTGTGTAGTTTATGCTGCAACTCTATCTTTAGCCTCTCATGAAAGTAATAAGCTTGGTGATGGAGGTCCTTATAGGCATATTTATTCATTTTGTAGTTGAAAATTCTGATAAATTCTGGTGGCATTGCAACGTTCACTTGAAGAATTTTTTTTTTTGTCAGTGGAAAAGTTTGTGCTTCTCGTCCTTTAAGGGCACGTGTTAGCTCAACTGAAGTGCCATTGATCTATTTAAATGATGGACCGTTTTTACTTCATCGATGTGTACATTTTGTTTTTGATCTAATGTCTTTTTGTAACATTCATATGTTATTTTTAATGTTCCAATTATTAACCTATTGGCTTATAGTATCTGACATATGGCTCACATTTTCTGTTGCAGGATGTTGAATCCATTGTTGAAACTATGATGCAGCAGCTTTTGTCTAAAGAAATTCTCTATGAGCCCATGAAGGAAATTGGAGAAAGATATCCAAAGTGGTTGGAGGAGCACAAAGATACTCTGAAGAAGGAAGAATATGACCGCTATTATCACCAATATGAGCTTATAATAGAACTAAATGATGTTTATGACAATGAGCCTGAAAACTTTTCCAAGATTGTTGATCTCATGCAGAAAATGCAGGAATGTGGTCAACCCCCAAGCGATATAGTCCAAGAGCTCGCCCCCGATCTTGATTTAAGCAACCTGGGCCAATTGTGAGTGTTCCATTTTAGTATTCTGCAATACCCAGTTGTTTTTGTTGATCAATAAGAGCAAATTCCTCGTAATACTCTCTCCATGATGATCTGTTGAACTTGGAGACATGAGATGCTTTGATGGGTATCGACACATGAATTATGTACGACCATGCATATATATACTTACATACTTATATGTACTTGTACTTACATATATGTGTAGAACGTGTCTATACATCTGTTTATGTATGTTCATTTCCTTTCTTATTAACTTTACTTGGCTTAAATTCTTGGAGAACTGGAGATGATCCAGCAAACATGAGTTCCTATAATTGTATACACTTTGAACATGATAAAAAACATCCCACGTCATGATCCAGCAAACATGAGTTCCTATAATTGTATACACTTTGAACATGATAAAAAACATCCCAAGTCTTTGACATACATGGATACTATTAGGAGATTAAGTGGCTGTTAGACCTTTGATTTTTTTATTTTCCAAGTGGTGTCACATTATCCGCCAGTTATATTAAACTGGTTTTCTATATAAGAGGATGCTATAGGAGTAGGTTCAACAAGGATGCAGTGAGTGGTGAAATTAGAGGTTAATTTGAAGTTTACACGGTTGCTTGAGTTCCAAAACTCGTCCTTTTATTTGGTGGCATAGCTGAAGGCAATCAGCACTTAATGACATGGACAGACATTTCTGTCAAGTCTGTAGATTTTTAGATATTGGAGAAGGCTTTTTGATGAGTATGCTAATGAGACATTTGCATCTCCAAGTTTTGACCTCTTGACAGTGGTTGATGGGCTTCAAGATGGCTACCAGTCAAGGTTTATAAAAATGACGATTGAGATTGGGCATTTATAAGAATTAGGATTGGTATCTGTTGGAGCTGGTGATTGATTGAAGTTTCTGTAGAAAAATGAATGAAAAAATTGAGACCTCTAAATATCAGAAGGAATAAAAAGTCAAAGAAGAACAAAATTCATGAGTTCATGCTCTTTTTGTAGGATTTCCAGATCTCATAATGTAGGAACTTTTGGAAGATTGGATGGACTAGTTTAAGGAATAACAGTCAATCAAAAGTTCTTCACAGGGGAATAAATGACTGCATTGAAAAAAGATTGAGGATCTGAAAGTAAACATATATGTTGTGGTCATGAGGAGAGACAAAAATTGCAAATTGATTATAAATTTTGCCACATTGTAGATTATTATAGTTGGCAATACATATTTGAGGGAAATAATAAACACATCATGGGATATAAGAGTGGTCTGAACTACAGTCAAAATGTTTTTTGTTTTTTCTCCTTTTCCTTCTTGCTAGGATCATAGCTATAGTAGCAGTCCAAGATTGTGAAGTTATAGCGAGTGAAAGCTTAACTGTACAATAGAGATTAATGCTATAGATATATGTATAGGGAAATAGAATAACAAAAAAGAATTGGAAAGGATGGTAGAACTAAATGATGGAATTTTGGGAGGACAATAATACAATCTGTGAACGAGATGGAATGATAAACAACACAGAAGCCTATATATTAATGACATCATGTGTACAAAGTGATTTATTCAATTTATGCTCAAATGACTCTGAAGAATTTAAAGCAAGCAGTCTTATTGTTTGAGTGTTTGTGGTGGAATTATGGAATTTTGAGAAGCATGTTATGTAGCTGGACAAAAATATTAGTCAAAGAGAACTATGAGATATATAATGTGGCTCAGAAACAGGGTGCCAAGCAGTTTTGCTTGATTTGCTGCACCCTGTCCTCCCTTTTGAACTTCTCAGGTAAAAAAAGGAAAAGAGAAAATGGTGTGCAGTCTGCTTCTGTATAAGACAGATTTGCTGGATCTGCTTCACCCTGTCCATGATCTGAATATTGTTAATGAAGTTAGATGTGTATCTTGAAGTTAGATGTGTATCTTAGACAGGACATATATATATATATATATATATATATATATATATATATATTCATTTTAGCTCATTGCATTTTACCTTTTGTTGCCTTTCTAGCTTAAGCTTGTTGACTCTAATATTTTGTTCGTTTGGCTATTGCTGCAGGTCTCCTGATCAACTTGATGCTACATCTAACTGTTGTATAATGTAAGATGTGGATTTGATCTTCAGCATGGTAAACAATTTGCCCGTGTCTTCTTTCCTGTAAGATGTTTAAATTGTGTCATCTCTTCCATGGTTGTCAGCTTTCCAGTTATTATTTTATGTTTAAGAATTACTAGACGGCACTCTACTCAATAAATTAAGCCCTCATTTGAGTCCTTTATCTGTCTATTGTTTATTGCTTCTGTTTTGTGGCGCATGTCTGAGAAACCTCTCTTTGGCAATATTCTCGTGTGGTTGTTTAGCTTTTATGAATGTTCAAATATAATCAATGAAACTTTGGCATCTTATCTTATGGTACAACAAAATTAGCGGGGTCTTCGAAGTGGAACATAGAGTCTCAGGCATCAAGCAACCAAGCGAGAGTGCCGAGGTGCTAAGGAGGAGTTAAACATGGTGTAAGCAACCATTTGAGCTCATGAATCTACACAGATGCTGCTGCAGCGCAGCGAATCACACGTGGACTCCAGAGGACAATCTCAGGATGACTTCGATGCAACCCGGTGATTGCAAGGATATCAATTCCTACTCCAAAGGCAGGAGGCTTATTGGTAAAATGCGGAGCTCAGACTGTTCTGAAACATTGGGGAGTTGGATGTCTGTCTTTAAAGCAATTTTGCTTGGGTGAAGTCGGCCAGCCGTATCGTTTTAGATGCGTGGAAGTGTCACACAAATCTGGAGCTTGGATTGCAAAAGCTTTAGGAACTGTGGAGCTCTCGCATCTCCGCATCCGTTGCATGTTGTCATCCACAGGTATGTCCTGAGCTCTTATAGGAAGATTCATGGTAAAGTCTCTTCCTGCACTCATTTTTGTGAATTCTGTGAGTACAAACAAGTTCGTTCCTCCTTTCTTTTGTGGTACAAGGTTTCTGATATGGCATATTCATTTTTCTTTTTTTGGCAAACTAGTTCTACCATTCATCCAGTTTATGCAATTAGCCTGACATGTTCCAAAAGGTAAATGTCTCAAGATTGTCAAATGCTTTAGCAGTAGTCTTGTTCTTAAATGCATTAATTTTCTTTTTTTAAAAGAAAAATATTATAGCTTTCAAGTGACAACTGTCGACTTTTTTCCAAAAGTTCAGTCCTTTTTTTGGCTTTAAAACTGTACTCTTCGTATTAAAAAGAACATATGGGTGATGGGTTGACAATTGTCAGCAACAAAGCTGATTTAAATATCAGTCGAAACTTGGAAAAAGGAGCTCACTCCTTTTGTATACAAGTATTATTTAGTCAATTGAATTCTGGGTATATTAATTGTAGATACAACTCTCGCTCTCGCGGGCGTTCTGCCACTCGAATAATAAGAAACGTGCAAAAAACGAAATGGGTAACCTTATTCTTTTTATTCTCGGCTAAAATAACCGTTGCTAGTAGTGGGATCCTTCTCCGAGAAGTCGCGGAATTGCTAATAACAAGGTTCGGGCATGATAGAATTAGATGTGCCACTAAGTAGGTGATGAATCGAAGAGGTATAAGTTTAACATGACAGAGGCATTAGATGTCGCACTTTGGACCTCTCTTGCAAGAGCATTGAAAAACAATTTTTTGGGAGGGAGAAAATGATAATGAGTACATCATTAGTCAAATTTCATCCGACACATGATCATCATGTAGTGTCCAAGGTGAAAGGAGAAGATAGATGTCATCTTTCATATGCCTGCCCATGTGGATAAGGGTCCAAGATAGATTATTTTTTTAATGACTCGCATCAACACTATCTCGGGTTACTAACTTGGACGTTGGAAGGGTTGAATTGGGAAACCTCTCCTGATCTTGCTCTTCATTCAGTTGGCATTTCGGGAGCTCGACGTTTTCACTTCGGAGGTATCTTGAATTATTTTACACATATAGGTTCGGATCATATCGAGTTGATCATGACGTCACTAACTTCTTCTATCAACACGATCCTTTAGGTAAGCTTTAAAGTTATAGCGTTTAAATTTTAAGCTTCAAAATTTTGCTTTCCGATGATGATGAGAATTGTGCTCCATAGAATCCATATTAACATGTTTTATAGAAGCCTCTCATCCATATCTGGTGCTTGCTGTCTGTTAGGTGATCTTAGAATCCTTGCAACTATGATTGCAGTCTCATTGTAGATTCTCTTGTTTGGTTGTGCTGCAGTTCTAAATGCAACATGAAAACTTGTTCGACGATTCGTAGTTTTTCAACATCAAATCCTTTTTGACATCCATATTATTCAGACATGTTTTATTACAAAGTCGTTTGACACCTATATGACCCAAATTGATCTGTTTAAAATATCAACGTTGTCATAACATAACACAGAAACAATAGACCTCTTTTGAAAATATCATGCATGTATCAAATAATATCCACTAATCAAAATTCAACACATGTGAAATCTAGTTAGTGCAAAATTTGTCACATTAACATCACAATAATATTATTCCAAATTTGATGCATCACATATGATTAGTCTTATTATTATAGATGTAGATTTTTTCATCTCTTAATTATTTATCTTAGAATCTTTGCTCTCGCTTATAAAAAGAAAAGACCTATGAGATTTTATATATATATATATATATATATATATATATATATATATATATATATATATATATAATGTGTGGATATGCATATACGGGGAGACGAGGATACATGAATGAGAGATTATATATATGTTTTTATTTTTTTTAGTCATGTGAACCAATTAATGAGATATTAAGATCTTCTCTTATATTCCCTTTGCCCCTAACTCCATTGATCATAGTGGTCCTATGAAAAATAGGAAGAGAGGAGAAGACGACTCTAGTTCTCCATACAGATCAATATTACTATAGATTTCGGATTCGATGACGATATGTTTATAGATCAGATAATTATTTTTTGAGCAGTATTTAAAAGTTATGCATCGTAAATTTAGAGATATATTATTATTTGATTTTAGATTTTAGTATTAAAGTCTTTCATAAAATAATAGTATATTATAGTTTTTATGCTTACAATTGATATCAAAACCATAATTTTGAGATCAAATACTTTAGACTTATTTGTTAGCATCTTGCGCTCATGAAAAAGTGTTAATCGATTTTTGTTTACGAAGCATAAATGATTTGTCAGTATTATTGATCTGCTTTTTTATCCGGTTCATCCTAGCCTACATGCGGGAGGTGTAAGGTTTCTCGTGCTTAATCGATGAACCATTGTTAACAACTTGCTGTCGGCAATAGTATTATTGATGACAATGGCTTTTGGTGGTCGCTCACCTAATTGCAAACAATGGCTACATAGCGTTGCTGCGTGCAACAACTGCGACAACGCCACTGTCTGTGACAATTGTAGTTGCTGAAGGAAAACCATCGTTGCCTACAATATTTATAGTAGCACCATTGTTAGCGATGATTGCAGCAACATTTGTTGGCTATGGTTAGCATCAACTGGACATTGAAGGCTATATGCATGCGGTGGGTCGTGCCTCGCGTAGTGATCGCAAACGACAGTTACGACACCTCGTGCAAGTGACAATCGTGCCTCGAGCATGTGACAGTTGTGTACCACGACAACCACGCCACGCATAGTAGTCACAAAAAGGGATTAGGGTTTTTATTAAAAAAGACATTTTTATCCTTCATAAATGAAAGAATTCTGGTCTATGCCCTTAAATTTTACCTTTTGTTTATATCCTTTAGAAATAAAAAAATTCATCCATATATCTTATGTCAAAATTATAGTTTTACCCTTCTAAAATTTAGAAATTTTGATTTATGTTCTCACTTATAAAATGACTAATTTGATTTATTTTAATCAAATACTTTGATCCAACTTGATCATAACTGTATTTTTATTACTTGACTAGATTTAGATTCGATTAATCAAGCCTTGATTGAATTCTATAAAATTAATTTTGGTTAATTATTGATTTTGATCGATTTTAATTTTTGACTGATTCAATTAGGTTGATGTTTAGTTCAATTCTGAATTTGCCCAATTAAATAGGGTTTATTGGTATAAAGGCTCTTTATAAAATTATATATATATATATATAAATTATGATTTTCTTTCATAATTTTCTTAAATGACTTATTGATTAAATTTTACATGTGATAAATAAAAATTTAATTATTATTCTTAGATATTTATTTAGTTATTTATATGTATATATTTAAAATTATAAAATATTATTTAATTTTCACATAAAGGTATGATTTATGATTTATAATGATTACAGTTATCATATCAGTTTTTCTTTATGTTGATTAATATTCAATAATTATTAGTATCATTATTTTATTATTAAATTATTTTATCATAAATTAGCTTTAAAAATTTTGATAAATATTATTTATAACTAATAGTTCTAAGTTTTATTTGACCAATTACTACCAAGTGACTTAGGATAATAGGTTTATGGGATATAATTATAATAAAGTTTTATAATTTATAGGTTATTTTAAATTATTATATTGGCCTTGTAACTACCAAAGTGGTTTAGACTAATAACTTATAAAAATATATTAAATAATTAATCTTAAATGATATTAATAAAAATAATATTTATAATTACATTTATAATTAAGATATTTAGATAATTTCAATGAAGAATCTATTTCAAATAATTATATTATAGGGTAGGATGATGTTGTTTTAAATATTGTTATAGTTTAAATTATATACCTAAAGGTAGCAATATTATTCCACAAAAATGATATCAGTCATTCATATATAATTTTGTGAACACCAAATATATCAATATTTCACTTAAAAGGTAAAATAGAGATAATATTAATAGTTCAATATTACCTTAAAAACCTAAAGTTTAATATTATATTATTATAGTAATACTTCATTCATTGTATTTTGGTAAATATCCTTATATTTTCTAAGTTAAATTATTATAAATGGCTTGTGCATATGTAATTTACACTAAATGTGTTAGATCTTGATCAGATTAGTTGAAAGGATCATAGACTTAATTATTGAAAATTTTATGAAATAAATAATTAAGATAATTAATCGAAAAAAGGTCTAAAAAACTTAGTTTTATGATAATTGCTAATAATATTTAGATTTCATTATAGTCTACAACTAGTGTACTAAAATATTTAAAGATCAATTTATATTTGCTAACAAGTCATGTTAAAGAAAGAACTCATTGAAATTCAGTATAACAATATTTAAGGAATTCAAGATTATATCCTTGGATGACAAACGAGTGGGTAATAATAAAAAAAAGTTAAAACATAAATCACTTAAATTTATAAATATTAAATATACTTATAAAAAAAATCTTTATAGTAAATTGCTACTTCTATGATAAGGAAGGTCACGTGAATAAGAATATAAGGCTTAGTTTGAAAAGGAAAAGTATAAGTCTGACTTTTGTATGTTTTAAATCAAACATTATAAAAATTATTTTCTAATACTTAGTAGATTGATTCTGATGCTTCAACATATATTATTAATTTTAGAGATTCATTTTTATTAGTTATAGGTGCACTACAAGCCAATCACGTGAGTGATGACACTTGTAATACATTGGGTCAATCTCTTTGCTTATGATTACTGGCATTTTCTCACATTATCTGGATGAATATTGTGATGTCCTTGGATCTATGCAATGAAAATCAGATCATGATGAGATCATGATAATGAGACTGATTCACCTTTAAACACAGACTTTAAATTATCCCGATTATAGGTTACTCGAGAAAGGACATCGAGATAATTGAATAGACCAATGCATTGTATACTCACCCATATGATGGAGGTGACTGATCTCATAATCGCTCATATGGGGGCATTAGAGATACAGCACAGGTGCTTATTGGAGAATTAGTTCACTAATTGATCCGTTTACAGAATATTGGATGGTTAATGATACCTAACATGAGATAGTGATTCTGTAGTCCTAGTTGTGTGTCTGGTCCTTAGACTTGAGACACTAAAGATGCCTTGAATGAGTATTTCATTCTTTAACACTAGATTTATAAGTTTAGAAGTTCTAGATCTGGTACAATAAGTTCTCTAGAATGATAGAATTTTATAAAGATAATTAAGTGTCAATAGAGGATCATCCACTCTTGGTATCGTGAGAGGAATATCTTGCATATGCTCGCTTAGATAAAATCTTTGGCCATGTTAGTTTGGATTAAGAGAGAAGGAGTTCTCTAGGAGAATCCGATTAGAGCGACATTGGAACAAGATTCTGTATGAGCCCGACATTACCATGCCCAATATACAGACTCTAAGATATTAGATGGATGAGGGACTATAGATACATGGTAACTGAGGATAGACATGTCCAATGGATTAGATCCTCCTATACCGTTTGAGGACTATGGTATAATGGTCTAGTATATCTATAATCGATGAGTTGAATAAATTATTATCGAGATAATAATTCACTATATTAGAAAGAGTTATAAGTCAAAAGGAGTTCTAACAAGAGCGACTCATGGCCAACTCAGTATTAGGCTTAGAAGGTCACACACACATATAGTGGATCTTGCGACGAATAGAGATACGAATATGAGATATCCGTGGAGCCTCTAATTTGGATCATGTGGATAAGATCCAATTAGATAATTAGATGAGATCCAATTGAATAGAGATCTAATTGGATAATTGGATAGAGATCCATTGAGGATAAGATCCATTAAATGATAAGCTTCATGCACCTCTATAAATAGAAAGAACTTCACGGTGCTAGTTATAGGTGCCCTACAAGCCAATCACATGAGTGATGACACCTATAACATGCTGTATCAATCTCTTTGCTTATGATTATTGATATTTTCTCACATTATCTGATTATATTTTGGGAATCAGATCGTGATGAAATCACGATAATGAGATCGATTCATCTTTAAACATAAACTTTAAATAATCATGATCATAAGTTACTCGAGAGGGATATCGAGATAACCGGACAGACTAGTGTGCTATATACCCATCCATATGATGGAGGTGATTGGTCTCATAGCTACTTGTATGGAGACACTAAGGATACAGTGCAAGTGCTCATTGGAGAATGAGTTCACTGATTGATTAGTTTATGGAATGTTGGATGGTTACTGATATCTCACGTCAAACAATGATTCTATAGTCCTAGTAGTGTATCTGGTCCTTAGACTTGAGACACCAAAAATGTCTTGTATGAGTACTCCATTCTGTGATGTCGGACTTACAGGTTTGAAAAGTTTCAGATCTGGTATAATCGATTCTTGGGAATGATAGCTAACCTTACAAAGGCAATTGAGTATCAATAGAGGATTATCTACTCTTAATATCATGAGAGGAATATTCCATGTATTCTTGCTCAGGTAAATCCCTAGCCATGGTCATTTAGATTGAGAGAGAAAGAGTTCTTCGGGAGAATCTAATTAGAGTGAGACTCGAGTAAAAACTATATGGGCCTAACATGACAGTACCATGCTTGATATACAGTCTTTGGGATATTAGATAAATGAGGGACTATAGATACATGGTAACTAAGGACAGATAGGTCCAAAGGATTGGATTCCCTTGTATCGTTTGGGGAATACAACATAGTGGTCTAGTACGTTCGCAATTGATGAGTCAAGTGAATTATTATGGAGGTAATAATTCATTAGGTTAGAAGGAGTTCTGATAGGTATGACTTACGACCAGCTCGATATTGGGCCTAAAGGGTCACACACATATGGTAGGTATTGCGAAGAGTAGAGGTTTAGATATAAGATATCCGCTAGAGCCCCTATCTTATTGGATATCCAATAAGCCTCTGAATTATTGGATCCCATAGATGAGATCCAATGAGAGCTAATAAGATATTATTTGGTAGGAACATATTAATCTAAGAGGCTTGGGTAATTGGATGGTGATCTAATATCCAATAGGGCAGGATCCATTAAGGTTGACAGGGGACCTCTATAAATAGGAGGGAACCAAAATCCCGTAGGCTGAGGTTTTCTTGGTGGCCACCTCCTTTTCGTAGTCCTACTGTGTGAATTATCGCTAGAGAAGAGGACACTTAACCTCCTTCATCCACCCCACGGATCTGTAGGAATTCAGAGATATACGATATCCCTAGGTACTATTTTTTTTAACATATGCAATTTTGAATTCGTAAATTTATTTTTATGCATCGATTTTCGTACGACGACGAAGCCTTTTGTGGAAATCTAGGATTTTGTGTTTTCATTCTTCCGTTATGCATGTGATGTTGCTCATAGATTTCCCAACACATGATTCATAGGCTAGAGCTGCTGGCGGTTGCCCCTCTTATTCTCCTCAACCCCCTCTTCTCCTCCTTGGCTCTGGCAACCTTGTAGTGCACGTGGAGAGGGAGATCTTGTAATGATCTGAGGAGCGTTATTATTATGTCCGCTATGTGGATTACCGCTAGAGAGGAGTACGCGAGCGCTCTTTTATCCTCTTTATCAGATCTAAAATTTTCAGGGATATACATTCTCCCTAAGTAATGCTTCTAACATGATACGTGCGATTTTTCGGATTTATGATTTTTTTTTCACGCACTAATTATTGCATAACGAGTAAGTACTTAATTATGAGAAATCTGATTTTATTTTTGTTTTTCATTGCACATGAGATACCAATTCATGATTTTTCAGTAATTTTAATATAAAAACTAAAAGATAATAAAAATATTTATCGTTACAAAGAATTATCTTAAGGTGAAAGAGATAGTAGTTGATATTTATCACCTATGCTTAGAAATGATTCATTTAATAGATCTTGATGATACATGTTATGTTTTCATAATTCTAGAAATTTAGATTCTTTATCTAGAATTATCATTTTCTCTTGGTGATTATAAACTCAGTATAATTTAATAAATGTTAACTTTTGAATTATGGTAATGGTTTGTACATAATTAATATAAATCTTGAGCTTACAATGATCATATAATCAAATATTAAGATAAAATATAATTTTATAAACTCCTTAATATTATATATGCTTATATATGTGGATTACTTCATATTTCTATTTTTGTGAAAAGAGACATTTTATCGCCTTTATAAATAATATGTTAAAATATGATTATATATATATATATCTAATTCGTATAAGATCTTAAGTTGTTGATACTTTTATGTGTACATAAATGGATTCGAGAAACAATTAGATTATTAAGTCAAAATTGTCAGATTTGACATGGGTGATAAATTTATGATAGTTATGATGAACCCGAACATAGTTCTAGTTCTTTTATTAGATTCCTGAAAAAAATAAGATATTTATGTTTAGTATGATTTACCAAATATGTCACAACATAATAGGATTGCTAAAATGTGAAATCATTCTCTTATAAATATGGTTAGGAGCACGATAGATTATTATTTTATACCCAAATTAATGTGTGAAGAAAATCTAAGAACGATTATATATATCTTAAATAGGATTCCTAGTAAGTTAATTCTATCAACTTCTTTTGAGTTATGAATTAGATTCAAGGACTATTTCTAGTATTTGATTATTTATCTAAAAAAATCAAAAGATATACATTTTATTTCTTTAATTATAGTATGATAATAGTTAAATATGATAATATAAGATTCCTAGAAAATAACGAATTAGTAGGAGTAAAATCTTGAAATTTAACCTTGATATTGAGGAGATATATGTTGATACTCCATTATCATTTGAGAGATTGTTATTACTCAAATCATTAAATGATTTGATAAAAATGAACAATAAAATAATATTAGTGAACTCTCATATAATATTGATATTACTACTAATGATATTGTAGAATAACCATAATCAATAGTTTTTAGAATATCTCAAAGGAAAAGAAGACCTATCATTTCTTATTATTATGTGGTACATTTACAAGATTATATTATAATATATAAATTAAAATAATCTCTTATTTTTTTCATAAATTATGAAAAGTAACGATTCTGAAAAATATTATAATATAATAAAAGAAGAGTTGAAATCAATAATTAAAATGATGTTTGAGAACTCATTGAATTGCTCAATAACTGTAAAAGAGTCTAGTTTTACATAAATATGATTTAAAGGATAATATCGAATGATATAAAAGCTAGACTTATGGTAAAAAAATTTACTCATAAAGAATGCATTAACCATAATGAGATTTTTTTTAGTTTTTAAATAAACTCACTAAGAATTATTATGACATTAATGACTTATTATGATTTTGAGTTACATGATAAGGATGTGAAAATAAGTTTTTTGATTGGGATCTAGATTTATATGAGTTAACTTAAATGATTCACATAGAAAATGAAAAAAATATAAATTTTAATATACAAAATTAAGAAATCCATTTATGAATATAAACAAGCTCCTAGACAATGGTATATAAAATTTCTTGACATCATTACTTCCTTCATATTTAAGAAAAATATTATTAATTAATATTTATATCTAAAGATCGATAAGAGTAAGTTTATTATATTGGTCTTATATATGAATAATATTTTTCTTGCAAGCAATGATTTTGATTTATTATACTGAACCAAAATATTTTTTACTAAGAATTTTAAGATTATTGATGTGAATGAGGCATCTTATATTATTAGCATTGAGATGTTTAGGGATATATCTCAAGGATTATTAGGACTATATCAGAAAATATATAGAAGAGATTTGTAAAGCAAATAAAAAAAATGAAAGTTTCAATCAAAATAAGTGTTTTAAAAATAACTTAAAAAGAATCAAGTATAAAAATATTCTTTATATATGTGTAACTGAAAATCTATTTATATTCACGCCTATGCTAGATTAGATATTAGTTTTATAATTAAAATACTAAGTAGATACTAGGGTTATCCAAGAATGAAAATATATAAAAAATAATAATAAAATAATAAAATATTTAGAAAGAATGAATGATTATATGCTCGCATATATGAAATTAGATTAGCTTGAAATGATGATATTTTTCATATGCTGATTCTGTAAATTACCTTGACAATAGGAAATCCACTTTACGATTTATATCTATATCAATTGGAGAAAAAATTTATAAGAAAAAAAATAAAGTAATATATTATTGTATATTAATAGTGGAAATTGATTTTATAGTATGCTTTGAGACTACTGATCAAACTTTATCACTGTAAAATTTTATCTCAAGATTTGATATGATCAAACTCAATTGCTAAATTATTAAAGATATTTTGTGAAATATTGTAATAGTTTTCTTCTCTAAGAATGATAAGTATTATTATAATTCTATGTATTATAATATAAAATATTGATGGATAGAGAAAATGAGTCCAGAAACAACTAGTATCAATTAATAACTTGATTTTTACTATATTGATTGCTAATCTATTTACTGAAACTTATAATCTAAAGTGTTTTAAAGAACATATTCTTATAATTAGGTTTGTAAGCAGCTCATAAAAAAAGATGATACATATTTGAATGGATATTATAATTGACATTCTTGTTTATGTACTTAAAGTTATTTATTTATTTTTATTATATTCATATTTATGTTTGTATATATTATAGTTGAATGCGATAACAGGATTATCTTAATAAGATAAATTATACTGATATTTTGGATTGCATTAGAAAATGCTAATAGTATTGTAGTACATAAAAGAAAGTATGACATTGATGACATACATCCGCTATAGTTTGCATTGCTTATCAGACTTAATATAGTATTATTATATTTATTTGACATATTAGCCTATTTTTAAATTCATGTGTTTAAATAATTTTCAAAAATTCAAAATCCAATTATGTAAAATTATTTTTACGTAAATTTTATTTTTATTTATTTTAAATTTTAACCCTTTTGGATTTTATCAATTAATGGTTTAAGTGAGAGAATGTTAGATTATGTAGTCTTATCTAATTAGGTAAGGTATATTAGAGATATGATTGGATTCTTATTATAGTTATCGACCAATAGAAAGAAATATTGAATCTCGAATTTTGATGATGAAACTAATTGAGTGTGATTTGTGGTCTAACTGCGTGTTGAGTTACGCAGGTCTACTATCGATTAGGATTAGACAATTGACACTAGAGGAATTGACGTTGCACCGGAGGTGATCACGTCAGGATATTGGATGTCGAGCCGGAGGTTCGGTCGACTATCGGCAGGAGGCTTCGTATGTCGGGCATCGGGCCAAGAAGAGCGTGTTGCGCCAAGGATATCGGGATTGCGGAGGTCAATCACCGATTGGGCAACAGACCGCAAGAGAGGACGATGTGCCGAAGGATCGGACGAAGCATCGACCAATGATGTGCCGGGCAATAAATGTCAATTCGTATTGTAATAACTATCTAGATCGAAGTAGAGTGTTTGTTGTTTGTGTGCAGGAGTAACTACGATAAGGATGAAGACGTAAAGTGAAACAAAGGGTCAAAGTCAAGTGCGATGGATCATTGGGAGTTCGAGTGTTCGATGAAAGTCTGAAAATTCATTGGGAGTGCTGCCGAAACTGGCCGAGAACGAGTAGGGAGCTTGTCGAAGGGTTTTCGGAAGTTCGCTGGGAGGTTCGTCGGAAGTTCGCGGAGCTTGCCAAGAAAGATCGGAGCTTGCCAAAGAAGCTCGAGGGAACTCGCCAAAATCATCGTGGAGTCTGAGAGCTTGCCGGGAGTCCGCAGGATGGTATTCGAGGGATCGTCGGAAGACCGCCGGAAGTTCGTCGGAAGCTCGACGGAAGAAGACTTGACTTGCGGACTATGTAATAGCTTAGGAATGTCTTTAAGTTCGTAGTTTGCACATGAGTAGGGCAAGAATTTAGAAAAAATCCTGCCTAAATTCAGTGGGGGCCAACCGGGCCTCTACTGGGCCGAGTTGGGCCTTAAACAGGGCCCATTCAGCCTTGGCTGAATGGGAGGCGGTTGAACCGCCCACTGAAGCGTAGCACCGCCTGCCATCTCAGAAATGTGCGCTAAACTCTTATCATGTGCATTTGTAGCACCGCCCGATTCATGTGAGCAAAGCAGTAGCACCGCTTGGTGAGCGTGTAGCACCGCTTGGTGTGTTAGTCTGCCAGATGACAAAGACGAAAAACTCAAAAGATTCAAATTTTTGGCTCCAAGTTTGGGCTCCAAATTTGAATCACTTTGAGGCTTATAAATACCCCTTCTTTCTCAGCTGAAAGCAGAACCCTTTGAGAGCTAGATTTTGAAAATAAGTCTTGGGAAAGTCTTGTTCTTCATTTGCTTAAGTGTTCACCTCATTTCCTTCTTCTTGTGAAATCTTGTAAGAGTGTGAACCACTTGTAAAGGGTTGTAAGAGGGGTATTTGGTCCTTCCCCTACAAAAGGATTTACTAGTGGAAGTTGGGAGCCTCATCGGAGAAGGCTTCGGAAGTGGATGTAGGTCACTTTGACCGAACCACTATACATCGCTGCGTCTTAGTTGTGTAAGTGTTTAAGTTTCTGTTTTACTTTGCTGCAAGCCTTTACTTTACTTACTCCACTTCCTTTTCATCTTCGTACGTACGCTTTAAAGTTATAACGTAATTTTTCCAGGTTCAAACGAAACGTTACTTTCATCGTACGAAGTTTCCGAAGCTTGTTTTAAATCACTGAAAAAAATCTATCGTTTTATCCGCTGCACTAATTCACCCCCCCTCTTAGTGCCACTCGATCCCTAACAATTGGTATCAGAGCAACGTTCTTTCTCTTTTGGATTTACACCCGTGAGAAATGACTCTAAATGGTTTTCAAGAGGGCTTTTCGGTTTTTCGTCCACCGTTCTTTAACCGTTCGGACTACATATATTGGAAAACTCGAATGAGAGTTTTCATGCTTTCAATGGATTTGGATTTGTGGAACATCATCGAAAATGGTTTTCAACCTTCCTCTAAACCGACGAACGAATGGTCGGTTTTGGAGAAAAGTTCGTTTTCTTTAAACGCAAAGGCTATGAATGCCTTATTTTGCGCTTTGAACAAGAACGAGTTCGATCGGATTTCTATGTGCGAAACGGCTTTTGACATTTGGCGAACTCTTGAAATCACGCATGAGGGAACTAGTAGAGTTAAAGACTCGAAAGTAAACCTCTTGTTGCATGATTTTGAGCTCTTCCAAATGACACCAAGCGAATCTATCGACGACATGTACACCCGCTTCACGGATGTCGTCAATAGCTTGAAAAGTCTTGGTAAAAGTTTTTCGGATTTTGAACTCACTAACAAGATCTTAAGATCCCTTTCAAAATGGTGGGATCCTAAAATAACGCGATTCAAGAATCAAAGGATCTAAATAATTATTCTATTGATGAACTCATTGGGTCTTTAAAGACCTATGAAATGGAACATGATGAATATGATGAACATGATGAACACATGAACCACCTTCTAAAGAACAAGAAGGTTTTTGAACTCCGAACTATGAAATGCCACTTGAGTAATGACTCAAGTGATGAGGACAATGAAGACATTGAACACATAACAATGAATGTTAATAAGTTCATTAAACAAAAATTAAAAAACACAAATGAACTTGAATGGAGAAAGTGGCCAAAGAAGAAGAAGAAGGCTTGCAAAGAAGAATCAAGGAAAGAAAAAGCAAACTACGCTTTAATGAGCTTCGACAATGAGGTAAGTAACTTAACTTCCTTGAATTATTTTGAAATTACTTGATGATTTCCATGAATGCTTAACTTAGTTAGTAGAAATTTTTTTATGCTTTTCTTGTGTTTTTAGAAATTAAAAAAAATCGAAATTATACTATGCTTTTCTTTATAGTATTTTTGAAAAGTAAAAATATGAATGACGATTGTAAGATTTGTGATAATGCTTAGGATTAAACCATTCATGAGTATCTTGATGGTTTACATTGTCTCTAAACATGATGCTTGATGATTTTATATCATGCATGAGTTGTTGAAGTGATGTTGATCTAAAAACTTCTATCTTGGATTAATGGGTCTTAACCTTTTTTTTTATAATGAAAATTTTAAATGATACATATCTTCATGAAATCAATTATAAAGACCTAACCCATAAATTTTCCAAATGAAAGAAATGTGATTTTTATGTTGCCTTGTATTACATTTGGACTTGATGATTTTCATGACGAAAAATATTTTTCAGATTTTTAAAAAATGATGTATGAGTTTAGCAAAAATTTGAGCATTGATCATCTTATTATAACAAATGAAAGAAAGATGGGAAATGATTTTAATGATGAATTCATTTCTAAATATGATGATGCTCTCATGTTTAAATATGATGTATGACATTGATCATTCTTATGAAAGATCAAATCACGTAAATTGAAACTCTTAAAAATAAGAAATGCACTATCATAATGTATCATTTTTATGTATTTGGTCTTGACGGTTTTATGACTAAGCTTGTGTTTTATTTTGATACATGTTTTCATTAAAATTTTGAATATGCTCACATCAAATTGCTTAAAATGAAAATGTATTTTTTCTCATTCTATTGAGGTGAATGAATTCATGTTATGAGTCTTGTGAATCTCATAAAAATAAACATGATGAATATTTTAAAAAATGTGCCTCATGTTTTCAGTCTTAATGATTTCTCTTGAAACATGCTCTTTGGACCTATATGAAAAACATGAGTATACTCATATGAACGTCAAATCACTTGAAATGGAATACATAAAAAAAAAAGAAATTGCACTATCATGATGCTTTACATGTAATGCTTTTGATCTTAATGGGCTAAATGACAACTTGTATTTCAAATTTATACAATGATGGCTTCGTATAAATATTTGAACATACATTATGAAATCATCATTGAAATGAAAATATTAGAAGTTTGTTATCATGCTTAATGACCTTGTGATATCATATCTTGATGACAAACTCATGTTTCGGTTTTAAAATTTGATACTCATCTTTTGAAACATGAGTACACTTACATGAAACAAATAACTTAAAATGAAACACATTATCATGATATATTGAAACTCATGTCTTGAAATAATGTGTTACATTTTTGTCTTGATAATGCCTTATGAGATTTTGCCTTTACATCTTGAACTTTCATGCTTATCTTGGTATATAAAGACAAAGGCATATTTAGATAAAAAAAATTACTTGAAAAGAGAATTTTCCAAATGAAATATAACTTATCTCTTGTTTCACGAAACTATGGTTTTGAATTACTTTTATGAGATCATCATCTTGATAACTTGAGTTTTTATCTCTATACTCTCTTATGTTTCTCCCATGTTATATGAAGAAAAATATAAATTATTTTCTCTTAACTTATTGATACTCAATTTGAGAAAATATGTTTTGATGATTGAAACATTGTATGTGCAATTTGAACTTTTCTCTCATGTTTCAATACCACTTTATATGCTTCATGACATGATAATTGAAATATTGATGTAGACTTTTGATATATCACTTGTCATGATTAATGCATATAGCTAGCATTTTAAATCTCTAAAATGATTTTGATTATGAGTTTTGAGTTGACAAATTGAGCTTGAATGATTTTTCTTTTAACGATTCTTGAATCTTTTAGAATTATGACTTGTTAAGACATATTTAATGCTTGAATCAAGTTTTAAAAGATTTCATTTAGTTATAAAGAAATTTTATTGAAATCATGATCTTGACAACTATGATTTGAAACTCTTTATAAATCAAGATCTTTTACCATGCTCCTTCCGTCTTATCAAAAGAAAATTCTTTAAATGAAATGTAACTTGTCTTTTGATTTCTCGGAATTTAATACTTGAATTTTTATGAATTCGTGTCGTGATTCTTATGAAATATGATCTTGGTAAAAAATTCTTATGTATGAATCAAGATCTTGTGTTTGATCTCCTAAGACTTCCACTTGTTATTTCCTAAAAAGGAGATTTGTCAAAATGATTCATGAACCTTTTGATTTGACTTTTGGATTCATGACTCAAGATTGAAGATTGAAACATTATATGCTAAAATTGATTTTTTTTATTATTGTTTCAATACTTCCTCAAATGCCTTATGTGATGATTGAAAATTTGATGAAAAAGAATTGTGCTTAATATTGGAATCATTGATTTATTCTTTTATCATGGCTTAAAAATGAATGAAAAGAAAATATGTTAGCACTTGTAATCATAATTTGATTCTTAATATTGATATGCTTTCATATATCATGATTCTTGATTGTATGATATTTATCTTGAATTAAAAATTGATAAATATGAATCTAGATCTTGCTAAAATGAAAAGTTATGAATCATGGATGATATCTTTTGGTTTTGATTCTTGTTGAATTTACATATTGATATCCTTCATGACATGATTTCTCATGTTTCAATATCATCTCGTATGCATCATGTGATGATTGATATATTGATTGATGCAATTTTCTTATTGGTTCCTCCCTTCTTTTTGATATTGATAAAGGGGCAGAAAAATTGTTAACTTGTGTATCAAAAGAGAAAAATTTGCTATCTTAAACATTGAGAAGTAAAAAGTTGCTATCTCAAGAGAGGCAAAAATCTTGCTCAACTTCACTTTTTTCAACAAAATTGCTTGCATCTTTGTTACAAATTATTGTTGAATCTCATGCAAGATTATTTGTAGTATTAATCCTCCTTTTCTTTTTGATATTGATAAAGAGGGAGAAGGCTTTTACAAATGAATGCAAAAGTCCTAGCATGCAAAGAAAGCAAAACTTGCAAGCTTGCTCTTCTCAAAAGAGAAAAAAGAAATTATAAAATTACATGCATATCGCAAAAGAAGTCAAGAAAATGCACAATTTGCTTGTACTTCTCAAAGGAACATAGAAAAACTTGCCATCATCACGACAAGCACTATCTTGCTTATCATGATAAACATGCGATACCTAAATGTTGTATGATGTGATTAATAGCTAGTATGTTTGTAATATTTGCATATCCTTGAAAACTAGCTATAATGTTACTTCTCCTTTTTGTTGATGATATAGGAGGAGAAGTAGATTGATGACTTCATGTATTGATTGAATATTTTATATTTGCATGATGGTTTGTTATTTTCTCACTACATAAATAATACATGTTACTTGGATTTAGGATAATCCAAGGATTCTATTGATGGCATATTGATAGGGGGAGTTTGTGTTAAACTCCGGGGAGTTTTGGTTAACTCCGTCAGTCATCAATTAGTTGTCATCATCAAAAAGGGGGAGATTGTTGAATCTCGGATTTTGATGATGAAACTAATTGAATGTGATTTGTGGTCTAACTGCGTGTTGAGTTACGTAGGTCTACTATCGATCAGGATTAGACAATTGACACTGGAGGAATTTACGTTGCACCGGAGGTGATCACGTCAGGATATTGGATGTCGAGCCGGAGGTTCGGTCGACTATCGGTAGGAGGCTTCATACGTCGGGCATCGGGCCAAGAAGAGCGTGTTGCGCCAAGGATATCAGGATTGCGGAGGTCAATCACCGATTGGGCAACGGACCGCAAGAGAGGACGATGTGCCGAAGGATCGGACGAAGCACCGACCAATGACGTGCCGGGCAACTGAATGTCAATTCATGTTGTAATAACTGTTTAGATCGAAGTAGAGTATTTGTTGTTTGTGTGCAAGAGTAACTATGATAAGGATGAAGACGTAAAGTGAAACAAAGGGTCGAAGTCAAGTGCGATGGATCATTGGGAGTTTGAGTGTTCGATGGAAGTCTGAAGATTCATTGGGAGTGCTGCCGGAACTGGTCGAGAACGAGTAGGGAGCTTGCCGAAGGGTTTTCGGAAGTTCACCGGGAGGTTCGTCGGAAGTTCGCGGAGCTTGCCAAGAAAGATCGGAGCTTGCCAAAGAAGCTCGGGGGAACTCGCCAAAATCATTGTGGAGTCCGAGAGCTTGCCGGGAGTCCGTAGGATGGTTTTCAAGGAATCGTCGGAAGACCGTTGGAAGTTCACCGGAAGCTCGACGGAAGAAGACTTGACTTGCGGACTTTGTAACAGCTTAAGAATGTCTTTAAGTTAGTAGTTTGCACCTGAGTAGGGCAAGGATTTAGAAAAAATCCTACCTAAATTCAGTGGGGGCCAACCGGGCCTCTACTGGGCCGAGTTGGGCCTTAAACAGGGCCCATTCAGCCTTGGCTAAATGGGAGGCGGTTGAACCGCCCACTGAAGCGATAGCACCGCCGGCCATCGTAGTGCAAAGCGGTAGCACCGCCGTTACTATATAGCAAAGGGTAGCACCGCCTGGCTGAGGCGGTAGCACCGCTTGGGTGTGTCAGTCTGCCAGGACTGACAGCACTGAAAAACTCAAAAGATTCAAATTTTTGGCTCCAAGTTTGGGCTCCAAATTTGAATCACTTTGAGGCTTATAAATACCCCTTCTTTCTCAGCTAAAAGCAGAACCCTTTGAGAGCTAGATTTTGAAAATAAGTCTTGGGAAAGTCTTGTTCTTCATTTGCTTAAGTGTTCACGTCATTTCCTTCTTCTTGTGAAATCTTATAAGAGTGTGAACCACTTGTAAAGGGTTATAAGAAGAGTATTTGGTCCTTCCCCTACAAAAGGATTTGCTAGTGGAAGTTGGGAGCCTCATCGGAGAAGGCTTCGAAAGTGGATGTCGGTCACTTTGACCGAACCACTATACATCGCTGCGTCTTGATTGTGTGAGTGTTTAAATTTCTATTTTACTTTGCTGCAAGCCTTTACTTTACTTACTCCACTTCCTTTTCATCTTCGTACGCTTGCTTTAAAGTTAAAACGCAATCTTTCCGGGTTCAAACGAAATGTTGCTTTCATCGTATGAAGTTTCCGAAGCTTGTTTTAAATCGCTGAAAAAAATCTATCGTTTTCTCCGCTGCACTAATTCACCCCCCCCCCTTCTTAGTGCCACTCGATCCCTAACAAGAAAGTCTAATTATGGTAAGATTTCTTAAGAGAAAATCTTGATAGAAGAGACACCCATAATTACTTATTCTAGATATTCTACTTTTGCCTATAAAAAAATAGGACATCCTAAAGAGTATGCACACATATACAACGTGCAAATATACAAATATACAGATAAGATGAGACAGGGATACGTGACATGATTAAGAGATTACAGATCTTCTCTTATCTTCTTTTCGTCACGTGAGAGTTAATGAGAGATTATCGATCTTCTCTCATATTCTCTTTATTCTTAAATTCATCGATAACAGTGGTCTCCTTAAGGATAAGAAAAAAAAAGAACTTAATTATCCTTATAGATGATAACATATAAGATTTTTTCAAACTGTCTGAGGAAATCTCGCTGCGTTGTTGAGGGAAATCCTCTCTCCTAAACCTATTATTTGCCAAAAGCTTTCACAAAAACATTTCCATTTTATTATGGTATCAAAGCCATGATCTGCCTTCTTCCCTCTAGTGATGATGAACGGCCTTCTTCGTAGAGCACAGCTTAGTTACCTCCTCGGTTCTCTCCGTTGCCGTGTCATCGCTCTCCAGTGATTGCAGCCATGCCACTACTAGCGTTCCCTTCTGCGGTGCAACAAAAGAAGAGCACTCTCTGCTGTAGTCGCTGCGTAGAGAGATTACTATAGCGACACTTCAACCGACCGTAGTGAGCCCTCGGTAGCCGCTCCCCATCCTGCTCAAGCGAGAAAGGGCTGTCGTCGAGTTTTCCAACCGCGGTCCTCGGCATCTCTATAGCCACCTTAACCGCGCTTTCGTCGCAGACAACATCTCCTCCCAATCGTGCCACCACCACCGTCAGTTGTCGCAGCCACCACGTTCTTCGGCGTCACCAATGCCCCCTTTTGAGTGCGACAGAAATAGAGCAGCCTCAGTGCTCTCCCCCCTTGTTACCTCCCCTTGGGTCGCAGCCGTAGCCCCTGCCCTTTACAGTCGCAGCCCTAGCCTTATTCTCTACCGCTGCAGTCGTGCTCTCTCCCCTCGTTGCCTCCCCTTGGGTTGCAGACGTAGCCTTATTCTCTACCACTGCAGCCGCTGCTACTTCCTCAACCGCCCACTGCCTTCCAATAGCCCATGTTCTGCAGTGAAATAGAGATCCCTGTTGTCCTCAATGATGAACCTGTGACATCAGGGTCGTCACGCACGCCAACCTGCTCACAACCACCGTTGCCCGATGGCCTTCTTTCTTCACCGCCAATCTAATCATAGTTCGGCAGACTTTAAGCCACCAGCGTTCGACAGACTTCAAGTGCCCCCACCTTCCTACGAAGGTAGAGTCGAATCTTCTCCCTTAATGTAGAAAGGTGGGAGTTTTTGGGCAGCAAAACAGAGAAGTGGAAAGGAGGAAGAAACGTCGCCCTACCTCTGCAGCCCTGTCGCACACTCCTCGACTCATGGAAGTTGCATCCGCACCACAGATCTACAGCTGCAGCATAGACTCATCGATTTTTTCAGCCACCGATAAGCACCATAGCTGATTGTCAACCTCCTTATCGACCATGAATGTGTCTCTCGACTTCACTGGTGTCCTCGGAGGCCTCCTTCGACGCAAATCCCAGACCTATGGATCTGAGATCTTCCAAAGACGAAGCTGACTCCCCGGTGTCCTCGATCACTGATTCCCCAGATTTGATATAGTTTTTGCCTTCTCCTCCTCTTCGTTGCCTAGAGATCTCTCTGCTTCTCCCTCTCTCTCACAAAGTTTGAGAAACATGTTGCCATCGTTGATAACATGGTATCCTCCACTTGTATCACCGAGCCGACGTCGAGAACCCCCTCTCCTCTACCGCAGAACGCCACTGCTTCCTCTCCTTGTGGTGACTTCCCACGGCGTCACTGCCATCCAGCCCCCGATGCCCTTCCGTAGATGGAGCTGCTGGTTCTGCAAGAACCGGAGATCCCAATTAGATCGTTGCATTCTTCTCCGTCTCGTCGAGCAGCAACCGGAATTGGTAGAAGCATTTGAAGACGTGCAGACCACAAATCGCTTCCTCTCTGACCCGACGTACACCGTGACATTTGAAGCCACAGAACTACATCTCTTATAAATCTACGATAAGAACTGCAGATTGACTAATCATACTACTGCAGCTCTCCTCAACAAGCCACTCATAGAGTTGCAGATCTCTCAAGAGCAATCTCCAAAATTTTTAGCCCACACCAATTGAGGCAGCTTTCACCAGGACATCCTACCCATGACCTATCTCTAAGGACTCCACCGCCCTTCCGACCACCGAATTTGGCTGCACATTGTGATCTGCGCCGACTGTAGCCATTGTCGCCTGTTGCCTATTGTTGTCTCGTCGTCAACTGCCATAAGCATAGCTTGTAGCAGAAGCCACCCTCCAACGGAGTTCCACGCTGCACCGTTCTATCACAAACTCTAAGCCCTCGGATCAGTATACTCATAATGTCTTCATCATATATTTTTAATATTCTAGTTATTGTTTCTGTAGGGAATCATAGTGCTTCTCCACATACAGGACTTATCTCCATCAATGCTGTCACGCTAATCCCTTTCAAATTATCAAAAGGTGACAACTACGCATCTTAGCGAGCCTAGTTTTCTAATCTCCTGTTTAGATATGACTTACTAGGCTACGTCGATGGCTCTCTCAGTTGTCCACCAGTAATGATGAACAACCCCAGAGAACTCAGTCTAGTACCAAATTCAGCTCATAAACTATGGTTACGTCAAGACCGTCTCATCCTCTAAGCTATTCAAGCTTCAGTTGTTGGATTCGTCGTACTATTGATATCTTTGTATGCAACTACTACAGAAGCATGGTGCAAGTTACAAACAACATTGGTAAATCGTTTGCGTACTCGCAAGCTCAGCCTTCTATCCAGTCTAATAAAAACAAAACAAGAGGAAAGTACCATTATTGATTATTTACAAAATATCAAAGTTATCATCGATGACTTGGCTTTGATAGGTCATTCCCTTTATGACGAAGAAATGATAATCTATACCTTCAATGGCATAGGAGATGAGTACAAGAAATTATCAGTCGCAATTCGAGCATGCAACTCATCAATGTCGTTCAAAGAACTCTATGACAAGTTGACTGACTACGAGACATACTTGAAGCGCGAGGACAAGTTGGTCGGACCAACCATCACAGCTCAAGTTAGTCAAAAGTTTAAGAGGAAGAGCAACTAGTACAAGAAGAATATCAACAAAGGTTTGGCCAAGATGACTCTTGACCCTATGAGTCCTAACCAAACCCCTTCACTCCACCTCATCAACATTTCTATTAACGTGACAACTCCAATAACCATTAGTTCTGGCATCCTGACCTTACAACCCAACAACGAATTGTCTACCAACTATGTTATAAAGTCGGACACCTGTAAAATTTTGTCGGTCTTAACCCAAACTCCATGCTCCAACACGATGGCCTCAAGCGAATCTCATGACTACACCGGCTACAAATCAAACTAATTGGATTGTGGACTCTGGCACCTCTCATCACATCACTTCTGATCTTCAGAACTTGTCCATCCACAATAACTATGGCGGTAATAAAGATATCATCATTGGCAATGGTAAAGTTATTCTTATTACTCATACTGGTTTCACAACGCTTAATTCACATACCATAAGTTTTACACTCGATGATGTTTTGTGTGCACCTCACATTAAGCGAAACCTTATTTCTGTTTCTCAATTTTGCAAACACAACAATATTTCTATTGAATTCTTTCCTGATTCTTTTTTTGTTAAAGATTTAAACACGGGAGCATCCTTGGTCCAAGGCCAGAATAGAGGTAACATTTACGAATGGCCATCAACTCCATAAATAACCCAGCCCACTATCTACTCTTCAGTTGCAGTTTCAATTGATGTGTGGCATCATCGTCTTGGTCACCCCTCGTCCCTTATCCAGCAAAAATTAATTTCTCGTTATTCTCTTCCTAGTTTTAAATCAAATAACTTTATAACTCATTGTGATGCTTGTCTTAGCAATAAAAGTCATAGACAGCCCTTTGGTACATCTTCCATTTCTTGCTCTAAACCGTTTGAAATTGTTTATACAGATGTTTGCGGCCTTGCTCCCACCGTTTCTTTTGATAAATTCAAATTTTATATCATTTTTATAGATTATTTCACTAAGTACACATGGTAGTACTTTCTTCACCATAAATTTGAAGTTTCCATAATCTTTACCAATTTTAGAAAGTTGGTTGAGAACTACTTTCAATCTATAATAAAAATAGTCTACTATGATAGTAGAGGTAAATATCAAGCCTTGACATCCTATCTTTCAGCTTGTGGCATACAACACCTCAAGTCACCTCCATATTCTCCTCAACTAGTTGGCTCTGCTGAACGCAAACATTGGCATATAGTTGAAACCTCTCACACTTCTACAACAGGCCCTCATGCCTCCAACCTTCTGGTCAGCAGCCTTTCAAACTCCAGTCTATATTATTAATCGTATGCTTACTCCAATCTTACATTATCAATCCCCATTTGAAATGCTATTTCACAAATCTCCAAACCTTCATAAACTTAAAGTATTTGACTATCTATATTATCCATAGTTACGTCCCTATGCCTCCCATAAGATATCATCAAGATCTAAGTCTTGTGTCTTCATACGATACTCCCTTGAACATAACGCCTTCCGATGCTACAACCATCAAACCCAACAAGTCTTTGTATCACGTCATGTTATTTTTATGGAGTCTACATTTCCTTTCCACACCCATAAGTCTCCTATTGTGCAAGCCACTCCATCAAACATTCATCACTGGAGTATACCTTAGACCCTATCAGATGAGACCCCCATGACAACATCCAGTTCTTCCCCTCAGGATCCACAATTCACTGCTACTCTAATTCAGCAGCTCTGTATTCCTTCTATTACTTTTTCACTCCCTGCTTCTGAAGTTTTTCCCATTAATGAGGCCACATATTTAGAAACACATTCATTGTCTTTACCTCCTCCTAGACCTAATAACACTGAAGTACCTCAACTTAACCTGGCTCGTGTTAATGACTCTCCACTACCTCTACTAATAGCATACCATCACAATCTCATAGCCTCAGAACATCTAATGACAACATGCTCCAAGAGCGATATTTTTAAACCACGTCAAATCCTTGACTTACATACTATCACAGAATCCTCATTTAAGACCATTGAGACCACAACATTTACTCAAGCCCAAAAATCTCCACACTAACGTAAAGCCATGTGTGAAGAATATGATGTCCTCCTCCATAACTCAATATGGATCCTTATACCCTTTCACCACACATAAAATATTATCGGGTGTAAATGAGTATTTCGAATTAAGCGGAACCCCGATGGATCCGTTGCTAGATATAAAACACGGCTAGTCGCCAAAGGGTTTCATCAATGACCTGATGTTGATTTCACTAAGGCATTCAATCTCATTGTTAAACCCACAATAATCTAACTTATCTTAAGTTTGGCCATCACTAAAGGCTAGCAATTACGATAATTGGATTTTAACAATACCTTTTTACAAGGGACTCTAACTTAAGACATCTTTATGTAGTAATCTCCTGGTTTCCTCAATCCTCAATATCCAAGGTATGTTTGCAAACTACAAAAAACTATTTATGAACTTCATCAGGCTCCAAGAGCCTGGTACAATGAACTTGGCTCGTTTTTGGCTTCAATTGGCTTTATCAACTCCAAGTCTGATACATCATTATTTCTACGACGACAAAATGGAGGCATAATATATCTTCTAGTGTATGTAGATAACATTGTTGTCACGGGTAATAATCCTATAGAGATCCAAGCATTCATCAAGTAATTAGCATATCAATTCTCCCTTAAAGATTTAAGCACCTTGAGTTACTTTTTTGGGTATAGAAGCAACATATACACTTTCAGGTATATCCTATCACAAAAAAAAATACATTCAAGATTTATTATCGAAGACAAATATACAAAATACAAAAGAAGTTACAACTCCTCTCTCTACTACTGAATCACTCAAATTATGTGATGACAGTCCTACTACGGAACCTACTCAATATCGTCAAATAGTAGGCTCCTTACAATACTTAGCTCTCACCTGTCCAGACGTCTCATTTGCAGTTAACAAGTTATTATAATTTATGCATCGGCCATCTACCATGCATTGGTTTACAGTCAAACGAATCTTACGATATCTTAAAGAGACTCTTAATCATGGTCTCTTTCTCAATAAATACTCTCCATTATATCTCTATGCTTTTGCCGTTGCTGATTAGGTAGGAAACTTCAATGATAAAACATCCACATCGAGATATATTACCTTCATTAGAGCTAATCCAATCAATTGGAGTTCTAAGAAGTAAAAGATAATCGCACGGTTAATGACTAAATCTGAATATCGTGCCATTGCCACTACTACTACATAACTCAATTGGGTCACGAATCTGCTCAAGGAACTCAACATCAACTCCACCCCTATTCCTACAATCTACTGTGATAATGTTGGAGCTACCTACCTATGCGCTAATCCAGTGTTCCACTCTCACATGAAACATATTATCATCGACTTCCACTTCGTGTGAGATTATATTATCCGACATCAACTACGTGTTTCTCAAGTACACATGGCTGATCAACTAGCAAACTCATTCACGAAGCCTGTTGGGCTGAGAGCCTAAATTCAACCCATATGGGCTTTATCAGCCTATAGTCCATCTTTCCTCTTAAATCCTAACTTAACCTAAACTTTAGTTTAAATAGGGGCTAATGGTGGCTGCGAAACTAAGAGATTAAAATCGCAGCAAAGGGTAGAAACTTCGCAACAGTATTAGGGATTCAAAGAGATGAGAAAAGAGCAGAAAAACAAGAGAAAAAGAAAGGGAAGAAGACAAGAAAAACATAGAAATTATTCTCATTCATCCAAACAGTTTCTCATCTCAGGTTAGATCAGATCTACAGTGAATTTTTCTGTGATTGCTTGAGGAGGTTTTGGATATTATGCATAGTAACGTGATCCTTGTATCTCAGTTATTCTCTTGTGATTGTTGCTTGGGATTTGGGCAAGAGATTCAAGAATTATACATTCATTATTTCTATAGTGGATTTTCTCTGGTTTGCCCCGTGGTTTTTACCCTTCACGTTGAAGGGGTTTTTCACGTAAATCTTGGTATTCTATTTGATTGCGATTTCTGTTTAATTCCGTTGTGTTACGGCCTGCTAGTATTTGTTCATATACAAAAGTTATTCCTTGTTTGCTGCCTATCCTTTTATTCCCATCAACTGGTATCAGAACAAGGTTTTGGTGATTTAATTTTTATGTTTAAACATGGAGGCTGGTAGTGTTTCTCGCATGATTAGTTTGAACGGAAACAATTGGATGATTTGGAAACCAAGAATGGAAGATCTCTTATATTGCAAAGATTTGTATGGACCTTTGCAAGGGGATAGTGAAAAACCCATAACTATGACAGATGATGAGTGGAAGAGATTAGATCGAAAAACGGTTGGGTTCATTCGATAGTGGTCGATAATAGTGTCTTTCACCATATTTGTACTGAAAGTTCTGTATATTCTTTTTGGAAAAAGTTGGAAGGTCTCTATAAAAGAAAAATAACTAGTAATAAAGCTTTTTTGATCAGAAAACTTGTGAACCTGAAATATAAAGAGGGTGCTTCTATTACTAAGCATTTGAATGAAATACAGAGTATTACTAACCAGTTATCTTCTATAAAAATGTCTCTTGATGATGAGTTGTAGGCATTGTTACTTCTCAGTTCATTGCCAGAAAGTTGGGAGACACTAGTGGTTTCCCTTAGTAATTCTGCGCCAGATGGTATTGTTACCATGAGTCAAGTAACAAGTAGTTTATTGAATAATAAGTTGAGAAGAAAGAACTCAGTAGTATCTCAGATTGATTCATAGACACTTATCTTAGAGAACAGAGGAAGGTCAAGGTCTAAAGATAGAAGCAGTTCACGCATAGGTAGAAGCAAGTCAAGATCAAGGAAAGATATTGTTTGCTATAACTATGGTGAGAAAGGACATTATAAGAATCAGTGTAAGCAACCTAAGAAGAGCAAGAAAAAGGGAAAAGAAGTGGAGTCTACAGAGTCAAAAGAGAATACCACAACTACAGTGCAGGTTGGTAATTAATTTGATTTTGTCCCCTTCTGATGATATTTTTTCTTGTGTGTGTCAGGATCTCGAGTGGATAATTGACATAGGATCTTCTTATCATGCTACACCATGGAGGGAGTTCTTTGCTACCTACAGGTCTGGAAATTTTGGTGTTGTCAAGATGGGCAACCATGGCACAGCAGACATCATTGGCATGGGTGACATCCACATAAAGATCAACTTTAGATGCAAGTTAGTGCTTAAGGATGTGAGGCATGTGGTTGACTTGAGGCTGAATCTAATCTCAATTGGAAGACTAGATGATGAAGATTATGATAGCAGGTTTTATAAAGGGCAATGGAAACTCAGTAAGGGTTCTCTTGTTATAGCTAATGGAATGAAATGTCATACTTTGTACAGGTTGCAGGCCAAAGCTTGTGGTGAACAATTGAATGCTATAGAGAAAGACTTTAGCATGGAGTTGTGGCATAGGCAATTGGGACACATGAGTGAGAAAGGACTACAAGCTCTTTCCAAGAGAGAGGTATTGCCTGACCTCAGAGGTACACGTCTGAACCCTTGTATTGATTGTTTAGCTAGTAAATAACATAGAGTTTCATTTGCTAATCTTATTTTGTCTAGAAAAATGCATGCCTTAGACTGTGTTTATACAGATGTATGTGGTCCTTTGAAGACAAAAACTCCTAGTGGTTCTAATAATGTTCCTGGCATCAATGGTGCACTTTATTTTGTTATTTTTATAGATGACTTTTCCAGGAAAGTTTGGGCTTATGCTTTGAAGACCAAGGATCAGGTTATTGATGTCTTCAAAGAGTTTCATGCTAGAGTTGAAAGGGAGACAGAAAGATAATTGAAATGCATAAGATCAGATAATGGTGGTGAGTATACAGGATTGTTTAATGATTATTGCAGGTCACATGGCATTCAACATGAGATAACAGTTCCTGGTATACCTCAGCATAATGCAATTGTAGAGAGGATGAACCGCACCATCATGGAAAAGATCAGATGTATGCTTTCACAGGCAAAGTTACCCAAAAGGTTTTGGGATAAGGCTTTGAGAACTGTAGTTGATGCGATCAACTTATCTCCCTGCACAGTCCTAGATACTGATGTTGCAGAGTATGTTTGGTCGGAGAAAGATGTTTCCTATAAGCATTTGAGAATGTTTGGTTGTCGTGCATCTGCACATATTCCAGACAATGAAAGATCCAAGTTGGATGGTAAGACAAAAGAATGTATTTTTCTTGGCTACTCACATGATCAATTTGGTTACAGGCTTTAGGATCCAGAAAAGCAAAAGGTGTTTAAAAGCAAAGATGTGGTTTTCTTTAAGGATCAAACCCTTGAGGATTTGAAGAAAGAGGCACCAGCCAAGACTTCTGCAGAAGGATTAGCAGATTATGACCCAGTTATTCCTCCAGTATATCAGGGTGATAGGGGAGATGTACAAGAAGATGGTGTAGAGCCAGATATTAATCTACCTGCAGGACATGTTGAGTAAGAAGAAGTTGAGGAGCAGCTTCCCGCAGAACCTCAGTTAAGAAGATCTTCTAGACAACGTCAGCCTTCCAGAAGATACTCTATAGATGAGTATGTGATGTTTACTGATGCAGGTGAACCAGAGAGTTACTAGGAAACAGTTGAAAGTGAGCAGAAAAAGAAGTGGCTAGTTGCTATGCAGGAAGAGATGGATGCTCTACAGAAGAATCATACATATGATTTGGTGCAACTACCATAGGGAATGAAGGCCTTGAAGAACAAGTGGATTTTTAGGTAGAAGACTCAAGAATATTATTCTCAACTAAAGTACAAAGCCAGATTGGTTGTGAAAGGCTTTGGTCAAAAGAAATGTATTGACTTTGAAGAGATTTTTTTTCCTATTGTTAAAATGTCTTCTATTCATGTTGCTCTAGGTATTGCTACTAGCCAGGACTTGGAGGTGGAGCAATTAGATGTGAAGACAGCTTTCCTTCATGGTGATTTGGAGGAGAAAATTTATATGGAGCAACCAGAAGGTTTCAAAGTCAAAGGTAAAGAAAATTTTGTCTGCAAGTTAAGGAAGAGTTTGTATGGATTGAAGCAAGCTCCAAGACAGTGGTATAGGAAGTTTGATTCATTTATGATTGAAAATGGATACAAAAGAACGGCTTCAGATCATTGTGTGTACATCAAACAATTTGGTGAGGATTTTATTATTCTCTTACTTTATGTTGATGATATGCTTATCCTTGGGAAAGATATGTGTACAATTGACAGGTTGAAGAAGGAACTGAGTGAGTCCTTTGCAATGAAGGACATGGGGCCAGCAAAGCAAATACTAGGCATGCAGATTTCTCGTGACAAGAAAAATAAGAAGATTTGGTTGTCATAGGAGAAATACATCGAGAAGGTATTAGAAAGGTTCAGTATAAGCAATGCAAAGCTAGTTGGTTTTCCTCTTTTAGGTCACTTCAAGTTGTGCTTAGAACAGAGTCCGTCAAGTGATGAGAAGAAGGAGAAAATGCAAAAGGTTCCTTATGCTTCAGCAGTTGAAAGTTTAATGTATGCAATGGTATGTACGAGGTCGGACATCGCATATGCAGTGGGTGTTACTAGTAGATTTCTTGCAAATCCAGGCAAGGAGCACTGGGCAGTAGTGAATTAGATTTTGAGATATCTCAGATGAAGTTCTAAGGTTTGTTTAAGCTTTGGAGGTGGACCACCTATGTTAACGGGTTACACAGATACAGATATGGCTAGAGATATTGATACAAGGAAATTCACATCAGATTTTGTACTTACTTTTGCAGGGGAAGCTGTGTCATGGCAATCCATATTGCAAAGGTGTATTACTCTCTCCACCATAGAGGCAGAATATATTGCTACTGTAGAGGTTTGTAAAGAAATATTATGGATGAAGGAATTCTTACAAGAATTAGGGTTGAAACAGAAAAACTATGTAGTGTATTGTGACAGCCAGAGTGCCATCCATTTATGTAAGAACCCAACTTTTCATTCCAAGTTAAAGCATATAGATGTCAGATATCACTGGATTCGAAATGTACTTGAAGAGAAGCGGTTGTAACCCGAGAGTAAAATTCATACAGATGATAATGGAGTAGACATGTTGACAAAGACCTTACCAAAAGAGAGGCAGGAGATGTGCCGACAATTGGTCGACATGGATTTACATTAAGGAATCATGGGACAGCCTCTCTTATGGGCTAAAGGGGGAGGTTATTGGGCTGAGAGCCCAAATTGAGCCCATATGGGCTTTATCAGTCCATAGCCCATCTTTCCTCTTAAACCCTAACTTAACCTAAACTCTAATTTAAATAGGAGCTAATGGTGGCTGCAAAATTAAGAGATTAAAATCGCATCAAAGGGCAGAAACTTCGCAGCAGCATTAGGGATTCAAAGAGAGGAGAAAAGGACAAAAAAATAAGGGAAGAAGATAAGAAAAACATAGAAATTGTTCTCATTTATCCAAATAGTTTCTCATCTCAGGTTAGATCAGATCTATAGTGAATTTTTCTGTGATTGCTTGATGAGATTTTGGATATTGTACACAGTGACGTGATCCTTATATCCCAGTTATTCTCTTGTGATTATTGCTTGGGTTTTAGGCAAGAGATTCGAGAATTGTACATTCATTATTTCTATAGTGGATTTTCTCTGGTTTGCCCCATGGTTTTTACCCTTCACGTTGAAGGGGTTTTTCACGTAAATCTTGGTGTTCTATTTGATTGTGATTTCTATTTAATTCCGCTGTGTGTTACGGCCTGCTAGTATTTGTTCATATACAAAAGTTATTCCTTGTTTGTTGCCTATCCTTTTATTCCCATCAGCCTCTTGCCCATAAACTATTTTCATTACATCGATCCAAGATTTGCGTCTTTGACAAGAACACCATCTTGTGGGGGCATGATAGTAGATAAGATTTCTCCAAACTATCTGAGGAAATTTTACTGTGTTGTTGAGGAAAATCCCCCCTCCTAAACCTATATAAATAGGTCTTGTATTCTACTATTTACCATAAGCTTTCACAAATACATTTCCATTCTATCAATAGATTAGTATCACTATAAATTTCAGATATGATAACGATATACTTACATATCAAATAAAATTTTTTTAAGTAGCATCTAAAAGATATGTATCATAAATTTAAAGATATATTATTATATAATTTTATGTTTTGATATTAAAATTTTTTTATAAAATAATAATATAATTATGATTCTTATGTTATTATAGATAAAGGTCTCAGACAACTTATGATTAGAGTGTAAATGCTTCTTTATATTATTTTTGGATCTCAATCGACTTAATTAGATAAATTTAGTTTGGTATGCCCATGGCAACACTCCTATAACGAAATCATCATTTTATAAGAGCTATATCATTGCAGTGGAGAAAGTCCTTTAGACTTTAGAATTCTAACATCATTTAAAAAAAAATAAATTAGATTAGGTCAATTTTGACCCGTCGATCAAATTTAATGTTAATAGCAAACAAACCTTCGCATAATCGAGTCTTAAAATCTCATCCTTCTTTGAGATTATGAGATGATGATGCAACAAACACAAGCTTAGGGTTTTGCCAACCTGATCGAGATAAAGCCGAACGAGAAACCCTCTGCCATCACATGGTAGTTTACTCCATGATGATGACCGCATGTATCCGGTGCCGACCATAAGACATGGACAGCCCATGGTGATGGGACTTCCCTCAGACATGCTTTTGCTTCGCACAGCTCATGACATCTGTTCTCCAGTTGACCACCTTAAAGATGCGAAGGGTGGATAACACATTCACACCCTGCGGAGGTTGCAACTTCCCATTGCCTCTCCACCCACAACCCCCACCCCCGCCCCCCACAATTATATCTCGCATTCCAACACAAGCCCCAGTTGACCACCTTAAAGATGAGAAGGGTGGATAACACATTCACACCCTGCGGAGGTTGCAACTTCCCATTGCCTGCCTCCCCCCCCACAATTATATCTCGCATTCCAACACAAGCCCCATATGTTATTCGTGGGACTAATGAGCATCTTCAAAGGATGATACTAACAAAGATGCCATTTGATCCAATCTCCAATGATCCAATCTTCAGATTAACAAATGGGAGCTGACAGTCATGCATTCAATAATCTTTTTGCCTCGCAAGTGGAGTTGCTCTCTCCCACCCCAAGCTTTGACCTTCACCGGGCCAGCTCTCGCCTGGTGCGGCGCGTTTACATCGACTTGGTCTTGCAGTTGACCTGCAGAACTCATGTCAGAGTGCATCTGGGGCCGCCCCACATCACGTGCCATGTGCGATTCAACGACCCCAATCGATCGATCGCTGGAGAAGTCTTCGCTCCCAGACTTCGAGCAAAAGCTTTGCATTAAATCAACGCAATCCCACGAACAAAATGGAGCTTAACATCCTTAAGTGTGTTGCACCCAAAATCTCAAGATCCAAACATGATGCTTTTCCATTTCCCATAACCCTAACAAGGCACCTTCTTGTTCTTATTAGTATTCCTATCGTAGAGCAGTTTGGCCATGTAATAAGAAGAGACTGTGGGAGAAGCGGTGGATGGAGATGGGTTGACAAGAAGGGAAGGTGAGAGAAGTGGAATGGGATGGGATGACGAGAAGTCATCCACCTAACCATTCCAAGATTCAACCAAAGACTAGTGGCTGACGAACATCCAAACCACACTCACAAGATCTAAACATGTTTTCCATGCCATCATGATTTATTTTAAATGATAATTTCTGCCACATTAATCCAAGTTATCAAAGTAGATAAAATTTTGTTCAAAAATATTATAAATAAGGATTGTTCATATCCCAAACCCCTCCTCGTTTTCATGGCCTAACAAATGCATGACATTTCTTGTGTAGTTGCATATAAAGCCATGTATGAGACCATTCTTAAGAGTCGAGCTGTATCAACGCAAAGGGATAAACTATGCACAACTGTTATCATTATTGTAGCTCATGCAAAATGTCCTCTTTGACGCAACAGTACTGAATCATCAACATCATCTGCAGCGAATAGGAGAACGTGGTGCGGCATGACCACTAGAATTGTACGATGAAATGCCTAATCCGATTTCTAGTCCAATAATTCCATGCAAGTAATTCTCGGTATGTGCTTTAAAATATAACTAATGCATAGATTAATAAGTAACGTGTATATAGTTCACTCACATTCAACGACCTTCACAAAGCTACGTTTACTTCAAAGGATTCGCCACGCGCTTGAGCATATCGTTTCCGACGCGGGGTAAGTCCAAAAGAGGATGGCGGGATCCCATCCACTTATGATTTTAAACATGATCGCCAGGGCTTCCGTATCAGCGTCGTTCCGCTGAAACGGATGCGCCAGATTGAACCTGAATGACCCGATCGCACCATTGTTCGTCCAGCATCTGATGAAGATCCCATCTTTCTGCTGTGGGACCCATGTGGGTTCCACGTACACCGACTCTTCCCTGCTGCATCCGCAGTAATTAACCCAACAAAAAAGGATCTAGGCGTGCGTATCTTGCCCGATAATTACTGTTTCTACCTGCTCCAAATACCCCCGCTACACGTACCGCAGCTGCATCCGACCTTTCTCGCGTGGGTCCCATAGAGTACGTGCGTATAATAGTCGGCTCGCCACTGCCCAAGAGCAGGTGGTAATCCGTGCGGGTTGTATTCCGACGTCCACCGGACACAGACAGAGCCTTGCGTGTTTTGCGCACTAGTTGACGTTTCGTACTCGCTTCCGGAGTACCCGCCTCATGTACCGGTCAGGTTGCCTCTTCGCGCCTCCGACGGCGTCGCGCGATCCGTGTGTCGCGTAAAGCAGAAACGGATTCGCAAAGCATTTTTTCGTTATGACTACTAAAAACGTGTTTTAAATTGCGCGCCTTGCGTTACGACGTCACTTACGAATAGGTGCTGTTGTTGTTGGCGCACTTCAAGGAGCGCATCGAGCCGTCCGCGTCACTCTCAGATCTTGATGTGCGGCCAGCGTCAAGTTGTAGCTTGTTTCGCGAGATAAGATGCGGAGAGAGTAGCCACTAATTTTAATTCGGGCTCTCCTTTAGGCGCTTCCTCGGTGCCACTTTCCTCGTTTCGTCGGAAAACCCCCAAACTCCCCCGCCTCCTACAGCTAAATATCTTCCACTCCTCCGGAATCTCCGATCGGCTCTTATCGGCTGTCTCCGGCGAGACTTGGGCCGTCCCTACGGGAGTTGGTACTGTCCGGGTAGGTCCGACTGCCAGGGACGGCTTGGAGCAGCGGCGCGGAGCTGTGCCGGTGAGGGGCGGCCGAGATCTGGAGACTGGGAAACCGGGAGGAGCGCCGAAGTTGGAGATCCGATATGTGGGCGCATAAAAATTCGTTTTTGTGCCGTTTTAGCTCACTTTTCTCCGGCGGCATAGACGGCGGAAGACGACTGTGGTTCGTGGCGACGCTGGTGTTGACGCTGACGGCCGCTGTGGCTGCAGCGGAGGAGGCACCGGCGAGTCGGAGGCACGCGTACGCGGCGATGATTTACATGGGGACGCCGAGGGACTACGAGTTCTACGTGGCGACGAGGGTGATGATGAGGTCTCTCGCGAAGCTCAACGTCGACGCCGATCTCGTCGTCATCGCCTCCGTCGATGTCCCTGCACGATGGGTCCAAACCTTGTGAGATCTCCGTCGCTTCTTATCATCACCAATCGCGCTCTTAAGCTCCTCCGCTCTTTGTTCTCTCTCGGTCTCTCTTCTTTTTTAAGATTTGGTGATCAACCCAGAAGAAAAAAAATCGATTTTATTTGCTAGGATTAACATCAGCTGGTTGGATGGTCTTCAGATGCTACAGATCCATGCGCTGTTTCTTTTGTTGCTTAAATTCTAATTAATAGAATTAGGTCACTGGTTGAGAAGAGTAGAAATAACGTACATGCAGAAGAATAAAAATCTTTGATAGTCTTTGTTGAGCTGAGTCCCGGTTGGGTTTTGGTCATTCTGCGTGCTAAATTTATTGTTATTTTCTGGCCTGCCATTGGGAGTATCGCTGTTCTCCATCTTTTGACTTTTTAGTGCCTTGAAAGCAAAAGGGCGCGTCAAGGAAACCGCTTATTCCTGATTTTGTCCCCTACTATTCTGATGAATAAAATAATTGACCCATCTGGGATCATAAGTTGACTTGAACAAGAAAGAATCCCCAGTAATTTGCGCTCAATTTTTGAAAATAATATTGGAATTAACATTTTGTAGATTTGTAATTTTATCTGCATGATTGATTCGTTAAACACTACTTATACGAGATTTACGTTCTTTAACTATCTTCATGTGAACTGTTTGGATATATCATGATCCCTGTTATCATGCTGTTTTCTTGATTGACAAAGATATTTTTTCTAAGCCTAAATAGTTGAGTTGGTACCACACCTTGGAGGACTCAGTTAGACCATGTTTTTTAGCACTAAAATGGCTAATGACTCTATTTGGCCTAGTAATCTTTAATTGCTCACACCACCTATTTGATGATTGACATGACAGGCAAGAGGAGGACGGGGTGAAGGTTGTTGTTGTTGAGAATCTGAAGAATCCATATGAAAATCAAGGCAACTTTAACACCAGATTCAAGTTGACATTGAACAAGCTCTATGCGTGGAGTTTAGTTTCATATGATCGAGTCGTAATGCTTGATTCTGACAACATTTTCCTCCAGCGTACCGATGAGCTTTTCCAGTGTGGCCAGTTCTGTGCTGTCTTCATCAACCCCTGCATCTTTCATACTGGACTTTTTGTTCTTCAGGTACTACCCTTAATACTCCATTTTGTAAATGGCAACTGTTTTCTTTTCATTGAATACCGTATCTTGTGTACATAAATGAACATTGATATAACCATAGGATAAAAGTAGGATTCATGGGTCGATTGCATTGAAATTTATATCTTGGTATTAGCCCAAAAAATTGATTGTCGACCTTGATCGTGGAGACGATCCAACCTGGCTCTAAGCCCAAAGATGATGCAAGCAAAGAACGCTGTTGGTACGAATCTCGATGAATGATGAGGAGACTAAGGTGGAATCCCCAAGAGCCGGGCCCTCCACACTTGCAATTGAAGATCGTCGACAGGAGTTTTCCAGTCCTTTCGAATCCAAGTTAGAGAAATTTCCAAGGTGGAGAACAAAGAGAGTGTGAGAGAAGAGAGAGAACTCCCTTTGCTGGGAAATTTCTATTTATAACCTGTGGTTCCTTAACCACAAGTGGTTGAGGAAAATATTCTTCGAGTCATATGCAATTTGGAGAATCTTTTATGTTGTGATCAGGGTTGACGGGACAGATCCATGATCAATTTTGTGGTCTCCTACTATGTCGATGCCCGCATGTCAAGTCTCCAGATGATGGAAATTCTGTCCTCATCACCTTGCATGTCAGCAATTTACATGGAAGGTGATTTTTCCATTATCTGGCAATAGGTCCTTGAGTTATGCTGGACATTTAGGATAATGTTGTAATTACAATTAAGTTCCATGTTTCAAGGAGTTGCATCACTTGCATCCTATTTTCGTCAATCACTGTCTCATCGGGTGGCAGATTTTGGTTTTGGAAAGTTAAAACAATGAGTCAATTTGGTTAGAATAATTGTGTGAATGGTTGACTAATGCAGAGGATTGTAGTAGTCTATAAATCATATCAAGCATATCAGGATTGATGGAGCTGCCAACAAGTGTTTTACAAGTTAGACTTCAGCAAAAGCCACTACCAAGTAAACAGAGTCAAATCTTTTCTGAATTGTAATTTGTTTCGTTGTCAGCTTTGACATTTCATAATTTGAAGGTAATCTTGAGCATGCAAGGTTATTTTCCAGGTGGCACCTGATTTTGCCAAATAACCATAGGACAATTCAAACCTACTAACTAATGTATCATGAGAAATTTTAACATGGGTGACAAATTAGCATATGTCTAATTGTTTGTTGAAACAAGATTGATTTTAATGGTATTTAGGCTTGTTAGATTCAGATACTATCAGATAATATAGTAAATTAGCAAGACAAAAGAGTCAGTTTAAGATTCATCAAGTAATTGTTGCATAAAGGGAAACTACATGACTCTCTTAGCTGTTAGTTTGACAGTCCTGAATTTATGAGACTAATGATGCCTGGTGAAGCTAAATGCAGCTCATGTCTCTTCTAAATCTCTCCATTTCTCATGAAACAATTGCATTAATATGGGAGATTATAGAGTTAACTCTTCATATCATAGTGTATTTACATGAAAAAGCTCAAACTATTCCCTGGATTTTCCTTCGATTCAACACCACATCCGAATGCTGTAATGGAGCAATATAATTTGAGCTGTCCATCTTATGCTGAAAAGTCATTAACCAAAGGTTCGCAATGCCATTGATGAGTTTGGGACTGAATATAATATGATCTAAGATTGCAGTATTCAGGCAGCTGTGTCAATTTCTGACGAGCAATCATATGATTTTCTGTTATCCTCACAAGAGCATCTTTTTAGTCTGACATTCATGGACATGGTGGGGATGATATAGCATTGTTACGTGGTAGATCAAAACTCAACATGCATACATATTAGTTGTGTACTAAAAGAAAAGATTAACAAGTAATAATAGCATATCAGCATTAAGAAGTAAATACCAGTGAGATCGCCTTACAATGATTTACAACGATTGTTACATGGTCAGCATCTATATATTTCACTGATATCATCACTGAATAGAAGAAACTAAACAGTTTCTACTTAATAACTTGATATTAAATGTGTCAGCTAGCTTAGCCGGTAAAGACTTTGATGGTTTATTGCAAGGTCACTTATCTTTAAAAATTTTAAAAAACTGATATTTTCATTTTAGAGAATGGTAGTTTAAACTTTAATTGCTGTGTCATTCGCTACAAAATTGGGCCAGTTTGGCTATAAAGATAGTAGTCCTATCTCTACAGAATTTGAAGTTATCAATTTCTTAGCTTCAAGTATAATTGAATTTTCCTCTCTTACCCTTTTGCACAAAGTATAATTGAATTTCATCTTTCATTGTGCTTGTCAATTAGTAATTCCTGAAAGTAGCTGATACTGTGAAAGTTCAATAATACTTGTATGCACCTGCCACATCACAAAATGGAAACCACAATGTTTCCTTCAAAGTCTAATCATATCCTTTCTGTTGCCTTGCAGCCTTCAATGAATGTATTCAAGAACATGCTGCATGAGCTAGAAATTGGACGTGAAAACCCTGATGGTGCAGATCAGGGTTTCCTCGCAAGCTACTTTCCTGACTTGCTTGATCAGCCAATGTTCCATCCACCTACTAATGGTACAAAGCTTGATGGTACCTATCGCCTGCCATTGGGTTACCAGATGGATGCTTCATATTACTGTGAGTGCAGAAACTGACCTTTCTATGCCTGTTTTTGTTTCCTATACTTGATGTAATGCCACTTTCTAATGGTATCGCACCACCCTTAGGTTTATGAGACTCGAATAGGTTTTATGATGACTTGTTTTTATTACAGATCTGAAACTCCGGTGGAGCATACCATGCGGACCAAATAGTGTAATTACATTCCCCAGTGCCCCATGGCTAAAACCTTGGTATTGGTGGTCTTGGCCTGTCTTACCGTTGGGCCTTTCATGGCATGAGCAACGTCGGAAGAATCTTGGGTAAGTAAATAACAACTTGTAGAATTGTCAGCTGTAACCAAACTTTAGGAATCCCAGGTTAACCCTGATTCTTTCTGCAACATTTTTTTTTAATTTTATTTTTCATTCTCTTCTATATACCCATGTTGGAAGGCCGATATTACTGAAAGTCGCATCATCTTTGACCCGAAAATTGGCACACTTGTTCTGGCTCTAATATGCGACACTGTTGCTTTGAATCCTGAGCAGGTATGGTTCAGAGGTGCCAGTGTTGCTGATCCAGGCAGTAATCTATGTTGGAATCATAGCAATCACCCGATTGGCACGACCAAGTTTGTCAAAGCTTTGTTATAACCGGCGTCCAGAAAAGAGTATTGTAATCCTACACACCACACTCAAAGTGGCAGCAATGTGGTCCATTTTTGCTGCATACACTGTCCCATTTTTCCTCATCCCACGGACAGTGCATCCCCTTTTGGGCTGGCCCCTTTATGTTCTTGGAGTTGCTTCTCTTTCTTCAATCGTGATCAATGTCTTCCTGCTCCCACCTTTGCCAGTCCTCACAATGTTACTGGGGATATCGGGATCACTGTTTGTGATGGCATTCCCTTGGTATCCCGATGGTGTCATTAGAGCTCTGGCAGTGTTTACTTATGCCTTCTGCTGTGCTCCAGTGGCATGGGCATCCTTGATGAAAGTGTCGAGTTCCTTGCAGAACCTACTTGAAAGGGAGGCATTCTTTCCTAGACTGGGGGAGTCCACACAACTGTCTGAGTTGAACAAACTGTATTAATCTGCACATATAACCGGCTAGTCCTATTTGTTTAGATGATTTTGCCGTTCACTTGTATCAGTTCAATGTAACACTGTATGGTAGTATTAAATACCATATAGAAGAAGAGGCAAAGGACTGGCTGGCAATGATCTGAGTGGTGATTTTGTGGAGCAAGTTCACCTTGGGTTGTTCTGGTGTTCAGGGGACAATGAATGGTGATTAACATTTGATCTTTCCCCTCTTGAATGTGTAACACTTCAATTTGGAAAAATGTCTGTGTGCTCTTGATCTATAATTTTTGCGTGAAGATGACACTTGTGTGCTGTGTTGTCTATGCACATCAATGAAAAGCTTTGGCAATATCATGAATTCATGATGTATTTAACTAGGGCAGATTTAGCAAAACATGGCACTGGTAAAAGAATTGAACCCTAATCTTTTATATTTCTGGCAATTCAGCTAATAATTTATTGTCATGAGTAATATTCATTTATAGAATGATAAAGAAAGAACTGTTGTGCTTGTAGTCTATTCTTTTGCTACATCAATGGTAGATTTGCCATGGGACTTTGTGTATTATCAGATAACAAGTCCATTAAATGATATTGTGAAATTGATTTTGGATGTCTAATTATGTTGAACCATGTGGTTGATAAAATAGTTTAATTATTTGTCAAAAAAATAAAAAGAAAGTATATGTTTGTAACAGAGAAAAGAGTCAAACAAGATGAACTTTTCCCTATGAAAAATATTAGAGTAATAAGCTTATAGATTACAAGTATATAGTAAGCCTTTGAATAGCATCAGTATCTGTTCAGCAACCTTGTGACAAAGAATACAATAGCATAAAAACAAATTAAAATGAATCACATAATTTAAAGTATAATTTTTCATGGATGTGTTGAAGAACCATTATTACCTCTGTAGCTGTAGACTGAAATATTATACCATAGATGTCCCCATTCCACAATATGGCCTCTCCATTTAAATTGATTCTTGAGGTTGGAAAGAGTCATTCGATTAAATGTCAACTTTGTGTTGTGAATGATCAAGTCTTTCAAGCCCCATGCTATCAGATTGACTGCAAGTCTTGTGATCTAATTCAGCAACAAGTTTTGGCACTTTTGGATCATCAAATTACATGATCTCCGTTTGTTATACAATTCAAAAGAAAAAACAAGGAGAAATGGATGTGCAAAAGCTGTTGATACCAACTTGACCAAGGGTCCATCCTCCTTTGTCTTGCTCTGTGCTTGTGGTACTGAGAGACAAACTTCATCTTTTTGTTCTGTTTTTGTTTTCTAAAAGATAGCATGTTTGGTGGTGGGAGCAGTATAGGAAATTTTTATTAGGTAAGAGGAGAGCCATAGGAAAAGAATTCTGTCAGCAGTCCTAATCTTGTTGTTTTGTTTTCTATTTCCAAGTACTTGGAAATAAAAATGAAATATGCCTCAATAATAAAAGGGCACTATTTGCAATAAAATTTACATCTCAATATGAAGATCACAATATTAAGATGCCAAATGGGATCTAAACTAATGCATTCAAATCATAGCCAGCTTATCACTTGAATGGTTATCCTCAAATCAACTTCTCCTGTAATTTTGTATGACTGAAGTGTTGTTTATTGTTCAGTTGCAATTGATGTGGTTGATTGTCTTTCCTTTTATCTTCTTTTGTTACTTCACTAAACAGGCAGAGAACAATTTGATTGGAAATGGAGGGGCTCAAGGAATTGATATACATGTTTGAAAGAATCTCAATGTCACAGGTTGATTAGCTTGTATAATTGGTTTGAAATGAATTCTGTGCATGTTGTGTCATCTTGATTGCTTAGGTATTGTTGGTTTTGTTGCTAGTAGATTGGCATAAAAAGATATTTATATTCAAGATAAAAGCAAATACTAATAGAGATCATTCCATAAGCTTGAAATTTAAGCTCCAAAAGCATAACATTTAGCAGAACTAAGCAGCCTGTTGTATGTACTGTAAGACACTCCTCTCGCTCTCTCTCTCATTCTTGCAAGGTAACTCCATCATGCTGTGAGAGTTGTGTGTTCTGGGAGGAAGCATGTCACCCTGATTACTGGCAAGAAGAAAATAAATTGTTGACTTCTCATGGTTGAAGTAACTTCGCACGCTTTTGGCAGAGGAGTGAAGTAAACCGCAGAGAAGAACTGATTCAAGCAATGACAGAGGAGATTGTGGAGCTCATTATTTATCCCCAGCAAAGGCTTGCCATGAATTATAGCACAGAACTGAATGCATTCGGATGAACACGAATGAGTCCACATCCCTCTTCTCATGAAACTATGTAGATATCATGCTAAATTCTAGAGAAGGTATAAAAGGCCACACAAAAGCAGAACTTGATGTCGAGGCTCGTCTTCCATCCAAAGAGAAAGGGATGATGAGATGGACTTATAGTGCTAGCATCGAGATGGCATTCAAGGTCTCCTCGTTGGTCCGCTGCAGGCCGGCGGCGACGGCTCGCTCGTGCAGCAGCAGGAGGGCCCGCTCCCACCGCCCGCGGCTCTGCTGCGCCGCGGTGGGCTCGTCGAGGAAGATGCGGGCGAGGCGGAAGGCGAAGAGGCGGAGGGAGAGGAGGAGGTCGGCGCCGGAGGAGGAGAGGCAGGTGGCGGCGAAGGGGAGCTTGAGGGCGAAGGGGCAGAGGAGGGAGACGAGGAGCTTCCAATGGCTGTGGCCGCCCCCAGTGAGGAGCTTCAGCTTGCTCAGGACCACCAGGTGGAACGCCATCTTCCGCTTCGCGGTGGCCGCGCCCTTTGCCTTCCGCCCTCCTTAATTGCTACTCTTGCTATGAATGGACGAGATTGCCCTTTTACTGCTGCGGCGCCAACATCACGCGGTTCGACCGGTTCATTGTTCGATGCGGATCGGCTTGCTTTTGTGATCCTGTGGTAACATTAAGGCCGGTCCATTCGGCGTATTTGGATCATTTACCGGACGCATCAGGCCGGCTCAAAGATGCTCCTGAGACGGACGGGATCCAAAGCCACCGCGGTACCAAGACGTGGCCGGACCCTACGGCAAAGATCCTGGACCCCGCATCGATCGTCCACTGCGTGGTGTACAATCAGGTCCGTGCTGTTGGAGGCATCATAATTGAAATATAAATGTGTGTTAATGTTGATGTATATAGTGAAGACCAGATAACTAAGATCCAATTTGTCCTTTAATTGGAAAAGCCAATAACTAGTGTTCTCGGAAGATAACATCATTAAATTAAACATATTTATCTTAATCCTTGTGCTATGCAAGCTTCGGAAATACATATTAGTATGTGGCATTCAAGAATAATTTGTACTTGCGTCTTCATTGGCAACAAAAGATACGGCCAGCCGTTCAAAAAACCTTTCCTGGCATCGACCGTATTTAGTTTGTCTTCATCTATTGAGTGATCGACGTACACTTTGGCATGAAAATAATGATGTGTCCTAATTAATTTAATACTTCGAACGTACATGTTAATTAATACGTCCAGAGGAAAGCTTGCAATAATGTGGATTTCTCCTTTGTCTGGCCCGAGAATCGTTGATCCGACCCGAAATCCGCCGGATTCGGGTTGACACTCGCACCGGCTCGTGTGTTGGTCCGCAAAGTGAGACCTTCGTACGTGCGATGCGTTGGCTCCGTTACGGATCCACGTCGCCTTTGCCACCCGTGAATCCTTTCTGGCGACGTCGGCCGTGTTGGGGGGCCCACATGTGGGACGATACGAGGTTTTCGACTCGGAAGACAGACATCGAAGAAGAGGATGAGAGTATTGCTCGTGGCGAGTGAATCCCCGCCCCCGTCTTGGAGCCGCCATGTGCAGGATCGCCTGACTCAAACCCTCGCGATTGAGATCGAGCGAAGCGGAGGCGCAGGTGGGAGAGATGCGGAACAGGGAGCTATTTGCCCGACCCAACGTCTCGTCGTCGGCGATAGCCGAGGAGAACCGCATGGCCTTCCTCAACTGGTTCGGAGGAGCTCGCTTCGATCAGCACCTCGACGCCGAGGTCTAAATTTGGTCACAAAAAAGATTCCTTTTTTGTTGTGTCTTGTCTAGTTTCTTGAATCGAGTGTCTCTTTCTTTCGTTCTCTTTGTTCATGTTTGACTTGCTAAGAGGAATGAGTGAGCATAAAGATATCATTACTGGACTTATTTTTTATGATAATAGACAAATGAGATGAAATTAGCGAAAGTTTGACTGCAAAATTAATGGAGAAATGATGATGGTTCAGCCAAATGCTACCTAAATCGTGCTTATGTGCCTACGGTAGCTATCAAACAATATTGGCTGTGTTGATATGCTTTGTTGGAGAAGTTTTGTGAATACTGAAGCTGCACTATCTGAAAAGAAAAGTATATATCAAGAAAAAAGAATATAATATCTTAAATAATGTAAATTTCAAAAAAATCAAAGGAAATGACAACTAGATACATATCATTGTGCACAGGAACAGAATACCATAGCAGTTGACTAGGAAATAATGCACATGAGGGTTTTATCAAAAACTGTTTTAGGGGCCAAAGCGTTAATGACATAATTTTGCTATTGAAATTTATGTTAGGAGAAAGATAGCACAAAAAGTGCATGTGCCTCTCAAATATGATTATGTTAGATCAAGTAACATTTCAAAACTTTAGGTACTATCATATTTAACAAAATTTTATATGGAAATCCTAATGATGACCAATGTGTAAGACATTGACAGTCCTAGTGATCTCTAGGAACCTTAATTGACTAAGGTGGCCTAGTGGCTATGAAGTTACACCATGAGTACTGCTTTGGAATAATGGCCATTAGACAATCTTTTATTGCTCGAGTGTGGACTAGTCAGTTTGTTTAAGTTGTGTGTAAATTTTACACTCCATCAGTTGTCATATGATTTTTATTTGCTACAAGTCAGTTGTGGTATGATCTGTAGAATGTCTTGACATCTCTCGTGATACTTTCCCAAAAATGCCTTGACTACATTGCTCCTTCATCGGTGTTGGTGAGAACTGCAAAGGCAACAGTGGCTGCCTTAGCTAGTTTTGGTTACAACATCTGCAGACATTGGTTGCAATGGTGAAATGCAGTTGAAAATTAGGTGTGTGGATACATTTAAAAAGTTAATGTTATCTAGGTTACCTATTTAGTGGTTACTATTTATTCAAAACATTGATACAAGTATATAATGAGACACTCGATGTTGGTTAAATTTCAAGAAGTAATCAAGCATATACCGTCTATGTGTTGAAGAAATTAAAGGATCATATAGAGATAAGGAAGACTTGCACATGCTTTTTATTGTCTTAGAAAAATCCAATGACAGTTCCTAATGACAAAAGAAAGGTGTGCCTATTTGTTACTTGTGGTAGTAAGGACATGTAAGTACGAGTTGTCTATTAGGATGATAGGGGTGTCAACTTAGTTTCATACACCTGTTCGTTTGAGTCGTATCCTTTTCTGCACATGTAATGGACGGACTTACTATGTAATTTACCTGTTCTTCTGTAATTGAGATTGGCTGAAGTAGAGCTATACTTGTTCATCTTGTGCTTACTGTTCAGTGTATCATGGACTTTGTTCAGTGTAAATTATAAAATAATGAATAAATATTATTAGCTTCTTGTGTCATCTACCTGCTATCAGTTGTGACACTTTGGGGATGATTGACTGTTGATCCGGCAGAAGTGTTATAATGAGGCTACCTTGAAGATGCACATCATATCAGTCAAAGCCAAGTTGTCAACTGCAAGTAGATTATGAAGGCAAAAGGCATAACATAACCGATCTTTTTCTCAAATAATCTTTCATGCCTCGTCTCATCTGGATTATCAGTTGCTCCTGTTTGATTGTTTTTTTTTCGGGAGTTAATATACATAGGTGTTAAAAAAATTAAACATCTGTTAGTACTTTTGATAAACTTGCACCAGATTTGTTGCCATTTGGGCCATGAGCAAACTCACAACCATAATTCTCAAGGTAGCCCACATGGGAAGAATGTCGAGTTAGTAAGTTGGATCAGGAGCTTGTTTCTCAAGAAAGGATGCACTTATTCTTGTCTTCATTGTAGCACTGCTCTGTAGCTTTGAGTAACAAGGAAGACATTACCATGACATTGACTGCAAGATAATATTGTCTATAATTTCTTTTGGCTAGAAGCTATACTATATAACGAGGTTCTATCTAGAAAGCAGAGAGTAGAAGTGTAAAACAACACTCCTTTATTGCATCACATGATTATCTCCACTTGGTGAAGGTTAATAGCTATAGCTCCTAGAATCAGCAGGAATTTAATAATTGAAGGGTTCGAGAGGGACAACTCCTGAAAGGAGCAAGCTCGATTGCATGAAGAGTTGTAAGAGAGGGGTATGCTGGCAGAGACAAGGGAGTTAAATGGAACTGAGGAAATGTTATTGAGCTTGAGAATGTGTAGTTTCTTATGATAAGGTTTAGTTTGCTCTCGTTAGAAAACTCGTCTTACTGCAGCATGCAGGTGCAAGATCAGAAAGCATCTCTTCCTCTCAGAGGTTGCCATGATGCATGTATCTGCGATCACTTCTGTTCTCGTGCAGATCAATGTTGGAGGATACGCTAGAGTGAGACAGTCAACTGGAATTATCGAGGTAAATTGCCCAATTTTTTCCCTATGAATGTCATAAATTCAAAAAATAATAATTTTGGAGAAAACTGGATGTATAGGTTCTAAAGAAGCAGAGTTCCAAATAAACTTCCATCTCAAAGACCAAAATGTCTAATGGTCGACATTGATTTCATAGATAGCAAGAAGTGTTTTAATCTTTTAGCTGAACATTCATTGGCATGTGAAACCCTGTGCACATGTTTGCAGGTGACTCTTCAGGAAACCCCCAGCAAAGTCAAACTAGCTTCATCATCACAGTCAAACATGCGAGGGAGGCTGCCGGGAACGATTTCTCATTGTGAACTACATTCTTCATCGGAGGAACTGGATCTTAACAGATATCTAACTCGCTTGGAACTAAATCTACTCCTTTTACCGATGGAAGTCAATCATGTATAAAACCAGCTTGACGGGACTTCAGGTTGAGCCGACAATTCCACATTGGCAAAATTCATCAGCCCTAGCATTATTGCATGCAATGCTCGTCGGCAGGACTTCATTATAATTTGAATCTGTAGGTTAGCAAATTAATGGACATGACATATTTTGAAGTCTGAAAAATATCTTAGACTGTGTCCCATTGTGGTGGGTGAGATGGCCCTGTCTCAATCATTTGTGACCGAGCAATCTGCATGCCTCCTGCTGCTTCTGCTTGTGAATCATCTGCTGGAGCTTGATGGCACTTGAGAAGAAGATACCACCAAGACAGGGAGCGGCTTTTGGCCCTTCAGCGGCTGTTTAATGTGGGATTTTTAAGGTGTTCTTGTTGAGTAGGTGTCTGTCTAAAGGATAAAGCAGGGATATGATGATAATTATTGTGTTAGCTGATGTTTATTATACTTGATCCTGTGGGGACCTGGTTAACTCTTTCATTAGCTTCTGTGTATATTATTACTAGGTTCATTGGAGTTAGTAATATCAAAGGCAAAGTTATATGATGGCCACATACTTTTTTGACCAAAGCATTCTACTTATATATTCCTAATACCTTCAATCATTTGTGCCTAATTTGCTTTTCCTTAATGATTATATACACACTAACTATGTAATCATCATCAGAACCAAAATATCAAGTCAAATATGGGAGTTGAATTTAATCACCATTAATCATGTACACATTAAAAAATGATCTCAAAAGTCGACAGTCTAAAACATTCCCTCATAAAATTTATAATACATCCATTGATCATCTCGCAAATTTTTACACTTGGAATTAAAAATGTCATTCGATAATTTTTTTAAAATATCAGTTAACCTAACTAGTGAAGATCAACTTCAGATCAAATTCTATACATGATAGTGACCATATGAAACATCTGAGAAGAGGGAGTGAGTAGAGGGAGTGGTTTGAGGAAACTCCTTTGAGCAGGGAACTCAACACACAAGAAAAGGGAGGTAAGGATGTATGGGGGGTGCGAGGAGGAACAGAGCACAAAAAGAGCAGGTACTGGAACAGGAGCTACAGGACCGATGATGGATTCCAAGCTTTCTATAGATCTTTCGTGTTATCGTGTTTCATGCTTAGCTGTCGCAGTTTGGACGCTTCCCGCCTCAGCTCCCGTTTGCAGTGTACAGTGGAGGAGATCTAAAGCCAAACATAGTAATATTAATCTCTCCCTCTCGACCAATCTGCTTTTTTAATTCCGTCGTTCATAGTAATATTAGGAATTTGACGATCAAAATTCAAACATAAAGAATATAATAAGGCGACAAAAAAAGACAACCAAAAGGGAAAGTTAAGCGGATAAGAGAGAGAGAGAGAGAGAGCAAAGGGTAATAGATGGGAGACTGCAACTATGAGTTGGATATTACACTATTTTGATCAATGTGTAAGAACCGATTGCTGATTTTTCTGATCCGGGGAGAAAAAACTCTGCGCAAGAAGAGGCAAATGCCGTGCGGTAAGATGGCCAAAATAGACGGGAAATTGAATTTGAGATTTCAAATCCATCTCATTGGGATTCAAAACTTGAACGGTGTATCCGTATGCCGCTCCAAGACATGGCTATTCGGAGAAAGGAACGCGTCTCGTCGTCCGTGGCGTCTTCTTCGCTCGAAGCCAGCGGAACCGATCCCCGGCTCGGTCACCGCCTCCGACCATCCGTACGCGCAGCGCTGCACGGAGAGAACGACGAGCGGAGGAAGCCGTGCCCAACTCAGCCTTCCAGCTGTAGTTCTCCCCCCACCTTTTTACGTGTTCTCAAAAGATTTATCCTTTTTTTAAAAATTATTATTTATAATTCTAAACTATTTCTTTGTAAATAAGCCTGAGTCAAATTCCAAGAAGAAATCCTACGTTTAGATTTCAATGTATAAACAAGCTTATGTAAAAAAGGATGAAATCCTAAGTTTAGATTTCTTTGATAAATCAATTTTGTTATGCATGAATTTAGCTGAACTAAATATAAAAACATTGTGTGAATCACTGTTTGGCAAAATTATGTAAGGCTTAAAAAGAGGGAGAAAAAAAAGAGTAAACGGTTGACTGTACTGAGAATAATAAGACTTCAATCAGAAACACGGAGTCCACAATTGAGTATGTCTGCACTAAAGCTGGTCTTCTGGATGAGTCATTGCAGTGGTCTCTGGTGCTGTTGACTGGGTGGTGGCCATGGGAAATTTGACTTCCGGAACCTTGAAGAAGAAGAAGAAGGATCAGCCCCATCATCACTTGATTGTTCATGAGAACCGACCACCGGTGATGGGTCCCTAACTCTTGTTCGTGCTTGCGGACCCTTCCGACTTCAGAAGAAACGTTGGCTCCGTGATGACGAGCCCTCTTCCACCAGCCTGCAGTGCATTGGATTAATCGTCTCATGTTGCTCCGTTACGACTTGGGCTAATATTCACGCATCTCTGTTTGGATGGCGAAAACCTTGTGCAGTGGATTGGTTATGCATAGACAGAAGCCACCTTCACCATATCAATCCTACTGGTGATGGCTACTGGTCTCGGGAAAACGATGGGGGGAACTCCACAGAAAGCAGTGAAGGACGAAGGGGGGATAAGAATTCCCGGTGCAGCAGTCGGCCACACCAATAATGTGGGCGCTCACCATGGTCTTTGTTTGGGCTTCATGGCTTTGCTCCTTTTCCCTGTTTGGAAGCCAGGTTGGAAGCTCGTCATCTGGCAGCTGTTGATCCCCACCGGGGTTGGATTCTTCTGTGGCCTGTGAAGAATTGGATGAGTGTTCCTGATAATGTCACAGATGCTTACAGAAGGAAAAGTAGCACGAGGATTAGTGAGAACGGCTTACTGTGCTTCAGTTAAAGATGAGATGGAAGGGAGTCTTCATCTGAGTTGGACACTTGTGGATCACCTTGAGATTCTGCACTCACAGGGTTGGAAGGACAGCCGACTCTTTATGGTTTGAGATCAAATCATGTCAGTGGAAACCATTTTAGCTCCTCCTCATAAAGCTGTATCATTTTTCAGGTGTAAGAGGCGTACTGGGTTAAGTCATGCCAGCAAAACCAGTCGAAACATATCTTGTCAAGTTCATATTCATGTTTCCTTCCCTGTTCCATTGTCCTCCGATCCATGATGGCCTTCCCATTAACAGAAGTCTGCTGTTTGGGTGGCATAACTTGGCCATTAAGCATGACTCTCTCTCTCTCTCTCTCTCTCTCTCTCTCTCTCTCTCTCTATCTACTCCGAAGACTGGAACCCTCTTCCCCTCGTTTACACTCCACCTGGGTGCTGGCATTACTTGGTCATTAAACATCACCTTTCTGAACTATGAAGGCTGCAACACTCTTCTCCTTGGCATTTAAACTCCCATGTAAGGAAGAGAAGGGAGTAATGGGCAGCATGCCGATTGTGTGGCATCCAAGATGAGCACTGCACAATGTTTAGTGAATACATATTACGAATGCTGCTCCTGCTCAGTTTGAATTATCCATTCGAACACATCAGCTGATGCAGCCTCTGTTCATTTATAAGCTGCAGCACCAGCTAATGGGTTGGAAACTTCCTCCTTTGCCCCACTGGTTGCCTCCACCACCCATCACCTCGCGCCCCACCAAAACCCCTTCTTAAGCCCCCTTCTTCTCCCTCAGCTTCCTTCCTTCAAGGTCTCAGCTTTTCCACAGCCGTGCGCCAAACATGTCGATCCTTTCAGCTCCCCTGCTCCTTCTCTGTGCTCTCCTCTCTCTCCAGTTCCTGATCCTCGATGGTTTTCAGTCCAATCCCCTGGTTCTGCCGCTGACCCACTCCCTCTCCCATTCCCAAAATCCCAACTTTACGGTCCTCCACCACCTCAAGTCATGCTCCCTCCGCTCGGCCGCTCGCCACCGCCATCGCCGCCACCTGCCCGACCGGCGCAAACAAGTGTCCTTGCCTCTGTCCCCCGGCAGCGACTACACGTTCACCATCTCAGTTGGTGCGCCCTCCGCCCCCACCGTCGTCACCCTCTACATGGACACCGGCAGCGACGTTGTCTGGTTCCCCTGCTCCCCCTTCGAGTGCATCCTGTGCGAAGGCAAGCCGTCGTACCCCTTCGCAACCCCTCCGCCGGCTCCGCCGTCGGCATCCCGCCCCGTCATCTGCGGCAGCGCAGCCTGCTCCGCTGCTCACTCCGGCCTCCCTGCCTCCGACCTCTGCGCCGTGGCTGCGTGCTCCCTGGACGACATCGAGACCTCCTCGTGCTCCGCCCCCTGCCCCCCCTTCTACTACGCCTACGGCGACGGCAGTCTGATAGCTCGCCTCCGCCGCGGCCCTCTCTCCCTCCCGGGTTCCGCCGTGCCCGCTGCCGCCTCCTCCGCCGCGGCGCTCCACCTCAAAAACTTCACCTTTGCTTGCGCGCACTCCGCGCTGGCGGAGCCAATCGGAGTCGCGGGCTTCGGCCGCGGCCCGCTCTCCCTCCCTGCTCAGCTCGCGGCCCTCTCTCCGTCCCTGGCTTCCCGCTTCTCCTACTGCCTCGTCTCCCACTCCTTCAAGTCGGACCGCCTCCTCCGGCCGAGCCCCCTCATACTGGGCCGCACGGAACCCAAGCCATCCGAACCTGACCAAGACCCACCCTTCGTCTACACTCCTCTCCTCCATAACCCCAAACACCCTTACTTCTACTCCGTCGGCCTCGAGTCCCTTTCCGTCGGGCCGAGCCGAATACCAGCTTCGTCCATTCTGAGGTCCGTGGATCGAAAGGGGAACGGAGGGATGGTGGTCGACTCCGGAACCACCTTCACCATGCTCCCGAGCGATACCTACACAAGCCTGGCAAACGAGTTCGACCGCCAGATGAGCCGAGCCGGGTTCGAGCGGGCGGCCGAGGCGGCGGAGGACGAAATCTGGCTCCGGCCGTGCTACTACTACGAGGATCGGAAGCAGTGGCGGCGGAGGGTGCCGGGGCTGGCGCTCCACTTCTCCGGGAACGCGAGTGTGGCGTTGCCCCGCAGGAACTATTTCATGGGGGTAGAGAGCGGGGGGAGGCGGCTGGGGTGCCTGATGGTGCAGAGCGGCGGCGACGCGTCCGGCGAGGAGGACTACGGCGGGCCGGCGGGCACGCTGGGCAACTTCCAGCAGCAGGGGTTCGAGGTGGTATACGACCTGCAAGCGAAGCGGGTGGGGTTCGCGCGGCGGCACTGTGCGGCGCTGTGGGAGGAGGTGTCACGTGCGTGAGGTGCCTATGGGTGTTGACCCGGAATCAGGGATCGGTATCCCGCACGTGCGGGGTGTGGCGCGTCACGTCTTTTTGTCCTGTTGCAACAGTTGTCAAGCACTATAGGTGCAGGTGTAGATATCTTTACGCGCTCTAGAAGTCTCTGGAAGGGGTCGCAGGTAATAATGTAAATGAACGCGATTTCAACGTCCTGTAAATGTGTGTAAAGATTGTGACGCATGTAATCAAACTCCGATGCCATATGGATTTTAGTGTCATGAGCTGGACGATTTGGACCATCCAAGAGGGTACATGAACCCATGGATGCCTGATCAATGCCATCTGGTCCACAACATTAACAACAGCGGTCATAGGCATTTATCGTGACAGCAATGTATATATCACTTGAAATGTGGGGCACATTTCTCTCCTCCCTGGTACCAAACTCCGGGAGGTGAATTGGCATGGCACTGGACATTCTCTGCAAGGTCAAGCTGACCACTTGTTTTCTCGTCCTTTTCTCTGTGACAATACCCGCATAAATGTCTATTAATCTTTTTCTTTTATGTGCATTCCAATGAAATTTATATTTAATTTGGCGCCAACGTCATTGTAGGAGTCCAGCTGTGAATGGTTGGAAAGGGCGACATCGACCGCACATCGAAGCGGATCTTCTCACGTCTTTTAAAGCATCGTGCTGTGGGATTGAGAAACACCACGTAAACCGTGGTCGGGTTCGACCGGTTCACTCGAAGCTGGCGGCTTTGGGGCGAGAACGACGCGGTCGGCAGAGCGGCTCTTGATTGGCTGCGGCGAGCCAACTGGGATTACATTAAGACCCACGTTGCACGTCTAACCACGCGCGTCGCTGGTCTCAAAGCACCGTGCGAAATTTCTAATGGTAGCGCGAACTCCAAGGCATGGAAGGACGACTCCGTCCTCATCTGAAATCTCATCCGTCCATTTGAGATTCCCCACACGTGGCACGCAAATTAACATGCTTTCCATATCAATTCCAATTTCTGGTTTGGGCTGCTACAGTCGGTCCGACGAAGCCCATATATCGAGTTATATATGCATATTCCCTCCCCAATTCAATATCTGGTATCGTCTGATAATAATAATAATAGTAATAATAATCAAATAACTTAACATCTTTTCGTTAGTGTGGCATATGATAAGAAAGATTGAAGGTATCGGCATGCAATTCTAACACACATCATGGTGGAGTCTTGATAAGGGATATCCTGGCATCATCCACGTCATATCGATCAGCAGACACATCAGCATAAAGACGCCTCACGTGCATCACCACGTTCGGCCCGCCATCCCGGGTCGGATGTGATGGTGCTCTCATGCAACCACGCCACCCGAACTCGAACGGAGCACCCGCTCCCGAAATCCCGGGACGGCGACGCATGGAGCAAGCCATCCCCGACATCCCAGAACGACGCCGAGCAACGCCGCCTTATACGATGCCATCCTGCACAACTCCGTATTCATCCGGACCGAGATACACCTCCAAACGCCTATATAACCCCCCACCTGACTTCAGAGAAGAAGGAGAACTAACTTTAGCATCGGAGGGGCCTAGGCGGGAAAAACCCGACCCATGCCTTTTTGGCAAGAATCGGACCAACGAAGCGCCAACGGCTCGCTCCTGCCTCAGAATCCAGCCGGGCGCCCTGCGACTTCGATGACTAGGCCAGGCCAACTCGACGTGTCATCCGGTGGTCACATTCATTCCACAACATTTTTTACGCTAGAAGGAGAGCTGATTTCGTAGGAGTGTCCCATGACCAACCCGGAGGTCTGCCCGACCAAAGGGCAGCCAGCTGCCCCCATCTCCACCTTGGGACCAGCCTCCACTGCCCAGTTCGGAGGAGGCACCTCGACTCAAACCCCAGAACGCTACTGGCGACTATTCAATGATCTCGGGCTATCACTCCCCGGGAACACCCCAACAGCCTCGGCCGTCTCGCTCGAGGCGTTCCATGACCTGTCAAGGCAAGTCCAAGCTCTGACCAAGATGATTCAAACAGTTGTCCCCCTCATCCCGCAGCTCGTGCGCCTTGTGAGCCCCCAGGCACCGTGCCCGTCCATATATGTCCCAGAGCCCCTCGATGATCCCCCGGCAAACCCAACTACACACGAGCGACTGCGGGAGGCTGAAGAGCGTCCCAGGAGTCAGGGAGTGATGCCCGAACCCAGCGTCCTCGGTCTCTGCCCGACCAACATGTCGCCTCCCGAGCACAACACTATGTCCACCAGTTCGACCAACGACACATTCAGAACTCAACTTAACTTAGTGAACCGGTGTCTGGACAAATTCCACAGAGAGCTTCGCAGGACTAAGGGGGAGGTCGGGGATGATGCCTCGGGAGCATCCCCCTTTACTCCCGAAATCCAGGACAAGTCGGTCCCTCTTAATTTCAGACTCTCGGCCCTTGAGGTGTACGATGGCAGATCTGACCCCACGGAACACGTCACCACCTTTCGGGCCCAAATGGCTCTCTACGGAACCTCTGACGCTTTTATGTGCAGGGCGTTTCCCACCACTCTCAGGGGACCAGCTCAGATGTGGTTCAACCGTCTCCCCCCTGATTCCATCTCCTCGTTCGATCAACTCGCAATGGGGCTCGAGCAGAACTTCCTGGCTAGCATGCGGTTGAAACCATCCGTGGCCGCCCTTCTCGCACTAGCCCAATGAGACGGCGAGCCGCTTTCACAGTTCATCGTGCGCTTCACCGCCGAGGCTAAAGGGATACCCAAGGCTTACCCATCTCTTGTCATGCAGGCTTTTCTGATGGGGCTTCGCCCCTCCAGATTCTTTTGGTCCCTGGTCGAGAGACCGCCCGCCACGGTCCCCGAGATGCTTCAGCGGGCTAACTAGCACATTGCCACTGAGGCGCTGATGGCAGGAAAGCACGAGGACAGTAAAAGGCCTCGGACGGACTTCGCCCGAGCAGCGGCCCCAAGGTTGTTCCCCGAACCATCATGAAGAAGTCCCGACCGACCCGAACTGCTACACCCGAGGCCCCCCTGAACGCTTCTCGAATCGAGATTTTCCTCCAAATCCGGGAGAAGGGGCTCTTGCGGGAGCCCAACCCGGTGAAGGCCACTAACAAAGACTGATCTAAGTGTTGCAAGTTCCACCGAGATTACGGCCATGACACGGAGGACTGCCGTGACCTATAGAACCAAATCGAGGAGCTAATCCGATGAGGGCATCTTAGGTGCTTCCTCACAAAACCGAGGGAGTCACCACGCCGACCGAAGGCTCTGGTCGAAAGACAAATCGACGTCATCATCGGCAGACCGACTTCCAGTGGCAATAGTTCCACCGCAAGGAAGGCGTATGCACGGAGCACGGTAGAGAAGCGTCCAAGATCGTGTTCTGAGAAAGAAATTACATTCGGCACAGAAGAGGTGGAGTTCTCGGACCATGATGATGCCCTGGTGGTCTCGGTCTGTATAGCCAATGCCAGGGTAAAGAGGGTGATGGTCAACATCGGGAGTTCACGATATCCTATACCCGGGCGCCCGTGAAGCTCAAACTCGTGGATAGCGATCTCTCCCATATTGTCACGAGCGGTCGTCGGACTCGTAGCAACTTTGTTCAACGATCCGTTTGTCGCTTGCCCATGCTTGTACATATCCTTGGCAGCCTGTTTTGCCATACTTTTGGTGTGTTTCCCATGTAAAAATATAAGAAACAGCAGGTTACAGCGCTGCACAACGATAGCTCGTTGCATCTGCCCAAAAACCCCCAAAATGGTTCCCTTTTCATGTGCCGCGGGCTGATTTCTGTAGCCCACGCGAAACATCAGCCATCTCAGCCCCTTGGAACCACCCGGGTGGCACAGGGTTGGATGGGGCTTCGGTATATTGTCGGGTGTTGAACATTTTCACAAGTTTGCACGTCAACTTGACGGAAACTTGCATTCACGCCCGGCACCCGGGGAGTAGTTGTTTGCGGACTTGCAACTGCTCATCCACGGAGCACGGTAGAGAAGTGTCCAAGATCGTGTTCTGAGAAAGAAATTACATTCGGCACAGAAGAGGTGGAGTTCTCGGACCACGATGATGCCCTGGTGGTCTCGGTCTGTATAGCCAATGCCAGGGTAAAGAGGGTGATGGTCAACACCGGGAGTTCCACTGATATCCTATACCTGGACGCCTTCAGGAAGCTCAAACTCGTGGATAGCGATCTCTCCCATATTGTCACGAACGGTCGTCGGACTCTCGTAGCAACTTTGTTCAACGATCCGTTTGTCGCTTGCCCATGCTTGTACATATCCTTGGCAGCCTGTTTTGCCATACTTTTGGTGTGTTTCCCATGTAAAAATATAAGAAACAGTAGGTTACAGCGCTGCACAACGATCGCTCGTTGCATCTGCCCAAAAACCCCCAAAATGGTTCCCTTTTCATGTGCCGCGGGCTGATTTCTGTAGCCCACGCGAAACATCAGCCATCTCAGCCCCTTGGAACCACCCGGGTGGCACAGGGTTGGATGGGGCTTCGGTATATTGTCGGGCGTTGAACATTTTCACAAGTTTGCACGTCAACTTGACGGAAACTTGCATTCACGCCCGGCACCCGGGGAGTAGTTGTTTGCGGACTTGCAACTGCTCATCCACCCTTCTAAAATCCTTGTTTTCCTCCTCTCTTTCTCTGCTTTCCTGCACTCCAAGTGCTCGCTCAATTGCTTGTAAAGCTTCTCTCTTCGCGAGACGTCAGGACTTGTTCGTCGCTCGTTTCAAAAACTAATCAACTTCTGTTTTACAGGTCCTATGGGACCTGCACGAGGTTACAGCTCGACTGACCCTTTGCAGACACATATATCGTAAGGGTGTCTCAAGACTTAGGCAATTCCAGCTAAGTCTGATCGAAGTGGGCACAAGGGTGCTTCTCGACTTAGGCAACTCCAGCTAAGTCCGTGTTTGCCGCAAGAGTGCCTTACCACTTAGGCAATTTCAGCTAAGTGCATGATATTGTGGTATCAGAGCAGGCAAGAAATTTGAGCAAGCAGCGAAGAAACTTCGTAATCTCACCATGATAAAACATTATGGTGAATCAAGCAAAATGGGGCAAGCCGGAATGTTGCCCTAAGCAGCCGCAAGAGGGCTGCATGTGCAAACTCGCTCTCTGACTGCTAGAGCCGCTCATGAGGAGCGGGGCAGCGAGCATGATGAGCGAAAAGTTGGCTGCTCACCACGAGTGGAGGAGGCGCAATCTGGAGCGCCAACCGGGAAAAAGAGCCACAGAGAGAGGATCATAGCGGTAGAAATCCGCTTGGATGTTCTTGAAGCAAGCTTGGACGAGCTCTACCAAGGCCAAAATATGCTTCTTGGCGTAGAGAGCTCGCAAGAAGAAGCTGAATCCTGGATTGACAAGGTTGAAGCCCTAGTCGACCGACTGACGGATGACACCAAGGACTCCGTGCAATATTTGTAAGAGATGGTGACGGAACTCACTTCCAGAGTGGCAGTGCTCACAAGGGCGTTGAATGCGGGAGGAAGCCACACCCGCGTTGCGTTGACACAAAGCTTCAGAGCGCCCGACCCACGTTGTTATGGGGGTGCTAGAGATGCTAAGGAGCTTGAGAATTTCCTGTTTGATATGGATCAATACTTCTGAGCCATGAGGCCAGACTCTGAGAATACCAAAGTTTTGATAGCGACCATGTATCTGAACGGAGATGCAAAACTTTAGTGGAGAACCCGCTGGGAGGAGATTCAACAAGGTCGGTGCTGAGTGGACACATGGGAAGACCTGAAGCGAGAGTTGAGAACTCAATTCCTACCCGAGAACACTGAGTTCATTGCAAGGAGGAAGTTGAGACAACTCCACCAAACAACTTCCATTCAGGACTATGTGAAGCAATTTTCTGTACTGATGCTAGACATTCAAGACATGTCTGAAAAAGACAAGTTGTTCAGCTTTCTTGACAGCCTTAAGTCATGGGCTCAACAGGAACTTCATCGATAGAATGTCACCAATGTGATCGAAGCAATTGCAGCCGTAGAAAGGCTCACCGATTTTGTTTCCTCAAAGGATTCGAGGAAGAAGAAATAGTCACCAAGAAATCACTATCCAAAACATCCTCCTAGGAAGGAATCTGGGCCGAGCAAAGGAAGAAGAGTTTCCAAAAAGGGTCGAACTCGAGAGGCAAGACCCCAAGATCCGACGGATGTTATTGGTGCGGAGGACCACATAGGGTGTGGGAGTGCCCACAGAAGCAGGCTGATAGAACCCCAGAGGAATTCTATGGAGATTGATCTTTGAGGGGGATCAACCCTTGGAACGCTATAGGGGTTCCACCCTCCAAGTAGCCTGGTGGCTGCAATTGTAGATTGATCTTTCTTATTCCAAAGAGGTGGAGGCTACAAGCTTATATAGAGCTCCAAACCCTAACCCTAGGGGTTGCTTCCTAAGTGAACTACCCAATTTGCCCTCAACCTTAGCGGGCCAAAGAATAAGGGGGTGGTGCTTGAGCTAGGTCCAAATATAAACCCTAGCCTCTTCTTCTTTTATAGGATAGAGGTGGCTAGGTGGGGTTTATTACATTCACAGGGTTTTTATTATGTGCTACATGGTTGAGTAGGACCTAACCCTCGCTAGGTCCTATCAAGCCAGCTTCAAATCACTTTCCTCAAGGCAAGGGTTCCATGAATTCGAGGAGTGCACTCGGACTTCAGGTAACAAAATTTTATGGCATCCTAATTGACCAATGTAAGTGGTACCAATCTCTAGGTCAAGGTGGTATGAGGGAATTACACCATGAGTACTTTTGGGAAGCCATTGGACAATCTATTGCTCGAATGTGGACTAGTCGTGTGTAAATTTTCTCCATAAGTTGTCACATGATTTTATTTGCTTGTCAGTTGTGGTGATCTGTAGAATGTCTTAGTCCAAAAATCGACTACAATGCTCATTATCGGTGTTGGTGAGAACTGCAAAGGCAGTGGCTGCCTTGGCGTTACAACATCTGCAGACATTAGTTGCAATGGTGAAATGCAGTTGAAAATTAGGTGTGTGGATACATTTAAAAGTTAATGATCTAGGTTACCTATTTAGTGGTTACTATTTATTCAAAACATTGATACAAGTATATAATGAACACTCGATGTTGATTTAAATTTCAAGAAGTAATCAAGCAAATACTGTCTATGTGTTGAAGAAATTAAAGGATCATATAGAGATAAGGAAGACTTGGCACATGCTTTTTATTGTCTTAGAAAATCCAATGACAGTTCCTAATGACAAAAGAAAGGTGTGCCTATTTGGTACTTGTGGTAATAAGGACATGTAAGTACACGAGGTCTATTAGGATGATAAGAGTGTCAACTTAGTTTCATACACCTGTTCGTTTGAGTCTTATCCTTTTCTGCACATGTAATGGATGGACTTACTATGTAATTTACCTGTTCTTCTGTAATTGAGATTGGCTGAAGTAGAGCTATACTTGTTCATCTTGTGCTTACTGTTCAGTGTATCATGGACTTTGTTCAGTGTAAATTATAAAATAATGAATAAATATTATTAGCTTCTTGTGTCATCTACCTGCTATCAGTTGTGACACTTTGGGGATGATTGACTGTTGATCCGGCAAGTGTTATAATGAGGCTACCTTGAAGATGCTTCATATCAGTCAAAGCCGTTGTCAACTGCAAGTAGATTATGAAGGCAAAAGGCATAACATAACCGATCTTTTCTCAAATAATCTTTCATGCCTCGTCTCATCTGGATTATCAGTTGCTCCTGTTTGATTGTTTTTTTTTCGGGAGTTAATATACATAGGTGTTAAAAAAATTAAACATCTGTTAGTACTTTTGATAAACTTGCACCAGATTTGTTGCCATTTGGGCCATGAGCAAACTCACAACCATAATTCTCAAGGTAGCCCACATGGGAAGAATGTCGAGTTAGTAAGTTGGATCAGGAGCTTGTTTCTCAAGAAAGGATGCACTTAGTCTTCATTGTAGCACTGCTCTGTAGCTTTGAGTAACAAGGAAGACATTACCATGACATTGACTGCAAGATAATAGTCTATAATTTCTTTTGGCTAGAAGCTATACTATATAACGAGGTTCTATCTAGAAAGCAGAGAGTAGAAGTGTAAAACAACACTCCTTTATTGCATCACATGATTATCTCCACTTGGTGAAGGTTAATAGCTATAGCTCCTAGAATCAGCAGGAATTTAATAATTGAAGGGTTCGAGAGGGACAACTCCTGAGAGCAAGCTGATTGCATGAAGAGTTGTAAGAGAGGGGTATGCTGGCAGAGACAAGGGAGTTAAATGGAACTGAGGAAATGTTATTGAGCTAGAGAATGTGTAGTTTCCTATGATAAGGTTTAGTTTGCTCTCGTTAGAAAACTTGTCTTACTGCAGCATGCAGGTGCAAGATCAGAAAGCATCTCTTCCTCTCAGAGGTTGCCATGATGCATGTATCTGCGATCACTTCTGTTCTCGTGCAGATCAATGTTGGAGGATACGCTAGAGTGAGACAGTCAACTGGAATTATCGAGGTAAATTGCCCAATTTTTTCCCTATGAATGTCATAAATTCAAAAAATAATAATTTTGGAGAAAACTGGATGTAAAGGTTCTAAAGAAGCAGAGTTCCAAATAAACTTCCATCTCAAAGACCAAAATGTCTAATGGTCGACATTGATTTCATAGATAGCAAGAAGTGTTTTAATCTTTTAGCTGAACATTCATTGGCATGTGAAACCCTGTGCACATGTTTGCAGGTGACTCTTCAGGAAACCCCCAGCAAAGTCAAACTAGCTTCATCATCACAGTAAGACATGCGAGGGAGGCTGCAGGGAACGATTTCTCATTGTGAACTACATTCTTCATCGGAGGAACTGGATCTTAACAGATATCTAACTCGCTTGGAACTAAATCTACTCCTTTTACCGATGGAAGTCAATCATGTATAAAACCAGCTTGACGGGACTTCACGTTGAGCCGACAATTCCACATTGGCAAAATTCATCAGCCCTAGCATTATTGCATGCAATGCTCGTCGGCAGGACTTCATTATAATTTGAATCTGTAGGTTAGCAAATTAATGGACATGACATATTTTGAAGTCTGAAAAATATCTTAGACTGTGTCCCATTGTGGTGGGTGAGATGGCCCTGTCTCAATCATTTGTGACCGAGCAATCTGCATGCCTCCTGCTGCTTCTGCTTGTGAATCATCTGCTGGAGCTTGATGGCACTTGAGAAGAAGATACCACCAAGACAGGGAGCGGCTTTTGGCCCTTCAGCGGCTGTTTAATGTGGGATTTTTAAGGTGTTCTTGTTGAGTAGGTGTCTGTCTAAAGGATAAAGCAGGGATATGATGATAATTATTATGTTAGCTGATGTTTATTATACTTGATCCTGTGGGGACCTGGTTAACTCTTTCAATAGCTTCTGTGTATATTATTACTAGGTTCATTGGAGTTAGTAATATCAAAGGCAAAGTTATATGATGGCCACGTACTTTTTTGACCAAAGCATTCTACTTATATATTCCTAATACCTTCAATCATTTGTGCCTAATTTGCTTTTCTTAATGATTATATACACACTAACTATGTAATCATCATCAGAACCCAAGTCAAATATGGGAGTTGAATTTAATCACCATTAATCATGTACACATTAAAAATGATCTCAAAAGTCGACAGTCTAAAACATTCCCTCATAAAATTTATAATACATCCATTGATCATCTCAAATTTTACTTGGAATAAATGTCATTCGATAATTTTTTTAAAATATCAGTTAACCTAACTAGTGAAGATCAACTTCAGATCAAATTCTATACATGATAGTGACCATATGAAACATCTGAGAAGAGGGAGTGAGTAGAGGGAGTGGTTTGAGGAAACTCCTTTGAGCAGGGAACTCAACACACAAGAAAAGGGAGGTAAGGATGTATGGGGGGTGCGAGGAGGAACAGAGCACAAAAAGAGCAGGTACTGGAACAGGAGCTACAGGACCGATGATGGATTCCAAGCTTTCTATAGATCTTTCGTGTTATCGTGTTTCATGCTTAGCTGTCGCAGTTTGGACGCTTCCCGCCTCAGCTCCCGTTTGCAGTGTACTGTGGAGGAGATCTAAAGCCAAACATAGTAATATTAATCTCTCCCTCTCGACCAATCTGCTTTTTTAATTCCGTCGTTCATAGTAATATTAGGAATTTGACGATCAAAATTCAAACATAAAGAACATAATAAGGCGACAAAAAAAGACAACCAAAAGGGAAAGTTAAGCGGATAAGAGATAGAGAGAGAGAGAACAAAGGGTGATAGATGGGAGAGTGTCACTATGAGTTGGACATTACACTATTTTGATCAATGTGTAAGAACCGATTGCTGATTTTTCTGATCCGGGGAGAAAAAACTCTGCGCAAGAAGAGGCAAATGCCGTGCGGTAAGATGGCCAAAATAGACGGGAAATTGAATTTGAGATTTCAAATCCATCTCATTGGGATTCAAAACTTGACCGGTGTATCCGTATGCCGCTCCAAGACATGGCTATTCGGAGAAAGGAACGCGTCTCGTCGTCCGTGGCGTCTTCTTCGCTCGAAGCCAGCGGAACCGATCCCCGGCTCGGTCACCGCCTCCGACCATCCGTACGCGCAGCGCTGCACGGAGAGAACGACGAGCGGAGGAAGCCGTGCCCAACTCAGCCTTCCAGCTGTAGTTCTCCCCCCACCTTTTTACGTGTTCTCAAAAGATTTATCCTTTTTTTTTAAATTATTATTTATAATTCTAAACTATTTCTTTGTAAATAAGCCTGAGCCAAATTCCAAGAAGAAATCCTAAGTTTAGATTTCAATGTATAAACAAGCTTACGTAAAAAAGGATGAAATCCTAAGTTTAGATTTCTTTGATAAATCAATTTTGTTATGCATGAATTTAGCTGAACTAAATATAAAAACATTGTGTGAATCACTGTTTGGCAAAATTATGTAAGGCTTAAAAAGAGGGAGAAAAAAGAGAGTAAACGGTTGACTGTACTGAGAATAATAAGACTTCAATCAGAAACACGGAGTCCACAATTGAGTATGTCTGCACTAAAGCTGGTCTTCTGGATGAATCATTGCAGTGGTCTCTGGTACTGTTGACTGGGTGGTGGCCATGGGAAATTTGACTTCCGGAACCTTGAAGAAGAAGAAGAAGAAGAAGGAGGAGGATCAGCCCCATCATCTGATTGTTCATGAGAACCGACCACCGGTGATGGGTCCCTAACTCTTGTTCGTGCTTGCGGACCCTTCCGACTTCAGAAGAAACGTTGGCTCCGTGATGACGAGCCCTCTTCCACCAGCCTGCAGTGCATTGGATTAATCGTCTCATGTTGCTCCGTTACGACTTGGGCTAATATTCACGCATCTCTGTTTGGATGGCGAAAACCTTGTGCAGTGGATTGGTTATGCATAGACAGAAGCCACCTTCACCATATCAATCCTACTGGTGATGGCTACTGGTCTCGGGAAAACGATGGGGGGAACTCCACAGAAAGCAGTGAAGGACGAAGGGGGGATAAGAATTCCCGGTGCAGCAGTCGGCCACACCAATAATGTGGGCGCTCACCATGGTCTTTGTTTGGGCTTCATGGCTTTGCTCCTTTTCCCTGTTTGGAAGACAGGTTGGAAGCTCGTCATCTGGCAGCTGTTGATCCCCACCGGGGTTGGATTCTTCTGTGGCCTGTGAAGAATTGGATGAGTGTTCCTGATAATGTCACAGATGCTTACAGAAGGAAAAGTAGCACGAGGATTAGTGAGAACGGCTTACTGTGCTTCAGTTAAAGATGAGATGGAAGGGAGTCTTCATCTGAGTTGGACACTTGTGGATCACCTTGAGATTCTGCACTCACAGGGTTGGAAGGACAGCCGACTCTTTATGGTTTGAGATCAAATCATGTCAGTGGAAACCATTTAGCTCCTCCTCATAAAGCTGTATCATTTTCAGGTGTAAGAGGCGTACTGGGTTAAGTCATGCCAGCAAAACCAGTCGAAACATATCTTGTCAAGTTCATATTCATGTTTCCTTCCCTGTTCCATTGTCCTCCGATCCATGATGGCCTTCCCATTAACAGAAGTCTGCTGTTTGGGTGGCATAACAGCCATTAAGCATGACTCTCTCTCTCTCTCTCTCTCTCTCTCTCTCTCTCTCTATCTACTCCGAAGACTGGAACCCTCTTCCCCTCGTTTACACTCCACCTGGGTGCTGGCATTACTTGGTCATTAAACATCACCTTTCTGAACTATGAAGGCTGCAACACTCTTCTCCTTGGCATTTAAACTCCCATGTAAGGAAGAGAAGGGAGTAATGGGCAGCATGCCGATTGTGTGGCATCCAAGATGAGCACTGCACAATGTTTAGTGAATACATATTACGAATGCTGCTCCTGCTCAGTTTGAATTATCCATTCGAACACATCAGCTGATGCAGCCTCTGTTCATTTATAAGCTGCAGCACCAGCTAATGGGTTGAAACTTCCTCCTTTGCCCCACTGGTTGCCTCCACCACCCATCACCTCGCGCCCCACCAAAACCCCTTCTTAAGCCCCTTCTTCTCCCTCAGCTTCCTTCCTTCAAGGTCTCAGCTTTTCCACAGCCGTGATGCCAAACATGTCGATCCTTTCAGCTCCCCTGCTCCTTCTCTGTGCTCTCCTCTCTCCAGTTCCTGATCCTCGATGGTTTTCAGTCCAATCCCCTGGTTCTGCCGCTGACCCACTCCCTCTCCCATTCCCAAAATCCCAACTTTACGGTCCTCCACCACCTCAAGTCATGCTCCCTCCGCTCGGCCGCTCGCCACTGCCATCGCCGCCACCTGCCCGACCGGCGCAAACAAGTGTCCTTGCCTCTGTCCCCCGGCAGCGACTACACGTTCACCATCTCAGTTGGTGCGCCCTCCGCCCCACCGTCGTCACCCTCTACATGGACACCGGCAGCGACGTTGTCTGGTTCCCCTGCTCCCCCTTCGAGTGCATCCTGTGCGAAGGCAAGCCGTCATGCCCTTCGCAACCCCTCCGCCGGCTCCGCCGTCGGCATCCCGCCCCGTCATCTGCGGCAGCGCAGCCTGCTCCGCTGCTCACTCCGGCCTCCCTGCCTCCGACCTCTGCGCCGTGGCTGCGTGCTCCCTGGACGACATCGAGACCTCCTCGTGCTCCGCCCCCTGCCCCCCCTTCTACTACGCCTACGGCGACGGCAGTCTGATAGCTCGCCTCCGCCGCGGCCCTCTCTCCCTCCCGGGTTCCGCCGTGCCCGCTGCCGCCTCCTCCGCCGCGGCGCTCCACCTCAAAAACTTCACCTTTGCTTGCGCGCACTCCGCGCTGGCGGAGCCAATCGGAGTCGCGGGCTTCGGCCGCGGCCCGCTCTCCCTCCCTGCTCAGCTCGCGGCCCTCTCTCCGTCCCTGGCTTCCCGCTTCTCCTACTGCCTCGTCTCCCACTCCTTCAAGTCGGACCGCCTCCTCCGGCCGAGCCCCCTCATACTGGGCCGCACGGAACCCAAGCCATCCGAACCTGACCAAGACCCACCCTTCGTCTACACTCCTCTCCTCCATAACCCCAAACACCCTTACTTCTACTCCGTCGGCCTCGAGTCCCTTTCCGTCGGGCCGAGCCGAATACCAGCTTCGTCCATTCTGAGGTCCGTGGATCGAAAGGGGAACGGAGGGATGGTGGTCGACTCCGGAACCACCTTCACCATGCTCCCGAGCGATACCTACACAAGCCTGGCAAACGAGTTCGACCGCCAGATGAGCCGAGCCGGGTTCGAGCGGGCGGCCGAGGCGGCGGAGGACGAAATCTGGCTCCGGCCGTGCTACTACTACGAGGATCGGAAGCAGTGGCGGCGGAGGGTGCCGGGGCTGGCGCTCCACTTCTCCGGGAACGCGAGTGTGGCGTTGCCCCGCAGGAACTATTTCATGGGGGTAGAGAGCGGGGGGAGGCGGCTGGGGTGCCTGATGGTGCAGAGCGGCGGCGACGCGTCCGGCGAGGAGGACTACGGCGGGCCGGCGGGCACGCTGGGCAACTTCCAGCAGCAGGGGTTCGAGGTGGTATACGACCTGCAAGCGAAGCGGGTGGGGTTCGCGCGGCGGCACTGTGCGGCGCTGTGGGAGGAGGTGTCACGTGCGTGAGGTGCCTATGGGTGTTGACCCGGAATCAGGGATCGGTATCCCGCACGTGCGGGTGTGGCGCGTCACGTCTTTTGTCCTGTTGCAACAGTTGTCAAGCACTATAGGTGCAGGTGTAGATATCTTTACGCGCTCTAGAAGTCTCTGGAAGGGGTCGCAGGTAATAATGTAAATGAACGCGATTTCAACGTCCTGTAAATGTGTGTAAAGATTGTGACGCATGTAATCAAACTCCGATGCCATATGGATTTTAGTGTCATGAGCTGGACGATTTGGACCATCAAGAGGGTACATGAACCCATGGATGCCTGATCAATGCCATCTGGTCCACAACATTAACAACAGCGGTCATAGGCATTTATCGTGACAGCAATGTATATATCACTTGAAATGTGGGGCACATTTCTCTCCTCCCTGGTACCAAACTCCGGGAGGTGAATTGGCATGGCACTGGACATTCTCTGCAAGGTCAAGCTGACCACTTGTTTTCTCGTCCTTTTCTCTGTGACAATACCCGCATAAATGTCTATTAATCTTTTTCTTTTATGTGCATTCCAATGAAATTTATATTTAATTTGGCGCCAACGTCATTGTAGGAGTCCAGCTGTGAATGGTTGGAAAGGGCGACATCGACCGCACATCGAAGCGGATCTTCTCACGTCTTTTAAAGCATCGTGCTGTGGGATTGAGAAACACCACGTAAACCGTGGTCGGGTTCGACCGGTTCACTCGAAGCTGGCGGCTTTGGGGCGAGAACGACGCGGTCGGCAGAGCGGCTCTTGATTGGCTGCGGCGAGCCAACTGGGATTACATTAAGACCCACGTTGCACGTCTAACCACGCGCGTCGCTGGTCTCAAAGCACCGTGCGAAATTTCTAATGGTAGCGCGAACTCCAAGGCATGGAAGGACGACTCCGTCCTCATCTGAAATCTCATCCGTCCATTTGAGATTCCCCACACGTGGCACGCAAATTAACATGCTTTCCATATCAATTCCAATTTCTGGTTTGGGCTGCTACAGTCGGTCCGACGAAGCCCATATATCGAGTTATATATGCATATTCCCTCCCCAATTCAATATCTGGTATCGTCTGATAATAATAATAATAGTAATAATAATCAAATAACTTAACATCTTTTCGTTAGTGTGGCATATGATAAGAAAGATTGAAGGTATCGGCATGCAATTCTAACACACATCATGGTGGAGTCTTGATAAGGGATATCCTGGCATCATCCACGTCATATCGATCGCCAGAACACATCGGATAAAGCGCCTCACGCGTGCATCACCACGTTCGGCCCGCCATCCGGTCGGATGTGATGGTCAACCTTCATGCAACCACGCCAGACTCGAACGGAGCACCGCTCCCGAAATCCGGGGAGCGGCGCATGGAGCAAGCCATCCCCGACATCCGAGCGACGCCGAGCAGCGCCGCTTTATACGATGCCATCTGCCGCGACTCAGTATTCATCGGACCGAGATACACCTCAAGCGCCTATATAACCCCCACGACTTCGAGAGAAGAAGGAGAACTAACTTTAGCATCGGAGGGGCCTGGCGGAAAAACCCGACCCATGCCTTTTTGGCAAGAATCGGACCAACGAAGCGCCAAGCGGCTCGCTCGCCTCGAGAATCGGTAGGCGCCTGCGACCGATGACTAGGCCAGGCCAACTCGTGTCATCCGGTGGTCACATTCATTCCACAACATTTTTTACGCTAGAAGGAGAGTGATTTCGTAGGAGTGTCCCATGACCAACCCTGAGGTCTGCCCGAGCCAAAGAGCGACCCCAGCTTCATCTCCACCTTGGGACCGGCCTCCACCGCCCGATCGAGGAGGCACCTCGACTCAAACCCGTAACGTGCGACTATTGATGATCTCGGGCTATACCTCAGGAACACCCCGCACTTCCTCGGCTGTCTCGCTGAGGCGTTCCATGATTTGTCAAGGCAAGTCAAGCTCGACCAAGATGATTCAAGCAGTTGTCCCCCTCATCCGCGGCTGAGTGCGCTTTTGAGCCCCAGGACCGTGCGAATCCATATATGTCCCGAGCCCTCGATGATCCCCTAAGCAAACCCAACTACACACGAAAGCGATCAAGGGAGGTCAAGAGCGTCCCAGGAGTCGTGAGTGATGCTCGAACCAGCGTCCTCGGTCTCGCCCGACCAACATGTCGCCTCCCGAGCACAACACTATGTCCACGATTCGACCAACGACACATTGAACTCAACTTAACTTAGTGACCGGTGTGGACCCTGAGACCTTCGCGAGGACTAAGGGGAGGTCGGGATGATGCCTCGGGAGCATCCCCTTTACTCCCGAGAAATGGACAAGTCGGTCCCTCTTAATTTGAGACTCTCGGCCCTTGAGGTGTACGATGGCGATCGACCCCCGAACACGTCACCACCTTTCGGGCCCAAATGGCTCTCACGGAACCTCGACGCTTTTATGTGCGGCGTTTCCCACCACTCTCGGGGACCGGCTCGAGATGTGGTTCAACCGTCTCTCCCACGATTCCAAGATCAACTCGCAATGGGGCTCGAAAGCGAACTTCCTGGCTAGCATCGGTTGAAACCATCCGTGGCCGCCCTTCTGCACTAGCCCAATGAGACGGCAGCGCTTCCATCATTCATCGGCGCTTCTGCCGAGGCTAAAGGATACCCAAGGCTTACCCATCTCTTGTCATGCAGCTTTTCGATGGGGATCCCCTCATTCTTTTTGTCCCCTGGTCGAGACCGCCCACACGGCCCCCGAGATGCTTGGCCAGGCTAACTGTCGGCCAGCATTTGATGGCGATGAGGCGATGGCAGAAAGCACGAGGTGGTAAAGGCCTCGGACGGACTTCGCCGGCAGCGAACCGCGGCGACCCAAGGTTGTTCCCGAACCATCATGAAGAAGTCCCGACCGACCCGAATCGCTACACCCGAGGCCCCCTGAACGCTTTCGAATCGAGATTTTCCTCCAACCGGGAGAAGGGGCTCTTCAAGTGGGAGCCCAACCGTGAAGGCCACTAACAAAGTCGATCTAAGTGTTGCAAGTTCCACCGAGATTACGGCCATGACACGGAGGACTGCCGTGACCTATAGAACCAAATCGAGGAGCTAATCCGATGAGGGCATCTTAGGTGCTTCCTCACAAAACCGAGGGAGTCACCACGCCGACCGAAGGCTCGAGGTCGAAAGACAAATCGACGTCATCATCGTGAGACCGACTTCCGATGGCAATAGTTCCACCGCAAGGAAGGCGATGCACGCGAACACGAGAGAAAGCGCCCAAGATCGTGTTCGAGAAAGAAATTACATTCGGCATGTAAGAGGTGGAGTTTCGGACCATGATGATGCCCTGGTGGTCTCGGCCAGGAGTATAGCCAATGCCAGGGTAAAGAGGGTGATGGTCAACACCGGAGTTCCGCTGATATCCTATACCTGGACGCCTTCAGGAAGCTCAAACTCGTGGATAGCGATCTCTCCCATATTGTCACGAAGCGGCCGCTTCGGACTCTCGTAGCAACTTTGTTCAACGATCCGTTTGTCGCTTGCCCATGCTTTGTACATAAGGCTGTTTTGCCATACTTTTGGTGTGTTTCCCATGTAAAAATATAAGAAACAAAGAGTTATAGTATTACTGCACAACGATAGCTCGTTGCATCCGCCCAAAAACCCCAAAATGGTTCCCTTTTCATGCCGCGGGCTGATTGTGAGCCCACGCGAACATCGCCATCTCACTTCGAGTCTTGGAACCACCCGGTACAGGGTTGGATGGGGCTTCGGTATATTGTCGGGTGTTGAACATTTTCACAAGTTTGCACGTCAACTTGACGGAAACTTGCATTCACGCCCGAGCACCGGGGAGTAGTTGTTTGCGGACTTCAGCAACCGCTCATCCATGAGCACGGTAGAGAAGTGTCCAAGATCGTGTTCTCGAGAAAGAAATTACATTCGCACGAGAAGAGGTGGAGTTCTCGGACCACGATGATGCCCTGGTGGTCTCTGATGCCAGTATAGCCAATGCCGTGGTAAAGAGGGTGATGGTCAACACCGGAGTTCCACTGATATCCTATACCTGGACGCCTTCAGGAAGCTCAAACTCGTGGATAGCGATCTCTCCCATATTGTCACGAACGGTCGTCGGACTCTCGTAGCAACTTTGTTCAACGATCCGTTTGTCGCTTGCCCATGCTTGTACATATCCTTGGCAGCCTGTTTTGCCATACTTTTGGTGTGTTTTCCATGTAAAAATATAAGAAACAGTAGGTTACAGCGCTGCACAACGATCGCTCGTTGCATCTGCCCAAAAACCCCCAAAATGGTTCCCTTTTCATGTGCCGCGGGCTGATTTCTGTAGCCCACGCGAAACATCACCATCTTCACTTGGAAACCCGGGTGGCACAGGGTTGGATGGGGCTCCAGTATATTGTCGGGCGTTGAACATTTTCACAAGTTTGCACGTCAACTTGATCGGAAACTTGCATTCACGCTTTCGCACCCGGGAGTATGCTCATCCACCCTTCTAAAATCCTTGTTTTCCTCCTCTCTTTCTCTGCTTTCCTCAGCACTCCAAGTGCTCGCTCAATTGCTTGTAAAGCTTCTCTCTTCGTGAGACGCGAGGACTTGTTCGCGCTTCGTTTCAAAAACTAATCAACTGCATTTTACAGGTCCTATGGGACTCTGCACGAGGTCTGACAAATTGACCCTTTTGAGACACATATATCGTGCAAGGGTGTCTCAAGACTTAGGCAAATTAAGTCGATCGGAAGTGGGCACAAGGGTGCTTCTCGACTTAGGCAACTCTAGCTAAGTCCGTGTTTGCCGCAAGAGTGCCTTACCACTTAGGCAATTTCAGCTAAGTGCATGATATTGTGGTATCAGAGCAGGCAAGAAATTTGAGCAAGCAGCGAAGAAACTTCGCAATCTCACCATGATAAAACATTGTGGTGAATCAAGCAAAATGGGGCAAGCCGGAATGTTGCCCTAAGCAGCCGCAAGAGGGCTGCATGTGCAAACTCGCTCTCTCGCTAGAGCCGCTCATGAGGAGCGGGGCAATGAGCATGATGAGCTTAAAAGTTGGTCGCTCACCACGAGTGGAGGAGGCGCAATGTTCTGGAGCGCCATGAAAAAGAGCCACGAGAGAGAGGATCATAGCGGTAGAAACCCGCTTGGATGTTCTTGAAGCAAGCTTAGACGAGCTCTACCAAGGCCAAAATATGCTTCTTGGCGTAGAGAGCTCGCAAGAAGAAGCTGAATCCTGGATCGACAAGGTTGAAGCCCTAGTCGGATCTGCAATCGATGGATGACACCAAGGACTCCATGCAATATTTGTAAGAGATGGTGACGGAACTCACTTCCAGTGGCGGTGCTCTGAGAGCGTTGAATGCGGTAGGAAGCCACACCGCGTTGCGTTGACACAAAGCTTCAGAGCGTTGGACCACGCGTTGTTATGGGGTGCTAGAGATGCTAAGGAGCTTGAGAATTTCCTGTTTGATATGGATCAATACCGAGCCATGAGGCCAGACTGAGAATACCAAAGTTTTGATAGCGACCATGTATCCGAGCGACGGAGATGCAAAACTTTAGTGGAGAACCGGGAGGAGATTCACAAGGTCGGTCTTTGAGTGGACACATGGGAAGACCTGAGCGAGTTGAGAACTCAATTCCTACCCGAGAACACTGAGTTCATTGCAAGGAGGAAGTTGAGACAACTCCACCAAACAACTTCCATTCAGGACTATGTGAAGCAATTTTTCAGATCGATGCTAGACATTCAAGACATGTCTGAAAAGACAAGTTGTTCGGCTTTCTTGACAGTGACCTTAAGTCATGGGCTCAACAGAACTTCATCGATAGAATGTCACCAATGTGATCGAAAAGCAAAACGTAGAAAAGCTCACGATTTTGTTTCCTCAAAGGATTCGAGGAAGAAGAAATAGTCACCAAGAAATCACTATCCAAAACATCCTCCTAGGAAGGAATCTGGGCCGAGCAAAGGAAGAAGAGTTTCCAAAAAGGGTCGAACTCGAGAGGCAAGACCCCAAGATCCGACGGATGCTATTGGTGCGGAGGACCACATAGGGTGTGGGAGTGCCCACAGAAGCAGGCACTCAATGCATTGTCAGCTTCTATCCATCCCCCCAAGCCTGACAAGGGCAAGGCGGTTGCCCCCAGTTCAAATAGCTCAGAATCTGGTAGTGATGACGAGGAGTCGCAAGGACCCCGGATGGGAGCGATGCATTTGCTGAATGCATTACGGGGTCAAGTGGGGGAGAACACAAAGCTGAAGCAGGAAAAAACAGGAAGCAGTGAGCTGATGTATGTGGACATCAGGCTCAATGGCCAAACCACCCGGGCAATGGTGGACACGGGTGCTACCCACAACTTTATTGCCGACCAAGAAGCAAGGTGACTTGGGCTGACCTTGGAGAAGAACCCAAGTCGAATGAAGGCAGTGAACTTAGAGGCCAAGCGGATCTCCGGGCTAGCAAAGGGAGTCCCTATCGAGATCGGATCCTAGAGCGGGAGCACAAATATAATGACAGTGCCATTGGATGACTTCCAAGTGATTCTCGGAATGGAGTTTATGCACACCATAAAGTTGGTGCCAATGTCGTTCCTAAACTCCTTATGTCTGATGGGAGGCGGCAACCCCTGTATGATTCTTATCTCTTGGGGAGAAAATATAGTCTCCCAACAACTATTGGCATTGCAACTGAAGAAAAGTGTACGCAAAGGAGAGTTAACCTTCGTGGCTGCTATGAAGATAGAACCACTTGATGGGGAGGCCATTAAATAACCTACTGTGGTGGTGAATGCCCTTAAGGAGTTCACAGATATTATGCCACCTGAGTTGCCGAAAACTCTGCCACCATGCAGAGGCATGGATCATCTTATTGAGTTGGAGCTGGGAGTGAAGCCTCCAGTGAGACCACTATACCGTATGCCCCCTCCTGAGTTGGCAGAGCTCAAAAAGCAGTTAGATGAACTGTTAAGCGGTGGTCTCATCCGCAGTTCTAAAGCACCATTCGGAGCTCCGGTTCTCTTCCAGAAGAAGTAAGATGGGAGTCTCCGACTATGCCTTAACTATTGAGCCCTTAACAAGGTGACTGTGAAGGACAAATATCCCATCCCGCTCATTGTAGACTTGTTCGACCAACTGGGCAAAGTAAAGTATTTCTCCAAACTCGACCTTCGGTTAGGGTATTGGCAGGTGCGTATTACTGAAGGTGATGAAGCGAAGACTACCTGTGTGACCAGGTTTGGAGCGTTCGAGTTCTTGGTGATGCCTTTCGGCTTAACCAACGCTCTAGCCACATTCTACACTCTTATGAACCAGCTATTCAAGGAATATTTAGACAAGTTTGTGGTCGTCTACTTGGACGATATCGTCATCTATAGCTGAATATTTGAGAAGCATATTGAGCACCTTCGAATAATTTTTAAAGTTCTCAGGGAGAATACTTTGTTCATGAAAAGAGAGAAGTGCTACTTCGCTCAAATTGAGATTTTATTCTTGGGGCATCGAATCGGCAATGGTTCCATTCGAATGGACAAGTCAAAGGTGCAAGCTGTGGTGGAATGGAGTACTCCAAGGAAGGTGCCAGAGCTAAGATCCTTCCTTGGTTTTATGAACTACTATCAGCGCTTCATAATGGGGTATTCGAAGTGCGGAGCTCCACTGACAGAGTTGCTGAAAAAGGAGCAACCTTGGAGATGGTCTGATAAATGTGAAACAATATTCCAAGACCTAAAGGTTGTCGTTTTGAAAGAATCGGTGCTTGAATTACCAGACTATGGGAAGCCTTTCGAAGTCCATACAGATGCTTCAAACTTCGCTATTGGGGGAGTACTCATGCAGGAGGGCCACCCAATGACTTATGAAAGTCGCAAGCTCAATGAGACTGAGCGACGGTATCCAGCGCACGAAAAAGAGATGACAGTGGTGATCTACTGTCTACAAGTGTAGCGACACTACCTTCTCGGATCGTGATTTTTGCTGAGGACAAACAACATCGCTTTGAGTTACTTTCAAACTCAGAAGAAACTCTCTCCAATGTAAGCACGATGACAGGACTTCCTAGCGGAATTTGATATGGTAATGGAGTACAAGCCCGGCAAAGCAAATGTTGTAGCCGATGCGTTGAACCGGAAAGTGGAGCGAGTGAATGCTATGCAACTGGAGGGCAGAGGCTAAGCAAATCAGTTGCACTCCAACTTCCTTTCTCGGATCAAGGATGGACTGTACAGTGATCCCCAGGCAGTAACCTTGATGCAATTGATCCAAGAAGGCAAGGCATGATGATTTTGGATTCAAAAGGGACTCATATACACCAAAGGGAATAGAGTTTATGTCTCTCGAGTAGACAATTTGAGATGTGAACTCTTGAAGGAGTGTCACAATTCCCTTTGGGTAGGACATCCGGGCATTCACTAAACATTAGCTCTCGTAGAGAGGGCCTTTTATTGGCCGAAGATGAGGACGGACGTGGAGGAATATGTTCGAACGTGTCTAACTTGTCAACAAGATAAGGTGGAGCAACGGAAGCCGATGGGACTTTTAGAGCCGTTGCCCGTACCAAAAAGATCGTGAGAGAGCATTTCTCTGGACTTCATATGAAGCTTACTGGCAGTGGGGGACTCGGATCGATACTTGTGGTGGTCGACTGATTTTCGAAGTATGCAACCTTCATTGCTGCACCCCTACACTGTTCAGCAGAGGAAGCGATGAAGCTAATGATGAAGAATGTGGTGAAGTATTGGGGAGTCCCGCACAATATCATAAGTGATCGAGATGCTCGATTTCTAGGACAATTCTAGACTGGGCTATTCAAATTATTGGGGTCAAAGCTATACTTCTCTACAAGCCTCCACCTCTAGACGGATGGCCAAACTGAGAGAATAAACTCGCTCCTAAAGCAATTTATATTTGGCACTATATGAGTGCCAACCAACGAGATTGAGTGAAGCTGTTGGATATAGCCCAATTCTTCTACAACCTGCAACGGAGCTCTATGTCCAACAAGAGCCCCTTTGAGATCATCACAGGACAACAATCGTCGACTCCTCACACTTTAGCTATTGGATATACAGGGAGCAGCCTGTCTGCATATCACTTGGTACAAGAATGGCATCGAAATACAGATATTATGCTGGCATACTTGGAGAAGACGACCAAAAAGATTAAGAAGTGGGCAGACTTGGGAAGGCGACTACGGAAATTCAAAGTTGGCAATTTGGTGTTGGTGAAGCTCCAACCAGCATCACTCCAATTCTTTAGAAACAAGGTGTACAAAGGACTAGTGCGCAAGTATGATGGCCCCTTCCCAATTATCAGTAGGGTGGGTAACGTCTCCTACAAGTTGCAGCTACCGGCGTGGCTCAGGATTCATAATGTTTTTCATGCTAGCAACTTGAAAGCCTACCACTCCGATCCACAAGATGCTTCCTGAGGCATTTTAACTCGTCAACCTCCCACCAGAGCTTCCTACGAGAAGCGAGTTGAGACCATTTTAGTGGATCGCAAGACAAAGCTACCCAACGAAGTTGAGTAGATCGAGTACTTGGTGAAGTGGCAAAAGCTTCCCATAACCAAAGCAAGTTGGGAGCCAGTGTTAGGATCTAAAAGGCACTAAGGGGGGGGGTGAATTAGTGCAGCGGTAAGGAACGATAAATTTTCAGCGATTAAAACAAGTTGAGAAACTTCGTACGAATGAATGCAACGTTTCATTTGAACCCGAAAAGATTGCGTTTTAACTTTAAAGCAAACGTGATAAGATGAAGATGAAGTTGAGTAAATAAGGCAGCGAATAAAAATGGTTTGCAGCAAAGTAAATAACAAGAATGTAAATGTAAACCAGATTTTTATAGTGGTTCGGTCATCCGACCTACATCCACTTCGGATTCCTCTTCGCTTAAGGTCACCGGCTTTCCACTAGCTTTCCTCCTTCCAATGGGCGAGGAAAAACTCTCTTACAACACCTCTCCTTTTGATGGGCTTAGGAGATAACCCTTACAAGGCTCTCACCCCTCTCTTGAACAAGAACACACTTAAGACTAAGAGGGAAGATTTTGACACTATTTGAGCAGAGTTTTCCCTCAAGTTTTTCACTCTTCTTGCTGCACTTTGAACCTACAAGAGAGGGGAATTTATAGAGCTCAAGAGGATTCAAATTTGGGCTCCAAATTTGAATTCATTTTGAGTTTTCCGGTGCTAGGCGGTGCTACCGCCTGCACAGTGTCAGACTGACACTGCATAGGTGCTACCGCCTGGCTACAATAACCGAGCGGTGCTACCGCTGGCTACAGTAGCCGAGCTATAGTAGCCGGGTGGTGCTACCGCCCCAGCCATGCAAGTTGCTGGGCGGTGCCACCGCCCAGCATGCATGCATGCACATATAAAGACGCATCTTCTTTGGCGGTCTTGCCGCCGCCAAAGATGCATGCACGTAGCCCAGCATGCATGCATGTATGCACACATGCTGCTGGGCACAATGGCTGCTGGGCTCCATCGCCCAGCACAAATCTACATTTGGTTTGGGCCAAAAACTTGGCCCAAACCGGTTCCGAACAAGGCCCAATGGGCCCATACTTGGGTTAAAGGATTAATCCCTAATCCTAATCCAAGTTGATGTGCTAACTACAAAATTAAAGACATTCCTAAGCTATTACAAAGTCCGCAAGTCAAGTCTTCTTCCAGGTGAGCTTCCTGGCGAACTTAGGCGATCTTCGACGATCCTCGGAAACCATCCTACGGACTCCCGGCAACCTCTCGGACTCCACGATGATTTTGACGAGTTCCCCCAAGCTTCTTTGGCAAGCTCCGATCTTTCTTGGTAAGCTCCGTGAACTTTCGACGAATCTTCGAACTTTCGTCAAACTCTCGAACTCCTAACGATTCATCGCACTTGACTTCGGCCCTTGGTTTCGCTTTACATCTTCATCCCATTCGTAGTTACTCCTGCACACAAACAACAAACACTCTACTTCGATCTAAATAGTTATTACAACGCGAATTGACATTCAGTTGCCCGACACATCATTGGTCGGCGCTTCGTCCGATCCTTCGGCACATCGCCCTCTCTAGCGGCTTGTTGCCCAAACGACGGTTGACCTCCGTAACCTCGATATCTATAGCACAACTCCGCACTTCTTGGCCCGATGCCCGACGTACGAAGCCTCCTGCCGATAGTCGACCGAACCTCCGGCTCGACATCCAATATCCTGACGTGATCACCTCCGGCGCAACGTCAATTCCTCCAGCGTCAATTGTCTAATCCTGATCGATAGTAGACCTACGTAACTCAACACGCAATTAGACCACAAATCATACTCAATTAGTTTCATCATCAAAATTCAAGATTCAACAATCTCCCCCTTTTTGATGATGACAACTAATTGATGACTGACGGAGTTAACCATAACTCCCCGGAGTTTAACACAAACTCCCCCTATCAATATGTCATTGATAGAACACTTGGATTATCCCAAATCCAAGCAACATTCATCACAATATTATGAGAATTGTCAAACCATCATGCAAATATATAAAATATTCAATACAATGCATGAAGTCATCAATCTACTTCTCCCCCTATGTCATCAACAAAAAAGGAGAAGTAACATTATAGCTAGTTTTCAAGGATATGCAAATATTACAAACATACTAGCTATTAATCACATCATACAATATTTAGGTATCGTATGTTTATCATGATAAGCAAGATAGTACTTGTCATGATGATGGCAAGTTTTTCTATGTTCCTTTGAGAAGTACAAGCAAATTATGCATTTTCTTGACTTCTTTTGTGATATGCATGCAATTTTATAATTTCTTTCTTCTCTTTTGAGAAGAGCAAGCTTGCAAGTTTTGCTTTCTTTGCGTGCTAGGACTTTTGCATTCATTTGTAAAAGCCTTCTCCCCCTTTATCAATATCAAAAAGAAAAGGAGGATTAATACTACAAATAATCTTGCATGAGATTCAACAATAATTTGTAACAAAGATGCAAGCAATTTTGTTGAAAAAAGTGAAGTTGAGCACGATTTTTGCCTTTCTTGAGATAGCAACCCTTAACTTCTTGTGAAATTGCAAGGTAGCAATTTTTCTCCCCCTTTATCTTTGTCAAAAAGAAGGGAGGACTAAATGGCTAAAAATTTCAATCATTATACAAGCCATTTTTCATATCAATTATAAATTTACATCAATAAAAAATATGCATCAATAAAAAATATACATCAAATGTTCAATCATTACTTGATGCAAATAAGACAATAATGCAAAGAAATCATGTCATGAAGGATATCAATATATAAATTCATCAAGGATCAAAACCAATAGATATCATTCATGATTCATAATTTTCTTTTTAGCAAGATCAAAATTCATATTTATCAATTTTTTAATTCAAGATAAATATCATACAACCAAGAATCATGATATATAAAAGCATATCAATATCAAGGATAAAATCATGATTACAAGTGCTAACATATTTTCTTTTCATTCACTTTCAAGCCATGATAAAAGATATGCAACCTAGAATCATGATGCATAAGAGCATAGCATTCTCATAGATCAAGTCATGATTCAATGATTCTTCATCATAAAGCAAATCAAATATTCAATTTACTACACAAGGCAAAGAAATCATATCACTTCTAGAATCATGAAATATATGACATCAAGGCTCATGATCCATTTGAAAAGATATAGCACAAAGAGTAACTAGATTCATGTATAAGAATTCCAAGTATCAAATATCAAAATATCAAGACTTGGATTATGACAAAGCTCATTCAAGTTTGAATCATCAAAATAATTACCATAGTTTGTGAGATTCACAAATGATATAAACTTGAATTATTTTCCTCTTTAGTAAATGATAAAAGGAAGCAATTATTTTCGAGATTCAAAATGCTAGCCATTTGCATTAATCATTACAAGTGATACATCAAAAGTCTACATCATTATTTCAATCAATAAGTCATGAAGCATACAAAGTAGTATTGAAACATGAGAGAAAAGTTCAAATTATCAAATCATAATCAATTTATCGAAATCACTTCTATAATTTATGAGATTCTTAAGATATCATGAAATCATTAATCTCGATAAGATAGTAAATATAATTTCTTTATGTTTCATATAAGTATGTCTTTTGCCTTTATATGCCAAATCAAAATATTCAAAATCGGAAGACAAACTTCATTATAAAAATTGTCAAAACAACACATTGTTTCAAGACATGAGATTTAACTTATCATGATAATGTGTTTCATTTTGTTTCAAACAAGTGTGCTCATATTTCAAAAGATGAGTATCAAATTTAAGACCAAAACATGAGTTTGTCATCAAGATATGATATCACAAAGTCATTAAGCATGATAACAAACTTTTAGTATTTTCATTTCAATGATGATTTCATAATGTATGTTTAAACATTTATATGGAACCCATCATTGTAGAAATTCAAAACATAAGTTTGTCATAAAATCCATCAAGATCATATGCATCAAACATCATGATAGTACATTTTCTTATCTTTATGAGTTTCAATTTAAGTGATTTAATCTTTCATAAGAATGTTCAAATTTTTTATATGAAAATGTCATGCATCATATTCAAAAACGAAAATATCATCAAAATCATTTTAATTATTTCTTATATTAGTTATAACAAGATGATCGATGCTCAAATTTTTGGTAAAATCATGCATCATTTTATAAATCTGAAAAATAATTTTTGTCATGAAAATCATCAAGTCCAAATGTAATACACGGCAACATTAAAATCACATTTCTTTCATTTGGAAAATTTATGGGTTAGGTCATTATAATTGATTTCATGAAGACATGTATCATCTAAAAATTTTATCATAAAAAGGGTCAAGACCCATTAATCCAAGATAGAAGTTTTTAAATCAACATCACTTCAACAACTCATGCATGATATAAAATCATCAAGCATCATATTTAGAGACAATGTAAACCATCAAGATACTCATGCATGGGTTGATTCTATTAGGTGTCTAAACACTATCACAATTTATACAATCATCATTCATATTTTTACTTTTCAAATATACCATAAAGAAAAGCATAGTATAATTTTTAAAATATATTTTTTTTAATTTCTAAAAACATAAGAAAAGCATGAAAAAATTTCTACTAACTAAGTTAAGCATTCATGGAAAGCATCATGTAATTTCAAAATAAGGTAGAAGCAACTTGGGTGAGTTTCTTACCTCATTGTCGAAAATCGTCAAAGCCCATTTTGCCTCTTCTCTACTTGATTCTTCTTTGCAAGCCTTCTTCTTCTTCTTTGGCCTCTTCCTCCGTTCAAGTTAATTATCTATTTTAGATTTTTGTTTAATGAACTTATTAAGATTCATTAAAAGTTCAATGTCCTCATTGTCCTCATCACTTGAGTCATCACTCAAGTGGCATTCATTTGTCCGATGTTCCAAATCCTTCTTATTTTTTAGAAGGTGGTTCATATGTTCATCATGTTCCAAATGTTCGAAGAACCTCATTTCATATGTCATTAGTGAACCGATTAGTTCTTCCAATGAAAAATCATTTAAATTTTTAGTCTCTTGTATTGCGGTTACTTTTGGATCCCAACTCTTTGGGAAGGATCTTAAAATCTTGTTAAAATCTTGTTAGTGAGTTCAAAATTTGAAAAATATTTACCAAGACTTTTCAAGCTATTGACGACATCCGTGAAGCGGGTGTACATATCACCGATAGTTTCGCTTGGTGTCATTCGGAATAGCTCAAAATCATGCAATAAGAGGTTTACTTTCGAGTCGTTAACTCTACTAGTTCCCTCGTGCGTGATTTCAAGTGTTCGCCAAATATCGAAAGACGTTTCGCACAATGAAATCTGATTGAACTCGTTCTTGTCTAAAGCGCAAAATAAGGCATTCATAGCCTTTGCGTTTAAAGAAAAAGACCTTTTCTCCAAATCCGACCATTCGTTCGTCGGTTTAGAGGAAGGTTGAAAGCCATTTTCGATGATGTTCCACAAATCCAAATTTATTGAAAGCATGAAAACTCTAATTCGAGTTTTCCAATATGTGTAGTCCGAACCGTTAAAGAACGGTGGACGAAAAATCGAAAAGCCCTCTTGAAAACCATTTAGAGCCATTTCTAATGGGTGTAAATCCGAAAGAGAAAGAACGTGGCTTTGATACCAATTGTTAGGATCTAAAAGGCACTAAGAGGGGGGGGGGTGAATTAGTGCAGCGGATTAAATTCATACTTTTGAAACCGATTTTACAAAAACACAAGTTCGTAGGAAGATTTCGATTTGACGAAAGAGAACTTGAAGTAATTGCTTGAGTAAAGGAAATAACAAGGAACTAAACAACTTGCAGCTAAGTAATGAAATGATTCAAAAATGAAAACACTCACACATTCATGAACACAATGATGTATAGTGGTTCGGTCAAATGACCTACATCCACTCTTGAAGCCTTCACGATGAGGCTCCGCTCTTCCACTAGCAAATCCTTTGAGGGGAAGGACCAAATATCCCTTTTACAATCCTTTACAAGAGGTTCACACTCTTACAATATTTCTCAAGAACAAGGAGGAGGTGAACACTTAGCAAGAGACAAGACTTTTCAAGACTAATCAAAGACTTAAACTCAAGATTTTTAACTCTCAAAAGGGTGCACTTTCAGCTGAGAAAGGGGGGGGATGGTATTTATAGATCCAAAGTGGATTCAAATTTGGGCTCCAAATTTGAAATCAAATTTGAGTTCCGGTTACAGCGGTGTCGAGGCGGTGCCAGCTTATGTGTCGTCTGGTGGCCGACACACAAGGGCGGTACCACCGCCCAGCGGGCGATGCTACCGCTCGATGTCAGGTCGAAGGTGCCACCACCTCACCAAAGCAGCGGTGCTACACTTTGTGTTTGTTCTGGGCGTGCTACCGCTACTCACCAGCAAGCATGCTACCGCCTAGGTGGTGATGCCACCGCCCAGCCGGGTGGTTCAACCGCTTTGGCCCATTTCACCAAGGCTGAATGGGCCTTGTTTAAGGCCCAACTCGGCTCAGTAGAGGCTCGGTTGGCCCCCACTGAATTTAGGCAGGATTTTTTTCTAAATCCTTGCTCTACTCATGTGCAAACTACGAACTTAAAAATATGACTCAAAGTGATTTGACCCGACACTCTTCAAGTCAACTTCCGGCGAGCTTTACGGACGAGATTCCGACAGGCTTCCGATGCTTCCCTCGGATTACTTCCAGCGGACTCCCAGCATACTCCTGGATTGTATGGCGAGCTCAACGAGTCTTCGGCTAGCTTTCGAATCTTCCTGGTAAGTTCCGTGAACCTTTGACGATCTTTGCGATGAACTTCCGAAATCTTCGGCAAGTCCCTGATTCGATCTTGGATGGTTCCGGCAATACTTCCGAAGATCTCTCGGACTTCCGATGAACTCTTGAACCCCTGACGGACTTGACCTCGGTCAATCGCTTTATGTTTTCTTCCCATCGTAGTTGTTCCTACACACTTATCTCGACAAAGTAGATTAGAACAAAAATTTCACCAATTGACTTCATCATCAAAATCCGAGATTCAACAATCTCCCCCTTTTTGATGATGACAATCAATTGATGATGGAGTTACTCTTAACTCCCCCTATCTATATGCCATAGATAATAAAAATTGCTTGAATTCAATTTTTGAATTCAACACAATAAGTTTAACATATGAAAGAAAAACTTCATAATTTACTTAATGATGACAAAGTCGATGTTGGACATTCATCATTAAGATGTCAAATAGGTATCAAAATGATATCAATGAAGTATACACAATAAAAACATGATATCAAGAACCTAAATAAGCATTTTAAGCATATAACTTGCAATAACTTGTAAAGCATGGGAAATGCATATAACTTTCACGTATGGCAATTACATTCACATATTCTTTCTCCCCCTTTGTCATCAACAAAAAGGAAAAGAGGGATTCATATTATGAGTGCGCATCCAAATATATGTAACAATAAAGGATGTCCGAAAAATATCACAAATGTGGAAAAGGAAATCATTCAGAAATCCGAATATTATTCCACAGTGCCCAAGAAGATGTAGTGAAGATAATACAACATATATGTCAAAGCTGCATAGATGTTAAAGTTGCACACAAGTTTACAATGTTCAAAAAGAAAATACAAGAAACTACTCCTCAGGAGGAATGCCAAAGTGCCTATACATGTGATCTATCTTTTGGTTCATCTTTCGCATTTCCTTCAAAATTTTAATTTGCTGTAATTTTACTTCATTTAACTCTCTCATGATCGGATCGTCAGAAGGTGGAGCTGAAGCTGGCACTGATGGAGCTGCATCAAAAGGATCAGGAGGAGGAGATTCACTTCCCCTAAAGACTGGTGTTTGGGATGGTCACTTGGTGGGGAGGTATATCACTTCTCCTAGGTTGTCTAACCCCTATTCCATGCTCGAATGTACACCTAAGTCGCCTAAGTAGTTTCACGTCAATGATGTTAAATCTATCCACTTGTATTACTTCTTCATCAGGTGGAATGCAAATATTATGGGCATGCAATAGTTTAGTTATCAACCCTCCATATGGTAACATTGATCCTTTAGAAAGGACTTCTATCATGTGCTGCCGGATTAGGTATCCAAAACAAAAATTTTGTCTGGTCATGATCCAATATATGGTACCTAATTCCGTGAAACTGATCTCATCATGATGAAACTGTTTAGGAATGATAATGCTTACAAGAATGTGATGTAAAATTTTAGAGTTAAAAGGTAACAAATGTTCACAACTCTTGGGAATTATGCCTAAGTTTGGATTTGCAAATACGGTTTCTAAGGCTTCAGAGTGGGTGGCTCCGATTATGTCCATGTCCCATTTCCCTCTAAAATAACATCCTAACTCTTTCTCAACAATTCCAATTAATGAGCATATAGTACTATCAAATATTTGGATCTCATTTCCTAGAAGGTAAGTTGATAAGCCATCATCATTCACGCTTAAATTAGCATAAAACAATTTAATCAAGCGTGGATAAATAGGTTCGGCAACTTGCAAAATGGGTAAGGCCTCTAAGTCCACAAACCACATGATGGGTTCTAGGTTCCCTAATTGATTCAAATCAACATATTTTCCTTTATGAATGGTTCTACAAATAAGTTCAGAAAATCTAAGGGAAGCTTCTTTTGATTTGAACAAAGATTGGTCAAATGAATCTACCTCCACCCTTTTTCCTTTATCTCTTGATGATCTTTTAGGAGCCATTTCTATTGAGGATAGATCAATAATCAATTGAAAGGAAGGAATTAAACTAGACAAGAAAAAGAAAGAGGAGAAAATTTTTAGTGTTTTTTTTTTACCTTAGATTGTTCCTTTGAGAGGTAGGGAGCTTGAATCAAGGAAAGATCCCCTCCTTAGGCTTCTAGAGGGAAGGAATGATGCTTGGGAAGTTTTTAGAGGGGTGTAGAGAGGTGAGGATGAGAGCTCTTGGGTTAGGGGGCGGTTCTACCGCCGGCCCTAACTCACCCCTTATATAAGGGGTGTTCAGGTGGTACTACCGCCCTAGCAGGCAAGTTGCTAGGCGATGCCACCGCCTAGCATGCATGCAGTAAAGATGCATGCATCTTGCTTTGGCAAGTCTTTGCCGCCAAACATGCATGCACGTAGCCCAAAGATGCATGCATGCATGCACACATGCTGCTGGGCACATTGGCTGCTGGGCTCCACCGCCCAGCACAAATCTACATTTGGTTTGGACCGAAAACTTGGCCCAAACGGGTTCCGAACAAGGCCTAATGGGCCCATACTTGGGTTAAAGGATTAATCCCTAATCCTAACCCAAGTTGATGTGCTAACTACGAAATTAAAGACATTCCTAAGCTATTACAAAGTCCGCAAGTCAAGTCTTCTTCCGGCGAGCTTCCGACGAACTTCCGGCGGTCTTCTGACGATCCCTCGGAAACCATCCTGCAGACTCCCGGCAACCTCTCGGACTCCACGATGATTTTAGTGAGTTCCCCCGAGCTTTTTTGGCAAGCTCCATGAACTTCCGACGAATCTTCGGACTTTCGTCAAACTCTCGAACTCCCAACGATCCATCGCACTTGACTTCGGCCCTTGGTTTCGCTTTACATCTTCATCCCATTCGTAGTTACTCCTGCACACAAACAACAAACACTCTACTTCGATCTAGACAGTTATTACAACGCGAATTGACATTCAGTTGCCCGACACATCATTGGTCGGTGCTTCGTCCGATCCTTCGGCACATCGCCCTCTCTAGCGGCTTGTTGCCCAAACGACGGTTGACCTCCATAACCTCGATATCTATAGCACAACTCCGCACTTCTTAGCCCGATGCCCGACGTACGAAGCCTCCTGCCGATAGTCGACCGAACCTCCGGCTCGACATCCAATATCCTGACGTGATCACCTCCGGCGCAACGTCAATTCCTCCAGCGTCAACTACCTAATCTTGATCGATAGTAGACCTGCGTAACTCAACACACAATTAGACCATAAATCATACTCAATTAGTTTCATCATCAAAATCTGAGATTCAACAGCCAGAAGATACCCTTCGACATGAAGAAACAGCCATCAAAGCCTACCAGCAAGTGTCAACGCGGGCGTCGATAGCTTAAGTGGGAGAGAATGTCACGAACGGTTGTTGCACACTCGCAGTAACTTCATTCAACGATCCGTTCGTCGCTTGCCCATGCTTGTACATATCCTTGATAGTCTGTTTTGCTATACTTTTGGTGTGTTTTCCATGTAAAAATGTAAGAAACAGCAAGTTGCAGCATTGCAAAATGACCGCTCGCTTCATCTGCCCAAAAACCTCCCAAAATGGCTCCATTTTCGCATGCCACGGGCTAATTTCTGCAACTCGCAGCCCCACACGAAATGTCAGCCATCTCAGCCCCTTGGAACCACTCGGGTGGCATAGGGCTGGATGGGGCTTCGGTATATTGTCGGGCGTTGAACACTTTCACAAGTTTTCACATCAACTTGACGGAAACATGCCTTCGCGCCCGGCACCCGGGGAGTAGTTGTTTGCGGACTTACAGCTGCTCATTCACCCTTCTAAAGTCCTTATTTTTTTCCTCTCTTTCTCTGCCTTCCTACACTCTAAGTGCTCGCTCAATTGCTTGTAAAGCTTCCCTCTTCGCGAGACATCAAGACTTGTCTGCCGCTCATTTCAAAAACTAATCAACTTCTATTTTACAGGTCCTATGGGACCTGCACGAGGTTGCAGCTCGGCTGACCCTTTGCGGATGTATATGTCGCAATGGTGCCTCAAGACTTGGGCAATTCCAACTAAGTCTAATCGAAGTGGGCACAAGGGTGCTTCTCGACTTAGGCAACTCTAGCTAAGTCTGTGTTTGCCGCATGGGTGCCTCACCATTTAGGTAATTCCAACTAAGTGCGTGATAATATAGTGACTGCACTCACCGGGTTCACGGGAGAGTCGATCTCCCCCCTCGGGACGACCTCCCTTCCCGTCACCATAAGGAATGAGCCGAGAACGAAGACGGTGATGGTCACCTTCATGGTGGTCGACTTACCCTCAGCGTACAACATGATCCTCGGACGACCGACGCTCAACAGGATATGAGCGGTCATCTCCACCTACCATTGGGCCATGAAATTCCCGACCTCGTCAGGACTCGGGATGGTGCAGAGTGATCCCAAGGAATCCAAGAGATGCTATTTGACAGTCGTATCCATGCTAAAGAGGACACGACTCGAGCTGACCGACTTCAACCCTCAGGATGACCCAAAAGCTCCTACACACCCGCAGCCGATGGAGAAGCTCATTGAAGTTCCCCTGAGGGACGATCGGCCGGACCAAGTTGTCAGAGTTGGGACCACACTCCCAGATGCTGACCAGGTCCAACTTATGGAGTTTTTAAGATGCAACGCTGATGTCTTCGCCTGGTCCCCGAAGGACATGCCGGGAATTGACCCTGGGGTGGCTCAACATCACCTGAACATCTACCCTGAGGCCCTCCCAGTTAAACAAAAGCCTCGAAGATTCATCCTGGAGCGACAATGGGCGACCAGCTATGAGGTAGACCTCCTGCTCGACGTCGAGTTCATAACCGAGATGAAATATCTCCAGTGGTTGTCTAATGTAGTCCTCGTTAAAAAAACACAATGGAAGCTGGAGGATGTGTGTTGACTATACTGATCTTAATCGGGCATGCCCCAAGGATTGTTATCCACTCTCGAAGATAGACCAACTAGTCGACGCAACCGCGGGCCATGAGCTCCTCACGTTCATGGATGCATTCTCGGGCTACGACCAGATCCGTAAGGCTCCGCAAGACTAACCGCACACTTCCTTTATTACCGACAAGGGGGTTTACTGCTATAAAGTCATGCCCTTCGGATTGAAGAACGCAGGAGCCACTTATCAAAGGATGGTCAACGAAGTGTTCAAGTCCCAACTCAGGAGAAACATGGAAGTGTATGTTGATGACATGATCGTCAAAAGCAAGTCGGCGACGAACCATCTGGCCAACCTGGCAGAGACCTTCCGAAGCCTCAGACGATTCAATATACGCCTTAACCCGGTGAAGTGCGCCCTCGAGGTCAGGTCTGAAAAGTTTCTCGGTTTCGTCATCCACCAGAGAGAGATAGACGCCAACCCAAAGAAAGTATGAGCCATAATGGAGATGCAATGTCCACGCTCGACGAAAGAGGTGCAACGCCTCACGGGAAAGCTAGCAACACTTGGAAGATTCGTGTCGTGCTCAGGAGACAAATGCCTCCTATTCTTCCAAGCGTTGTGCTAAGCGGACAACTTCAAATGGACCCCGGAATGCGAGGACGCCTTCGGCAAAATAAAGACCTACCTCGGACGGCTGCCCCGGCTCGCCTCCCCCCGCCCGGGCAAGATTCTGAGCCTCTACTTGGCAGCCTCGGAGCATGTGGTCAGCTCGGTGCTGATAAGGGAGGATCAAGCCGCGCAGCAGGTCATCTACTATACCAGCCATATCCTTGCTGGGCTCAAAGAGCACTACCCGCCAATAGAAAAGCTGGCACTGGCATTGATCGTGATAGCCCAAAAGCTGCAACCCTATTTCCAGGCCCACATGATAAAAGTAGTATCCGACCAGCCACTCTGCCAAATCCTCTCTAAATTTGATGTCTCGGGTCGAATGCTCAAATGGTCAGTGGAGCTCGGAGAGTTCGACATCTAGTATGCACCTCGGACGGCCATAAAGGCCCAGGTATTGACCGATTTCATATCTGAACTGACCCCCGAGCATGACCCAACCATGCAGGAATTGGATCCGCCAACCTGGGCCCTATACGTTGATGGGTCAGCTACATTGGGAGGAGCCACAGTAGGGGTGATCCTCAGGAACCCGAATGGCGAAACCCACGAGCATGCACTTTGGTTCGAATTCAGGGCCACCAACAATGAAGTCGAATACGAGGCACTGCTGTCAGGATTACACCTCGCCCTCGAGATGCAAGTCCAGAACCTGGAAGCCTTCACCAACTCCCAACTGGTGGTAGGCCACATCAACGGAACCTACGAGGCCCGAGAACCGACCATGGCCCGGTACCTTACCGAAGTTCGCTTCAACCGTTTGGTGATCACAAGAATACCATGAACTCAGAACATCCAGGCCGATGCGCTGGCCCGACTGGCATCTCGCCAATCACTCGGGGAACCCCCGAAGAGAACTAAGATCCTCTCCGCATCGACCCTACCGGTCTCGAACGTCAACACAATGGAGGCGACCCCAAATTTGATGAAAGAAATCCTTCGCTACAAAGAAAAGGGCGAGCGAAACCCGATGACCCATCGATCGCCCGTTGGCTCAAACGAGCCCAAGCATGGTATGTAGAAATCGGAGGCAAGCTGTACCGAAGAGCCTTCTCTCAACCGTTGCTTCGCTGTCTATCCCCACCCGAAGTCGAGATACTTCTCACCGAAGTTCATAAAGGAATATGCGGGGAGCACATCGGAGGCCGGGCCTTGGCCTTCAAGATACTCAGATAAGGATTTTATTGGCCGATGCTACACCGAGATGCTTTATCCTATGTACAACAATGTCAATAGTGCTAGGTGCACACTCAGGTCCAACACCAGCCGGTGGTGCCCCTCGCCCTAATCTGTTGGGAAATTCGTCAGGGGAGCGACATCTCATACGTAGCGGAAGAGCAAAAAAACAAAACACCCTAGATTTTTCGTAGAAAGTTTTCGTCATCATGCGAAGATCGGTGCATCAAACAAATCCGTAAAAAACTGCACGTGTAAAAGAAAGTACCTATGGAGATCGTATATCCCTGAATCCCTGTAGATCTATAGGAGAGGATGAAAGAGGTCAAGCGTCCTCCTCTCTAGCAGTATCCACACGGCAGGGACTACGTCGATGCATCTCTTTGGGGAGAAGAGAACAGGAGGTGACTACCAAGAGAACTCTCAGCCTATAGAGCTTTGGTTCCCTCCTATTTATAGAGGCCCCCTGTCAACCCTAATGGATCTTTACCCTATTGGGTATTGGATCTCCATCCAATTACCTAAGCCTCTTAGATTAGTGGGTCTCTATCCAATAATCTATTATTAGTAATTATTGGATTTCATCTCAGGATCCAATAATTCACGGGCTTAATCGATATCCAATAAGATAGGGAGTTCAACGGATATCTCATATCCGAACCTCTACTCGTCGCAACACCTACCATATGTGTGTGACCCTCTAGGCCCAATATCGACCTGGTCGTGAGTTATACTTGTCAGAACTCCTTCTAACATAGTGAATTATTATATCTATAATAATTCACCCAACTCATCGACTACGGACGTACCAGGCCACTACGCCGCAACCCCCAAACGATACAGAGGAATCCAATCCTTTAGACATATCTGCCCTTAGTTACCATGTATCTATAATCTCTCATGTATCTAATATCCCAGAGACCCTATATCGGGCATGGTGCTGTCAGACCCATACGGTCTCTCCTCGAGTCTTGCTCTTATCGGATTCTCCCGAAGAACCCTTTCTCTCTCAATCCGAATAATCTTGGCCAAGGATTTGTTCAAGCAAGAACACATGAGATATTTCTCTCATGATACCGAGAGCGGATGATCCTCTATTGACACTCAATAGCCCTCGTAAGGTTGGCTACCACTCCCAATAACCGACTGTACTAGATCTGAAACTTTCCAAACATATAAGTCCGGTATCAAAGAGTGGAGTACTCATACAGGACATCCTTAGTGTCTCAAGTCTAAGGACCAGATACACTACTGGGACTACGGAATCACTATCTGACGTGAGGTATCAATAACCATCCAGCATTCCATAGGCAGATCAATCAATGAAATCATTCTCCAATGAGCACCTGCACTGTAACCTTAGTATCCCCACACGAGTAGCTATAAGACCAGCTACCTCCATCATATGAATGGGTATACAGCACACCAGTCTATCTGGTTATCTCGATGTCTTTCTCGAGTAACCTATGACCAGGATAATTTAGGGTCTGTGCTTAAAGGGGAATCGGTCTCATTATCGTGATCTCATCATGATATGATTCCCATTGCACAGATCCAAGGACATCACAATATGTACAACAAGCAAGATAAAGTGATAAAACGCTTAATAATAAGCAATGAGATAAAGTGCATATTAAGTCATAAGTGCCATCACTCATGTGATTGGCTTGCAAGGCACATATAACTAGCACGATCGACGTAGCCTGGCCCTTCACTCAATGGGGCATGGACCTCCTCGGCCTATTTCCCATGGCTCTAGGCCAACGTCAGTTCCTCATAGTCGGGGTCGACTATTTCACTAAGTGGGTCGAGGCCGAGCCACTAGCATCCATTACCATGAAACAAGTCGAGAGTTTCATGTGGAAAAATATCCTTACGCGCTTCGGGATTCTAAGAGCCATCATAACCGACAATGGGACTCAGTTTAACAACGCAAGGTTTAAGGCCTACTGCCAATCATATGGGATATAGTTGAAGTTCAGTTCGATCGCCCACCCCTAGACCAACGGCCTCGCCGTGGTCACGAACTGGGCGATCCTCGAAGGATTGAAGAAGAGGGTGGGCGAAGTACGCAGGGCTTGGGTGGAAGAGCTCCCGAGCGTCTTGTGGGCATCCCGAACCACCACAAAGATGGCCTCGGGAGAATCCCCATTCAACCTCGCATACGGGACCAAGGCTGTCCTTCCTCTCGAAATTATGTTTCCAACCTTGTGAGTAGAAAGCTTCGGCGAGGAAACTTCAGAACTCATGCTCCGAACCGGACTTGACCTCCTCAACGAGTGGAGAGCCGAGGCCCACCTACATGCTTTGGCGTACACGAAAGTGATAGCCCGAATCTATAATCGAAGGGTTCACCCACGACAAATTCGGGTCGAGGAGCTGGTCCTCCGAAAAACTGAGGTGAGCGATCCAACCCGAGCCAAAGGAAAATTATCCCCAAACTGGGAAGGCCCCTATCGGGTCTACGACATGGTCCAAGAAGGTACTTATCGCCTTGAGACCATGGATGGGGCCCGCCTACCAAGGACCTGGAATGTGTCAAACTTGAGAAAGTTTTATCCTTGAAACCTCGCGTTTGTACTAAAAAACTTTGCATTCATATAAGTAAAGTTTTTACACTGTGATCAATTCAGGCCTTACAAAACTCCAACTCGGCCTGACCCAAAACCAAAAGGAAAGGCGCATCCCTAACCGCCTAGCTCGGAGGAAGATCCATGATAGAACCCCAGAGGAATTCTATCAAGATTGATCTTTGAGGGGGATGAACCCTTGGAACGCTATAGGGGTTCCACCCTCCAAGTAGCCTGGTGGCTGTAATTCTAGATTGATCTTTCTTATTTCAAAGAGGTGGAGGCTACAAGTTTATATAGAGCTCTAAACCCTAGCCCTAGAGGCTGCTTCCTAAGTGAACTACCCAATTTACTCTCAACTTTAGCTGACCAGCCCAGTAACAAGGGGGGCGGCGGCTAAGAGGCCTAATAGCCCAAATATAAACCCTAGCCTCTCTTTTTTATAGGATAGAGGCGGCTAAGTGAGATTTATTACACTCAAGGGTTTTTATTAGCTGCTACTTGGTTGAGTAGAACCCAATCTTGCTAGGGTCATATCAATCCCGCCCTTTTCCAATCAGCCTTGTCCTCAAGGCTGAGGTTCCATGAATTCAGGGAACCGAGTCTTCAGCTCCTCATATGATTCCCATGTGGCGTCTTCAAGTGGTAAATTATTCCAATGCACTAGTACTTCAGTAGAGGGACGTTGGTGACACATGATGATTCTGCGGTTGAGAATGGCTGGCGACTGGGCTTGGATATATCAATCATTAGTGGTATTGGGCAGTTGAATCTGAGATGACTCGTGTTCTCCCAACTTGGGCTTCAAGCATGACACGTGGAAGACAGGGTGAATTTTGGCATCCTCAAGCAATTTAAGTCTGTACGCCATAGCTCCAATACGCTCTGCAATCTGATAGGGCCCATAAAAACGTGGAGATAGCTTCATGGAGGCTCGTGTGTTGATGGATAGTTGCTTGTATGGCTGTAGGCGAAGATAAACCCAGTCTCCTACTAAAAATTCTCTTTCAATTTTTCGTGTGTCAACTTACTGCTTCATTCTACCTTGAGCGGTAGAGAGATTATCCTTTAGCAGCTGTAGAAGTTTGTCCCTGTCAATTAAATCTTGGTCGACCTGATCTACCTTAGCCGAGCCAATTACATACTTTGGAATCACAGGAGCTGGCCGACCATATAATGCTTCATATGGGGTACATTTTGTAGATGAATGATATGTAGTATTGTACCACCATTCGGCCCAGGGGAGCCATTTCGTCCACTCCTTTGGCCGATCACTGGCAAAACACCGAAGGTATATCTCTAAACACCTGTTCACTACTTCTGTTTGGCTGTCAGTTTGTGGATGATATACAGTGCTCATCTTGAGTTTGGTGCCCTGCAACTGAAATAACTCGATCAAAAATTTACTAGTGAAGACCCTATTACGATCACTTACAATGGACCTTGGCATCCCATGTAGTTTAACAATATTTTCTATGAAAATCTGAGCAATACTAACAATAGTGTAGGGATTTCGCACAGAACAAAATTGAGCATATTTCGTAAGTCGATCAACCACCACAAGGATTGTGCTTTTACTTTTGGAAGATGACAGCCCTTCGATGAAGTCCATAGAGATGTCAGTCCACACCGAGTCTAGTATGGGTAGTGGTTGTAGTTTCCCTGGACTCGCCACTATTTCACCTTTTTGTTGTTGACATGCATCACATTATGCTATGTATTCAGAAATAATTTTTTTCATCCCTTTCCAATAAAAGTTTTGCTTCACTCTTTGATAGGTTCTTAGAAATCCGGAATGCCCTGTTGAAGGTGTGGAGTGCATTTCGTGAAGAATGACTTTGATGCAAGGGAAGTTTGGTATAAGCACAATACGACCTTTATTGTGTAGATCCCTCGAATCCCAAGTATAGTGAGCTATTGCGCTTAGATCCTCCTCTTATTTTTTTATGATGTTGCTGGTTTCTAGATCCTTCTTCCATTCCTCCCTAATGCCCTCGAGGAAGCCGGTGGTAGGAAGAGAGATGGCTAAAAATTCAACTTACTGAGGGAGCCGTAAGAGTGCATCTGTAACAATGTTTTCTTTCCCCTTTTTGTAAATAATGTCATAATCAAATCCTAGAAGTTTGGTTACCCATTTTTACTGCTTCGAGGATGATATCTTTTGCTCCAAAAAGTACTTAAGACTTCTATGGTCGATTTTAATCTGAAATCGTCGGCCAATCAGGTAGGGTCTCCACTTTGTTACTGCGTGCACAATGGCGAACATCTCCTTATCATAGATAGACATTTTTTGATGGGAGGGAAATAATGCCTTGCTAATGTATGTGAGTGGTCGACCATCTTGCATGAGAACGGCTCCAATTCCAACTCCAGATGCATCGGCCTAAATGATGAAGGGTCGGCTAAAATCTGGTAGCGCTAGCACCGGTATCGTCGTCATGGCTACCTTAAGTCCGTCGAAGGCAGCGGAGGCTTTGCTCGACCATAGGAAGGCATCTTTTTTTAGTAGAGAAGTGAAGGGGGCACTAATCTTCTCATAGTCCTTCACGAATTTTTGGTAGTAGCCCGTTAGTCCAAGGAACCGACGTAGCAATTTCACATTTGTAGGTTTCGGCCAGCCTTGCATTGCTTCGATTTTTGTTGGGTCTACGGCCACTCATTCTTCTGATATTATATGCCCAAGGTACTCTACTTTTTACTAGAGAAAGCTGCACTTTGATAGCTTAACAAAAAGAGTATTCTCCCGAAGGATCATCAGAATAATTTGCAAGTGCTGAAAGTGAGTCTCAAAAGAAGGGCTGTAAATGAAAATATCATCGAAAAATACCAGCACAAATTTATGAAGAAAGCTCCGAAAAATATCGTTCATGAGACTTTGGAAGGTTGAAGGAGCATTAGTGAGTCCAAAGGGCATTACCAAGAATTCATAATGACCGTTATGAGTGTGGAAAACAGTTTTTGGGATGTCGCCTTCACATACCCAAATTTGGTGGTAACCGGATCGAAGGTCCAACTTTGTGAAGACTCGAGCTCCTTTTAATTCATCAAGAAGTTCATCCACCACTGGTATTGGGTACTTATCCTTGACGGTGATGTTATTTAGAGCTCGGTAGTCGATGCACATCCACCAAGTTCCGTCTTTCTTGCGCACAAGTAGCACCGGTGAGGAGTAGGGGCTGCAACTTGGCCGAATCACCCCTATTTCGAGTATTTCCTTCACGATCTTCTCTATTTCATCTTTCTGGAGGTGAGGATAGTGATAAGACCGAGTGTTTGCTGGTGGTTTGCCCGGAAGGATTGAAATTCGGTGGTCATGTTACCGAGTAGGAGGAAGACCACGCGGTTCAGCAAAAACATCATCAAATTCAACAAGCAGTTGGGTGATATTTTGATCTTTAATTTCTGTTTTCTCCCCCTCTGGTTGCTGCTGGAGATGCATAAGAAAGCCACCATTTATCTTGTGTAAAATTTTCTCCAATCGTTGGGTTGAAACGATAGTTACATTGCTTCTGCGCTTCCCGCGTATGATGACCTGTTTACCTTTACAATAGAATTTCATAATCAATTTGGAAAAGTTCCAAGAGACATCACCTAGCGTCGTCAGCCATTCTATACCCAACACAGCCTCATAATCATCAATTGGTAGGAGGAAGAAGTCGGTAATAATTTCTTGGTTCTGCAGTAATAGTTTCACTTGCAGGCATCTTTGGTCGCATTTTAGGATTCGACCGTCGACGACCTTTACGTCGAACTTGATGCAACCTTCGATGTGGAGCACCATCCGAGCAGCAACCTTACTGTTTAGAAAGTTATTAGTGCTGCCCATATCGATGAGAACGGTGATCGGTTGTTGTTTGAGCAGGCCTCCAACTTTCATTGTTTGCGGATTTGAGTAGCCGGCTAGCGCATGTACCATAAAGTCGGTCGATTATGGCTCTTCTTCCACATCTTCTTCCTGATGTTCAAGACTCTCTTCTGGTTGTTCACTGATCTCTTCTTCCACTGGTTCAATCACAAGAAGTCTCCCTTTTTTACAATGATGCTCGTGGCTCCACGGCTCGTCACAATGCCAACATAACCCCTTGGCAGATCGGTCTCGAAGCTCTTCTCTTGTCAACCTTTTTGGTGTAGGAGCTCGACTGATAGTAGGGGGGCTGAGGGTTTCGATATTGCTGGTCGGGGAGCGACCCTAGTCCTCCGGGCTTCGTGGTTCAATCGCTCCTCCTGAAGTCGTGCGAAAGAGATGGCTGCCATAAGCGTGTACGGTTGTCGCGCTTTAACTTCTCCCCAGATCTCCGGCTTCAAACCCTCAATAAATATTTCCAATAACTATTTTTCAGACCAATCACGAGTTTGATTAGATAACCTTTCAAACTTGGTTTGATACTCAAGAATGGTGGAGGTTTGTCGGATCTTCGCTAGTTGTCCGTCGATGTTCTCGTAATCGGTTGGTTCGAAGCGGATCAGTAGTCCTTCTTTGAATTATTGTTCAAACCAATCAAACTATTGTATGGCATCTCCTTCAAGATGTATAGTCATAATTTCTACCATAGATGCATCTATAATTTTGTGGTACCGAAAATATCGCTCCACACGCAAGATCCAACCAATCGGGTCTTCTTCTTCCCATCTAGGGAAGTCCACTCTCATGTATGGATAGTAAGGATCGATCATAGAGCCTCATCTCTCCTAGAGGTCATCTCTTCGATCACAGCTCTCTCCTTGATATGATTTCTTTGGGCTCGGTGGTCGACCCAAACTAAGTTCGGCAAAGAGAGTCCGAATCTTCTCCTCCATTCGTGTCTCGAAGGTTTCGAATTTAGCATCAATTGTCTCCTCGGATGCCATAGCATATGTCTCCAAATCTGTAATATTAAGATCTCTTTTTTGCTATCGGGTTAAAGGCATGTATTGGTTGAGAGAAGTGGTGACTGAAAGGGTTGGTAGATTGGTGGATGTAGGCTGCAGTTTAGGCTTATTTTGTGGCTGTTTTGGGTGCAGATTGGGGCGGTTTGATGGAGTTTTTGGGCTGTGATGGTAGTGGATGAAGGTTAGAGAAGAGGGTTTTAGATTTGTGGTAGATTACAGTAAAGATTTGACAAAAATCAGTGGTAATTGCTGCCTATATGCGCTATCTCGTAAGAGCAGAATTGTCGTCGAAGAAATAGTGGTTTCTCGACGAAGTTTTCAGCGAAAACTCAGGGATTTGAGGAGGGGGTTTGATAGTAGAATCTTAGTTTAGATAACAGCAAGGATAACAAATTAGATCAAGAAATTTTGGCAGCAAAACAGTAAAGAAATCGGTGCAAGTTGCGATAGTAGAATTCTCATCAAAAAATTTCAACAGTCTGCGACGAGAGATTGCAGCAACACACGAATTTTTTTTGATGAATTCCATGATAGATTAATCACGAATGAGAGCCAAGATGATCTATGAGGTGTACAAGAAATTTCGTTCAAAAAAGATAACAATTAGATCGGTTAAAGGCAGCAACATGCGGCTGAAATTTTCTGCAGCGATCCTTCGTTCGCAAAGATGGTAACTTTTGCGACACAAGGAATTCGCAGGCAAGGGATAGATAGAAAAACTTTTTTTTTTGATATTTTAGATGAAAAATTACAGTAGCAAAAGGTATTGGTGGTAGAAAAATACCAGATCTCTGATGCAATTGGAGGTGGCGACTGTAGATTGAATTGATCTACGTCAGGAGATGACGGTGGAGACGACGACGTCAAGAGCAATTATGGGAATTGCTTGGCTGATGGTGGGCGGCAGGGATGGTAGCAAAAGCAGCAAGATCACTGCTCTGATACCAGATGATAGAACCCCAAAGGAATTCTATTAAGATTGATCTTTGAGGGGGATCAACCCTTAGAACGCTGTAGGGGTTCCACCCTCCAAGTAGCCTGGTGGCTACAATTCTAGATTGATCTTTCTTATTTCAAAGAGGTGGAGGCTAGAAGCTTATATAGAGCTATAAACCCTAGCCCTAGGGGCTGCTTCCTAAGTAAACTACCCAATTTACCCTCAACTTTAGCTGATCGGCCCATTAACAAGAAGGGCGGCGGCTAAGAGGTCCAATAGCCTAAATATAAACCCTAGCATCTCTTCTTTATAGGATAGAGGTGGCTATGTGGGATTTATTACACTCATAGGATTTTTATTAGGTTCTACTTGGTTGAGTCGGACCCAACCCTGCTAGGGTCCTATTAATCCATCGGGCTATCATCGAAGGGGACCTCATCGGGCATGTCCACCATTCGATCCTCGGGGAGATCCACGAAGGGGTCGGCCTCTAGCTCCAGGTCCGAGTACTTGGCATGGAAGCAAGCGAGCACCACCCGGTAATCGAACTTATAGGTCGCCTGGCCCGATCTCTGCAAACCGGGTTCGAAGCCGGGTGACTTCTTATATTCAGCGATCGTCTTCTTCGCCTATTCCTGGGTGCCTCGGCGCTCCTCTTGTAGCACCTCTATGGTGCAGGCTGCAGATCGGGAGGCCTCCACGTTCCGTGTGAGCACAAGTAGCTCATTATCTAAACCACGAACTCACTTGCGGCTACCCTTCAGCTCCGCCTTCAGTTGGTCAGCCGTGGCTTCAGCAACAACTGCCCACCGCTCTGCTACCGTGACCGCCTCGGGACTAGAACCATACCTCAACTCCTCCACCTCCCGACGTAGGTTGGAGTTGGCATCCCCGAGGTGCTCGATCACCCGACCCACGTCCTACACCCGATCGATCAGCGCTGTCATGTAATGGTGGCTCTGCAAAAACTCGGGGATCAGAAGGCATAGAATGATCCCAGGAACAAAATTGGGAGGGGATGGTAATTACCTAGACCGCCGTCTTTGCGGCACGGTCCATCAATACCACGGAGGGTGAGCAATACAACTACTTCGCCAAACCTAGATGAAGAGTCCCACAGGCGAACTCTAAGGGCACCGAACTGTCAGCCCATATGCAGTTGTTGATCTTGAGGGAAGGCCATCGGGTCCCAAAAGGTGCCCCCGGTTCCCCCTCTGGCAGATCCGCCAACCCCAGAGCCTAGAAGGGCTCGCCCTTTTTGGAAGATCGGACCCAGCATAGGTCCTTCATTGATTTAGGGCACTCCCCCTGCTTAGATGGGGCTTCATCCCCAACCAAGCTGACTCGGCCTTTCCCCTTGGAGCCAGAACCCTCTCCGTGCGAGCCATCACCTGATCCACATGTTCGCGCGATAGCCTCGCTGAGTGCCGATCCTTCGAATGATTTACGAGTTACCACCTTGGCCTTCTTCTTAGGGCGGTCTGCCTCCACCTCATCAGGACCTTAGTGGCCCGGGGTTCTTTGTCGGGCCAAAGCATCGACCCCAATCTTTTCCTGCTCCCGAGGAGGCCGCGTCAACGTCAAAAGATGGGGTATTCCCTTCAGCGCATGGAAGTTCACTATATCTGCAAGGTTACAAGTTGATCAACAAGACATAAAGAAATACGGATGAAGGCGAAAAAGCCTGAACGACAAATCCGACCATACCCCTACGGGCCAGGTTGAGCCCCGCATCGACCAACCATCCTTCGGTCATCCCTCTAATAGCCCAAGAGGAAAACAGGATATCCCTCAAGCGCCCCACCCGCTCGGTCTCTTCATCAGAGAGGAAAGGGGGGACGTTGTTGACAGCTCGGGAAGTCCATGCCAAGCATAACCCCCACTTCCCTTGACGGCTCACGAAGAAGTGACGCGTCTTCCACCCTTTATTGTTGGAAGGAGCGCTGTTAATCTTGAACCCGCCCCAGGTGGTCAGGTAATACCCGCCTCGACCCTTGCAGAGCCGAAAGCATGCTAAGAATAGCGTCCAAGTCGATTCAATCCTTGCCCCCTGGCACTCTCCCAGAAAAACCACCAAGTAGCACCATGAGTTAGGCGCCATCTGAGATGGGGAGATCCCCCACCATCGGAGACACTCTATGATACTCGGATACAGTGGGAACCTCAGCCCTGCCTCAAGGGCATCCAGAGTAAGCCCGAACCCGTTCTAAAATGGGTCGTAGGAGCGCGTTGACGGAGGCAGGAGTATTCTTGGGAACTGATCCCGACCTGCTCTAGAACTTGGAGCCTTGGTCTTGACCGCTCTGACATATGCCGTGGGATCGATCCCGAACGAGCCCTAGCAGTTCCTTGGTCATGACCGAATCTACATCATGCCAGGCCCACAGGACTTGAAGAGCTGCGAGCGCCTTCAAATCCATTTGGGGCGACCCACCAGATGATGAACTTAGGAATTCTACTCTAGAACTTCTCGAGGTTGACTCGTTGGCCTCGGGATTCGACCGACTCAACAACGAGGAAGAAGAAGACATCCCAACCTTATGGCTGGGCACCAGGAGAGACGAACCGAGGCAAAAAAAGAGCAATCAAAGAAGAACACAATGACTCAACTTTGTGCAATAGGAGATTTATAATGAAGCGGCGATGGGTTAGGGCGACGTTTGGGCTCCCCAAGGCAGGAAGTAATGGCAGCATTTACCAAGGGCCACCTCAATTGATGTGCCTGTCCAACCAAGGTTCCCGCCCAACGCCTCGGTCATGATCCCCACCAGGCGCGCATGCCCCAATCTCCCACCAACAGGATGGCACATGCTCCTCCCCATGAAGGCACGTGACATCAGCCCTCCGTACCACACATACCTCTAGAAAGTGCTTCCAAGTACCAAATACCGAAGTGCCTTGGGCACCAGTCCATTTTTGCTCGAGTTCACTAGCTCAGGCACAAGTCCATTTATGCCCGAGTTCATCAGCCCGGGCACCAATCCATTTGTGCCCAAGTTCACTAGCTCAGGCACTAGTCCACCTGTGCCCGAGTTCACCAGCTTGGACACCAGTCCATTTGTGCCCGAGTTCACCAGCTCGGACACCAGCTCATTTGTGCCCGAGTTCACCAGCTCGAGCACCAGTCCATTTGTGCTCGAGTTCACTAGCTCGAGCACCAGTCCATTTGTGCCTGAGTTCACCAGCTCGGGCACCAATACCTTTGTGCCCGAGTTCACTAGCTCGGACACCAGTCTATTTGTGCCTAAGTTCACCAGCTCGGGCACCCGCACAACAGCCCCCCGACGCACCATGCCAACTCGACACCACCAGCACAAGAGCAACAAGGCCACGAGGCAACTTGCCAACCCCGCACAGCAAACAACACGATCGGAGGAGCAAGCCATATTAGGGATCGAGTGGCACTAAGAGGGGGGGGTGAATTAGTGCAGCGGATAAATCTGAATAAAACTTGAAAACCGATTCCGGAGATTTACTTTAGAACTTGATTCAGCGAAAGAGACTTTAACTTGAAAATATTCAGGTAAGTGCAGTTTGAAGTAGGAGAAGAAATCCGATCGTTTACGCTTAAGAAATTTACGATGCAGAATTTAAGTACTCACACACAAATAAAGTAAGCAGATGATGTATAGTGGTTCGGTCAAATGACCTCCACGTCCACTCTTGAAGCCTCCTCCATGAGGCTCCCAACTTCCACTACCAAGTCTCTTGAAGGGGAAGGACCAAATACCCCTTTGAGCCTTTTACAAATGGTTCTCTCTCTTTCTGAGGATTTTTACAAGGAGAAGAAAGGAGGAGAACACTTAAGCAAATGAAAGCAGAAATTTGCTATAGCTTAGACTCAATTCTAACACTGCAAAAGGTCTTCTAACCCTAGAAGTAAAGGGGTATTTATAGAATTTTGGGATTCAAAATTTTCCAAATTTTGGGTTCAAAACAAAAAAGGTCTCGTCTGAAATTTTGACCAGAGGGTACTACTGCCGGCACTCAAGTACTACACTGGTGTGTTAGTGTGTCTTTGGCGGTACCGCCGCATCAAGCAGTACTACCGCTCGACACAGTGTGGTTGCAACCACTGCCAGTGTTCCACGCCGCCTGGGCTGGACTACCATCGCACATAAATTGTGAGCCACAAGCATCTCTGATAGCCAAAGAAGCACGCGCATGCGTGTCTTGGTTCGGTTCGGCTTGGGCTAAAATTTTGGCCCAAACTCATCCTAATCAAGGCCCAATGGGCCCCCACTTTGGGTTATCTAATCCTAACCCAAAATACGTGCTAACTACGAATTTTAAAGACGTTTCCTAAGCTATTACAAAGTCCGCAAATCAAGTCTTCTTCCCTCGAGCTTCCGGCGATCTTCCGACGATCTCTCGGAAACCATCCCGGACTCTCCGACAAGCTTCGGACTGACCCACGATGATTTTGGCGAGTTCCCCGAGCTTTGGCAAGCTCGATCTTTTTGGCAAGCTCCATGATCTTTCGACGCAAGCTTGAACCTCAGCCGAACCTCTAACTTCGAAAACCCGCCCTTTCGGCAAGCTCCTACTCATTCATTCTGGTTCGGGTTCAAGAAGACACTCTAATGAATCTTCGGACTTCCAGTCAAACTCTCGAACTCCCAACGATCCATCACACTTGACTTCTGGCCCTTGGTTTCGCTTTACGCCTTCATCCCTTTCGTAGTTACTCTGCGACAAACAAACACCAAAACTCTACTGATCTAGACCACAACGCGACGACCGACAGCGTTCAACACATCATTGGTTCGGGCAATCCTTTGTCAATAGAGACAGCGCGAATGACATTGATTCACATCATTGCATTTACCAAGGGCCAATCGCCTGCCCACATCGCCCTCTAGCGGCTTGTTGCCCAATCGACGGTTGACCTCTCGCGAACCTCGATATCCATGGCGCAACTCCGCACTTCTTGGCCCGATGCCCGACGACGAAGCCTCCCTGGCGCCGATAGTCGATCCGAACCTCCGGGCCGACATCCAATATCCGTGACGTGATCACCCGGCCGCAACGCGTCAATTCCTCCGCCGAACAATCGTCTAATCTCGATCGATAGTAGACTGCGTAACTCAACACGCAGTTAAACAATAAACCACAATC